>JAEOAD010000025.1:12787500-15187500 GCA_036365145.1 Orientallactaga sibirica
TTTTGGTTTTGCGAGGTTGGGTCTCACTCTGGTCCAGGCTGACCTGGAATTAATTATGTAATCTCAGGGTGGCCTCGAAGGTCCAGGCTGACCTGGAATTAACTATGTAGTCTCAGGGTGGCCTCTAACTCTCGGCGATCCTCCTACCTCTGCCTCCCAAGTGCTGGGATTAAAGGCATGCGCCACCACGCCCGGCTTTATACTCTATTTCTTACCACAGATATTTCATACATCCCTATGTGATTCCATATGCTTGAGTTGTGGAGGAAGGGAACCCAGACACCAGCCATAATGACTTCCTCCGCCAAGGACACTGAGGACTAGAGCTTCCCCAAGAAGGGAAAACTGGCGCTGACTTACTTCCTCTTTGTTTGATGTTTTATTTGGGCATGTGTTACCTGCTCGTTGAAATAACAAAACACATTTCCCCTTGCTTCCCTGGACTGCCCCTTTCTGCCAAGCTCTTCGGGTCCTGCCCTTCCATTTGGGCACACTCTCTGTCATTTTCTGCAGGGTACTGTGGAAAGAGCACGGGCTTTGGACAAACCAGCTGGGTTCTGAGTCTGACCCTGAGTCTGCTCCATGGAAATGAACAGCGCGGCACAGAAGGTGGTGATGACTAAATGAGAACACACACAGTGAGTGTTCGGTAAACAACGGGCACCGCGATCTAGCTTTTCTGGAACATGGTTATAATACCCACAGAGGGCAGAAGGGACTGAACCTGTCATGCCTTGCACTCGGATCTGCATTCTCCCTTCTCTTTAATAGCTGCTTTCCAAACTTTCCAGGGGAGAGAGAAATGGCAAGCAGTAGTTCCTAATATTTATTGAGAGCAGAAAGGACAAGCTTCAGTCTGCACCCAAGAGGAGGGAAGAAGGGAGGGTGTTCCGTCCTGGTGAAGGTACTGTCATTTGATGTAAACAGAATGGGATGGCTGCTCAAGGAGAACCCGAGTCACCCAGGAGGAGGCTGGGGAGATGTGCCAGGCAATGATGGGAAGAAGGAGGGGGCTGTTTGTCTCACTAGGCACCTGGAGGGACCATCCAGTACAAAACCTGCCTCACCTCAGAGACGGCATGGAGATTTCAGTACCCTTGTCAAATATAGATCCGTTTCCATAAAAGCACCAGCCACTGCTTCTATAAATACCTCGGCCAGTTTTCCGGGGTTCTCATGTGACTTTGATGCCTACTTCTGCTGCGGGGATCTGTCACCATGGAGACTGGTCCCGTGACCAGCCATCCTTCATTCAGGGCAGGTTGTATCGTCCTGGATTGAGGGTGGTGTGGTGAAGAGGGGGAAGGGGGGAGAAGGCCATAGAGATGGGGAATGGTGGGGGGTGAACAAGGAATAAAGATGAATTTTCCAGTCCTGGGGGACATTACAGAGCTCCGGCTTTGTGACAAGGATGCTCTGACAGGATTATTGGTCTCCTCAGGCTGCTTCAGGGAAGGAACAGTTTCATTCCAGAAGCAGTAGACATCCTAGCCTTGGAGTCAGAGAATCAAAGGTTCCGAGCTGGAAACACGCCAACTATCCTCTAGGCTCTTACTGTTGTTCATACAGATGGAGAACAGAGCCCAGAATGGTGGGGTGACTTCTCCAAGGTCACACAGCGAGTCAGCTGCAAAACTGGAACAAGAACCAGACTACAGGTCATTGTATTCCTCTCCAGCTAAGTAAAGCCCAGTGCTGGGTGGGGTCTGCTGACATCTCAATGTGTCTGTAATGTGTGGGGCATGAGGATTTTTGCTCCCAGCTTATGACACCTGTTTGGAACCATGGGTCCTCCAAGAGAAGTGAAAACAAGAGTTCATTTAGCCTGTACTGAGGTCATCCCCACCCCTTGGCTAATAAGTGGGGGAAAGGATGCCTAATAAGCCATGAGAGGTCCTACCGGGATGAGTAGAGCGAGGTGTTAGGCTTGATCAGTTGTAGATATCTGGTTTTGATCAAAATATTACAAACCTTCCCCATCCAATGGAATCCTTCAGATACCATCAAGGTCCACACCCTCCCAACTCTGCCATGCTCAGTGCTGGGATGAAATAAAGACGCAGAGAGTGAACACTTACTGCCTACACAGAGCCCACAGCCATCATGCTTAGGTACATATAGGAACGTAAATAGACGAGACTCTTTGTTGTTGTTTTAAGTTTTTACATATTTTATTTATTTATTTATTTGAGAGAGAGGAAGGGAGACAGAATGGGTATGGCAGGGCCTCCAGCCACTGCAAATGAACTCCAGATGCATGTGCCACCTTCTGCATCTGGCTTACGTGGGTACCGGGGAATCAAACCTGGGTCCATAGGCTTCCCAGGCAAGCACCTTAACCGCTGAGCCATCACTCCAGCCCTGCTTTTGTTTTTTTTTTTTTTTTTTTGATACAGAGGGTCGCAGTGCAGTCCAGCTAGCCTCAAACTTTGCATGTATGAATGTGCTATGTGCATGCGTGTGTGTATGGTTGTTCATATGTAATGATACATGTGTATATGCATGTGTGTGTGTGTGTGTGTGTGTGTGTGTGCAAGTGCACACCTTCATGTGGAGGTCAGAGGTCAATGTTAGTGTCTTCCTCAGTCACTGTCCACCTTATTTTGGGGCACAGTCTCACACTGAATCTAAAGCTCACTAATTCAGCTAGTCTAGCTGGCCATCAAGCCCTGGGAGTCTTTACCTTCGCAGCATTGGGATCACAGGCACATGCCATCATGCCTGGCTTTTACATGGGTTCTGGGTGTCCACATCCAGGTTCTCATGCACTTTACCCACTGAGCATCTCCCCAGCCCCTGGTCTCAAACTGTAGATCCTCCTGTTTCAGCCTCCCTAGAGCTGGGATTCCAGGTGTGCACCACCACACGTGGCCAGATGAGACTTGTTATGCTCTGGATTTGTTCCTGAATCAGGAAGTAAGGTGGGTCACATAAGTTGAAGAAAGCTTCTAGGAGAATGGGAGGCTGGGGGAGGATGTAGCCTGTGCAGGTGGATAGGAAGGAGTGGGAGGAATGTTCTGGGATGCCAGGCTCTGGGGCAGGAGCTGAGTAGCTGGTGGAGTCTCTCAGTAGGACCACATGCTGATTCATAGGGCTCCATTGTGCTGACGGGAGCAGCGACATTGAGGTCCAGAAGGAGATGGATCTAGAGAAAACAAAGAAACACTTGTATTGAAATCTCCCTGAAGGAGACTGAACAAACTCAGATATCTTCACAGGGCTAAAAGACTGTCAGCAGGAATTGTGTGTTCTGTCGTCACCTGTCTTGGGACAGATGTTCAGCAGGCTCCAGAGAGGCTGACCCCCTTACCCCCATCAGAGTCTGGCAGCAGCCGGAGGGGCCAGGTGGAGGCTTTGTCTTTCTTTCTCTTCACTTACACCATCTTGGAGGACCCGGGAGTAAGGACATGAAATAGAGGGTAGAGTATACGATCTGCCCCACTGTACCTCTGTTAACCAGCTAGAGGAGGGACTGTAACAGTCTGCTCCGCAGCTGGAGGGGACAAAGCACTCACTTCGTGAGATGGGCGCAGCTCCATCTGCTCTGCCAGTAGCTACACACCAGCTGTGTGTGCTCATTCAACCAGGACTGCAGCTGCTGGAGTCCAGAGACGCTGCCCACCTGTGTCTACATCGCTCCTCAAGCTAATGGAAGCATACACCCACTCAGGACATGTGGGGAGGGGTTAGCAGTTTGCTCAGCTCTGGAGGCTGACTGCATCTGAGTCCTGGCTAGTTGCTTGTTCAAGTGGCCTACAGGAGTTTATTTACTCTCTGAGCTTCAGTTGCTTCTCTTACAAAAGGGGATATGGGGCTGAAGGGATGGCTCAGTGGTTAAGGCATTTGCCTGCAAAGCCAAAGGACCCAGGTTCAATTCCCCAGGACCCATGTTAGCCAGATACACAAGGGGGCACACGCATCTGGAGTTCATTTGCAGTGGCTGCAGGCCCTGGTGCACCCATTCTCTTCCCCTCTTTCTCTCTGTCAAATAAATAAGGGCTGGAGAGATGGCTTAGTGGTTAAGGCATTTGCCTGCAAAGCCAAAGGATCCTGGTTCGTTTCTCCAGGACCCACTAAAGCCAGATGCACAAGGTGGAGCATGCATCTGGAGTTCATTTGCAATGGCTGGAGGCCCTGGTGTGCCCATTCTCTCCCTCTCTCTCTCTCTCATTCTCTGCCTCTTTCTCTCTATCAAATAAATATATAAATATATAAATAAATATATAAAAAGTTACTTTAAAAAAATAACGGCTGGAGAGATGGCTTAAAAGTTAAGACATTTGCCTGTGAAGCCTAAGGACCCAGGTTCGATTCTCCAGGTCCCATATAAGCCAGATGCACATGGTGGTGTGTGCGCCTGGAGTTCATTTACAGAGGCCCTGGTGCAACCATTCCCTCTCTCTCTCTCTCTCTCTCTCCCTCTAATAAATAAATAAAAATAAATCTTAAAAAAAAAAATAAGCCGGGCGTGGTGGCTCATGCCTTTAATCCCAGCACTCAGGAGGCAAAGGTAGGAGAATCACCTCAAGTTCAAGGCCACACTGAGACTACATAGTTAGTTCCAAGTCAGCCTGGACCAGAGTGAGATGTTACCTCAAAAAAAAAAAAATAAATAAATTGTTTTTTAAAAAGGGGAGATGGGTCACCTGATTTGATGAGGCATTGCTACAGGAAACATGATGATCATGCTGAGGCACATAGAAAGAGAACTGTCAAGGCAATTGGATTATCTTCCATCACAGGACAGGGAGGAAGGAAGACATCCTAGGACTCCCAGCTTCCGTGTGTTCTCCCCTCAGGACTCTCCTGAACCTGCACACCCAGCACCTTCCCGTGCTCCACCACTTCTGCCTTGAAGGTCCGCCCACTTAGACTCTCTCATACAAAGGCTTTCTGACCCTCCAAACCCATTTAAATGTCATCCCTCCGTCCAGCCTGATTGAATACGTCTGCCCACATTGTTCCTCAGCCAACTCTGCCTGCGCTTATTAGTGGCCTTAGTGCCTCTCTTCAGTTCCTGCCTTTCCACAGCCTGTCTTTGATAGCAACGACAACAAGAAGTGTCCTATAAATACCACTGACTGCACTGAGTTCAATGCCTTCAGACATGATGCCCATGGTCACATAGTAAAAAGATGGCACAGTTGGAAGAGGAGCCCAGATTCACTGTCACTGCATCACCATGGCAGGATATCTGACAGAAGCAACTGAAGAAGGAGTGGTTTATTTCAGCTAATGGCTTAGGGGACACAGTCCATCATGGCAAGGAAGGCATGGCAGTGAGAGTGGGTCAGTCCGTGGTGGTGAGAGCTTGCCCACACACTGGGAGCAGAGAGGAGGCCCAGCGGGGAATCAAACTGGGCTGTCATACTCAAGGCTCACCCTTAGTGGTCTACATGGGCCAGCTAGGCCCTGTGTTTATTTTTACATTGCCACTGTAAACAAACTCCAGACTTATATGCCACTTTGTGCATCTGGCTTTATGTAGTACTAGGGAACTGCACCCAGGTCATCAAGTTCTGTAAGCAAGCACCTTTAACCACTGAGCTCTCTCTCCAGTCCCTAGGCCCTGTGTTTAAAGGTTCCAAACCTTCTAAAACAATGCCACCAGCTAGGGACCAAGTGTCCAAACACATGAGACTGTGTGGGATCTTTCCCATTCAAACTCTAACAGTCCACCTAATTCCCTTTCCTTTGGGCCTATGGTGAGGCATCATGACAGGAACACGTGATGAAGTAAAACCTCTCACTTCATGGAAAAAGAGAGAGGAAGAAAGAGGAGGAAGAGGAGGAGAAAAGAAGAAGAAAGAAAAAAGGAAGAAAAGGATTAGAGTCCCATAATCCCCTTAAGAGTGCCCCTTAATGACCTGAAGACCACCCACTGAGTCCCACCTTCTTAAAGTCTCCACCAGTCCCAATAGTGCCTCAGCACTTGGGACATTGGTGACATTCAGGGTCCAAACTCCAGCAAGGATATCAAGTGACTTGCCCAAGGTCACGAGCCACTAGCTGGCGGCAGTCAATTCTAGAACGTGGGGCCTCTAAAGCCAGTGCTGCACTTTCTCTCATGCTCCCTGTGGCTATGATTCCTTGGATGGAGACGCTAACACTGTGGGATCTTGGCCAGAAAGCCTCCGACCATGGAGGAATTTGCTTTGAAGACAAAGGATGACTCCTGGCACGGAGAGTCATTCCTATTTCTGCTCCAGACAAATGGGAGGCTGCCACCGATTCCGTGATAAATCTTTCTCCTAAAGATGATGCATCACTTTGGGCTGGTTATATGCACAGAATCTTTGGACATTATACAAGTCAATTACTGAGACCAAGGCTTCGGCACCGAGCAGAGATATTTTCATCAAGTAGCTGTAATGGAGCCAGAGCCTCCCCAGGATTTGGCTGGGAAACTGTGTCCACTGCCTGCTTGATGCTGGGGGGCAATGTCCAGTGGTGAGACTTGCCCAAGAGTAGGAAGGTCTCCCTGACTTCGATCATGATGGACTCCACTCTCTGTTTTCCCCTGAGGTTACCAGAAGGTGCTGGGCTAATCAAGAGTATTCAGCCCATTTCTAGCCAGTCTAACATGTCCTCACTTTTAGCTACCTCGAGTCAAGGTAATAAATTTCGACTCCAGGCCAAATCCTAAGTATAGATCAGCAAATAGGTCCTTGCTTTCTCAGCCCCACATCTCCCCTTCACCCTGACCCCCGGGCCCCAAACCTCCCCAGGTCACCTCTTCTGCCCCTGCAAAAGCTCCTGGGCGAGGTCCTGATTGCAAAGTGCCTGGCTGTTCTTTCTGAAGCCAGGGAGTTTGCACCCCACGTGTTTGCTGCTTCAGTGGATTGAGCTGACTTTCCATATTTAAGAATCAAAACTCAGATTCTGCACGAATTCCTACTGGCTTTGTGATTTGGAGCACCCCAACTTCCCCTCTGACCCCAACTTCCTCATCTGAAAATATGGCAATTGTCTGCCTGGCTCCAAAATGCCAACATTCCTTCTCTGGGACTTTAGAGAGGCAGCTGGAGGTGGCCGAAGCATAAGATGAGGGGGCCAGAGATATGAAGCAGAGGCGAGAGAGTAAACGGTGAGGGCAGCAGTTTGAATCACTGGCAGCTTGAACATCATGCTAAAACACTTAGATTTTATTTTAAAGGTAATGAAGAAAGATGATGAGGAAAATTTTAGACATGGGGTAGAAATGCCAGATTTAGCAAATAAGAATGCCAGACAGGCTGGAGAGATGGCTCAGCAGCTAAGGCACTTGCCTACAAAGCCCAGCGAACTCGGTTTGATTCCCCAGTACGCACATAAAGACAGATGCACAAAGTGACACCTTCATCTGGAGTTTGTTTACAGTGGCTAGAGGCCCTGGCACACCACTCTCCCGTTCTTTCTTTCTCTCTCTGCTGGCAATTAAATAAATAAAAATTTAAAAAAGAATGCCAGACCTTTGGTTAATTTGGAATTGTAATGCATCTTGAATTTTATGTGGCAACCCTGGTTGTGAGTGAGAGAAGATCTTCTGTGTACTGAGAAGGAAACGTATCACAGGTGACAATGCGGGGAGCATGGAGAGTACTCAGGAAGTTATTCTTTACCAAGTAGTAATTATAAGAGCTAATACTTGGGTTGGAGAGATGGTTCAGCAGTTAAGGCACTTGCTTGTGGAGCCTAAGGCCCCAGGTTCAATTCCCCATATTCATATAAGCCAGATGCACAAGGGGGCGCATGCATCTGGAGTTCATTTGCAGTGGTTGGGGGCCCTGGCACACCCATCCTCTCTCTCTAATAAATAAATAAATAATTTAAAAAATAAGAGCTAATACTTGTTGAACACTTGTTTTGCTCAACATTCTTCTCAGTACTTTACATGTATGGATTCATTTAATTTTCATAAGTCTGTGAAGCATGTATTATTATCAACCCCATTTGGTAGGCAAGGAGACTGAGCACACAAAGGGTAAGTAACTTACCCATGTCACACAGCTAGCTGGTGGCAAACCAGGCACTGCAGCCCAAAGTCTATGTGCTCTGCATCGTCATGTTGCCACCCTTAGGAGCCATGCGAGCCTGAACTGAAGACGTGGTGGAAACTGAGTGTCAGAAGCTATGTTAAAGGCCCCCAACACCACTGGGGCTGGGACAAGAGACGGGTGGAAAAGGGAGGCTCGGGGATTCCTTTGTGGCAGCAAGTTTACATTTTCACATCATTTGATAACTCTTACATAAGAGGATGGTAGTTTGAAAAAGAAAGAATCAGGTCTTCTTTGACACCAGCCCCACATCAAGGCTTTACATGTGATGTCCTGCTTCGTCCTTACTCTGTCACCCCATACTCACTGGAGAGGGTGAGGAGCGGCTACTGCCCTGGCCAGGGGTGAGGGACAGCCATCCCCCATGGTTTCAAAGGTACCATCAGTGACCATAGTAGCTGATAGGACTGAGGGGAGGGAGGGTGGAGAGATGACTGGGATGGCCCTGGGGTTGCAAGGCTGGAGGGCCACCTTACCCAGACAGAGTGCTGAAATAAAAACAAGCAGGGGCCCAGGCCCTTTGTGGGACTGGAAGAAAGTCATGCTTATCCCAACACAGGCTTTACATGTATGAGGACAAGACAGTAAGTAGGGCAGGAAAAGCCCAGAGAGACCAATGACAATCCTGGAGTTACACAGAAAAGGGGTTCAGAAAGGGGGATCAGGATAAAAACAAGACCTGGAGTTTTCTGAGGATATCTGGTGAGTCTGACACAGATGGATCCCTGTCTACACTCTGAGAGGGGAGAGAGCCAGGTGGAGTGGTACCCATCTGTAACCCCAGCTCTCAGGAGCCTGAGGCTAGAAGATCACTATTTGAGGCCAGACTAGGCTACATAGGGAATTAGTTCAAGACCAGGGTAAGCTACATAATAAGATCCTGTCTCAAAAAGAATCAAAGGGAGGTGACTAGGGAGATGGCTCAGTGGTCAGAGGTGCTTGTTCACAAAGTCTACTGGCCTGGGTTCAAATATTTAAAAAAAAGAAGAAGAATCGAAGAGGGGATGGTGATGGAGAAACCCGGAAGTGTAGGCTACAGTCTATGTTGGGGGGCCCTGCTTAGATCCTCAGCTCTGTGGTCAGACCTCTCCCCATCAGAGCTGAGATGAGGCTCGGGCAAGAGCTGTCTCTGCAACAATTCTGTTCTGAAAACACAGAACAGCAGCTGCTGCTGCGGTTGTAAGGATCAGGGATATAGGAGGTTAAGTGGCAAGCTGCCCACCATACCCTGCAGCCCCCAAGGACTTCGCTATTCCTTTCTCGGACCCTCCCACTATCCATTGGCCCTAGCATGCCTCTTCCACCTCTCCACCCTCCTCCCCATCCCCCACATCTCCCTCCTCAGACCTTGAGACAGAGCCCATTCCTGCAACCATCTGCAGAGAATCAGACGCGCAAGACAAAACGTGCCACCTCGCATCCCACCCAGCCAGCCTGGCTGGCTACTCGCCTCCTCCTGTCTCCCGCCTGTTCTGCAGCCTGGAGCGCCCCTCCCATGGCCCATTCACAAGACATCCCAGCTCCGAGGGACTTCTCTCTCCCAGTCCACCACCCAGAGAGCCGCGGAGCCGAAAGTGGGGACAGCATGAAAGGCCCAAGGGAATGGGAGGCTCCAGCCCTGCCAGCCTGGAAATGTACAAAGCCCATCCCTCAGGGACCAAGCTGGAGCCTGACGTCAAACCGAAGCTGAAAATACAGTCTGGAAAGTCACGCGGTGCCCGTGAAAAACGAGCTGCCCTCCCCAGCCAGAGACGTGGGAGCGCGGAAGGAACATAAATCCCAGCTCTTTGGAGTCTCTGAACGGCAGGGGGCTGCCTTTGGGAGCCTCTAGGATTCCTGCTGAGAGATCCCAGTTCCCCAGAACCTTTTCTAGGGTCGCCTTGGCCAGGACACCTGCAGCTCCCAACTCCCACATGCACACACTCCTGAATGTAGCCCGTGCCCCGAGGACCAATGGGCGCCCTGGCAGGTGGGTGGAGCATCTCTCCGCAGGCCGGTCCAGGACTTCTCTGGCTAAGACACAGTTGGGTGGGGACTTTACTTCCCAAACCTTCCCCAGAAGGCCCAGAGAACTCAGGACGAAAGCCTCAGTGTGAGAGTGAAGGGTCCTGACAACACCAAACCCCGACACAACTCCTTGCTATCCAGAGAGAGTCCTTTCCCAAGTCTATTTTCTTGCTTTTGTTAGTCACCCCTTCATTTCCAGGCCCCCAAATGGACCACTGGATAGCCAGCACCTGCCTCACAAATGGGCAGTGTGAGGCAGCAGGCAGAGCAGGGGCTGGAATCCTCTGCATACTTCTTACACATGCATAAGAACATACACACGTGTGTACATGCACATACATGTACACATATGTACCCTCCCTACCCCTTTCCTTCTATTTTTCTTAGTTAATATCACTGATATATTTTATATTATATAATATATTATATGATATATTATTATTTATATTATATATTCATATTATTTATTTTTCTTATTTATTTATTTGCGAGAGAGAGATACAGAAATAGGAAGGTAGAGAGAGAGAGAATGGGTGAGCCATGGCCTCCAGCCACTGCAAACGAACTCCAGATGCATGTGCCCCCTTGTGCATCTGGCTTACGTGGGTCCTGGAGAATCGAGCCTCGAACCAGGGTCCTTAGGCTTCACAGGCAAGCATTTAATCACTAAGCCATCTCTCCAGCCCTATATATTCATATTATAACTGATAGAATTTGTTTATACATTTCACTCTCCCGTTGTAAGTGCAGTAAGGGTAGGAACTTTTTTTTTACCTGTTTGATGTTCATTCTTCTCCTAGATGATTCACACTCCCCTGTTTAATATCCTGTAAGTTACCTTCTGGAATATACTTAACTATCATTGAGACATCTTATGTCAGATGAAAATGGAATGAAAGAAATAAATAAATGTTTGACTGATGGAAATAATAAACATAATTTATAAAGAAATACAGTCATGGGCTGGAGAGATGGCTTAGTGGTCAAGGTGCTTGCCTGTGAAGTCTAATAATCCAGGTTTGATTCCCCAGTAGCCGCACAAGCCAGATATACATGGTGGTGCATGCAATTGGAGTTTGTTTGCAGTGGCTGGAGGCCTGGTGTACCCATTCTCTAACTGCCTCTCCCTCTCTCTCTCTACCTCATAAATACCTAAAAATAATTTTTTTAAAGGGGGCTGGAGAGATGGCTTAGTGGTTAAGGTGTTTGCCTGTGAAGCCAAAGGACCCAGGTTCAATTCCCTAGTACCCATGTAAGCCAGATGCACAAGGTGGCACCTGCATCTGGAGTTCGTTTATAGCAACTGAAGGCCCTGCCACACCCATTCTCTCTCTCTCTCTGTAATAAATAAATATTTTTTAAAAGAGATACAGTCATTTCTACAACTGGTCATGTGGCAACAGCACGTGTTTTAGCCGCCTCTTCTCTGGCTGGTGTGTGTCTCTGTTGCCCTCAGCAAGCCCCTCTGCTGGTCTTTCAGTCCTTGCCTGTAGGGAGTGGGAGCACAAGGTATATGGTGGGACCCCACAGTATTTATTGAGCCAATGTGGAAGAAGCCAGTTACATGTCTCACAGGAAGTATGGAGAACTGAAAAACTAATCTTTCATTTATGTACACAGCCAGAATAGATCAAATACTTTTTAAAGTTTTGCTCCCACCACCCAGATGAGGGAATATTTTCATCACTTTTGCATTTCCCTCGGTGTTTGGGCACACAAGAGCTGGTGTGGAGCACATGCCTGCCTCAGGTCCCCCATATCTATGGAGGACTCTCTCAAGTTGGGAACTTGAGAGGGCTTAGCTACTGTGTGTGGAGAAAACGGAAGTTGCTCCCTTGTGCCTGCATGCCTGTTACTTAGCGCCTCCCTCTAGAGGTGCTGTCGCCTGTGCCTCTAACAAGGCCCAGGGGACCATGGGGGGCTGCCACCAGGTTCCTGTTGGTGCCCTGAGAGGCCCCAGTCCTCCAGCAGCTCAGAGCAATTTCCTCTGTAGAGGCTTCCCCTCAAGACATCCAGATCCAGCTGGGAATGCACAAACTGCAGCTTTCTCCAAGCCCAGTGTCAACCTTGCTCCAACTGCACAGGCCCCAGAGAGGCCTTCCAAACGAGGCACTGCAAGACGGCAGGAAAGGGGCCCACTCCATCCTTAGCCCAGCTCAGGGCCTGGCCCAGGAGCAGCACTTGCCACACAGGTGCTGAACAGGTACAAGCTGGCAGTGCAGCTCACAGGAGGAAATTTAATTCTTTTTTTTTTTGGGGGGGGGGGACAGGTGGCTTACCCAAGCCCACAGGTAGCTGGACTTGGACCATTGTTTACATGGCTCTTTCACTTCCTCACCAGGGGCAGTTTGATAAGCAGAGGGAGAAGAAAAGAGCTTTGACCTTTGGTTGCACTTCCAAAAAGGCCAAAAAATGAGACCCAGGATTTGAATGCCTAACTTGGTTTTGCTGGATGATGACAGGACCAAGTGTCATGTGTAAGGGATTTTACTCCCTAACACATAGTATAAAGGAAGGGCACATTTCTTTTCTCTTTCTGTATTAAGTCCAGGACCTACACATGCTAAACAAACCCCCCTAGTAGTGATCTATATCCCAGGCCATTTTCATATATATATATATATATATATTTGGTTTTATAAGGTAGAGTCTCACTCTTTAGTCCAGGCTGACCTGGAATTCACTATGCAGTCTCAGGGTGGCCTTGAACTCACAGCGACCCTCCTACCTCTGCCTCCTGAGTGCTGGGATTAAAGTGTGTGCACCACCACACCAGGCTTCATTTTCATATTTTTTGGACAGGGTCTAAGTTGCTCAGGCTAGCCTTGAACTTGCTCTGTAGCAGTCTTTGAACTTTTGATTCTCCTTGACTCAGCCTTCTGAGGAGCTGGGATTACAGCCCTGTGCCTAGCTTTTCACATTTTTAATTTTTTTATTTTTTTGGATGCGCGTGCTCACGCATGCACGTGAGGGGGGGAGGAGAGGGAGAATGCGGGCATATGTGTGCCATGGAGGTCAAAGAACAACGGTGTGGAGCTGGTCCTTACCTTCCACTTTGTTTGAGGCAGGGTCCAGCCTTGATGTTGCTTGCCACGATGCGTTCATCAGGCTTTCTGGCCTGTGAGCTTCTGAGAAATTCTCCTGTCTCCAACTCCCACATGCTGAGATTATAGAAGCCTGCCTCAGCTTCTGTCTTCCAGCTCCCAGCTTGTCCAGAATCTGAGTTCTGAACTCGGGTACTCAGCTTGTGCAGCGTGTGTTTCACCCTCTCAGTCTCACGTGTTTGTTTTATTTTCCCCTCAGTAAAACGTAATTCAGTTAAGCCTCCATCCACCAGTCCAGAGGCCTTCAGCTGCTGTATTGTATTTTCCTTGTCCACACATCCGAGGAGAGCAGGGGTCTGGGGGTTCCCATACCCGAAGAATATTCATGAGAAGACCTGCTGGGGTCTATCTACAGAAATGGGAAGAAAAGAGGAAGGAGAGAGAGAGAGAAAGGGAAGAGATCAAGACAGTAGGAGAAGGGTGCTAAAAAGCCTGGAAAAAAATAATTTTTTTAAAAGTAGCCAGGCTGGTGGCTCATGTCTTTAATCCTAGCACTCAGGGAGGCAGAGGTAGGAGGATTACCGTGAGTTCGAGTCCACCCTGAGACTGCATAGTGAATTCCAGGTCAGCCTGGGCTAGAGTGAGACCCCACCTTGAAAAAAAAAAAAAAAAAAAAAAAAAAAAAAAAAAAAAAGGCCTGAAAAGCACAAACACATTTCCCAAACTCCTTTGCAACTAAGATCCACATATGATCCAGTTTCCCACATGACCCTTGGGTGGGGGAGGGGACAAGCAATGTGGTGGCAAAAGAAACTGGTGGTGATGTGGGTTAAGGATGAGGTTTCCTGAGCCTGCTATGAGAAGTTTCTAGAGTGTGTCCCCCACAAGGCGTAGACCACAGGGCAGTGTTTCTCCTACATCCATCTTGGGGAATTTCTTCAAGCTGCACAATTCCAGGCTACGTACCTTCTTCAACTTTTCCAAAACTACCTAACATTCTCTAATGCATTCCTGCCCGTAAGTCAGCCAGAATGGCATCTGTCACCCCCAACTTAGAATACTAATTCATATCAGGAGAGACTCTGAGCATGAAACCCCCAAGGAAATGAGAAACTGGGACTCATTTTCTAAGCAAGTTGTATTTTGAGGTCGGTGTCACGAGAGGTGGGTGGCTTGTCCTGACAAAAGTTTCTGAGGCTGCCACGTAAGTGTCACCAGGGGAAGGCGTTTGCGCACTGAATAGCTGCTAGTCAACCTTTTTTTTTTTTTACAAACTTATTCTGAAGCATTTCAAATAAACATGAAAATAGAGTTGTTATCAACCTCCAGGCACTCATTGTCACCCAAATTCCAATTACTCCACCACCCTTCCCATCTGGGGCTGCCCAGAGGCCTAAGGCTTGAGTGCCTGCTCACCGTGGCCACCACAGGAGTACCTGTCCTTGTATGCATGTGTGGAAGGGGTACACTTAGAGCTGGTTTGAGAAGTAAAGAGGGACGGGCTCAGGGGAGCTTCAGGAGTCTTTCCAGTGCATTGTGGTTCAAGTTTAAGTAAGTAGCATCAATGGCATAAGGTCATCTGAAAGAGAGGAAGGACCAGCAGGGGAGCTCCGAGGACCTCGACTCTGCATTCTCGGAGGGACAGAAGCTTTGATCCCAGGGTATGAGACTCTCATAAATAATATCCCCGGTTCAGGTACCCTGGGACTCATCCAAGGGCGGCTGGCTGACAAGGCAGACTCAACCAGCCTTGGCGGCAGACTGGGCTCTGCTGCAGTGGGCTATGACGGGTTTACAGCCAAGCAGCCCACAGTAGTTACCTCAGATTTATCACCCTTCTATGAGGGCAGTGGGAGCCGCCAGAGGCGGCCTGGGAGCCCTTAAATCACCTTGATGGGAACTGCTGTCAGAGGCAGTAGAGAGGCAGGTAAGAGCCATCCTGGGGGCCGGTGCTTCCTGCTGACTCCTCAGGTTACAGTCCTTGATACACAGGGATTTACAACCCTGAAGCCCATCAGAGCCTAAGGGAGAAGCCAGGAACTGAACCAAAGAGAACCAGCGTGCCTGGGGCTACCTGAACAGAGCTGGGGTTGGTGGGCAAGGGAGGAAGAACAGGACCCAGCATAGGGATTGCTGGCTCCTTCGCTGAGAGGTGATTTGCTCAGGCTCCAGGCAGGTGTGCTGACACTGCACATGTGTGTTCCTGGGCCATCTCACTCCTTGGCTGCATGCCCATTTGTATGCAATACTATTGGTGGAGACTCTGTATGCACAGGTGTCTATACCCTTTCTGTGTGTGTGCTCTGTGTTTTAGAATGTCCATCAGCAAATAGACACATGTATGCATGCATGCAAAGAAATTATTCTCAATGCACTGCACTCCACTATTAATCTGGGTTATGTGCCTATGAGTTAGAAGTGTACATGTGGGTGGAGGGTCAGGGGCATAGTCTAAGACAGCGGACTCTAGAGCCCTGTCTATGCCCGCCCACTGAATGAGTCTAGGGCAATAAATAAATAGGAGGACAAGAAGGGCTGTTGTTACAGGTGATATATCTTTTTTTACATTTTGTTGTCATTGTTGCTAGTCTTGTTCTGAGACAAGGCCTTCCTATGTAATTGTACTTGGCCTGGTACTTACCATATAGTCCAAGCTGACTTAGGACTCACTCAATCCTTTTAGGATAACAGGCATGCACAAACAAGCATGCCTAGCCAGTGATGCTGTTCAACAAAAGGGAGCTACTGCTTCGTGAAAGGGATGGGAAGCAAGAGAAAGTGGGCAGGAGTGGATAGGAAGACGAGTAAGGAACAGAGCGAGAAAGAGCAAAAAGAAAGCATTCAGATGTCCACACGCTGCAACTAAATGGGCCTTAAATGTGGTCAGAAAACATGAAGATGTGTATGTAGTAGTCAACATACACATAGGAATAACGGGGGGGGGGCATAAAACACAGGGAAAGGAAGGTGACCCAAGAAAGGAACAGTAAGCCAGCAGAGAGCACCATCTGTTCCGGAGGTCACAAGGACCTGAATTTGGCAGTTGTTTCCACCTCTGCCACCTCCATGAGTGACAGCTGGCTCGACAGCAGGGCTCAAAGCAACTTGTCCTCTGACCACTTCTCTGCCATAGGCTAGCAGCCACCCAATCCTGTCTCCGAGCACAGGAAGAGTGAGCCAGACTAAGGCAGGCATTGGGAAATGAACTTGCCACCTCCGAGAGTTCAAACAGAGCAGGGGCTCCCCCCGCAGAGGCATGTGGGCTGATATGCATGTGCAGGCACCTGGCAAGCCCAGCCAGCACCAGTGCACAAGTGAAGCACTTCCACATGCCTGAGGCCTCTCTTTGTGTTAAGAACATTCCCGCCTGACTACACACTGCACTATTTGTAAAAAGCAAAGTTGGTCTGGCTACCTCTTCTTGTATGCCTAAGCATACATGAAGTTTGACTCTGCAAAGTCTTCCCTTTCTGTTCTTGAATTCACAGGGTAGACTGCCAGTTTGGGCTGGGCTAGATCAGCTCAGCTATAGCAACTTGAACCCAGAAAAGCTAAGTCTGGCCCCTGAAGCCAAAAGTGGCTCAGAGCCTGCGGCTCATTTCTGAAAACCAGGCTCTGCTGCTACACACCCCACTCTATCATCTGAGGTGTTGGGGGAATGTATCCATGTGTCCAGCTTTCGTAGATGTCACAAGGCACCTAGCTGGGTCAGATGCTGGGTATGTTGAGCCATGTGACAGTTCTCCAGGTGTGACATGTGGGCCCCACATGTCATGAAAAGCACTCTGATGGCTCCCAAAATTCCTGCCTTTACCAGCTCAAACACATCCTCTTCCATGAAGCTTCGAGTGACCACTCTTCTGTGTGCCCCAAATTCCTGGGATGACCATAATACTGTAACTGGTTTAGTATCAAGGATTTTGTACGTATAAAAATCCATAGTGGGGCTGGAGAGATGGCTTAGCGGTTAAGGCACCTGCCTCCTAAGCCTAAGAACACTGGTTCCAATCTCCAGCGGTTCCAATCTCCAGGTCCCACGTTTAGCCAGATGCAAAGTGATGCAAGGCCTCCACTTGCCCTGGCACGCATCTGGATTTCGTTCACAGCAGCTGAGAGACTGCTGGCACGCCCATTCTCTATCTGTCTCCCTCTCCCTCTCTGTCTGTCTCTCTCTCTCTGTGTCTCTCTCTAAAAATAAAAAATTAAAAAAAATTAAAAAAAAATCCATAGTGACACAATTAGCACCTACTTCAGGGAAGGGTGGAGTCTCCCCACCTCCTGGCACTCGTGCTTTTGTAGAGTTCCCTTTCACCTTTGAATACAATCGATGCCTCTGACGTGCTTCTAACTGACAGGAGCAGGCAAGGGGGATGAGATGCCCCTTGATTATGTCATATGAATAGAACTTGGTCTTGTGAGCTGTCTCACTCAGAGATTCTCCTTGTGGGCCTGACAGAGAAAGCAGCCATATTGCAAGCGCTGTGTGGCAAGAAACAGCAGGTACTGTGGGTGGTCTCCCCTAGTGTCCTTAGTATCTTCTGAAAACCAAGGCCCTTGGTCCTACAACATGAATTTTGCCACTAATCTGTGTGAGTTTGGAAGCGGATTGCTTCCCAGGCATGTCAGACCTCCAAATGAGAGCATAGACCAGCGGATGTCTTCACTGCAGCCTCATGAGAACCTAATTAACATGTAAGCCATGCCGCTCAACTATGAGGTCATGTGTCTTGGGCTGTGAAGTTTGTAGTTACTTGTTAGACAGTAATAGAAAACTAATACCTATGTTCCCATAGCTTGATATAATTAATTTTGTAATATAAGTGAAACCCCTATAAACCCTTCTTTGATTGCATTTTCTTTCATATCAAATGTTTTCTAATTTTACTTATTTATTTGAGAGACAGAGGGAGCAAGAAAGAGAGAGAGAGAGGGTGCAAGCACACAAATGGGTGCACCAGGGCCTTTAGACATTGTAAATGAACTCCAGATTCATGTACCACCGTGTGCATCTGGCTTATGTGGGTCCTGGGGAATCAAACCTGGGTCTTCAGACTTTGGAGGCAAGTGCCTTAACCACTAAGCCATCTCTCCAGCCTTTCCAATATTTCTTAGTTTTCTCCTAGACACATGTTCTTAAACATGTTCTTATGATTTTTAAGCTTCATTTCTTTTTAAAATGTATATATAATGTCCATGCTATCTGGGGTAGCAATGTATCCTGAGTGTATTACCATTGTCTACCCTAACCACACTTTTTTAAGTTTCACACTGGTCCACAGGAGCACCGGCTCTTGCTGGCCTGAGGCATCAGCAGCTTATGTCTGAGACTTCATGCCAACACATGATTTAATACCAAAAGGACTTTGATATTCAAGCCCAGCCCAACGATTTTGCAACTTGTGGTGATTTGAATCAGGTGTGCCCCCATAAACTTATGAATTCTGAATTCTTGTTCCCCAGCTGGTGACAATTTGGGAGCTGTAGCTTTGCTGGAGGAGGTGTGTTGCTGGGGACAGACCTTGAGGTTTATTAGTCCACTGCCAGTATTAGTCTGTTCACTCTTCTGCTGCTGTTTTCCACCTGTTGTAACATAGGTGATGTCTAGCCTCTGCTCATGCCAAGCTATCTCCTGAAACCAAAATAAACAACTTTCCACCTATTAGCAGATTTTGGTCAGGTGGCTTGTCCCAGCAATGAGAAGGTAGCTGCAACAGAAAATTGGTACCAGGAGTGGGGTTGTTACGTCCAAAAACCTGTGTGGCTTTTGGCCTTTTGGAACTGATTTTCAGGAAGAATGTGGAAGGATTTCAAACCTTGGTCTAGCATACACCTTGCAGTGTTCTAAGAAGAGCTTGATGGACAGGTCTGGTCAGAGTTTGAGATACCTAAATGCAGTAAGAACTGTGTATTGTGAGATTTGGCCTATGAGGGGAAAAAGAGCTTTGTCCAGACTGGGCTAGAGGCAGTTTGTGTGAAAGGCTTACTGTATTCTTCCCATGTCCTGAGAACTTGTGCAGGGTTGCACTGCATAGAAATGGATTGATGTGAGCAGATGGGTATGGCACAGAAAGAAATGAAAGTTTCATCTGGGTGTGGTGGTGCATGCCTTTAATCCCAGCACTCAGGAGGCAGAGGTAGGAGGATTGCCATGAGTTCAAGGCCACCCTGAGACTATGTAGTGAACTTTAGGTCAGCCTAGGCTGGAGTGAGACCCTACCTCAAAAAAAAAACAAAAAAAAAAAAAAAAAAAGGAAAAAGGAAAAAAAAAAAGAAATGAAAGTTTCAGACTGGAGACAGCACCCATTCAGCTGCAATTGTTTGAGAGATTGCCACTATTGAGACTGGGCCAGCTGTTCTGCATTAGGACAGCAGAAAGAATGCTGACTTTTTGAAAGCAAGAGAACCTGAATGCTGAAGGAGTGTTCTGCTCTTCAAAGTCAGCTTTATTCTCCACTGAATTAACAAATTTTGTAGCCTACATGGTACTATGGGAGTATAACAAATGCAGGAAAGAAAGGGTCATTGGGTTGGCAACACAGTTATTTGAAGATGTCCCCTAGGTGATATGGAGCAGGTTCATAGTCTCTGAAGAGGCCATGGGGGTCATGGCATGGATAAACTGTGGGTTTCAGTGTAGACTGTAGTGTTTTCTTGGACATGCCAGAACTATGGGATGGCTGCCAAGGAGAGCTTCTGGCTTCAGATAGATTGTTCCCTGGGCTATAAGCAGTTTAGCTGGAGGGTGGAATCATAATCCCAGAGACTTCATCACTGATTACAGATGTCAGACTTGGAGCTCCAAGATTTGTTGTTCATCCTGTTGTTTTAGATTTTGTATTGGTTCAATCTTTCCTTACAATGCCATTTTTGCAGGGTGAATGTTTATTCTGTGTCATTATGCATTTTCTGGTTAAGTGACGTTGGACTATGGAGATGTTGAGCAGTGTTGAGATTTATAAAACTATGGGGACTTTTAAAGTTGGACTGAATGCATTACATTTTATATCATGGATTATTGTGTTTCTGGGGGCCAGGGCCAGAATGTGGTGGTTTGGACCAAATGCACCCCATAAAATTATATGTTCTGAATGCTTGCTTCTCAGCTGGTGGCAATTTGGGAGGTGGAGCCTTGCTGAAGAGGAGGTGAGTTACTAGGGGTGAATCTTGAAGTTTATTAGACCTTATGTTGCCAATGTTAGTGGCTTACTCTTCTTGCTGCTTTTTCCACCTGTTGTAGCAGAAGTGATGTCCAGCTTCTGTTCATACCAAGCTTTCCCCTGCCATCATGAAGCTTCCCTTTAGACAATAAGCCAAAATAATCTTTCTTTCTTTTCTTTTCTTTTTCCTTTTATTTGAGGCAAGCCCAACAGACTGGCTTTTTTTTTTTTTTTAATGCAAGAGAGCAAGAGTGAGAGAGAGAGACAGAGAGAGAATTGGCATGCCAGGGCCTCCAGACACTGCAGTCAAGCTCCAGACATGTGGACCCCTTGTGCCCTTGTGTCACTGTGCGTCTGGCTTACATGGGATCTGGGCAGTCGAACATAGTCCTGAGGCTTCTCAGGCACTTGTCTTAACTGTTAAGTCATCTTTCCAGTCCTCTTTCTTTTCGAGGTAGGATCTCACTCTACTAGCCCAGGCTGACCTGGAATTTACTATGTATTTTCAGGGTGGTTTGGAGCTCATAGTGATCCTCCTACCTCTGCCTCCAGAGTGCTGGGATTAAACGTATGTGCCACCATACTGGGCTACAAACATCTTCCTTTCATCAACTTATTTTGTCCCAGTGACAAGAAGGTAGCAGCAACACAATTGAAGGAATCTGGTTCAGACATAAGAAGTGACTTGCCCTAGGCTCAAGGCAAATGAGAGCTGAGATGGGTCTGTGGCCTTCCACAGTGAGCTGGAGCTATCAGACTGTGCCTGTCCAAGGATTGTTCAGATCATTCCATTGCACACTGAGATTGTATTAGCTAGAAGCAAGTGACATGCAAGGGAAATGGGCACATTAAGGCTTGGACACCATGAGGTGGGACTCATGGAGGCATCCTCACAGCCTCTATACTACAGTGGGTGTTGATCATGTCATTATGGTTTTTGTTTGTTGTTTGTCATTATGTGCTTTTGTCACACGAGTCCTGATGTGAAGACCTAGTGTGAGCCTTTCTGGTTTTCTGTTTGCAGCAATTCTCCTGCTAGCTAGTTGTCCCAGAGTATGAAGAATCCAACAGTTGTAGAACTATATCCAAAGGAGCTTACTACATTTATTATGGCCTCCCCATAGTGATAGTATTAATTTAGCAAAAGCAAAATTGTGTGCAAGCTAATAAAGTACCAGATGTGGAAAAAGTCTGATATTCCACTATTAGCCCTCACCCCCTAATGGAACCCCTCCTACAACAGATGGGAGATGCCCCTGGCCCTGCCCATCCCATCTGGTACACATCTCAACACAGTGTTGCCATGCCTCCCCCCAGGCATTTCAATTGGAGCTGGGTGCTTTTCTGGGGAAGCACTGCCTTACCCCCCACTTGCTTCCATCCATGCCCTTCTTCTCCAGTTTAAAACAGCCGGAAGCTTTGTGAACATCTCATTAATCCTGAGCAAATAGGCTGGGGGAGGGGAGCAAGTAAGGGTGGAAGGAGGGAGGACTGAGGCTTGCTTCCAAAATCAGGCACCCAGGCATCTCTGGAGACCTGAAACAGTGTAAGCTTCTTCTACATTGCAAGACTTTTCATCCCAACTAACCATTCTCTGCCCAGTCATTCAGGACTAAGGCTGTGATTTCAGGCATGGTGGTACAGGTCTGTAGTCCTGGCACTCAAGAGGCAAGAGGACTAAAGAGTTCAAGGCCAGCCTGGGATAAATATTAATAACCTATCTCAAAACCAACAACTAATCAGAGCTAGGGCAAAAGCAATTAGCTCCCTGCCACATCTCAATCATGGGCCAACAGAGGGGGGTGGGGGCTTCCCCAAAGCCCTTCTGCTTAGAAAGCTGCAAAGGACAGGAGAGGGTGCACTGCTCTTGACCAAGAATCCAACACAAAACTGGTCATATAGTAGAAGGCTGCTTTAGTGTGGGATGTTGGTGTCTATCTCAAATTCAAATGTTGGAATTTTATCCTCAATGCAAATAGTATTAAGAAGTAGGCCCTGTGAGAGGTGACTGAGTCAGAAGGTCTCTGCTCTTGGGACTGAGATTTGTCCTCATAAAAGAGATGGAAGGGAATATGTCTGCCCTTCTGCCCTGTGAGGACACGAGGAACAGCTCCTCACCAGACACTGAATCTTCTGGCACCTTGATCTTGGACTTCCTGGCCTTCAGAACCATGAGGAACAAATTTCTATTACCTATGATTACCTGTGTTAGTTCTTTGTTTTTCATTGCTGTGACCAAATATCTTATAAAAGCACTGTAAAAAAGAAAGGGTTTCTTTTGGTTGTGGCTTAAGAAGGACCATAGTGAACCGTGGCAGCTGGTCACATTGCCATCTGCAGTCAGGAAGCAGAGAGTGGACAGGAAGGAGAACCGGGCCAGAATACCTCAGAGCCCACCTCCAATGACCCACTTCTTCCAGGAAGGCTCCACCTCCTAAAGGTTTCACAGTGCTCCTAAACAGAACCATCCACTGGGCCCGAGTGTTCAAACACATGAGCCTATGGGAAACAGCTCACGTTCAAACTACAATGACCCAACCCAAGATGCCCCGTCCTGGCAGCTGCAAGACGGAGGCAGAAGCCTGATGTTACTTACAGAATAAAGAAGTGGTGAGCTAGCGCGTGAGTCAAACTGCCATGCCTATTTCCGTTCCATCGAAAACATTTTTGCTGGTGGTATCACAGGGCTAAGGGATGCTAGCCTGCAGATCTAGGAGAAAGTCTGGACGGGAAGTCTAATTTCTCTGGGATCAAAAACACAAGCTGAGCCAGGTGTGGTGGTGCACACCTTTAATCTCAGCATTTGGGAGGCAGAGGTAGGAGGATTGTGATGAGTTCGAGGCCACCCTGAGACTACAGAGTGAATTCCAGGCCAGCCTGGGCTAGAGTGAGACCTCACATCAAAAAGCCAAACAACACACAGACACACAGACACACAGACACACACACACACACACACACACAAGCTGTCTCTTCTGAGATGCTTCCTACTTGAGGGAAGTTGTCACCCATAGGGATATGCATGTCCCTTCATGGTAGGGGATTAAGTGGTGCTATAGGGAGTTAAGAGAAGAACTATCTGCTCAAGGCAGCATCTTGGAATGAGCCCAATGGTGCTATCACCCCCGAGTGGTGAAGCATAGAGGGAACAGAAAGCCTTGCACTGGGTCACTGGCACAGGTTCAAGATTGAGATAAAAAGAAAATGAGGTACAGTGGAAGGTCCTCATAGCAGGAGGCCTAAAAGCTAGGGATCTTCCACAGGGCAGGAATCTAACCTGTTGCAGGTTCAGCCTCTGCCAAAGACCTGTTCCTCAGTGATTGTGCCTTCTGTCCTTAATATACCCTCACCTATACCCTCTTCCCTGATCATTACAAATTTATCGGTAAGCCTGTCATGCCACAGTGAGCAGCACTGAATGGCACCAGTCCTCAGGGAGAGACAAACTGATGGAAGTTTGTTTTATACAACACATCCTCTGGGGTGCTCAACTTTTGATGTGGACAGGACAGGTGGGCCCTTGGGAAGGGTGGAGTCAGCAGTGGGATACATGCACAGTGTGGAAGAGCGGGCCAGCTTTCCTTCTTCCCAGTCTGGGACTGGATGCATCCTCCCCTGCACCACTGGTGATGGGAGCAGTGGAGGGATGGCTTGCTTTGACCTGCTCTCAGCCACTGCCACTAGCCAGAGGAAATAAAGGATTCCCTTGTCCTTCATGCCAGCTTCTCTCGGCAAAAGGAATAAAACGGTCCACTTATTTTTATCGCTCACAGATTTCCTGGGAAATGGACTATTAATTCCCCTAATGTAAAGATAATAGGCTTATCCCCCTTGGCAAATGGCAATGCACCAGGACGAACGTGCTCACAGAGCCATCAAGAGGCCTCTGTTGAGGGCCTAGAATCAGGAATGGAACCCGGAGGAGAACCCAGGGGCAGCCTGGGCTCCCCACCCCCACTTGTGGGCACTAAGTCCTCTGTGGTCAGGTGGGGATCATTCAAAACCCCCCAAAGCTTGTCTGGTGGGATGGAGCTGGATGCCATCAGTAGAGTGAAGGTGCTGCTACTGGCAGAACTGCTACCACATGAACTGTCACAGCACATAGGTTCTGAGCCCATCCAGGTAAGCAAAGTGCCTGCTGCTCTTCCCGTCCGTATTCTGCAAGGCAGAAGCTCCAGGGCATATAGACACAGGCTACGCTTTCACGTCGTAATGCCGCTTTGCTTCTCTCGTGACGCCTGTCTTCCATGTAGGTTGCTACTCATGAGGGCAAGGGGCTCTTTGGTACTGTGTTTTTTCTCCCAGAAAGTCCTGGGCAGTGTCAGTGTCTCAACTGTACAGTCTTAATCTCTTGCCTGCAGAAATCCTTACTTACCCAGCATAAAATCTGTGTGGTGAGTGAAACTATTACACACGTGCAAAACCTGGGCATCTTATATGGAAAGGAAGTTATCCAAGATGATGGCTGAGCTGGAATAGAGGGTGAGAGCCCCGGAGTGCTCCCCAGAGAAGCACTTCTAATGCCGCCCCCTTTATCTCTCTCCTCCAGAACCAAAATATCTGCAGGACTAGCACCTTGGAAACTTCAACAGTGAAGGGGTACCATGGCTCTCAGTCAGCTCCCCTGGTCTCTTCCTACCCACATAGAGAGCTCCCTCAGCTCCGGGAAAGGCCCATTCTTGCACCCAGATAGGCAAATGCCTGCTGCTCTTCCTATCCATATTCTGCAGGCAGATAGACACAGGCTATGCTTTTGCATCATAATGCTGCTTTGCTTTTCTCGTGATGCCTGCCTTCCATCTAGGTGGGGACAAGGGGCCTGTTGGTACCACGTTTGTCTCCCAGAGAGTCCTGGGTAGTATTGGATGTCAGGACTTAGTGCTATCCAGGTTGGCTAGAGTGGGGCAGTGGGCATGGCTCTATTTACACTAGTCCTATGAGTATGCTACTTTTAGATCTCTTTTTCTGCCAAAGGGACTTGGGGGTGGGTGCCACGCTCTGATGAGGGGCAATGGACTCACACTGTCTTTCTGTTCTAAAGGAAAAGAGGGCTGTCTAGAGCCATGGAGACTACCTTTGGGCCACGCTTGGATGAAGATGATCCACCCATTGAAGAAGTGACCTTTGGCTGGAGAGATGGCTTAGCAGTTAAGGCATTTGCCTGCAAAGCCAAAGGAACCCTGTTTTATTCTCCAGGACCCACGTAAGCCAGATGCACAAGGGGGCGCATGCGTCTGGGGTTCGTTTGCATGGCTGGAGGCCCTGACATTCCCATTCTCTCTCTTTGTCTCTCTCTCATAAGTAATTACAGTGGCTGGAGGCCCTGGCGTGACCATTCTCTCTCTGTCTCTCTCTCTCTCTTTCTCTCTCTCTGCCTCTGCCTCTCTTTCAAATAAATAAATAAACAAAATATATTTAAAAAAATAAGAAGTGACCTTTGACAAGGATTCCATCAGAATCCTTGTAGGGGAGAGTAATATAGGTGAAATCATCCTGCATTTTAGAAGGGGCCACATGCCAAAGGGCACACAGGGACCTAGCTACCTCCCAGTATTTAAGAGGAATGCATCTTCACCAGGAGAAAGTGATGGGAAAAATTACCCAAGAACACAGAAGGATGAGGCAAGCAGATGTTTAGTGAGCAAATAAGTAGGATGGGTCAGTTTGCTGATCAGCTTCCTCCTCCTCCATCATCATCCTCATCCTCATCATCATTGCCGTCATCATGTTGCTGCAGCTCTGGGGCCACGTCTTGGGGCTCTGTCTCCCCTTCTGGCTCCTCCGGCTGCTGCTTTTCCAGGAGGTGGCCCACCAGCTGCTCCAAAGCCTCTAGACTCAGCTTCTGCACACGTTCCTCATGCTCCTGCTTCAGCAACCCCAGCACTGCCTTAGCATCCTGGGGCTCAAAGTGTTTGGCAAGAACCTGGCTCAGCTCGTGCCACAAAGGCTGGGACTGATGGGCCTCGTCTAGTGTCGCCTCCTCTCGGGGCCTCATGATAACGTTGATGGAGGAGTTGGGCCCGATGCTGTAGTCAGAAAGGCACTTGTCATCAGCCAGGAGTTGACCACGAAACAGCAGGTGCTGCTGCTCCTCGGGCACCTGCAGCTGCTGGGACACCAACTTCTTCAGCGTGGCCACACTTTCTTTTCCAGATACCTTGACGCTGCATCTTCGGCCCAAGAGCAGCTTGACCGTGAGGAGCATTGGGCCAGAGAGGAATCAGGAGGGATCCATGCTCTGAGCTGCCGTGGAGGTTCAGGGGGCCTGCAGGGCAAGGTAACCCTGTCACGATGGGCTGAGCACTGACTGGTCCCAGGAGGCCAAGGGCCGAGCCACAAATAATGCACAGTGATGTCACAATGCTACAGGAGGCTTCATTTCCAGAACAGAACTTCAGGAACAGCAGAGGTGTGTGGTGGGCACAGAATACATGAAGGATTTCCTTCAGGAGAAGAGAAAGGAAGGGAGGAGAGAAATGAAGGCCCAGGAGAAGTGTGAGAAGAAAGAGAGTTGGAAAAGACATAGTGGTAAAAGCATGTCTCCTTCATTCAATACTTCTATTGGGTGCCTTCTTGGTGGTTTCAGTAGAAGCCATAGGGCCTCCAGAAACTCAAGTGCTGACAGGATAGGGAAGGCCAACCAACGGTGGGCCACATCCATGGCCTCATTTAATCCATACAAGCTCTGAGGTACTGTCGTGATGCCCATCTGCCAAGAAGAACATTTCAGGTTCACTTAATCTTTCAGCAAACTGGCACATAGCTGTGTCTTCACTATGGCCAGCTTTGTCTTCTGGAACATCCACTTAGTATCTTCCATGTGCCAAGCTCTAAGCAGACATCAAGGTTCAAAGAATGCCATACTTACCTGGTATGGTAGCACATGCCTTTAATCCCAGCACTTGGGAAGCTGAGATAAAAGGATCACTGTGAGTATGCAGCCAGCCTGAGACTACATAGTGACTTCCAGGTCAGCCTGGGCTAAAGCAAGACCTTACCTCAAAAAACCAAAAAACAAAAAGAAATAAAAAGGGAAAAAAAGAAAAGAAAAAGAAACACCATCTAGCCTGGGTGTGGTGGTTCACGCCTTTAGTCTGGAACCTACAAGGCCAAGGTAGAATGATCACTGTGAGTCTATGAATTCAAGATCAGCCTGGGCAACATAGTGAGTTCCAGGCCAGCCTGGGTTAGAGTGAGACCCTGCCTCAAAAAAAAGAAAAAGAAAAAGAAGGAGGGAAAAGAAAGAAAGAAAGAAAGAAAGAAAGAAAGAAAGAAAGAAAGAAAGAGAGGCAGGCCATCCAGTTTAACCCCTTTGCTTTTGAAATCAAAAACTAGCCTCCTTGGCCTGGCATCGCAGGCCACTGTGACCTGGCTCTTTGCTTACCACCCAGCCTTGTTTCCCCACTCTCTTTGCCTCCTCACCTTGCATCTTCCACTCCAGCCACACTCATCTGCCTTTGTCCCTACATTCTTGCCCTGATTGAATTCTACCAACTTAGTCTTCAAAACCCGGCTTTAAAATTACCTCCTCTGTGAAGCCTCACCTGCTTTACTCAGTCCACAGCCAAGGTAATCTCCCCTCCCTCTGTGCAGCCATTATTCCTCTTTGACTCACTTGCGTTGGAGCACCTCAAATGTCTGCATCTCACCCTGACTCAGAGGCGGGGACTGGGCCTCATCTCATCTTCTGCTTCCAGCACACTGAGCCTTGCATATAGATAGCCTTGAACACATGCTTGTTTACAGAAGAGGTACAATCTAGACAGGCCAAACTGCAGGAGCATGCAGAGCCTGGTAAAGTCGACTGTGGAAAGACATACTCTGTCTGCAGCCTCTTCTTCACCCACCTTCCT
Organism: Orientallactaga sibirica; assembly: GCA_036365145.1. NCBI lineage: Eukaryota > Metazoa > Chordata > Mammalia > Rodentia > Dipodidae > Orientallactaga > Orientallactaga sibirica. Next base: position 12,815,598 of record JAEOAD010000025.1, read on the forward strand.
CCTCAGAGAGATGAAAATCCAAAATTACATAGAAAATAAATCATAAAGTGATTCCAATCTTTACCAAAGGATTTTCTATAGTATTTCTTTAAATAGCCAAGTCCCCAGGTGCATTTGAAATAAGTCAGAATTTGCAAGTGTACACACAGTGGGGTGGGGTCACAGACTCTGTGATGGAGATGCAGGCATTTGTGCAGGAGAGGAGGGATGGAGCAGGCAGGGGCATTTCAGAGCCCCAGGAAGGGAGGACCCCATGGTGGACAAGCCATCAAGTGGACAACATTGGAGCTGTCCTCTGGGAGATGTCCAGAGCAGAAGTAACCCAAGAAGGCTTCCTGGAGAGGGAGGTTTGTGTGGTCTTCACAGGAGACAGCAGAAGATGAAAGGGGGAAGAGAGTGACCTGTAGTCTCTCCCAGGCACGGGGCTTCTGAGGAAGGGCCAGAAGCCAGAGCTGGAAACATGGAGGGAAGGAGGGAGGGAGAAGGGAGAGAGGGAAGGTCAGCAGTCCGCTTTCAGTGTCTCCCCCACAGACCCATTTATTCAGCCTCAAGATGCCTCAGATGTAAGAAGCCTCAGCAAAAGAACTTTCGGGCCTGAGCTCCCAGAAAATACCTGCTGGGTACACTTGTCAAAGCAAGCTACCTGGCCTAGGGATTCCCAGGGTCGCTAAGAGCCCCTGCACCTGCTCAGCAACTGGCATCTGAGTCCTGGAGCCCCACTGCCCACCTAAGGAGCCAGAAGGGGCACCTTGCTGGGCCCTGGAATCATATTTGGAGCTTGGAGACATCCCAAGTTTTCCCATGTAATTGCTTATCTTAATTGTACAATTAACATGAGAAGATGTGATTGTGTAATCAGAGCACGCAATCAGACAATGAATTGTTGTAATTAGGGAGGAAGATCATCTGAAATGAGTGGGTTTTGTGGCTTGGGAAAGGAATGAATGTGTGCAAAGAAAGAGCAGGGATAGTAGTAGACTCCAGCTCAAATCCCTTTCGAAAGATTGCAAATGTGATTAGTGTCACTGGAACCAGTACAGTGTCCATGGGGAAGATGAAGGGGGGGAGGGGAGAGTAGGACAATGCTTCAAGCCATGTCTAAGCAACCAGGTTCCTGGTCCCTACACTGTGCTCCTGCATAGACTGACGGATCCTTGGTACGTGGAGGGCAAGAACTCCCTAAAATAAAGCCAGTGTTTAGCTGCTGGCCTGGGGTCTGCCTTCAGCTGGCCTGCTCCTCCGGTCTCCTTTTGCTACTCTGTCTAATGGGAGTGTGATCACTGCCCAGTTATGGGGGCCCTAAAACAGGTCCTATTCCCAGGACCTAGCACAGTGTCTGGCCCACAGAGATATTAAATAGAGGATCCAATTTCCAGATGGAAACACAGGACCCCACTGTGCCTGTAAACATGCCTGAGGTGACTTCCCCACCTGCACAGGTGGGCAGGCAGGGTAGTCTTCTGCTGTCAGGCCTAGCCAAGAGTGGAAAACAGGAAGGAAAGTTCCAGTTCTGCTGTGGCAGGGTGCCTCCCTGTGCACCTCACCACGGAGGTTGCCTATCACTGTTCCTGAGGCCGCATAAAGGCTCATCAGAAAGATGAGAAGTGATCTCCGCCCGCCTCACTCCTCAGCTAAGTACCACGTTATTGCACCTGAATGATGTCAGGCGGGGCTTATATGAAGTGCCAGGGGCAGGGCAGAAACTGGAGTGAAATCAAGACAGACAGAAACAGCAGGGGGCAGGGGTGGTAGCCCACAGGCATAAGAAAGCCAGTACAGGAAGCCCTGGCAGGGGACACCTGTGGAAGGGGCTATAAGAAAGTTGCAGTGGGGGTGGGGGGCAGGAAAGAAGGGAAAAGAAGGGGAGAAGCAGGATGTTGCTTTTCCCCTCTCCTTAGAGTCTAGAAAAAGTTCACAGGAAAAGCTGGCAGAGAAGGTGGATTCCATCCCAGAAGCTATTTATCCCAGAGGGGCTGAGAGCCTACGGTTATGGCTCCAGAACTCCCCGCTGCCTCCATCTCACCGGACCCCACCACTTAAAAGCATGTTTTTAGTACCATGATATATGCCCTCCCCAACCCCAAGTAACAGTGGGAAGTCCCCTGAGAGAACTGTGGCAGGAGCAGCCTTCAGGCCCACCCTGCAACTCCTATATCCTGCGCCTTTGAGGACGGGGGGGTCTCTTGAGGACCCCTATACTTCACCAGGCCCAGCTCAATGCTGGACAGGCAACACCTTGGGGAAAGTGTTACTGAGAAGGGGGCAGCAGGTCTTGGCTGGGGGGTGGGCAATGGAGATGAGGGGGCGTGGGTTGCCTTCTCAAACCTGCTCTTGCTGACAACGGGCAGCCTCGGTCTGTCCAGGTCTAAAACCTTACGCCTGATGTCTTTACTTCTGACCCACTCCGCTGGCTGCTAAAGCTGCTCTGGAAGCCAGGCCAGAGCCAAACACAACGCCCACCTTCTAGAAAGCCTGTAGCCTTGTGTGGCCACTAGATGTCACTGGTAACCTCCCTGGCCAGCCCTAGTGGCAGTCTCCAACCGAGTGGTCTTGCAGCTTGGGCACATCGGATAGGACTCCAGGTCCAGAGCCTTATCCTGCAATGAGCCCATTCCACCCCCACCCCCACACACGGCCAGTCATTCCCCTTGCCAGCTCATGCCAGTCACCCTTGGGCCACAGATAGAAGGGCCCCACCCTGAGCAGCAGGCTGGGCTGGAAGGATAGTAAGACAGGTCCCTGGGAAGAGGGAGGGTACATAAACCTGTCACTTCAGCACCATGCTTAAACTCCATTATGGAGGGAAAGGGACTCGTGATTCCAAAGGAAGGCAAGGCAGGTCAGAGACAGCCTGGCCAGGGCTGGGGGCCCTGTCCCATGTGGAAGTGTAATACTCAAATGTAACTGGAATACCCCAAAAGAGGAGGCAGTGATAAGTAGGCAGGGGGCAGCCACCTTTACAGAAATGTTCTGTACTAAAGCTGAAACTTCCTTCTTTAAAAAAAAATTATTTATTTATTTATTTATTTATTTATTTATTTATTTATTTATTTATTTATTTGAAAGCAGAGAGAGATAAAGAGAAGAGTGACAGCAAGAATGGGCACAACAGGGCCTCTGACAACTGCAAATGAACTCAAGATACATGCACCACTTTGTACATCTGGGTTTTACATGAGAAATGGGGAATTGAACCCCAGTCCTTGGGCTTTGCAGGCAAATACTTAAACCACTAAGCCATCTCTCCAGCCCCTGGAACTTCTTCTTTTTTTTTTTTTAATAGTTTATCTTTTATTTATTTATCTGAGAGAGAGATAGATACAGAAATAGGCAGTTAGAGAGAGAGAGAGTGGGCTCACCAGGGCCTCCAGCCACTGCAAACGAACTCCAGATGCGTGCGCCCCCTTGTGCATCTGGCTTACATGGGTCCTGGAGAATCAAGCCTAGAACCAGGGTCCTTAGGCTTCACAGGCAAACGTTTAACCGCTAAGCCATCTCTCCAGCTCTGGAACTTCTTTTTTTTTTTTTTAATTTTTAAAAAAAAATTTTTTTAAAAATATGGGTGGACCAGGGTCTCTTTCCACTGCAAATGAACTCCATTGTGTTTCTGGCTTTACATGGGTGCTGAGGAATTGATCCCAGGCCAAATAGTCTTCTCGGCCTGTAGCCTGGTACTGACATACGTTTAATTATTTTGTTATTTATTTGAGAGAGAGAGAGAGAGAGAGAGAGGGAATGGGGGTTCCAGGGCCTTCAGCCACTGCAAATGAACTCCAGATGTGTGCGCCCCCTTGTGCACATGTGTGACATTGTGCACTTGTGTCACTGTGCACCTGGCCTATGTGGGACCTGGAGATTCGAACAGGAGTTCTTGGGCTTCTCAGACAAGCACCTTACCCGCTAAGCCATCTCTCCAGCCCAGGCATATATTTAAACACCCTGAACATACTCCAAGCTTTAGTGTAGTGACATCACAAACCCTTAGGGACTAGGATCCAGTGGGACAGCTCTTTGGAGAAGAAGCCATTGTTGAGCCCTGGGGATGATGGAGGGAAAGGCTCATTTTCTCCAGGAAACAAGGCTGGTTCATACATTCATCCACACATCCATGCTACATTCCACAGATGCCCCCTGCACACTAAATACGTGCTCGGTACTTGCACTAGACTCTGGGACTCTAGACTCTAGGCTCTGTAAATTTTTCAGGGACAAGGACTCAGGCTGGAAGTGGACCTGGCAGACAAGGGACCAGAGGAGGGTCAAGGTAGACAGAAAAGGAGGCAGTTTCTTGAGGGGTCAGGAAAAGGATCAGGTGTGAGAAGTTGAGAGAAAAATGCTTAAGACACTTCAGTTTAGGTTGGCTGTGAATGTGTGCGCGCGTGCACGCGTGCAAGCATGCATGTGTATCTGCTTAGGTGGAACCATCCTGAGCAACTCTCATTGGTGTCCCTCAGGACAGGCTGGAGGGACTAACCATGAAAACCCTACTTCTAGGCTTTCTTGCAGGTCACAAAGCTGTGTGTGGTACTGCACAGCTAGTGTCAGAGGTCTAGAGAGGGTTGGAGGGCAAGGAAGAACCTGCTTTACTCACTTTGGGGAGGACTGTAGGGCTTTTACACGAGGCCAGGGCATGATGAGCGCAAAGCATTCTGGGGCAGACCTGGTTCCATCCACCCTAATGCCCATCTTGTCTTGAGGACTATTTGTCCTTTAATTCCTTTCAAAGTGCTTCCTGAGGAATCTATTGTCTTATATGCAGCAATAAGCAAAAAAGGTTTGTTCACGTCTAGGTCATGTTCAATTGAGAAGCAAAGGGCTCCTTTGGTCAGGTAAAGGGGCGGCAGCTAGCCAGACCCCCAACTGAAGGCCTGGCTTGGGGGTGTGTCTCTCCCCAGGAACAGCTCTGATGAATGTTCTCCTGCCTTCAAGGTGACTATTCCTTTGAAGATTATATTATCCACCTTAGTGGCAGGAATTCTCCCCACTCCTGCAGGGTACACTAGAAGTGAGGACAAGAAGAGGCCCACAGAGCCAGCGGAGCTTGGGTGGGTGTCTGGGATCTTAGATTCAGCAGCTATTGACTTGAGCCCATTTTTTAAAATATTTATTTATTTATTTATTTTGGTTTTTCAAGGTAGGGTCTCTCTCTGGTCCAGGCTGACCTGGAATTAGCTATGTAGTCTCAGGGTAGCCTCGAACTCATGGCAATCCTCCTACCTTTGCCTCCCGAGTGCTGGGATTAAAGGCGAGCGCTACCATGCCCGGCGAGCCCATTTTTTTTTTTAATTCACTTTGTTTTTGGTATTTTTTATTGACAACTTCCAGACTTCCAGACAATAAACCATGATAATTCCCTCCCCTTCCCTACCTTCCCCTTCACAAATCCACTCTCCATCATATCCCCTCCCTCTCCCTGGTAGTCTCCCTTTTAGTTTGATGTCATCATCTCTTCCTCCTATTGTGAGGGTCTTGTGAAGGTATTGCTAGGTACTGCGAGGTCATGGATATCGAGGCCAGTGTCTGTGTAAACAGCTACACTGTAAGCAGTCCCACTTTTCCTTCAGCTCTTACATTCTTTCTGCCACCTATTCTGCAATGGACCCTGAGCCTTGGAGGGTGTGACAGAGATGTTTCAGTGCAGAACACTCCTCTGTCACTTCTCCTCAGCACTATGGTACCTTTTGGGTCATCCTAGTGGTCACTGTCATCTGAAAAGAGAAGCTTTTCTAACCAGAAGTGAGAGCAGCCTTAATATGTGGGTATGAACGTCAGGTAAAGTGCTTACAGGGCAGTTTGGTGAGCATAATATATTCATTTAGCCAGACAAGAGCAGGCGTTACACTCTTAATGAGTTGAGCCCATTTCTAGCATTTGCAATTGACCTGACTATGAAGAGCTCAGAGGACGTCTGACAGTGGGCAGGTAAATGGGAAGTCCTGCCTGAATTAAGGCTGAGGGCCAAGCTCAGGACACCATCTTCCTGACAGGATGATAGCTGTCCATCAAGTGCAAGGCTTTGTTGAGAAGGCAACATCTACAGTAATGGCCCTGGGGCCAGCAAACAGGATGAGAGGCAGGAAAGGTGGGCCTGGTCTCCTGTCCTGCTGGCTGGTAACCCAGCTGGGAAGGCAGAAGTGCCTTCAGGCTAAATGGCAATGCCCATGGGGAAGTGGAAATGAAAGCCTGGCCTTAGGGTCTGGCCTAAGCTTGTGTGCTGAGCATTGGGTCTTCAGTCCCAGGACCCTCTCATCCCTTGCTGAGCCAAGAGAAAAATCATGACAAGACTAAGTTCTTGGCCCAACAGGAGCCAATGATGCAAGGGTGGTGGGAATCCCAGGGGCAGCAGATAGGTCTTCTCTGCAAGTTGCTCCAAGTCCCAGTGTCCTGAGCCACAGCGCGTCCTCTTCTCCTGATGGCCCATCTCCCTGTGAGGGAGGGGTGAGCGCAGAAGGATTCAGGGAGACATTTCTGATGTGATGCTAAGGATACTATCCTGCCAATCATTAACAATAAAGGGAACAAGCCCCACTTAGTCAAGCCAAGGCAGATGCAGATTTAGCTGGAGGCATAGAAACGGACATAACGTCCTTGACAAGCAAATGATCTCAGCAAGCCTTTTTAGTAAATGCAAGCAGCGGTGCCCAGAGGATCGAGAGCCCCTGCCCTTCTGTCGGGCAGGGATCATTTACGCAATGGATAAAAGGTGACTGAGGTGTGATCGCCACATGCTCTAATTATTGGAGAAGTGATGGGGTGGTCCCTCCTGTAGCCTAGCCCAGGACCCTGCCGTTATACTGTCATGGATTATCAGAGAGAAGGGGTAGCTAAGAGACTGGGGGTCCAGAGAGGTGTTTCGTTCATTGCTAGCCCATTGAGGAGGGGTTTCCACACTCAGGGACCCTGGGGAGAATACTGTCAGGGGAGAAGCTGGCCCTAAGCCTAAGTAAGTGAGGCAGGATAGCCGTGGGGAGCCACATGTGGGGAGTGGTCCTCAAGACCCCAGCCAAGTTTCTGGGCCCCAGATGAAAAGTGAATCACTGGTTCTCCCTGGAGGGGAGTAGTCAGTCACCCTGTAAAAGTTTATTTTTATACATGTCTGATCTATTTCACATCCGCTCCGATATTTTGACACATATACAGGAAATGTAGCTTTCTCCCATATGGCAGTGTTTGGTTGGCCGGACCTGGGGAAACTCAATAGGGTCACAGAGGAGCACAGGGGAATAGTAGCATCAGAAAAGAATGCCAGAGGTCTGATGCCTCCTGGGCACCTCCGAGCAGCAGGCTGGGGACAGGGGTCATCGTGAGGTCAATGAAGAAATCTTCCTGCCTGAGTGTAGAGTCCAAGGGCTCTAAGCCCTTGCTGCTGCTCCCCCGGAAGCAACCTGGGGAGAAGATACAGCAAGCCCAGAGGGTGGCAGTGAGAACAAGCCCCCAGGGGGCAAAGCATTTGAAGACGAGAGAGACTTGAGAAGCAAAGGTGCCCTGAGAATTCTCTGACACCAGCCGTTTCTCTGGCCCTGGAACAAGGAGACCCACAGGCAGATGAGATAAAGCGACCAGGAAAAGGCTCTGGGCTAAGCACTGTCCAGCTGAAACTTCCCACAGTTACCAAACTTCTGACCTTCGTGGGCTTTGATTTCCTCATTTATGAATTGGGGTTACTAGTATTCAGCTCGGATGCTGGGTGGGTGTACTTAGGAAAATGTGCATATTGTCTGGTGAAGAAGAGGTGTACAAACCCTGACCTTTGACCTGTGAAGGAGAATAGTATCTACCCCCCAGGCAGTGGAAGATGGTACTGCTGGAAAGGAGCCCGACTCCAGGGCAGCTCCTTCCTGCAGTTGTGTCCATAGGCGCCCAGCTCATGATCTGGAAGGAGAAGCTATGCGTCATGAAGCAACACCGGTGCCCAGTGTGCGCCTTTGATCCCAGCACTCGGGAGGCAGAGGCAGGAGTTTTGCTGTGAGTTCAACGCCAGCCTGAGACTACATGGTGAATTCCGGGTCAGCCTGGGCTAAAGTGAGGCCCCACCTTGAAAAACAAACAGAAAACACCCAAATGAGATAATGCTGCAACAGACCCTTACTTGTGCGAACACGGAGTGTTGTGGACCGGCAAGGACTGGAAGCTCGTCTTTCCACATGGATGAGGGAGCGACTTCCTCAGCTCTGAAGTGCTGAGCCCACTTCTACCAGAGGAGAACAGACGGTGCAGCTCACCATCCCAACAGGGAATGACACATAGACTCTGTGGGGCTTTGGGTTTTAAGTTTAAAATTCACAGATGTCACCTCCTTCCAGGATGTTATAGAAAGACAGGTTGGTGGTCCTCCACCCACGCGTTGAGATGGGGCACATAGATGCTCAGCCTCGGTGCTGACATGGGACATCGGACACGGGCAAAACTGTCCTCAAAATAATCTCTCCCAGTAAAGCATTTCCCTCTGTCCCAAGAGCTATTCTTGTGTTTCAGGCCTTTGGCTGTGGACACTGGTGACCTGGACTCATCTTACTGCCTTGGTGAGAAACACTGTCCCAGGGGCTGCTTTGGCCTCAGCACCAGCCCAAAGCCAATGCTTGCTTGTAGTGGAATATGACAGCCAAGAGGTTGCTGGGCCCTCCCTTCCTCCCTTTTCCTCTGGAAATGAGAGTGTCCATGGATGAAGGCTGCACTTGGCCTCACTATCCTCCATCCCCCCACCTACCTCCCTGTAAATCTTGGTGACACAACAGGAAGGCCCTTTAACTAGCACATAAAAGTGCTTTGGGCTTTCAAAGGCCCCCCGCTCTGTGTTTACAGGGAGCTCAAGCTTTTTACAGGCCATTTCCAATCCCCCTTTCCTTGACCTATGGATGCATCTTAGGGAATCATCACAGCCTAAGCCACGTGACAATGGGGTACAGAAGGAGGGTAAGGGACCCCTGGAGCCTCTGCCGCAATGACAATGATGACCAAACACAGATAAGCTGAGTACATTGTCCATCCCATGGCCTGGGCACTCTGCTAGGGAAACTCTGTGCTTCAGATGGGGCACACAATGCACTTTGCAAACAGTCGCTTCTCTGCACTCATGGAAGCTGAAGGTGAGTCTTGGAAGGGGCCCAGGAAACACCTCTGTAGAGGTAGCGAAGGGCTTGACCCAAGAGGTAGAGGCCCATGTGCAGGTGACCAGGCAAGCAGGACGTCACTGCTGGGCCTCAAATAACAGATCTTGAACATTTTTCTTAGCCCTGGGACACTATGAGCCTATAGCTCTGTGAACCTGCAGCCTGCCTGGTCCTCTGATGCCAGCTGGTCCAGAGAGCTCTCGCAAAGATGCTGTGCTTAGTGCAGGGAGATAAGGGATGATGGTCTTGGGCAAAGGGAAATATCAGTCGGAAACCAGAAAGAAGTCCTAGCCAAGGCAGAGAGCAGAGGCCCCTCACCAGCTGTCCTCCGTCCCGCTTCCTGACACTGAGGGAGCTAGAGCCCCTTCCCTCATGCCGCTTATCTACAGATCTAGGGCCCCTTTCCCATGCTGGGGATCAACCCAGGGTCTTGCACATACTAGGCAAGCAATATCCTCAGCAATCGGGTTTTGTTTTATTTTGTTTTGACTTGTTTGTGTATAACAGGGCACTACTACATAGGTCAGGCTGGGCTCAAACAAGTGGTCCTTTGCCTCTAGAGCGCTGGGATTATAGGCAAGAGCTACAACGGTCTCCTCTCCCTCCTGTCAGTCTCTCTCAGCTCTCTCCTCCTCGAACTCCTTTTATATTCCTCAGCCTTATCCTACTCCTCTGGACTATTTTGATTTTTCTTTCTCCCTTTTCCTCCTCTTTTTTTTTTTTCTGGTTTTTCAAGATAGGGTCTTGCTCTAGCCCAGGCTGACCTGGAATTCACTATGTAGTCTCAGGGTGGCCTCGAACTCACGACAATCTTCCTACCTCTGCCTCTCCAGTGCTGGCATTAAAGTTTAGTGCCACCATGCCCAGCTCCATTTTAAAAAATATTTTATTTTTATTTATTTTACTTATTTGATATAGAGAAAGAGGGGGGAGAGAGAATGGGCACACCAGGGCCTCCAGCCACTGCAAATGAACTCCATACGCATGTGCCACCTTGTGCATCTGGCTTACATGGGTCCTGGGGAATTGAACCTGCGTCCTTTGGCTTTGCAGGCAAGCGCCTTAACTGATAAGCCATCCCTCCAGCCTCTCCATTTTTCTTCTTGATGTGCTCTATCTTCCTTCTTCTCTTAGACAGGATTGTCTCTATGTCTTTTACATAATTTTGTGGTTCAATGAACACATGCCTTGCAGTGTCAGGCACCTGTATGCTGTAGTTATGTTTGAACACCACAGCCATTCTCTGAGATTGAGTTTGCTCCCATTTCATGAGTATGGAGGGCTGGAGAAATGGCTTAGCGGTTAAGGCACTTGCCCGTGAAGTCTAAAGACCCATGTTCCACTCTCCAGATCCCACATAAGCCCGATGCACAAAGGTGAGGCAAGTGCAAGGTTGCACATGCCCACTAAGTGGCACAAGTGTCTAGAGTTCGATTTCAGTGGCTAAGGCCCTGGTGAGCCAATTCTTTCTCTCTCTCTCTCTCCCCTTCCTCTCTCTGTCTCTCTCTCTCTCTCTCATTCTTTCTAAAAATAAATAAATAAATAAACAAGTACAGAAATGGAGGCTCAGAAAACAGCCATGTTTTGTTCATTATAGGATAGTTACCTGTCTGCTTTCAGTAATAACAATAAGTGTCAGCATTCAGTCCAGTAGAAGTATATAGTGCCAGAATATCTCACAGTATATATGCCATGCAGATGGCATGCTTAGTAATATGGTGCACTTTCCTTAGTGTTTATGTTCCAGACACATAAATGTTCACAATAATTCTGTGAGGTAGGTAATACTTTTGTCCCCATTATATCAATGATGAAACTGAGAAAGAAAACCATTCAGCAACTTGCTCACAGCCACACAACTAGCAAGCGGCCAAACAAGAATCAGACCTGGACACGGCCTCCGGAGCGCAAGCACCATGGGAAATGCCCACTCCACTCTGAGCTGTGGTCCCTCTATTGGCAAGAGCAGAGGGACAGAGGCCTGGGAGCCTTGTCCTTGGGGTAAGACAGCACTTGTAGCACGAGTCTGGGTCTGTGTGACCTGAGTAACTCCAAGGCCAAGTGCTGAAGAAGGCTGTCACAGGAAGGGCTCTGTTGAGACGAGAGATCCTGTCTTGTTTCCAGGCTGGAGGAAATAAAGGCCTCTTTGGGAACCCTACCCCCAGCTGGCTGCTCCAGGAAGGGCCTCTTGCCTTTCCTTCTGGGAAGGTTCCCTAGAACTTCTGACCTGCTGCTCCCCTCACCCTCTCCGAGAACCATAATAGAGTCCTGTCCAGAGTAGGGCCCGTCACTGCTGTCCACCAACACCCCACTTATACCATGGCCTCCCCAGCTGCTAGGAATCTCCAGGTGGGTACCCAGTCCTGGATTGACGCCCTTAGCATGGTGGGGGAATGCGTTCCTGTCATCCCATCCTCCCTGCTTGACCCTAGCCCAGTGCAGAATTGGATTAAGAACAAAAATATGAGCTGTGTTTGTTTTAATCAGCTTCGAGACACGGGGGCTTCTAAAGGGAAGGCGAGCAAGCAGGCCGGAGCTGGCCTCAGGGCAGGCAGGCTGGGCGGTGATGCCATGCTGGGGTCAGGAGCATGCAGAGCAGAAAGAGCATGTGCAGGTCAGATCCCAGGCAGATAAGAGCAGAGGGAGAAGAACCGAGGCCAGGGAGAAGAAAAAGGATGGAAAGAGGGAGGGAAGAGATGCTTTCCTGAGAGCGCAGGCCAGTGCTGCCCACAAATCCCATCCTGCAGTGAGAGGAGATGACAATGGGAAACCAGGAGAGCTCCCTGGAGCAGGGAGAAATGGTTCAGAGGAGGGGCTTCCTTCCTCCAGGCCTGTGGAGTGGGCGATGATGGGGAGGGGAGGAGGGAGATTCATCAGCACCAATGGCAGGAGGACTCCTGCCCGGTTTGCCACCAAAGCCCAAGCAATGGTGTTGAGGCTTGGCTCCATGTCCAGATGTACCAGCACCCGAGCAGCCAAGCTCTGTGTTAAATGCACATACAGAAGGTAGTGGACATGGGTAAGGTCAGTGTGAGGCTGAGGGAGCAAAGGCCTGGGAAGACAAGAGACTAGAAAAAAAAATGACATCCTTAGAGATATACTGGGCTGGATGAAGATATGGAGGGAATGGAGTATAGAGAAAGGCTGGAGTCAAAGGTAGAGCCAGAACCAGGCGTGGTGGCACACACCTTTAATCCCAGCACTCAGGAGGCAGAGGTAGGAGGATGGCTATGAGTTCGAGGCTACCCTGAGACTACATAGTGAATTCTAGGTCAGCCTAGGCTAGAGCGAGATCTTACCTCAAAAAACAAAAAACGGGGCTGGAGAGATGGCTTAGAGGTTAAGGTTCAATTCTCCAGGTCCCACGTAAGCCAGCTGCACATGGTGGCGCAAGTGTCTGGAGTTTGTTTGCAGTGGCTGGAGGTTCTAGTGTGCCCATTCTCTCTACCCCCCCCCATCTCAAATAAATGAATAATTTTTTTTAAAAAAACCAAACAAACAAGGGTGGAGCCAGGAACCTGGACCCTGACGTCACACACTGCCAGCATGCTACATGACCTCAAGGCCGCATTCCTCTCTAGACCTTGGTCCCCTAGTCTATCCAACAGAGTAATGGGCATAAGCTAGCTGCTCTGGGATCCTGAGACATTTAGCAGTGTCTTAAAAAGAGGCCTCAGTGGTGGCCGAGCACCTATGTGCATGCTACATGAAATCCTTCCCTCCCGTTAGTGCAAGGAGCCAAGGAAAGAGCCAGAGAGGGGCAGTGACAGGTCTAAGGTCACATGACCACTGAGAAAAGAAGCTGTACAAGTGCCCAAGGCTCAAGATATTTGGCCAGTGTCCCAATCCCCCGAGGAACAAATAATCTCAGGCTAGTGCTCAAGTGAAAGCTCCAAATGAACACTGACAATCTAGGACAGAGCTCCCAGAGGCCCTTCACAGACCTGCGGGACCGGGCAGTGATGCCATTGTGGGGTCAGGGGCACAGAGAACAGAGAGAATATCTTTAGTTGAGATCCCAGGCAGATAAGGGGTGAAAGAGAGGCACTGGAGCCAGGGAGAATGCAGTAGAGGAGGGAAGGAGAAAGAGAGGAGTCAGCTTTCCTGAGAGCACAGGGCCAGGACTGCCCTCCGGAGTGAGGGACATGGAGAATAGCCGATGTGCCCTGTTCTAACCTGACTGGACACTGGCCACTGCTTCCAGGTGCATGCGGCTCCTTGGAGGCAGACTGGGGTCTTGTAATTCAAAACTAAGGAAGGGTTCTAGTATATGGTTGATGGTTTTGCCAGTCTGGGGTAAAAATGAGAAGCGAATTCTTCATATAGATATACTTTTGTTTCACAATCAGAAATTCTATCATTTCTTTTCTGATCTAATATGGTCCTTCCTATTACACAACGTGATAAAGGCAAGATTTCTAGGAAGCTGATTCTTGGCAAAGTAAGAACTGTCAAACTTACAAACATCCTTAAATTAAAATTGCTAATTAGAGCCGGGCTGGTAGCGCACGACTTTAATCTCATCCCTTGGGAGGCAGAGGTAGGAAGATCTACCAGAGTTCAAGGCCACCCTGAGACCACATAGTGAATTCCAGGTCAGCCTGAACTAGAGTGAGACCATACCTCAAAAAGCCAATAAATAAATACATTTTTAAAAGTTAATTAGTGCCGGGCATGGTGGTGCACACCTTTAATCCCAGCACTCGGGAGGCAGAGGTAGAAGGATCGCCGAGAGTTCGAGGCCACCCTGAGACTACATAGTTAATTCCAGGTCAGCCTGGACCAGAGTGAGACCCTACCTTGAAAAATAAAAAAAAATAAAAAAATAAAAAGTTAATTAGTTTGTAAAACTCACAGGTTTGGAAACAATTAAATTATCTTACATAGAGACATTCTTGCCCAGCTTGAGACACTGCACAGTGCAATGGGGTTCTCCGCAGGCTAGAGCACCAAATCACACAGCACAGGGCTCACCTCAGTGGGGCCGGCAGGGACTTGGACTGGGACACATGAGGTCTGAAACCTCAGACGGCTGGGCAACAAACCACTGCCTGTTTGGCTTCAGTTTTCTCTTCTGCTAAAATAAGAGACAGGACTAGGAGATGCCCCTGGAACTGAGTTCCCGAAGTAGCAATCCACAACAGCTCAGGAAGAGCGAGGGAGCTTAGGGCACCTGGGAGGAGGGGCATACTGCCATGCCCCAAGCCAAACTGCAGGAGGCAGCAGAGCTGGCCACTCAAGCCAGCCCACGGGACAGAAGTTCAAATACCAATAACAACAACAGAGACTCTACCAAGACTATGAAAAGAGCTGACTTTGATTTTAGGCAGGACACAGACCCCTCCATGGCCTCTTATCCACCATCCCAACCTCCAGCTGTATCTGCCAGCCCTGTTTTTCTTTCTTTCTTTTTTTTTTTTTAACTTTTTATTTTATCTTATTTTTTGGAGAGAGACACAGAGAGAGACAAAGAGAGAGAGAGGGAGGGAGAGGGAGGAAGACAGAGATGGGCGTGCGAGCAGTGTCTCAGCTGCTGTGAACAAAATCCAGATGTGAGCGCCCCCTTGTGGCCAAGTGCAGCATTGCGCCCTTGCGTCACTTTGCATCTGGCTAAACGTGGGACCTGGAGATTGGAACCGCTGGAGATTGGAACCGCTGGAGATTGGAACCAGTGTTCTTAGCTTAAGAGGCAGGCGCCTTAGCCGCTAAGCCATCTCTCCAGCCCCAGCCCTGTTTTTCAAAGTGTCTCCTAGAAACATGAGTCACCTCACCTGTGTTGTCAGTCAATACAATGTACTACAGCAAAGGTTATTTAGCACCGGCCCTGTGCCAAGGGTGGAGATACACACATTGCCCAGGAACATGGTAAATACACTAATGCTGCAAAAGTTCAGAATATAATATTCATATGGGTCTCTTGCATCCCATCCTGTGAAGAGAAGAATTGACCTAATAAAATTATTCCGTGCTGTGCACACTGCTCTGTGTGCTGTTGACAAGTCTCTGGGCACTTTTTTTTTTTTTTTTTTTTTTTTTAGGGTGAATGCTTGGCTCCAACCCATCTTTTCTCCACCACAGCCTCACAGTACCGTTTATGTTTTCCAGTTATGCCATGGTCCTCTGCAAAAGGAAACTGTCCAGTATTTGGCAAAGCTCCAGGTATGGAGGGCAAGTCCAGATGCCACAGAAACGAAGGTGGACCAACCACCCATGGACGTGGCCAGCTTCCACCCTCAAGGACTAGTCTTGGGAGGCACAAAGAAGAAAGACAAGGCCCACCCATTCCCTGGATCCTTCTGGCTACCAGAGAAGGTGAGCAGTCTACATCCCTCCAGCAATGAGGCCAACAGAGGCAGAAGAGATGGCTGTGGGCAGCCATAGGGTCTGCAGTGAAGATGTCTCTCAGTTACTGGCATGAGATTCAAAGAAGAGGGAGGGGCACTGGGACCATTCTCCTTGTCCCACCTTCTAGGGTGTGACATTGCTCTTCGTAGGCACTTCCTCCAGGTATAGGTGGCTTCGTGCATCCTTGGTCCAGTTATGACACAGAAAAGGAGGACGGTGGCCAGGGTCTTTCGGCTCAGAAGCAGTGGGGAGGGAGAGTAAGCTGTGGGGGCAGGGTGGTGGCAGACCTCCAGGCTACTCGGCTCTGCACAGTCTCAAGCCCATTCCCCAGACACTGAGGGACACTCGCTGCTGACACCACGGAGTTGAGTTTCCCCTGGGCCAGCTCAGGCTCCTGTCACCAAGCCTGCCAGGAAATTGCTGCTGACACTCAGGGAACGGCCTCGGGACCAGAGACAGAGAAAGCTGGGGACTGTAGAGTTGAGCTTGAGGGCTCTGAGTAGGCACTAGCCAGGGTTGGAATAGGGGAGACAGTTATAAGTATGAAGGGGTGCTGGCCATGTGGGGCTGGGCCCCTTTGTCTCCATCTGGTCCTCCCCATTGTGGTCTCTCCCAGGAGCCTGGGGAAGCTGAGAGCTCATGACCAGCATGGTGGCATGGTGGGTGGGGGGCAAAGGAACAATACTGTCCAAGAACCACAGGACCCCTTCCATATCCCCATCCCAAAGTTGTGCACATTTGTACCCCAGTATTCCTTTGGAGCAAAGCCAGGTCTCTCCTACCCTTGCTAGATTTTGTGCACATTCCAGGGGCTCCAGGAGTGAGGGACTGCATGTTCCCTGGCCAGGACTGTCACACAAGGTCCAGACAGCCTGCTGTGTGTCCCCACTCCATCCCCTTCTCTCTCATTCTCCCGATGTCTGTCTTCTCTGCTGTATTTGGCAAAATTAAAATGACTCTTGACTCCCAGGTACTTCTCAATATTTCAAAGACCTGGAGAGAAACTGGGAAAGAGGCTTGGGTCTAGTGGCAGGAAAAGGGCAAGGGGTCCTGAGATGGGAAGCTATGACACTTTCACTATTTCTAGCCCCTCTGGTTCTCTCTCTCTCTCTCTCTCTCTCTCTCTCTCTCTCTGTCTCTCTCTCTTTGTGTGTGTGTGTGTGTGTGTGTGTGTGTGTGTGTGTGTGTGTGTGTGTGTGTTGAGGAGGCTGGAGATGGAATGACCAGGGCCACAGAGCATGCTGGGCTTTCAAGAGCAAAGAAACTATGGATTGCTCTCACCTTTGCATCATCACCCCCACCTTGAGACGAAAGCCCTCATGCCTGGCTGTGACATCCACAGGGCTTTGATCCTAGACCTGCCTAACCCAGCCCCAGGCAGAAATAGGAAGAAGTCCAGAAGTAGGCACAGGCAAGCCATGGGGTGTCGGAAAGAGGTAGGTTGCTGGGAGAAAGCCATGGAGGGAAGAGGGTGGCCAGGCTTAGAAGGATAAGACCAAGTTGCCAGTGTGTGGGGGGAGCCATCATCAGCATGGCACAGGGAAGGTCAGTGGGGGTCTAGCCAGTCACCCATAGAAGGTACTGGGCAAGTGTAGGCACAAGAGTGGCAGTCCAGGGCATCTGACCTTAGCAGCCAGCAGCAGGGTCTCCTCCCTAGCAAAGGAAAGCCAGTGTCCAGAAACGTCTCAAGAGCAGGCAAATGGGCCTCAGTCACTGTGCTCATGCCTCGGCAGGTGTGTTAAACACCTGGTGACAGGCCAGTGCTGCCATGAGCATGCAGGACTGGCCCCAAACAGCTCACCTCTCCCTCCATCTAGAACACTCAGGAAGGTTCCTGAGCACTAGGCTGGGCAGGGAAAGGGCTCCAACTCACTGTTCCCCAAATGAGATATTAACAAATCACAGAACTGTAGGAATTTTTTTTAAAGAAAGAAACCTTTTTTTGTGTGTGTATGAGTATGTGAGTCTGGGCATATGTGTGCCACTACGTATATATGGCAGTCAGAAGACAACTGCAGATGTTGGTCCTTGCCTTCCACATTATTTGAGGCATGGTCTCCTTGTTGTTGTCCCATGTTCTTAGTCTCCTGTCTCCATGGTTCATCCCACTATATGCATACTGGGGTTGCATACATGTGCTAGCAGGTTCCTGTTGTTGTGTGGGTGCTGGGATCAGAACTCCAGTACTGATGTTTATAGCAGGCAGTTTGTGTTATTGGTTTGTTTTGTTTTTGTTTTTTTTCAGAAATATCCTTTTTGTTGTTTGTTTTTGGTTTTGGTCCCACTAAATAGGTTTTTGAGGTCAGGTGTCACTGGATTTATGTGGATACTAGCCCAGGCTGCAATAAAACCTAAGTGCTGAGCCATCTCTAGTCCCTATTGAGGTTTTTTGTTTGTTTATTCTCAGGGTATCCTCAAAACTTTTTTTTTTTTTTTTGGTTTTGGCCATCCTCCTATTTCTGCCTCCCGAGTGCTGGGATTAAAGGCATGTGCCACCATGCCCGACTGCAAGTGTGTTTTATATGTAGCTATCTTTTCAGACACACAAAACTGTGCTTTAATTTTCTTACTTATTTACTCAAAAAAAAAAAGGCATTAGTCGGGTGTGATGGCACATGCCTTTAATCCCAGCACTCAGGAGGCAGAGATAGGTGGATTGCCATGAGTTCGAGGCCACCCTGAGACTACATAGTTAATTCCAGGTCAGCCTGGACCAGAGTGAGACCCTACCTCAAAAAACCAAAATAATAATAATAATAATAATAATAATAATAATAATAATAAATAAATAAATAAAAAAGACATTAAAGAACAGGTAAAAGAAAGGTATTTAAGCACTTTAAAAAAATAAGATAAAAGCTCTGTGTGGTGGTGCACACCTTTAGTCCCAGCACTCTGGAGGCTGAAGTAGGAGGATCACTATGAGTTTGAGGCCAGTCTGGGGCTACAGAGTGAGTTCCAGGTTAGTCTGGGTTAGTTAGAGAGATCCTGCCTTAAAAAAAAAGAAAAGAAAAAAAAGAAATGAAAAGAGGAAAAAAAAAGAAGGTAAAAGATAATACTTCCCAATAGTGACTGCAGTGGTAGAGATTAGATCGGGGTCACTTTGAGGACAACTGACTGAAAGGGCTCCAGGAAGCCTGAACTGCCCAAGTCAGGACCCAGTTCCAGGTCTGGGAGGAGATGACACAGGGGAACAGACACCGCTGTGCCCTTAGGATTGGTGCACCTTGCTTGTGCCTCAATGAAAGGTAAATGAGGTACTGGCTAGGTTCATGAAATCGGGGGCCACACTTCATGAATTCAAATTCTAGCTAAGGTTACTTCGTATTATCTGTGTGACTCTGAACAAGTTACTTAGTGTATCAGTTACGTTCTTGTTGCTGGGACAAAATACCTGACCAGAAGCGGTTTAAGGAAGGAAAGGATTTTTTTTTTTTGAGAGAAAGAGAGAGACAGAGAGAGAGAGAGGAAGAAGCAGAGAGAGAATGGGTTGCCCAGGGCTGAACTCCAGACACATGTACCCCTTTGTGCTCATGTGCGACATTGAGCACTTGCGTCACTTTTGCGTCTGGCTAAACATGGAACCTGGAGATTTGAACAAGTGTTCTTAGGCTTCACAGGCAGGTGCCTTAACTGCTAAGCCATCTCTCTAGCCCGAAAGGCTTTATTTTTATAGTACAGTTTCAAGGGGAAGTCCACCCAGGCAGGAGCAGGAAGTCAGTGACATATTGTCACATCAGCAGGGAGGAAATAGAGAACACCAAGTGAGGGTAGACTATTCAATCTCAAGGCTGTCCCCCAGTAACACAGCTCCTCCAGCAAGGCTCCACCTCCTAAAGGTCCCACAACCTTCCAGAACAGCACCATCAGCTGGGGATTAAGTCTTCAAACACATAAGTCTATGGAAGACATTTTCTATTCAAATCGCATACTAAGTCTCTCCTAGTCTCAGTTTCATCATCTCTGGAAAGAGTTCTTGGGATAGGGACATAGCTCAGTGGGGAAAGCAAGCATGAGAGCTTGAGTTTCGATCCCCAGCACCTACATAAATGCTAGGCGTGGTGGTGTGAGAATTTGTTATCCTGAGCACTGGAGAAGCACTGGTGTGGGATCCCTGGAGCTTAGCTAATTTGGTGAGCTCAGTGAGAGAAACTCTGTCCCAAAAATAAAGTAGAAAGGCTGGAGAGATGACTTAGTGGTTAAGGTGCTTGCCTGCAAAACATAAGGACTGATGTTCAATTCTCCAGATCCCATATAACCCAGATGCACGAGGAGACTCATGCATAAGGTCACACACATGCACAAGGTGGCCCATGTGTCTGGAGTTCAATTATGGTGGCTGAAGGCCCTGGTGTATTAATATTCTCATTCTCTCTCTCTCTCTCTCTCTCTCTCTCTCTCTGTCATAAAAAAGACCAGTCTGCTGGGCTTGCCTCAAAAAAAAAGAGAGCTGGAGAGATGGCTTAGTGGTTAAGGTACTTGCCTGCAAAACCAAAGGATCCAGGTTCAATTCCCTAGTAACCCATATAAGCCAGATGCACATCTTGGCACAAGCATGTGGAGTTTGTTTGCAGTGGCTAGTGACATATCCATTCTGTCTCTCTCTGCCTCTTTCTTTCTCTCCCTTTCTCAAATAAATAAATAAAAATAATTGTTTTAAAATTAAATAAATAAAGTGGAGAGTGATAGAGGAGACACACACACTGTTGATCTCTGGCCTACCCACACATGCATCCGCACCCATACACACACACACCCATACTCACATAGCCATGCATACATGCATGCACACACTATACACACATGCATGTGCACTCCCCTCGCTCATATAAACATGCATACAAACATACACACACACTACACATGCATGTGCACCCACACTCATATAGACATTCATACATATATGCACATACTACACACAGATGCATGTGCACCAATATACATACATATACCCACACTCATATAGACATGCATACATACATGCACACACACTCCATACACACACAAGAAAAGATAAATTTTTTTTTTGAGGTAGGGTCTCACTCTAGCTCAGGCTGACCTGGAATTCACTATGTAGTCTCAGGGTGGCCTCGAACTCACGGCGATTCTCCTACCTCTGCCTCCCGAGTGCTGGGATTAAAGGCGTGCGCCACCACGCCCGGCTGAAAAGATAAATTAAATAAACATTCCTGCAAGGAGTAAATGACCTAGTAATTGTGAAACGTGTCCGACAATATGGGCATAGTAATAACTCAGGAAATGATTCGTCGTTGCTTTTGTTATGATTCCAATCCAGTCCAACTAACAAGTTCACACTGACAGGTAAAAATAAGAGTAAGTAGGAGCCAGGGACATGGCTCAGTGGTTGAAGGTGCTTGCTTGCAAAGCCTGCAGGTCTGGGTTCAATTCTCCAATACCCATGTAAAAACCAGATGTACAAAGGGAGACATGCATCCAGTTTGTTTACAGTGGCAAGAGGCCTTGGTATGCCCTTTCTCTCTCCCTCTCTCTCTTTCTCCCTTGCAAATAAATAAACATAAAAACAAAGTAACTTCAAACATGGGAAATGAAACATGAAATAGTTTATGGGATGAATTACAGTATATGAGACTTCTTTCTTAAAGTTACCACTCAGAAGCTCTGTACTTGAGGATTTATTATTCAACAAATATTTATTGTATGCTGCTAACTGTTTGAGGAAGTGAGAACCATATAAGAAGAATTCTTGGGCTGGAGAGATGGCTTAGTGCTTAAGGTGTGTTTGATTCAGGTGTCCCACTAGATTCCCAGCTGATGGAGATTTGGGAATTAATGCCTCTTGATGGCAGTGTATTGTCAGGGGCAGTCTTATGGGTGTTATAGCCAGTTTCCCCTTGCCGGTGTTTGGCACACTCTCCTGCTGCTGTTGTCCATCTGATGTTGGCCAGAGGTGATGTCCGCCCTCTGCTTATGCCATTGTTTCCCCCTGCATCATGGAGCTTCTCCTCAAGTCTGTAAGCCAAAATAAACCTCCCCCCACCACACACAAGCTTCTCTTGGTTGAGTGTTTTTGTCAGCAATGCGAACCTGACTGCAACAAGGTGCTTGCCTGTGAAGCCTAAGTACCAGGTTCAATTCCCCAGTACCCATGTAAGCCAGATGCACAAGGTGGTGTATGCATCTGGACTTTGTTTGCAGTGGCTAAAGGCCCTGGTGTGTACATCCTTTCTTTCTCTCTGCCTTTCTCTCTCTCAAGTAGATAAATAGATACAATATTTTAAATTAGCTGGGCATGGTGGAGCATGCCTTTAATCCCAGCATTTGGGAGACAGAGGTAGGCAGATCACCATGAGTTTGAGGCTGCCTTGAAACTACAGAGTGAATTCCAGGTCAGCCTGGGATAGAGTGAAACCCTACCTTGAAAAAAAAAAAGGATTTAAATTTTAAAAAGCAAAATTCTTGTCCTTATGAATTTAGTCTCATGAGGGAGAGTCACTAAACAAATAAGTAGATAAATAGATAATATGATGCCAACACACACAAAAACCCAGCATATGGTATTAACTGTAGAAAACAGAGGTAACAAATCTTGAAAGAAGCCAGAGTGGGGGAAAACACTTTACCTACAGAGGAACAAGGACAAGGATTACATCAGAGTTCTCATCAGACACACACAAGCCAGATGAGAGTGAGGATTTGAAGTGTTGAGACAAGAAAACCAACCAGCTCAGAATTATGTATCCGGTGACATTATCCTTCAAAGTGAAGGCAAAATAATGACCTGCTCAGACAAACAATGTCAACAGCAATAAGAGCTATAAGACAAAATAAAGCAGGAGAAGAGGTTAGCACGTGAAAGGGAGGGTTGACTTGGGGTGGTCCAGAGACCTCTCTCTAAGGGGCTGCCTGAACAAGGTGATGGGGCCAGCAGCAGCCATGTAAGGATGACAGCAGAGGTGTTCCAAGCAGAGGGGACACAGTGACAAAGCCCCTGAGGTAGGAAGGAGTAGCAGGGCACTAGAAAGAAGCCCTCGTGGTGGGGGCACTCTGAGCCTATTGCAGAAGGAATAAGGAAAAGAAAGGAAGAGACACAGGGTTCTGGCTGGGGAAGGAGTCTTCGGCTGGTTTCTAAGGTTCAGGGCAATCAACAGCAAGGACAGTAGCTGGAACATCAATTTGTACTAAAGCTTGGGCTTGTCTCAGAATCCTCACTACAGTGAGGCAGGTGGAGAAAATCATCATTAAAGTTAGAATGTTCTGGCAAAATCAGAAGTCAGCCCCTCTCATCCTCAGCAGCTCCCCCAGTCTCCCTCGCCTGCAGAAGACTATGGCTGCAGTGAAGCACAGTCTGAAGGCAGAGCGCTCAGGGAAGGCGTGGTCACAATGAATCTGAGAAGGAAGCTCGCAGTCAGTGGCCAGGGGAAGATAGCTGGACAGTTCCAGGGTAGCACTTAGCTCCTAGGTAGAACTTAAGATAATCTTAGATGGTATCCTGAATATATCTTCTCTCCACTTCTGTCCCATATGATCACACTGTGTCCTCCGAATAATAGCTGCATCTGGTCCCCGAAGATGTGGCAAATGGAATGGGGCACTCCTAACACTTGCCAACATTCCTGCTAAGAAAAGAAAGCAAACCTGAAAGGCAAGCTTTGTACAGGCGACCTTAGCTACAACATGGTAACACTGCTACGCTGTCATTCTATTTATTTTTGTAGCTGCTCTCTGTTCATGGCAAGTGCTACTAGATGTGAATTATCCTCCGAAAGATATTTGTGGGTGGGGGGGCGGGGAAGAGAGAGAGAGTAGGTTAAAGAAAATTGCTAGTAGTTCAAGCACAAGCAGACATAACCAAAACCATGCTTTTACTCAAGTGATTAAAGTCAGAATAACATGATTCTAAAAGATGCAGAAACAAAAATATAAGCCCTGAACCTCAACCTCGTGCGCACGGCTCATAATAGGCCAAACCTCTTCAAGGCTGAGGAAGTTAATAGCTCCTCTCGGTGCCCCTTGTCTAATTCCTGATGAGTAGATAATGTCCCTTCTTTCCATGCCACTTATCCCTGTGACAGGATTCGACCACAGGGGGAAATTCTCTGTCCAATTCTTATTGTTTCAAGGCCCCCCAACCCCTATCAATGCTGGAATTCAAAAAAGGAATTCTGAGATACAGCAGACCCTTTAGAATAAAAGCTGCACCTGATCACACTCTGAACTCCAGACAGTAATGTCCCCAGACATTGCATACCTCAAAAATGGAAATGGGTTTTGGTATAACAATGGTTCAGGCAACACCTGACCCAGACCAGATGCCAAGACGGCTCTGAGACCTAAGTGGGTCCACCCAGCACTGCTAGGCAGTCAGATAAGCGCACCCATGTGGGGTCTGCATGCTCAAGCATAAAGAACAGTGCCCTGGAAGACAAGGGACCCCATAGAAAGCCCTCACAACCCTTCTGTGGAAACCTTTGGCCAAGCGATGTTATCCCAAGAGTGGGAAGTATGGGTTCTGGGCTCAGCACCTCCAGCTGCAGTGGGGCTGAGGAAGGCACAGCTGTCTCGCCTGAGGCCCTGTCTCTTGTGAAGGAGAAACATCCGGCCAATTCCATCAAGAATGTCAGTCAAAGTCCCAGGGAGGGACAGGAATCAACCAGCTGGACCATCCTGTGTGATCAGCTCCTGTGTACGAGGAGCCGGCCCTGAAACCGTCCTCGGCAATGATGGGGGAAGGCCTGCTTCCCCAGGGCTGTGTCCTCTGCTGTCCCCCCCCCAGCCCCTCCCACCCAAAGCCTTGGGCTGCTAGCCTGCAACTTAGGGGAGGCACAGGACCTTGCAGGTTGTGACCCAGGATGTGGGGACCCGCAGGCTCCAAAGAGAGATATGCAGGGGTGAGAGGGCAAAGCTGTTTCTAGTCTCCTTATCAGGAGTGGCCGAGTGAAAGGGAAGTAGGCAGCCCTGGAGGTCAGGCTTGGGGGGTCATGGCTGGGGCAGGGCTTGGCCCAGGAGACCTGCAAGGAGACCCTGCTGAGCAGGAAAGAAAGAGACAGAAGGGAAGTAGGGGCCAGGGAAGGAAGGTCCCTGAGAGGGCCCAAGTGCGGCCCATTCCCAAGGGGAAGATCAGCCAGGGTGCCCGATGCTCCAGGTTTGCCCAGCCTCAGAGGGGCCAGGGTGCTCACTTTCAATACTGGCATAGTTGGTCACCTGGGAAGCAGCAACCTGGGCCAGGGGACTGTAAATCCACTCCTCCCCTGCTCCTCTCCCCACACCCTGTGTGTCTTGTTTGACTGCCTTCTCTTCTGTTCCTCTCCCTCTGGTCTATGTGTCCAATTAATACAAATGTAATGCCTGCAATATGCCAGCCCACTGCCAAGCAGAGGGGACCCTCAGGGAAAAGAGAGAGGTGCCCCTGCCCACTCCAGAGCCTGGAGATTACACATTCTTCAAAGCCCAGGTGAGATTCTTACTCCCCAGTTGGAATCCATCCCATGGGGCTTTGAAGGCATGCTCCTGGAAGTCCTTTCCCCAGTGGGGGCTCTGTCTAACTCACTGTGCCACCTTCCCTAGTGAGTGCCTAGCAGAGGTTCTGTGTAGGGAGGTACCTGATACATGTGTCTGGGGTTGAGGAATAAGGCACTAAGGGCAGGCTGGATGATGGGACGCCCCAGCAGTGGAATTGGTGTCTCTATGAGCAGGAGGGGACACAAGGGTAGACCCATGAGCAGATTCCACCCTCGGTCAAGAAGAAGATCTGGGGTCTGTGGGTTGAGGGGAGATAGGATAGGATCTAGCTGAGGGATCTGAGCCTTGTTTCTGGCATCCTGTTTTTTTTTTTCAGGGTCCCACCTGCAGAGAGCCTAACAATGTGTGGCTTAGGTGTGCCACACAGTATGTGAAGGAGGCAGGGCCAAACCTAGGATCCTGCAGCTGGAGAAGCCAATTGTACCCTGGGTAGAAGCTAAGCTAAGAAGCCAAGTGGAGCACAGCAGAGACTGCTGGTGGTGTGTAGGCAGATGCCAGAAGAGGCTGGGAGTTCAGCCGTGACTACAACAGAGACCTCTGCCAACTTAAGAAGAAGGGGATTCGCATCACCAAAGTTGTCAGAGGACCATGACTTTCCTGCAAGTAGAAGTTGCACTTGCTTGTCTTGATAACAGCTTGTCTTGATAACAGCTCGCTGCGAAGTACTGAGATTGGGTCTCCAAACGTTCTGTGGCCAAGGCCCAAGCGAGCCTGGCCAGTGCAAAGGGGAGCCCCACCTTTCTGTTCTGCTCCCTGGTGGCAGTTTATGATATTGCAACTCAGGGGGATGTAAGGAAAGCAGGGTGGTGGGGGCTGCCCCCAAGTTTGGGGCCTGGTCTTGGAGTATCATTCGCATGGGGCCCTGAGTGTTCTAGGAACAGCTGCAGCGCAGCCATTCTCAAACAGCTGGGGATGTGGAGAAAAGAGCAGGATATGAGAAGACCATGCCAGAGAACATGGTCGACTGGGGCCTGATTGAGACAAGCTCGACTCATAGGCCACAGAGGCAGGGAGAAGCACAGGAGGGACCTTGGAGTTTCGTATATTTTTCTTGAAAAGTATCCAGCATTTGGGCTAGGTATTAATCATAATCTTTAGGTTCCTGGCACACTTTCACACTTCCATTTAGCTAATTATTCCCTTCGGGTTTTTTTTTTTTTTCTAACACCCAAGCTCCTATGAACAAATGATTTTTCTGTCCTGACCTTTAAGCAGAGCCCTTCTCTACTTCCAAAGGAAGCTTCACATGGAACCTCAGTATGTACAAAGTAGAACTGGTGTGGCCGAAGCGGAACTGGCTGCTGTATGCTTGTCCTCCCTGCCCTGAGTAACGTTAGGAATTCTATAGAACACATTCTGTGCTGACAGTGTCAGGCACAGGGACCTATGCCCTGGTGCCTAGCACATACCCAGTCTAGTTCTTTTTTCAAATGCTGGGTGAACGTATTAAATGAGAGAAACTTGTTCTAATGCCATCCAGCTTGGCTTTGAGGAAGACACCACAAAGGCTCTCTGACCCAAATAAGCCCCCTCTGTTAGTACTACAGGACTTCAAGTTCCCCATTATCACACCCTCTGACCCCGCATGCCCTCCTGGTTCCAGAACAAATACTACTTCAAGAAGCTTTCTGAGACACTGCAGCCACTCTATGACTCCACTCCTCGGCAGCCTTCACACTCATTCAGCCTTGCTTGCTTACTTGCCTCATTTCCCCTTGCTTCGAGGGCTGGAGACAGTGCACTGACTTTCATATGCATCCCAGTGCTTCCCATGGTGACATTCAGTAGTAAATGTCGAAGGAAGAAGGAAAAGTCCCTGGCTTCCTGAGGAGACTGAGTCTTCAGAGGGGCCTGTTACATTCCTCTTCGGGAGGGGCACCTGGAACCAATTTGACCTCCTATGACATTAAGTTGATTGACTCCACACTGTCACCAAGCAGAGAACGTGACAGAGGATCCAGGATAGGGACGTTTTGGTGGAAAGGGACATCTCGGGCCCAGTGCTATTTGAGCTGCATGCCAAGGATGAGTCGGTGGCCCAGAGGAAGTGTCAACAAAAGTGTCTGAGGAAGAGCTGGAGAGAGGGAGAGAGGGAAGAAGGGAGGGAGGCAGGCAGGCAGGGAGGGGCCACAAGAGCAGAAAAATGCAGGAGGTGGGTCATCCCCATGCTTCATGAGTTTGCATCTCCACCCCTGTTTCTAGTGCCTGGCAGACTGAGTCAGAGGGGACTGATCCCCCCCCCACAAGAACATCTGGGGTTACATCAGACATAAAGATCTGCTAAAGAAAATTGTTATGGAAATATGTAACGCGTGAGACATTATCAAAGGCGTCTTTAAAGTCCCTTTCAAGCCCCAGCCGGTGGAGGGGACTGGAAATTGAAAAACTGGGAGCCCATTACAGGACCATCAAAGTGGCCGAAATTCAATCCAATCTGCAGGTTTAAGGATGACTAGCAGACCCCTGCCCCGTCCCAGAAGACTACAGACCCACTGTTTAAAAACCAGATCAACGGCATCATCGGATCCGGGTATGGAGCAAACAGGCTGTGCCCACAAAGTCTTCCCTGGATCTCCTTTACATTGGGGAAACCTGAGAAGTGGGGCCCTAGGGAGGCTCCCAACTTCCAAGGCTTCTGTCTTCTCGCCACCCCACCCTGGCCCAGTCCTCAGAGTGAGCAAGGACCCTTTCTCTTTTCGGGTGCTACTTCTTCTGCATGTCTTTGTGCCGTTTTTCCTCCTTCTATCCCTCCATGTCTCTCTTGTCCCTCCATGTCAATTTTCTCTGTGTTCTATCTTTTTACCTAGGAATCTTTTGTGTGAGTATGAATTGTAAATTTCTATTCCTCTTGTTTCTCTCTCTCTTCTCTCTCCCATCTCACCTCTCTCCCCTCCTCCTCTCTTCCCTCTTTGCAATAACCTCTGTTCCTTGATCTTTCTTTTTTTTTTTTTGTCTTTTTTTTTTTCTGCTAATCATTTCCTGTAACTTCAGACTATGTAGAGGTGAAGGTCCTCTTTAGCTGGTTTATTTGACAATGTGAGTCCAGGGTAGTTTCCCCAGGTGTCCAAACAAATGACCCTCCATGCCCACCTTAGTGACCATTCTCCCAGTGTCCATTGCTGTGAACCGTTTCTCAACATAATTTTGCTGTGCCAGGATGCACAGGTACACAAAATACACATGTGGTTTTACCTATAAAGCCTTACTGAATAAGCAGACTCTGCAGGCATGGAAATTTATGTCGGGAGGGGTGGAATGCTACAGTACATAAAACTGATACAGGCAGAGAGCATCCACAATTTACAACTCTTTTTTATGTGGAGTGAGAGAAAGAGACTATAATTTTACTACTAATAGAATTCTCCATATTTATTCTCAAGATGTGTTTATCTCCATTCACATTTTTCCTGATCATAACTTGGAATGTTTTCTTAGATTTGTAGGCTTGTGATTTTAAAAGAACCCAATCTTCCTGGGGGGGGGGCAGGATTTCTCCATTTTGTCGTCCCCCTTGGAAGAACTTCAGAAAAGAGTTTTAAGAAAGACAAAAGAAAACACCCACGAATGTGTACAGAGGAGTGGAACTGCGAAAGAAGAGAAAACGAAAGCACACATGCTGAAGGGAGTTCCTGGAAGGTTCCCAGCCCAGCCGGGAGCGCGGACCCCGACCGGATGGGATGCCATGCTTCGCTGCCCGCGCCTGGCACCATGCATGGCAGGATGAGTGCGGGCTGCGAGTGATGGTGCGGTCTGGGTGCAGCCGGCACCCACCTGCCTCCAGGGGTCCACTGGACCGTCAGTTCATCGCGGCCCCGCGCTCCCAGTTCGTGCGTTTCATCTCTCTGAAGCCCCAGGCTAGACTCCTTGCAGGCCTGGCGGTGGGGTGGCATCCTCCCGGCGGCTGTCCGCCTACCAGGCCCCATATTCACGAGTTCCGAGCCCGTTCTGCTCGCTCGTGCCCCACGAATCCTTGGTCCCGGCTGGAGAGAAGAGCGCGCCCCGCAGCAGCTGCTGTCTGGACTCTTGGAGCGCCCTGAGGCCCCGGGGAAGAAACCAAGCGCCTGTTCCCTTTGATCTGATTTTATAGAGACTTGAAGTTGACATTAAACTTCGAATGCTTTTTATCTATTTCAATCTCTCTCTCTTATTCCCATTTTGGAGGTGAACCTCTGTGCCAGCGTAGGGAACAAACCCTGCTGGCTGGCGAGGGCGCGCGGGAGGGACCAGGATACCCTCGCCACCTAGCACTGCAGCGCGAGGGTTGGGGAGCGACGCTGGGGACAACCCGTTCCTTACATCCACACTGGACTCCGCTCTCCCCAGTCCTCTCCTTCCCCACCTACGACCCTGACCTCTCTCCACAAAACTGGCATGGGAGGACAGTGCAAGGTCGCGGCGCCTCCGCCTCCGAGAGACACTGGACCCAGCGCCCCCAAAAGAGGCAAAAGCCGCTGTGGAAGCGCAACGGCCCTTGCAATGCGGCCCTTGAACCCACACCGAGACTCAATTGCTTTCAGGTGTGGGCCACTTAATAAAATAAATCTTCCGGGGCAGGAGGCAAAGTTTTAGGGGCCAGAATCAAAACTGCAGACTTAGAAATCACAAACAGGGCCTTTCCTCAAGTCCCTCGTTTGGAGAACTGGAAAGAAGGAGGTTTGGGAATAATGTTTCTTCCTGGGACATGCTAGTCTTTCATGGCTGCGTTTAGAGCCCCTGAGAGACTTTCTCTTTGTCCTTTTCTGTCTGGCCTAGGAGCTGTCGCTTTCCATCTCTGTACTCTGTACATCAGAAGAGAACTGACGCTTGATTGATCACTGTTAAACGGGCCAAAGACCCTGGCGCCCAGTCTGGGAGACCCAGTGGATACCAAAAGCTGTCCTTCCTTCACCTCCTCTCTCTGTGTGTCCTCTGTTTGTCACCCACTGGTGGACATTCTCTTCATCTGAGATTTCTAAACCTGGTTTTGCAATGCTCTCAAGAGACTCCAGTGATGCCTAAGGCTTTGCGAAATGCTTGAAATGAAACAAACTTGAATCAATATTAATTATTTGGCTCAGGCTATAGAATCCCGATTGGCCAGAAGAAGCCATGGAGAATGTTGGTGAGTTCAACAAGCCACCCCCAGCATCACAGCTCCCTGAGGTGAAGATGGCTTTGGAGCGCGAAGGACTCAGGAAAAGAAAAACAAATTCCCAGGAGGGCAGAGGCTTGGTGTGTTAAGCCTTGTGGTCCTCAGCCCCTTTCATTCATCTCTCCTACCAAGTCTTTGGAGGAAGGGAGTGGGTTTCTTTTTTCCTATCAGTATTTAAAATCCTTCATTAAGGTGAAAGTTCACACTGGACAAAGCAAACTGGTTCCATCCCTGTTGGCTAAGAAATTCAGACCAAACAGAACTTTGGTATGATTTTCCCAGGAGTCTGGATGTAAACACGCTATGGTGGCTCTGCTCTTTTACAGGGGTTACTCACCCAAAAGTTTCAGAAAGTCCCTCACTCCTTCTCACAACACTGGATTTAGGAAACTGCCTTTCTCAGCTCAGCTAGGGGAGCCCCAAGAGCTGACCAGATGGCCACGGTGGAGGGCAAGTTGCTCTCAGTGGCTGACAAGGGCCCACATGTTTTTCCGTACAGAGAACAAATCTGCCCTATTACAGAGTTACTCTGTTGGGGAAAACACTGATGCAATATTGGAAACATGCTGGGCCCACTTTGAGAGCCTGAAAAAGAGGCAGGTCTCCTCAGGAAGGCCGCAGAGGCCAGTGGGCGAAACTAAATCCATCCTCACTTGACCAAGCCGACTGAGGGAGGGATTATCAACCAAAACATCCACACAGCGACATCATGGGGGTGATGGGTCATTCTAGAGTGTATTCAGCCAGGTCAGAGTAGGAAGATGGTACTGGTGACTAGGGGCCAGCTGGTGAAGCATGACCTGTCTGCCTGGGCTTGGGGTCCTAGTGAAAGGGACCCTTGTAGCCTCCAAGTCCTTTCTCAGAGCCTGAACTGTAGAATTTAGCTGTAGATGTAGCTCAGTGTCAGAGCATTTCTTTAATATATATAGAATAGTAGGTACACAAGGTCATAGCACCACAAGAAAAAAAAAGAAGCTGCTTTGGGTCTCAATGACACAACTGACCTAAATAATGTATTAACAAATGGAAAACATATAAACACACAACAGTTATCTCTAAGAAAAAAAGCTATTATAATCCCCCCCCCGTCATGTAATTTGTAGAATAAATAGCTAAGACTATATTGGGGAGATATGGCTGTGTCTTAATTAACTATGTGCTATTGGCAAAAATCTCCTCTCTGGGCCTCCGATCCCTCATTTCTAGGTGAACATAGCAGACTGTATGAGTAGTTTTTGGAACTTTATAATATATCAGAATTACCTGAGAGCGGGGGGAAAGCTTGCTAGAATAAAAATGGCTGCTCCCCACCCCAAGAAGTTCTGATTTACTTAGCCTAAGGCAGGGCCTGATAATTTGCCTTGTTTCTAACAAGTTTGCTGCTGCTGTCTTGAGGACCACATTTTGAGAACCTCTGGACTGGATGATGTGTAAACATCCATCCAGGTCTCACATTCTATTTTAATCCATGTCCCTCTTCTTCCCTGACAGCAATTTCTGGAGTACTCAGAGCTAAATATGAGAAGACTGATGTGTTACAATCAAGTTTGTAGCCTCTATCATCCATACAAAATAAATCTTGCAGCATGCCAATAGGGGCTGGCCACCATGACCACTGAGGGACTCTTGGTCACTGAATGCTGCTTCTTCAATTTGAATGCCCTCTCTGCTGACCGATTACAGGATCTGAGTCCTCCAAAAAGTGTCCAAAGCTGGTTTTCCTTTATACCATGCAGGGATGGATTAATCCTAGGTAATTCCAAGGCCGGCCTAATGTGTAGACAGCAGCTTTCCGAAGGATTGGCAAGAGCCCAGAGTATATCTTTGGGCCCCTCAATGTGGCCTAGTATCTGCCAAACACTTGCCCCAAAACACACACATGCAGAGATGTGTGTGTGTGCGCGCACGTGCATGCACGCGTGTGTGTGTGTGTGTGTGTGTGTGTGTGCCCACATGCTCACATGCATGCACTTCACCACACACGGAGCCCCAGGTCAGGAGAACTAGTTTTACTTTGATGTACCTCTCACTGCACATTTGTTTCAGCTCCTCTCCTGGAGCCCCGGTCTTATTTATCTTCTTGGCATGGGTTCTTAGGATACTTCCATTCAGGCAGCAGCGGAATCACTCAGCTCCACTGTTTTATGAAGTTTATCAAACAGCAAAATATCCGGTCTCTTTGTCCAATGGATCTGGTGTGAATGTGCCTACAGATCTGCTTTCCTTCAGACATCCTGGGGTCCGTGTGTGCTTATGGATACCGTCCCCTGTAAGCACCCTGCAAAATCCAGGGCTTGAGTATTTTTCACTGTGAGGGGCCCCTGCAGCAGATGCCGGGCTTTGGGGCCTCTCCTGAATAGTGTGACACAGACATACTCCACACATGCACACACTATGTTCACACCCACCAGAGAACTCCATGTGCCACATCAAGCTGGTTTTCCTCTACACCCCCATTCCAATCAGCCAGGCATACAGCCCAGCCCAAACTGTAGCAGAAGCTACTCCTGAAACCACCACTGTCTTCTCCATCTCAAACTACAGGATCCCTGTGGAGAGCTCCCCTTTCACTCCTTTAAAGGGACCACATATTTCATGATAACCAAAGGGCGATTTTAAACAGCCACAGGCTTGATCTCCCCAGCCCTCTGCCTATCGCCCCAGCATCCCGCCTGCCTTATAGAAATCATTTCACTCCCAGGAGCTGAGCTTTCTACTTCTACCCTACTGAAGACTTCTCTATCCAACATCCAGGTAGTTCACACTCTTTGAAGGGCATGAGTGCCAATAGCCCAGCCCCCCTCTTGAGAACTCAGCACCCTTGTCCAGTGCTGTTACCTGAACGGTATGGATCCTAGAATTCCTGAACTTGGAATGTCTACTCTGAGCCCTCTTTCTTTTACCTGAGCTCTTAAGGAGAATTCCAAAGTCCAGAGAGTTGCCCCTGGCTTTGCAGTTTGCAATATACACTGGGGGACTGGGAGCCAGATGCCTTCCTGCATGAAAATCTGGCTCAGAGGTTCAAAATGGCCTCTGAAGACACATTTCTATGCCCCGTTTTGAAAGAGACAGCACTGTGGGCTGGGGAAATAGCTCAGTGGTTAAAGGTGCTTATTTGCACTGCAGGCCTGGGTTCAATTCCCTAGTACCTATGTAAAAGCCAGATGCACAGCATTGTACAGGTTTGGAACTTGTTTGCAAGGGGCAAGAGGCCCTGGCACACCCGTTATTTTCTCTCTCTCTCTCAAATAAATAGATAACATTTTTTAAAAAAGAGAGAGCCGGGCGTGGTGGCGCAGAGGTAGGAGGATCGCCAAGAGTTCGAGGCCACCCTGAGACTACATAGTGAATTCCAGGTCAGCCTGGACCAGAGTGAGACCCTACCTTGCAAAACCAAAAAAAAAAAAAAAAGAGAGAGAGAGAGAGGAGCTGAAGAGATGTCTAAGTGGTTAGGGTACTTGCCTGCAAAGCCTATGGACCCGAGTTTGATTCCCTAGTACCCATGTAAAGCCAAACGTACAAGGTTGCTCATGCATCTGGAGTTTGTTTGCAGTAGCTAGAGATCCTGGAGAGCTCTCTCTCTCTCTCTCTCTAAAATAAATAAATAAAAGTAAAGCATAACTGAAAAATAAATAAATAAAAGCAAAGGACAAAGCAATCCTTCCATCAAATACCACTGGAGGGACTCTGGGCTGCTAATCATCCCCATCCCCACCCCCACCTTGCATCCTTCTGGTACCAAGCCCTGTTATTTGTTCCTTCTAATCCTTTTAGCCCTCTGCCACCCTTCCTTCAAGGACCAGTCTCTTCCCTGCTAAGTGCGTCCCCTTCACTTTATGCTTCCTGACTACTTTGGGCAACTTTCTCTATGGCTAGTTTTTAAACTAGTAACTACTTCTATGGAGGTTAGAATGAAATAACATAATGTATTGGGAGGGCCTAGCCTCATAGTGAGTGCTCAATAAATGTTAGGTTTCATCACTATTATCGTTATTCTGGTCAAGCTTTCAAATGTATCTTCCCGAAGCACACCTCTCACTTTCCTGCTAAAGAGCAACAGCAGTAATAATACTAGCGCTTACTGAGTGCTTGTGATGGGTCAGGCCCCTCCCGGCAGCTACTCAGCACCCTTCAGCGGTTCCTCATGGTCTAAAAGAAAGGAAGCATTTTCACACCTGCTCCATTTGCACCCTGACCAGCTTGTCTGTCTCCACCTCTGCTAATCTTTCACCAAAGCCTGAGCTGGAGGTGCCAAACAGTTTCCTATTCCAAATACGCCCAGTCTGCTTCATATGCCGTCAGCAACTGCCCTTCCCTCCATCTGCCCATACTTTGTTGATCCTTCATGGTTTTCACGCCTTGGCTCAAAATTTGATGATTCTCTGGGAGAAGAAAGAGCTTTGCCTTGGTGGTTATGCAAGTGAGAGTCCAGGGATTGGTGCTAATATGTTATGACCACTAAGTGGTTTCCTCCTCTACCTAGAAGTGAACTGGGAATACACCAGACCCTGTCTGCTTGTGCCTGCTTCTCAGCAAGGGCATGTGGTTCACACTTACCAAACATATTATGTTTCTATGGAATTGTTCATCAATCTAAATCTTGGCTCCACAGGAGAAAAATACTAGTAAGAAGAATCTAGCCAGGCGTTGGCATAGAGTTCGTTTTTAGCCTTGTCATTCTGTTGGACACAGCCTCTGCCCCACTGGATGCTCAACTCCCTTAAATGGCTGGTGGGGAAAAGAGAACAGCTCTTTTCTATGGTTTGCGCAGCTACCAGAAGCCCACATATGGAAGTATCGTGCTGGTCCTCTGCAAAGCACAGAGAAGAGATGAGCCTGCTCCTTTCTCTGCACATGGGGAACTGGGTGGTGCACACCTGTAATGCCAGCCGGCTGAGAGAGGAGAAGCTCTAGTTCAAGGCCAACCTGGGTGGCATAATGGGAAAGAGAGAAGAGAGGGCAGGGGAAAGAGAAGGGAATAGAGAGGAAGGGGGAGAGAGGGAGAAATACAGAGAGGATGAGAAAGAAGAGAGGGAAAAGAGTGGGGGAGAGAGAAAGAGCGATAGAGATAAAGCTAGAGACGAAGGGGCCCTGAGCTCAGCTCTCCGTGCTGAGGAACTGAGGAGCTCCTCTTCCTAAGAGTCTGCCTGTGTGGGAGCTGGACACCAGGGATCCAAAGAAAACCCGAGCACAGCTTTCTCCACTCACGTGATTCCTCAGGCCTTCCAAGGACACACAGTGTGACTGCCACGGCCCAAGAGGCTTCGACACTTGCCTACCAAGACACCCTGTTATGCCCCTTCAGGTCCTCTTAGCACATCTATCCAGCCGTTCTCTGAGTGACACTTAGCACTAGCACCTGACTTGCAGAGTCAACAACTTCACTGTGAATGCCAACAGCACAAAGCTCATAGGTGGGTTGTGGTCAGTTTTCTGAATCAGTCTATTCAAGCAGTTGTAGCCAGCTTCTAGAATGATCTCTAAGGAGTCTTGCTTTATGCAATCCTTCTTACACTAAATTAGGGCTGCTCATGGGAGAAGCACTTGTGCATTCAGCCAGTCATGCTGGAGCACACCTGCAATCCTAGCATTTGGAAGGAGGAGGTAAAAGGATCAAGAGTTCAAGACCAGCCTTGGCTACATGAGACCCTGTCTCAACAAAGACAATAAATAAACAAACAAACAGACAGAAAAGGAAAAGAAGCCACGGGTATGTGGGGTTCTTCTCAGGTCAGCTCATGCACTGCATTGTAGCTACTGCCTTGGCCTCTTAAACTGTTCCTTGTGTGGGGAGTCAGCTACCTGGCTGTGGCTGAGAACATTCAATCAAGTCATGGCGAATGGCCCACACAGAGATGAACTGAGACGTCTGGTCAACAGCCAACAACAACTTGTCCACCATGTGAGCAAACCTTGTAGGACTAAGTCTCCTAGCCAGCCCCAGTCAAAGCTGTAGAATACCGCAGCCCTGGCCAGTGTAAGCTGGGGTCCAGAGAGATCCAAAATCAGAAAACATGCATCCAAGCCACTTCTGAATCCCATAGTGACAGTTCCCATAGTAACTACTAGGTTAAGCGTCTCTGCTTAGAAATTCGGTAATTAATACACATGGGGCTAGGAAGACAGCTCAGTTAGTAAAGAGCTTTCTTTGCAAGCATGGGGCCCTGACTTTGTTTCCCAATATGGCCATGGTGGCACATGCCGGAAATCTCTGCACTGATTAGACAGAGAAAAGAGTATCCCTGAGGCTTGCTAGCCAGCCAGTCAGCTCTGGGCCAATACAAAACTCTCTCTTGGATAGGGGAGGGACAGAATATAGCGGGTGGGAGGGACTTGGAGGGATCGAGTGGAGGGAGGATCAGGAAGGAATTACACAAAAGCAGAGACAACGTGAATCAGTTCCATACAAACCCCCTTCAGGCTAGAATTCTACAAGATATAACCACCAATAAAGGGGGAGAGGGGCAGTCCAAGCAGAAGATGGGAAAAAGCTTAACCTTAAAACCATGGACTATGGCCAGTAAATCCAAGGCCTAGAGTTGGGTTGCCCCCCCCACACCCACCACACCATGAGTTATTAGCCAGGGAAACCCATGAGGTCCCCAAAACAATGTAGGCTACTGGCAAACCACTTAATTACCTGCCAGAGCTAAAAGGTAAGACCCTATTGCTGAAGACACCACAGGCTGTGGTCACAGGACATTGGAATACCCCGCTGAAACAAAAAGGGAAACTAGCTCCCTCCTGGCTAGCCCTCATAGTTCTGGGAATCCCTATAGGAGCTGCTGGAAGACAATGGTCAACAGCATGAGCGATCAGAGGACCCTGCAGCCAGACCAGAAGCACACATTTGCACAACAGAGGCACACAGCCTCTGTGGTTAACCACCTGTTCTCTGATTGGACATAAGTCTCACTCAGTGGGACAGAACTCATACCTGGTACTGGAAACCAAGCCAGAATCCCACAATCAAAAAACTCAGACTTCAGAGAGAAGCCCCCGTTGCTCTGTGGAGAATAAGAGTGGGCTTGCACATCAAAATGTCTCTCAAATAACTTTGCATATCTCCTTTAACCCAAGATGCTCTCTCTCTTGGATGAAGAATCTATTTTCAGCCAGGTGTGGTGGGCACATGCCTTTAATCCCAGCACTCAGGAGGCAGAGGTAGGAGGATTGCCAAGAGGTCGAGGCCACCCTAAGAATTCCAGGACAGCATGGGCTAGAGTGAGACCCTATGTCAAAAAAAAAAAAAAAAAAAGAAAGAAAGAAAAAAAAAAAAAGAAAGAAAAGAAAGAAAGAAAAGAAAAGAAAAGAAAAGAAAAAAAAAAAAAAAGAATCTATTTTCTTTTACAGAACACAGAGAAAATGGAGGGTAACCAGGATCCATCAATAAGACAAAAAGATAGCTGACTGCCCATCATGCAGCATGCCACTTCTACCACATCTGCTGGGGCCCAGGAGAAACTGCAGAGGAAGTGGCAACATGAATACTGCTGTTACTGCTAGCCTGACAACCAGCTCCTGGGTAATGGTGACAGACACAATGATCAATCAAAATCCATCAAAGCAGAAATCCAGATGCTACAGAGAGCTCAACACTAAATCAGACTTCCAATTGGCCTGCCATGGCTCAGGGAACATTGTAGAAGAAGGGGTGGAAATATTGTAAGAGCCACAGAGTGCATAGGAGTACCCAGAGGCACAGTTCCCCGACTACCCCACAGGGATTGACTGAAGCCTTTACGACCCCACAGTGAATACCATAACCTCACTAAGGGGGACCCCAGTGAAATGGGAGCTGAAGTGAGGGGATAAAAGACTATAAACTGTTGATATATGACATATATATGTATGTATGTATTTTTAAAAGATAAAAAAGAAAAACTGTCTCAAAAAAAGATGGATAGCAAATTCCTCTGACCTCTACATTCATGCAGACATGCAAGCATCCACTCACACACATGAGCACACACACAGAGACATAAGCATTAAAAAAAAATGGGATGGAGAGATGGCTTAGAGGTTAAGGCACTTGCCTGTGAAACCTAAGGACCCATGTTCGACTCTCCAGATCCCACATAAGCCAGATGCATAAAGGTGAGGCAAGCGCAAGGTCGCCCATGCCCACTAGGTGGTGCAAGCATCAGGAGTTCGATTACAGTGGCTAAGGCCCTGGCCACCAATTCTCTCTCTCTCTAAAAAAACATAATACAGCTCAAACTCAGTTTCTCCACCTGTGAAATGAGGATGTTAACACGAATTTTCTAACACTGTAAGGATTGGATGAGACGGTGTTTGTCTGGCACATGGCAGCTGTTCTAATAGTGGATGCAGCTAGCATCACTACCCATCGTCTCACTCTCCTTCCCCAAGATCCTAAAGGAAGCTGGGAAGAAGCCCGTCCACCCTCTTCCCAGCTCTTCTCCTAGTACCTTACCAAGTTCAGGCCCAGTCTCTCTCTCTCTCTCTCTCTCTCTCTCTCTTCCTCCACTCAGGGTAGATCCTGGCCTGGAGTGGATGTACCTATAACATGGTCACAGGCGCCTTCCAGAACTGTGGGATAGATTGATTCACATTTCTCAGGGTGTTCAGGGGTATGTGTTTGCATTTCCTTCAAAGGGCCCCAATGTGATAATTACATACTTATTAGCCCTGTAAAATAACAAATCTGGAATCTGCGCTCTGGAACCAATGGATTTCCTGCTGAAATGAGTTCAAGGGATGCCCTAGCCAGCACTCTTTGCAAGAGCCAAAATACTGCTACAAAAGGCTGCACAGAGGGACTTGCCCAGCCCACATCACACGATCTGCTCTCCACTCATTTCTCCACCTCAGGGCTCCGTACAAGTGTGTGTTTTGGCTTTCTGTTCTCACTCTTGTTATCATTGTTGTTTTTGTGCTAGCTTAATGTCTGCCTGCTGGGTGTCAGTCCTGGGTCCCCCTCCCCTTAGAGAAGACTTCCAAGAGACTGAGGTTTCCTCCTCTTTATCTACCCCTGGTGAAAACAGTGCATGAAACTGTGTTCAGAAGACACCAGGGACTAGACCAGCCTCCTACTTCCTGCAGAGCCTCCAGATTCCTGTAGACTCCTCCTTTTTTTCTCTTCCCACACCCCTTCCCACCAAGCCAGGTCCAGCAATATTGGTTCCCCCAACTTGGTCTCTTCTCACATCACCTGTGGGCTCTCTTCCTACACCTCCATATGCTTTCTCTTGGGGAGTCCCTGTTCTACTTTCCAGATTCAACCTTAGAACATCCCATAACCAGCTGTCCCATAGCTTGTACAGGCATCTGTTTCATTCAGTACAACCATGCTGTATGGAGTACATGCCTGTTGTTTGGGCTTCTCCTACTATCTGGAAAAGTCCTGAGAGTCAGTGGTACTTACTGCCTCTGGCCCTATCCTCCGTGTGGTCCCACGGTCTACTACGTGGCAGGCAATCAGCAAAGGCTTAAAGAATACATGATCGCATAAAATTAATGAAAGTGTTAAAACTTCCGGAAGACTAAACCTGCCCCTTTGTTTTACATCAAGAGTGAGTTCAGGGCTGAGGAGATAGGAGTGGTTAAAAGTGCTTACTGGGGCTGGAGAGATGGCTTAGCGGTTAAGGTGCTTGCCTGCAAAGCCAAAGGACCCAGGTTCAACTCCCCAGGACCCACTTAAGACAGCTGCGCAAGGGGATGCATGCGTCTGGAGTTCATTTGCAGCAGCTGGAGGCCCTGGCGCACCCATTTTTTCTCTCTCTACCTGCCTATTTGTGTATCTCTCTCTCTCTCAAATAAATAAATAAAAATAAAATATTATATTTTAAAAAGTGCTTACTGTACAAACCATAGTTTGGATCCCTGAACCCACGTAAATCCAGACACTGCCACTCAGGCATATGTAATTCCAAACCTACTGCAACGGGAGGTAGAGTCAGGAGAATTTCAAAGCTCACAGCCAGCTAGCAGCAAACAGTAAGAGAAATCCTGTCTTAAACAAAGTGGAAGGTGAGGGGCGGCATCCCGAGGGAGTCCCATGACCTCCTATTACACCATGGCACACAGGTACCTAAACATAACACAGTGACCATACACACACAAAGAACGAGGTCACAAACTCCTCCACCATGTGACAGCGTGGGCCACATGAGCACGACACGTCAGATAACAGAGGCCGGGCATGGTGGCGCACACCTTTAATCCCAGCAGTTGGGAGGCAGAGGTAGAAGGATCGCTATGAATTCAAGGCCACCCTGTGACTACATAGTGAATTCCAGGTCAGCCTGGGCCAGAGTGAGACCCTACCTCAAAACAACAACAACAAAAAAAGTCAGATAACAGGACACTCTCAATCCCTCATAATTCCACCTCTGTTCCCCTCTTCACTTCATCCCAAACCCAGTAAGGTGGATAAAGAAGTAGAAATGGGGCCGGAGAGATGGCTTAGCAGTTAAGGCACTTGCCTGCAAAGCCAAAGGACCCAGGTTCAATTCCCCAGGACCCACGTAAGCCAGATGCACAAGGGAACACATGCATCTGGAGCTTGTTTGCAGTGGCTGGAGGCCCTGGTGCGCCCATTGTCTCTCTCTGCCTGTCTATTTCTGTATCTCTCTCTCAAATAAATAAATAAAAATAAAATATTTTTTTAAAAGAAGCCGAAAAAAA
The DNA here is from genome assembly GCA_036365145.1 of Orientallactaga sibirica. Classification (NCBI taxonomy): domain Eukaryota; kingdom Metazoa; phylum Chordata; class Mammalia; order Rodentia; family Dipodidae; genus Orientallactaga; species Orientallactaga sibirica. The sequence goes on from JAEOAD010000025.1 coordinate 12,856,335, forward strand.
TATATAGGTCCAGAGGTAGATTTAGGCTGAAGAAACATCTGTGTAAACACTGGCTTCTTCACTCCAGTAAAGCCAGGTGGCAGAAGCATTCCTCCTACTGCTCTAGCAGAGAAACTGAGGCATGGAAAGGTTAAGTGTCTTACCCAATGGGACATATCAAATCAGCAGAAGAGGAAAAATAATCCCTAACTTCCCAGAAATTTTACCCTAGCACAGGATTCAGCCTGACTTGTTAGAATCCCAGTTAAGGATCCCAGTATCCATAGCACAGCACAAACCTTTCTTAAAAGCGTTATGAGTGAGGAACACCGGATCTGAAGGTTTATTTACCATTCCTTGGCCTGACCTTCCCGGAAGAATGTCACTAATGAGAAACAATCCACTTGGGCCCCCAAACCCAGAATTTTCATAGGAATTAATTCAGGATTTCGATGTCTAAGGAAGACAAGGCCAATATCAAGGGTCTTCCCTTCGGAAAGATGAAAAAGTCAACCGAACCATTCCAGTCTGGAAGGAAGTTTTGTATCTGTCCAGCAAATCTCCTATCTGAGGTTACATTGGTGTCATTGTTCTAGCCCCTTCTGTATATCCACTAGGGAAAAGGAAAGCATTCTCTTTCGAGTGGTGGAGGCCGAGAGAAGCAGAAAATGAAATGACAAGAAGTATCTGGAACCGATGTTTCCCTAATTAAAGAACTGACCTTACACTTGAGCAAGGAGCCGAGAGTCAGGAACTCTGCTCTCCAATCTAGATTCTACCCTAATTCACATTCACGTGGGCTGCCTCCATGCACATGAGACTCTTCTCTCCAGCAAAGTGCTAGCACCACATAGGCTGGGACCACTTCTGTCTTGCTTTTTGCTGAATCCTGGCACCAGCAAACAGTTGTCACCAGTAGGCCTTACTACTAGATGAATGAATAATCTCTGATAAGAATCATTTCCATTTAAACAGTTGTTTACAGCCAGGCGCACACCTTTAATCCCAGCACTCACAGGAGGCAGAGGTAGGAGGATCACTGTGAATTCAAGGCCACCCTGAGACTACATAGTGAATTTCAGGTCATCCTGGGCCAGAGTGAGACCCTACCTCAAGAAAAATCAAAACAACAACAAAAACATATAAAGTTGTTTTCTTTGGGGCTGGGCAAATGGTCCAGTGGTTAAAAGTGCTTGATAGCAAAAGCCTCGTGGGCATTTGTCTGTTGTGGCAAGAGAGTCTGGTGTGTGTATGCATGTGCACACACATACTAATAAATAAGTAGAAAGGGTGGATTTTTGTTTTCTTGCTACAAGACTGAACATTCTAGAGCATCTATCAGCTCATCTTTTAAGAATCAGTGACGAATGCTGGTTGTTTAACAGCATTATTGATGAACTCACAAACTCTCTGAAAAACCTGCCCCACATTGGAGTTGTTCGTAAAACCACTCAGGTATTAAACACTCTTAGCTTAGCAGAAGCCACCGTCTCCCTGTTTCTTTCCCCTCCTGACTGTCACAGCTGCCACTTGGTGTTCATGACAGCAGTGGTGGAAATCATTCAGACCAATTCTGTCTCCAATTTCATCTGGCCTCAACTCCCCTTTTGGGAAGAAGTCCCAACTTTCAACTGGGAAAATAGTGTGCAGTGAATGATTGCCATGTTGTTATATTAGCTGAAAAGTGACAGAATCCTTCCTGTGGGAGTGGAGAGCACGGATCTGAGTGTGAGTTCTGGCTCTGCCACGATCTGTGTCCACTGTGAACAAACAGTCTCAGTCTCTTTCTTTGTAAAAATGGGGCTCGTAATGGTGATTCCTTCATGGGATTGTAGTGACAGAGTAAATAAATCCATGTACGTAGGATACATGAACCAATGCCCAGTACAGTGGTAGCACACAGCTATGAAGTGACGATTCCTGGATCCCCCATAACCTCCCAAGAAGGAGGAAAGTAGTACCTGGGCTTTGATGTATTTCCTATTCACCTGCTCCCTCAGGCTCCTCTCAGACTCAATAGAGATAAAGGTATGAATTGGTACGAATAGTTTTAAAAGGGGTCAGGAAAGGCTATTCTCAGTCTCTTTATTTGAGTAGTTCCAGGAGAAAATACTTCCAGAGGGACACTGTCATGTGCCCACCAAACTTAAATGTCATCTGGGTCTTTCTGTCTCCTTGGTTCCACTGTTAACACCATCACACTGTAAAACTTGCTTCTGTTCAGTGTTCAGAAGCTTCAGGAGGAGCTTCAGTCTGGGCTTAGGAAGGGTGTGTGTCCCTCTGGCAGGAGAGTCCTGGGTTTCTCTATGCAGCTCCAACCTCCTCTGTACCACTCAGAAATGTGGGCTTTCACTTTTGCAAAACCCACAATCTCTTACACAACTGTAGCACAGCAAAACGTGAGTGCTTCTCAAATAGCCCATGTCTGTGTGGGGCCCATTTTTATGTCAAGGAAACTGAGGCTCAAAAAATTTATCACCTAAGGCAAAAAGTTCAGTATTTAATTCAGGCTGCCTTGTTTAGCTTGTTGGTAACATCCTTGCATCTCCCAAAGTAAGCTGCTTAATAACTTTGTCCATTACAGGTCCGAACATCATATCCTCCTAGGAAGTCAACAATGCCAACCAACAATTATTGTAAACTTCTATTAATGATCAATTCCAGCTGATGGCCAGAGGCTGGGGTCCACTGGAATGAGACCAGAGAGAAAACCTAATTTTGAGCTGAGCTTTCTAGGCTGAAAATACCAGCTCCGGGTGCTCCCATCTCTGCCCAGCCTGTAGTCTGTGATTAGGGGCCCTAATGGTCATAATGCCTCCAATGTGGTGTTTAAGCCAATAAGGCTTCAGAGAAGTTATGGTATGTTTAATAATGGCTTAATGACTCCTTGTGAGATGCAAGGCTTCTGGTTCCTGTTTGGCCTTGATTTACAGCCCAACTCTGGCTGAAGACAGCCAAGAAACCCCTCTAAGCCTCCAACGGAAGAGGGAGGTGTTCACACCAGGGCTCTTGGATTCCTTTAAAAATTGAGGATTCAAATGAAATACAAATGATGTTTGATTCCCAACCCCTCTCTCAAATCCCTGGGGACACTGAAAATATAAATGGTTTAACCCAGACTCAAGGGCTTCTCAATCCATGATCAGTAAACTGGGCCCTAGGGAACCTCTGGTATTTCTCCCCAGGTCTTAGGTACAATAGGGGTTGCTCTCTTCTCAGAAATGCTAAGCGATAGCCCTAATCCTGGGTTTGTTTCTCTTTAGCTGGGGAGACTCAAGACCTCTTAGGAGATGCAATCCTGGGGCAGCAGAGCCCCTGGGGGTCTCACTTGTACACAATCCTTCTCCAGTGGTTCCCCAGACACTCTGAAAGGCATTATTCATTCCAAGCCTTCTGTTCAGAGCAACCACAGCCCTTCTACTGTTGCTCCACCTGATCCATGTTCAGCCCTGGAAGCCTGTCTGCTTTGGCTTGCCTGGGCTCTGAAACTCACCACCAGTATATAGAAAGATTTCCTGATGAAGACACTTAAGGCCCCAGAGCCAATTAATGATGGTGGACAGGCCCAAGCTCTCCATCCCTCCACCCCACCCCACGGGGACTCAGTGCTGTTTCCACACAGTGCCCAATCTCTCCTGTCCCTGTGCAAAACATGAAGTGTCTAAGCGACTCGTGCTCCCCCCCCCCCCCCAGTTACCAGCAAAATACCCAGGTAGAGGGGCAGTACAATTCCTGCCACAGGCTCTCCTCTCAGGCTGATGTCCGGAGATCAGGCCTAAAAGTGTTGTGGGAAGACAGGGTCTGCTCCCACACTGCCTCATCTCTCCAGGGGCAAGAGTCACTAAAATAGCTATCAGGATCCAGGGCACAGCTCTGAGCCAGGCACTCACCCTTATGGGTAGACAAAAGGGATCTTGCCCTCCAAAGGAAGCCGCCTTCCTCCTCTCCAACTCTCTGGGACACTGGGTGAAACCGGGGGTGGGGGGGGAGGGGGTTCCTGGGCTCCCAGGGGTTAACCTGAGCGGGGGCCGCACGTGACGTGGATGGTTCCAGCATTAAGTCAGAGGCGCGGCCCCCTCTCCTGCCCCCCAACCCCCCGCGGCGCGCGGCGCTCCCGGGGGCTCCGCGCCCCCGAGCCCAGGTCCCTCCCCCTTGGCGGGCGCTCGCAGGCCGCGCGAGCCCCGGAGCCCCGGCGGCCTGTGCGCCCGCAGCCGGCATGGACCCCGAGCGCTGCGCGGCGGCTTTCGCCCTGGGGCCGACAGCGGGCCCCTACGCGAGCGCGGGCGCGGGCGACGAGGCGGCGGGAGCCCGGGGAACTCCCGACTCTGCGCCTCACCTGCACCCCGCGCCACCCCGCGGCCCGCGGCTCACCCGCTTCCCGGCCTGCGGGCCCCTGGAACCCTACCTCCCGGAGCCCGCCAAGCCGCCCGCCAAGTACCTGCACGACCTCGGGCCCGGCCCGGCGCTCAACGGCGGCCACTTCTACGAGGGCCCCGCGGAAGGTAACGCGGCGCGGCGCGGTGCGGGAGCCGGACCCTAGGACCTCTCCCACCCCGGGGCACCCTGGCCTCCCTGCTCCTCTCTCCCCTTCGTCTGTTTAGCAACTTTCTGCCCACCTCGCACTTTTCCAGAAACCAGAGTGCCTTTGGCCAACCCCCCCCCCCACTCCTCTGCCCCCCGACTTCGGTCAGGCAAAGGCCAGTGTGGTGTGGAAGGCTGAGCCACCCACCCGTGACCCCGGGCGGCGGCGGGAACGGGAGGTGGGAGGTCGAGGGAGGGTGGAGCGGCGACATCGCGGGGCCCAGTGGGGCCCGAAGGACACTGAACCGGGAAGGAGAGGTCATGCTTGCACCGGAGTTGGGCCGCAACTACTGCACACCCCAGAAATCCCGACTGGGCCATGGGCCTGGCAGCCACCCTGGGCCCCGACGCTCAGAGAGAAGCGGTTGGCTTTTGAGTCTGGCGCCCATCAAGGGTGCAGAGCCTGGCTCCCGACTTACAGTGGCCACGCCGGACTCAGTGGATTGCGGCCTGGCCTTACTCACCTCCCCGCCGCCGCCCCGGCCTCCGCGGGAGCGGCGCTTGCCCGACATCAGGCGCTGGGTTGGAGTGACCGTGGCTGCTTGCCCAGTGCTGGGGCCAGCCTCAAGACCGAATAACGGTGTTCTTATTTCTCAGACTAACCTGGCTTCCCCGTGGTTATGCACGGTGACAGTCACCCTCTGTGCAGTGTTGGCGTCCCAGCACCCGATGGTCCCCGCTAGCAGCCTTGGGCAGGTCTAAAATCCTGGGGCGCTTCCGGTTCCCGGACCAGGGTCTGTGCCTTATGTGCCAAAGACGAGCTGGACCCTAACTATCACCACCACCACCACCACCACCACCGCCGCCACCACCACCCCGGAACGCTCCCGACAACGCTCGCCCCGGGGCCTGGCTGACCGATTCGATCTGCCGCCCACTGCATCCGCTGACCCACAGGAATCTCAGCGCCCACGTCCACTCCATCCACGTTTCGCAGCCGAACCTCGAGCCGAATCCCTGCAGATCCGCCCAACCCGCCTGCTCCGGCGTCTCGCAGGCCTCCGTGGAGTGGCTGGGTAGTTTGGGCCTTCGCTCGGTGCGGGCGGGCGGTGGGAGTGTGCAAAGCGAGGGCGGGGAGATCGTGTGGGGGTCAGCGGAGGAAATGAGCGCGAGTCCGCGGAGCTTCGTGTCTAATGCCCTTTCAAAGAGGCTCTCCTGATAAAAACCACAGTTGGGACTTAATGAGAAGCAGTTGGCCTGGCTCCTCTGATCCCTGCCAGACGGCGGCCGGCGCCCCCGCGCAACGCGCAGAGCACCGCAAGGGACAGGTACCTGACTGGGTCAGCGGGCCACAACGGACAGGAGCCACCCCACGACGGGCCAGTGTCCTCGCTGGCTACGCGGCATCCTGCATCGACGTACCCCGGGGCTGGATGCAATAACTGAGAACCAGGGAGGGATAGGCAAGCCGGTCATCCTGAGATCCGACGGCGAGGGTGACAGCGACAACGAAATGCGGAGAGAGAAACCCGGACAGCATAACCGAGAACCAAGAAGGGAGAGGAGGGGATTGCACAAAACAGCGGAGGAGGGTGGCGAGCACGAGAGAGAGGAGAAAAAGAGAGGGCGAGCGCCGGGCGGAGGGAAATAATGAACTAACGAAAAACCAGAAGCAAACGAAGATCGAAGGAAGCGGGTACGTGGGGAAGAACAGGACGGAGAGGAAGAGGACATACGAAACAAACGAAAGAAACAGGGTCTTCGGCGAAGAGTAGAGCACAACAAAATAGGGGAAGGAAAAGTTGGAACCGGAGGACCGGACGAACGAGTGCAAAGAAGTCGCAGGGGCATCAGCGAAGCGTGGACCGAGCCCCTGGCCGCCGCGCGCCCCGCACACTTTGGGGAAGCTCTTCGGACCTTGTCGGGTTTCCAGGGGATGGACAGCCCCTGGGTGCTCGGGTTACGGCAGCGAGAAGTGTGGAGCGAAAGAGGAACCCGCCTAAAATCCCTGCCTTTCAGATAGCGGGATGGGAGTCCAGTTCAGACCAGTGAGCGCGTAGCCGCAACTCTTCTGCACTGGGGTGGTGGATGAGACCCGGCAGTTGCGCTCAGGAACCGGGCGAACCGCACGCGCTTCTCGCGTGGGCGCCTTTCGCAGAGAGCATCCAACCTGGATTTGGACCCCGGCGTGTCCCATTCTCTCCAGGCCCCCCACGCCCACCCTGGGTCAGCTTTGAGATCTGGGAAAATACCTAGGGGGCTCCTTCCTGCTCCCTCCATGGCCGCCGGCCTGCCCCCCACCCCCATTCCTAGCTCCCTGACCTCGGACCCAACATTCTGGAAATGACTCTTGTCTGAGATCCTGAGCCCTAGAAGACTTGGTCGTTAAGTCCCTAAATGCGCCTTTAAGCCAAGGTTAAGAACCTCTAAAGAGCACCAAAGGGCGCTGGCGTCCAGCGCACCATGCTCACATCCGTCTGCACTGGCTTCAGGTCTTCCACTTAGAGCTGTGGCCAGAGGTTCAGGATCCTAAACTCCAGAGAACTCCGGGGCTCATTTAGTGACCTCAGAGGGGCTGCAGGAAGCAGTAGGGTGTAAGGGCTAGGATGAAGTCTAAAGGTGAACCGGGAATGCTTCATTCTGCAGCTGCAGTGAACTGGTCTGAGCCCTGCTGCATTTTTCAAGGTCCCAGTCCTGGCTCTCACTCCAGCCAGACACATTGCTGCTGTGTGCCCACGGCAGTGGTGAAGGCCCAAGACATCCTGCACTTAACTTCGGGCTCACAGTGACCAACATGAGAACCCACCCTGGGACACTGGTGGGACCAGGTGTGATGACTCCTGTTCACATTTCAAATGTGCCCTCCTTAACAGAGCAACCTTCCCCAGAAAGCTTACATTCAAACTGCTGGCTTCCGGCTCCACGGGCCTCTTTTCTTGATTCTGCCCTTCATATCTCTGTATTCTCTTTTCTGTCCTGAACCTTGCTCAAAGGCTGCTCAGGGTCCTGTGAGAAGTGGCTCCTTCTCCAGAAAAGCAACACTGAGGATCCCCTGGAATCCTCTAGGCAGACCCTCTGTGGGGGAGATAGCTGCTCTGAAAAATCCTGGGTGGGAGGGCGCGTGCTTTCATTCCTTGGCCATATCAGTTGGGTAGTTCAAAGCCAGGAAAGCAAGTCACAGGGGCCCCAAATCCAGTTATTTCCTCTGGGCATGTTCTTATGGGATCAGACACCGCATGGGGTGCAGGAGGCAGAGAACAAGTCCTTGGGTTTCAGGGAGCTCTCTGTGATATGGGTAATATTCCCCAAACCCCTGTCCTAGGTTCCTCTCATCCCATTTCTGTATGGAGTCTAGCACAGCCTCTCTGAAAACCCAAGACACAAAGACCCTGCCCTCTAACCAGTCTGAGGGCCTGCTATCTTTGGGGTGACCTCTTCCAAGCTCTCAGCTCTCCCTGACCATTTTATTTAGTTAGACTTCCTTGCCTTCCCCTTCATAGCAAATGGAACTACTAGAACCAAGATGTATTGGCCAAGAACGGAAGATATGGACTGGAGCAGGTCCTCCCCTAATTGACCTGAGAGTTGTGAAGGAGACCTGGTGCCTGGGCCGCTGCTGGAAGCTGGGTGTAGCCACAGGCCAGGCCCTGTCTGATTGTCCTAAGCCTCCAGGACACACATGGGGAGCTCATTGCACAGCCTGGGTGGTCTGGGGAGGTCAATGACCACTTTCTAGCTGAGAAGAACCTTACCCAACTTGTCCTCCAGAGAGGGACTCACTGGACCCACATCTTGAAAAGGCCATCTCTCTGGCTGCACACTGTCCCCTCCCCACACAGCTGTGATCTCTACATTAAGTCCCCAGGAAGAAACTGTCTCTTGATGTCAGCTAGCTGGGCCTCCTGGGGGCCAGGCCCCCACTGGAGATGGGGCCAGGGCCAGGGAAAGGGCCCTGTGAGTCAGTGGGGTGTCTTTATGGAGTGGCTGCCATCTTGGTGGACTATTGAGGAAGGATTTCATAAGGACACTGCTGGGGGTCCTTGCCAGAGGGAGAGGGTGGGTGCGATTAGGGTGACCTATTTTTTAACATGCCCTGTAGGTGGGGCTCCACCAAGCTTTCTGAGTAAGAGTACTTCAGAGTGAGGCTCTTGGGAAGCGTTTCCAGCCTGCAATGGAGGGCTCCCTGCTTGTGAATCATGGGCGATGGGGTGGCAATCAGAAACTCCTGAGGAAGGGGGGCAGGTGCTGAGAATGATGAGGAGAGGGGACTGTTTGCCACTGTGACAATGGTCCCCCATGTGTCCTCCCAAACACAGCCTACTGGAGTCTACCTTTCAGTGCTACAGTTTAATTTCTTATCCAGACATCACAACTTTAGGACTAATGGAGATGGGAAATTCCTGTGGAATCTTTCTTGTCTCAACTTGCCCTTAAAAATCCCAGAGCTGGGGTACTTGGTACCAACCTGAGACTTAGAGATAAGAAAAAGAAGGCCAGGAGTGGTGGTGCACTTGGGAGGCAGAGATAGGAGGATCGCCGTGAGTTCAAGGCCACCCTGAGACTACATAGTGAATTCCTGGTCAGTCTGGGGTAGTGTGAGACCCTACCTCGAAAACCCAAAAAGAAAAAGGAAAAGAGGCACAGCTAGACCAGCCCAAGATGGTCTGTGAATGTGTCCATAGCTCGACTGGCCTTGTAGTAGGCATGAGCGTAAGAGACGAGTAACGGAGGCCAGCAGAGTAAGAACAAGAGAGCACAAACTAATAGGAGTGGGAGATGTCACCCGCCCCATCTTCACCCACCCCACCCCCATTCTTGGCCCTGCCAGGGTGGCGGTCCCTGTTGTGGCGCCAATCCTGGCACCTCCACACCCTGTGGGACACACCACCACAGAGCACTTCCCCGAAATGAACCCCCCTCTGGCCCCAGCAGATCCACCCAGACCACAGAGCACATGGTTCCCCAGGGCCCCCTCCCCAGCTCGAGGCTCAACAGGGAGGCCTCTGAATGCCAGGCTCCCAGGGAGGGTGGCTGCCAGGGGGAAAGGAAGAGGAAGGCGGAGACTGAGGCGTCAGTGCCCTTTCCCTCCCTCTATTCCACCCACAAAACCCCCTGTTCTGTTTCCATCCTCCTTTTTGTGTTTTCCTTTGCAGCAGAGGAGAAGGCCTCCAAAGCTGCCAGCTTCCCCCAGCTGCCTGTGGACTGTCGAGGGGGGCCCAGAGACGGGCCCTCCAACGTGCAAGGCTCCCCCAGCCCCTGCCTGGCCAGTCTGCGTGTCCCCCTTTCTCCCGGACTCTCAGACTCCATGGAGTTGGCCAAGAATAAGAGCAAGAAGCGCCGTAACCGCACGACCTTCAGCACGTTCCAGCTGGAGGAGCTGGAGAAAGTCTTCCAGAAAACCCACTACCCTGACGTGTACGCTCGGGAGCAGCTGGCCCTGCGCACCGACCTGACTGAGGCCCGGGTACAGGTGAGGGCGCGGTGGGTACCAGCTTCTCTGGCTGCTGTAACCACTCAGACCATGGTCCAGACCAAGCAAGGGCTGAGAGAGGTGGGGGGCTAGTGCCTCACAGTGCTGCCCCCCCCCCACCCTGCTCACCTTTCCTGTCCAACTCTGCTATGACCACAGACTTTTCAGTCCATGTTAAGGCTTATGCATAGGCTCGGTGCAGGGGCGGGGGTCATGGTCTCTTGGAGTAAAAAGAACTGTGTGTGAGTCCTTTGGCTCTAGCTTGCCAAATGGTTTGGGGCATGCCATCAAATATGTCAATTTCCCACCTACAGAAAAGGAAGTAATAGTAGCAAATTAGGAAGTTCTCTGAAGGTCACAGATGTGGCAGCATTTTGGAAGAAGCGAAGTGCCAGACACTTACCAGTGACGGTCTGCGATGATGGCCCAGAGCAGGAAGGTTTCAGATAGGTGTGTCAAAACCACCACGAACCAGCAACCATCGGCCGTGGCAGCGCCCAGACCCCAGCTTGGAGAACTTGGCTAGCAGCCCTTCCCTACCTCAACAATCTCTTCCCTATAGAGACCAGGCCCCAGGGATTTCTGGATGGAGCTATGGCCACCACCGTCACATAATAGAGTCCCCTTTCTTTGGGAAAGGGGAAAAAAGGGTGGATCAGTCCTGGAAGGGGAAGGAAGGTCCATGCCCAAGACTGTTATGTCGAAGTGACAGAAAACATGAAGATGGCAAGTAGGGTTGGGATGGGAGGAGTTTTGATATGACTCTGGTCCCAGAGGAGGCTGGTTATCTGTGGTCTTGCTGTCAGAGCGCGTGCTTCCTCAGAGCAGGCTCCCTGGCAGCAAGCAAAAGGCACAGGGAGGGTAGGTTTGGGGTTATGGAAGGTGTGGAGGGTACTGTCCCACCATAGTCTGCTTCTCTCACCATGTGGGATACTAAGTAGAGGCACAGCTCTTGCTTCCCCATCCAGGATGGAGCCCTTCCAGAGTCACTGAGAAAGTACCAGGATGTAGGTCATCTCTGACAGTGTGTGGGACCCAGCAGCTTAGCGTAGAGAGGCCAGCCACAATTGAGCAGAGACAGCTTGACAGCCAGATCCAACAGAACACCGGAAGAGCTTCGACCTGTTGCCTCTCCGCTGAGTTCTCCTCCCCTGTTCCTCCCAGGTGGCACCCCGAACGGATTTCTAAGATTGCCCCCCAAAGCTTCCCCAACTACTGGAGCCCTAGCATAGGGAGAGTTCCTGTATTAGGAGCGTGACCAGCATTAACCTCACCCATGGAGAGGAAGAGCCCAGAGCATGCATGGCAAATGCAGAGACCAGGCCCTAAGTCCGGGAAGAGAGCCACAGTGGGGACTCCAGGGGAACATGATTGGTGACAGGGAAGTCATTATCAATAAAGGTTTCTTTAAAGGAGGGAGAGTGAAGAAAGGAAATGCAGGCTGTGGATCATGCAGGTGGCCTTCTCTGACCTTGGCTAGGCCTGCTCTGGGATCCCAGCAACCTGGTACAAGGGGTGCAGGAACAGCAATATGCACAGGCCCCATCTCTGTCAGGTCATTACCTGCCCGTGTGCATAGGGTGACTATGAGGAGGAAAATGTGAAGGCTGTTGGAGTTCCCATCATAGCCAAAGTACTTAGTTTTTAGAGGGAAAGGAAAGGGAGAGAGATTGAGAACTTTTTCTGTTACTCCTTCTAGCTGGATCCCTGGAAAGCAGTGGTTGGTTTTTGTATTGTTGTTTGTTTGTTTTTTGCGATAAGGTCTCATGTAGCCAACCAAGAATGATCTTGAACCACAGTCCTCCCGTGTCTACCTCCCAGGTGCTGGGATTAGACGCATGCATCATCCATACCCAACTTGATTTGGTTTTGATATTACCAGATCCTGACACGCACAAATATGTTTATTAAATGACAGAAATAAACCATATATGCCAGTATGAATAAATGTAACAATATTGGGCATATAACAAGTCAATTTATCACACATGTTCACAAATGTGCACAACACACAGGCACTCCACCCCCACCTGCCAAGAACTCATAAATGGTTGAGAGATAGGTTTCCAAGCCAATCGTGGGTACAGAATGTGGGGAGCGCACTGAGAGAGGTTGAGATATTATGGACACCCAGTGGAGGCACCCAGCCTGAATCTCGTGTTGGGGAGACAGGTGACCCAGCAAAGCAAAACCTCAGCAATGGCAGGAAGGAACACTGTTGCAGTGTCTGAAAGCAGAGGTGGAAAGGAGTTTGGGAGCCACTAGGAAGAACTGAGTACTATTGTTTGGCAGGCTAGAGAGAGGGCAGGGGCCAGACCTAAGGGGTCTTGCTTGTTAGGAGGTGGGCTCTGGGCCAAGGTCTCCAGTGAGAGAGCCATTGAGAGTTTAAACAGGACCATGACCTGAACAGAATGCTTTTACAATTCATTGAACGCTGCGAGGTGGGTCAACAAGGGGGCCATACCCTAACACCCATGCACTAGAACATGTAAGAAGTGTCCTGGGCCTCTGAGGTCCACTGGGCCCTGTCCCCACAACACCCTGACAAGACCCAGTCGGGCTGGAAAATCAGAGTGACTCACTCAGCTTGTGAGTTGGTAGCTGGGAACTCTTGGGGCTTGTAAACCCTCTTTGGGCTTAGGTTCTTTCTCCCGGACCTGTTCCCAAGCTCTCTGGCCCTGAGAACATTGTGGATTTACAATGCCCTGTAACTTGGATCCTCCTGCTCGGAGCCAGCACTTGGGGACGAGGACTCTCCCCATTAGGCTCTGGTCTTTGAGGCTGCTCTGGCACTCCTCAACCCCTTCCAATTGTCCCTAGGTCTGGTTCCAGAATCGCAGAGCCAAGTGGCGGAAGCGTGAGCGTTACGGGAAGATGCAGGAGGGACGGAACCCCTTCACTGCGGCCTATGACATCTCTGTGCTTCCCCGCACTGACAGCCATCCCCAGGTGAGACCCTAGCTCCTGTGTCAAGGCTTGGCCATGCTTGCTGGGGGTTGCCAGTGAAAATATGCATTCTGTACTGGTGACACATCATGCATCTCCTGGAGCCTTAAGATGATGCATGATGTGATCAAATCACTTACCTTCTTCCCTGCAAATCAGAGCCCTTACTGCCTCAGATGCATGCGGAGCACAGGAGAATCACAAAAGAAAGTTTCTTTTTTTTTTTTTTTTTTTTCAAGGTAGGGTCTCACTGCTCTGGCCCAGGCTGACCCGGAATTAACTTTGTAGTCTCAGGGTGGCCTCGAACTCACAGCGATCCTCCTACCTCTGCCTCCCAAGTGCTGGGATTAAAGGCGTGCGCCACCACGCCCGGCTAGAACGTTTCATTTTAAGAAGCCATGGCAGGGCCTCCTGGATGCCAGTGGTGGTGGTAGGAGGTGTGGCACTGGGTCAAGTAGAGATTCCTAGAAAGTTTCTGAGGCTTCAGGGACAGCAAGAGAGCCACTAGGCTAAGGTAGGCAGCGCCCGAAACAACTCATGGACCTTTTCTTTCCCTCTCTTTTCAGCTGCAGAACTCCCTGTGGTCTAGTCCAGGGTCTGGGAGCCCCGGGGGCCCCTGCCTCGTATCTCCAGAGGGCATCTCATCTGCATGTATGTCTCCATACTCCCACTCCCATGGGAATGTGGCTGGCTTCATGGGGGTACCAACCTCCCCCGCAGCCCACCCTAGCATCTACTCCATCCACGGCTTTCCTCCTGCTTTGGGGGGCCACAGCTTTGAGCCCTCCCCAGATGGTGACTACAAGTCTCCCAGCCTCGTCTCACTCAGGGTGAAGCCCAAAGAGCCCCCCAGCCTGCTGAACTGGACCACGTGATGGGCTGCACAGACACAGACTGAGCTGTCCACCCCCCACCCTTTCTGTTCCCACCTGCTCCCAGCCCACGCCCGCCTACCCACCAGACAGCACACCCTCCTGTCTCCATGCCCTGGGTGGTTCCAAAGGCTCAGGAGAGCAGCTAGGACACTCAGTCTCCAGCAGGAAACATGCGATGGGGGTTTTCTCTTAGAATAGGTGGGGCTTCCTGGAAGTAAGGCCTTCAAAGTAGGCAGGACTCTTTCTGACACCACCCGGGTCCCCTCAAACTGGGCTGGAGTGAGGGAGACATTGCCCTGTTTCCTCAAGACATTGTCCAAGTCCAGGTGTCTTCTCGCTGACTGAGCAGTTTAACTGGCTCCTCATTCTGGAAAATCAGGAAGATGGGCGAAGAATGCAGATTGAACTGGAAAGAGCTCTGTAACACTAACTTGGTGAGCCAGTCTTCGTGGCCATCTAGCACTGGCCTCGCCTCCACTTTCTTACCACCAGGGGGCGGGTGCCCAGCATCTGAGCTGACAAGAGCCTAGAAGGTGAAGGTTAGCTTAATAGAAGGGTGAGGGTGGAGTTTCTTCCCTGCTCCCTTATTCTGCCCCATGTCCAGTCTCCTAACATGCTGCGCAGTCATCTTCCCCGGAGCAGGGGGAAGGAGCAGCAATTACCCCAGAAACCACCAGATACCTGACCTTCCTTCCACAGGATCAGGCCAGGGCTATACCATAGAAACCATGTCGGATGTTGATCACAATAAAACAGATTTCTTTAGCCTCTGAGATCCTGACCCTGGTTTTTGTAAAAAATACTTTTGTTTTGTTGTTGTTTTAAATGTGCTGCTCAGCATTGTCATGAACATGGTGGTGCTCCCTATACCAGGTGACTGGCTATCCCTGGGGCATGGCCTTTAGTTGCTTTAGAGTCTAGCTGAGATCCAGGCTGGATTAAGCTCTTTTGAGGAGCTAGCAAGGATCCTTGGGTCTATGGAGAAAGGTGAGCCTGCTGCAGAGACTTCAAGACTAATGTCATTTGTGGTCCTGTCACCTGTCTAGGGTCTCCGGCTTTGACAGATTCTGGGAGACTCTAAGGCTGGGCTCATTTGCCAGGGAAATTTGAGGGAGCAAAAGGGAGTGAGAAAGCTGAGATAAATTTGTGGCTGAAGTGACCATGGACAGAAGGCCCACAGAGGCTCTAAGTTCCTGTGGGCTGGGACCCCAAGTGCTGGGGGTGGGGCATTTGCCTTCTCCCAGATGCCCCAAGAGTACGTCTGAGCCGTGGGGCAGAGACGAAAACCAGAACTCTTTCTTGTGGTTTTAGAATATTACCCATTCTATCCTTCATCCCCACTTTCTGCCTTATCTCTGAAGCCTGGAAGGCAGGAAAAACGCAGGCCTGGCCCTCCCACCCTCCCAGTAAACACAACCACATTGCTCAGAAGAATTCCACTCAGCAACAAGCCAGCCACCCCCTCCCCATGCCTCATCTTTCAGGCAGGGAGAAACCCAAGCACACAAAGACACATCAGAGATGTGCTTATTTCCCAAGCTGGAGGCAAGTCCCCATTGGAGTGGGTTTCCTAGCCAAGAGAGTCATTGTGAAGAGGCCTGCATCCCCAGAGGAATCAGTGTCTTCCTTTTTCCCTTCTCTAGCTTCTAGCATCTTCTTTCTTCTCTGGCCTGACACTGGCAGGAAGGAAGGGAAAAGTCAGAGATGGGGCGGGGGCTCCCTTAGCTACGACTGATGAGTCTCCTATACCACCCACTCAGGAAGGGGACGAGTCCCCCCATCTCTATCTGCAGGGTGCATCCCACTACCCTAAAAGTTTCTTTCCCTCCCTTCCTTCCTTCCTTCTCTCCTTCCTTCCTTCCTTCCTTCCTTCCTTCCTTCCTTCCTTCCTTCCTTCCTTCCTTCCTTCCTTCCTTCCTCTCCTCCCTCCCTCCCCCTCCCTCCCTCCCTCCCTTCCTTCCTTCCTTCCTTCCTTTTTGTTTTTGGTCTCAGGGTGGCCTGGAACTCACTGCGATCCTCCTACCTCTGCTTCCCAAGTGCTGGGATTAAAGGTGTATGTGCCACCACACCCTGCTCCCCAGAAGTTTCTTTACTCAAGGAATAACCAACAAAGTTTTGGACCTTCTCTATAAAAGTTAGAGAGGTGCAGAAAGAGGTTGGTTTGTTCTCCAAACATTTATTCTGCTATGTGCCTGGCTTTGTGCTATGCCAGAGAAGAGTCAGGGTAAACAAATGAACGTGACTTCTCTCAGTTGAAAGAGAACAAAAGAGGAAGGGAAGTGGAGAGGCTCAGCAAAGGAAGCTGAAGCAGGAAGGAGACATCAAGTCAGCAAGAGCCGTGGAGGCCATGGAGCTCAGGGCAGAGGCTGGAGGCGGCCCATGCTGGGGGGAGGCCTGCTGTGGGGAGGGCACAGGGAGGCCGGAGGCCAGCTACTGGCTTCTTTCCAGGTGCATCTGCCCACAGCTCATATTTTTCTCTCCAGTGACAGCTAAATGAAGAGAAAGCTAACTTTACAACCGCCCACTTCACACATAATGAATATGAATGGGCATCCCAGAGCCTGTTCCTTGGGATTATCTGTGAGCTGATGGGTCCTCCCACTGACTGGGCTATCCTAGCCGGGCCTGTCCCCAGGCTGGGGCATAGGCAGCCCCTCACCTGCTTCCTATTAACCATGTTTCCCTCCTCCTTTATACCGCTAAGATACAGACCCCAAGGTCTCCAGATACCCTGCCTCCAGACTTATCCAGAGGTGACCTGAGACTCCAGCCTACATCCTATAGTTTCCCAAGGTCTGGCTAGGGCTCTGCTCTCTCCTGGACAGGGAAGAGGAAGCAGCTTCACCAGGAATTTAGGAGAACTACTAGATCTAGTCTCCCTTTCTTTGCTGGGGCTCTTTTCTGTCCCACTGAGGCCAGTCCACAGAGGCAAGCCTTAAATCCTGGTTGGGGCAGGGCCTGGAAACCAGGGCAGGACAGGAGGAACTGAGCCAGGGGACCCACTGGTGCAGGCAGTGGGGACTGCTTCCCACCAGAGGCATTCAGTCCTCTTTCCCCACCTCCCCCAGCCACTGACCCATCCACATGAATTATAACCCAAAGTGCAGACCCTCTGCAGCCCCAAATAGTATCAGAGCCAACATTTCCCTAAGCCAGCAGAGGAAGTACATGCCTTACCCTTGCCTCAACCTATTCAGCAGGCCTAGCCTAGCCATTGCCACGCAGGGGAATGAATCCAAAGCATCTGCTACAGAAGCCCTTGTTCTTGAGGCTCTGTGACTACATGGTCCCCCAACCCAGTCTCTCGTCTGGGGGGAAGGTATGGGCTGGGAGCATTGAGAACTATAGTTGGCCCTTCCAGCTAGAGACTGAGGTATTCTCTTCACCTGCACTTCCAGGATACTTTGCACAGTGCCTGCCCCAGAGCAGACCCTCCACATGGGATGGCAGGGCTGCTGAGTGGCTGGCTCATATGAGAGGTCTCTGGGCTCAGAGCAAAGACCCAAGACACGGTTCTGTCTTCTAGGATTTTTTGCTAAAGGGACATTGAAAATGGATGCAAATTCATAGACTAGTTAGGAAGAGTTATTAGCAATGCTAACAACTGCTATCATCTTTTGCCCTTGTCAGCCAGGTGTGTGAATCCATTACCCATTACCTTATTCAGCTTTCACAACAGATCTATTAGGAAGTAAAGCATTACAGATAAGCAGGCTAAGGCTTACAGCCTCAGGGCTCTCAATGAGTCATCTAAAGTCAGGGCTGTCTCACTCCCAAAGGAAATGACCCCTTCTTGTTTTACGGCAGCAGCCAGAGGCTGACTGTGCCAAGTGCCAAATGAACACAGCAGCCACTGTGTCACTGAGCTGGTTAGAGGCTAGATGGGGAAACAGTCTCCAAAGAAATAAACCCAACAGGTACCTGTCCCAGAGGACAGCTGACATATCTGGGACCAGGAGGGAGAGAAAAGGAAATGCAGAGCTGGGCTTAGTGCACCTGTATTCCCAGCTATCTGGGAGGTTGAAGCAGAGGATACCAAGTTCAAGGACAGCCTGGATTACAGAATGAGGTCAGGACTAACCTCAGTGAGATAGTGGTTCAAAGTGGAAAGTAGAAAGAAGGCTAGGGATATGACACTTTATCTAGCATGTGTGAAGTCCTCAGTTCAGTCCCTAGTGTGCAAAAACAAAACAAAATTGCAGCAACAGCAGTTACTTTGAGTGTACATTCAGGAAAACTAGAAGCTAAGCTAAAGCCAAGTCTGGGTGGCCAAATTAGAGTGACTCTGTTGTGCCAGGGACCATGCCAGAGCCAATACTAAGCATTGGCTATGGAAACAAAGAGCGACTGAGAGCGCTGGTCCTGAGTGGCAAGGGCTAACGATGACTGAGAAAGGTAGGCGTGCAGGAGAGCGTGTATAATGCAGAGACTGGGTCTGAATCACAGCCCATGTCCATACATTCACATGACCCCCATGGGCAAGTTCTTGACCTGTTCCATGCCACAAGTTTATCATCTACAAAATAGGGATTGCAACAGCATTTACCTTTCAGGGTGTATTAGTTTATTTTTCCTATTACTGCAACAACATACCTGATAAAAGCAACTTTAAAAAAGGGCTTGGGGGCTGGAGGGATGGCTTAGCAGTTAAAGTGCTTGCCTGCGAAGACTAAAGACCCGGGTTTGTTTCCCTAGGACCCACGTAGGCCAGATGCACAAGGTGGCGCATGCATCTGGAATTTGCTTGCAGTGGCTGGAGGCCCTAGTGCACCCATTCTCTCTCTCTCTTTCTCTCTCTCTCTCTCTTAAATAAATAAATTTAAAAAGAAGGGTTGACTTTGGCTCATGGTTTGAGAAGATACAGTCCATGGTGACAGGAGTGTGAGGCAGCTGGTCACATTGCTTCTGCAGTTAGGAAGCAGAGAAAGATGAATAGTGGGCATCAGCCACCGTTCTCCCTTTTCTCCTTCCATTCAGTTGTGCCCCCAGGCTGTGGATGGTGCCACTCACATCTTGCAGCAGGTAGGGGTGTCTTCCTTTATAAGTTCAAGCTCACAGGAAACACCCTCACACACATGCCCACAGGTATGTCTCGCAGGTGATTCTAAGTCCAGTCAAGTAGCCAGTGAAGATGAACCAGCACCTAGGGCTATTACAGGGCAGATATTCCGTATGAAGGGTTTTAAACAGCACTCTCATATTGAACCTTCATTTGTTAACTACTGTATACAAAGTGTTGCTTTCAAAGAAGCATCTAATAGTGTTGCTTGGTGCCTAACATCCAGCAACTGGTTTTTAGGATTGACAAGGGATGGTTCCCATTTTCAAGGTGATAAAACCTTGGGGTAATCCATCTGTCAGTGCATTAAGGACCACTGGATTCCCTCTCTGTAACTCAACTATTTCAGGGGGCCTTCATGTACCCTGCTTAGCTCATCATCCAGAGAGATATAAAGCCAGACACTGAATGGCTCCAAGATGTGTCTGTACATCAAGGCCCATCCCAGGGCTCAGCAGGCCTAGATATGCTTGAATCAGAACCACAGATTGAATCTTAGAACCAACGAGGGAGACTTTTCCCCTAGAATACTTCTTGCATCAGTCAAGATGCCCCTGGAGAACTAAGACCTCATACATGCTGCCTACATGTAGATAAGAGCTTCCAGCAGATTGGAAAAAGGGCCAGTCCTTTTATCAACATCACAAAGTCACTCTCCTGAGGCTGAGCCTGAAGTAATATGGACAGATGTGAGCAGGTAGGAGAGCAAGGGAGGTTCCAGGAGGCTTCAGCCACAGGAGGCTTCCAGGTTCTCCAACACACTCTTTCCTACCATGAAGCCAATTCCTGACAGCTCTAAGCTTCCAAGTTTCCTCCCAGTCTGTGCCTCAGTGAGAGCCCGAGCAAAGGAGTCCCACTGTAATCTAGCACTGAAACTGGTTTGGTTGATGGCTCAGGGGTGATCCTGAGAAACCTGGGATACTATGTAGCAGGGGATGACCATGAACATTTGATCCTCCTATCTCTACTTCTCTAGTGCTGCGATTACAGGGGAGGGCCACCATGCCTGGTTTTATGCAGTATGGGAATGAACCCAGGGCTTTGTGCATGCTAAGAAACACTCTACAAACTGGGCCATATCCCCAGCCTCAGAACCCTTATTTCTTTCTTCTCTCTCTCTTTTTTAGAACCTTTATGTCTTACAGATAAGGCATTAGGGATTGTTTTTGCTTTCTTTTAATGTAAACAGAATACACAAACACATTAAAAACCCCATCATGACACAGAAGAACACACATGGATTTATATATTTACAGGCCCTCACAACCGAAGAGGAAACTGGCACCTCTGGTTAAGGGAAATCTCTTTACCTTTGACCCCATTCAAAACCAGAGAGATCGCTTCTGGGTGAAACTCAGCAGGAGGCTGAAATGACATTAGAAACCCTGCAGCACACCGGGATGGCAACTTTCTGTTCTTGGCCCTCTTTCCCTGGCAAGTTGACATGTCAAAGCTGAGGAGTCGGCATGTCCCTAAAATTCAGATGTCACTGAGGAGTGCACCCCAGCTTTTACAACAATCATGTCCAGAGAGGAGGATGGAAACTGGTGGAGTGAAGAAGAGTAGACCCCGACTGAGAGAGATGACTGCTCCTGAGAAGGACGCTGGGAATCAAGCAGAGGCCCAGGGCTGGTTGTGGAGGACTCAGTAGGGCTGTGCTGCCACCTGGAGGGGGCCTGGAGCTCTGCAGCAGTGAGGACAATCCCTCAGGTCTGTTCTCCCCTGACCAAGCAGCCTCACTGCAGCAGCTCTTCCCAGGAGATGGGCTTAGAGAAGACCTCCCTTTCCAGCCAGAGGTCATAGTTCATCTGGAAGTCCTCTGGAAGATCTACCCTCTGGCCCAGGACACTCTGCAGGCAATTGTCCACTGGCAAGAAGTCTGGGTTGCTGTGGGCTCGATCATAACGCCGGGCATTGAAGCGTTCGATATTGGCACGGAGAGCACACTCCTCTGCCTGGAAGTCCCACGGCCGGGCATCAAGATCTGGGACAAAGAAGGAAAACAGGGTCAGGAGTCCAGCACTGGAACAGCTCCCCATGGGTCACTGCAGTTCAGGGGCTAAGCCAGCCAGAGCTGAGAATGGTAACTGTCAACTGCAGCAGGACCCCCCCACCCCAATTCCATCTTCAGGAAGACTAGTAGGGATTCTTTTCTAGATGCAAAGGAGAGTCAAGTACGAGGAGAAAAACAACCCAGATCTACTGAGAGCGAGGCTTGTCCCTAGAGCTCATGTCGACCCAGACAGGAGAGCCCCAAGTGCAACACACTCGTATGAAGGTGACATCTCCATAGCCCCTAGGTCAGAGACAGGACTCAGAGATTCATTTATTTGCTCATCCTCTTGCCTTCCTGAGCAGATGTCATGTGCCACCTTGACACAGGTGCTGGGAGTAGATAGTGTTACAGTATAGCGTGACACAACTCTAACATCGTAAGACACAGAAACACCCAGACAGAGAACAGCTGTGCTGGAAGAGTCACTGCAGGTAGGAAGAACAGGGCACACAGGCCCAGAATCAGGAAATGACACACTGTTTCAGGACTAAGTGCACCCAGCCCTCACACAGACACAGAGGGAAGATTGAAGGGCCTTGAGCATTTGTGGAGGTTGGCCCCTGCAGCAGTCTGGAATCAGCCCATGGTGAATACTGAGGGACTGTACTCTTTGTCCCTGGAGCCCTAGGTGTGACAGAGGCTGGCTGCCAGAAGGTAAGAGGACTGAAAAGGATGCTAGGTCAGACTATGGGAGAGGGGAGGAGGATAGGTAAGCCCAGCATGCCAAGAGTCTGCCTCTAGGGGAAATAAGAAAGAAGCTAAGGAGGAATTTAACTCAGGGAGGAGATAGTAGAGGTTCTTTATGTTGAAAAGATCACTAGGGCCAAGTCTGAGGTACTAATGCAGGGGATGAAATGGAGGCAGGAAGCCAGTCAGGAATCAAGGGCTTTAGGTAGCTGTAGTAAGATGAAAAGGGGCCAAGTCACGTGGCAATTTCTAGAACACACATGGTGTAGACAAGAGGAACAGTTCGAGATGGAATGGGATGACCACCTGCTGAATCTGGGTAGCTTCCCAAAGTCCTTCCTCAAGCTCTTCCCTTGGTGTCATAAAAGCTGGAACTGGGCCCTTTCCTGGGCTCAATGGGCAGCTCAGGGAAGAGATGTCAGAGATACCATGGGCAAGAAGTAAGAGATACCACCTTCACCCCACTACCCCAGTCCTGCTTCGGGAGTGGCCTCACCATTGCCATATGCCCAGTCGTCGTTGAGCCGATGCCGCACTTTCTGGTAGATGGCGGACATGGTCTTCATGTTGCTCTTGCGCCACTGTCGCCCCAAGTACTTGGTCTGCACCTTGAGCAGCTTCAGCACGTAGAGCTGCATCATGGCCTGCTTCACCTTCAGGGCCCGCTTCAGGATGGGTGCTGACTTGAACACCACCAGCATCTAGGCAGGCAGTGGCAGCCATGGTGAGGACAGGAATAAATGTGTACACCGCCACACGGCTACCTAATACTTCTGGAGTAAAGGACAGGGTGACAAGCCATGCCAGTTTCCCTGGAATTCAGGGTTTTCTGGTACACGGGGCTTTTGTACCAGGACAGTTCCTGGTAGGTCACAAAAGCCGGTCACCGTAATTATGGGTCACTAGAATCTCATTTCAGAGAATTCTTCCCCATCCCAAATGTGCCGCAGAGTAAAGGAAGATTCCCAGATCCCTGGTTTAATTACCAGTGAGGACAAAGAGGATAAACATAAGGTGTCTGTGTGTGGGTTTGTTTCAATGCATGAAAGCTCTAGAGCTTTCTAGGAGTTTACTCATGAAGTAGGAAGAAATCTACCCTTAGAACACAAGGATGTGACTATAGCCA
This sequence comes from Orientallactaga sibirica, assembly GCA_036365145.1. NCBI lineage: Eukaryota > Metazoa > Chordata > Mammalia > Rodentia > Dipodidae > Orientallactaga > Orientallactaga sibirica. The sequence goes on from JAEOAD010000025.1 coordinate 12,879,054, forward strand.
AGGTGAGTGACAAGGACAGAGCTGCCCAGCAGGCCCCATGTTGGGGACTCTGGCCCAGGGGTGGGGAAGGTATGGAGGTGTGACACGTTCCTGCGAGGCCCCAATCTCAGGCCTGCAGCAGCACTGACTCACCATTGTCCTTGAGTGCTTCCACTTTGTCAGCTTGTTCAAGATCCGAAGCAGATTGATACATGAAAAGAGATTCCTCCAGCAAAACTGGTTGTTGTCACCTGCTTCCTGTGGGGTGAACCCAGGAACAAGTGTAACTCTCTCAGCAGCAAAGTGTCAGCAGTGCCCAAAGGCCATCAACAAACACAGCCTCCTCTCACAACAACCCAAATGGCACTGGAGCCCACACGTAAGTAGATGGTCAGGGGCTCGATATACTTTTCCTGTAAAAAAAAAAAGCTGGGCCAGCTGGGCGGGGTGGCACATGCCTTTAATCCCAGAGGTAAGAGGATCACAGAGAGTTCAAAGCCACCCTGAGACTCCATAGTTAATTCCCGGCCAGCCTGGGCTACAGTGAGACCCTACCTCGAAAAACGAAACAAAACAAAAAACAAAAACAAACACCAAACATGGGCTATAAACCTGGAAGCCATGGTCCCAGAGTTCAGCCGGGAGAGGAAAGCAGCTCTGGGTCTGCTGCCCCTGCAGACCATGCTCCCCGACTACCTCCTACATAGAAACCTTTCTGCTATGCCACCTTCTTCCTTCTGCTCTTCTGGATACTTCTAGTGCTTCTGAAGCCAAAGGTGACCTGCTCTGGAGGACACTGCTATCCTTACGTTGGAGGAGGCAGTCCTTGTGCCAAAGGGACAGCTGGGAAGTACTTAACACTCACCAGACTCTCTGCAGTCAGCTCTGGCAGCTCATTCACCACACAGTGAGGGTAATCCAGGACAGAAATGCTGCAGAGGATGAAAGACCCAGGTGCCCACTGTGAGCAAAGGCTAATCTATAGAGTAGCATGACTGAAGTGAGTCCTGGCTTTCCCCTCATGTGTTAACAGTCAAAGTAGAAATCTATCTTGTTGGGCTGGAGAGACGGTTCGGCGGTTAAAGGTGCTTGCTTGCAAAGCCTGATGGCCTGGGTTTGATTCCTCAGTACCCATGTAAAGCCATGCGCACAAAGTGGCGCATGCATCTGGAATTCATTTGCAGAGGCGAGAAGGCCTGGCATGCCCATACTCACTCTGTCTCTTTCTCTCAAATAAAAATATTTTTTTAAAAAAGAAATTTATCTTGCTTGCTTACTCTAGTTTCCCATCTATAGGAATATATCTGCTACAAGATAAATGTGTAAGGTCCCCCAGTAACCAGGCTTCTGTTTGTAATTCTATAATGGTCAGAAATACTATCACAGTTTACCCCACAGCAATGATTCCAGGGCCAGGGAAGGAGAGGTCTCAAGGCAACCAGTCCTCCTGGAAGTGGTAGCTGGGTGAAAACCCCCCTTGCTTCTCACACGGATAACAGGTGCTGTTTGGTGCAACTGATGCCAGGTGGGTATGAGCATGTGTGAGTGAGCGTGTGAGTGTGTTTAGAGTAAGTAGACAGGGATTTACAGTGCCCATGGCCAAGCTTTTTACAGACAGCAGGGCGTTCAAAGAGTCTCCTGAAGAAGTTGGCTTGGGGGTTAGAGAGATGGCTCAGCGGTTAAAGTGCTTGCCTGCAAAGCCTAAGGACCCATGTTCTACTCTCCAGATCCCACGTAAGCCAGATACATAAGGTGACATAAGAGTGCAAGGTACATGTGCACAAGGTGGCACACACATCTGGAATTTGATAGCAGTTATTGGAGGCCCTAGCACACCGATTCTCTCCCTCCCTCTCTTGCATTAAAAAAAAAGTTGGGGTTGACTGGAGCAGAAAAAGGACAGTGAGGGCAGTTCTAGACGCCAGAGTGTAAACCTCCTGGTTAAACAGTGTCACCTGTCATTTGACTCGTTAGACTCAGATCTGATGAACCCTTTATTCATCTCCTGATGCCTGGCAAAGTGCTGGCTCATAGGAGCTGGAAAAAGGTTAACTGAACAGACTATGTGGGAGAGAGCAGCTGGGAGCCCCACCATTTGGCCATACCACCCTCTCCAGGTCCCTAGTCCCCATCACCTGTTCTTAGCAGTGATGTAGGACATGATGTTTTGATTGAAGAACTTTAGGATCAAAGGGATACAATTGGCAAAAACCAGGTGCTGAGCCATGTATTCAAACTGAAACCAACAGAAAAAATGAATAAGCATACCTCCTTTCCTTAGCAGCAAAGGCTTTGGTTGCAGTACCCTGCCTTGGAATATTCATGCAGAGCCCAGGTGGATTCAAAAGCCAAGGCCCCATTCTTGGCCTGGAGGAGCAGCACTGCCCAAGGCCCTGGCCCCATGCACAGGAGGAAAGAAAGACCCTGCAGGTACCTGGTAGATGTGGTTCAACTTAAAGTGCTTGAGCAGCAGCAGCAGCACAGCAGAAATAGCCTTAACAATGACCTCTTTGTGGCGGTTCACATCCACCCCCAGCTTCATGCTCTGCAACACTGTGGTGCTGGAAACACAAGTGCCTCAGTGAACCACCAACACATGCAGCACCTGCTGTTTGGTATCCACGGCAGCGATGGATTCCTGAGTCCACTGGGCAAAGGCCCCCACCCCATGGACATCTCAGAAGTCAGTCTCAAGGCCTCGTCAACCCAAATCCCAAGAAACCTAGCTTGGCACAACTTATTACTTCCCCAGGATGTTCCATATATATTCTCATTCTGTTTTTCTACTTTTCCTCCTAAGCTTCAGTCACTGTATTAACTGGAGTTCCCCAAAGTGTATTCTATGGGACCAGTAGATCAAAAAGTTTCAGTCTACTGGGGAGGTTTTCAAATCAACCTGAAAAACACTAGCACTTTTCTTCCTATGCCCACCTCAGAACTCTTCCTTCACACAGCAATGACACTCACGGCATCTCCTCAGGCAGGACATCGGCAAGGATGTTGATCGAGTCTGTTTTGGCTTTTGAAGTGGGAGCTGCAGCCAGCAGGATCTTCAGGAGGGCGATCTGGGAAGAGCAGACTGCTCAGACACACCCCAGAGCCCAGGACCAGAACAAAGCCCTAAAAGGTGGTATTCCTGCAGGCCCAAGGAGGCAGGAGCCTTGTAGGTGTGAAGATCATCCGGTGGAAGTCCCACTACAGATACTACTGACAGTCACTGAGAAGTGTCCAAGACACAGAGCACTCACCATATACTGAGGCAGGCTGGGAAGCAAGCCTTGGTAGAGGGTTTCTGCAGGGACTTGTTCAACTTCCTCTTCTCCCTTTTAACACAGTGGGCACAAACACAAAACCCCAGTCCAGGCTACCGCCTCCTGAACCTGCTTGACAGCTAGCTAGAAGAGAGCCCTGAGTACCAAAGTAAACAGTGACAATGAAGCATACAACAAACTGAAGCATACAACAGCTGGAGTAGCTCAGTCTTCAAAAAGGATTAACACACCAGAGAGATGGCTTAGTGGTTAAAGGGTTTGCCTGTAAAGCCTAAGGCCCCAGGTTCGATTCCCCAGTACCCACGTAAGCCAGATGTACAAGGTGGTGCATGCATCTGGAGTTTGTTTGCAAAGGCTGGAGGCCCTAGTGCACCCATACTCCCTCACTCACTCACTCTCTCTCTCTCTGCTTCTTTCTCTCTCTCAAATACTTTTTTAAAAAGGAAATTAACGAGCCGAGCGTGGTGGCGCACGCCTTTAATCCCAGCACTCAGGAGGCAGAAGTAGGAGGATCGCTGTGAGTTCAAGGCCATGCTGAGACTTCATAGTTAGTTAATTCCAGGTCTGCCTGGGCCAGAGTGAGACCCTACCTCGAAAACCAAAAAAAAAAAAAAAAAGGAAATTAACATGATTAGGTGTAGTAATGTACTCTTGCAATCCCAGTATTTGGGAAATTGAGACAGGAAGATTGCTGCAAGTTTGAGGCCAACTTGAGTCAGATAGTGAGTTCCAGACCATCCTGGACTAGAGTGAGATGTTATCTCAAAAAATATATTGGGGTTCAGTGGGTAAGAATGCTTCCCGCACATGCATGAGGGCCTGAAGGGACCCAAGACCACCTAAGTTCAATTTCCCTAGCACCCATACAGACAACAGGGCATGACCACATTAATCTGAAACCCTAATCCTGCAAGAAGCAGAGACTGAAAGAATCACTGGGGATTGCAAATATGGAAAGCTCCAGGATCAGTGAGAGATTCCACCTTAAAGGAAACATGGAAGATTGATGGAAGGAGGAATACTCAATATTTCCTCCCCTGGCCTCTGCATGGGGCATGTATATCTACACATACACACACAGAGAGAAATTTTACAAACACATTAAAATTAAAGAAAAAAGCCGGGCGTGGTGGCACACGCCTTTAATCCCAGCACTCGGGAGGCAGAGGTAGGAGGATCGCCGAGAGTTCGAGGCCACCCTGAGAGTACATAGTTAATTCCAGGTCAGCCTGAACCAGAGTGAAACCCTACCTCGAAAAATCAAAAAAAAAAAAAAAAATTAAATTAAATTAAATTAAAATAAGACAAAATTAAAGAAAAGACAGAAGGTAGTTTTACTATTCTTTTATGGGGAGGAAAACAAGGCACACAGAGATCCAGTTACATGCCCAAGTACCACCCACTGACTGGTGGAGTTGGACATGGTCTGGGAGGTCTTTGAGGTAAGCTTTGAGCCCTGAGGCAGCTATGTGGACCAGGCCACCAGGGCCTGGGGAGCAGCTAAGGACCCTATGGATGGTAGGCCTCCAACTCACCCCCGAGAGAGGAGAGCGAAGGTACTCCTCCTCCATCTGTGCCTGGACCTCTGCGATCGACGTGTACTTGTGCTGGAGAGAGATGAGACAGGAGGCGCTGGGGGAAACACGGTCACTATCCAGCTGTATGCCTCCACTCTGGCAAAGACTCACATTTTTTCCCCAGTCTTCTGAGGACTAAGTTACCACTTAGATCCCTAATCAAAATTGCAAACTCAAAATATTTTTCTAAGCAGATATATATTTCTTACAAACTGAGTGAAAAAGTCCACAGTAGATTAGAAAAAGTAAAACGAAGTGGGAGCTTTAAGACAGCAATAACAGGGGCTGGAGAGATAGCTCTGCAGTTAAAGGCACCTGCTTGCAAACCCTGATGACCCAAGTTTGATTCTCCAGGACCCATGTAAAGCCAGACACACAAAGTGGTGTATGTGTCTGGAATTCATTTGCAGTGGAGGCCATGGCTCACTTACATTGCATTAAATCTTTTAAAACAAAAGACAGCAATAATGACAGAACAAAAGCTACTAAAAGCAAACCAACTATGTACAGCTGGGCGCGGTGGCGCACGCCTTTAATCCCAGCTCTCGGGAGGCAGAGGTAGGAGGATTGCCATGAGTTCAAGGCCACCTGAGACTACATAGTGAATTCCAGGTCAGCCTGAGCTAGAGTGAGACCCTACCTTGAAAAACAAAAACAAACAAATAAACAAACAAACAAAAGAAAAACCAACTACGTACTTCAAAAAGCCTAGGTGCCCAGAGACAACCTGGTCCCACAAAGTCAAGAGTGTACTTAAAACACCCCAGAGACATGAATAGGGAGACATCCAAACTTGCTATCAGAGGATAGCCCCTTCCTCCCACTCACTGCTTCCATCTGAGTGGTGAACATATGAGGGGAACAGGACAGTCTTGGCCCCAAGCCTAACCTGCAGAACTCACCTACAAGCCCACGGAAAGCTTGTACCTTTTCATCCCTGTCTGGGTCTGGGTGAGCGAGCCTATCTAACTTCTGAAGTATTGTAGTAACACATCCAGTGCAGTATTCTAAGCCTTGTTCCTCACTGCTCTCTAAACAGGAAAGCTGGCATTGTGTTCTCCATCTGCCTCCTCCCCTCTCAACTGCCTTGGAACTTGAGCAAGGAAAATAGAGGGCTATGCACAGCTCCTTAAGCTCTGGACACTGGCATGTAATATAACCAGCCAGAAGACGTCAAGCCTGTGAAGAACTGCTGCCTGGGCTCCTGCCCACACACAGTAGTCCTGAAAGGCTTCTCCCTCACCCAGGCTCACTTTACTCACTTGGGACCAAACACCCAGAGCTACTTACCTGTTTCAGTGTCTTGATGCTTTCGTGGATTGGCCTTGGCAGCCCCACCACCGTGTTCGTGTCACTGGATTGAATAAAGAAGGCCTTGTGTTGAGCCCAAACATCCATTCGCCTGGATTCCCACACCCCAAAGGCCAGGAGAGTGAACTTCAAAAGGAGCTCAGATACACTCACCTGCCCAAAGTGTAGCCTATGAACTTGCTGCGGCTAGACTCAAGGAACATTTCAATGTCTTTCTCTCTACCAAAGAAGACAGAGAGAAGGTTTTGTCAAATGTTTCAAGACGTTCTAATAAGCATGTGTCTGTAAGCTAACAGAAACAGACATCTAGAAATTGTGACACCAGGAGAAGGAAAGAGTTCTCACAATTGTTTCTTTTTCCAAAAGAAAAGAAAAGAAAAGAAAAGAAAAGAAAAGAAAAGAAAAGAAAAGAAAAGAAAAAAAAGAAAAGAAACCCCCTAGCTACTTGGATTTTTAAAAATAATTTTGTTGCATTCATAACCTGGAACTATACTAGATGTGACTAGTTTACTCATAACATTTAGTGATACATCTTAAAAGCACACTTCATTGAAACAGCCATGAGATTTTTATCAGAATTTCTTAAATATTTAACATTTAAAAAAATTCTTTAAAAAATATTTTTATTTATTTGAGAGAGAGTAAAAGAGGGAGAGAGACAAAGAAGCAGATAGAGAGAATGGGTATGCCAGGGCTGCTAGCCACTGCAAATGAACTCCAGATGCACACGCTACCATGTGCATCTGGCCTACTGGGTACTGGGGAACTGAACCTGGGTCCTTAGGCTTCCTGGGCAAGTACCTTAACAGCTAAGCCAAGGCACAAGCTTTTCATGTGGGTCATTTTTCCATCTAACAGACATCCAGCAGCATTTTCTAATGACCTGTTCTGCATTCCTCTCACAGAACACTGAAAACTGAGGCTTTACCTCCTTCTATTTCCTTTTAAATACTCCTCTATTTCTTTCTTTCCTTTTTTTTTTTTTTTTTTTTTTTTTTTTTTTTTTTTGAGGTAGGGTTTCACTCTAGCTCAGGCTGACCTGGAAATCACCATGTAGTCTCAGGGTGGCCTTGAACTCACGGTGATCCTCCTACCTCTGCCTCCCAAGTGCTGGGATTAAAGGCGTGCGCCACCACGCCCGGCTTTCTTTTTTTCTTTTTTTTAAGGCAGGGTCTGACTCTAGCCCAGGCTAGTCTCAAACTCACAGTAATTCTCCTACCTCTGCCTTCCAAGAGCTGGAATTAAAGACGTACACCACCACATCCAGCTTTGAGATACCATGCACCCCTATAGATCTCAAATAGCTAATGTTCTTTGAATCTTTTTTTAAAAAATATTTATTTGTGTATGTGTGTACATGCTATGGTGCATGTGTTGAGGTCAGAGGACAACTTCAAGGTGTCTGACCTCCACCTTCTTTAAGACAGGGTCACTTGCCACTACAAATGAACTGCCTGACTGCAAAAGAACATCAGACAACTACAAGCTTTGAATCAACTGGCTCTGCCCCTCATTGTTGTATACACATTGGGATCATAAACATACACATTTGTCTTAATAGGGGTGTTGGAGAATTGAACCCAGGCTGGCAGGATTTGTAAGCAAACACCTTTAACCACTGAGTAATCTTCCCTGCCCCAAGAAACTCAATCTATTATTTTTTATGTTTAAAAAATACAAGTCCAAGATAAGTAGGATAGTTTGCCTCAATACTTGTTTTGTTATTTTTTTCCCATCCTTCACTAACAAGTCTGACCAAGAGCTAATTCAAATTACTGATACAGAAGCCACACAAAGGCCACTTTGTGTGACACAACAGGCCATCCTGCTGGAGTCCCCAGGACAACATGGATAATTTAAGACAGCTTCAGCACAAAGCCAAAGTCAGCCTGGTCTTGCAGAGGATTTCAGGTGCTGGTCAGCGGCTATGGGGACTCTAACTTCAATAGTATTCTAGAGTTCTGAGACTTACCTGACCTTGGGAGCCCAAGGAAGCCCCTTTGGGCAGGTAAGCCTGTCAGTCTGGGGGTGCTGTAGTGGCGGAGGCATCACCTCGTCACGCTCAAGGGGAAATGTCTCTCCCTCCAGACTGTTGTCATCATCATTTTCCTCTTCCTCTTCTCGAGAGTCGTCGGCCTTGTAGGGATCCCTTTCATTGAAGGCATCTAAATTGTCCTGCTTTATCAGAGCCTGAAAGCACAGGGGAGATAGATAAGAGCCAACTGATAAGATAGCAAAGGGCACTGCAGGGAGAGTAGACAGGCACAGAAAGGAGGTGAATACAGAGCTCAGGGCAGTGGAGAAAAGGCTGAAGTCTCTATGCATCTATGTGATAAGTCACTTTCCTAAGTACTGGCTGCAGGCCTGGGGGCGGAGGCCATTCTGACCAGCTCATCAGAGCTGATTTCTAACATCTTGTTTGTCTAGGGACCATGTCCCCTGCGTGTGCCTTGACATGTCTCAGGAGTCCTGGGCCCCTCACCTTGTGTTCCCGTCGGCCCCGTTTCTGTTGCTGCTCGATCAGGTCTGAGGCAGAAGCCGGTGGGGAGGCAGCCCTCATGTTGCGGATCACTTTGATGCTGTCCTCAGGCAGTGGGGGAAGGCCCAGGAGGGTGCGCTTCTCAGCCTTCATGCTCTGCAGCTCCTCAAAGCCGCCTAGTGTGCACTGTGTTAAATGAGGGTACAGAGCAGGATCACCATATCTGTAAGGCTATCCTTGACAATGACAAGAGGCTCAAAGCACATATGACATTATCATGACCCAAATCTTTATAGTCCTACATACCCTCTGAACAAGAAACTAAATCCACCCAAAAGAGAATTCAGTGACCTCTACAAGGGAGAGGAGCAAGGAGCAGTAAAAGAGAGAAATCCCACTTGATAGAACCTATATTCAACACGATACAATTAACTCTGTATGTATGATTCCCTCTTTAATTTCAAAAACAAGTAGATTGGGTAGGACACGATGGCACAAGTCTATCATCTTAGCACTTCAGACGCAGAAACAGAATTACTGTCTATAATTATGGAAGTCGTCAATAAAAAAAAATTAAAGGGCTGGAGAGATGAATTAGCAGTTAAGGCGCTTGCCTGCAAAGCCAAAGGACCCAGGTTCTATTCCCCATGACCCATGTAAGCCAGATATACAAGGGGGCACATGTGTCTGGAGTTCCCTTTGCAGTGGCTGGAGGCCCTGGTACGCCCATTCATTCATTCTCTCTCTCTCTCTCTCTCCTCCTTCTTTCTCTGTCAAATAAATAAATAAATACTGCCGGGAGTGGTGGTGCACGCCTTTAATCCCAGCACTCGGGAGGCAAAGGTAGGAGGATTGCTGTGAGTTCAAGGATACCCTGAGACTACATAGTAAATTTCAGGTCAGCCTGAGCTAGAGTTAGACCCTACCTCGAAAAACAAAACAAAAAATAATAAAATATTTTTTTAAAGTTCCAAGCTGGGTGTGGTGGTGGCGCACACCTTTAATCCCAGCACTTGGGAGGCAGAGGTAGGAGGATCACTGTTGCTCAAACTAAAGGAAGAAAAAAACTTTATCTAACCATTCCCAGAAGCCACAACCCCGCACTGTCATCATCTTAGGCCGCTTAGTGCCACTGTCCCTGAGCAACACCATTTCCTCTCTGGCTTCAGTTAGGCTACCTGAGGAACCAGTGAGAGGTCCAAGACAAAGCATACAGATGAACTTCAGGGCCTTAAACTCACTAAGCCCTGGCTGCAGAATTATCCTTCTGAAAAGAAGTGGAGACACAGTGTGCTCCTCCTGTGGGGAAAGGCTCTGTGTTGCTCTGACAATGCCCTCATGCCAGGTGCAAGTCAGTCCACCCCAGCACCCCTTCCCTCCCCAGCTAGAAATAGAGTCCATTTCACAGCATACCCTCAGGAAAATAAAGCCTAGCTCAAGCTCATTCTTGCTTCTTTCACTGGCATCTGCCTGGCGGGCTACACTACATCAGTTCTCTCTCTGCCTCAGATCCCTTTACACTCCCGGGCTTGGCAACTGCTTTTATAGTCACCTTGTCTAATAGTGAGGCTGTCCTATGACTGAGAAAATAGTTTTGAGGAAGCAGGGAACCAATCTATTCTGACTTGAAGGCCATTTCTTTGTTGCCTGTTTTTAGCTTAAAAAAATATTTTATTTATTTATTTGAGAGAGAGAAAGGGGAGGGGAAATAGGTGCACCAGGGCTTCTAGTCACTGCAAATGAACTCCAGTTGCATGTGCCACCTTCTGCATCTGGCTTACATGGGTACTGAGGAATCGAACCTGAGTCCTTAGGCCTCACAGGTAAGTGTTTTAACCACTGAGCCATCCCTCCAGCCCTATTTTCAGATTTTGAAAAAATATTTCATTTTTATTTATTTATTGGGGCGGGAATGAGTACACTAGGGCCTCTAGCCATTGCAAACAAACTCCAGACACATGATCTACCATGTGCATCTGGCTTACGTGGGTTCTGGGGAGTTGAACCTAGGTCTTAGGCTTTGTAGGCAAGCACTTAAACTGCTAAGCCATCTTTCCAGCCTGAAAAAAATATTTTTTAAAGCTGGGCCTGGTGGCATAGGCCTGTAATCCCAGCAACTCAGGAGGCTAAGGTAGGAGAATTGCAAATTCAAGGGCAACCTTGGCTACAGTTTGAGTTCAAGGCCAGCCACAGCAACTGAGTGAGACCATGTTTCAAAATAAAATGTAAAAAGGAGGCTGGGTGGTAGGTGCTGGAGAGCTGTCTTAGCAGTTAAGGTGTCTGCCTGCAAAGCCAAAGGACCCAAGTTTGATACCCCAGTACCCACGTAAGCCAGATGCACAAGTGGATGCATGCGTCTTGAGTTCATTTGCAGTGGCTGGAGGCCCTGGCGTGTGTTCTCTCTCTCTCAAATAAGTAAGTAAAATATAATTTTAAAAAAAGGAGGCTGAGGGATATAGCTCAGTGGCGGAATGCTTGCCTAACATGCATGAGGCCCTGGGTTCAATCCCCAGGACCACTAAATATATATTTTTAAAATTTATTTACTAGAGAGAGAAAAAAAAAGGAGACAGGTAGAGAGAGAGGGAGAGGATGGGCACACTAGGGCCTCTAGCCACTACAAATGAACTCTAGACACATGACCCCCCCATGCATCTGGCTTACATGGGTCCTGGGGAGTTGAAGAACCTGGATCCTTGGGTTTGCAGGCAAGTGCCTTAACCACTAAGCCATCTCTCCCGCCCCTAAATATTTCAACTAAGCAGGTATCTATTCATATAATTTAGTATTCAAAAAGATATATAGTTATTCATCATTATTCATGAGAGACTGGCTCTAAGATCCTTCTTCCCACAACAGATAGTAAAATAGGAGGGCAGTCGAGTTCCTCATATAAAATTCAGTGGTACTTGAATATAGCCTATGCATATTCTTCAATAAAGTTTACATTATCTCTAGTTCACTTGGAGTAACTAATATAACAAACATGCTACCTGAATTTTTGCCGTATCATTGAATGATATGGAAAAAAAGTCATCACATGTTTAATAAGTATAGACACAAACTTTTTTCTAGGATCTGTATTTGGCTTCATTTGCAGATTTGAATTTGCAAATGCAAAGGAACAATTGTGAAGATGTCTCCCTCCTATCTCATCCCCTAGCACCCAAGTGCCCCCAACAAGGTGCTCACCAATACTGTTTTCCAGAGCAGTAAGAGAACTTTCTTCATGGGGAAGTGAGGGGCATGGCCGCTGCAAAATTTGGTCACCATCCCAAACAGCATAATGGCAAATGGCTCGTTGTTGTACAGTGGGGAGCCTAGAAGTGAACAAAAGGTGTCAGGACCACAGGCAGCAACGGGACCCTCCCCAAACCCTGCTTCATATCCCAGGAAGAGCCTTGAGAGAGGATCACAAGAGACCTACCCAGTTCAGCCCTGAAGGTCTGTCGCATAGTCCTCCACTCAGCTTTGTCGCCCTCACAATCCTGGTGAACAGTCTCCACAATCAGGTACATGATGTTGAGCAGGACCCTGAGCACAAGAACCAGCTTGTCACTGAGTAAGACAGGGAACCAAGGAGCAGGGAACCAAGAAGCACCCTCAGCTATAAGTGGTGGCACATGCCTGCCATTTCAGCTTTTGGGAGGCTGAGGCAGGAAGATCTTAAGTTTGAGGGTAGCCTGGGATACACAGCAAGTTCCAGGCCAGCCTAGACTATGTAGCAAGACCCAGTCTCAAAAAAAAAAAAATCAAAACAAATGGAAGTGGCACCATTGGATCCCTCACTTTCCAGCTATGATGTAAAAATCCTGTGTACAAAGGCTACTGGTAGAGGAAGGCTGACACCCTGAGCATCCCATGGAGCAAAGCAATGCTTAAGTTTTGCCCTCCTGGTATTTTCCTTTGCTGTTTCAGATTGCTCAGGATGACACTAGATCTTATTCTGTATCTCCAGGGTCTAACAAAGAGCCTACTCAAAGCTGAGTAAGTATAAACAAGAATGGCCAAAGAATTTACTGTCTTAACCTTCCTGAAAAGAAAAGATCCACTTAGAGGAAGCTGTGAAAGTCAAAGCAGGACAGGATGCCAGTGAGAAGACAATACCACAGTGGAGAGGAAAGCAAGAGACAAAATTCAAAGATTCTAGTTACAGTGGGGAACACCACACATACCCAGTCTGAAAAGCTTCCAAATTCAAAGAAACAAATTTCACCCCTCCAATAATGACTGTTTAGCAGTTGCTGTTACTTACTGGGCAACCATAAAACATGATGCTGTCAGGGCTAACCCAATGAGGATGGGCATCAAGTCATGCCCATGAGATGGGGTAAGCCCTAAGAGCAGCATCCTGGCTGGTGAATACATAAAACACTCACAATCAAGTTCACAGCAGCATTACTACTGATCTGGATTTCCTCTGGATTTTCCAGATATCCTCTCCTCAGGCAGAGCCCACACTTCACTCCCTACTGAAGGCATCCCACCCGCAGATCCGTGCATGCAAAAGGATCGCACACACACCCAAGAGACCGGAAGACCCCTCACGGCTCTGCTCTGAGCTCCCTTGCTGGCTCGGAGTGCTTGTCTTGCTATTTGTCTCACCTCAGGTCTGTGCTATCAGCCAGGGAGATAGCAGGCTTCCTCACTGCACTGCTGCAAGCGGCGCTGTTACTGCAGGGGAGATTTCAGAGTTAGCACCTTGTCCTAGCAAGGCAGGTAAGTGACACTGACAAGTACTGCCCATGGTGAACAAAATATGACGATGGATCTGTACGCTATAAAAGAGACCTCAGGACACACTGTTGGGAACTCCAGCCCCAAACTTAGCAAGTCTGAAAGTTTGAATCCTGGCTCTCACACTTACTAGCTATGTACATTTGGGCAAGGCTGTTAACTTCTCTGTGCCTAGTTTCCTCATGTACAAAATGAGAATGATGGGCTGGAGAGATGGCTTAGCAGCTAAGTCATTTGCCTGCAAAACCAAAGGATCCCAAGTAGATTCTCCAGAACCCACGTAAGCCAGATGCACAAGGGGGCGCATGTATCTGGAGTTCGTTTGCAATGGCTGGAGGCCTGGCATGCCCATTCTCTCTCTCTCTTTCATAAATAAATTTTATTTATTTAAAAATGTGAATGATAAGATTACCTTTGTCACTAACATGAATTAATATCCTTAGAAAAATACTTGGAGGCTGGAGAGTTGGCTTAGCAGTTAAAGCACTTGCCTGCAAAGCCAAAGGACCCAGGTTCAATTCCCCCAAAACCCATGTAAAGCCAGATACACAAGGTGGCACATGCATTGGGAGTTCGTTTACAGCAGTTAGAGGTCCTGGCATGCCCATTCTCTCTGTCTATCTGCATCTTTCTCTCTATCTCTCTCTCTCTTTCAAATAAATAAAAATAAATTTAAAAATAACAACAACAACAACAACAACAAAGAAAAATAGTTGGTAGACACAGGCATGGGGCACATGCCTTTAATCCCAGCACTGAGGAGGCAGAGGTAGGAGGATTATTGTGAATTCGAGGCTAGCCTGAGACTACATTGTGAATTCCTGGGCTAGAGCCAGACCCTACCTCGAAAAACAAACAAACAAAACAAAAAAAAAAAAAGGAAAAGTACTTGAAAGATAGAGCACTCAGTGACTATTCTTAGTTATTACCTATTTTAAACTTTAAAAAAATCTTGTGTGGTGGTACACTCCTTTAATCCCAGCACTCAGGAGGCAGAGGTAGGATGATCACTGTGAGTTCAAGGCCACCCTGAGACTACACAGTGTATTCCAGGTCAGCCTGAGCTAAAGTGAGACCCTACTTCAAAAAACCAAAAAATAAAATAAAATTTAAAAAAATTTTCATTTTCATTTGTTTATTTCTTTATTTAGAGACAGTATTTTGTGATGTAGCTCCTGTTGGCTTGGAACTTGCTATGGACACCAGGATGGCCTCCAACCTGAAGTGATCCTCCTGCCTCTGCCTCCTCAGTGCTGAGATTACAAGTGTGTGCCACTACGCCTGGCCTTAACAATCATGTATGATGGCTGTTATCCTTAAACGAGGAGAAGCTGACCTGTCCCTGGAGCAAGCAGTGTTGACACAGGCTATCAGATTTGTGTCTTAACTCCCGCCGAAGGGAAAGCACAGGGCAACATAGGGAAGTCTTCGGGTTCTAGAGTTTGAGAGGAGAAGTCTCCTTCTGAGGGATGTTTTGAACCTGTGGTAGAACTTGCACAGCCTGGTATAACAGCTCCAACATTAGGGAGCATAGGGACCCAACATGGGAACCTAGCATTACTCTCTATTATTGATCAAGCAGCTTCCCCATTATTCACCCCTGAGTGGTCAGAACAATCTGGGACCAGATTCTCAGCCTCAGGTGGCCATTTACTTGTCTCAAAGCAAGTTAGTTTTATAAACTCCAGCCCCTTCCCTTCCCTAGTTAAACCCATCAGCAGAAGTGCTCACTCTATTTCCATGTTCAGAAGCTCCACCAAGGCATTAAACGTGCCCACCTCCAGGAGCAGAAAGATGTTGTAGCGCATCCAGAACTGCACATCTGCTTCGGAGCTACACTCTCCAAAAGTGCCTGCAAACACAGGGCCAGGTTTACCCCAGCCCCTCCACACATATGACAGGGCCCAATTTACCCAGCCCTTAACACACATGACTGGGCAGACCCAGAGTCCAGCTCACCCAGCCCTCCACACATCTTACTGGTCACTGTCACTGGCAGAAATCCCAGAGGTCCCTAGGGAACATTCACACAGTACCTTGGGCAACATAGAGAATGGCTCGTGCCACCTTGAGTCTTTTCTCCCTGGCAGTGACTTCCAAGCCATCCAGGAGCCTCATGGCATGGGTACGGTGCTGATTGGTATCTAGCTCAGTCCACTTCTTGTCTGTCACTGTAAGGCAAGAGAGCTGCTGTGAATGAGCTCTGTGTGTACAGTGCTGGCCCAGCATGCATGAAGCCCCGAGTTTAATCCCCAGCACCACATAAACTGACTATCCTGGTGCATGCCTAAAATCCCAGCACTTGGGAGGTACAGGCAGGATGATCAGAGTTAGCCTGGGTTACATGTGACTCTGTCTCAGAATGGAATGGACTCAGTGTTACTCTTCCAAGTTCAGGACAGTCACAGGTTCAGAAAGACAAGTTATTCTTTTGTAAGGGAGAAGGTAATACTACTGCTCTATGAATGTGAATTTCCTAAAACCCCACCACCAAAATGCCAGGAAGGTCCATCCTAAATGTCACATCTGCCTTGAACAACCATGGTGCAGCAGGTTTCTCCCACTCCAGAATGACGTGGGTCCGTCAGATGACTAAGAGAAACCTTGCAGAATTTTCTAACCCAGTGTGAAGGGAATCAAGTAAGGAGTGAGGAACATGATCTCACCATGGAGCCGGAAGTCTTCCTCAAAACATTTCCGATTCATCAGGAATTCCGGTCCTTCTGTATAGCTATAAAGCTCTGTCAAGAACAAAGTCCCCTCACCGTCACTACGCTCCAACAAGGTATCACATAGCAGAGAAGGTAAGGACGTGCTTCAGCCCCAAATATGTCCGAAGTCACAGTGGTTGTTAGACTGCTTTAAATAACTAAGTGGGGAGGGTCCCAGTTGCTCTAATGTGCACAATGAAGAGAATGCTAACCTATTCGTAGCTGATAGCCAGAATGCCAGTGGGATGTAAATCTGGGCACTTCTAGCCTGAGGTACATCCACTGTGCTATGCCAGAGGGTGATTATCACCCTGAACATGTATCTCCAGCGCCACCTTCTGAACAAGACCTGCGGTACGGAGGCTGGAGAAGTAGCTCGTGCTGACCTCACATTACACATCAATTGCAGTAGCAGCAACAGGTATGCAAAGGTAGAAGCACAATTGGCAGCACTCTCAAGATGAGAGATCACTGGCAGGGGATGGTGTGTGGCCAGGGAGCATCCCTAACTGCCTTACACTGGGACTGGGCTCCAGCTAACTGACTACAAACAGACACTCCGTAAAAGTAAAGGATAATCAATTATGAGAGACAGGCCTGAGTCAAATAACAAATGTGTTTTATATACCACTGATAGCAATAACTAGGGAAAAATGAATTTAAAATGATATTCATTCTTAATTTTCTTACAGATGAAGTAAAAACCTACCGCCAAATAACATGAAGGCTTTACCTGAGAGCTCTGCAGCCCACTTGTCTGCATCAGCATACTCGAACTCGAGGTCTGGAGACTCAGAGTAGCCCTGTTGACAAACACAAGGTTATGCTAAGCATTTTTGAAAAGGAAAAACAAATGCTTCCAGAGACACTGGTGCGGCACAGACAGATCATCAGTGCCTCCACTTTTGTTGCTGTGTTTATCACAGTGTTTGGTCTCCTGAGCTAGCTCAGGTCCCTATTAAGCCCTCTCAGAACACCTTATATTTTATCTTCAAAGCACTTATTATAAACCATAATTACATACTAGGATGTTTGTTTAGTGTCTGCTTCTCCATGAGACTGCAAATTCCTTGAAACAGGAACATCGTCTATTTTGCTCATCAATGATCTCACAATGCTCAGCACAGTACTTAGCATGAATTAAATGAATGAATGAATGAATGGGTGGTTTATGTTCAAATATATACCTGTTGAATGAACAAACACAAAACTGCTATCTATTTTGTGCAGTACAGCAGTGAAAAAAAAATCCCATACAGTACTGATAATCCAGAAGCCTCACTGCATAGTGAATTATCAACAGCTCAGGACAAAATGAGTATTGAAACTCCGCATCCTGCCCTTGTCTCAATTTTCAGTGGGAATTGACAGAGAAGGCAGAAATGGAACAGATTGGCCTGCTTCCCACATAAAGGAGAGAATGTGACAACGAGAATCTTTTTACTGCTGGGAACAGGTGATTACTGAGAACACAATGCCATCTTGGAAACCTTGTACTGGGAAGAGAGAAGCAGCAAGAAAGGGTAAACTCCTTCATCTTAATTAATTAAAATACTTGAGAGGCCATGGGGTATAAATCAGTGATAGAGCACTTTGCATAGCTTGTATAAGGCTTCATCTCCAGCACTGAGAGAGGGAGAGAGAGATATAAAGAGAGACATACTGTGTAGAAATTAGAAAGAAATGTCCACTGACAAAATAACATAGCATACTCATTAACAAGAACTCTACTCCTTATTCATAGACAGCAGTATACAATTTCACAAATTACTAAGCCTCTGGGCGGGGGATATAGCTCAGTGGTAGAATGTTTGTCTAGCATATGTGAGGCCCTGGATTCAATTCCCAATACCACCAAAAATAATAAAATAAACAGTAGTGGGCCTAGGATGTAGCTCAATTGTGACAGAGTGCTTACCTAGCATTAGATCCCAGCACAAACTGGGTGTGCTGCCCCTACAGCTGTAATGCTAGCTCCTGGGAAATGGAGGTAGGAGGGTCAGAAGTTCAAAGCCATCCTTGGCTACATAGCAAATTCAAGACCAGCTTCAGATACTTAAGACCTCATCTCAAAACAAAACAAACAAGGAAAACATAACAACACAGGTTACTGAAATTTTAGCTTTTTTTTTTTTTACAGAACTTTTTTTTGAGTCAAGGTCTCATGATGTAGTCCTTGAACTCTGGATTCTCCTGCCTCAGCCTCCTTAGTGCTGGGATTACAGATATGCACTGCTGTGATTGGCTACCTTGACTGTTTTTGAGAACTAATCAAAATAATGTAGCACATTATTGGGTGTTCATCAAATGTCAGCCTCCCTATCCTCCAGGCACACTGACCAGGTTCTCAATGACTGATTTCAGCTATGACTATAGCTGCATGAAGCTCAGCATCTCCAACGGATCTAGTCAAAACTCCCCATCTCCCAGTCTACTTGACTACTACTGGCACTCCATACATTGATTCTATTGTGAAATGAAAGGATAGAAAGAGAATCAAAATGCAACACAGGAGCTGAGGGTAGAGCTCAGCAGTACTGTTTGCCTACCAAGCACAAGGCTCTGAATTCAATCTGCAGGATCACAAGTAATATTAAGCAACAATAATAATAAATAAAATGTATCAAAGAGTATATATAATCTCACCATTTGTGGCTTATAAAAATTCAAAATGTCCAGATGGAGAGATGGCCTAGCAGTTAAGGCACTTATCTTGGAACCCTAAGTACCCAGGTTCAATTCCCCAGTACCCACGTAAGCCTGATGCACAAAGTGGCTCATGCATCTGGAGTTCATATGCAGTGGCTGGAGGTCCTGGCACAGCCATATTCATTCATTCATTCATTCATTCTCTCTCTCTCTCTCTATATATATATATATATATATATTTCTCTTTCTTGCTCACTCTCAAGTAAATAAGTAATAAATAAATAAATAAGAACTTTAAAAATTTAAAATGCTGGGCTGGAGAGATGGCTCGGTGGTTAAATGCACTTTCTTGCAAAGCCTGACAGCCTGAGTTGAATTCCCCAGTACCCATGAAAAGCCAGAGGCATAAGTTCATTTGCAGTGGTAAGAGGCCATGGTGTACCCATCGTCTCTCATGTTCTCTCTCCTTGCAAATAAATATTTTCTAAAAATGTATAATGTAAGCTAGGCGTGGTAGTTCATGCCTTTAGCCCCAGCACTCAGGAGGTAAGGGGACTGCCCTGAGCTCAGGCCACCCTGAGACTACATAGTGAATTCCAGGTCAGCCTGGGCTAGAGCAGACCCTACCTCGAAAAACAAAGTTAAAATGTTTTCAAAATGAAGGCATCTCTGTGCCCCCCCCCTCGCAAAAAAAAATCCAAGTCCACTCATTGATGAAGGTTACATTTAAAAGATTATAAAAGGCCTGTTTGTTTGCTTCTTCAAATAATTCACTTTAAGCTCAACCTCTGTACTTTGGACTTGCTCATTTTTTGACATGTTTTACCAATGTTGGATAAAATGAGCGTGTAACAGAAAACAGACATTTGAAAGCAACCGAGTTCAGATCTAAAGATAGTATCAATCTTTGGTATGAGCTGAAGCATCATGCTTGGCCAATGAGGAATTCCGTCTCATTAATAAATGTCTGGCAGCTGATTAGCCTGGGAGTTGTCTCAGGTGGAGGAGATTGCATAGTAAGTGCTCTGGGAATGTGCTGATTAAGAAACCCTAAGATGCTGCGACAAGCGTGTGTGTGTGTTCATTCATGAATTCTGCAAAGGGAAGCAGTGGGAGGAATTTTAACTTGGGGCGAGGTGAATAGTCAGCTCCAGACTACGGTGTCTCAGTCAAGTGGGACGCAGCTCACTAGCAAGAGGGCGAGTCCCGGCGCCCTAGTGTGCATTTCTGATCTCGAACTGGTCAGCATTGGGCATACGGGCGGCGGGGGCGGGGACAGCAACCACCGTGGGTCGGTGGCCGTGTGACTCTAAACCTCGGACCTCACAGCACCAGTTATAATAAATTCCGTCCTAAATCGAAACTCTCCTCTGTCTCTTCCCTGCCCACGCTCTCCCAAGACTGGCGGCCCGAAATCTTTTAGGGGTCGGGGGCGCAGCCGGGCAGGTTTCAGGGGCGCACGCAGACCCCCCCCCGACGGTCTCAGGCCACGCCCACGGCTCGCGCCCCAGGGTTTTCGCGGCACCGGGGACACCTTCTCCCCGGCCGGCCGCGCCTTCTAAGGTGACAACTCCCCCGCCAGGCCCCTGCCAAACCGTCCGGAAGTCCAGCTTGGTGCCGAGGTGTCTCGGGGCCCCGGTCCCCCACGGCCGCCCCCCGGTACTAGCCTCGCCCCCCGCGGCTCCTGACCTCGGAGTCTTTGCGCTGGTTGCGGTTGAACTCTCGGGCTTTGCCGCCGGGCAGAAGGCCCCCGCCGGGCCTCGGCGCCCCGGGAGGAGCCTGCGCCGTCACGGGAGGCGGAGGTGGAGGCGGCTGGGGCTGCTTGTTGTTCACCATCAGCGGGCCTGGGCCCGGGCCGGGGCCGGCGGCTGCCAGCTCCATCTTGGCTGCTCCACACCCCCGGCTCGATTCGCGGAGCGGATCCGTCATGCAACTCTCGCGTGATTTCTTCCAGGAACGTTCGCTGATCGCCATGTTGAGTGTGGCGGCAAGTGACGAAAGCCATCTTAGCTTCCCCCCATCGTGTCCTAAACTTCCGCCCTCCCAGAAATCGTTCTCTTCTTGGTCATTTTAGTTTCTCCCTCTCTTTTCAGTTCTATTTAGGTGTCAGTTTTATCTTGTGAGACCTACCTTAGCAGCATCAGTTCCTTCTCTCAGTTTACTTGTCCCTTCCTTTAACATCACTTGTCATGGCCCTGTTGCGGAATATAATAAAATGGACAGGACCGCAGTCTGTATGGAGTTTATATTCATATATCGATAGATAGATAGATAGATAGATAGATAGATAGATAGATAGATAGATAGATAGATAGATGATAGATAGATGTTCACATAGAGACATACAAATGGATAAATAAAACTATTACCAGTAGTAGTAGAGTAATAATGGAGAAGGGAGAGATGGCTAACGAACATACCAGGCATCCAGCTGATTTTGCCAAAAAACATTACCTCTTTATTTGGACCCACAAACAAAGTAATCAAAAGGAGGATAAAGCCTGACATCTCTGTCTTCATTTTGTATCTGCCTCCTCTACTTTGAGTCAGTTGATTTCCTTTGCACTCAGGTATGCTAAGTATTCAAGGAATGTCTATCTAAAAATGGTGACACCTGATCTACCTCATCCCCCTTCAAGCCTGAAGGAATTAGGAGCAACTTAGACATCTTACTGTCAGCTTTTTACAATGTGCTATTCCAGAACCCCCCCCCCCGCCCCACCACTGCACACGACAGCCAATGTCTCCAGTCATTGTCCCAAACCTGCCTCTCAGGACAAAGCACCCAGAGGAGGGGTAATGATCTAGGATGTGGAAGCTGCCCTCTGAAGCAGAAGTATTCATCTCCTGAGAACCATATTTCGTCTGGCCTTTTGCCTGGCTTCCCATACTACTTGCGGGTGTGTGGTGTTTTTTTTTTTTTAATTATTTGTTTATTTTTTATTTGAAAGTGACAGACAGAGAGAGAAAGAGGCAGATAGACAGAGAATGGGCACACCAGGGCCTCCAGCCACTGCAAACAAACTCCAGATGCATGTTCCACCTTGTGCATCTGGCTTACGTAGGTCCTGGGGAACTGAGCCTCGAACCAGGGTCCTTAGGCTTCACAGGCAAGTGCTTGATCGCTAAACTATCTCTCCAGGCCCCATGTGTGGTACCTTTGGTACTCACTCAGGCATGCATCTACCCTGTTTGGTGGACACTGGAACCAAGTTTCATTAGCCTTTCCCACATGGACTGACCAGTGGTTCTCCAGGAATCCTCCATGCCTTCAGCACCAGACTGACCATCTAGTCTTGTGGACTAAACAGCCTCTCCAATGTGCAGATGGCCATTGTTGGTCTAGCCAGTCCATATCTTATAAATCCACACACACACACACACACACACACACACACCTGTTCTGTGATCTTCTTGCCTTAACCTGTTTTAGCCTTCTGATTGCTGGGATCATAGGTATGTGCCACTGCCACCACAAATTGAATATTCTTTTTTTTTTTCTATAACAACTATAGTGAGTCCCAGACCAAAAATGAACAGAAGACCACCCAAATAAAAATTTAAAAGGAGAGTCTTTATTAAGCCAGGAGGCGTCTGTTCCCTCACAGCAAGGAATAGAACAGCCCCGTCCTACTTTCACACTGAGTTTTTTTTAAATTAATTTATTTATTTGCAAGCAGAGAGAGAGATAGAAGAGAGGCAGACAGAGATAGAATGGGCACACCAGTGCCTCTAGCCCCTGCAAACAAACTCCAGATGCATGTGCCCCTTGTGCATCTGGCTTACGTGGGTCCTGGAGAATCGAACTGGGATCCTTTGGCTTCGCAGGCAAACGCCTTAACCGCTAAGCCATTCTCCAGCCCTCACACTGAGTTTTTAAAAGTAAAAACCACATTCTTTACAATGATCTGAAAACCCCCCAGCCACCCCTTCCACACACAATTGTCTTTAGCAAGAGCAAGCAAGCAAGCATGATTACAAAGGCAGAATTTTTGCAGTTAGCACCAGGTACGAAGCAAATGCCAAATATCAGGAAATCTTGACCTCAGGGTGAGAGCAAACACCAGATGCCTTACTGGGTCCCATGCACATTCTTGTAATTAATGCTCTGTGCTAATCTTTAACCTCTTATGGCTCCTTGAGAATGTCAAGATGGTTGAGTGGCATAAGATGGCTTCCCTTAGGACTGTTCACCAGAGGTTGTTTCACAATATTTTTATTCACCAAAAATTATTCAAAGCCTACACTGTCCTCTGAGCATAACAACCATTACCACCTTTATCAGAGTAGTTGTTACTACTCATAAGAGACTCGCAAAATTGGACAGGTTGACGTTTCTTCATGGGGGTTGGAGAAGGTCATAAGACCCTCACCTGATATCTCAGTCATTCCCTCCTCCAACTCCCTGCTAGCTGTATGTAATTGTGCTCCAGTTGTAGGTCTCATGGTATTGGGAGGGGCTGAGTATATAGTGTGTGCATCTGGCTTATGTGGGACCTGGAGAATCAAACTGGGGTCCTTAGCCTTCACAGGCATGTGCCTTAATCGCTAAGCCATATCTCCAGCCCTAGAGGTCAGTTTTATAGAGGCTCTAGACTTTATTCCAGGTAAATGATGAGGAATGAAGCAGTGGCTGCTTGAATGTCTCAAAGCTCATCTGAGTGGATAAAAGACTATTTGTAATTAGTCTTACTTTTCAGCCACTTTGGGGTCCATGTATCTGTTAAAGTCAGAGGGACTTGAAGGTCAAGTGACTCGAGATCCTGAGCAGTAAGAAGGAAAGGTCTGACAGTGGCAGA
Organism: Orientallactaga sibirica; assembly: GCA_036365145.1. Classification (NCBI taxonomy): domain Eukaryota; kingdom Metazoa; phylum Chordata; class Mammalia; order Rodentia; family Dipodidae; genus Orientallactaga; species Orientallactaga sibirica. The sequence goes on from JAEOAD010000025.1 coordinate 12,902,568, forward strand.
GTGACTGAAGAAGAAGGCATTGGAGAAGATCTTTCAGGCAGTTGTAAGGGTCCCATGGGAGATGAAGGATAACTAGGAGAACAGTGAGCTCACGGAGAACGAGTAAGGGCTTTCAGCCAGTGGAGTCAGGGAATAATCCCCATTCAGGAAGGAAGGCAAGAAAGAAGATCTTCTAGCCTGACAGGTGCCTTTCCAAAGAAGCGTGGTACTCTCCCGCAGCTGCAGAATCATAAGGATCAAAACCTCTCCTTACTAACTTCAACGGATGTTCATCAGTCTGGTTCATCACTGGATCCTCAATTACACTATTCACTTTTTTTCCTCATTGCTGTGGAAAGGTTGGTTTTGACTCACATTTGGAGGATACAATCTATCAAGGCAGGGAAGGTGGCAGGAGGATGAGGCAGCTGGTTACTAGTATCCACCATTAGAAAGCAGAGAGGGATGAATGCTTCTACTTTTACCTTTTTATTCCAGTTAGGTCATAGAACAGTGCCATCCACATTCAGGGTTGGTCTTTGCTCCTCAGCTAAATCTCTTCTGGACATAAGTAGAGGTTTATCTCTGAGGTGACTCTAAATTTAGTCAAGCCGACAATCAAGACTAACTCTTACGCTACCCAACCAGGAATGAAGACAAGGGCTTCAGCTGTGCACAGCTGGAGTCCCGGAGTGAGAGGTTTGGGGCTCAATATGAATCAGATCTTAACAGAGCCACAGCACTGGAACTGTGAAAAATATTATTCAGGGGCTGGAGAGATGGCTTAGCAGTTAAGGCACTTGCCTGCAAAGCCAAAAGACCCAGGTTTGATTCCCCAAAACCCACCTAAGCCAGATGTACACATACATCTGGTGTTTGCAGTGGCTGGAGGCCCTGGTATGCCCATTCTCTCACTCTCTCTCCATACCTCTCTCTCACACAAATAAATAAATTAAATTAAAATATAGAAAATATTTAGGACACCTGTTAAAGATGGTAAATAAAACAGACTTTACACCATGTGGGACATGGCAATAGGTATAGGAGCCACTGTGTCTGGGTCTTTCAGTGGGGGAGAGGTTGGATCTAATTCTGATTCCAAGAAGTGGGAATTCGAGCTGGAGAAATGGCTTAGTGGTTAAGGCGTTTGCCTGCAAAGCCAAAGGATCCTGATTCAATTCTCCAGGACCCACGTAAGCCAGATGCACAAGGGCACATGTATCTGGAGTTCATTTGCAGTGGCTAGAGGCCCTGCTGTGCCCATTCTCTCTCTGTCTGCCTCTCTTCTCTCTCTCTCTGCTTGCAAATAAATAAATAATTTAAAAAAAAAACAAAAAAGAAGGGAATTTATAATGAAGGAGCAGGGTAGAGGTCAGTAGATGGAAAACTACTAGGAGAAAATATCAAGGATAAGGTTTTCAAACTAAATTAATACAAAATTAATCAATGTGTGCTGCTTATAATAGAGGCAGCTGGAGCGCCTACATTTAGTAGGTTATAGTCTGGCTAACCCATAGTCAGGATACCATTTATATCCTCATAGGGTGCCTCACCTAATACCTCTATGGACTGTTACCCAACTTTTTCAGAGTACAGTTTAAGACATTCAACTAAAATATTCTGAATAAAACCTTTGGTTATTTTTTTGAAAATGATAAACAAGATTTATTTAAAATTAGCAATAACCCCCCTCAGAAGCCTAGATGTGAGTATGTGTATAGTTTAGGGTCTGACTTTGGAGAATTGGCATTCAATGTGTGGAACTTCAGACCTTATATGATTCTTAGTTGTATTAAGTGAAAAAAAAGTGTTTGAAAGGACTTACTTTATTGAAAAAGGATCATAGGCAGAAGTATTTCAAAGCTTTTAAAATCAGATGAGGTTGAAGAGTAGTGTTAACTTTGGGCAAGTTACTTCACTTTGACCAAGTGTTTTCATTTGTAAATAATATAGCATAGAAGCCGGGTGTGGTGGCACATGCCTTTAATCCCAGCACTCGGGAGGCAGAGGTAGGAGGATCACCTTGAGTTCAAGGCCACCCTGAGACTACATAGTGAATTCCAGGTCAGCCTGAGCTAGAGTGAGACCCTACCTTGGAAAACCAAAATAATAATAATAATGTAGCATAGAGAATTTTCTAGGGTGAGTTTTGTAGGAAACAACATTGACAATAATGAGTATCATGCCTGATACAGCATAGGCACTCTGTAATTACCAATGTCATTAGTGCTACTCTTTGTTGTAATAGGGAGCATCTTATAAGCTTTGGTGCTCTTGGAAGTGAAACCCACAACCTTTGGTTATTTTTTTTTAATTAAGTAATTTTGAAAGCGGGGTCACCCTATTAGCCCAGGCCTGCTTAGAATTCATTACAATGCCTAGGCTAGCCTCAAATCCACAACAGTCCTTCTGCCCCTAAGCATCCTCAGGACGAGGGATTACAGGTGTGTACCAACATACCTGGTGCTAATCTATGGTTGTCACTTTAACAGGATTTAGAATCACCATGGAAACAAATCTCTGGAAATGTCTGTGAGAGATTTTTCTAGATTAGAGAAATTGTGCTAAATGTGGATAGCAGCATTCTGTGGGCTGGGTTCCTGGACAGAGACGTCAAAGGCGAGCACTAGCATTCATCTGTCTCCGCTTTCTGACTGTGGACTGATTGTGACCAGCTGCTGCTGCCATGCCATCCCCACCGTGACGGACTGGAACTATAAACTGAAAGAAACCCTTCCTTCTGTATCTGCTTCTTTCCAGGTATTCAGTCACTGCAATAAGAGAAGTAATACAGATGCCCAATAAGAAGACCATCATCACATGTAGTGGCTTGACCTAGGACCAGAACCATGATGCAAAATAACTTTAAATAAACTATTTCTTTTGTTTATAACTTACCTAGTGGAATCTTGTTATTAGCAACAGACAAACACAAGTATGCAAAGAATTAGGTGGAGAGCTCATGCCACCAATTTGTGAGGGAACTTTCAGAGAAGAATAGCCCAGTAGAATGGAAGCTACAGAAGTACTTCAAGCATTTTTCTTTCTTCCTCATCTGTAAAATGAGGATAACTCTACCCCTCTTTTTTATAGGAGAGAAAATTGGCATACCAGGGCCTGTAGCTGCTGCAATTGAACTCCAGACGCATGCACCACCTTGTGTACATGTGTCACCTTGTGCGTCTGGCTTATGTGAGTTCTGGGGAGTCAAACCTGTGTCCTTAGGCTTTGCAGGCAAGCACCTTAACCATTAATGCATCTCTCCAGTCCTCTACCCCCTTTTGAATCTATAGATCACATGAAATAATGTGAAACCATTCTAAAAATTAGAAGGCTTTTTTTTTGTTTTTAAAAAGAAGAATGGGTTTGGAGAGATGGTTCCGTGGTTATATGTGCTTCTTGCACTAGCATGCATGCCTGAGTTGGTTTGAAATGCCCCAGTTCAAATCTTCAGATCCTACATAAACAGCTGAGAGGAGCCACTGGTCTATAATCCCAGTCCCACTAGGAATCAGAGACCCTAGAATCAAGAGAGGCCCACAAGCTCCAGAAACAGTAAAAAGAGAGAGAGAGTCCAGCTCAAAAATAAGACCAGGCAGAAGAACGACCCCAGTGGGACACTGACCTTCCATTCTAGCCACCACAAGGGAGGACCCCCATAGCAAACAAGTAAATGGGGTGCCACAAGGGCACAAACACCACACGCACAACAACAACAATGAAGGAGGAGGATTATTGTTACCAAGAAAAGAAGCCTAAGGTGAGAAAGCCTTTTTTTAAAAAAATATTATTTATTTATTTAAGACAAGGAGAGGGGAGAGAGAGAGGATGAGGCAGATAGAGAATGGGCACACCAGGGCCCAGCCACTGCAAACAAACTCCAGACGCATGCACCACCTTGTGCATCTGGTTTACGTGGGTCCTGGGAAGTTGAACCTGGGTCCTTAGGCTTCACAGGCAAGTGCCTTAACCGCTAAGCCATCTCTCCAGCTCAAGAAGGCCTTTTTACACCACAAGGAACGTTAGTTCAAGAGACTGGAGGAAGGGCTGGAGAGATGGCTAAACGGTTAAGGCACTTGCCTGGGAAGCCTAAGGAACCAGGTTCGACTCCCCAGGACCCATGTAAGGGAGACACACAAGGGGATTTATGTGCAAGGTCGCCCATGTGCACAAAGTGATGCACATGTGTGGAGTTCAGTTACAGTAGCTAGAGGTCCTGGCGTGTCATCCCAAGGTCAGTTCCCCCACAGTGTCTTGGATTTGTCCTGCACCTTTATGGGAACATGAAAGGACTTGTGACACTGGATCATCACTCCTTACTTATGGTTTACTTACTGAACTAATAAGATTTCCTCCAAGTCAGGAATGAGGCATGCTGTCCTGGTTTTCCCTATGAGGCCACATTTGGGAAATTGGCCCTGACACCTCTAACCTTATTGATCTGGAGGGAACAAGTGCCTCTTCCCTTTGGCATCTTTACAGTTAGGCATTCATAAAACTTCTTAATGAAAAGGGACACTTGTAATAAGTAGAAGAGGATACAGAAAAAACACAGATACTGAAAGAGTGGCAGAAGAAAAAGGCCAAATACTGGCTACAAATGTTCTGACCAAATACTCTGAAACAAAAAAGTTCTCTGGAATGAGTAACAGGACATCTAATAAACAGCTCAGAATAAACCAACAAGCCGTGGACCAAACCCAAGGGAGCTCTGGGTCCTAGAACGAACTCACAATCACAAACATCCATGGCCCAAAGGTCTGGTGCTAGTACCCAGCACCAGCCTGTGGCACTCTTCTAGTAAAAGTAGGTGATTTTGGGGGCCCCATGTTGAGCACAAGAACTGTTGATACAAAACATAGCTCTCACTTCCAATGGAAAAAGAAATGGTTTATTCAGAGTCACATGTGACTGAGCCTGTCCTGGGAACATGGACTCAGGTTGCCCTAAGTAACGTGCCAATGTGGAAGTAAATACATGAACTTTTTATAGTCACAAAACACGAGAAAGTCATAAATCAAGGCATTTGCCAAACATACTGCTGGGGAAGTGAGGTAGGCAGGGTGCAGCCAAGCTAGGAAATCTCTTCTATGGATGTCAGATTCTATTTGATAACATTCTTAGCTTTGGGCTTAGTAGAAGCTAGTTGTCTACTAAGTTAATACATGCCAAAAGTTTTGTCTAAAGGTTAGGAAGCTGTTAGGTCCAATACAGAAAGTAGGCTCTAAAAAGATAAGACAATTTTGACTCTGGATCTGCAATAATCCAATTCTCTATAATCACAAAGTTCTAATCAGTCAATAAGTTTTGTGTAGTCTTTAACATAAATATGACTTTTTTTTTTGAAACTTCAGTTCACTACAGAAAAAACAAATGGAGATTTATAGCCAAAGAACAGACTTGAAGGGATGAGAGGATAGAACATTTTTAAAAGATTTATTTATTTATTTATTTGAGAGAGTCAAAGAGAGAGAGAGAGACAAACAGAGAGAGAGAGAAAGTGAGAGAACGGACATGCCAGGGCCTCCAGCCACTGCAAACAAACGCCAGACACATGCACCACCTTGTGCATCTGGCTTACATGGGTCCTGAAGAATTGAACCTGGGTCCTTTGGCTTTGCAGGCAAATACTTTAACTGCTAAGCCATCCCTTCAGCCCTGAATAGAACATTTTTAAGAATAGGTATCAACAGGGCTGGAGAGATGGCTTAACGGTTAAGGCACTTGCCTGCGAAGCCTAAGGATCCTGGTTCGATTATCCAGGTCCCACATAAACCAGAATCACAAGGTGGGGCATGTGTCTGGAGTTCGTTTGCAGTAGCTGGAGGCCCTGGTGTGCCTATATTCTCTCTCTCTAATAAAATAAAGAAATAATTAAATAAATATATTTAAAAAACATGGAAGGAAAGAGCTCTCTATTTAAGCTGAACTCTCGTGTCAGGATGCTGAAGATGGACTTTGGAGGAAGGAGATTGGTCACTGGACCTATTTATTTGTTCCTCTTTCCCAATGTGACCACATTGAATAAATCTCCTTTCTCTGCTTTTCACTATTATTTGTCTCTTTAATTAACCTACTGAGGACAGATGGCTGAGCCTAACTTGTCAGGGCTGCCTCACAACCCTCACAACTCATTTCTGTCAGGTACTTTGGTCACAATGATGCAAATGTAACTTGGTTCACATGTATAAGGTCCCAGGTTCAATTTGTGATCACACACACACACACACACACACACACACACACACACACACACACCCCACTCTCTCCCCATAACACAACCCAAAGCACGCACTCAAGGGGTTAAGTAAGGTTGTTGGAACGAGTTGCATCCACCGGCAGTTTGGACAACACATCCTTTGGGCAAACTTTAATGGATGGGAGGATTATTTATGGGTCCAGGTGGGCAGTTCCCAGAGTAGGTTGCAGCCTTCCCCGTGATAGGGTTTACTTCCCTTTTCTGTTTCTTATATGTGGTTTTTCTGGACAAGTCATAATGGGCATGGTCAAAACCACAGTGCCAATAATAGGGAAATTCCTTTATGATGAAGCAAAGGAGTTAGGACTTGTCTCTGGTCTCTACTGGTTCTGGCAAAGCCTTGTTTTTCACTACTTGAGTGGTCACATGATATCATGATGCAATGCATCTCTGCTGTTTGCATCAGCCTTTATCCATTATGTGGCTATTTCTAGTCTTTGCCATCTAGACTGCCTCATTTCCCCCCTCAGAGGTTTCTACCCCTTCATCTTTACATCCCTCCCTCCAGTCTCTTTTAGCTAGAGTTTTACTCCAGTTCAGGCTGACCTGTAACTCATTCTATGGCCCAGGCTGGCCTTGAACTTCCGGCCATCCTCCTACCTCAGTCTTCAGAATGCTGGGATTAAAGGCATGTGTCACCACGCCTTCATCTTTAAGTGTAGGAGAAGGGTGGCAATATGGCACTCAGAACTTCTTCCTGCTAAGGTTAAGGCACTTAACCCTGCCTATCTTAGGAGTGGAAATCTCTGGATAATCTGGGGCAGCCAAGAGGCATAAGTGTCTCTGAAACTGGGATGAGCTAAAACCCTTGCAGAATCATCATTCTAGCACAGAAATGTTGAACTTTCAAAAGCACCAGTTTCAAGAGGAAAAATGCAGGGGGCTGGAGAGATGGCTTAGCAGTTAAGGTACTTGACTGCAAGCACGACAACCCAGATTTGCACCCACATAAAGCCAGATGCACAGAGTGGTGCATGTATCTGAAGTTCAATTGCAGTGGCTGGAAGTCCTGGCATGCCCATTCTCTCTCTCTCTGCTTGCAAATAAATAATTTTTTTTAAATGCAGGGATCAAATATTAGAAGTAGAATAATGGCCACCCTAAGAATAATAGAAACTAAGTGATAGAAACTGACTTAATAGCATCCTGTTGTGGTTTGAGTCTAAAATGTCTCTCATGGGCTCCTGGGCTTGAACATCTGTTCCCTCATTGATGGCGTAGTTCTGCAAGGTTGTGGAACATTTGTTGCACGGGGCTTAACAGAAATAAGTCATTATGAGGTTGTTCCCTCTTCTGATTCTGTTCTGTGCTTTGTGTTCTGGACCATGCCATGTAAACAAGAAGCCACTGTGCACTTCCGGCACCACATAGCCACTCTTGTTCTCATTAAGATGAACTGAAATCCCTCTAAAGCTGTGAGCCAAAATAAATTCCTTCTCCCCTAAGTTGTTTCTGCCCATGATTATTATTATTATTATTTTGTGTGTGTGTGTTTGGTTTACTTGGTGGATTGGGAATTGATCCCAGAACAGCAGGCATTGCAAGCAAGTGCCTTTAACTACTGAGCCACCTTCCAGTTCTGCCCAGTATTTTGTGACAGTGGTAGTAACAACAAAACTTATAAACTTCTCTCCCAAATTGAACTGGTCATTGGATATATTTTTTTAAATCAAAGGGAACAATTTACAGTAACTGTATAACTTTTGTACATCTTTCTCCATCTGATTTAATGCACATGCAACAGGAAGTGATAGCTAGTACACTTACTTAACCTTGTTCATCTAATAAGTAATCAATGCAAGGTGGTTGTTCAAGGTCACACGAGCCAATGAATCAAATGACTTGAAATTATCATTTGAGTTTTCAGAGATCTGGACAGACCCTCTATGCAATGGCCTTTCATATGGTAAGTAAGCACCGAAAGTCTCCATCCAATTATTTTATCCAATGCCAGGGTGCTTGCTATGACTCAAGTTAGGATTAGTTCAATTATTAGTTTATGGCTAAAGGATGAAGCAATAATAGGGGAAAAGAGTAGTCAGAAAGAATTATGGTCTTATTTGAGTTAATTGTTCTGCCATTTTGATTCCAATTGACACATAGCCTGTATTAACCCTTATCCTGGAATTGTCACAGAAACGTCATGCCTGGCCTGAGGCAAAGGAGACCGTTCTCTGGAAGGTTTACATTTGGATGTAAGGTGGAGTTTTGAGAGAGGACGAATAAAGAGGAGACTGAGCCAGTGCACCCAGGATGTAGTCTGGTGAGAGTTACCTTCTTCTTTTCTTTTTTTCCTTTTTCTTTTTTAAGAAACAGACATTTGTGATCACTGTGCTAGGACTTTATAGAAGAGCTGAGAGAGAGAGAGAGAGAGAGAGAGAGAGAGAGAGAGGGAGAGAGACAGAGAGAGAATGGGCACACCAGGGCCTCCAGCCACTGCAAACGAACTCCAGATGCATGTGCCACCTTGTGCATCTGGCTTACGTGGGTCCTGGGGAATTGGGCCTCGAACCAGGGTCCTTAGGCTTCACAGGCAAGTGTTTAACTGCTAAGCCATCTCTCCAGCCCCGAGAATTACCTTCTTTTGGAGCTTATGTTCTAGGTCCAGTTGAGCCACTTGTTACATGCCTTTCTGGTATAGTTCCAACAAGCATGCTTTGGTAGAGGGTGGCTTATGGGCAGACACCAGCACAGATATCTGAGGCCTTGTGAAGGAAAGAATTATGACAGACACCGGAGAAAGGTATGCTTTTTGAGGACTGCTTACAGTAGCCAATAAAAATTTGTTGCTGAGTACTTGAAAAGGTTCTAGGGCCTCCTGGGGTCATTTGCATGACATGGGTTCTTTTACAAAAGCAGCCGTGATGTTGAAGCCAGTTACAGTGTTAGTAACCCAGATCAAAGGTCTGGGTTGAATACAAGAGGAAATTGGTTTGTGGTAAGGGGCACTACATGGTTAGGAAGTTTTCTTAGAATGTATCTAGAAGACATATTTTTTCCTTTTTATTGACACCTTTCATGCTTATAGACAATAAACCATGATAATTCTCTCCCCATCTCCACTTTCCCCTTAACAAATCAATTCTCCATCATATCCCCTCGCTTGCTCCATTAGTCTTTTATTTTGATGTCATTATCTTTTTCTCTTATTATGAGGGTCTTATGAAGATAGTGCTAGGCATTGTGAGGTCATGGTCATGGTCGATTACATTGTAAGCAGTCCTACCTTTCCTTCTTACTTCTTTAAAAAAATATTTAATTTATTTATTTGAGAGAGAGAGAGAGAGGGAGGGAGGGAAAGGAAGAACGGGCATGCCAGGGCTTCTAGCCACTGCAAACGAAATCCAGACACATGTAACCCATGCGCATCTGGCTTACATGGGTCCTGGGGAATCGAACTGGGGTCTTTAGGCTTCTCAGGCAAACACCTTAACTGCTAAGCCATTTCCCCAGTCCCTGGCTCTTACATTCTTTCTGTCACCTCTTCCGCAATGGACCCTGAGCCTTGGAAGGTGTGGTAGAGATGTTTCAGTGCTGAACACTCCTCATCACGTCTTCTCAGCACTATGATGCCTTTTGGGTCATCCCAGAGGTCACTGCCATCTGAAAAGAGAAGCTTCTCTAACCAAAAAGTGAGAGTAGCATTAGTATATGGGTATGCACATTGAATAAAGTGCTTACAGGGCCGTTTGGTGAGCATAATGTATGCATTTGGCCAGACAAGAGCAGGTGTTATATTCCTAATGCTCATGACCTCCCCACCTTACGCTTTTGATTAGGTTTTCAGTACCAGACATGTATTCCCTCCCATAGAATAGGTCTCCAGTCCAATAAGAGAGCAGTTGGTTTCCCCCATAACAGACAAGCCACTGTTGCACCTGTTGGCTCATTTGGCCTGGCTGGCCAAACTTGAGGCTTGCACTGTCCACTGTTTTCACCACTGATGGCTTCTGTCTCCCATAAGGCTGCATGCAGTGCAGCTTTTTCCAGCTTTCTGTCAGCTGGTAAACAGGGAGGTTTTTAGCGCAGCCCCAGTTTGATTTCTCAGTGATATTGCAGCCCAGGCATGTGGAGTCTTCAGCAATAGGGTCTTATCATCTATTCCTTGTGGGAAACCAAGAACCCTGGCAATAGCCTGTAATGTTTTGGGGGACATCAGGGACCTCCCTGGCCAACAACTCACTGGAAGGTATCCCATTCCCGGCACTGAGAATTTTCTAGTAACAGTCTATGGCTTCTGGGTATGCCATTATCCAAAAAAGTAGGTTATTATGTGGCTTATTCACAATATCCTGAATTCTGATCACCCCTCCTCCACACTCCTTTTATTCAATCTCTTCCCCTGACCTCGCTTAGGCCATTCCACCAGCAGTAATCTGTCCATCTACTTACATATATACAGTACCATGCCCTTAAGTCCACCCCTCTCCTCCCTCCCTTATATTCCTTTTCTAGCTTACTGGCCTCTGCCACCAATTTTTACTCCAACTCACATGTAGGTCTGAACATTTGTAACTACGATCTACATATGACAGAAAACCTGCGATGTTGGGCTTTCTGGGCCTGGGCTACCTCACTTGGTATGATCTTTTCCATATCCATCCATTTCCCTGCAAATTGCATAATTTCATTTTTCTTTACTGCTGAATAGAATTCCATTGTGTAAATGTATCACATCTTTATTATCCATTCATCAGATGGTGCTTTAAAGCCCCTTCCCCTCCCCCCAGGGCCACTTCCTGACTTACAGCTTCTATTGTGCAAGTCCCTACTAAAGATAGCATGACCCGGGGCCTTCCTCCCTATCTATGGAGCTGCCTCACTGCAGCATGGTATTTAGGTAGCATAGCCACAAGTTGACTCCCCTGAGCAGAACTGCTTCCTGCTTCTGCACACTGCTTATCACTGAAACATTTCCTTTTGTAGTCCCTGGCCACATAGCCCAGGAATTCAAATCCACCAACAATACAAAAGGTTTAAAGCAATGTCAAGTTGTTCACTAAGTTGCCTACAAAAACTCTGACCACCAGGAGCTCTGGGTCCAGAGCTTAGCATGTTCAACTCTTCTGGGCCCACCAGTGCAATAAACCTGAGTTCTCCAACGTCTCTGTGCATTGCTTGGTTTTCTTGCTGATTTGAACCTGATTTTCTGCAACAGAAACAGGTATAACTTTCAAGGCTCACCCCCAGTGACCCACGGATACTAGCTAGGGTCCATGTCCCAAAAGTGTCACAAACTCTCAAAACAGTGCCATCAGCTGCAGACAAAGTATTCAAACACATGAACTTGGGGACAATTCAGACCCGAACCTTAACAGGTGAGGATGATATAGGCATTGCACTCCACATTGGTGTGTTAGAGAGAATTCTGTGTCAGGAAGAATTAGGAGGAAAAGTTGGTTGAAAGGGCAAGGTGAGCAGTCATGACGGAGCTTGGACAAACATGCACAGGGAGACCAGTGGCAGCCCTCTGGAAGCACCCAGGAGTTTGCAAGAATCAGAAAAACATTTTTAAAAATATTTTATTTATTTCTTTGAGAGAGAGAAAAGGGGGGGGGGAGAGAATGGGCGTGCCAGGGCCTCCAGCCATTGCAAATGAACTCCAGATGTATGCGCCCCCTTGTGCATCTGGCTTATGTGGGTCCTTGAAGAATCAAACAGGGATCCTTTGGCTTTGCAGGCAAACACCTTAACCGCTAAGCCATCTCTCCAGCTCCAGAAAAATTGTTCATAGAAACCATTCAAGGGCTGGAGAGATTGGTTAACAGTCAAGGAGCGTGCTGGCACAGCCAAAGGACCCAGGTTCAATTCCCCAGGACCCACAGAAAGCCAGATGCACAAGGTGGCACATACATATGGAATTGGTTTACAGTGGCTTGAGGCCTTTGCATGCCTGTTCTCTCTCTCTCTCTCTGTATCTGCCTCTCTTTCAAATAAATAAATAAAGTAGGGGCTTGTAGGTAGGGACCCTTGATCATATTTATCTGATGATTGGCTTTTAGGGTCCCTTGGAAGAAGAGCCTTGGGTATCCCCCAGGGTTGCAAGCCCAGTCAGAATGATCTCCATCTTTGTTCCTGTAAACCCTTAAGAGAGTTTTATCCTAAAAAGGTGAGCCCAATTCTCCTTAGCTTCACAAGAGTGGGAGTATGACCTTTCCATTTAGAGACTGGTTGATCAGAGGGTGATTCTTCAGGTTTTTGGTAGGACCCTATTTCTTGGGGCTACCCTAGTTGAGATTGCCTCTGTATCAGAAGAAAAGATGTTGTTTCCATTTTCAGATAAAGCATGCTATACTTGTCCTAGACTGGTTAGAAACTTGATAGGTTCTTGGGTCTCTGAGTCAAAAAAGTAAATACAAAATCAGGAAGGGCCTCCTGTCTAGCCTGTCAATAGCACTGAGTTGTAAGGAATCCCCAGGAGTTCTTTTTATCCTGAGAGGAGATATGGGTAGCAATTTGAGACAGGCTCAGAAGTTTTCAGATATAACTTAGCCAAGGCCTTTTAAGGGTATGATTAGTATTTTTAACATTTTTGGGTGTCTGGGAGTGATCCCCTAGTTCAGTATAAATCTGTGGATTTTTTTTTATTTATTATTTTTTTAAATTTATTTGAGAGAGAGAGAGAGAAAGAAAGAGGTAGGTAGAGAAAGAATTGGTATGCCAGGGCCTTCAGCTGCTGCAGACTAACTCCAGATGCATGCACCAATTTGTGCATCTGGCTTATGTGGGTCCTGGGGAATCGAACCTGGGTTCTTTGGCTTTGTAGGCAAGCGCCTTAACCACTAAGCCATCTCTCCAGCCCCTGTGGATTATTTTTGTTGCAAAAAAGTTTCTTACTCTGTAAGGACTTAGGAAGCTCAAAGAAAAGAATGACTGACCTCTTTCAATAAAGCCTTAAATGCCAGGTATGGCAGTACACACCTGCATTCTTAGCACTTGAGAAGCTGAGGAAGGATTGTGAATTTGAGGCCAGCTTGGGTTACAGAATTAGACTCTGTCTCAAAAACCAAAAACTGGGGCTGGAGAGATGGCTCAGTGGTTAAGGTGCTTACCGGCAAAGCCTGACAACCCAGGCTCCATTCCTCATTATCCATGTAAGCCAGATGCACCAAGTGGCAAATGTGCCTGGAATTCATTTGCAGTGATTAGAGGCCCTGGTGCTCCCATACTTTCTCTGTATCTCCCTGCTTGCAAATAAATATATAAAATTAAAAAAAAAAAACCCAACAGAACCCTTTTGGTTCTTGCAAGGAAAGCCTCAATCCATCCTGCAAGCTGTTAATAAGGACCAGCAGGCATTTACAGGTCCGCCCACAGAATGGTGGTGGCAAATGAGACAGGCCTCTATTTTTTTTTTTTTTTTTTGAGGTAGGGTCTCACTCTAGCCCAGTCTGACCTGGAATTCACTATGTAGTCTCAGGGTGGCCTTGAACTCACGGCGATCCTACCTCTGCCTCCCAGGTGCTAGGATTAAAGGCATGTGCCACCAGGCCCTGCTAAGCATTGCTTTTAAATCTAGGGTCCACTATACTTCTGGATTCTTTTATAAACCTTGTGAGAGCCTAGTTGGAAGTAACTTGGTCTACATTCCATCTTACTTGGTAGGGGAGAAAGGCCATCTGTATCTGTCTTTGTGGCTTTCCTTGTTTCCCTATCTGCCAAGGTGTATTTGTGTCTCTCTTGATAATATTTGCATCTCTCTCCTGGTGACCTTTGTGCATTGACGACAGCCACTTTTCATGGCTCTTAAAGTGCTCGTAAGAGGAACAGGATCTTTGTGCCATGTTGCATTGGGGCAGTTTTTGCTATCATTTCCTTTCTTCCTATATGGTAACACAGGTATATAAGACAAGGAAGGCGTATTTAGAATATGTAGAAACGGGCTTGCCTTATGTAAGTGAAATGAAGGCTATGAGCTGAGCCTGCCTTTAGGTAGACAATGCTGGGAGACAAAAGCCTTGCTTAATAGTCAACTGGAAACTTATCTACTAGTATATTCTGGGTTTTTCCACCCCATCTTTTATAAAGCTGTTACTGTCAGTAAACCATTCTTCCTCTATAGCTCATCTCTTAAGTCATGTCTGTTGGAACTTATCTGCTCCATTGTTTCTTTACATGAATGAGCCAACCCATTATCCTGGGAAGCCATGAAGGTAGCTGAGAGATCTTAATTGTAACATCTGGAGCCCACCAACAGGGTCTGATATTTGGCTAGGCATTCTCCAATTAGCCACTAATGGCCTTTAACCTGCAGAAGTCTCTTCAACTAGGAGGGTGGTAGCTGCTACAACCTGGAGGCAGCTTGGCTACCTGCTGAACAGCCCAGTTGGTTTGAGAAATAGTCTACGCTTTGGGGGTATCTCCATTTGGGGGTCAGTACTCTGAGGAGGCAACTACTCCTGTAACTCTTGGCAACACATAGAGTGAGCAATGTTTAAATGAGGGAGGTTCAAGGCTGGGGCCATTGTTACCTGCCTATCTTCCTTTTTTTTTCACCTTTCTGTTCTCCTCTCCTCTCCCCCATCCCTCCCTTGTTTTTTCAAGGTCTTGCTGGGCAACTCTGACTGACCTGATATTCTCTACATAGGTCAACCTGGCTTCAAGCTCACAGCAATTCTCCTACCTTACCCCCCTGGTGAGTTACAGGTTTGCACTACCATGCCTAGCTCCATAGTTAGTAACTAACTCTTTTTTAAAAAATATATTTACTTCAGTAACTTTTTTAAAGGCCCATTGTCTTCTGGTCCAGTTGAGTAGCTCAATTTCAATTAATGATCTCATACAGGGGTTTTATAAGCAGTCCATTCATATTCTCGGAATCCAGTCATTTCTAAAGAGGATCCTACATGTTTCTTAGTATGTATGGGCTTGATCTTTAATGGCGGCATTCCTTCATCTGACTGACAGTGTGCTTTCCTGGGGTCAGAATTTGCTTTGAAATCTGGGCTTTAGATGGAGTGACTAATAACCTATCTTGTCTAGAAACTTGAGGATTATAGAATTGTCATCTAAGTCTGCCTCCATGGGGCTATGCATCAGTATATGGCAATAAGGTTTGTAATTTTAGCTATTAGTTCTCTTGTTAAAACACTACCAAGTACATGGGGCTGTCTGAAATCCAAGGCAATACAGTCCAGGAATATTGAGTGGTTAGTTTGTGGGTGTATCCATTTAAAAACAAGCAAGTGCTGAGTCAGGTTGAAAGGGACTACATCTTCAAGGTCAAGTACTGTGTACCAACTAACCTTTCTAATTACTTAGGTAGTATGGTATAAGGGTTTGGGACTATAGTGTAGAGGGATTACAACCCCATTCATGGTCCTTGAATCCAGAATGAGTTATTTCCTGTTGGGTTTTAACACAGGAAGGGTGGGTGTGTTCCAAGGAGACTGACATGAAACACGTAGGCCATCGCTTAAGATTTTATCTATGAGTGATTTTTTAAAATTTTTTTTGGAGAGAGACACAGAGAGAGGGAGAGGAAGACAGAGATGGGCACGCCAGCAGTGTCTCAGCTGCTGCAAACGAAATCCAGATGTGTGCACCCCCTTGTGGTCAAGTGCAGCATTAAGCCCTTGCATCACTTCGCATCTGGCTAAACGTGGGACCTGGAGATTGGAACCAGCGTTCTTAGGCTTAGCAGGCAGGTGCCTTAACCCCTAAGCCATCTCTCCAGCCCTCTATGAGTGATTTTAATCTTCATCTAGCCTTTGGGTGGATAGCGTGTAGGGAGTTTGTCTTTGTTTCTTAATGCAATTTTTACTGGTTGAACATGTATAGACTTTTCCAGAGATCCTGATCCTAAAACCTGAAAATCCACCAAGGAGGTTTCCTGTTCTTTATTCTGTTAGGCTGGTAACTAGTTTTTTTTTCTTCCCCTTAAGGTTTAGAGAGACTTTATTAGATTAACAGAGGAGAGATTATGAAGAACTGCTCATGAGAAGGCAGGAGGGGATAAAGCCTCAGTCTCTTGTTCCATATGCATATGCCGCCGCCTTGTGCATCTGGCTTACGTGGATACTGGGGAATTGAACCTGGGACCTTTTGCTTCACAGGCAAACTCCTTAACTGCTGAGCCATCTCTCGAGTCAGCAGTCTCTTATTTTTGAGACAGAGTTTTGCTATTGTAGCCTTTGATGGCCTGAAATGCACTATCTAGACCAGACTGCCTCTAACTTGTGGTAATCTTACTGCTTCTGCTTCCAAATTACTGGGTAGGATGACATACACCACCATGGCCAGCTTCAACAAGTACCTTGGGTTTTTTCCTTCCTTTTTTAAAGTATGTATTGTCAGACAGACCAGGAAGAACCACCCAATAAAGGGGTGGCTGTTTGAGCATCATCAGAAACTCTTGAACCAAGAGAGTGTTTCATTCTACAGCTTAATTGTACGATTGAAGAATCCCACCTTTGAGGTTACTTCAACCCCTGTAACAATGAAGCTTCAAAGAGGACAGAGGTCAGAGATGGTTAGTCAGAACAGTATCAACAGATACATTTCCTTACCTGTTACCTTGAGGGTAACATGAGGCTCCTCAGGAGCAGTGCTCATGGGAATCAGCTGAGACCTCAGTCCTTAGCCATCATGATGTTGAGAGACCCTTCTTGCTTTTGATCTGGGGACAGAACTTCTCCCACTGACCCCTTGGTTTGCCTAGGACCTGCACTGGGGCGGGGGGAAGTTTGGAACATTCCTTGCTCCCATGTGTTAGCTTCCTGCAACTAAAGTAAGACCTATTTCCTATTGACCAGTTGCCAGGCAGTGTAGATTGCTGTTTGTATCATTTAACATCACAGGCTCCCAGATAGATAGCAATTGGTCTCAGGATGAACTGTACCTTGAGTATTACCCATATCTGAGCTAGACGAGACTCTGGAATTAGACTATTAAATTGGTGTTGGAATGAGTTCCGACTCTTGGAGCTATTGGAAGAATTTTGGAGCCTGGGGCAGAATGTTGTGGGCTGAATGCATTCCTTCCAATTCATCCGTTGAAACTTGAATCCCGTGTGATAATATTAAGAGGTGGAGTCTTTACAAGGTGATTACATCATGAGACCTGAGGCCAGCTGAATGGGATGAGTAAGCAGGCTAGGGGGAAATGGCTAGGTCCTGCGTGGCTTTCACCATATGAGGATGCGAGAGGCACTATCTCCGAATTCTCGGACTCCTTAATAGTGGACATCCCAGCCTCCAAAAATGTGAGAAGATGAGTCTCTGATCTTTACAGAATACCCAGTTTTCCATATTCCTTTTCTTCTTCTTTTTCCCCCAAGGCAGGGGTTCACTCTAGTCCAGGCTGACCTAGAATTCACTCTGTAGTCCCAAGCTGGCGTCAAATTCACCTCTGCCTCCTAAATGCTGGGAGTAAAGGCGTGTGCCACCATGTCTGGCTCCATATTCTTTACAATGGCGAGAACTATGAAAGATATGGTCAGTAGGATCCAAGAAGTACTTAGGTCACTAGAGATGTGCCCTTGGAAGGAAGTGTGACCTCGCCTATTGCTTTTACTCCTTTTTGCTTTCTGGCTGATGAGATGAGCAGTTTTGCTCTACTTTAATTTCTCTCTTGTTCTGCCTCAGCCATAGGCACAAAGCAACAGAGGCAATCAGTCATGGAGCGGTATTCCACATCCAAACTATAGCAAACTTAAAGTATTAATGACAGCTTGGTACAGTGATGTACTCCTGTAGTCCCAGCTAAGAGCCTAATGTTCGAGGCCAGCCTGTGTAACCTAGTGAGACCCTATCTCAAAAAACAATAACAACAACAACAACAACAACAACAAAACACTTCTGTAATATAGCCTCTAGTAGGCCCTCCACACATCAATAAATCTATTAAAATTAATGTTGATCTACGGCTTGTCCCACTCTAGAAAACAGATTCTGTTCTAATGAAGTTTTGCTATTCAACCAAGGAAGACACAGACTACCAATAGGCTTATAATTTTAATTGACTTTAATGATTATTGCTCATCTGCAAGGATTAATATTGCATTCATTAAAAATCATTCAATACAAAATGAACAATTTCCTTCCAAGTTGGTCTCCACATGCTCCCTCTGATGCCAGACATTTTCCAGTCCTTTGTTACATGGCTTGGCAGAGACGAGCCCTAGACCTATTATTCCTAAGGACACAGTAATAGGTACGGAATCAGAGGGCAAACCAGAGGGTAGTAAGACCTGGGACTCTTCCCTCCAGTAGATCTGACCAGGTAACTGTTGGCCAGAATAACTCCCCTAATGGATGTGGGATTCTGATTGGCTGGTTAAGTGCCATAGGAAAAGGGGCTTCAAATATTAGCATCTACAGAGAAGAAAGCATGATCACATTGGCAAGGAGTAGGAAAGGACCAGGAGGGAGAAATGGGAGAGGAAGGAAAAATCGTTTTGGCAAGATAATAATCCCCTGCTAAGAAGCTGCAGGGTTGAAGCTTTCCTTTCTTGTACTTCTGTTGTTAATGTTTCTCTGACCAGTGGAGAGAGAGAAGTAAAAATTCCTAATACCTAGCATTAATGCATGATCCAACTTTGAAGAACTGCAAGCTAAAACAAGTTGAGGTTTTAAAATCCTGGATAATTATGTACTTAAAGCTCACGAGCATAAAGCTCACTTGACCATGCAGAGATGCTGGTAAGCAGGATGCGTGACGTGAGTCTCTCTGATGTTTTTAGAGACCCTCTCTGGTGGTTCTTACAGAGCACAAGTCAGGATGTACTGATTACTTTCTCTAAACACTGTTCTTTAAGATTTTAGCTTATAAACTTTTTGTGGCATGTGTCAATTAAAAATGGCACCACCACCCTAAAAGTATTGGGACCTACAGTTCCAGACAGATTATACAATTAGATTTTCATTCTTCTTCCCACCTACACCTACTTCCTTTCCAGTATTTTAGGTTGCAGAAGCACAGCTGGCCAGAAACTTGTTCTTAAAGGATAAACCCTAAGTGTTTTATGCCGAGTAATGACTAGAGAAATTGGCCATCGGCATATGCTGTATGGGGCAGAGCTGAGACGTTTTGCTTATGGCTCCAGTTCACTGATGCTATAGTGTGGGCTTAGAAACAGAGGGACTCAGCAGAGTTGGAGACTAGCATTTTCCTAGACGTCACTCTTTCTGCAAAGGTTCTAAAGAGAAATTGGTAACTAACCACCTGAGCAGTTTCTCAGTGGTAACACTCAAAAATTTCCTTAATTAAAAGAAATACAACAGAAATAAATGCTAGGGGACAAAATTCAACTTGACAGAATGCAGTTTAGTTAAAAACTAGAACAATGAGATTGGTGGAAGGGCTGCACTATAAATCCAAGTGGGCCTACTGAGGTGTAACAAGCAACACATTTCTGAGCCAGACATGCCACCTTTACACAGGAAACGGGGCTTAGAACTTCTATGGGAAACTGACATGCACCACCTACATCTAACCTACCTGCTGTTAAGTACCATCCTGGCTCCTCTGAAGAAGTGAAAGAGCCCTGATTTCACCAGTAGCTACAAAATAGGCTCTTTTTAAGGCAATTTAGACATTACAGATTGTTCCACATAAACGGTACCTTAGCATTTCATGTTAACACGGTACCTAGTTAAGACCAAAGTCCCCAGAAATAGTTAAGACAGAATCAACTTTCTGGGCTGGAAGAGTAAAATCTTTCTCTAGTGACTAGGGTGAGAAACCTTAAACCTGTTTCATCTAAAGAGCCATGAAGCAAGCTCCTGTGTGTTCTGCAAAACTTCAATCATGAGATGAAAAAAAAAAAAAGAAAAAGAAAAAGAAAAAAAGAAAGTGAAATTAAGAAAAAAAATCAAGAAGAGAGGAATAAAAAGAAAATAAAAAGTTATCTTAAAAAATATTTCTATTAGAGTTGTGTGGTTCATGTGGACTGGTCACTGGCAACATGGTCCATTAGTATCTGGAAAGAAAGAGAGTAACTGTCAACAGGCCTTCTTTGAGAGAAGCTAAAATAGCACTTTCTCTAGGGCCCTACACCAGCCTAGGCTGAGGAAGCCTTCAGGCTTAGGGCATCATCCAACCCTGTTCCTGTTTCCAAACCATATAAACCAATGGTTTTCAACTCTCTCTCTCTCTCTCTTTCTTTTTTTTAAAGTTTTTTGAGGTAGGGTCTCACTTTAGCCCAGGCTGACCTGAAATTCACTATGTAGTCTCAGAGTGGCCTCAAACTCACGGCAATCCTCCTATCTCTGCCTCCCGAGTACTGGGATTAAAGGCGTGCACCAGCACGTACAACTTGGTTTTCAATTCTTAACTATGTATTAGAATAGTATTTAAAATTTTTTTAAAAAACAAGATAATGTTGCCTAAGCACCTACAGACTAAGTATACCAGAACCTCTAAGGTGAGGCCCACACACCACAAATTCAGAATATAATTCTTACATCTACTGGCAGATACACAGTTTTTCTGTCTGTCCTGTTGTTGTTGCTATTATCATCATCTTATTATTTTTGCAGTGCTGAGAAATGAACCCAAGGAGGGCCTTCCCATACTAAGCAAGCATTTTAACAGTGAACTACATTAATAGCCCGTGTCCCATTAACTCTGCCTCCCAAGTGCTGGGATTAAAGGCATGTGCCACCACGCCTGGCTTCTGGAGCAGTATTCTGATATTCTTCAATATCAGGTTCAGAACCTGATCTTTGTTGAAGAAAGCTGGCTAGGATAGTTGATTTTAGCATTGGGGAAAAGAGCTTTTTGTGGCTTTCTCTTATTACCTGTAATAATTAGGTTTAAATGGCCCATTTTTGTTGAGTCCCAGATATTTTGCTTGGTCATCTGTCAGCTCTGTCAGGTGGGCATCAAATGATGGCAGGTGCAAGCTGGCAACATACTCATCTAGGAGGAGCAAAGTGACAGTAGAGTCCCTGCCAGATAAGCCTCTCAAGATATAACCTCCCCCTGTTTTCATTTTGAAACTTTGTAAGAAAGAGGACAGGAATGTAATAACTGAAAGAATTCACACCTTGCAATATTTGCTAAATTAAAAAACAAAACCCTTCAAAGCTGCATTTCTGGCCGGTCATTCCTTTGGATACCTTCAAAGTATTAAGTAGAAAGCCACATACCAGGTGACAAAATGGGTAGACTTGTACCTCCCTATCTTTTTCTGCCAATGATTTTGGCTTCACTTCAATGGTTACAATGCCATGCAATATATGTCCTTTCTGTAACAATCTCCCTGACTGGATCAAGCTATCATCAATCACGAATTAAAGCAGACCCAGGAAATCTCAAAAGAGCCTGAGTCATCAAGATTTATCTAGGATATCATTCATAAAAACCATCAATCTTAGGCTTACGAATTTCTAAGGTGGCTGGTGCAAGTTTAGTTCTTTCCCATAGATGAACTTCCATAGATGACTTTTATGAATACGAATTAACAAACCACCACCACCACCTAAGGTAAGCCATTTAAGGAGACTAAAGCATGAAATTTATTAGCTTAAAATCTAGCATTTGGGCTGATCATAAGATATGAGGAGATGCGTACCACTATGTAAAAAGGCAAAGGCCTAAAGATGAGTTTATGTTACATGAGTACAGGATGTATACTTGAACTGTAAATGTTTGATTGGAGGTGATTTGTCAACCGAGGCAGAAGATGAACAATATAACATGTTTCTGTTTTTCTCGTTTTGGTCTAGGCTGTAGCCAGCTATGTTAGGAAGTTTACCAAGCTTTATTATAAGGCTACTTGAGAATAAGAGCATCTACTTTAAACCAATGTACTAAGTACTGCCATTCATTAGCTCGAATTTTTACTATAACTCTGTAATGTATACAGTACTATCCTCACTTTTGCCTCATGAAGCTAACAGAATTTCTTCTGAGGCCAAACATTTAATCAGTTCTAACTCCAAATCCAGTGCTCTTCATAACAGCTAGCCATTTTATCAAACTATGCAGCTGACTAGGGATCAATATGGGTTTCACTGTTTTTCACTCACCCATTTTCTTAGGAAGCAAGTATACATCTTGTTTGTACCGTCCCTCGGGTGCATTGTACAGTTCTATCAGTGCCAATGCCTAACGGGAGAAAAAAAGAACCATAGAACAAAACATGTCTTAGGGAAATAAAAACAAGGTTTAACAAGGCTTTCGGGTAAGTATGACAGTAATCTACCATTATGACAGCACCCAGTACTCTACCTGTGCTACAGACCAGCATGTATCATTAAGAAGATTTGTTGGTATTTTGTTTAGTTCCTGACAAAAGAACAAACTATACAGAACTAAGCTGAAACACTCTATTCTCAACTAAACAGGCAATTCAGACACACACTGACTAATGACTCTTCAAAACTTGAAGCAGCAAAAGTCTCACAGCTTATGAAAGGGAAAAAAGAAAAATTTGACAAGAATAGCACACACATCAGAACTCCATTGTGTGCAGCTCCACAGGTCTCGCTCAGTGCAGGAAAATCAGGCATCCGGCCACATACCTGCGTTGTAGCTGTGATGGACAGAACAAAGGTGGGAACTGTAGAGCAGCTCAAATTGAGCAATCGACCCTGGGAAGGCAACAGAGAGTTGGGATGAGCTGCTGCTGCTTCTTTTAGATTCTAAATGGCATATAAGTTAAGCAAGCAGATGAGAAAACTCAGACCCTTCTGCATTCTATTGGAAAAAAAAGAATTACAGTGCCAGACCAGGACTATGGGTTTATCCTATTTATTCTATATTATTTTGTTTTTTTGCAAATCTGAGTGTGAGAGGCTGAAAACCAGTTATGGTCAAGAACTAGTATGTTACTTAGCAAAAAGGAAGTTTTCCTGGAGTTCCCTTTGGGGGCTAGATCATTTGGAAAAGTACCTCCAGCCAAAGACCAAATTCAGGCAAACACAGGCCTAATGTTTCCCTAAGCCTTCCCTCCTTCCATGGACACAGCCAGGCTGCTTGTGCCACCCTCCAGAATCCTGTGTGTGTGTTACCTCTGCCAGGAGCACAACTCGTTTGCCATCAGGCCAGATGACATGGTCCACCTGAGATCGTACCCGTTCCCATGTCAGCTCTGGAGTGCGGAGGCTGGTCTGAAAGGAAGAGGGGACAGCTGACTCTGGCTCTGATGGAGGAAAGGGAAGGCCTAGCTACAACTGAAAGAAGCCTCACCACATCGATTTCCGTGTTGGAGTGGCCCATATTGCATACAATGCAACTATTTTTCATGCGATCCAAGTGTTCCCGCGTCACTACATTCTTATTTCCTGAAAGTAAAGATTGTGGCTGAAGAAGGAGATGCTGGGCATCTCAACAGTACTGACTGGGTTTCAGCTAGAACACAGGAGATGAAGTTTTTGGACAGTAAAGAAGCTTTCACACATTGTGAGAAAAGAAGTGCAAAGGTCCACTGGCTTGATTATTTAGTATTAAGATACAGCAGTACAGAAAGTCACCAGGAAAAAGGCTCCTTCCTTTGGAAAATATGTGAAGGTTCTGAGAGCTTACTTTAGTGCTCAGACCTCACACTTCTGTGTCTGCAATGGGTGAGGTCACCTTTGAGATTTAGCCTCAGAGTTAACACTCCTCCCTATGCAACAAAACACTGATACCTACCTGTGCAAGTTATTACAACGTCGACCTGCCGGATGACTTCATTTAGCTTCACCACCCTGAACCCATCCATGCTGGAAGAAAGGAAGAAACACTATAGCAAAGCAAGAAGGGAGGGTGTGTACATGCATATGCGCATGGGCGAGACCACACTGGTCACAACATGAGACGACAAAATTGCCTTCTGAAGTCAAAGCCAGTGCTATCTCCCACAGTGGTTAAGTGATAAGCTGCACCAAACGACATACTGGTTTCATCAAACTTCAAGAGACTCTAGAAAAGCCCCGAGATCACAGTGGTGGGTACAGAACAATCCTAAAATCTTCTCTTTCCCCGGGAGATTTCTGCAAGGATGATTAGTAACACAATCACGAATGCTCAATAATATAAGACACCTGGAACAAATCTAATAGTAGTATTGTCACTCTGTTCCTTACCAGGCCTGCAGAGCACAGATGGGATCAATTTCTGTGATGTAGACGATTGCTCCCAGGGCCTTCAGAGCAGCACAGCAGCCCTTTCCTACCTGCAGGACACGAGAAAGGCCACATTTCCAGGTCTATTAAGGCATGGTCATGGGGCAGACAGGCTCTTTGGGAGGTAGGAATTAGAGTTCTTAAAATCACCATCATCTAGTGAGCACCTGACACTCCAACCCCAATCAGAGCAGAAAGAGACCCAGACCAGGCTGTGAACCTCAATCAGAGGTAATTTATCAGACATGTCGTGGCACAGGTTAGGGGGAGGGGGCCTTTGGGTAACCGGTACCACTAGGGAAACAAGACCAAGCAAGAGCAACTCCAATTTCTTATTCCACAAAAACCTAGTGATGCTTACTCAAGGACAGCCTAGCAGTCCAAGAACTTCTGTAGATCACTGCTGAAGACAGTAAAATCTCCTGTAACCTACTCTAGTTTAGAGATATCCAACCATATGCTATTTCAGAGTCCACCCTCCATTCTAATACAAGTCACTCATGGGGCTAATGCTATATATACACTTGAATTACAGTTCATAAAGGTTATTGTTATAGTTGGGGAGGAAATAATGCTGACATACCATTCCACAGGACAAATTGGTGAAATCTGAACTCAATCCATTTAGCTCTATTCATGAATTCTTTTTAAGACACATTATCTAAAAACGTATTTTGATCCCTGCCTGCATCAGTGACTGTAGACTGAACGCACAAGTCTCCTTCACCCAGTATTTCTAAAGTCTGTGAAAAGACAGAGACACTGAGGCTCAGCTATTTACCTCACCATAGCCACACACCACCACTTGTTTCCCACCAAACATCACATCTGTGGTCCTCTTCAGGCTGTGGAAACAGACAAGGACTCACTCAACTCAAACATTATTAGCCCAACTCAGTCCCTTCTCACAAAGTCAAAGTGTGGGGCAATGCCCAAGGCAACTACAATGGAAGCTGGCTAAACTTAGTATGAAATGGGCTCCTTTAATGAACTTCTGAAGGCAAAGAAGACCAGGGGACAAGCCTATAGTGACATCAGACTAATAAAAATCCAACCCAATCCAAATCAATCCCCTCTAAGTCTGAATATATACACGTTTCAACCTACCCATCCAAAATGGATTCTCGGCAGCAGTACAAGTTATCAAACTTCTGTTTGGTAACAGAATCATTGACATTCATGGCGGGAACACATAGCTTCCCAGCTTTGGAGAGCTGATACAGCCTATGGGGAGAAGAAGTCACAAAAACAAAGAAAAACCAAGTTAGCTGGTAAAACAGTACAAAGCAACATCTGCCCAATTCCCTTCAAGTTCCATGCTGCCCCGCTCTTAGTTTTTGCCCAAGGATAGTAGGAAATGTCATTTTTTTTTGTCATCTCTCAATTTATTTTTTCTTCTCCCTCTATCCTTTAATTATGGGAGGAAAAGAAAAACTTTTCAATTCTCTCCCATGAAAGGGAATTACATCCTCAGGCCGGCGTTTTTCCATCTTTAAAACTCCATGTCTATTTCTGATAAATGAAGATTACAATGATTTAGAAGTGGTTTCCTGTGTTTATGAGAGCAATTGTGTGCAGTTTGTTCCTGAATTGAGAAACACTTTTAGATGTCATTTAGGTATTTTCAACAAGTCAAGAAAAATTTCCCAGTTTTATTTTTGTAGCATATATAACATAAAGTATTTCAACAGGCTTTCCCCTCCATATTTCAAATATAAAATTATAATACAACATTAAATACAGTTTTTCAAGATACACTCCTTCCCTACTCTCCTACCCCCAAACAGTATTTAAGAATTATTCAGTGGAGTAAATGGGAGAGAAAAACGTGAACTAGAACCTGAAGAAACTTCCTTCTAAAGTCACCCTGACTTTTCAAAAGTAAAAACTCAGTTTTGCCTAACAAAGATACTCCCATTTAATTATTACAAGACTGAGACATAGCCCTAAAGCCTAAGAGAGACCAGAAGAATTTGATGAGGCAAGGACACAAGGGGCAGCTACTCCAGAATCTGTTACCTGTGAACACCAGTCACGCTCTCTTCCACAATGCCTCGGATCTTCTTAAACACGTTTGGATACTTCTTATAAACCCAGTGGGTTAAGTCTCCCCCATCATCCAGGATCTATAGAACAGCCAGAAGACTTCTATGGGCATTCAGGCTGCTAGAGCTGGGGGGAACTTTGAGCCCACTTTCTGTACTAGTAAGAGAGCCCTATGTTTTGGAAGAGTACTTCTTAAAGCTCCACAGAGTAGGCTTAGACAGGGGAAATATGGATAAATTTGTTGGTGTAAAATGATTAAAAGAATTCCAAAGTGTGTTCTAGGCTACAATAAAGAGCCTCAGTTTTTATTTTATTTATTTATTTTTTTGTTGAGTTGGGAGTCTTGCTCAGGCTGGCCTTTTATTCCTGAGCTCAAGTGATCCTCCTGCTTCAGCATCCCAAGCATTGGGATTACAGGCATGTACTATAATGCCCAACTACAGCAAAGAGTGTTGGCCTACTATCAGACTCATTTTCAGTCTAGAATTGAAAAATAAAGCCTCTTTGTATACAAAAGAAGAGCTTGGACAGGGAGTAGAGAAGTAGGAATCCTACTCCAAAGAGGGTCATTTCCTTTCATTTAATTTTGCTGTGTTTGAGCCATGCGCTCAGCTAGTCTTACCCTTCCCCCACCTTTCTATTCAGTACTCAGAGCCATTCTTCTCTCTCTCTCTCTTTTTTTCTTTTTTGAGCTGGGAATTGAACCCAGGGCCTCGTGCACCTCAGTCCTATACTGAGTAGCTTTTATACTAAGCATACTTCAGCAACAAAGTCAGTGAGTAAGACCAAACATCCAAAATATATTTAGGGAACCATGCTTTGAGAAAATGAAATAAATGTATAATGAAAAGGATGGGATGGATGTGAATTATTACCATGTTGGCCTGCCACCCATCCATGTTCACACAGCGGTCAATACACCACCAGAAATCATCTTCTGACTCGCCCTTCCAAGCAAACACTGCAACTCCTACAAAGATGGAAACAAATCAGCTCATTGTTTCTCTGAGGAGTCATATATTATCAGTTTCTGAGATCCATATGAAGAGAGAAAGGAAAAAATAATTATTATGAAGAGGTAAAAACTTTGAGCAAAGTCAAGATCAAAATAGCACTTTTAGTTTAGAAGTTAATATTTTATTTTATTAAGTTAATATAATATATATTACATATAATATTTTAATAAGTTAATAATAATAAGCTAATAAATTCTGTTTCAAAAGTATTTGAGTCATAAAATACTTAAGCCAATTTTATACTTTAAACTGTCTCTTAAGGAGATAAAACAAGTGGGAAGAAAACAAAGTCTTTCTCTAAAGAACTATTTACTTATTTTATTATTTTTTTGTTTTTCGAGGTAGGGTCTTGCTCTAGTCTAGGCTGACCTGGAATTCACTATGTAGTTTCAGGGTGGCCTCGCTCACAGTGATCCTCCTACCTCTGCCTTCTGAGGGCTGGGATTAAAGGCGTGTGCCACCACGCCCAGCTTGGAGAACTATTTATTACAGATAATGCTTTCAGCTTTCAGCAATATGAAAACTTACTTCTCAAAGTGTTATGCTTAGGTTATAAAATTGTACACTTATTAATTATTGTCTTATTAATTCATCAATATAAAGTAATGGCATTATGGATTTCTTTTTGGAAGTTGCTAAATGTTCTACAATAAACACTTATCAGAAAAGATTAAGACAGAAATATCATAAAGTTACTTTGTAAACATCCTAGGAAGATGGAGGTCCTCAGAGAAACTTCATGGTGATGTTGTTCTGAACATCTTAACAACAAAACTATTTTGTTAATTAAATTTACAGTATCAATATTTTCAGTGCAATACTGAACACCAAATCATCTAATGCTCAATGTTTACTTGCATTCTTTTGGTGAGAAGAGATCAGCTAAGACTCTTCCTACCCATTTAGCATTAGAATCAGGCACTTCCTCAGGTCCTTAGATTCTTTTTTTTTTTTTTTTTTTTTGGTTTTTGAGGTAGGATCTCGCTCTAGCCCAGGCTGATCTGGAATTCACTATGTAGTCTCAGGGTGGCCTTGGACTCATGGTGATCCTCCTACCTCTGCTCCCGAGTGCTGGGATTAAAGGCGTGCGCCACCATGCCCAGCTAGGTCCTTAGATGCTAGACAAGTGCTCTATTACTGAGCTGCATCCTCAAACATTTGATACTTTTGTATTGCCCAAATGGACACACATGATATGACAATTCTGAAACACAGTTATACTGTGATAATTAATTTGAGGCACAACTGGTAAAAAGGCTGAACTTACCAGCCTCAGCCAGTGCTGCAGCTACTTCATTCTGAGTTGAATAGATGTTGCAAGCAGACCAGCGGCACTGAGCCCCCAGGGCACAAAGTGTCTCAATCAATACCTAGATGGATGTGCAGGAAGACAGGGTGAGGAAGTGTAGGGAGCAAGCCTCAGTTAAGAACACAACACCTGTACAACAGCAAAAGGCCCCACACTGGGGAGTTACAAAAGGGTATGACTGAGCTGCGTGGCACACTGGCATTTATCTCTGAAAGACATGTTCCTGAACGTCTTAACACTTTTATAACAATTATATTTTAGATCCCCCTAAGTCAGGCGTCCTAAAAAAGAGTTTACTTTTACACAAACAAAAATAAAACACCACATTACTGTATAATAGAGTGGTACTATCTAGTAGCATTGGGAAGTTGGCTAGACGGGAAGAAAAAAGAATGTTTAAAAACAAACATATAACCAACACATAATGTATCAATACTAATTATATATATCTTTTTTTTTTTTTTTTTTGGTTTTGCAAGGCAGGGTCTCACTCTGGCCCAGGCTGATCTGGAATTAACTATGTAGTCTCAGGGTGGCCTCGAACTCACAGTAATCCTCCTACCTCTGCCTCCCGAGTGCTGGGATTAAAGGCGTGCGCCACCACGCCCGGCTCAATACTAATTATATTCTTAATAAAAAAATAAAAACAAACATCTAACCCTATCTAAAATCCCACAATTGTTTCTTCTCCTTATAGAAGTCCTATCTTTTTTGAACAAACTCACCGCTGTCTGGGCTGTGATGTGTGTACAACCCACTATTTTAGCACCAGCCAAGGGCTTCTCTCCCTGAGCACGTTTCCTGAGTGAAATCAGAGCAGACATGTCTGTGGAAGAACAGAGGATCTGAGACAGGTCCACACTAACAACACCATTTGCTCCTGTTCAGCTACAAACAGGGTTAGGTCTGCAGAGATAGGGTGAGATGGGGCAGGAAAATGGCAAGCATATTTTTTCTGATGACTGGAAGCTTCAACAATACAGTAATAGTAGAGAGTTCTCATGAGACCACTCAGTTCTCACATTATCTACTGCTCTGCTTTGTATGTGCAGAGGACAGAACAGAGAATGAACAGCTCTCAAAACTGATCAAAGTGGAGTACGAGTGTTCACCAGTCATTTCAGAGGGAAGTAGTTATGGCATAGGCTAGTGGACTTCCATACATGATTATCAGAGCAGGAAGAATGAAGCTGCCCTCAGTAAAAGCCACTTGCTTTTGTTTTGCTGTGTCAGTCTGTTTGGTTTCTTGACCCCTCTTCTTAGTATCATGGCTTCAATGTGAAAACAACAGAAGAGCAGAGACCTTTTGGGGGGTAGGGCTGTGTAGAGAAACCACTGAACTGATTTCCAGTCACTTTTATCCTGCTCCAGCAGAGGGTGCTCAGGACTAAACTAGACACTAGGCCACCACATCCTTAGCTTAGAAACCTGCCACATAAGCTGCTCCTGGGAAATCTAGGTCTCCGCACTGGCAGCAACAATAAGATCCACTCACCACTATACAGTGATCTAACACTTGCTGACTCTGCATTGATGAATCTTGAATTTGGCAAGAAAACAGAAACTACTCCATGTAATTACCACACACAGAGAACAGGAATTAGAGAAAACAAAAACAAGAACCCTAGGGCTCAAATTCCATAGAGTGAAGTGTTTATCCAAAACTTCGGGAAACCTGTCTTTTCTAAGGATACTTCCAAGTCTTCAATAGTCTGTATCCTAATAACCAGCAAGAAGGTTGCTTGTGGTCTTCTGCCCACTCCCTTTACCTTGCTCTGCAATCTCAATTTCCCGGCGTCCAAATTCTGCCTGCTTGATGTTCTTCACACAGAAATTGCTGCTACCCTTGGAGTTGGTTTGCTGCTTCTCTCGAGGGGAAACCTCATCGTCAGAGCTATCTGTGTAGGATGCAGCTAGAGCCAGTAAAGAAAGAGACAAAGGTAGAAAAACCTCAATAGCTCCAACCTCAGTGAGTGCAGCTTCCAAGAGACTGTCGTTGAAATGAGGTGGACACTCTTTTTTTTTTTTTTTTTTTTTGGTTTTGCAAGGTAGGGTCTCACTCTGGTCCAGGCTGACCTGGAATTCACTACGTAGTCTCATGGTGGCCTCGAACTCTTGGCAATCCTCCTACCTCTGCCTCCCAAGTGCTGGGATTAAAGGCATGCGCCACCATGTCCTGCAAGGTGGACACTCTTAATTCAGGGCCCTCTTTTATGTCACTCTCAGTCTAGTCCTCTGGGTCCAGCTAAGAGCAGGTGTGAGTGAAACCACTATGCATCTCAGCACTGCAGATCTTTCACCCACGCCTAGGATGATGTACCACTGGTGTCTGTGACAAGAAACCAACTATCCGCATCTTGTACCACCTATGGTAATCCTACATAATACAAGTACTTGGTCCCTATCTCGACTGGAACTAGACCTGGCAAAAATGGAGTAATTTAGAAATAAGGAATTCTATTTCTCTAGATCACTGGCTTTCACACAGAATAACACAGACGGTTTGCTAAAAACATGTTATAGGCCCCATGGCCAAAAACATCCCCATGTGTGAGAAGTCTCAGGAGGTACCCAGGAGTTGGTATTTCCAACAAATTTCCAGGCGTTGCTGATGCTGCTGTTGAGAGGATGCCACTCAGAATCAGTGCCATAGATGAGAGCAAGGAGAGTGCCTTGCAAGGGAGAAGGAAGGAAAGTGAGCAGGTCTTTCTCCTGCCAGCTTTGGGAAAAAGTCTGTCAAGAACAACTTTAAATAGCAGCTCCACATAAAAGCTAAATATACCCTTCAGATAAATACGCAATAGGATCTGCAGTTACTCTTTCCTCTCACATCACTTCTTTCCTCTCTGAGGTGAGTGTTTGCCTCATTACTGTTTCTGTTAGTGCATTAAGGCTTTCATGACCTCCACAGACAGGTCCTCCAAAAGGACAAAAGTCCAGTGAACACTAACACTATAAAAGGTCAACTTCTCCACTGTACCTAGTTAACCCTATTACTAAGCTTTTAAAATACTTTGCTGGTTTCTAGATGGTTTAAGTCTTCACTCATTCTATCTTTCCTCTTCCTATAACTCATTCAAAATTAATTTTCCTTCCCTCTCAACTGTGCCTTTTTGTCTCACTCTGAGGTACCTTTTCATTTATGACAGGCATTACATTTGGGTTTGTTTTCATGCAGGTCTACCGCCACTGAATCTGTAATATTTATTTCAGTGGTTAACCCTAGCTATCTCCATTTGTTCTCACCTGCCTATCTGGCTTATAGGTTATCAATGGCACAAGGAAAAGGTGTGTGTGGTGTGTGTGTGTGTGTGTGTGTGTGTGTGTGTGTATTTACATTCCTTATACCTCAAGCCCGACCCTTAAAGTTAATAATACAATGCAAACAATATTCTGGCAAGGGACAATGAATGGCTTTTGGTACAAATCCTTTGTTAACAATAATGGCAATCTGGGACCTTGGGCAGGCCTCTTCATCCTTCAACCACGTTTCTTCAGTTAAACTGATGAAGGGTTGCAATAGCTGACCCTTGTATTTCCTCCAGTACTCAATTCTACATTCAACAGCCATTTCATGGTCATTTCTTAAAACATAACTGTTTATAACTGAGACAAGCACAATCAGAAAAAGACTTGACTTATTATAGATGGCTAACACAGAAAGAGGAGAAAAAAAAGAAAAAGAGCTACAGCCACATTACAGTAGCTTTTATTTCCCCAGTCCTAAGGTTACAGGTGATGACATGTCAACAAAAAGGGGTAACCTCATATATACTAATTTTATTATTTTAATTCTCTCTTGGGGACAGGAAGAAAAAGACATGTAGAAGATATTTTATACAAAGAAATTATGCTTCAAGGTACATTCTCTTATAAAGGTCAGTTCTGACAGCCAGGTACCACTGATTCTCTCCCATGCCAATGTGGACACATGAACCTGTCCAGTACTACCAACCAGGCCAATGGCCACAGACCACCCACACAGACAGCCTGAGAAGAAAGTCTGGAGATGATAGACTTGCTGCAAGTCTTGATGTGAGGAATTTTTGGGATACCAAGTTCCCACCAACCTGAACTGTAGCTGTCAGTGGACGACTGTGAGATGGAACGAGACAAAGATCTCCGGCCAGTCTTGGTTGGGAATTTGGTAAACTCCTGCATGTCATCAGCAAACTGGATTTGCTGTAAGAGAAAGAAAGAGTTGAAACTTTAGCACAAGGGAATTCTATGAAATGTTCTATTTTCCAAGGCCATACATTGTCTTCCCTAAAGGCCAACATTACCATGGGGTGCCTACTACACCAGCAACCTTTTCACCAGACATGGGGGAAAGCAAAGGCTGCTCTCTGATTTCTCTCAAAACACAAATACTGACTCTTTCTAGTTCCAGTAAGATTTGGGGTTGGAGGGAAAGGAGAAACCTAAAAGTCAAATTCTTTTAGTATTTGTCTAATTTTGCCAATCTTTCCATTCCAGTTTTCTTCCTTCCCTCTCATATAACTTTAACAAACTAAGCCCTTTACCTTTCCTCCCAACTCTATCACAAAACAGATATAATCTCATAGTGCTTCTGTTTTTTCTTCAAAAAATATTCTCTTGTAGCACATTCTTATTAAGTGGCTTGTGATCTTGCTTTTTGGAAAAAAAAACAATATCTAGAAATGACAGTAGACATTAATGTGTTAATATCAGAGACCAGCCACGTTCCACATAGGCAATATAGTATTCCCAGATCTTCTGTACCAGTAAAAATCCAAATCAATTATTTTACTATACTAATGAAGGAGCAATTCAAAAACACACAATAAATTCCATAAATTCTAACCACAGGAAGAATGTAAAAAGAAAAGATTTTGTTGGTAAACTCTGTATTTTTAAAAGCTTCCTAAAGCAGAATAAATCAGAATTAGATGTTTACAGGATAATTAGTTCACCCTGCCCCCTCTTTGTTCTAACCCTAACCCAGGCTGGCTTAGAACTCACCATTTTCCTGAATCAGCATCCTGAATACTGGGGTTATAAATGTGTTTTACCACACCCAGTACTGAAGGATACCTGGAATTCTGGCTATAGTAGAAAACAGCTTGAGATTAATATTATCTATAGACCAATTAGTGTTTTAAAATGTATGAAAATACTGAAATTTATTATGGGGTTTAAAACCTTTCTTCTGAAATCTTGTTACGCTCTGATAAGCTCATTCTATAAAATTTGAATAAATAGGATAGTTTGAGAATCTAATTTCAGATTCTCCTCAATCTCTTGTTTTTAAAAGGTCCTCATGGAGAATCCACTGAGTTAAGTCTTTAGCAAATATTACAGGTTAAAAATTTCTTCTGGGCTGGAGAAATGGCTTAGCAGATAGGGTGTTTGTCTGTGAAGCTAGAGGACCCAGGTTCAATTCCCCAGGACCCACCTAAGCCAGATGCACAAGGGGCACATGCATCTGGAGTTCATTTGCAGTGGCTACAGGTCCTGGTGAGTCCATTCTGTCTCTATCTCTCTTCTATCTCTCTTTCTTTCTCTACTTGCAAATAAATAAATAAAATTTTAAAAAATTATTCTGTACAATGCAAGGGACCTGGTCATTGCCACTTTCATGCTAGGAAGAGTAAACTACTATTAGTTATAGCTGCACAACCTTCCTCTCCTTATACATGCTCCTCCAGTTGGGGTAACACCAGGCTGCAGTGTAAGAATCAGACTTAGTCTATAGCCTCGGCACAGGCAACTAATATGAACAAACCCAAAACTGAATGGTAAGACTCCACAGTCATAAAGAATTAGTTGGGGAACATGTTGGGCGTTCAGCTTTCTGTCTATAATAGTTCTCACCAAGAATGAATGCAAAGAATGGAATTAGGCAGCAGGCCAGAGAGAAAAACCCTGGGTATACTTCTGTTTCAAATGCATCTTGGTTTAACATCTAATTGGGTGTTTTTCTTTATGCAAGTGTATAAAACAAGGAGGCACAAAGCCCAAACTGTTTTATTAAGTCTAAAAACAGAACCTAAATGCATGAAGCTAAATGCTATATATTCAGATATCTAGCTCAGGGCCTTACACAAGTAAGGCAACATTCAATAAATATGTGCAGAATGAGTGAACCTTTCAAAAGCCTTTTATTTTTTGTATTAGATCAAATCAATCAACCTTCAAAGGTCAAGTACAATAAAGACTCAAAACTAAAACACATATGCAAAGCCAGAACATGTTTTAAAAGTCTTTTTTGGAGTGCTAAAACCTTCAATTTATTCACAAAACTGCCTTTCAAAAACGGAAAAAAAAAACTCATTAAGATGACCACAAGTCATTTTGTACTTCTAGATAGGGTTTTCTATTGCATGTCCACATGACTTCTGCAGTCAGCAAAGCTAGTTTTACTGGAGAGATGACAAAGGTAATGGCTTTCAAACCAATGTGCAGATACGTTGATGGTGCAAAAAACAGAGTCAAAAGACCATTAGTGGCCCTTAAGAGCTTCTAGAGGCAGCCCCTTCTCCACACCCTCCCTGCTGCTGGCATGGGCTGCATGTTCAGACGCCCTTTCCTCTCCCAGCTGTTATGATTCTCTTCCTTGTTCAACTTTTTTCAAAAGGTTCTGGGCATGTTCCCAGATACCACCTACGTGGGGGATGAGGGAATTGCAATAACATTTGCAGATTTTTTGATAAAAAATATAGAGGCAGCTACAGTGAGCTCAACATCTTTCTTTTCTTTCTTTCTTTTCTTTCTTTCTCTCTCTTTCTCTCTCCCTTCCTTCCCTTTTTCCTTTCTCCTTTCCTTTCCCCTCTCCCCCCTCCCTCCCTCCCCCCCCCCTCCTCCTCCCCCTCCTCCCTCCTCCTCCTCCTCCTCCCTCCCTCCTCTTCTCCTCCCTCTTTCTCTCCTCCCTCCCTCCCTCCTCTCTCCTCCCTCCCTCCCTTTCTTTCTTTCTTTCTTTCTTTCTTTCTTTCTTTCTTTCTTTCTTTCTTTCTTTCTTTCTTTCTTTCTTTCTTTCTGGTTTTTCAAGGTAGGGTCTCACTCTGGTCCAGGCTGACCTGGAATTCACTATTTAGTCTCAAGGTGGCCTCGAACTCATGGTGATCCTCCTACCTCTGCCTCCCAAGTGCTGGGATTAAAGGTGTGCGCCACCACGCCCGACTAACATATTTATTTTTTAAAGAATATTATGTTTATTTATTTATTTATTAGAGAGAGAGGAGAGCAGAGAGAGAAAGAGAATGGGTACACCAGTACCTCCGACCACTGCAAACAAACTCCAGACGCATGTGCCCCCTTGTACATTTGGCTTACGTGTCCTGGGGAATTAAACTGGGGTCCTTAGGCTTCGTAGGCAAACACCTTAAGAACTAAGCCATTTCCCCAGCCCTCAACATATTTCTTTAGCAGCACAAGACCTGAATTAATAGTCATAATCTCTCCTTATGTTAATAATGCTTATCAGCAGCCTCAAGCTTAGCAAAGTATTTCCCATCTAAAAATATTAGACTGCATGGCAAGCAGCTTACTAAGTGCAGAGCCCCTACTACCTCACTCGTCAAGGAATGAAACATGGTTCACATCGAAAGTGGGCAGAATATTAACTCAAGCCCTGTCTGTCTATAAGGTGGCTCAGCAACACTCAGATGCATAACCTTGTTTTCTCTGCCAGCCTAAGCTACAAGCTGCAGACTGCTATCACAGTGAGCGCTCTGCCTGTTTCCTCCAGGCCTCCAGCTCCATGGGTTGTCTTCCCAGGTACTAGTTGCATCCCCTTGGTGAAGCACCTCCGAGAGCCCTGCTCACCTTTACACTGTGAATAAAGCCACTGCTGCCAAAAGCAACTTTTGGGTGTCAATTTTCAGTGAAACCAGATCTTAATAACAGCTCTCTTGCTGACTGGGTTGGACTCATTGCAATTATAATAGAAAAAAAATATAATTTGGGTAAAAAAATCAAAAGATGATTGCACAGTTGTGCCATTTATATTATTTTCTATCATTAAGATTTCCTCTAATCATTAAGTCTGTGTATGTGTCCACAGCATGTCATGTTGGTCCACTCCTTACACCTCTTTTTCTTTTTAAATTTATATATGAGAGGGAGGGAGAAAGGAAGAGGGAGGGAGGGAGGGAGGGAGGGAGGGAGGGAGGGAGGGAGAATGGGCTCACCAGGGCCTCTAGCCACTGCAGTGAACAACTCCAGATGCATGTGCCACCTTGTGCATCTGGCTTCATGTGGGTACTGGGGAATCGAACAGAGGTCCTTAGGCTTTATATGCAAGCACCTTAACTGCTGAGCCATCTTTCCAGCCCCCTCCAGCTTAGTTTTTTGAAATGGAGCTTCTTTTGCTGTTTTCCCACTGCAAAGGCTAGATTAGCTGGCCCACACACTTCAGGATTCTCCTGACTCTGCCTCCCATTGCTTGGAGACATGTTAAGAATATAGGTGTATGTGACACTGAGATGGGTGCTGGGGATGCCAGGCTTGCACAACAAATGCTTTTAACCAATGAACCATCTCCCCAGCACCCCTCAATCATTAAGTCTTAATTGATATACTTTAGTGTTCCTGCAAATCTAGATCTTTAAGGAGTAATAATACAAAATGTAAGGTAATATAGCCTTATGTTAACTATTATTTTGTGCTAAAGTAGTCACCACTCAGCCTTACCACAACTGAATAAACACACCAGTATTCCACTCCTGAACAGCACGTCTGAGAAAGGTTAGGTCAGACTGACCCACTCTTCAAATAGCACATCCAAATACAGAAGTCTACTTGCTGTGTCTTAAAAACCCAATTAACTATCAGGCCAGTTTAGCAGCTGTCTTGAAGCACCACTTCAAATAGCTTAACAGACATGGTGGTTACTTTCTTCTGTGTAGTACTGAGAAGGGCAGAAGACAAGCACTATCAAATAACACGGGGCACTTTACATCTCCCACCAAGTGTTAAGCAAGTGACAGAGCGAACTGTAAGAACTGTATAGACTTACCAAGAAAAAGGAAGTCCCTAACAATCCAAAAAAATTATAAGCCTCAAGAGAAAAAACCGTTATATGTTACTTGTTTAGTTGACCATATTAACTTTTTTAACAAGATTTATTTGAGGGGGGAGGAAGAGGAGGAGGGAAGGGTAGAGAAAATGGGTATACCAGGGCCTCCTACTACAAACAAATTCCAGATACATGTGTCACTTTGTGCATTTGGCTTTGTATGGGTACTGGGGATTTGAACCCAGGCTGTCAGGCTTTGCAAACAATGACTTTAACCACTGAGCCATCTCTCCAGCACTCATATTAATTTTTTTAAACCCACAAACACATGGCCTATACTCAAATGCTATTTAAATAGCTTATCTACCTGCCTTCCTTGAACTTACCCAACTTTGCTTTCGAGGTCCTGAATCAGAAAATGAAAAGCTACCAATCACACTATGGTGTTATGGCTAAGGGACACTGATCAGGACAATACCCATAGTGTATTGTGTACTTTGACTCAGGATAATATTAATTAGTGGTTTTGCTACTGAATTTCACTGCTCCTTTAGCAATGTCCTAGCTACCATAGTACATGCAAATATAGATATCTACTTGATGTATCTTAAAAACCCAATTTAATAGCAGGTCAGTCTGAGATGTATTCTAAAGTATCTGTTCAAATATCTTGGTAGGTACCATGCTAGTCCTTATCTAGATACTGTTTAACCTAGACTTCTGAATATCAGAGGTCAGGCCAGACATATTATTAAACTTGTTATTTCACATGTCTATCTTACAGCTTTAATTTCCTCACAAAGGTTTCCTCCTAAGGGTGAAGAACTAGACTCACAGGTAAACAGCAATTATTATGAAAACAAATCATTAGGAAAGTGTGGGGTAAATGGGCTTTCTTACTGCTGAGGATCATTTGAAGGATCTGTACCCCTTCAAAAAGTCAGTACACTATTGGTTATCTGATACTTTCAAAATTTCCACATTCTATCTCATTGCCTTATCTACCATACTGTGTAGGTAATTTTGTTTAGAAATTATCACCATATTTCTTAGCTCACACTTAGCACCGAGCAAAAAAAAGTGATTAGCAAAGTTAGAAGTTTTAACATCAATTGCTAAGCAGTGTATTAGAATTCCTTCTATGGCTCACACATCTTCCAGGGAACTCTTTCTTTTATAGATTCTATTCTCACCCATGCTCTTGTCAGAGGAAAGGGAAAAGGCTGATACAGTCCAAATACCTTTTCTTTTAAAATTTTAAAATTTATTTATCTGTTAGAGAGATTAAGACAGAGAAAGAGGCAGACATATAGAGAGAATGGGCACACCAGAGCCTTCAGTCACTGCAAATGAACTCCAGACACATGCACCACCTTGTGTATCTGGCTTATATGGGTTCTCAGGGAAATCAATTCTGGGTCCTTTGGCTTTGCAGGCAAGCACCTTAACTGCTAAGCCATCCCTCTAGCCCCCAAATACCTTTTCTTGATACTTACCTGCTATCAGTCTAATTCTCATTTCCCATGAATCCAAAGCAGCAGCAGCAGCAATAAACACCAACATCTTGGAATAAGACATGCATACTCTAGTCTCTTTCACCTAAATCAGATGAAAGCTTTCCTAAAGAGCATTCCCTTCCCAACACACTGTCCTCTGACACACCCACCAGAAAGCAAGGGATTTCAAGAGAATCAATCTCAGGCTAGAGTTGAGTGGCTTCTTCCATTCCCTGGTGCAGAAAGCAGTCTTCTGATGCTCAGCAGGTTTTGGCTGTTCCCTATCTCAAGTTTCTAGTTCTCGATCTCCCCAAATGGGGCCTGAGTTGCTAGTGGGGAGGGAGTAGGCAGGATGACTAATCACAACACATATCACTCTACCCTTCTCTGTGTCGCCACTAAATCACACACACAGAGCAAGAATCTAATTCCACAGTCAGAAGAAATACTTCTTTAAAAATGAGACTCAATTTGCTATTTTGTTCAGGCTGGTGGGGGCAAAGGGTGAAACAGCATTAGGTCCTCATACTGCTCCATCACATAAAACAGCATCTGGCAAAACTCCCAAAGTTCCCTCTTCTTCAAAGAGGACACTTCACTGGCTTTCTCCTATCTCCTTAAGAGCTTTTAGTCACTACAGTGATCTAGGCATTACCACTTAGAGGGAAATGCCCTCAGAGAACAGAAAAGGGCTTC
Source organism: Orientallactaga sibirica (assembly GCA_036365145.1). Taxonomy (NCBI): domain Eukaryota; kingdom Metazoa; phylum Chordata; class Mammalia; order Rodentia; family Dipodidae; genus Orientallactaga; species Orientallactaga sibirica. The sequence continues at coordinate 12,942,399 of JAEOAD010000025.1, forward strand.
CTAATCATTTGAAAACCACAATTTACAGCAGAATGTAAAACAATGTAAATTGTTTCCATGGCTAGTTAGCTAGCTACAAGCCCAGTTGCCTAGTCTGCTCATACTTCCTTCACCCTCAATCTCACTACTCCAAAATTATTCAAGAACTTGTTAGTCATCCCCCTTTTCCTCCCCGCACTGAATTATCACCACCTCTAAAGTTGTTTTATTCTTTCTTCTTTTTCTGAGGCAGGGACTTTAGCCCAGGCAGATCTGGAACTCACTCTGTAACTTGAGGCTTATGTCAAACTCACAGTAATCCTTCTACATCAGCCTCCCAAGTGCTGGGATTAAAGGTATGCACTACCTTGCCTGGCCACCTCTTTTTTTTTTTTTCCTGAGGTAGTGTCTCACTTTAGCCCAGGCTGGCCTGGAATTCACTCTGTAGTCTCAGGGTGGCCTCGAACTCATGGCGATCCTCCTACCTCTGCCTCCCGAGTGCTGGGATTAAAGGTGTGCACTACCACGCCTGGCCTATCTCTAGGTTTTAAAAAAGAAAACTGGTGTAAGTGATTGAAGAAATCCTGGTTCCTTCAAACATAATCCTTACTTTAGTAATTTCCTAAAAATCTTTCACCAGTTTCCCTACCACCACTGTTACCTACTTGGTATTTATTTTTGCAATTTTGTTATGCTCATCTTTAACAAAGAAAAAAATTTAAAGAGACCAGCATACTAAATTTATAGACTCTCAACCTAGGATGATTCTTTCCATTTTCCATGTTAGGTTTCTTTCTCTGTGTATATACACAGAAACACGTGCATACTTTCACATGTTGAAGCAAAAAAAAAAAAAAAAGGTTACAAACATAATAAAAAAGTCATCAATCCCAATAAATTCTTCAGAATTCATCTTCTAGGACACAGGACACTCTCCTACATTACCACAGCATTACCACACTTACAAGTCTTACTACTAATTCTATGTAATCAAATATCCAGACTGTATAAAATGATCCCAATCTTCTCAAGGATATTTTTCATAGCTATGGTCAACAGCCTTTCCCCTTTCAATCCAGTGTGGAATCAAGGTTTAGTCAATGCATTTAGTAGGTTCCTTGAGCCTCTGTTGATACCCTCTCTCCACCCTGTGATGCTGACATTCATTTGCGTTCACACCAACTGTCATATGAACTTGCACATATTCTGAACTTTTCATTTCCTTCCTGTAAATTCCAAGTTCAGTTTGATTAGGAAGAGGTTAAGATTTTTTTTTGAACTTTTTTTTTTTTTTTAAGATTATTTATTTCTTTATTAGAGACAAAGAGAGGGAGAGACAGAGAGAGAAGGAAAGAATGGGGTTGCCAGAGCCTCTAGCCACTGCAAAAGAACTCCAGACACAAGTGCCACCTTGTGCATCTGGCTTACATGGGACCTGGAGAATTGAATGTGGGTCCTTAGGCTTTGTAGGCATGTGCCTTAACTGCTAAGCCATTTCTCCAGCCCCAGGTTAAGATTTTGATAAAGATTTTTCAGACAATGCAGGAGGCTCATAATGGTCAGGTGCTACTACTAGGGACACTAAGATTAAGCCTTGGCTAGTGTGAGGTCATCTATCTCTCTTATGAAACGTATGTCTCTCTCTCTCTCTCTCTCTCTCTCTCTGTGTGTGTGTGTGTGTGTGTGTGTGTGTGTGTGTGTGTTGATCTTCTTGGCCTTTTGGCTAAGATCAAGTTAGAAAGGTGTATTTTCTCTTTAACAAAAAAACCAATTAACTTGTGGGGTGAGGTATGATGAATGTCTTATTGCCTGGTGACTTTATTTATCTGTTAACAATCTTTGCCTGAACAAATAAGTATTGTGTAGGGGGGCTTATTAAAATCACAATTGTTTTATCATTCCCAGAAAACTTTTATCTGTTACTTACTTATTTATTCAATGATATACTCAATTATATGGTAAGTGCTCTCAATGTTCATATTGTCCCAAGGAGGGCCAGTTGGAACCTCCTACAAACTGACTCTTGTTTTTTTATTTAATTTTTTTAAATTTAATTTTTTTTTTGAAAGAGAGAATGAACTGGCATACCAGGGACTCTGGCTACTGCAAACGAACTCCAGACACGTGTCAACTTGTGCATCTGGCTTATGTGGCTCCCAGGGAACCGAACTTGGATTCTTTGGTTTTGCAGGCAAATACCTTAACTGCTAAGCTATTTCTCCAGCCCACTTGTGTCTTTTTGATATGATTCCATTTAAGTACTTTCTTCCTTTTTGATAGAAGATGTACCAGACTTTGTACTTTCTCTGATGCAGACCTGGAAGTAGCCATCTCCAAGGGGACTTTACTTCTTTTAGTGGGGAATGTTATTTAGAAACTAATGTTTGAATACAATGTATGCAACTTGCTCTCAGAGGTGTCACTGCTTTCAGGTTCTTTCAGGAGGAACAGAAATCTTTTCATTTTACCAGGAGTTCATTTGATATTTCTATTTAAAACTTAATAACTTTACCTATTTGTTTATTCTGTAACATACATGATAGAGTTTTTTTTTTTTTTTTTTTTTTTTTTTTTTTTTTTTGAGGTAGGGTCTCACTCTGGCCCAGGCTGACCTGCAATCAACTATGTAGTCTCAGGGTGACCTTGAACTCACGGTGATCCTCCTACCTCTGCCTCCCGAGTGCTGGGATTAAAGGCGTGCGCCACCATGCCTGGCTTTTTGATAGTGATAAAATTAATCTAAATGGTGATAATTACATTCAAATTCTGTCCTTAGGGTATATTTTACAAAGGATGTATATGTATAAAGTTCAAGTGCTGTTTTCTGGAAGCCTCTATAATAAACCTAGCATATTATTTTCAATAAATTCATTAACTTGTAGTTTTAAAAAATTTTAAGGTTTCACTTTTCCCTTTATTTAATCTGTTTTTTTTTTTTTTTTCCCTTTGGTAGTCTCAGGGTGACTTTGAACTCACGGCAATCCTCCTACCTTTGCCTCCCGAATGCTGGATTTTATTTTAAATAAAAAAAATTCATGCATGGCTTAGTGGTTAAGGCATTTGCCTGTAAAGCCAAAGGACCCAGGTTTGATTCCCCAGGACCCACGTAAGCCAGATGCACATGGCATATGTATCTGGAGTTCGTTTGCAGTGGATGGATGCCCCTGATGTACCCACTCTCTCTCTCTCTCAAATAAATAAATAAATAAAATTTATGTAAGTCAAAAGTTTTAAAGGTATAACTAGAAGTCTCACACCATTCTTAGCCCAGTGATTCTGCTCCCTGTCTCATTTTCATCCTGGTTTATTATGCTGTTTTCTGGAAGCCTCTATAATAAACCTAGCATATTATTTTCAATAAATTCATTAACTTGTAGTTTTAAAAATTTTAAGGTTTCACTTTTCCCTTTATTTAATCTGTTTCTTTTTTTTTTTTTTTTTCCCTTTGGTAGTCTCAGGGTGGCTTTGAACTCACGGCAATCCTCCTACCTTTGCCTCCCGAATGCTGGATTTTATTTTAAATAAAAATTCATGCATGGCTTAGTGGTTAAGGCATTTGCCTGTAAAGCCAAAGGACCCAGGTTTGATTCCCCAGGACCCACGTAAGCCAGATGCACATGGCATATGTATCTGGAGTTCGTTTGCAGTGGATGGATGCCCCTGATGTACCCACTCTCTCTCTCTCTCAAATAAATAAATAAATAAATAAAATTTATGTAAGTCAAAAGTTTTAAAGGTATAACTAGAAGTCTCACACCATTCTTAGCCCAGTGATTCTGCTCCCTGTCTCATTTTCATCCTGGTTTATTATTCTTATGCTGCATTTATGAAGAGCAAATATATATATTTACATTCTTTTTAAAATATATATATTTTATTATTATTATTTTTTTGGTTTTGCAAGGTAGGGTCTCACTCTGGTCCAGGCTGACCTGGAATTAACTATGTAGTCTCAGGGTGGCCTTGAACTCTCGGCGATCCTCTTACCTCTGCCTCCCGAGTGCTGGGATTAAAGGCGTGCGCCACCACGTCCGGCATATTTTTTAATTTTTATTTATTTATTTGCAAGCAGAGAGAGAGATAGAAGAGAGACAGACAGAGAGAGAGAATGGGCACGCCAGGGCCTCCAGCCACTGCAAACCAACTCCACATGCATGTGCCCTTTGTGCATCTGGCTTACGTGGGTCCTGGAGGATCGAACTGGGATCCTTTGGCTTTGCAGGCAAACACCTTAACCGCTAAGCCATTTCTCCAGCCCTATATTTACATTCTTAACTTCCTTCTCTCACTCAAAAGGTATTAAGCTAAAATATACTGTGCCTTTGTTGCCCCCCACCCCCGGTATCATTTTGTCTTGGTTTGTACAGTTTAAGTTTAAAAATCAACTTATATCAACTTATAGTGGAGATATCTGTAATCCCAGGAACCAGGAGGCTGGGATCACGAGTTCCAGGCTAGCCTGTGCTACCTAGTGAAAGCATGTCTTGAAAACTCAATTTGAGAATGACCAAGCTAGGATGTTCGCTTTATAAGTTTGTAATAGGAAGGCATTACCTTAATTTACAGTCCTCTCTAAGGCAATCTTGGTTTTAGTTTTATTTTTTATTTACTGGCAAGCAAAGAGAAAAGAGAGAGTATGGATGTGCCAGGGTCTCTAGACCCTGCAAACAACTCCAGATGAATGCACCACTTTGTGTATCTGGCTTTATGTGAATACTGGGAAATCGAACTCAGGTTATTAGGTTTTGCAACCAAGTGCCTTATATACTGAGTCATCATCTCTCCAACCCCAATCTTGGTTTTAAATGAAACTCACAAGAAGTTAAATTGGCATACCCTATACTACAAGGTATGCTGATATCTTTTTTTAGATGATAAAAACTTGTCAGCTGATTACAGACAGGTCTACCAATACTCATTAAATAAATACCCATAGGAAGAAAATTTAACATGGAAGCAAGTTATCAATGGACAGCAAGAAGGAAGCTTGATTCTCTGGCATTTTGGAAAGCAGCCACATAGACTGAGCAAATGCCACCTGTGTAATTTCTTAAGCTATCAAGGAAGATGGAGACTAGAAATGTGTAACAATTCTTCCTTCCTTTATCTGAAATACAGCTTATGAAAGGGTAAAAGCCAATTCTACTTTATGTTCATGTATTTTCTTGAGTGAGTCTCAGCTGTGAGTCAGCTCAGCATTTGGGAAGGCTAGACCATGTCTAGAGATGAAAGAAATGCAAAGTGTATGCTAAGTAGCCCATAAAAATAAAACAAAACAAAAATTCTGAAATCTTTCTTTCTTTCTTTTTTTTATTATTATTATTTTGGTTTTCTGAAGTAGGGTCTCACTCTAGCTCAGACTGACCTGGAATTCACTATGTAGTCTCAGGGTGGCCTTGAACTCAAGGCAATCCTCCTACCTCTGCCTCCCGAGTGCTGGGATTAAAGGCACGTGCCACCATGCCCGGTGAAAAACTCTGAAATCTTTTAAGGGCTGAATCTTCATTTTGTAGATGTGAAAACAACAGGGATGGAGAATGGGGATAAGGTGACTCGCTTGGGCAATTTAACACTGAAATTTAAATAAAGCAAAAACTGAAATAATAACCATCAGCCCAGTACTATTTTGTTTCTGTTAGAACAGGCTGAGGAAACAGGAGCTTTCCCCTGCCATTTACTGAACTGTCTACCTCCTGTTGCAGTAAGGCTTTAGGGCATACAATAACAGAACAATGGTGAGCTTCAGGGAAGGGAAACAATTCTTTCAGTAGCCAAATTTGATTCATTTAGGAAAAAATTAAAACATCCATACTTTTTCAGAAAAGTGAAGTTCTAAAGTTACTAATATACCCCCACAGAGAGGTACTGTGCCGCTGTTCAGACCTGTAAAGGGCCAAGCAAGAACAGAGTCCAAACCCCGTGGAGGCAAAAAGCTCCACTGTGACATTTACCTCCATAGCTTTCTGGATATGGAGCATAACATACAGGCAATCCAATGCAAGACAAAAGAATTCCTAGGTAGGAGGATCTCAGTGAGTTTGAGGCCACCCTGAGAATACAGAGTGAATTCCAGGTCAGCCTGAGCTAGAGTGAAACCCCTACTCTAAAAAAAATAAAAGAATTCCTATTTACATCAAATCCACCTGTATTTGTACAGGGAGAGTTCTAATTTTGTATACTTAAAACAACTACTAATTTTTTTTGGGGGGGGGGAGGTGAGCAGGTCACCTGGAAACTCAATGGTTATTTTCATGTCTTAAAGTATACACAACAGTATCTCTATATGTATACTTTAAGACATGAATCAGACAGTATATTTTTAATATGCTTTAAACTTTTTACCTAGTTTTTAATTAGCATACAAAGTTTCCTTATTGGCATTCTCATACATTGAGATTTGGTTGATACCACCACCCCCGCTCCCCCCTCCCAATCTTCTTACCCCTTGTGCCCACTGGTATCCTTCTGCCCTTGGTATTCCCTTTTCCATTTTTATGTCACATATTCTATTATTTTCCCCACCTCATTCCTTAAAGCCTCTTTTATCCCCTCATGACAAGCCCCATCTAATTTCATGACTGATACCCACACTCATTTCCACAAACATACATATGTAAAAATTGGATGTTAGCACCTGCATATGAAAGAAAACATGTGGTACTTGTTTTTCTGAGCCTGGGTTTCATCCTACAAATTCTACTTGTCTTCATGGCTGAATAAAACTCCACTGAATGTATGTACTATATCTATTCATCTATTAATGGACATCTAGGCTGATTCCATTTTCCTGTTCTTGTGAACGAAGTGTCTGTGCGCGCATGCGCGCGCACACACACACACAGACACAGAATGGGCATTCCAGGGCCTCTAGCCACTGCAAACAAACTCCAGATGCATGCACCACCTTGTGCATCTGGCTTACTTGGGTCCTGGGTAATCGAAACTGGGTCCTCTGGCTTTGCAGGCAAGCATGTTTAACAACTAAGCCATCTCTCCAGCCCATATTGACTTTTGTTTAAATGTACGTGTATGTGTGTATGCAATCACATGTGTGCACAGAGGCCTGGAGTTCACCAATTAGCCTACACTGGCTGGCCCACAAACCCTACAAGCCTCCTATCTCCGTCTCCCTGAAATTACAGATAGGTACAACATGACAGGCATTTATTTATGTAGGTTCTGGGGATGGAACTGAGGTCCTCATGCTTTTAAGGCAAGCATTTTACTGACAGCTAACTCCCAAGCCCAGGATATAGCTTTTTAAAGAGACTTGTGCTACATGGTGATGAGGAAACTTTTCTTTTACACATGAACACCCTTAAATCTACCCTTAAATGAAAAATTCTACCAGGTTCCTTATGCATCTGTACTGCACCACTCAAAAAGCACACTGAAGCCAGGCGTGGTGGCGCACGCCTTTAATCCCAGCACTCGGGAGGCAGAGGTAGGAGGATTGCCGAGAGTTCAAGGCCACCCTGAGATTACATAGTTAATTCCAGGTCAGCCTGGACCAGAGTGAGACCCTACCTCGCAAAACCAAAAAAAAAAAAAAAAAAAAAAAAAAAAAGCACACTGTACATATCATCTTGAATCTTACTAAGAAAGATCTAGCAAGGTTACATTTTTACAATGTTAAAAGTTATATTAAATTTGGGTATGGTAACATAAATTTTATCACTGATGAATTCTTCCTAGCATTACCTCTCTATAAAACCATGTCTAAAAAGTTATTGCAAGGCTATTACTTTTATTAGAATAATCTAGGTTTAAGTTACATGATATGTGATTAAGAATGAATTTTGGTTTCATAGCTATGTTTGACATTTTAAGTACTTAATTAAGTGATCTCATTTATGTGGAATCTTACAAAGTTAAATTCATAGGGAGAATGACAGTTACCAGGGTGGGGGAAATTGGGCGATGTTGAAGGATGTAATCTTGAAGTTTTAAGGTGAATACTTTCTAGAGAGCTAATATACAGTGTTGGACTACAGTTAATAATGTACTGTGTGTTTGAAACTACGAAGAGTAAATCTTAAGTAGTCTCACCATATACACAAAAAAAAGGTAATTGAAGGCTGGAGAGATGCTCATCCATTAACGCACTTGCCTGCAAAGCCTAATGACCTGAGTTTGATTCCCCAGTACCCACGTAAAAGCCAGATGCATAAATGGCACAGGCATCTGGAGTGTGTGTGCAGTAGTTAAGAGGCCCTCGTGCACCCATTCTCTCGCTGCGATTACATGGTGAATCACAGATCAGCCTAGGTTAGAGCGAGACCCTTCCTTGAAAAAAAAAAAAAAAAAAAAAAAAAAAGTAAAGAAGAGATGGAAGAGATGGGTATGTTTATTGGTTAGAGCATGGTAACCATTTGACAATGTGTTTCAAAGCATCACATTATATACCATGAACACATAATTTTGCCAATTATATCTTTAAAAAGGTGAAAAAAAAGCCAAACATATTCAATGAAGACATGCATTTCCTTATTTAATTAAGAACCAAAACCTTGGGGCTGGAGATGTCAGCCAGTACAATGCTTGCTACACAAGCATGAAGCTGAGTTCAATCTCCAGAACTCAAGTGAAAAGAGCTGGGTGTGGAGTGTGTGCTGTAATCCCAGTGCGAGGTTGAAACAGGCAAACAACGGGCTTGTTAGCCAGCCAGGCTACTGTAATTGGTGAGCTCCAGGCCAAGGAGAGGCCCCCTCTCAAAAACGAGGTGGCTAGCTCTTGAGGAATGGTAATCGAGGTTCCCCTCTGGTCTCCACATATGTGCACACACACAAACAGAATCAGAAAACTAAGTGGTATACTTTCTATATAGCTTCACAAGTTGAACAGAACTATAAAAGAGATTAAATAGTTCCAGTAAGTGAAATCTAAATTTCCTTTGGTTATGAAAAGGTTTCTGTAAAAACAGAAAATAGGGGCTGGAGAGATAGCACAGTGGTTAAAGGTACTTGCAGCAAAGCTTGATGGCCTGGGTTCGATTCTCCAGTACCCACAGAAAGCCAGATGCACAAAATGGCACATGCAATTGGGATTTGTTTGCAGTGGCAGGAGGCCCTGGAGCACACATACTCTCTCTTTCTCTGCCTCTCAAGTAAATAAATAAATAAAAATATTTTTTAAAACCCAGAAAATAAAGATGACTAGTATATTATTATATTTCCTTCAGCTTTAATGATAACTGAGCAAACCAGGAGATATACTTATGTCAATAGCATGATAGAAGGCATTCTGTTTTCCCACATGCTGGAAAGCAGTTAGAACATGAACCAAGCAGAACTTCCTGACTTCTCTGGGGAGGGCTGGAGCTGTTCACTAATAGGAACTGAATCTATATACAAAGTTAGATTGGAACACCCTTAGCAATCTTTCAATGAGTTTGAAAACTTCCATAGACCTTAGACAGAAAAGAATATTCCTGTAAAGACTAACCCAAAGAAAAGAAAGTCTGTGACTTTCAGAGAAGGAAAGGCAAAAATGACCCCTAAAGTGGTCATGACTTCCTACACAGCTCCACAGGAAATTTCATTCCTGTTTCTGCAATGCATGCACTCTGTGTTACCTGGAAGCAGGTCTGGCCATTTTTTCAAGTCAACACTAACTTTTCCTGGGACACAGATCTTAACAGCACTGGTATTAATCTGCTCACTTTAGCTGTCCACCTGGCTCATCACCTTACTCAGCTGTCTTGAGTTCCAGCCTTTCTTTTCTGGTCTTTACTCCTTAGCTATTTCCACAGCTTCTCAATCAACTTCTATAACCTTCTGTGTTGCAGCTAGAAATTTACTAAATTGTCCTCTCATCATCTTTTAAATATTGCTATCACGTTCAGTCTAGGAATTCGTAGGATAAATTAGTATGTGAGGAAAACTCTCAATTTCTGACCTGATTTTTAATTCATGAAGTCCAGGAAACCCAGTCATCCAGAAAGTAGAGGTGAGGGTGAGGACATAAAGTCAGAATTGTTCTCAGCACTTTGTGCGTGTGGTATGCATGCATGTTCTTACGAGTGTGTGCAGATCCTGTGGAGGCCAGAGGTCGATGATGGGGGCCTTCCTGTACTGCTCTCCATCTAATTCTTCGAGTCGGAGTGTCTCACTGAACCCAGAGCTGATTCAGCTAGGACAGCTAGCCAGTGAGCCCCAGGGATTCCCCGTGTCTACCACAACTCCTGGAATTTTACATGGGTGCTGGGGATCTGCATTCAGGACCTCTTGCTTGTGCAGGTAAGTACTTTACCCAATGAACCAGTCAAATTTTTAGTATTTTGTTTATTTATGTGCAAAGAGAGAAAGAGGGGGAGGGGAAGAGATAGAGAAAGAGAATGGGTGCACCAGGGCCTCTTGCTGCTGCAAACAAACTCCATATACATGCACCACTGTGCATTTGGCTTTATGTGGATACTGGGAAATCAAACCCAGGCAGTCAGGCTTTACAGACAAGTGCCTTAACTGCTGAGTCATCTCTCCAGCCCCCAATTTTGAGCATTTTAAACAGAATTTAGATTCAAAAACTGCTATTGGCTTAGAGAGGACTGGTTATTCTGTTGGTCTATAGACACCGTTTAGTGGTTTATAACTGGCCTTTGCTGATTTACAGAAGCCTGTCTAGGAGACAACAATCCCAAACACAGAGCCCATGACTAGCTCCCTTCACCATAAACACAGCTGCAATTCTAGACAAGTCTTCTAGGTTCTTAGCCCATAGGTGGGTTCAGACGGATAATTCTTCCATATCTTTAAATTGTAATGCATCTATGCATATATTTTCCTGAAATACGTAGATAGCTCAAAGAGTACTCCAAATTCCAATGGTTAGTTAAGACACTCTTAAGAATCTAAGCTCTGGACTGGGGATGTAGCTTAGTTGGTAGAGTGCTTGCCTAGCACGCACGAAGTCCAAGTTCAATCCCTAGTAGTGCATAAACTGTGTTTAGTAGCACAGGCTTGTAATAACAGCACTGTAGAGGTGGAAGTGGTAGGATCAGAAGTTCAAGGTCATGCTCAGCAATATAGCAAATGCAAGGTCAGCTTCAGCTACATGAATGCCTGTTTCTCAATAAATAAGTAAGTAAGTAACTAAATTAATGAGCTCTACAGGGTATGTTTTAGTGCCTTGCCCTGATCCTGGGTCATACCACTTGCTCACACTTGACTTGACAGGACTCCATGATTTCTGCTCCTCACTTACTCTGAATACATAGATGAAGAGTAACAGAAGGTTATCTTTAGGACCTCGCACATGGAGTACATGGTTTCTTTCTCAGGGGCTAAGATATCTGTCAGACGTGGTAACTGTATTCTCATCCCAAAATAAAATCACGTAACAATTTTGGACAGCTTTGCTAGATAGTCTAAGAGTTTTAAATCTGGGATCTTTCAAGTTTCAAAATACCAACTTATTCTCCACCTGCCTTCCATGCCTTCAGCCCTCTGCCACTGTGATTAAGTATGTCTAATTTAGGGTCCAGGATATGAATATTTTCAAAAAGTGCCATTTGACTTTTGGCTTCCAGTCCTCCCCATCCCATGAGAGGTGCTGGTTTCACAAACAATCTAAGCAGGACCTGAAAAAGCAAACACCAGCACAGGCTTCACCAGGCTCTTAGTAAAGCAGCTCGAGGAACATGGGAACAAATGAGGTTAAACACACCTTTTGCAGAGATCAAACAAGTAAGGCAAAAGAAGTGGAAAAATCTTTCTTCAATACCAGCTCCATCTGTCAGTACAGACAATCCATGTGATGGGTCCCCAAGGGTTAGAACCTGACAAAAAGTCTGAGGAAAACAGAAACTTTTTTTTTTTTTAACCATGACTTGGTCTAAATTCAGTAAAAACTGCCAATATGTTCTCATTCCAATCATGCCCAGCACTCAGCTAATCCCCTCCCTATGGAGTCAGAAAAGAATGAACAGAATTATGAGCCTAGTACTCCCCAATAAGAGGGGCTCTCACTCCTGAGTGTAGGGACTGAAACTCATCGGAATCACCCACTCCCAATTACAAACTAGGTAGAGAAGTAAGGAACTTCCATACAGGTGCTTTCCTCTACCCTGTGCAACCTGGGAGCATCCTTCACTTCCTTTCCCTAAGAACCAAGCCTTTGCCAACCCAGTCGTTCTCCACTGGCAAATAAAAACAGAAACTCCCTCCAGAGTGATGTTTCCCCCTGGGAAATCCTGGGGAAGAGACACAGTGAGGCCAGCCCCTCCAGGATGTGTTTTCCTTGGACTTAGAATACGGCTTATTATAGTGAGAACACCATGTCCCCAACCAACTTGGTCTCTTTTTCTGTTATAACCCTGAAGTAAACAGATTCTACAGCAGCTACAAGGCTGTTACCAAGGCCACTGTATTGATTAGTATAATTAACATTCACAATTCATCAAGTCCAGCACCACAAGCCAGCTGGGCCACTCTCCCCATAAGAAAAATACTGGGAATCTTCCAGTCTTGCTTGCTAAAAAGTCTGGTGCTCTGAAGTTGGGTACTAAAAACTCAAGTACTGAATTAAAAGTTGGAACCACCTGCACACTTACAGGAAACTGAATCGTTACAGAGCAACTGCACATACATGACATCTCTACAAAGCACTTATTTCATCTTCCAAAACAATGAAATTCTGAAGGTCTTCCTTTTTCACCAGTCTTGCCAAAGTCACATATGTACTTTAAGGAAATATCACACAAAATTTAGCACCAACTACAGCCAGAGCTCATAGCTTAGGACAGCACTGGCCCAGTTCCCAGAAGACTTTAATTCTAAGGAAGGTTTCCTTCAAAGACAACAGCCCATATGGCTTTTGGGTGTGAAGTGCAGCCTGTGGTTAAGAATGGACAGCCAGAATAGAATAAGAGCCAGAAGTTTGTTCAGCATTAACAGGTATGCCATTACTACTTTCAGGGCCCCAATATACATTCTAAATCCAACTGTTCACCTCAACCTCCCTAGGTGTATTTTTTTTTTTTTTTGAAGTAGGGCCTCACTCTAGCCCAGGCTGACTTGCAATTCACTATGTAGTCTCAGGGTGGTCTTGAACTCAAGGCAATCCTCCTACCTCTGCCTCCCAAGTGCTGGGATTAAAGGCATGTGCCACCACACCAGGTAAAAATCTGTTTTTTAAATCTAGAACATGTACAAACCAGGATTATCACTTTCAACTTTGGGCAAAAGGTCCCCAATGCTAAGGGTTTAAATTAGTTTGCTTCAATAGCGAGAAATTCAAGTCACATTCCTCATGTCTAAGGCTATTTCTAAGCCTTATGTTGCCCTGCTGCTGGGCTAACAAGCTGAGGCCATGTATTCACTGTAGTCTCTTTCTTCTCTTACCTTCTGTTTCTGGCAGTAGAAAGGGTTCTAGTAGACTAGTGGAAACTCTGATCAAATTCTCACCTGCAGTTCTTACTTTTACCGCCATATCCACCCATGAGGTAGGGATCTAAGCTGGTAAAACAACACTGCCCAAATAGGGAAAGTGAGTCAGTCACCACATGAGTCCAAATGACTTCTTCTGGAGACGCTCACTTATGGTATTTTATTCAATAAATAAACAGGCACTGCATCTTACACAGTGTTAAACATAATCCTTGACCTTAGTATGCTCCATTTCTAAAGAAATCAAATTATAAGATTCAGATTCCATCAGCTTAACCTTAAAATAGTTTGAGAAATCCTAAGCTGAAGTCAAATCACTTGTTTTAATTTTTAATTATTTTCAAGACAAGGTCTTGCTATGTAGTCCAGACTGGCCTTAAACTCATGAACCTCCTGCCTTGCCTCCTGAGTGCTGATATATAGGTGTGCACCACAACACCAGCCCTCAACCCATTTTTAAGAGACAAAGGAAGGCCAATTATTTTGTAGAGATACTCAGTCTAGTGTGTGCACTTCCTATTCCTCCTGTGGAAGCGGCTCTGTAGCTTTAGGAGCCTCCACATCTCATACAAGAGCACTAGCTCTGAGATGGCCCAACCCTCTAAAAGTGGCTGAAATGCTGGTTGCAGTGTGCAAAAGAACTCTGTTGAACCCTCAAGGCATTTATAATGAGTCTCTTGGGAAGCTAAGGAGCATCCCTAAGAGGAGGGTGACAAGACCAACAGCCTCAGCTTTGCTCCACACCACAAGGACAACCTTGAGGCTAGAAACATTTTTTAAAGAGCAATTTATAGACCTGTAAAGGAAGAGATACTAGGTTTAGAAGCCTGACTTTCTATATCTATTATCTATCTATCTATCTATCTATCTATCTATCTATCTATCTATCTATCATCTATCTATCTATCTACTTGAGAGACAAAGAGGGGAAGAGGCAGAGAGAGAATGGGCATGCCAGGGCCTCCAGCCACTGCAAACAAACTCCAGACATGCCAGGCATGGTGGTGCATGTCTTTAATCCCAGCACCTGGGAGGCAGAGATAGGAGGATCACCATGAGTTCAACACCACCCTGGGACTACATAGTGAATTACAGGTCAGCCTGGGCTAGAGTGAAACCCTACCTGGAAAAACCAAAAAAAAAAAAAAAAAAAAGAAAAGCAAGCAAGCAAACAAACAAAAAAACCCCTCCAGACACATGTGCCATCTTGTGCATCTGGCTTATGTGGGTCCTGGGGAATTGAACCTGGGTCCTTAGGCTTTGCAGGCAAGCGCCTTAACCACTAAGTCATCTCTCCAGCTCTAAATCAAGATTTTTTAACCCAGGATTCATGAATGAGTTTTAAGAAATCCTATAAACCCTCTGGACGTAAACATGTATTTTTGTGCTCCTGAACTTTCCTAAGGAAAGAAGCCATGATTTTTATGAAATTCTTAAAAGATTAAGACTCAAAAGATTAAGAACTATTACTCTACAGGCTCTAACCTAACAACTACCAAGTGGGTTCCCTCACACAGGCAAAAGTGAGGCCTGTTTCAACTCTCCATCCACATGTGTGTCTATTAATGCACCTCACTTCTGAAACTGAAGAGAGAGCGGATATGCATTTTAAAAATTCAAGATGAGCTGGGCGTGGTGGTGCACATCTTAAATCCCAGCACCTGGGAGGCAGAGGTAGGAGGATCTAAATTTGAGGCCACCCTGAGAATACATAGTTAATTCCAGGTCAGCCTGGGCTAGAGTGAGACCCTACCTGAAAAAACAAAAAGGGAAGAGAGGAGGTGGGGCTGGTCAAAGACAGCAAATCAGAATCTCTCCCTTATCAACTCCTGAATACTCTTAAAACAAACAAACAAACAAACAAACAAACAAACAAAAAACCCAAAACTTTAGGTTCCTGGGGCTACAGTGGAAATAAGTCATAGCCCAAAGACCTGGACTTGAGGTCAATCCAATGTAGGAGAAGGGATAAAGTAATTGCCATCATGACCATGGAAGCTTGTGCCCTGGAGGTTCAACAAAACAGTTAATAAGTACTGGAGGAGTTGGAACCATGTACTGAAAACACAGCTTTCAAAATCTTGTCATTGTTCCAACCACAATATGAACAGCTTCATTCAGTTCAAAGTGAATGAAACATGGTTACTCTCATCTCTAGGCTTTCAACCCTTGTACTCGGCCACTCACCAACTCACCATCTAGCTCCTAAAAAAGAACCATGGGCCACTGCAGAGCAGCAATAGCACTTTCTTTGGCACTCGGAACACATGGTCTCAGTGGGATTCTGGTACCACTGTACCCTTGAAGGTCCAGAAAAAAAAATAGCCAGTTCTTCATGTTGTAAAGAATTATGCCTGACACGGAGCTAATGTAACAGCATGAAAACAAAGAAAGGTTCCAAATAAGCTTTATTTCTATCATACGAGTACAGGATGTCCATTTTACAGGAGGCAAATTGGCTTGCATGGCAGAAGGCAACATGCTCAAACCAGAAAGCCCCATGGTTTTCACATAGGGCATGTTAATAAGTGTTTTCTAGGACATTCATGGTAAGAAAGCAAAAGCATGCTTGGACAGTCCCACATCTGTGATTCTGTCAAAGTTCTTTTCTCTACTTCAGTAGTTCAAATATTACCTACTACTAACAGTCCACTAAACCTTTTAACTTTGTGTCCTGTTTGACTAGTAAATGATTAAACCCCATGGTTCACTGTTGGGCAGTGCCAGTAATTACATGCACTCTGAGATGAGAGCACTGGGTTGATACCTTTAGAAAAAGGTGATCAGAGCTGGAAATTAAAAAAAAAAAAAAAAAAAAAAAAAGAAACCAATTTGGGTCTCAACAAAGGCATGGGTGGACTAACTAGTTCTGTTCATGCACACACTTCTGATGAAAAAAAAATCAGTTAT
This sequence comes from Orientallactaga sibirica, assembly GCA_036365145.1. Lineage (NCBI taxonomy): Eukaryota > Metazoa > Chordata > Mammalia > Rodentia > Dipodidae > Orientallactaga > Orientallactaga sibirica. The sequence goes on from JAEOAD010000025.1 coordinate 12,958,673, forward strand.
ACACAGCTAAGGCAGGCTACTTAGAGCAGATACCTCTAGGGAGAAGCTGGAGTACATAATTTTAAATGATATAAAAATTGCAAATCAGAAAAACTCTTGGAATTATTCATGTAGTTCAAATTTTTTAGTTTGGGACGCTCTCCAAATGATTGCAATTTGAAGAAACAGACTCTTGGACTCAGGCTGGTCCTGTGCTTGACAAACATCCACATTTCTATAGGTGTGATATGAGGGATGGGGGCAGGGGTGGTGAGACACAACACCTCACTTTTATCACAAACTCTCATGGTAATCACATATTTTAGCATTCAGTTGGAGTAAGCACTACCTAAAATAACCTTTTTTTTTTTTTTGGTCAGGGAATGTTTTTTCCACTGAAATTATAACAACATCTTGATTTGGTTCTTTAAGAGTTTGGGGGGGGGGTTGAATGTTTATAGCTACTCAACTCATAATTGCTAAGAATGGGAATCAACCCTGGTGTCCATCATTGGATGAAAAGATAACCAAGATGTGGTGTATCTACGCAATGTAATTCTACTCAGCAATAAGAAAAAAAATGACACAATGAAATTTGTACAAAAATGGTCAAACATGGAAGAGATCATACTCAGCAAACTCACACAACCATAGAAAGACAATCGTCGCATGGCCTCACTCATCTGCAGTTCCTAACCATGGAGAGGGTAGGATGAAGCCTAACCTTAAATTTCTCCTGTTTCTTTCTTTTTTTTTTCTTTTCCCTTGGCTCTAGCCTGTAACTCCCAGTACCAGGATGTGGATAACACCCATAATGAGCTATTGATCAGAGAGACCTTCAAGGTCCCCCAAAACAAGACAGACTTCTGTCAGAGCACTTGATTACCCACTTGAGGTTAATGGTAAAACCCTACTGCTAAAGACACCATATGCTGTCAGCACAGAACATGGAGAGACCTGACAAACCCAGAAGAGAACCAGTCCCAGAAGTTAGCCCGTCTAGTGCTACATGAGCTACTGGGGAAAAATGGCCAACATCTGTCTGAACAACTAGAGGATTAAGCTACTCAGAAGCAAACAACCCGACATGATGCTTGCACAAGTGTAATAGTGGCACACAGCATTGGTGGGTAACCAACTGCTTTTGGATTGGCTAACAGATGCGCTCAGTGGAAAGGAACCCATATCTGGAACTGGGAAACAAGTCAGAATCATATCTAGACAATGATTTTTTAAAAAATATATCCAGAAGACTCTTCTCACTTCCTTAGAGATACTTGCAAAACCATGTTTATTGCCGCTCTATTCACAATAGCTAGGAAATGGAAGCAGACTAGATGTCCCACCACAAATGAATGGATAATAAAGATGTGGTACATTTACACAATGGAGTTCTACTCAGCAGTAAAGAAAAATGAAATTATGAAATTTTCAGGGAAATGGATGGATCTGGAAAGGATTATACTAAGTGAGGTAACCCAGGCTCAGAAAGCCAAACATCACATGTTCTCTCTCATATGTGGATCCTAGCTACAAATAGACAGACTTGTGTGTGAACTGGAACCAAAAATTGGTACCAGAAACCAGTAAGCTGGTAAAAGGCTATAAGGGAGGGAGGAAAGGGAAGGACTGAAGTGTATGGTATTGCACATATGTAAGTGGAAGGACTGATTACAAGGAGGGGAATGGCCTAACCAAGGCCATGGGTAGAGAATGCATAAAAAGAAGGGCAGGGGAGGGTCAATCTAATTTCAAAAGATTGTGAATAAGACTTATGTAAAATTACTTTTTTGAATAATGGTACATCTAGAAGCTGTAGACTGTTACTAGAAATTTTTCAGTGCCTGGGATGGGATACCTTCCAGTGTTGGCCAAGGAGGTCCCGGTAGCCTCCAAAACATTAAAGGCTTTTGCCAAAGCCCTTGGTTTCCCTTGAGAAACAGATAGTAAGACCCTATTGCTGAAGACATCTCTTGCCTGAGAGGCAAGGTCACTGAGAAAGCAAGCTGGTGCTGAGCAGAAAACCTTCTCCCTGTAGACTAGCCATCTGAAAGCTGGAAAAAGCTGCACTGCATGCAGAGTATGGGAGACAGAAGTCATCAGCAGTGAAAACAGTGGACGCTGAATATTCAAATTTGGCCAGACAGGCCCAAAGACTGAATGGGTGCAATAGTGGCATGTCTACTCGTGGGGTAACCAACTGCTCTATAATTGGACTGAAGGCCCTCTCTACGGGAGGGAATACATACCTGGTACTGAAAAACCTAAGCAAAGTCTATGGTAGGTAAGGTCATGAGTCTTAGGGGTATAAAGCGTGCTCTTGTCTAAATGTATATACTATTCCCACCAAGCTGCCCGGAAAATACTACACTTAATGCTCATATTCACATATTAATGCTACTCTCACTTCTGGTTAGAGAAGCTTCTCTTTTCAGATGGCGATGACCACTGGGATGATCCAAAAGGCAACATAGTGCTGAGAAGAAGGGATGGAGGAGTGCCCAGCACTGAAACATCTCTGTCACACCCTCCAAGGCTCAGGGATCATTGCGGAAGAGGGGGCGGATAGAATGGAAGAGCCAAAGGAAGGGTACGACTCCTTACAATGCAACTGCCCAGACAGAAATTGGCCTTGATATCCATGACCTTGCTGTGCCTAGCAATACCTCCGCAAGACCCTCATAATAGAAGTAAAAGATGATGACATCAAATTAAAAAAGAGACTAATGGAGAGAGGGAGGGGATATGATGGAGAGTGGAGTTCTAAAGGGGAATGGGGGGAGGGGAGGGAAAACTATGCACCTTTTGTATGTAAGTATATTTTGTTGTCAATAAATAAAAAAAATATTTTATTTATTTATTTAAGAGATAGAAAGAGGCAGAGACACAGAGAGAGAATGGGTGCGCCAGGGCCTCCAGGCCACTGCAAATGAACTCCAGATGCATGCACCCCCTTGTACATCTGGCTTACATGGGTCCTAGAGAATCGAACCAGGATCCTTTGGCTTTGCAGGCAAATGCCTTAACCATTAAGCCATTTCTCCAGCCTCCAGATAATGATTTTGCTCTCCAATATCAAGCTCCTACTAGTCTTGGGCTATAAAAGTGACTACCCCCTTTATAGTCTCTCTAATGGTTATCTCATTTAACTGGTGCTGACTTCACTCTTCATTGGAGACTCTGCTTCTCTTTTTCAGATGGGAGTGGGACCTAAGGAGATTAAATGACCCATCACATTTCTGAAACCACAGAGGAACTGGGGAAATGAGCAAGAATGCTGCTTTCTCAGTGAACCCGATATCAGCACAAGGGTGAAGGAGACAGACACTGAGGACACTCAACACCTACCAAAACAGAGACCCAGAGGCTCCTAAAGAGCCCATCACTGAAGTAGACTTAAAACACACCCAACGTGGCTCAGGGAATTTTGTGGAAGAGAGGGCAGAAAGATTGTTAGAGCCACAAGTTAGGACATTATGCACAGAGACATTGCCTTTCCCCCGTAACTGACTGCTGCTCCCTCAGTACCCATGGGGATAATCTGTGACCCCAATGACCCCTTCAGAAAAGGGGCAGGGATGAAGGGAAGGGTGGTACCAACAAGTATTGTTTACATACTAAGTATGTCCAAAACTAATAAAAATTAATAAAAAAAGAATATGGGAGTTGAGATAGGAAATAATAATCATTTAAACTTAGGCTCTCACTTGAACTATCATGTTGTATCATCCAGGGTGACCACATAAACCAAGGAACTAAAAGGGCATCAGAAGCACTCACTGGATCACGGACTAGATTAACAGTCAGAGAATAAATTTGTCTTGGAAAACCATGACATAAGGCTAGCATAGGTATAAAGAACTAAGCACACTAACACGTGTTTACTAGGCGCTAATCCTCTCAGTAAATCTATATAGGCAGTACTGCTGTTTCCCCCATTTTACAGATGAGAGAAGGGAGGTCCTGAAAGCTTAATTCACTTATCCAAGATCCCAAATACTACTAGATGATAGCGACTGAAAATACAGATTTCAAAAATCAACACTTTACACAGTACCACTACCACTACTATTTGGAAGAAAAAGAAAGTTTCACAGGCCTTTTGTAGCAGCCAGGCAACAGTGCTGGATAACAAGAGATCTACCTAAGTGAGTCAAAGGGCAAGATGGGATCAAAAGAGAAAAGGGTGCTGAAATGCTGCATAATTTTTATTAACAGCTTACTACATCAAGGCACCGACAGTGATAACAGGAAGTGGAAGGAAAATTTGTGGTAAGAATCTGTTAGCAATTGATTCTCAGATTTCAGGCTGGGAAAAAAACTGATCTATGCAATGTGTGGTCCTTCATACATGATGGAGATGCTTCTGACCTGCCTCAATGGGAGAGTTTAGAAGTTTTATTCAGTTCTGAATTACATCAAATTAAGTGTTCACTGTAGGGTCCAGGCATGGTGGTTTAATGTTTGTAATGTTAGCTCTTGGGAGGCAGAGGCAGTAGAATCACAACGAATTTGAGGCCAGCCGGAACTACAGAGTGAGGAGACTCTGTCATCAAAAAAATTAAGAAAAACAAACAAAACCCCCCCACACACAAACAAACAAGAGCCCAGTGAATCCAAAGTTGATCTGGTCTGGGCTACATGAGCTCTTGACTCATCAAACCAAAAGGTTCAGTATAATGGTACTTATTTATAAAAATTTAATATTTAAATTCTTGATTTTCTCAGGTATAAATGAATCTTTTACTAGCTAGTTCCTTAAAATAACTGCAAAAAGAGCATGAAAGTACTTGTTTAGAGAGAATTAACTATTGATGGCAAAATGAACGTATTAAAGAAATCACAGCAACAATCTACATGATTGTCTGTTCTAAAACATCCTTTTAATAGGTAACTTGACACAAATATACTGGTAACACACAGGATCCAAATGATAGCCTCCTGATAAGCCCAAACATAACTATATTCACAACCTTTGATTTGCATTTGCTTTAGACTCACCTTGAACTCACCACGTAACTAAGCTGGCCTTAAACTGGTGATCCCCCTGCCTCAGCCTCCTCAGCACTAGGATTAGTGTGTATCATTATGCCCGATCATATTTATAATCTTGCCAGCAAAGGATCTTGATAATGAATGCATTTTTAAAAATACAAATTAAATATCTAAGGGAACTTTGAAACAAACTAATTTGGAAACAACCAAGAGAAGAAATCAGCATCTGTGGGGAAATCTAAAAATGAGGATCATTGGCTCTAGGGATTTAGCTCCATGGTACAGCTCTTGCCTAGCATGTTCGAGGCCCTGGGCTCAAGCCCTAGGATTAAAAAAAGGGGGATTTTCTTACATACATGACTCTTGTTTGAAGACTGCCAACAGAACAGAAACTACCCTAAAGGTAAGAAATGGCAACTGATCTGATCATGTCTTCTTGGTGAGAACTAGTTTAAATCCTACAAAACTGCACTTACAGTCCATCTTAGGACAATGGCAAATGAGGATCCTGGACTTCAGCTCTCAAGTTAACACCTCAGTGGTACTCATGGGCTCTGCCTGATGTGCTTCCTAATCTTCAAACAAATCCCGCTACACATGCTTCACTCAACTAAATATCCTATACACGAAAGTCCTATCGTTTGTGCTCTTCTCTCCTAGATTCTGCTGGTGGTAAAGGTCTGACTATGCAGGGCCTAGGCCAGATGCTCATCACAGGAGAGTTCTCCCCCACATGTCCAGGGAATAATCAATGCTGAGACATGTCTGCTAAAGGATGTCTCATCAAGTTGTAGATTTGGATTTATTCTACGGGGAGGGGAAAAAAAGAATGAACTCGACACAATGTCAGTTTCTAAGGTCTAAAGACAGTTTACCTTCTCTGAAACACCAAGTAGCAGAAAAAGAGGGGTAGAGGGAATGTATCCACTAACTGGGGAAACTAGATGATTTACTTGTTTTGAGTAACTACGAACATCAAGCAGGGAGCCTCTTCACTGGTGATACAATGTACTTACCCTAAAACTGAAGGATTGGGGCCCCACCACATTACCTGGTCAGTTGGGAGTCATGCTCTAGTATCATTATGATCCATAAAACTTTCCTACAGAACTTTGTGTCAAGAAAAGCTGTCTCCTGAGGAACTGGAAAGCCATTATTTCTCAGGCCTGCTAAGCGATAAGACTGTGATTCTCTTTATCTTTAGGCTGCTTGTGATAATCAACCTTACCAATTACCTTAGCTTCTTGTTAATAGTATTTCCCGCTCATTATTTCTATAGTCTTGTCTTTTTAATTATGCTGTATTTATGTCCTCCTATAAGGCACCTTAAATGTTCATTACAGAGAGGAAACAAAACCGTTTTTCAAAATTATGTTTACTATCTTATTATGTATTTGGACGTGTGTGTGTGCACACGTGTGCGCACACACACAAACACACACTCAGGGTATCTTGCTGTTGCAAACAAATGCCAGACACATCTCCCTAGCCCTAAAATTTACTTTTACTATCTTAACTTCCAGCATGCCCCTATTTTCACCTGTTAGAAAGGTGAGACATTTACTTGGCAGATGAGGAAACTGAGGCACACAAACTATTTACTGAAGAGGGTACCAATATAGTTGGCTTAACAGCCAGAAACTTTAGGCCTTGAGTCAAACCAACAAGCCTTGTTATATACGTAGTACTGTGGCAGACACCATAACATACAAAACTGAGTTACATTACAGTTGGAAGATTTCACGTGTATATGCTTTTAATTGATAGGCATTCACTAAACTTCAAAGCAAACAGAGTGAACAAAAGCTGATCAGAAACTTATACCAGGACCTGATAAGACTGAGAAACATAAAAGTCACCCTGAAGTAACCTATATCCTCCAGCACCAAGAATGTCCTCAATTCCAGAGGAGCCTCAAGGATTACTTGGTCTACAGCCAGGCTGTAATCCTCATGAATGAACCCAAACACCATGTGAAAGGTCCCTTTCATGGATTATTCAGTATCATTTCAAGCTACCTTCCCCCCTTATTTCTCCCATGTTTTTCCCATTATCAACACATGGTAGAGGTACAAAAATGATTTATGTCATAATGTCCAAATCAACTGAGATTCTAGGAAAAAAAAAAAAAAACAAAACAGATTTACCTAGGACTTGCTCCATGACCTTGACTAGTCCTCAATTGGTCCATTAACAAATGCTCTTTACCATCACTAAGGGAAGGGTAATTAGTCATCACAAAGCACTTAAATACAAGTGCTAGTAAATGCCATGTAATAAAAAGCTCAGAAAAACAAGAATAATAATATGGGGCACATTTACCAGTAAATGGCAACCTAGCACAGGGTCTCCCCACATTCCTGGTGGAGACTTGCTTCTTTAAGTTAATGGAATATAAATTTCTAAAATCATTAGTACTTGGCTTCACAATAATTCACATTAGCAAGATTCCTCCTGGGAAGGAGAGAGGAAAAGGGGTATTTATTAATGTCAGCATTCCACATCTCAGTTACTGCTTAGCCAGGTAGGCCATTAGTACTGGAGTATCTACTATAGGTAAGGTTCAGAGAGGCACAAGAGATACAATGGCAAACAAGAGTCCCTGCCTTTCTAGGATCTTACAAGCTATAATATAGATTTTGGCTTATCAATATTGGTTTGCAAGGATATAGTTTCACTGAAATAAAGGCAAGTAAAAATAAGATGCCTAATATCTCAAATACCCAGACAAAAGGGGATAGACTTATCATGAGAGCAAGAGTCAAGAAAATTAGGTAATCAGCAGGGCTTTCCTCTTCTTTTTCCTTACTCATCTGAGGTACTACCTTTAAGCAGACTGCAACCATTTCTCCATATAAAGCACAGATCACAAGAGGTCACTGTCCCAACAAAGTAGTCAGGTAAACTAAACACTAAAAGTTCAGTCAGATTTCTTAGGATCAAAGGGCCTTCCACAACTTTTAAAGGACATCACTGCCAAAAAAAAAAAAAAAATCAATTTTATGAGAAAACAGACCTAAAGCATGCATGCCATGCTGACTTCTCTTTTCATTTCTAGAATTGTAGATTAGTTCCCTTAAAAACACACACACACAAAGCCATCTCTCCCACTTAGGACAGCTTAACTAGTCTAGGTCTGGGATCAGGGATTGTTAACTGTTCTTACAAGCCTTGCTCTGCTCAGCTCATCCCTTCAATCCACCAAACACGGAGAGCTTTGACATGCCTTTATACAAGAGAGAAGTATTTGTTCTGGTACTCATTGGCGTCAGAAGGGTCACCCCTTTGCAAAGTGGATGCCAGGTATGTGGAAAATCAGTATGTGCTTGACAGAAAGCACCAGGGACCTCCATCCCACCACTCACGGAGCTGGTTTCACCAAAACCTCCATCCACTGCCATTTCTAAGAGCATGAGAAGGATGCCCTTTGAGTTCAACCCACAGCACAATAGACTAAACTTGTTCTGCCTCTCTAAGTGCGGCAAAGAATGAGCAACCGTTTCTTACCACCCACCCCTCCAACCCACCCAAGCTCCTTTCTGGAGGGATGCCTAAGTGATCTAGTCACACGACTGTGGGATTAACCTGCAGCCATGACAGTGTCTGCTGTCATCAACCTCCAGATGTCCCTTTCTTCCGAGCAACTGGAAAGCTAGAGAAGCTGAAAATCGTAGTTTGCTTTTCACTGCCCTGCTGCTTTGACCGCACGAAGCTGCATAAAAGAGCTAGTTGCACGCATTCTTTTGCCTCTGAGCTTATCACGCAGTTGTTGGGTTAAACGGCCACTGTGCCCAAATATTGTGCCCAAAGCTTACCCACTCATCTGAGATCTCTCTCTCTCTCTCTCTCTCTCTCTCTCTCTCTCTATATATATATATATATATATATATATATATATATATATATATATTCTCCTCATCCCCTGGGACTGGTCATAGGGGTCAGCCGAGTCGTTCACTCCCCTCCCACGCTCATCTTCAAGGCCTTGCAAATTTCAGGCCTAGTCCCGTCGGGTTTCAGAAGGATCCAGGAGTAGTGAATGGGTGGGTTTGGGTGTGGGGGACTTCAGGCCGAAAGAGGGACAAAGAGCAGCGAAGTCAGAGGCCGCCTCTTCAGCCCCAGATAGGCCTGGGGTCACTCACTCGTCACCCCCCCTCCTACATCGTGTCATTGGTCCCTGATCACTTCGAACCCTAAGCCCCTCCAAGGAGCGAACTACCTGAGCCCGGGGCTTGCTCGCGCCCCCTTCCTCCAGGCCCGAGCCCCGAGTCCCGGCCTCCCCTCCCCCGGTCCACCCCGAGCCCCCCGCACCTTCTTGGGAGCCTTGGTGACGGTGGCCATGAAGGAATACTTCTCGGCGTCCTCGATCTCCTTGGCCTGTTTCAGCTCCTCCCCGACACCGGGCAGCGGCATCGCGTCAGGCATCGACATCCCTCCCGGCCGGCCCGGCCCGGCCCGCGGCTCAACCCGCCGCCCCCGCCTCTTCCCTTCTTCACGGGCGCCCGCCCGCCCGCGCCGCGCCGTCCGCCACGGCCACGCGCTCGCCCACTCTTCCCGCCAGGCCCCGCGCCGAAGCTTGCGGGAGCTTCCGACACGCTACGGCGACGACGACCACGACCGGCGCCCGCTCGGGCGGCCCACGACGGCCGGACCGCGACGCCAGCGGCAAAGATCCACCCACCCTCCCCCCTCCAAGAAACGGCAGCGGCAGCACGCAGCTCCGACCGGCCCGCGCAGACACCTCCGCCGCACGCACACACGCACGCAAAGGAAGGGTAGAGGGCGGTGACGCCAAATCAAGTACTGGCAGCGCCCCACCAAGAGGAGGGCAGGAAGGGCGCGCGGTCTTGACGTCATCACGCGGGGCCGGGCCGCGGAAGCCGCTCCTCCTCCTGTCTCTCTCTTTTTTTTTTTCCTGGTGAAGACGCTGCCTGGCCTGCGTGAGTCCGTCCCGCTTGGCGCCGCCAGGTGGTGCCATCAGCCCTGTGAGCCGCCGCGAGACACTGAATGGAGGGTTTTTTTTTTTTTTTTTTTTTTTTTTAAAGCAACTCGGGATGCTTTGGAGATGTCCAAAAGGCCAAAGTCCCACAGGGCAACACCCTTACAGCCATTCCTAGGAAGAAAATCCAGGGGGCCGCTCACTGTTCGTACCCGGGGGGCCTTTGGACCAGAAGCCCTTTTCCCAAAGAACAGCGCTCACCTTTTTGACGTTACAGGGCATGAAAAAAACTGAGAACGGTCTGCTTTGACCTCTTTCTATGAGCATCTCCTTCCTTGCCTGTTTACAAGGCCGCAGCGCTGATGCGAAACGGTAATTGAGATAAAAGCGGATGGATCCTAGCTAGGGTCGAGGACCAGACAGAGAGAGCGTGAGAAAACCCCAGCCAAATTGGCTTTTCTGCTCCTTCTAGCTCCAAGCGGGCATCCGAGGTCTCCCAATAAGATGGCTCACACATTTCCCTGGGCCCTACTATGTGCAGTTCCAGTGCTAAGGCCCTGGATGGTAAAGGTGCATGTGACCACGTTTGTTTTTGTAAGGCTTGGTTCGTCAGGAGGGGCAAAGCCTGTTTGTAACCTGGTGTCAGTTGAGGTAACTTGCCTTTGAAAGTCATTCAAGTGACATTGGCTCCAATTCCCATGTCCTGTGGAAAGTCCAGTGCCCTCCCAGGATTTCTGTGAATTACTGGGGAATTAGGTTTTCATGGTCACCCCTGGTTCTAGATTACTGCCTCGTCTGGAATTTTATTCACCCTTCTAGTCTCTTGACTGTTTCTTTAGCTCTTGCTCTCACTTCAGCCCCTTCTTCTTTCCCCTCTCCCAAACCACAAAAATGAGACTATAACATGCAACAGAACTTTTAATGAAGGTTTGTGGGTCACAGGGGAGAGGTTACATCAGAGAACAAACAATTTTAAATCACATTTGTGAAATGTTCTGAAAAGTTATTTTGGCTGTCTCACCACCTTGGGATTTCTTAATGGCCACAACATCCTCCAAAGCTCGCTAGTCCATTGTCCATGGAGCTTCCTTCGATGACACCCTCTTCATCCTTTTACCTCACTCTTCCTCCTCGGTGGACGGAGAGTCCACCTTCTTCTATGTTGTGCTGAGAGTAAGTCTTCCTCAGTATTTTTACACTAAATTCTTTTCCAAGCCCACCTTTTCATATCCCCATTTGTTTGCTTGCTTTTCTTTATTTAATTAATTAATTTATTTGAGAGAGAGAGAGAGAAAGAGGAAGAGGCCAATAGAGAAAGAGAGAGGGGGAAGGGGAGAGAATGGGCACACCAGGACCTCTAGCCACTGCAATTCCAGATGCATATGCCTCCTTATGCATCTGGCTTATGTGGGTCCTAGGGAATCAAACCTGGGTCCTTTGGCTTTGCAGGCAAATGCTTTAACTGCTAAGTCATCTCTCCAGCCCTGCTTGCTTTTTAATAATTTTTTTTATTTTTTAAAATATATTTTATTTATTTGAAAGAGATAAAGAGGCAGAGAGAGAGAGGGAGAATGGGCACTCCAGGGCCTCTAGCCACTGCAAATGAACTCCAGATGCATGTGCCCCCTTGTGCATCTAGCTTACGCGGGTCCTGGAGAATCAATCCAAGGTCCTTTGGCTTTGCAGACAAACACCTTAACTGCTAAGCCATCTCTCTAGCCCCTTGCTTGTTTTTTGGAGACAAGATTTTACTATGTAGTCCAGCCTGGCCTTGAACTTTTGGTATTTATTACTATGCCTAGCCTCACCAAGTTTTTGTAGAGTCAACCTTATTATAGAGAAAAAAAGTTGTGGTTTGAGATGCCATTCTCCCTCCTCTAGTGGTTTATGGTCAAGGTTGAAAGGGTGTCAAATAGTCACCTTTAGAACAACTGAAAGTCTTTTTTGGCTGTTTTTCTTTCTTCTTCTCCTTCTCCCCTTCTTCCTCCTCTCCCTTCCCCTCCTCCTGCTTCTTCTTCTTCTTTTTTCAAGGTAGGGTCTCACTGTACCCCAAGATGACCTGGAATTTACCATGTACTTTCAGGCTGACCTTGAACTCACAGCGATCCTCCTGCTTTTGCCTCCTGAATGCTGGGATCAAAGATATGCACAACCACGCCCGGCTTTGAAGTCTTAGTATGACCACCTAGATTCATGAGCCAAAGGAATGTTTGAAGAGGGCTGTGGAAATGCGTAGAAGAACACTTATATGCTAAACGGAGAGAACTTTCTCCTATGCCCACTGTTCTGAGTGCTCAGACTTCTCTCTCAGGGGATTTCTGTGGACAAGAGGGCAGTGAGCTAGAGGCAAGAATCCTAGATTCATCCATACAGGTGCCAGACTGGTTCCTTTCTCTTCATCGCCCAGCCAGGTACTGAGAACCTGGCCCATTCAGGACTCTGGAGAATTCATCTTTGTGGGTTTGTCCAAACAGAGCACGTGGGTTAGAGCTGCCAGCCGAAAGACCAGAGGCAGGTCTGAGAACTCCGAGCTCCAAGTCTTGTTGTGACTTAAGAGAACTTATTGCTGTTTTTGTTTTTAACAAGCACAGGTGTGTCTATCTTCAAATATATATATATATATATTTGAGAGTGAGAGAAAATGGGTGCATCAGGGCCTCTAGCCACTGCAAATGAACTCCAGATGCATGCACCACCTTGTACATCTGGCTTACTTGGGTCCTGAGGAATCGAACCTGGGTCTTTAGGCCTCCCAAGCAAGCACTTTAACTGCTAAGACATCTCTCCAGCCATCATAGCTTTGATTTTTAAAGTTTCCATTGTCCAAGTGCTTTGTTCTTTCTCTGTTGTGCATTTTAACCTCCAGGCTATGAGCTTCCTGGAGACTGATGTGTACCTCTACTCTTCCAGGACCAGGAGACACAGGATTGCCCTAGCTGCAGGCCCACAGAGCTGGTCTTGTTCCTTGTACTCCTGCTGTTGAGGGTGTAGAGGACAGGGCCAGGTCGAGAGGGGACAGAATTTACTGAATGGTTTAGATCAAGAAAGAGACCAGAAGGCGACTCCACTTATGGGTGTCTGGCTGCAAGGAAGGCTGATGAGTCAGAGGGTGCTCAGCACCTTGCCCTTCAGGAGAAGTGGTAGACCTCTGTAGTTCATGTCAGATTAGGGCCTGGGAATTCCTGGAAGCCAGCCACTGTAGAGGGCAGAGGTGGCTGCCATCTGCTCCCCTGTGAGCTAGAGAGCAAGGAGTTTTCCCAATCAGAGTGTGACAACATAACAGCTGTGAGAACCATTGCATACTGCCTACCTCATGACCAGTCCTGAGATGTCCACACATGGCCCAGCTAAGGAGACTTTCACCATGGATGCAAAAAAAAAAAAAAAAAAATTGCTCTACCCCCCACCTTACCTGACATTGTGTCTACGAGTAAGCAGCTGTATCTCTGAACAACACAGGCCCCACACAGACTCGAGAGCCATCCAAGGGTCAGTGTTGGAAAAGAGCAGGGAACTAAGGTCAATGCTGCCTGATGTGTGTGATAGTGGGAAATTTCTAAAAGACCCGAGAGTCAGAGGTCACCTTACCTAGAGAGGAGTGGCCTGAGGACAGAGGTGAATTGGAAGACACTCTTACCATGAACGTCATGACACTATGGTTCCACACATGGGCTTGATGTGGTTTATCAAATACACTCTGGCCACTGCAAATTATCTTATATATACATACATTCATTTATTCTTTTAATCGTAAAACACACAGTCATGTACTGTGAAGCAATGTTGCACTCAATGGCAGACATGATACAAGAGTGATCCTATGAAATTATAATGGAGCCAGGTGGGGTAGCTCACATCTGTAATCCCAGCACTCAGGAGACTGTTGCAGGAGGGTTGCCATGAATTCAATGCCAGTCTGGGCTACATAGCAAGACTTTGTCTCAAGAACAAAAACTCAGGGGCTGGAGAGATGGCTTAGCAGTTAAGGTGCTTTCCTGCAAAGCCAAAGAACCCAGGTTCAATTTCCCAGATGCACAAGGTGGTGCATGTATCTGGAGTTTGTTTGCAATGGCTGAAAGTTCTAGGCCCGTTTCTCTCTCTCTCTCTCTGCCTCATTATCTCTCTCTCTCAGATGAGATTGGGCACATCCAGGGTGGTATGGCCATAGACTTTCTCAAATAAATAAAGAAGTAAATTTAATAAAAACAAAAAATAAAGCCAGGCGTGGTGGTGCACGCCTTTAATCCCAGCACTCAGGAGGCAGAGGGGAGGATTGCCATGAGTTCAAAGCTACCCTGAGACTACAGAGTGAATTCCAGGTCAGCCTGGGCTAGAGTGAAAAAAAAAAAAAAAAAAAAAAAAATCATAATAGAGTTGAGACATTCCTATTTTGTGGTGGAGCAGCCATTGTATTGTTGTACATGTTTATGGTGGTACTGATATAAATACACTTTTTTTGACATGTTTAGATGGTAAAGTACTTACCATTGTACTACAGATACCTACAGTATGCAGTATAGTGATATGGTGTACAGGTTTGTAGACAGATATGCGATGCCCATATTATATAGCCTAGGTGTGCAGTGGACTACATCACACTGATTGATGTAAGTGCACTGTATGGTGTTCACACAGTAAAATTGCCCAATGATGCATAATGTATTGTTATCATGAAGCAATGTGTGACGATATTGAAAGATGAAGATGAACCAGGAGCAGTGCTAGGTGTTAGGCTTGAGAGACAAATATGATGAAGCACTGGCCTCTAGCTGGGGCTGATGGGATGGCCGAGAGGCGGCTTCAAAGAGGGGGATTTTGCTTGAGATGTCTTGACAATAAGCAGTTGGATGAAGTTGGGAACCGAATCCAGGTTGAAGGCTCAGCCTTAGAAAAAGGCAATGAATGGAGAAGGAAATGTGTGTTTCGGTGTGCTTCGGGCAGCACAGAGCAAGGGTTGAAGCTCTAGGCAGATCCTGCAGCACCTGGTGCACCATGGGTGAGCAGTCACACTCTTTCCTGCTGTGGATCACAGAGGAGGAGGAGGAGGCCTTCGTGGAGGGGCTGTTGAATTATGAGGTCAGCTTGAAACATGTTGACTTTGATATGTCTATGGAGGGTACTATCCCCGAGTCTCAGGGAAGTCCAGTTTGTACCTTTCATGTCTGCTTACTCCCTACAAGCTAGCGTTACCCATCCACCCACCCAAGCAAGGCCAGGCTTGTTCTACAGGCCTTTCATCTACCAGCCAGGTCTCACTTTATGTGCACAAAAATTTCAGTGATCATCAGTGACAGAAGTATAACAGTAGGTGATCAGAGCAGTAGCCCTGTTGCTAGCTCTCCAGGACAGGCAAACCCTCCCTGGCCTCTGTCCTTCTGCCCCAGAAGAAAGCTGGGTTGCACAGCTCTGGGAGGTACCACAGGCATGGTCATTTATGTGAAGGGTCTCCTTTGGAGCAGCACTCCAGATCCCCAGACCCCAGGTGTCCTGGCTCCTGCTTCCCACTGTGCTTTCTGACCCTCCTCTCCCATTTCCAGCCTCTGCTCCTTCCTTTTCTGCAACTCCAGCAGGAAATGACTCCTTCTCAGTTCTCTCTCTGCTTATTGTTATCATAGATGTCCTATATATCAAGGAATTAAGTGTTATTCCTATGTATTGTTTTGAACATTGCAGGAAAGAAAGACCTGTAGAGAGAAAATCTCCTTTCATCTTTCTCAATTCGGTTCTGGCTCACAACTGCAGAAACTCATTGTTTTCATACCTGTGACCGGTGAGTACTTGTCATTTAAGGTTCTGTTCTGTTCAAATTACAGTATTTCGAAAACATATCACCATGCACAGAGATTGTTCACATACTTGTCATTGTCTGTGTTGCCCAAGTGTTTCATCATTTGCCTTATGAGTTTGCTTAACCATTTTCCTGTTGTTATATATTTGAGTTGTTTCTAACTCAGTGCCTTTGAATTGAGGTAAGGGGAGTAGGAGTGGGTGTGGATGGCTTTCAAGCAAAACTGGCAAAATTGGGTCATAGCACAGATCTTGCCAGGGACAAGGAACAAAAATATAAGTAGTGGGGGCAGTTGTCCTTGTTGCCAGCAATAACTGGATCATGTGCCTTTTGGCCATAGGGCATTTGAGGTCCTGTGCTGGGAACTTGTAACCGCTAGATGACTGACAGTGTTGCGAGGGGACAGGACGTGTAGAAGTACCAGGGTCTGGGTGGATGAAATGTGGGCTCAGATCTTGACTCGGCTCCCATCTTGGTCACTGGATCTTGGGCCTTTTGGATCTCTTATTTCTCCTTGCAAAATAGTGATAGCTCTCCACCTAGGGCCTGTCCTAACTTAATCCAATTAGATAACAATACACAACAGCTTTAAGCAAAAAGTAATTTATACAAATGTAAGTTATTAAGATGTGGGTCCCAGCTAAAAATCTAGAGGCTAAAGGAATTATGTATTGAATAGAATATGTAATTCTGTCTGTGCACTGCCTCCCAGAGTGCCAGAAATAAGCAGAAACTTGCCTGTTGCTTGATGTCCCCCCCGCCCGTTGCTCTCAAGACCAGTTTACACTTGACTGTGCTTCTGGAAAAGGAAGACAGAACTACCCCAGTCATGGACAACTGCCACTTCTCATCCAAACTGGGTCCAGAGTCTGGCCACTGTATGTCCAGCAGCCCTGAAAATACCTCAAATCTTAGATAGGACCAAAGATCCTGATAGATGATCTCTTTTCAGTTCCCAGAGCTGCAGCCCATTAAACTTTGGGCTGGGAAAGCAGCCCTAAGTTATAAACAATGGTCTAAGAATCTGTTCTGATGATGCCTTATGTTTCTTTGTGTATTTTTTCTGTACGTGTGTGTGTGTGTGTGTGTGTGTGTGTGTGTGTGTGTGTGTTTGTGTTGGGAGGCGGTGAGGAGTTTACCACAATAGCAGAAATTGTGCAACTGGTCTTGGAGTTCAGCCTCTGGCTGGTCACTGTGAGCCTTGGCTTTGTGACAGGTGCTGTGATATGTGTCAGGGATCCTGTAGGAAAGAAGACAGCCAAGGTTCCTGCCCTCATGAGGCTTAGAACCAAGAGCAGAAAACCTTCCCAGTATCTCCTCTGAGAGGGCAGCTCTTCCTTTCTCTCCTCATGTGCTCCATATTGATACATCCTCCCAGGAAGCTGTGTCAGACCCCAGGGCCGGGAGGGGACAGCAGTATATCTCTGGAGTTCAGAGATGCTTGCCCACCCTTGAATCTACCCTGAGTCCTTTAGAAGCTTCTGGGGTTGTTGCTGTGGCAGATACCTTCTCCCAGGTAATGATGTGTGGATTTCCAGGGTAGAAGCACCAGCTTGCTGGGATTAGAGGTTGCATTGCTTGTCTGTGATTTCATGGACAGGGACACTCCACCCTCTACCTGCTGTCCCTAAGACTGAAAGTGGTCTTGGGGTCAAAACAGACATGGTCAGGCTGGTGAGCTACCCTGATGGATACTCATCCACAACACCCAGGGTAGGGTTAGCGGAGTTCACCTTGACTGGAAAGGCATTGAGGCTAGCTAGAGCGAGGCTGGCAGAAACTGCTGTTTCCCAAAGCACAGGCAGACAAGGTCTTATTCCTTTTACCCCAAAGGCCCCTCCCACTTGTGGCTGGTTGTTGGAGCTAGGGAGAGAGGAATTGGCTGGCTGTTGGTGGTGTGGCGGCTGCTGCTGGGTGGGAGCTGCCTTCCTTGCCCTCTCTGATGTGCAGGGCGGAGCCCCCATTGCGTCACCCTTGGAGCCTCTGCTCCTGGCTTTGCAGCCAGCTGGGCCCCTAGAGGAGGGACTCTCCCTGTTTTTCAACAAACCATTAACTGTTTCATCTTCCTAGCTCTCCCTACAGCCAGCCTGGATTCCCAATGCTGGTCCTCATGCCTCTGCCCCAAGCTTGACAATTTTCTTCACATTGCATGATGCCCAGGGGCTTTGCATGGGAGCCTTTAAACAGTTGCAGACTCCACCATACCAATTAAAGCCCCATCCTCTTCCTCAGGACAAGAGTTAACCTCCCTCATCCCCACCCTCAGCATTTGTCCCATTCTGCAGTGGTGAGGACAGACCTTCCCAGCCTCCAGCATGAGCTCATTCCACTTCCACACTCCAGAGTCCCAACAAAGGATCAACACAATGTTTTAGGCCAAGAGCGGAGTGGAGCCCAAGTCAAAGACCAGGAGCTTGGACCTTGACCTGCTCCTAAAGCCCCTCCAACCATTTCTGGCAGACCTGCTTGGGCCTTTGTCTTATTTATAGGGGTACAGGAAAGGAATGGTAGAGTGAAGTCCCTAAGAGGCCAATGGTCTGCTTGATGAGAACCCTAAGAACACAGTGTTTTCATGTTCCTGGAAGGGCTGGATGAAGAGGTATCTAGGGGGTGGGGGGCTATTCCAGGCAGTGAAGCTCAGGCCACATTCCTGCTCAGAACTCTTATCTCCAAGTCCCAGCATTCCCTTCATCACCCCACCCATTCCAGGGCCTGAAATAGCTTGGAACTACATCCAAGCCTAGGCCTAGGTCCCAATTTTAGTTCCACAAACATTTGGCTGTGTCATAACTCACAGAATCCTGAGCTGGGTCCTGTGGGGCATGCATGGATAGATAAATGGGGCCCATCCGTACCTTCAGGGAGAATGCAAAAAGCACCCAGACCTGCTTGCAGGTGTCAGAGGCTGGTGGAAGAAGAAAGAAAAATGGCTTCCCACAGAAGAAATGGGGCAGCCTCCTGAGTAGTAATTGTTTTGTTGATTCTTAAATCACGAGTAGGACATCCTTCAAGTAGGCAGGAGTGACAGCTGTTCATTGTAGTTGGAGGAGGATAGCAACAGCAAAAGTATAGAGGTGTGACACGTATAGTTTGTTCTGGAACATGGTCAGCAATTTGGTTTGACAGGAGTGTATGGGCGAATATGGAGCTGCTTAAATCTTCAGTGAATGTGTTTGTCTAAATTGCCTACAGGCCAAGGACTGCCAAGTGGCAAAGACCTTTTTGTTGACAGAGCTTTACAGATTAGAAGAGGGTGTAACAGGAGGGTGAAGAAACTTGCTTTGAGCTATAAAGCACATTCTAGAGGGAGCTAGGACCAAACTCAGGTTTTCCTACCCTTATCTGCTTTGGTCTAGGTCAGGTTCCTTAATCCAGCGGCTTAGCCCAAGGGACTGCCTCTCACAACCTACCTTGCCACTCCTTAGGAGACAAGAAGACATTTGAGGTGAATAACTGTTGTTACAGTTGAACACAGAGATTCAGTCACATGAGTATTCCTCACGGCATTGCATGTAAACAAGAATGAATAGCTCCATGACAGTTGACAGGAAAGAAATGTTCACATTCTTTATTTTTGGAGACTTATTGAAATCTGGTTCCAAATCCCATTCATAGTTAGTGGGACGTCTAATATCATTATTAAAGATTCTTCTTCTTGACTCATTGGATTTTTCCAAAAGTAAAGGAAAACAGAAATCCCCACACCAGCAATCAAAAGGTTTGATGTGGTAGAAACGGGGCAGCTGGTCCTGATTTGGAGGCTCTCTGTGGTTAATGCTGCTCGCTGTCTATGGGCGCTGCTTCTGCAGGCGGCCTGTAGAGCTGCTACTCACTGTGCCCTTCCCAGGGGCTGGCCATTTAAAGGCTTTGCTTCCAGCCCCTCATACCAGGTTTTGCCAGCCTCAGACAGGGAAAGGGAGTCTGACTGGGCCTCCACTTCTGCATCAGTGGCTGCGTGTAGTCTTCCTCTCTAGAAGCTGGAAGGCACTGCCCAGTTAGAAAGCCACATTTCAACCTTTTTTTACCTCCCAGATTTGAGGCCCTGGACACCCTCTTGGGAGGATTTGGGGGAAATACTTCACATTCCTTTCTGAAGAGACCACAGCCAAGAAAACCAGATATGGCTGATTTCTCAATCAGGTTATTCTACCACATTAAATGTGTAATTAATCACCCTGTTACACTTTTAAAAGCAAAAGAAAAATTCAGCAGTAAATGTCTAAAAATCTGGTGCAGCTGAACAAAAGGAAACCATGCAGTCAGGCAGAAAGATATCTCATGACATGGAGTGATAATTTCTTCTACCTGAAAAAAATTTAGCTTTTAAAACAGCATCACAGAATTGTCCAATTTTTCAATAAACATAAAATTTTATCTTTATATGAAAAAAAACCTGAAAGGTAAATATCAAAATACATACACTCAGAGGAAATATCCCCGAGTAATGAGATTACAGCTTACTTATTTTTCTAATTTTTGCTCCTTTTCATTTCCTAAAAACTTGTAGAACTGGGCATGGTGGTGCACACTTTTAATTCCAGCACATGGGAAGCAGAGATAGGAAGATCACCACAAGTTTGAGGCTACCCTGAGACTACATAGTGAATTCCAGGTCATCCTGGGCTAGAGAGAGACCCTACCTTGAAAAACAAAACAAAACAAAACAAATACAATGGGTATATATTAGCTCTTTTTATAAGTAAAAAGCTCCACATGAACTTTAACTATTTTCATGTATTTATTTACCACTCTATTTCATAGACATTAGAATGCCATAGTGGGATTTTGTCCTTATATCTAGAAACAAAAATTTAAAAATACATATTTTTTGAGGCAAGCCCAATAGACTGGCCTTTTTTTCTAATGAGGGAGGGGGAGAGAATTGGTACACTAGGGCCTCCAGCCACTGTAATCAA
This sequence comes from Orientallactaga sibirica, assembly GCA_036365145.1. Classification (NCBI taxonomy): domain Eukaryota; kingdom Metazoa; phylum Chordata; class Mammalia; order Rodentia; family Dipodidae; genus Orientallactaga; species Orientallactaga sibirica. The sequence goes on from JAEOAD010000025.1 coordinate 12,979,290, forward strand.
ACTTCAGATACATGTGCCACCTTGGGCGCATGTGCGAACTTGCCCTCCTGTATCACCTTGTGCACCTGGTTTACGTGGGATCTAAAGAGTGGAACGTGGGTCCTTAGGCTTCGCAGGCAAGCACCTTTATTTGCTAAGCTATTTCTACAGCCCCCCAAAGTTGTATTTTTAAAAATGAAACAAGACTGCTGCACGCATAGTGGGCCCCAAAGCCACTGCGAACTCCTGGCTCCGGAGCCTCAGGTGGAAAATACTTACTCTGCTGGGAAATAGAAGAGCACTTCTTGAGCAAAAAATATGCCTCCCAAGTTCAAGTGCCACCTAAATGATGATGATGTCACTGACTCTGAGAAAAGTGAAAGCAGAAATCTTTTGGAAGATGATTCAGAAGAAGAAGAGGACTTTTTTTCCAAGGGGACCATCTGTACCAAGATTTGGACCTAGAAATGATAAAATTAGCATGTTCAGAATCAGGTGGATGAAGTTATTGATGTCATGCAAGAAAAAATAACAAAGAGAGCTTATCTGATAATTCAACTGCTTTTAGCAGCAGATCCAAACAGCTTCCAAGGCAGATGTGGTGGCGTGGATGCAAAAGAAAAGCCACCATGGCATTGGTTGCTGCTGTCCTTTTGCCAGTGATTAACATTCTTACAGTTGTGAAATACCATATTTGACTTGATGGCAGAGCTCCTCATTAAACAAGATCTGGGACAATAACAACAACAAAATGTTGCCACATAATTTAAATGAAACTTATGTATGTAACTTGCGGATTTTCTTTTTCAAAAAAAGAGGCAAATACCATTTCAAACTGGAACACTGAGAATGTTTCAGCTATCCTCTTCCCACCTGATAAAATGTGCTTTGAACAGTTATATTTAAGGCAAAGATCTTTATTTTGCTTTATCCCAAGAATCTAATTTGAAACTAGATACTTGCCAGTTCATTATTTGTATATAGTTAAACACTGATAACAACATTTCATACTTACATTTTAGTGGCAGAGAAACTTGTATTACTGCTTCAGAGTGAGGGTCAGGCTGGGGGTCAGGAAGCCTGTGAAGAGTACCAAACCATATGCTAAAGAGCTGGATAGCCATCCCATGAACATTTGCAAGACTATCACACTTCCCATATTATAGTTGCTTTGCAGGCAATTTCCACTTTCACTGTGGTAACAAAAGCGAAATGTAAATATTTCTGCCTTCAGCTATAATTGAAAACATTCCAGAAAACCTATTCTCACTCTGTAAAGAAAAAGAAAGAAAGAAAGAAAGACAGACAGACAGACAGACAGAAAGAAAGAAAGAAGACAAGTGAACAAGTAACTTCCTGTCCCACCAGGTGAAGAAGGGCTTCTTAGTGAAGTTTTCCCCTTTTGTTTTCTTGTGTCCTAGCTTATCAGCTGGGGCTGGTCTTTACCTGAATAACCATAGCTCTCACATGGGCAGTCCACACAGCCAAATGCCATGCTTTTCAGCAGGCTAATGTTACTTAACAGTTTGTACCTTATCCCCTGCCCCCATGTTTTAGTCTTTTGAGATGGAGGTTTCTCTGTGCAGCCCAGGCTGGTCTTGATTCATGGTGATCCTCCTGCCTCAGCAGGAGTGCTGTTATAATCCTTTGAGTGCTGGATTATAGGCATGTGCCACCATGCTGGGCTGCAGTCTATACTTTTCTGGAGGACAAAGAAGCAGACATGCCTTGAGTTCCCTGGGACAGTTATGAATTGAGTGGACAACTTGGTTGGCCTGGGTGTGGCAGCAAAACAGAGGAAAAGAGAAGACGTTGATAGTAAAGCTGTAAGAAAACATAAATATCTGTTGCATCAGTCACTGAAATGTGCCATCTGGGAAGACCAGTTTTTATAACTGGCAAAAAGACAGGGAGATTGCAAAAGTCAGTTTCCATTAAGAATAATACTCTCCTGTCTGTATTTTGGATTCTGGAGCAAGTTATAACACTGTCTTCAACTTAGAGACCAGCAAAGACTACTAGCCTACTGAGATGTTTGCAGAATCTTTGCCATCTTGTAAATTTAATCTTTTTGTAAAGTTAGCACTTGGAACATTCATAGGATATTATAATAGCAAAACAAAAAATGACATTTAAGACAAATGTCTCAGTATCACAGACACTAAAATCTCCAACAGAATATTAGAAAATCAAATCCAATAATATATTTAAAAAGAATAGCACATGATACCCAAGTGAGGTTTATGCAGGGAAGGCAAAGTCTTATTCAGTATTTGATCATCAGTCAATGTAGTTGGCATATTTGTCATTTAAACAAAAGCTCATATGAATCAGTTGTGCATAACATGCATTTGATAAAATTTAACATATAATAGAAACAAATGGTATAAAGAATGGAATGGAAGAATTTAAACTCTTTCCACAATTGTCATGCTTGTTGATATAGAGGATCAGAATTCACATACACATATGCAAAACACCTAGAACATAAGTGAGTTTAGCAAGGTTATAGGATATAAGGTCAACATGAAATCAGTCATATTTCTATATGTTAGAAATAAAAGTTGGAAAGCAAAACCGAAAAAAGCTAACACAATAGCTAAAATGGAGCGTTCATATATAAATCTTCCAAAACATTTCCAGGAGCTATATGCTGAGAACTATTAGATATTGATAAAAACTATTAGATATTGATTAAAAAAATCACAGAAGACCCAAAAAGAATAAAAAATTCAATAGTATGGATTTCTCTCCTAACTAATAAATAAATTTAACTCAATTTCAATCCAAACTTTGGTAAACCTAGAAAAGCATAAGGTTATGTAGGCAGGCAAGCAAAAGAGCTACAATAGCTAAGATACTTTTTTTTTTTAATTTTCAGAGAGAGTCAGAGAGAGAGAGAGAATGGGTGTGCCAGCGGCCTCTCAGCAACTGTGAACAAACTCCAGACTCATGAGCCCCCTTGTGGGCAAGTGCAGCATCGCACCCTTGTGTCACTTTTTGTGCCTGGCTAAACATGGGACCTGGAGGCTAGAACGGGCATTCTTAGGCTTAGCAGGCAGGTTCCTTAACTGCTAAGCCATCTCTCCAGCCCAGCTAAGATAATTTTGAAAAACAAGATTGAAGTTGGAGGAATCACAAACTACTTGATTTGGGAGTTACTACAAAGCTAATCAAAGCAGTGTGAAATTGGCAACAGAAAAGACATGTAGATCAGTGAAACAGAATAGACATTCTAGAAATAAACACACATAATGGCCAAAGGATGCTTTACACAGGTGCAGAGACACTTCACAGGAGAAAGGAGTCTTCAAAAATTGTGTTGGAGCAGTCCAGTTATCCATATAATAGCCAACCTCTAACCAGACCTCATACCTGTTGCAGTCAGGTTCATATTGCTGGAAGAAAACACCCAACCAAGAGCAGCTTGTGGGAAAAAAAGGTTTATTTTGGCTTACAGACTCGAGGGGACACTCCATGATGGCAGGAGAAAACGATGGCATGAGCAGAGGGTAGATATGACCTCCTGGCCAACATCAGATGGACAATAGCACCAGCCTGCCCCCAACAATATACTGCCTCCAGGAGGCTTCAATTCTCAAATTGCCATCAGCTGGGGACCTAGCATTTAGAACACGTAAGTTTATGGGAGACACCTGAATTAAACCACCACATTCCACCCCTGACCTCCATAAATGGATAACCAGACATGATGAAAAATCAAATGCATTCAGTCTAACTAGGTTCCCCATAGTTTTATCAATCCCCATGATGTTCATACATCCTCACAGTCCAAGGTCTTTTAACTGAGTTGCAATACCTTACACAAAAATTAACAGAATGGACCATGGAATTAAATGTAAAACACAAAACTACAAAACATTTAGAAATAAAATATGAGAAAATCTTAATGATCTGGAATTAGGCAATGAGTTCTAAGACAGCAAAAAGAGTTCTTCATAAAAGAAAAATGTGGATATATTGGACTTCATCCAAGTTAGAATATTGTTGTGAAATTCACAGCAAGGAACAGAAAGACAAGCTACATCCAGGGAGGATATATTTATAAATATAACAACAAACTTTGTAGCCTATAAAGGGCTCCCAAAACTAAACAATAAGAATGCAATCAACCCAATCACAATGGAGTAAGAATTAAATAGACACATTACTAAAGAGAATATACAAAACAAAGATATTCAACATTGTTAGCTATTATAAAAATTCAAATTTACCTCAATGAGATACCATGTCATACATATTAGAATGGATGAAATAAAAATCCTGGCAATACCAAATGAAGACAAGGGTGTGCTCATATATTGAAACTCTCATATTGCTAGTGGGAAGGCAAAAGTGTTCAGTTACTGGAAAAGTTGAACAACCTCTTATAAAATGAAAACATAAATTACCATATGACACAGCAATTACATTTGTAGATAATTATTCCAGAGAAATAAAAATTCATGTTCACACAAAGACCTGTACAAAAATCCTTTAGTGCTTCTGTTCATAGTTGACAAAATTGACATAATTGAAATATCCATAAATAAATAAATATATAAACACAATGGATCAAAAAGGAATAAGCCACTTTTTCCTTCTCTTTTTAAAAAAATTTTATTTATTTTTATTGACTTCCATAATTGTAGACAATATCCCATGGTAATTCCCTCCCTCCCCCACTTTCTCCTTTGAAACTCCACTCTCCATCATATCCCCTCCCCCCCTTAATCAGTCTCTTCTATTTTGATGTCATGATATTTTCCTGCTATTATGATGGTCTTGTGTAGGTAGTGTCGGGCACTGTGAAATCATGGATATCCAGGTGATTTTGTGTCTGGAGGAACACTTTGTAAGGAGTCCTACTCTTCCTTAGGCTCTTACATTCTTTCCACTGCCTCCTCCCAATGGACCCTGAGCCTTGGAAGGTGTGTTAGACATGTTTCAGTGCTGAGCCCTCCTCTATCACTTCTTCTCAGCACCATGGTGCCTTGTGGGCCATCCCAAGGTCACCACCATCTGAAAAGAGAAGCTTCTCTAACCAAAAGTGAAAGTAGTATTAATATATGGGTATGAACATTAAAAGAAGTGCTTACTGGGCAGTTTGGTGAACATAGTATATACATTTACCCAGACACTAGCAAACGTTACACCCCTAGGGTTCATGACTACCTCTGTTGTAGGTTTTCAGTATCAGGGATGTATTCCCTCCCATGGAGCGGGCCTCCAGTCCAATTAGAGACTGGTTGGTTTCCCCCATAACAGACATGCCACTATTGCACCTGTTAGCTCATTTGGCCTGGCTGGCCAAATTTAAGGCTTGCAGTGTCCACTGTTGAGTATCTTCACTGATGATTTCTCTCTCTCCATTGAATTGCATGCAGCGTAACTTTTTTCCAGCTTTCTGTCATCTGGTCCACATGGAGGAGGCTTTCAGTTCAACTCCAACAGGATTTCTCAGTGACCTTGCAGCCCAAGTATGTGGAGTCTTTCGCAATAGGGTCTTACCATCTATTTCTGGTGGGAAACCAAGAGCCTCAGCAATGATCTGTAATGTTTTGGGGGTATCAGTGACTTCCATGGCCAACAAGTTACTGGAAGGCATCCCATCCCTGGCACTGAAAATTTTCTAGTAACAATTTATGGCTTCTGAGTGTTCCATTGTTCAGAAATGTAGGTTTTCCATATGACTTATTTATATCCTCTTAGATTTTGATTAGCCTTCCCTCCACCTTTCCTTTACTCAATCTTTTCCCCTGACCTCACTTAGGCCTTTTCACCCCCATTATGTTCCTCCTCCCCCCTTTCTATTCCCTTTATATACCCATTTCTAGCTTACTGGCTTCTGCTAATGACTTTTATTCCTACTCACATAGCAGTCCAATCATTTGTAGCTAGGATCCACATATGAGATAGAACATGTGACGTTTGGCTTTCTGGGCCTGGGTTACCTCACTAAGTATAATCCTTTCCAGATCCATCCATTTTCCTGCAAATTTCCTTCTCTTTTTGATTTTTTCACACTTTATATGCAATCATGTCATCTGTGAAGAAGGGCAGTTTTACTTTCTTATTCTCAACATGAACACCTTTTATTTCCTTTTTCTTGGACTCTAGTATGTTGAAAGGGATGAGAGTGGACATCCTTGCCTCTTCTGGATTTTAGTGGAAAGCCTGTAGTTTCTCACCTTTAATTACAATATTAGCGGTAGGGCTTCATTTTGTTTTTTGTAAATGTTCTCTATCACTTGAGAAAGGTGTTGGTTTCCTGTTAAGTTTTATAAAAAATAAGTATGGGGATTGTGTCAAATAATTTTTATTTCTGTTAATATTGATATGGTAATATTTTTATTATTTGGCCTGTTGATATAATGGATGACATTAATTGCTTTTTGAATGTTAAGCCAGTCTTACGTACATCTATGTCCCAATTCGTCATGGTATGTAATTCTTTTAATACACTGTAGGATTCAGTTTATTTATATTTTGTTGAGGATTTTTGCATATATATCCAGGAGAGATACTGGTCTATAGTTTTCTTTTGATGTCTTTGTCTAGTTTTGGTATTAGAATATACTGGTGTTATAGAATTAAGAAACATTGTTTCTGTTTTTATTTTCTGAAAGAGATTGTAGAGACTCAATATATTTTATTCCTTGAATGTCTGGTATTTGGTAGAATATATCAGTGAACCCATCTGGTCCTTTTTAAAGAAGGTCATTAAGTATTGATTTAGTTTCTTTCATAGGCACGTACTCATATTGTTTACTCCTTGGTGTGTGAGCTTTGTCAAAATGTGTCTCTCAAGGAATTGGTTTTCTTCATCTAGGTCATAAAATTTGTAGGCATAAAGTTGTTCACCTCCTAATACCATTACCCAGGACTAGGGTTTTAACATTTGAATTCTGAGGAAGACAAATAATTATTGGATTTATTTTATGTTGGTTTTATGCCATGCTAGGAGTTGAATGTAATTTATACCTTTGGTCCTACAGAAGTAAGACTTTTTATCCTCTGGCTTTCAAGATTTTTCTTAGATTTTCTGTAATTTGAATATGATCTACATAGGTGTGGTTGTTGCTGACATTTATTCATTCATTGGCATTGATTCTGCTCAGCATTCTCAGACATGATGTACTGGGTTATGTAGGATGTGTGCATGCAGGAAGTAAGTATTCAGTAGAATGCTAGATAATTGATTATGTCTCTTGGCTTTAACCCTCCAAGGACTGCTCAGTCTCTTCATATACATAACTTATTGGGGCAAGTTATCCAGAGCAAGTTGCAGTTGGGTATTCCCCTCTCCATACTGTTAGACTGTGGTAAAATTCCAATAGAGACGCTCTGGGCAAACAATTCTCTTGAGGGTTGTCTTTTTAAAAAAGTGTTCTGGCCTTGGTTTTTCTAAAATAGCTGCTGTAGTTGGACAGTTTCCATGTTACTGGGATAAGCATCCAACCAAACACAGTTTTATGGGAGGAAGAGATTTATTTCAGGCTTACATATTCAGGGGAAGTTCCATCAGTGGTGGAAGAAGCTGGCTCCCACTCATAAATCCAAGCAGAGAGAGAAAACCACCACTAGTCAGCAAAAAACAAAAAACTAGCAAGTACATATTGGCAGCAAGCAGGACTCCCAGAGCTAAAACCTGTCTGGATACCTTTGGGCTAAAATTCAGATCGGCCCTCAGTGACACCTGTAGTAGAAGTCGGATTGCTAGGGGCTGAAGCTGCAAACTCAATTTTAATTAAAAAAAAAAAAAAAAAACAAAACACTTGAGTCTATGAGGCAATACATTCAAACTACCACAGCTGCTCTCCCCCCATAAGTGTGAGATTTTTCTCCCACAATGTTTGGGAGGGCTTCATAGAGCACCTGCACGAAAACTCATAAAGGTTGTCCCCATCCTGCCCCTGACTAGGACTCCCTGGAGTTTGTAACTCTCAGGCTAGACCACATTGAGCCTCTCATAAGTCCTCAATTACAGTTTAGGTTTTCCTGCCTTGGTTTTTGGAGAGTTTACTGCTCATGGTTTTCTACTGTGGTAAGTTGTAATTCTCTGAACCCTTTTTTACCAGTCTGGGGGGAAGGCACCAGTTCTTCCCTGTGTTCCCATTGCTCCGATGCAGTTAAGAACAGTTGTTGATCTTTCATTTTGTTCATGATTTTACTTGTTAAGATAACAAGATGATGTCCCTCCTTACATATTAGATGAGAAACTGGAAACCAATTTTATTTTATTTTGGTTTTGCAAGGTAGGGTCTCACTCTGGTCCAGGCTGACCTGGAATTAACTATGTAGTCTCAGGGTGGCCTCGAACTCTCGGCGATCCTCCTACCACTGCCTCCCAAGTGCTGGGATTAAAGGCGTGTGCCACCATGCCCGGCTTTGGAAACCAATTTTAATTTTAAAAATTAAAATATAGTTAAGATAGTAAATTTTATGTGCATTTTACCACAATATTTTTTATTTTAAATATTTAATTCATTTATTTATTTGAGAGACAGAGAGAGCGAGAGAGTAACAGAGAGGCAGATAGAGAATGAGCCAGCCAGGGCTTCTAGCCACCGCAAATGAACTCCAGACACATGCGCCACCTTGTGCATCTGGGTTATGTGGGTGCTGGGGAATCAAATCTGGGTTCTTAGGATTCTCAGGCAAGTGCCTTAACGGCCAAGCCATCTCTTCAGCCCTATTTTTATTTTAAAAAAATGAGTAATAAATGAGTAGCAGAGTATAAGTAATAAGGTGATTTTTCTAAATGTTTGCAGTACATCTCAGTTATGTCATCATCACATCAAATTCAACATATTCATTGTCATTTTAACTTAGTGTACTAATTATTTTTGTATTACTGTGGCTGTGACCATAGTATTTGACAGAAACAACTTCAGGAAGAATTTGAATGGGGTTACTGTTCATGCATGTAAGGCATGGCAGAGCAGTCTATGGTGGCAGGAGTATGAGGTAGAGATTGTTCACATCACTGTGGACCAGGAAGGGGAGAGAGGAGGAGGAGGAAGAAGAAGAAGAAGAAGAAGAGGAGGAGAAAGAAGCAACCAGGGGTCAAATATAACATTCAAAGGCTCATTCCTAATGACCCACTTTTGCTGACCAGGTCCTACCTCCTAAGGCTCCACATTGTATATTGGAAGTATGTAACTTGCTCAGTAAGTTTACAGGATCTCTTAGTTAAACACTTGACTGAGTCTTAGAAAACTCCTACACTTATACTTTTGAACAGTGTTGGAACTGTGAGAGATTGTGGGTGTTTTTGGAGTTAGACTGAATGATTTCGCATGATGAGATGGCCATGAGCTTATGGTGACAAAGCCTAGAAGTCCATACTTAAAAATGATATGTTTGGCTGGGTGTGATGGTGTGCACCTTTAAAGCCAGCACTTGGGAGGCAGAGGTAGTAGGATCACTGTGAGTTTGAGGCCACCCTGAGATGACATAGTCAATTCCAGGTCTGCCTAGGCTGGAGTGAGCCCCTACCTTGAAAAACTAAAATAAAATAAATAAAAAGTGATATGTTTGGATATCAAGTTGACAAGGGATAGACTTGTGATGGTTAATCTCAGCTGTCAACCTGATTGGATCTAGAATCATTTAGACAAATCTCTGGGCATATCTGTGAATTGAAGTGTGAAGATTTACCCTAACCATGGGCAGCAATTTCCATGGGCTAGGATTCTACTGAATAAAAAAGGAGAAAGTATGCTGAATACCAACAAATCCATTCCTCTTTGCTTCTTTTTTTTTCTTTTTGATTTGCCTTAAAAAAATTAATTTGGGCTGGGCATAGTTGTACATGCCTTTGATCCCAGCACTCAGGAGGCAAAGGTAGGAGGATCACCATGAGTTTGAGGCTACCCTGAGACTACATAGAGAATTCTAGGTCAGCAGCCTGGGCTAGAATGAGATCCTACCTTGAAAAAAACAAAAATAAATAAATAAAATAAAATAAATATAAATAAATAATAAATAAGAAAAAAATTAATTTGGAACTTGCTGTTCGCTTCCCAGCTGCAGGCACAGTGTGGCTACCCATCTCAAGCTCCTGCCACTGTACTTCCCCCCTCATGATGGACTGCACCCCCAAATGATGGGCCAAAATAAGCCCTTCCTTTCTGAAGTCACTTTTGTCACAGTAACAATGAGGAAATCCATTTAAGCACTACTGGAAAATTAAGTCTCCTAATGATCATGTTTGATTGTGTCTGTTGCTTGCTCAGACTCTTTCTCGAGTCTTTCTTACCTAATGAATTAAGCTCAGAGTCCTTCACCTCACATCCAGGGCTATACTTGCTCTTTTCCCTTGTCCTGAATTTTGTTGTTCACGGTGCCCCATATATATCCCTGGTTTTCTGCCCTCTTAATTTTATGCACTCTGTTTCCTCTCTCTGGAATGCTTTTTTCTTCCCATGTTGCTCAGCAAATATTTGCCAAGTAAATAGTCTGTGTTCTTTGGAAAGGTTTTCTCAGAAGAGCCAGTTGTATCCAACCATGTGTTTCTCCTGTGGTGGAGAAACACAGGGAAGTTATGTTTATTTCTAACAAGACTCTGTAGGAGGGGAATATATACAAATGGAGAGGTTTTAAAGAAGTTCCTCCTGCTTCAGCCCCTCCTGCACCTGAATATGGAGGCTCTATCAGCCTGATACCAAGATGTGATGGTGCTAAGGCTCTGCTGTTTCAGTTAGACTCCCAGGCAGGGCACACTAAGCACACCTATCTCTATGAAGCACTCTACAATTTTCTGGGGGTGGTGCGGGGATTAGAGTACATTTAAGACCCTTTGGCTAAGGACTGAAGACCCCTGTGACATTGGCAAACAATGCATAAGAAGTCAGACTCCAGATCTAACTTTTGCCATGTGGAAAAAAAATCTTTAACCAAGATGAGCCTGTGCACTAGTGACTTGATCAAAGGAGCTGCAGCCAGATGAAGCTTTGGATAGCCTGCTTGGGGTGACTGTTCACTTCTTTCATGTTTTGAGAATGTATGGTATGTGAAGGTAAATATCTGCTGGGCGGGGGTGAGGGGAGGCAAAGCCCTGGAATTCTCTATTCATGTGATAGCCAGGACTAATGAAATCCCCTAAAACAGCTTTCTCAAGGACACTGGTGATTTTCTGCTATTGTGTCAGCTTTATCTGGAGAGGTGTGAACAGATGTCTACTCATCCCAGACAGGGTACCAACAATAGGCCAAAGTAACCATTCCATGCACTGGGAAGCAATGAGTTTATTAGACTTACTTGCAGGATTCTCAGTGAAGGGTTACTTAGAGTGTGGGATACACCTGTATCACCAAAAAGTCTCCCATGCCTACATAGATGAAGTCCCATTTTCAGTTACCTTTCTAGCCTCCATGTACTCCAGCATCTCTAGAGACCATTTGAAGCTGGGGCAGAATTACATACAGCTGGGAGGAGGTACAGGAGTGAAGCAGTTACCTTCTCATTGCTGGGACAAAACACCCAACCAGAAGCAGCCCATAGAATGAAAGGGTTGATTTCAGCTTAGTCTCAAGGAGAAGTTTCATCATGGTGGGGAAAACATGGCAAGCAAAGAAGCAGGGCGTCACATCAGCTGGGAGGAGAGAGAGACAGTGAGCTAACCATGAACACCAAATAGGGCCAATAAACCCTAAGACCTGCCCCTAGCAACACACCTCCTCCAGCAACACCCCCCCCCCAAAGCTCTACCAGCTAGGGATCAAGTATGATGATTAATCACAAGCACTTATTAAAGGGACATTCCACACTCAAAGCCCAATGAGGGAATGGCTCAGATAGGGGTTTAATAACCTTCCCCACCCCTAACTTTTGTAAGACAATAGCTGTTAAGCTCAGAAGACCCCTGATGAAGGAATGGGTATAAGTAAAGCTTTTTTGCCCAAGCACCAGTTCCTCACACTCAGTGTAGGGCATTTACTCCAGAACAAGCTCAATTGTTCAAAGTGCTAAGATCTTTATAAAATAGCAGGAGCTTTAAGCACAGGGAGATGACAAACAGTCTTACGTAGCCTTGTCATTTTATACAGTATCTTAGCCCAGTTTAACTCCACAATCTGGGATCTCAAAAATTCTCAGAATTTTCTCAACTCTTAAGTTATTCAAAAAAAAAAAAAAAAGAAAAGAGTTAAACCCGGAACAAGCTCTGAAAACAGATGGTTTGGGTCTGAAATCACCTCAACCACTTGCTAGCTCTGTGACCCTGAAACTCAGAGACACTACTAAGGTTCAGTTTCCTCACTTTGACACGTAGGTGATACTACTGGCATTAGTTTGTTGTAAAGACTTGGTGGAGTGATGATTGTGGAGTGCCTGAAGAGCAGGCACTCGATGTCTGATGGCTTTGATTACCATGACCACGCCCTTCCCTGCCCAAATCATCTCCTCCAAAGCTGTTACACAGCTACAACTTTAACAGTTCTTCACCTCTGTACCTCCTACCTCTTTTTAAATTTTTTTTTTAATTTGAGACAGAGAGAGATGGGGAGAGAGAAAGAGAGAGAGAGAGAGAGAATGGGCGCACCAGGGCCTCTAGCCACTGCAAATGAACTCCAAACACATGCGCCACCTTGTGCATCTGGCTTACGTGGGACCTAGCTCTAAGGCTTCGTAGGTAAGCACCTTAACTGCTAAGCCATCTCTCCAGCTTGCCCCCCCTACCACTTAATAATTTTGACTTGGGCTAGGGAGATGGCCCTGTTGGTAAAGTGCTTGCCTCAACAAGCATGAAGGCTTGAATTTGATCCCCAGAAACCATGTGAAAATGCAGGGGTGGTGACATGTGCTTATAATCCCAGCACTGTGGAAGCAGAGACAGGTTTATCACTGGGCCTTGCTGTCCAGCAAATGTGAGCAAAAAGAAAGGTGGATGTGACACCTGAGCTTGTTCTCTGGACTCCACAAGATGTGCACACATTTATACATGCAACCTGTCCTCACATGCACCTGCACACACAAACACACACACAATAATCATAAAAAATAATTGTGAATATAGCCGGGCATGGTGCACGCCTTTAATCCCAGAACTCAAGAGGCAGAGATAGGAAGATTGCCATGAGTTCAAGGCCACCTGAGACTACATAGTGAATTCCAGGTTAGCTTAAGCTAGAGTGAGACCCTACCTCAAAAAACCAAAAAGAAAAAAAGAAAAAAAAAGAAAAAAAATAATTGTGAATAATCAAAATAGCCAAGTGTAACTGCAGCCTACATGCCTATGCCCTGGCTGGGACTTTACAAATGTCATCTCCAATCCTAACCATGTCCAAGTGTACAAGCCTGTGCTTGCAGAAGAGAAATGATGCCCAAGCAAGTGGCAGAGTTGGAATTAGCGCTCAGGTCTTCTCTCTCTCCAAAGCACACACTCTTTCTACTGAACCACATTTTCTCCAGCTGCCCCTTGAAAGTGTTCAGACATGGTCTGCCTTTAAAACATACTTTATTAAGGCAATCATTTGTTCACTCACTTAGCAAATGTATCCTGGGGTGTATTAGGTTAGAGTGACCTAAAAATGGTTCTGACAGTCAATGTCTTCAAAGAGCTCACTCTTCCATGGGGAAGATGGACACATAAATGGGTAAGTGGGAAATCAGAGAGCCCAGTGCTCAGGTGGTATTGAAGGGAGAAGCAGTATTATCAGAAAAGGTTTTCAAGAAAGGCGATTTGAGTTGGTTCATTATATTGCTCTTTATTTCATTCATCCAGAAATATTTTTTAAGTAACTTCTCGTTCAGGCTCTAGTCTAAGTCCTAGGATGAAACTGAAGCCAGGAGAGAATGGGGGCGCCAGGGCCTCTAGCCACTATAAGTGAACTCCAGACACATGCCCCCCTTGTGCATCTGGCATATGTGGGTCCTGGAGAGTCGAACCGGGATCCTTTGGCTTTGCAGGCAAACGCCTTAACTGCTAAGCCATCTCTCCAGCCCCAGAAGTCCAGTTTCTTTTAAACATTTTTTTTCCTTTTTCCTATTCATTCCTGTCTTGCTGGACTTTTTTCTTTGTTTCTTTAAATACCTTTGAGAATGTCCCACAGACCATGCCAAGTAAAAATAGCACATCTAAAACTACATTATATTTTACATTCTCCAGGGAAAGAAGCTATAATTCAAACCACAATATGTCAGGATGGGGTGATGTCCCCATAAGTAGCAACATCTTGGTAAAATTAAGGAAATGAACGTATCATAACATATATTATTAGTCAAATTCTAACTGAATGTCACTTAACTTCTATTGCTTGTTTTAAAGCGGACAATAGTTCAGGACAAAGTCCAGCTCCCCAACTGCATGATTCTCTTTTCATAAATAATTTCTTATATCTCACAAACCTCAGATCCAGTAAGTAACAGTAGGTTTTACTAAGAAGTTGAAGACATATTATGGCAGAATGAGAATTAAATATAATCATTATATATTACCATACCTGTAGCTATAACTATCATTTTGTACTCCACAATGATGAAGACTGAGTGAAGGCCACAAGTTGCATAAATGACCAACTATGGAAGCTTGAGACTCTGATGAAAGACCCTGCCACTGGACATGAGATCTGGCTTCCCCATAAGCTTAGCAGGGTGATGAAGCCCACAAGAGTATGGTAGTTAATGCTGTGGGCCAAATGTTGTAAAGAGACTGCAGATAAAATTCTGTCCTCCATATTCCCATTCTAGGAGGGACTAATCAGTGCCTCTACCTAACTCAGGTCTGCGGTGGGACCTTCAGCTGGGTCTAGGAATTAACACAAAAATGTTTAAAAGAAGGAATATTTACTAGTTTTATTAATTTTACATGTGTGTGGGAACCCTCATAAGGGAATGAGGATCCAAAGAAATGACTGAAGCAGAAAACAGATTTTAACACAAAGAAAAACTAACTTTATGGACAAATTATGACTAAGGGGCCCAGCTAGGCAATCCATGGTAGGGGTAGGTAGGCATAAAGCTAATAAATTGAAAGAATTGCTTTACTGAGTTGATTTGGTCAGGTCTATTGCTACAGCAATCCCCAGTCTGGTAATAATGAGTATTCTTTTGCCTGGGTAGAAGGTAGGTACTTTTCTCAAAGGAATATTTACAGTCTGTTACACGTAGGAAAAGGCAAGCCAGTTAGTTCTTTCTGCAACGACCATTTCTTCCATGTTTTCAACCTGAAGTAATCAATATACCAATTCAGCCTATTTTGGGATTGTTGTTCTCAACTCCTTCACCACCATCCCTCACCTCTGACATTCCCTCCACTGCAAGCTGTTTGCTCTTGATGCTGTAGTCAACCCGATGAGGTCACACCTTGCGGTTTCCTCCTGTGGGGCTTCACTTCCATTTTCCCTTTCACTCTTGTCCCGAGGTTGCACTCCCTTATTAAAACATTAGCATGTAAGCTTTGCTTCAAGCTCTGCTTCTTAGGGATTCTGAGCCAAGACCATAAACAAAGAACTATTATAAAGCAGTGTGGAAAAGACCAACAACTCTGCAGAAAACTGGAAAGAGGTGAATAGTTTACACAAAAAACCCAATAACTATGAAAGCAACCATAAATATAAGTAGTGTGTGTGTGGTTTTTCGAGGTAGGGTCTCACTCTAGCCCAGGCTGACCTGGAATTCATTATGTAGTCTCAGGGTTGCCTCAAACTCACAACAGTCCTCCTATCTCTGCCTCCTGAGGGCTGGGATTAAAGGCTTGTGCCACCATACCTGGCTTAAGTAACTCTTTTTCTTTTTCTTTTCTTTTCTTTTCTTTTTTTTTTTTTTTTTTTTTTTTTTTTTTTTTGAGGCAAGCCTAACAGACTGGCCTTTTTCTTATGAGAGAGAATTGGTGCACCAGGGCCTCCAGCTACTGCAATCAAACTCGAGATGGATGCACCCCCTTGTGTGCATGTGCGACCTTGCATGCTTGTGTCACTTTGTGCATCTGGCTGATGTGGGATCTGGAGAGTCAAACATGAGTCCTTAGGCTTCACAGGCAAGTGCCCTAACTACCAAGCCATCTCTCCAGCCCCTGAAGTAACTCTTAAAACTGTAAAAGATGTTCATTCTCATTCATGACAAAAAGCACAAATTAAAATGTATTGATGATATGTGCTTTTTGAACAGTTTTATGACATGCTGTATCAGCAAGAGTATAGAAAAGAGTTGACACTCTCATTGCTGGAGGAAATGTACATTGATATAACTTCTGTGGAGGGTAATTTAGCGATATCTTCAAAACATGTACATACTCTTTAGCCCAGTAATTTTATGCTCATTGTTTGTAAAAAGAATGGAAATAATCTAGTACCCATCAATTAGAGACTGGCTCAGTCAATTATGGCACAGCCATAAGTGGACAATTATGCAGTTATTAAAAAAAGAGGTCCTTCTTTTTAATGCATTGATACATAAAGATCTGCAATTTGTGCTGGGAAAAAATATGTCTATTCAGGAAACTGGCCACAACAGCTGCCTGCGGGGTTGAGCAGACTTGCTTTGCATCTGTTGTACCTTCTGAATTGTATACCATGTAGATTTATTACCTATTTCTCAAATCCATTGAGGAATAATTTATGTTTAGTTAAACCACTCCATTTAAAGTCCACAGTGAAATGAGTTTTGAAAATTGTGACTGCTTGCAAAACCACCACCACAGTTAAAATAGAGCATGTCTATCATACCCAAAAGATGTCTTGTGCCCATACAGTCCATCCCTCTTAGTTCTGGCCCCCAACACCCATTGATCTGCTTTCTGTCATGAGAGGTTAGTTTGCATTTTAATGTAAATGGAAGCATATGGTGTGTATCCTTTTGTATTAGGCTTCTGCTCTTTGCATAGGCTTTCAAGATCTGTGTTGTTCTATACATTTACTTCATTCCTAAATCATGTTCAATTGTACCAACGTACCACATTCTGTTTGTCCAGGCAACTGTTGATGAACTTTGGGTTATTTACAGATTTAAACTATGTGAACAAAACTGTTATGAACATTTGTGTAGAAGTCTGAGTGGAAATAGATTTTCATTTCTTTTGTGTAAATATAGAGGAATGCAGCTGCTAGGTTGTATGGTAGGTGCATATTAATTTAGAAAGAAATGCCAGCTCTCCAACCTGATGGGTCTATTTTCCATTTCCAACATGAAAAATCCAGTTGCTTTGCATCATCAGTTCTTGGTACTGTTGGTTTTTAAATTTTTATGAGTGTTTAGTGTTATATTAACTATTTTAAAAGATATATTTATAAGTAAAAATCGATAAACAGATAATTGTTGTGATCTATTTCCTCTCAAGTCAGTATATAATATTATGAGAAAGTTGGGTGCTAAAATTTTGAAGAGGGAGTTGTGTTAGCTTTTTATTATTATAACAAAAACATCTAAGACAAATTAAAAAAGAAAGATTGGGGCTGAAGAGATGGCTTAGTGGTTAAGGCACATGCCTGTGAAGCCTAAGGACCTAGGTTCGATTCTCCAGGTCCCACATAAGCCAGATGCACATGGTGGCACATGCATCTGGAGTTCGTTTGCAGTAGCTAGAGGCATGCCCATTCTCACTCTCTGTCTGTGTCCCTCTCTCTGTCTCTAATAAATAAATAAAACAAAATAAAATCTTAAAAAAAAAAAAGAAAGAAAGGTTGAGCTGGAGAGATGGTTTAGCAGTTAAGGCGCTTGCCTACAAAGCCTAAAGATCTGAGTTTGATTCCTCAGTACCCATGTAAAGTCAGATGCACAAAGTGGTCCATGTGTCTAGAGTTCATTTGTAGTGGCAAGAGACCCTGGAGTGTGCTGATGTGCCTCTTTTTCTCTCTCTCATAAATAAAAAAAGAGAAAGATTTATTTTGATTCACAGTTTTAGAGCTTTCAGGCTACAGTTGGTTGTTTTTGTTCCTGTGGCCAAGCAGAGTATCATGGTAGGAGAATGTTATAGAACAAGCTACTTGCCTCAGGGTGGTGGGGAACAAAAAAATGAAAGGAAAATACCATCTCACAATCCCTTTTAAGGACATGCCTCAAATGACCTTAAGACTCCCGCTAGGCTTACGTCTTAAAATTTCCACTATCTTCCAATAGCACCAAGCTGAGACCCAAGTCTTCACAATATGGGAAACTTTGTGGAACATTCTAGATCCAAAGTATATCAGGAATTATTTCATATATATATATATTTCATTTGAGAAATAAGAGGCAAATAGAGACAGAGAGAAGGAGGGAGGGAGGGAGACAAAAGAGTGTCTGCATCTCCAGCCACCACAAACAAACTCCAGACGCATGTGCTCCCTTGTGCATCTAGCTTACAAGGGTCCTGGGGAATTGAACTGGGGTTCTTAGACTTCACAGGCAAATGCCTTAATCACTAAGCCATTTCCCCAGCCTTCATTGCCATTTTCTATTGGTTAAATGAATTAAAGATAGTGCCCATACTAAAGGGAACAAGAACATGACCCACAGAGAGGTCATCTTACAGAGTGTTTGTCAAAGGAGGCTTACTGTGTCAAACTTGGACAGTAATTCTCAAATTTGAATCTCCATTGGAATTCCTGGTGGAGTCTATGGCCATTCTACCCTGAATGCCCCCCATCTCACCTAATCTTGAAAAGTAAGCAGGGTAGGGCCTGGTTGGTACTTAGATGGGAGAATTACTTAGTGGTCTGTTAATAAAGATTTCTAGCATTTATCCTCAGAATAACATCATCATTATCATCATCATCATTAGAGAGAAGGTCTCACTATGTGGCCCTGGTTAGCCTGAAACTCACTATGTAGACCAGGCTGGCCGTGGACTTGCAGTGATCCTTCTGCCTCTGCCTGTCAAGTGCTGGGATTATGAGCCATCACAACTGTTTTTTCTTTAAGGTTGTTGTTTGAGACAGGGTCTTGCTAATTAGTGCAGGTGAGCTTTGAATTTGTAATTTTTCTGCCTCACCCTTCCAAGAGCAGGAATTATAGGCATGCACCACTATACCAAGTCAGAATTTCTAACTCAGTGAGTCTGAGGTGAGGCCTAGAATCTGTTTTGCCAGCAAGCACTTAATCTATCAGATGAGCCTGAGGAGAAAGTAGCCCACTAGGATTACGGAAAAGGTAAGGCTAATGAGTCAAAGTAAAGCCACTAGTAATATGATAGTTTATAAGGTTTAAATTAGTTCTACCACTTACAAGATGCAACACATTGACAAGACACTTAACCTCCCTGCCCCCCAAAGTTTACAAAATGAGCATAATCTCTATTTCCCATATTGTTGCCACATATAAATGAGAAACCATAGACAAGAAATATGGCTAGCATTCAGACATGCCTAACATTCAAATATCTGGGACCCTATCTAAAACTCTAGAATCTCAAAAAGGATTTTAGAATGTCAGAATAAAACCATAAAGTTTGGTGCTTCTTTTCCTTGGAGAGACCAGCTAAAGACAATAGGGAAGTCAATAGTGATGCAAAGAAGATGATGCCAGGAGCAGTGAAACATTGCATGTCACTTTGATGACATGTCAAGGAAATAAACATCCCTCAAAGTGCATAATAAATATTAAAGACTGAGTTACAAAGGAAATATTATTACCTACAACAAAATACTTAAAATCAGACTTTTTAAAAACCGCAAAACTATAGTTACATTTGAATTTCTTGGCATTTAATTAACTAATTTTCATTTTCAAAAGAGAGAATATGGGGAAATTAAGTAATGAATGAAAAGGATAAGAATTTTTAAGAAAACAATTATTTTAATAGTTTTTGCAAAAATAATAAATTTAAATATTGTCCCTTTATTAGATCTTTACAATCAGATGCAGAGAATTTTTAAAAATATTTTTTTATTTTTATTTATTATTTGAGAGAGGGAGAGGTTAGGGGGGGAAGAATGGGCACACAAGGGCCTCCAGCCACTGCAAACGAACTCCAGATGCATGCTCCACCCTGTTTATCTGGCTTATTGTGGGCCCTGGGGAATCAAACCTGGGTCCTCTGGCTTTGCAGGCAAGCTCCTTAACCACTAAGCTGTCTCTCCAGTCCAGATGCAGAAGATTTTATTCTCAAATGAGAATCATGCATTTAACCTGCAACACCGATGTCACACTTGCCAAGATGCATGAGCATGCCTCTCCTCGAAAGCCCAGTGGAAGATTTCCTCATGGCTCTTCTTTTCAGCATGGTATTAGAAATGCAGTAATGGCTATTTGGGAAGGACATAAAAATATAAGGGCAAAAAATAGTACTCCACAGGGCATGATGATAGGCCAAAATGTTCCAAGAAAAGCACACTTAAATTAGTATAAATAACAGATGAATTTAGCAAAAGCACCAGCCAAAGGAAACCTGCACAGAACAATTGTATTTCTGTCAGTGAAAAATAGCTGCTTATTAATAAAAACATAAAAAAGAGAGATTCCATTCATAGCTATGAACCAAAAATAAATTACTTGAGGATTTTCCTTGAGCCACAAGATTTATTCCAAGAATATTACTAAAACATAACAGGAAAAATAAAGGAGGATGTGAACAGATGGAGATACACACCAGATCATTACTGGAAAAATAAAACTCAGTAAATGTGACAGTGTTTCAGAGTTGTCAGATTTAATGCAGTGTTAGTTCAAGGCATTTAAAAATGATTGTAGAAGCTGAATAAATGATATCAGTCTTAGAAAATAAGAAAAAATAGGCCTCCACCACCAGCTTTAAAATGTATACAAAAACACATGTATCAAAACCTTTTCTAAATAGCTGGGTGTGATGGCACACTCCTTAAATCCCAGCACTTGGGAGACATTGATAAGAGACTCACTGTAAGTTTGAGGCCACCCTGAGATTATATAGTGAATTCCAAGTGAGCCTGGGCTAGAGTGAGACCCTACCTTGAAAAAAAAAAAACTATATGCTGTATTACTCTATGATGTTAATACTCTAAGGTATTAACTTCCTTCCTGTTATCTTATTTTTTATTTATTGTGTGTGTGTGCATGTGTGTGTGTCTGTGTGTGGGAATATGGGTTCACGTGTATGTGCGTGTGTGTTTGCGCATGCATGGGTAGTCCAGTTTATAAAACAGGACAGCTGAGCTATAGGAGTTTCTGATCTATTCATGCATTTAATCTACAAACATGAACCTGGCACCTGTTATGTGCCAGGCACCGTACTGAGCACTGAGGATAAGCTGTAAGTGAGCAGCCCTCATGGAGGTAGGGTTCTGGTAGGAGAGACACTTACAAATAGGTGATAAATGTGTAAGTGAATACCAAGTGAGATAGGAAAGAGTGAGCAGGCCTGATAGGAGGATGAAAAGTTGAACTTTTCTATCCTAGCTCTGGCGGATTGCTCTGAGATAACATGTGAGCAAGACCTGAGGGGAGTGGGAGCGAACGTGCAAACGTTTGGGGGAAAGAAGGGCCTGGTAGAGATAACAGCAGGTGCTCAGCTCTGTCATCAAGTTCCAAGAACATCAGGGTCCAATGTGTTGAAGGCCACTGCAGAATGAGTGACAGGTACATGGACAGAGACCATCTGACAGCACAGCGACGATGGAGATCTGGAAAGACCAAGGTATGCACTGTAAGGATTTGGGGGTTCCCTCTGATAGAGATAGAAGCCTTTGGGTGGTTTTGCACAAAAGAAAGGGTGAGTCTAGCATGACAGCTTTCCAGTGCACTCTGACAATGGAGCTGAGAAAGACAGGAGAACATCATGAGGCAGGCAGGCAGGTCTGGTAGGAGATCTTGACTGTAGTATGGTCAAAAGGCAATGGTACGACACAGACAGAGATACAAAGGAAACACCACAAAAACTCCATCTTTGTTGGCATCATGACTTTGGGCTTCTAGCTTCTGAAGTATGAGGGAAATAAAGGAAATTGAAGCTTAGGTCGGGGTGATGGTGAAAAGTGGTGGATTCTGCATCTATTTTTGATTCTCAGATGTGGAAAGTTATGGGAAAAAAAGGTGTGGTGTTTTGCATGTAAAATATCTCCCAGACTCTCACATGTTTACGATTACACTTCATACTTGATCCCAGATGGTGGAGCCTCTGCGAGGTGAAGCCTTGCTGGAGGAGGTGTGTGCGAGGCCCTGGGATTTTATAGTCCAGCCGCTTCCTCCCAGCTGATGTGGCACCCTGATGTTCATGCCATGCTTCCCTTGCCATGATGAAACTTACCTCCAAAACCACAAGCTGAAATAAATTCTTTCCTTCCATAAGCTACTTCTGTTTGATTTTTTTTTTTAATCTCAGCAATGACAAGGTAACTGCTACAGAAGGTTAAAGATGACTCAATAAATCATGGTGATCCTCCTACCTCTGCCTCCTGAGTGCTGGGATTAAAGGTGTGCACCACCACACCCGGCTCATCATATAGTTTTTATTACATTTCAGAAGAGCTCAGATACGTTCAGGGTGTATGGCCAAAGATTAATAATACACTTCAGATATATCAGATAAAACTTATTCTACTATTTTTAAAAATAGAAAAAATGTAATATGAAAACAACATATTTCAAGGTTTCATAAATGTCTGAATTTTTTTTTTTCGAGGTAGGGTCTCACTCTGGTCCAGGCTAACCTGGAATGCACTAAGTAGTCTCAGGGTGGCCTCGAACTCTCGGCGATCCTCCTACCTCTGTGTCCCGAGTGCTGGGATTAAAGGCATGCGCCACCATGCCTGGCTAAATGCCTGAATTTTTGTGTGTGTAGTGTGTGGGGGGGGCCGTGGTATAGTGTGTGTTGTGTATGCACTTGTATGTGCCTGTGTGCTGCCCTGTATGCTCACCTGCTGTGGCGCACACTCTCCTGTGCTGGCTGGAGGGGAGCATCAGGTGTCCTGCCCCATCACTCTTCTGCCAGTTTTCACTAGAGCTGGAGTCTGCCAGTTTTTCGTCAGCCCCGGCGATTTGCTGGTCTCTGCTCCTCAAAGGACCAGGTTACAGATGTGTGTGGCTACACAGAACTGTTTATGAGGGACCTGGGATCAGTCTTGAGACAGTCTCTCAGGTCTCCTCAGGCCCTCTTGCTTACACAGGAAGTGCTCTTAACTGCCAAGCCATCTCTTCAGCCCTGTGTCTGAATATTTTAAAAATGAGCAACATTATTAAAGACTAAATAGAGAATATGGATATATATAATGGAAAATATCTGTAAGTTTGTATATTTTTATTTATTTGTTTATTTATTTAATTTTTTTATTGACAACTTCCTTAATTGTATACAATATCCCATGGCACCTCCCTCCCTTCCCCCCACTTTCCCCTTTGAAACTCCACTCTCAGTTATATCCCCTCCCCTCTCAATCAGTCTCTCTTTTATTTTGATGTCATCATCTTTTCCTCCTATTAGGATGGTCTTGTGTAGGTAGTGTCAGGCACTGTGAGGTCATGGATATCCAGGCCATTTTGTGTCTGGAGAAGCATGTTGTAAGGAGTCCTACTCTTCCTTTGGCTCTTACATTCTTTCTGCCCCCTCTTCCACAACGGACCCTGAGCCTTAGAAGGTGTGTTAGAGATGTTTCAGTGCTAAGCACTCCTCTGTCCCTTCTTCTTAGCACCATGGTGCCTTCTGAGTCATCCCAAGGTCACCACCATCTGAAAAGAGAAGTTTCTTTAGCCAGAAGTGAGAGTAGCATTAATATATGGGTGTGAACATTAAGAAAAGTGCTTACTGGGCAGTTTGGTGAGCATAGTATATACATTTAACCAGACACCAGCAGACTGTAAGTTTCTATATTAAACACCAAGCTGTAAAAATATAAAAATATGAAATATATAACTACTAGAAGTTTATTCAAAATAGGAAGGATCTGATACAAGTTGCCAAAGGAAGTAAAAGATAACCCTAAAGAAAAGGAAGAACAATAATTACATAGAAAAGTAAAGCAGTCAGGTGTGGTGGTGCACATCTTTAGTACCAGCACTGTGGAGGCTGGGGTAGGAGGATTGCTATTGCTGTGAGTTTGATGCTAGCCTGGAGCTACAGAGTGAGTTTCAGGTAAGCCTGGAGCTAGAGTGAGACCCTGCCTCAAATAAACCACACACACACACACAAACACACACACGTAATTCTAGCTTAAATGTAAGCAAACGAAGGCATTGGCCTAAAAAGCCTAAGGACCTGGGTTTGATTCCCCAGTATCCATATAAAGCCAGATACACAAGGTGGCACATGCATCTGGAGTTCGTTTGCAGTGGCTAGAGGCCCTGGCATGTCCATTCTCTCTCTCAAATAAATAAAAATTTTTTTTAAAAAAACTTATAAAGAGAAGCATATTAAGACACCTTTAAGGGCTGGAGAGATGGCTTAGCCCAAGAACTCATGTTTGACTCTCCGGGTCCCACATATGCCAGATGCACAATGTGATGCAAGTGTGCAAGGTTGCACGTGCCCACAAAATAACACATGTGTCTGGAGCTTGATTACAGTGGCTGGAGGCCCTGATGTACCAATTCTCTTTTTCTCACTCTGATAAAAATAAAAATAGTAAAGACTCCTTTAAAAGACATCATCTAGCACTATGGAAATAGTGAAAAAGCAAATAACAATGAAACACCTGTTAGCAGAAATGTGGGGAGATGGACTTGTAAGGCACCGGGGACAACATGAATTGTACCATGTCTTAAACAATTAAATGATATATATCAGAATTGCAAGAATAGAATGCTCTTATCTTCTGGACTATTTATTCCTCTGTAAGAAACTTACCTACAAGGAAGTAAACAAACCAAACAAAGTCATCGGTCTGTTTTATACTGTGTGAAAGTAAAACATTGGAAATGACCCAAGTGTCAAATAAAGAGGAAGTTTTAAGTAAAACCCCTTTTAATAACATGTTGGGCTATTAAAAATGACAATGTGGGGCCGTTTTTAGCCTGAGGGAATGTGAATGTCAGCACAGCAGAGCCACTATCGGAGATGTTGAGCTTGAAATGTGATCTTCCTGAAACAAAGCCAGGAGAGGTCATCCTTGGGATAACAACTCTAATCTTTGGGACATTACACTGTCCAGAATTTATGACACAAGATCAAAAAGCACCTTACATAGAATCATACCATTATGAAATGTCTAAGAAAATCCCTGGTGAGGTTTGAAGCTTTGAAATCAGGGTTTAATTTAGGTTCAAGAATATGATTAACCTTGCCTCATGGGTTCCCTTATTCTGTAGAAATGAGAAGGAAGGCGGATGTCTGGGTAGGCAGGACTCAAAGGTCAGAGACTGAGCCCATCCTTATCAGAGTCTGGATGTCCACTGAGAAGGAAGCAATAAACTATCACAGGGGCCCCAGGATCCGATCCTGGCAATTAGAGAACCAGAGAGCACTGAGCCAGGCAAGTGCTCTGAGAGGCTGCAGAAGTGTCAGGCATTGGAAGTGGATGCATGCTAGCATAAGGGCACAGTACTGGGGAATCCTGTGTGCATATGCCTGCAGGCCCTGGTTAGAACACATAGTAAGGTGGAGAGCAGCCATGATTTCTTTAGCCCCCTTACAACTCCCCGTAATGGGAAGGTGAGATGTTTTGCCTATGTATGGCCATCCGCCTGGATTTGTTCTGAAAATACAGATTATTGGCTGTGTGACCTTAGGCAAGTCAAGTAGTCTTGCTGTGACTCAGACTCCTCCTGGGAACAATGTGGGATAGCAATTTTATCTTCTTCTTAGTGTTGCTGGAAGATCAAAAGCAACAACGCAGGGAAGGATCCTGCCCTGGACTCCCACTAAGTGTGAGCTCCTGACATTATCACACACTCACAACGTGCCCAGGACACCGCTCGCAGATTCAAAAAGGGTAGAGCATCAGGAATTTGTAGCTAGAGTTTCTGAGCCTTTGAGATTTTACCCATATTTTAATTTGGGAGGAGATAAAAGGAAGGCCTTCAAGTCATTCACACTGGAGATGCTGGGTTGGATGGGAAAGTTAGCTGGCTTGAGCCTTCAAGTCTCAGATAGGCACCAGGCAGGTATTTCTCCTTGTCAGCAGCCTCCTCATAGTCAGTCTTGGGACCCTGGCTGGAGGTGGGTCCCAAGTTTCTCCTGAATTGCTTCCTAATGAGGCAGGGCTGGTCTCAGATGGAGTCATGGGACCACTGGGCACTAGACCACAGGTGCCTCACAGACCCCACTGTGTGGGAGGCAGGTCTAGGAATACACCCAAAAATTTAGGAAGTGGCTAGTGCTTTTTATTTTTCCTTCCTAGTGATAGCCTGTCCATTGGCTGGGGGTGGGTGATGTCAAAATTAAATCCTGATGTGCTTGTATTTTCCCTGGGAATAATTATAAGCTTGGCTGTCTGGGTGGTGGATGGGCAGGCAAACAGAGCAACCAGAGGCCTGGACGAGAGTGAGAAATGTCTCCAGGGCATTTTTAAGAAGCTCTGCTATATAATGGTCTATGTAACTTCCTCTTCTGTGTTCCCAAGAGAATTTCATTAAAGACTGGCATTTACTTTTAAGACCTTTTTTGGAAGTCAGATTTAGATTTCTTTGGAATGTTATGCTTCATGGAATGTTGATCCTTAAGGCAGAAGCCATAGGAGTCCACAGATAAAGAACTGTTTATCCATATAACGAATGCCTCCTAAATGTGAGGAGCTGTGCTAGGAGATGAGGATGTAGAGGCCTCAACCTCACACTGCTCACAGTGTGCAGGAGAGACAGGCACATGTACACATGAAGGGAAATTCACTGTGGCAGACTGACTGCTACCAAAGATATATCTATATCCTAATCCATGGAGCCCATGAATACTATCGCGTGCAGTGGGCACCAAGTGTGATCAAAGAGGGAGACTTGACCAGAGAAGAGAAGGTGATGTGACCACAGAAGCAGTGACAGGAGTGCTGCACTTTGAAGATGGAGAAAGGGGTCACATAACAAGGGGTGCAGGAGGCCTCTGGAAGTGGGAAAAGGCAAGAGGGAAACATGCATTATCCCCACAGTATCTCTAGAGTGAGCAGCTCTGTGTGTACTCTTTTACTTTAGCCTAGTGAAACTGGTTCAGACTTCTGCCCCCAGAACTGTAAGAGAATAAGTGTGTTGTTTTAAGCCACAGAATCTGTGGCACTTTGTGACAGCAGCAATAGAAAACTAATAGGGGAGTGTTTAGTGAAATACAGGGCATGGAATGGAATAGATGCCCTGACAATTGCCCTGTTGACACAAAGTAGCAAGGCATGTGTCAGAAGAGAATTCAGACAGGTGATGCCGTTTGCTCTTTCAATGAACGAAGTTGGGAAGGACCACTGAGGCTTTCTTACCTGGTTCTGTGGTAAGAGATGAAGGCATTGAGCAGACATGGCACACTGAGTAGACACATGAACATCTGTCCTAAACCAAGCCCTGCTTTGGCTTTGCTGCATGTGGTAGTTGGAATAGATGCCCCCCCAGATTCAGGAGTTTTATTCAAGCTGTAACTTGGATATTCAGCTTCCTGGCTGGAGGAGGTGTCACTGTGGGTGGATCCTAGGGTCCAGCCCTGAGGTGTGTTTGGGGGCAGATCTGAATTCCAGCCTGAGATATGCAGAGCCCGTCAGCTCTGCCTGGGGTTCCTGGAGTGAGCTTGCTTGTGGTGCTGCTGGTGGCATTTCTCCCTGCGTGGACCTGTGAAAGGGGGCCAGCTTCTTCCGCCATGATGGAACTTCCTCTGGATCTGTAAGCTTCAATAAATCCCTTCCTCCCATAACTTGTGCCTGCATTGTAAGTTCATCCCAGCAACGTGAAGCTGACTGAAGCACTGCGATAGGAAGATAGTGAAGGCATTACTCCTGTTCTCAAGAAGCTGAGAGTCCAGAGGGGAAACTTGTCATAAGAGCACTGGCTTTTTGTCATATTGGACCAGTAATTTAAACTCTTTGGCTTTAGGCTCTGCTATATCAATTATAAAAGAGCTAGTTCACCAGATGTGAGGACTGAGTGATAAAATAAATGTAAAGTTGCTGCTAAAAAAAAAAATCTTGTGTGTGTAGGTGCATGCATGCTGCAGTGTGCAAGTAGAGGTCAGAGGACAACTTCAAATGTTGGTCCTTGCCTTCTGCTTTGAGGCATTCTCTCTCTCTACCTCTGTTCCCCTCTTTCCCTCCCTCCTTCCTTCTCTTCTCTCTCTCTCTCTTTGTTTACTACTGTGTATGCCAAGCTAGGTAACCCACTAGTTTTTCCTGTCTCAGCTTCCCATCTTTCCGTAGGAGGGCTGGGATTACTGATGCTTGCTACTGAATCCAGCTTTTTATTGACAACTTCCATAAATATAGACAATATACTATAAGCATAATTCCCCCACAACTTTCCACTGTGAGGTCATGAATACCTTGGCCACTTTGTATCTGGAAGACAATATTGTAAGCACTCCCCCCTTTTTTTCTGGCCCTTATATTCTTTCTATTACCTCTCCCACAATGGTTTCTGAACCTTGGAGGGTGAGATCGAGATGTCTCACTTAGTGCTGAACGTGCCACTGTCACTTCTCAGCACTTCAGTGAGTTTTGAGTCACCCCAGTGGTCACCACATCTGAAAAGAGAAGCTTCTCCAACCAAAACTGAGAGTAGCATTAATATATGAGCATAAACATAAGTATTTAGAATGCAGTTTGGTGGGCATAATAGATACATTTAGTCAGACTACAGTAAGAGCTTATCCCATCCCCTAGGGTTTATAATCTCCCCAGCCATAGGCTTTTGGTTAGATTTTCAGTACCAGGCATGAATTCCCTCCTGTGAAGCAGGACTTCAGTGCAGAGAGCAGTTGGCTTCCCCTATTAACAGACAAGCCACCATTGCACCAGTTGGTACATTTGGCCTGGTTGGCCAGTCTTAAGGTTTTCAGGGTCTACTGCTGGTTAAGATCATTGATGACTTTTCTCCCCACAACAGGCTGCATAGCTCTTTAGCATCCTGACAGCTAGTCAACATGGAGGAGGCTTCCAGCTTTTTTTTTTTAATGTGAGTTCTTGGAATCTTAACTTTGGTTGTCATGTTTGTATAACAACTGTTTTTACTCACGGAGTCATTTCTACAACCTGCGATGTTGCTTTATAACTTGTAAAGCTTTATAGAAGTAAAAGGTATTATGGGGGCTGGAGAGATGGCTTAGTAGTTAAGGTGATTGTCTACGAAGCCTAAGGACCCAGGTTTGACTCCTCAGAACCCACATAAGCCAGAGGTACATGGTGGCACATGCATTTGGAGTTTGTAGTGGCTACAGGCCCTGGCACATCCAATCTCTTTCTCTCATAAATTAAATAAATAAATGAAAATTTATTTACAAAAGGTATTATGGTATGAAAATATAACATATGTATCTAAACAGTTTCAGGGCACATGAGCAAGAGATAAAAGGCATATGAAATTCATGGGAGTAACAGGTGGGATCAACTTTCTGCCAGGGGTATCAAAAATGCTTCCTAGAGAAACAATTTATTAGGCTGTGGGGAGGTATGAAGCTGATATATCAAGTGGAAAGAGCCCGAGGAAGGGCAAGGAGGAGGAGCATCCCAAGATGTGGACACTAGTGTCTGGAAATGAGGTCTGATGGGAGGTTGGACCCAAATGTTAAAGGGCTACCTGCAGCCCTTTTAGGTGACCTTGAGCCCTTAGGAGGTGAGGCATCATCAATACAGATCTTCTTCATCCTCATATTATTCCTCATCTTCCTCACTTCTACCATTTCCATCCCAAGAGTGTCTCCCGAGCTCCTTATTGAAGTGTCCAAGGGTACCCTGGACCTTGGAACTCTAGTCCATGGTTTGCTTCAACACCAGACTGAAGTTAGGAGCAGGACTCTTCCCTCCTCTTAGTCTTCTCTTTAAAACATGCTGTTTAAGTTAAGACAATAGTTTTTGTTTTGTTTCTAATGAGAAATTTGCTCATTGTCAAACCATGTGAAGGATGAGGAGAAGTCTCTGGGAGAGATGGGCTATCGTTTTGAGCCAAAAAGTCAAATTCTGTTTAAATTATGTTCTATTTGACCTCTGCTAATATTGCCGTATCACATTACAGTGTGCTGAAAAGTTGGGGGAGAATGTTTGTGCTGGAACAAAAGGGTCTGTTCAGAGTTTGGTTCTTGGTTTAAAAAAATAACGAGGAGAATAATTGGTCTGAAAATTGTATTCTTCTCCTTCGAGTCCAGGGAGGTCACTGATTACCTTCTGTTTGCTGTTGCAAGGCAGGCCTTGGGCACAGAGTACAGTCTGGTGGAGATGGGGAGGTGTCAGGTGAAGGTCCTCCAGCTCAGTATTTGAACTTGGAAATCAAAGCATGGTATTTTTTCATATATGGGTTGTGCACACCTGTGTATATCCATGTTCACATGTGTGTGGCGCACATGCATGTAGAGGCCGGGGGTGATGTCAGTTGCCTTCCTTGATTGTTTTCCACCTTATGTATTGAGACAAGATCTCTCACTGAACCCAGAATTCCTTGACACAGTCAGTCTCGCTAGCCAGCTTGCAGGGGATTCCCTATCTTTGCCTCCTGAGAACTCATATTACAGGCAGGCTTGCCATGCCTGCTGGGCATTGAAGTGGGTGCTGGGGATCTGAACTCAGGTGCTCACACTTTCCTGACAAGCTCTTGACCAATTGAGCCATCTCCATACCCCCAGGAATTGTGATTTGTAAGGGAGATGTTAGAGCCCATTTCAAATATCTCCTGTGTGTATTTTCCTCAATCATTAGTTAGAAGATTCTGTCTTTCCCTCCTTCCTACCCTCCTTTCCCCCTCCCCTAGATAGGGGTGATCTTTTATACTATGTCTCTAAGGACAGTTCAAATTTCAAATATTTGGAATGTACATTTTGAAGTACAAGTAATAGCTTCTGAAATGCCTTTGTATTCTCCAGATAGTAAAATTAGCAACCACTTGCATAGTGTCATTTATCTCCATTTAGATGTGAATAAATTGAAGTGTGTTTGACTCAGAAAATATTTTCCCCAGAGTCACCCATCATCTCTCCCCCACTCCTCAGACACACATGGTTTATCTCCTGCCTGGCTGTGTCTGTCTTTCACACTCTGTGAACAGTCAGTCATTTGCTGTTGAATGCTTTGCTGTGCTCTTCTCATACATAGTGACACCCAGTATATATGATTGTGATTGGTTCATTAGCTTTTAAAGTTAAAGAATAGAAATATAAGAAACTGTAATGATATGGGAAAGTGCTCATAATTATAACAAGTAAAAATTCAACATAAAACTGTGCATATATTATAAGATCAACTATGTAAAATATAAACTCACTATTAAACACTTCAAGGAAATACAGTAGCTGACAGTTCTATTGGTCAGGTTCGCATTGCTGGGAGAAATCACCAGACCAAGAGCAGCTTGTGGGCAAAAGGGGTTTATTTCAGCTTATAGGCTTGAGGGGAAGCTCCACAATGGCAGGAAAAATGATGGCATGAGCAGAGGGTAGACATCACCTCCTCGCAAATACAAGGTAGACAACAGCAACAGGAGAGTGTGCCAAACACTGTCAAGGGGAAACTGGCTATAAGGCCACCCCCAATAATACACTGCCTCCAGGAGATGTTAATTCCCAAATCTCTATCAGCTGGGAACCTAGCATTCAGAATACCTAAGTTTATGGGGACACCTGAATCAAGCCACCACAATAGAGGTTATCTCTGAATGGTGCAGTTTAAGAGTTTAGGTTCTTAAACCAAGCGTGGTGGCACAGGCCTTTAATCCCAGTACTTGGGAGGCAGAGGTAGGAGGATCACTGTGAGTTCAAGGCCACCCTGAGACTACATAGTGAATTCCAGGTCAGCCTGAGCTAGAGTGAGACTCTACCTCGAAAAAAAAAAAAAAAAAAAAAAGAGGTTCTGGCTGGGGATATATCTAAGCTTGACTAGCATATGGAAGGCCCCAGGCTCTATTTCCAGCAAAAATATATTTTAAAAAAGATTTTTAATTTTCTTATTGGTATCTTTTTATAGTTTCTGATTTATCTATAATCAGCCTGTGCTAATATAGATAGAAAAATAAGTTTTAAAATAAATCATCCATTTATAGGATCATGCAAAGCAGAAACTGGTTGCTTGCTTAAGAACTGCCCTGGTCATTTGAGTTCCCCCAGAGGTGAGATGCTTGAATGGAACTTGTGTATGTGACACTATTGCTGGTGTACATAAGTGGGCCCATAAATTTAAAGGATTATTTATGGGTGAGGAAACAGAAATCTCTTCCCTGAATACAGTTCCAGTGACCTTTGGCTTTGGAGGAAAATGGTCTCCAGAAAGATTAGATTAAAATTAAAAGATTAAAATCAAATATTTTCTTATAGATCAATATCCAATAGCTACTGTTGATCTAGGTTACCTAGTCCAGGAGGGAGAAAAATGTTGAAATGTGAAATGGAAAGTTTCCTTCCTTCTCTGTCCAGTTTAGGAACCTGTAGGGTGTCCCTCCACCCCTACCTTCCCCTGTCCTGACAAGAGAGACCCTGAACATTTTCTGCTTCACTGGCCAGTCCTGCTGGAAGAGCTCCTACATTCCTACATGCCCTAGTGTCCTTGCTGCTGGGGAGACGGCCTGGGCTGTGTGTGTGTGTGTGTGTGTGTGTGTGTGTGTGTGTGAAGTCCATGGAGTTTCTTGGAGGAGAATCCAACACAGCAAGACTGAGCTTTCTGAGGACTCAAGTCCTGAGGCCAGACCCTTGAGCCAATATGTCTGCTCTCTTGGCCTTTCTGGTGAATTCTCTCCTCTCTTGGTAGACCTCTGTGATCAGTAGGCTTTTTTGTGACCAAAATGACCAGTTAGAGGCATCAAACAGCCAGTGACCAACCAACATCTGACTACCAATTTGTTCTATGGTCACACTGCTTATGTATTTAAATCTTGCCTCTAGATAACATTCTGTGGTTCTGTAGATGACTTCAGAAAAAACATAACTTCACAAAAAAGTTTAAGAAATATTTTTTGCTGATGATAAAACTAGTATAAATACATTATTAAAAATTAGAAAACAGGGCTGGGAGATAGCTCACAGTTAAAGGAACTTGTTTTGCAAGCCTCTTGGGACGCATTCCTCACCTAGATGGGCATTCATTTGCAGCAGCAAGACTGTCAGGCACTGTCCTGATGCTATCTGACCAGTGCATTCATGACGTCACAGTGGCTATTCACACTGTCCTGATCCTATCTGACTGGTGCATTCGTGACATCACAGTGGTTACTCACACTCCACAAGACCTGCACAGTTCTGAGCCCATCAACATTTTGACAAAAGAAATCAGACAACAAAACAGGAAGGGCCACCTTGAAAGAGGAAGGGCCGGAGGTCGGGGAGAGGGGACAAATGAGGATAATATGACAGGTACATGACTAAATTAGAGTATGTTCAATTAAAGTTTTCAATTAAAAAATTAAAAATTAGAAAATAGGAACAATAAGGAAAAATTACCCATAATGCTAATCCTTAGTAATAGTTTCTATTAACACAGTTGTTTTCCTTGTAGTTAGAAGCTCTTTCTAATCTTTCTTCTGTATATGAAAAAATTAATTGAGGAAGGGTCTCAGTCTGTAGCCCTGGCTGATTTGGAACTCACTATGTAGTCCAGGGTAGCCTTGAACTCATGGCAATCTTCCTACCTCAACCTCCCAAGTAGTAGCATTACAGGTGTGAGCCACCACACCCAGCTTCATTGTTTAAATGTATGATATACTATGTATTTTTGATTCCTACTCTTTACTTAACATTATATGTTGAGTATTTTCCCCATGTCACTCAACAAACTCTGATCAATGATGAAATAAACAATAGATAAATAAACAATAACAGTACGTTGTAATGATGAGCCATCCTTGTATAGTGATTCTTTCAATGCCAGACATTTAAGCCATTTCCAAGTTACAATGATTAAAACATCTTGAGGGCAAAAAGTGGTAACCAGTCCTATATAGCTCCTAATCAGAGGACACAACAGCACCTATGAAATGTTCTTGCAAAACAAAAAAATGAATCTAGCCAGGCATGGTGGCTTATGCCTATCATCTGAGCTAGGGAGGCTGAGGTAGGAGATCACCATGATCAGGACAACTTGGGCTGCAGAGTGTGTTTTCCACGACAGCCTGGCCTATATAAGACCCTGCCTCAAAAAAAAAAAAAAAAAAAAAAAAGGGGGGGGAAGGGGAGGGGAAGGGAGGGGAAGGGAAGAGAGGGGAGGGGCAGGGGAGAAGAGGGGAGGGAGGGGAGGAATCGTAGCCTGATTAAGTCTCTAACTCCATATTCCAGTTAGAGGGAAGTACAGACAAAAGAACATAACACCACGGGGCTGTAGATTCTGGGAGATTTTACAGAGCAAATGAACCATTGTTTTTTTGTTTTTGTTTTTGTTTTTGTTTTTGTTCTTGCAGATAAACTATTGGGAGGAAAGAAATGGATGAAACCTATGGATGAAAAGAGGGTTAAGAAGTATTAACCAATTGCAATAGATAAATAGTATCTGGGTTTACACATAAGCTCTAAAAATATTCAAGACATGTAGAGAAATTGAAATACATAGGCATTTGATTACATTTCTGACTTTGATTTCTTCAGAAGTGATGAGTGTTGTTATGATTTTTTAAAATGAATCTTTATCTTTTAAAGATATACACTAAAATTTTTAAAAATATTATTTTATTTATTTATTTATTTGAGAGAGAGAGAGAGAGAATGGGCATGCCAGGGGATCCAGCCACTGCAAACAAACTCCAGATGTATGCACCCCCTTGTGCATCTGGCTTACGTGGGTCCTGGAGAATTAAACCGGGGTCCTTTGGCTTTGCAGGCAAGCACCTTAACCGCTAAGCCATCCCTCCAGCCCCACTAAAATTTTTACACTGGAAAAAGGCATACCTAGGATTTGCTTCCAAATAATTAGGGAGATAAATAATAAGGTGTGAGTGGGGTAGGGGAAGGATGTACAACCCAAGTCCTCCAGCAGTTAAGGCTGCCCAGCTTCGACAGACTGCCAGAAAGTGGAGCTTTCATGGAAAAAATAAACTTCTATACCAATAATTATCAGAGGCTAACATGTAGGGCAATGGCTGGATCAAGACTGACCACTATTGTTGAAGCCAAGTGATGGGTCCATGGAAGATTATTTACCATTGTTTACCATCTGTACTTTGGTACAGATTTGATATTTTCTAGAATTAAAAGTTAGGAAAAAGACCAAAGGCCACGTTAGTCAGCATTTCTGGAGGCCAGCTGAGCTGGGGAGGAAAGATCACTGAGTAAGAGCTCATTTTAGCCCCAGTGCTCATAGTCACCATGATTTTATGCTGCTTATTGAACTTCTCAGAGCCTCGGAGTCCTCACTTCTAACATTATGTTATAAATCCTGACTCCTGGGGTTGTTGTGAGGAGGAAACATGATTCTGTTTGGAATAGTACTTGGAAAACAGAAGAACCCTGGGGTATTTTATCTTAAGGTATGGATGGGATGGGGAAGGAAGTGAACTTCCATCTCCTCCAGATTTTACAGCCTTTCAGATTGCCAGGGAGTGGGGATTTCATAGAAAAAAAAATACTCTGTGGTATCACTTTAATTTCTCAATCATTTCTTTTATTATATATTTTGAGTTGTTTTGTTTTCCTAGTGGTTACCATGGAGATTACCATTAACATCTTAAGTTATAAGAACTCAAATTCATACCAACTTAATTTTGCTCCCATGTAGTTTTATTTCTCCACTGCCCACCCACTTTTTTTGTTTTTTTGGTGGTGATGGGGATTGAACCCAGACCCTATGAATTTTATGCTCAAGTCATTCTTACTATTTTTTTAATATGGTTTCAATTTACTAGTTAATATATTTTATTCAAGCCTGAAAGACTCCTTTGGTATTTCTTGTAGGTTAGATCTACTTAGTGATAAACATTCAGTTTTTTGCTTAACTAAGAATGTCTTTAAAAATATTTTTGATTTATTTATTTGATAGAGAGAGATAAAGGCAGATAGAGAGAATGGGCATGCCAGGGCCTCTAGCTACTGCAAATGAACTCCAGATGCATGTGCCACTTTGTGCATCTGCCTTACGTGGGTACTGGAGAATTGAACCTGGGTCCTGAGGCTTTGTAGGCAAGGGCCTTAACTGCTGAACCATCTCTCCAGTCCTAAGAATGTCTTAATTTATTCATCTGGAAAAAGGCATACCTAGGATTTGCTTCCAAATAATTAGGAGATAAATAATAAGGTGTGAGTGGGGTAGGGAAGGATGTACAACCCAAGTCCTCCAGCAGTTAAGGCTGCCCAGCTTCCACAGACTGCCAGAAAGTGGAGCTTTCATGGAAAAAATAAACTTCTATACCAATAATTATCAGAGGCTAACATGTAGGGCAATGGCTGGATCAAGACTGACCACTATTGTTGAAGCCAAGTGATGGGTCCATGGAAGATTATTTACCATTGTTTACCATCTGTACTTTGGTACAGATTTGATATTTTCTAGAATTAAAAGTTAGGAAAAAGACCAAAGGCCACGTTAGTCAGCATTTCTGGAGGCCAGCTGAGCTGGGGAGGAAAGATCACTGAGTAAGAGCTCATTTTAGCCCCAGTGCTCATAGTCACCATGATTTTATGCTGCTTATTGAACTTCTCAGAGCCTCGGAGTCCTCACTTCTAACATTATGTTATAAATCCTGACTCCTGGGGTTGTTGTGAGGAGGAAACATGATTCTGTTTGGAATAGTACTTGGAAAACAGAAGAACCCTGGGTATTTTATCTTAAGGTATGGATGGGATGGGGGAAGGAAGTGAACTTCCATCTCCTCCAGATTTTACAGCCTTTCAGATTGCCAGGGAGTGGGGATTTCATAGAAAAAAAAATACTCTGTGGTATCACTTTAATTTCTCAATCATTTCTTTTATTATATATTTTGAGTTGTTTTGTTTTCCTAGTGGTTACCATGGAGATTACCATTAACATCTTAAGTTATAAGAACTCAAATTCATACCAACTTAATTTTGCTCCCATGTAGTTTTATTTCTCCACTGCCCACCCACTTTTTTTGTTTTTTTGGTGGTGATGGGGATTGAACCCAGACCCTATGAATTTTATGCTCAAGTCATTCTTACTATTTTTTTAATATGGTTTCAATTTACTAGTTAATATATTTTATTCAAGCCTGAAAGACTCCTTTGGTATTTCTTGTAGGTTAGATCTACTTAGTGATAAACATTCAGTTTTTTGCTTAACTAAGAATGTCTTTAAAAATATTTTTGATTTATTTATTTGATAGAGAGAGATAAAGGCAGATAGAGAGAATGGGCATGCCAGGGCCTCTAGCTACTGCAAATGAACTCCAGATGCATGTGCCACTTTGTGCATCTGCCTTACGTGGGTACTGGAGAATTGAACCTGGGTCCTGAGGCTTTGTAGGCAAGGGCCTTAACTGCTGAACCATCTCTCCAGTCCTAAGAATGTCTTAATTTATTCATTTTAAAATTTTATTTTATTTATTTATTTGAGAGAGCGAGAGAGAAAGAGGCAAAGAGAGAGAGAGAGAGAGGGGTGAGAATGAGCTCGTCAGGGCCTCTAGCCACTGCAAAAAAACTCCAGACAAGTGCGCCATTTTGTGCATTGGGCTTACGTAGGTCCTGGAGAATCGAACTAAGGTCCTTTGGCTTTGCAAGCAAATGCCTTATCCATTAAGCCATCTCTCCAGCCCAATTTATTCATTTTTTAAGGCTAGTTTGACTGATTTAAGAGTTCTTGGTTGACAGGGTTGTTTTTTTAAATTTCCTTCTGTTGCTTTGAATATGCTATGCTACTGACTTCTGGCTGTGCGGTTTCTTATAAAAATCAGTTGTTAATCTTATGGAGGGCTCTTAGGACTGGATGAACCATGTTTCTTTTGTTGCTTTCAGGGGTCTGTCCTTTCAAAGTTTGATTATGATATTGCTATATGTGGACCTCTGAGTCTATCCTACTTGGAGTATGCTGACTTTCTCATATGTGTAGGTTAATATCTTTCTTCAAATCTAGAAAGTTTTCAAACATGGTAAAATATTCTTTTCACTCCTTTCTTTCCTTCTTGGAGTCCCTTGACACAGGTTTTGGAATATTTATCATGTCCCATTGGTCTCTGTAGCTGTTCATTTTTTTCTTCATCATCATTCATTATTTCTGTTTTTCACATCTACTGATAATTTTCTTCGGCCAGTCATCTGCTGCTGAGTCCTGCTGGTGACATTCTCCTCTCAGTTATTGTGCTTTTTCAGTTCCATAGTTCCTATCTAGCTCTTTGGAATAATTTCTCATCCTTGTTGATATTCTTTTTTTTTTTTAATAAATTTTATTTATTTATTTGCAAGCAGAGAGATTTAGACAAGAGAGAGAGAGAGAGAGAATGGGCACACCAGGGCCTCCAGCCACTGCAAACAAACTCCAGATACATGTGCCCCTTGTGCATCTAGCTTACATGGGTCCTGGGGAATTGAACCTAGGTCCTTTGGCTTTGTAGGCAAATGCCTTAACCACTAAGCCACCTCTCCAGCCCGATATTCTTTATTTAGTGAATGAGACATTATGCTCATGTTCTCCTTTTGTTCTTAAGACTTGTTTTTCCTCTAGTTTTTGAACACATTTTAAATGTATAGTTTAAAGTTTTTGCCTAGTGAACTACAGGTGCATGAGCCACTTTGTGCACCTGGCTTTACATGGGTATGGGGAAATCAAACCCAGGTTAATGGCACATGTGTCTGGTGTTCATCTGCAGTAGCAAGAGGCCCTGGTACACCCATATTCATTCTCTCTCTCTCTCTCTCCCCCAAATACATAAATAAAAATATTTTAGGACATAAAAATAATATAATGCAGAGAAATCAGCATTTCTTGCTGCTATAGTAGAATATTCTGATCACAGCACAGAACTTCACCCAAATGGCCTTCACTTCTGAAGGCTTCTTTGTAGCAGGAAGCATCTCTCTTCTTTGAGAGGGTAGTCAGTGGAGAGGACTTTCTGCATGTGGTGTAGAGCTCATTTCAGGAAAACCAACATGAGTTAACACCCACTGTGTACTCTGGAAATTATGCCCCTTTGAGGGTCCTCAAATACCAAGATCCTTCAAACCTCAGCCTTTGGATTGCCTCTCCAGTATTGCTATAGCATGTTGAGCCTGCAGATGTCACACCCAAGGATCCCGACTCAGTCTTGCTCAAGAATTCCCAGCCCAAGCTGGAAAAACCTCTTCTAGAGATCCAATTGGGTGAGGAGCAGCAAATGTTTAGCCTTCTCATCCAAGAAGGTCATGATCAGAAATTAGAATGATGCCAAAGCCCGCTGCAGCAGTCATGAGTGTCCAGATGTTACCTGGGCAGTAATTAACCAGGAGCTTCAGTAGTAATGGAGGAAACACATGGTTCAGAAAGGATCCAAGCCAAAGGAAGCCAGAGGTGGGGCTGACTGTCAAGAAAGATCTTTCTGCCGGGTGTGGTGGTGCACGCCTTTAATCCCAGCACTCCAGAAGGCATAGGTAGAAGGATCGCCATGAGTTCAAGGCCACCCTGAGACTACATAGTGAATTCCAGGTCAGCCTGGGCCAGAGTGAGAACCTACCTCAAAAAAAAAAAAAAAAAAAAAGAACACCACAAAGGTCCTGGGGATCCTCTAGCCCACCAGGCAGGCCCAAGCTGTCCCTTTGTGCAAGTAGCATCTGTAAAATGCCTGCTAGGGTCTAGTGTGACAAGAGAGTGGGATTTGAATACTCCAGACCTGGCTTTAAGTCCAGGCTTTGCCACTTAAGCACTGTGGTGATCTTGACTGAGTAATAAAGACTCTCTCAGCTTTAGTTTCTATATCTGTCAAAAAGGATATTAGCACTTGGATTGTAGGGCTTAAGTAAATGGAACGAGACTGCATTTTGATAGGGTGCCTCATATATACAATATAATTAGTAAATAACTTTCCATTGGCAGTCTTAGAAAAGAAGGTTTTTCACTCTTCTGTGGCCTAGGCTGCCTTCCTGAAGGCCTGGCTCAGGGACTCCATTTTGTTTTTACGTGTGTGTGTGTCTGTGTGTGTGTGTGAGAGAGAGAGAGAGAGAGAGGGAGGGAGAGAGAGAAGGAGGGAGAGAAAGTGTATACATGTGTGAGTGTGTATATGTGTGTTTGCATGCATGTTGGGCACACATGTGTGCATGTGCCTATAGAGACAAGAGGTTGATATTGGATGTCTTCTTCAATTGCTCTCCATTTTATATTTGAAACAGGGTCTTTTCCTGAATCTGGAGTTCACCAGTTCATTTAGACTAGCTAGGTAGTAAGCCGGGGGATCCTCCTGCCTCTGCTTCCTAGTACTGAGATTACAGGTGTGTGCTGCCATGCCCAGCTTGTGCACGGGTGCCAGGGATCTGAACTCAGGTCCTCATGCTAGCATGTCAAGTTCTTTAATGATGGAGCCATCTCCCCATCTCCCCATTCCTCAGGGCCCCTATTATAAATTCTCATGGCATCTGCACTTTCCTACCACCTTTCATATTTTATGACTTAAATACTTAATTGTGTGGTTGCTTGAATAATATCTATCTCTTCCACTGACTCTTTAGTTACCACTTTGTTCTCAGTGTCTAGCAATAAATGGCAAAATGAATGAATGAATGAGGACAGGGTTCCTGCTTTCACAAACCTCACTAGGTGCATGCAAGCACTCACAGAGTGCAAACAGCAGAGTGGCTGGGCAGGTATCCAGGGGCCTCAGAGCAGGTCAAGGCTTCTGAATCAAGAGTGGTTGGAGTCCACCTTAGAGTTCTCACCAAGGATTTACCTCACAACTTCCCTGATTCAGCTTTCGTCACCACTTCAATGGCCTCTTTTTCTTAAATTAAAAATGAATTATCAAACTTCCACATTGGTGATTGGATGAAGGAGTATCCTGAGAGGACATGGATGCCCTGGGGCCTACCCTCCCCTTAAGTCATGCAGTGCATCTCTTCCATCTGTTTACTGATGCGTCATACCCTTTATAGTGAACTAGTCAAGAAAAAAAGTGGTATTTATTCATAGACCCACTCAATATCTCAACAAAACAGTTATATTTTTTCACTTGAAGATTGGTATCTATTAACAAAACAAGAATAATTTCCTTTAATTACCAGAGACAACTCAAGATAAACTACCATCCCTGTATGTAACAAATTTGTGTGGCTCACCAACAAGAACCTGCTCTGAATTTTCATGCCACTTTACAATCCCCCTCCTGTACCAGGAAAAGACAGTGGTTCTTGGAAATTCCCATCAGGACAAAGCTATAGAAAGACACATTTGGGATGGGTGTCATAGCTCAGGCCTGTAATCCTAGTACTTGGAGGCCGAGGCAGGAAGATTTCTTACAGTGAGAAGCCAATCTGAGCTACAAAGTAAGTTCCAGGTGAGGCTGGGCTACAGAATAAGATTCTGTCACCAAACAAACAAACAAACAAACAAACAAACCAAAGAAGGTAAAAGAAAAATCATATATACATTAGGTAACACATTGACTACACCAAGACACTGCACAGTTTAAAAATAGGTCTTAGCCTTACATTTAAACTTTTCCCTTAAAAGGAATGAGCAGGATACATGTAGGTTAAATGTTTTCTAGTTAAGAGAAGAAAAGCTGTGCTAGAAGCAACTTATTCTTCTTCTCTATCACCTCATCTTCCCCTCTTCCTTCTTCTTCTTCTTCTTTTTTTTCCTATTTTCAGCCTTGAGGACTCCTTTGCTTGCTGCATCAGACTTTCCTTTAGCTCAATCTGCAGCAACATCCCTTCTGCGTGTTTCCTTCAGCTCAGCAGCCTTCTGTTTAGAGCTCCTTGTCACCTGTAGCAGTGTTCTCTGTATCTCTCTGTCTCTGCAACATCATCAGTAGATAGGCTAGAATGTTCCCTTTGATTTGGGAACTGTTCTTAGAACAGAAGGAAGGTTGAAGTGGGCCTTGTGGGTGTATTGGGATCCTGGAAATGTTGTTTGTTGGTTTGTTGGTTGGTTGGTTTTCAGTGCTAGAGAGCAAACCCAGAGGTTGTGCAGGGTGGGCAAGCACTGCTGAGCTTCATCTCCATCTCCGCCCATCCTTAAACTTTCTCCCTCTCATTCTCTCTTGACAGTAATATAGCTCAAGCTGGCCTTGACCTTGTCATTCTGCTTCAGCCTCCCAAGTGTGGGGATTCCAGGTGAATATCACCATGGTTATATTCAAATTATTTTCATGTCTCTTTCCTAATGGTCTTTGCTATCTCTTCAGGTTTTCCTTTTTTTTGTTTTAAAGATATTTTATTTATTTGAGAGAGAGCGAGAGAGAGAGAGAGGGAGGAAGGGAGGGAGGGAGGGAGAGAGGGAGGGAGGGAGAGGCAGAGAGAAAGAGCGAACGGGCACGCCAGGGCCTCCAGCCACTGCAAACAAACTCCAGACACATGTGCTCCCTTGTG
This sequence comes from Orientallactaga sibirica, assembly GCA_036365145.1. Lineage (NCBI taxonomy): Eukaryota > Metazoa > Chordata > Mammalia > Rodentia > Dipodidae > Orientallactaga > Orientallactaga sibirica. The sequence continues at coordinate 13,021,618 of JAEOAD010000025.1, forward strand.
CATCTGGCTTACATGGGTCCTGGGGAATTGAACCCTGGTCCTTAGGCTTCACAGGCAAAAGCCTTAACCGGTAAGCCACTTCCCCAGCCCAGGTTTTCCTTTTTGTTTCATAGACATGGTCTTCCACCTCTCCAAGCACTTAGAAAACACCAGGAAGTGTGTGTGTGTGTGTTCATGTGCACACATGTGTGTACAGTGTGCATGCATGTTCATGTGCACACATGTATGTACAGTGTGCATGCATGTATGCTATGGGTGCATGTGTTATGTGGGTGCACATATATGTAGAGGCCAGAGTTGATGCCAGGTGTCCTCCTTAGCTACTTTCCATTTTATTTACTGAGGCAGGGTCTCTTACTTGACCCCAGAGCTCGCTGTCTGACTATTCAACTAGTTTGGAGATCCGATCTCTAACTCTGGAGCCCTGGGACTGCAGGTGGGCAGCCAAACTCACCCAGCATTTATGTGGGTACTAGGGATCCGATCTCTGGACCTCACACCTGGGTAAGCCATGGAGCCATCTCCCAGCCCAACATTAGGAAGATTGACAGAAACATCTAGGTGCCTCTTTTCATGCTCCTCTGCCCAAGCTTGCAACAAAGATGGCCTCTTGCCTTTGCTCTGTAGGCTCTCCTTTGCCTGGGTTTACTTGTTTTTCCTCAACAAGGTCTCTACAGAACTCAGTGTACTATAGTGGCATCCAACTGCAATCTCTTCTGATTCCCAGCCACCAATCATGGAGCTGAGACAGTGTGGGTTCTTGGCAGGACTGTGGGGGTTAGCCTGTGGGCTTTCCTGTGGTCTCCAGGCCCTAGTGGCCAAACTGTCCACAGTGGGGAAGAGAGACAGCCTTTCTGTTCAGCAGCTTTGCCATGGGACTTTCCAGGCTGGCGTGGGCCACTCTGCTCCCTCAGCAGTCCCAGCACCCAAGACAGCCGAACCATGGTACAAACATGTTGTGTGGGCAGAGGAGCCACTGCCCACCTTCAGTGACTTCAGATCTTCTTTAAGGGGTCATGAAATACCCACTAGGCTCCACCCAGACCCAAGTGCACTCTCCAACCCCTTCCCTGCCCCGGCCCACAGTCTGTACGAGGTTAACCTCAGCCTTCTTCCTGGTTGTTGCTGATTCACTTTCCTGTCTCTGGCCGGATAGGGGTTTAGAGGTTTGGCTGGGCCTTTCTACTTGTATCTCTAGGCAAGAGTTCCTGACCCTGCTTGTTAACCAGCATGGGCCACAACCCAGGGCCTCTCACCCTCCAGCCAGAAATCCTTAACTACTCCATATGAGAATCCTCATCCCACAGGAAGAACCCAGCTCTGCCACCTTCCTCGGAGAACAGCCAGGTCCTGATGGCCTGGTGTGTGCTCAGAGGGGAGCTTGGCTTGGGTCCTGGAGGATCAACCGGCGCGGGCAGCATCAGAGCACACCAAACCTAGGAGCAGCTCTTTCAAGCCCACAGGTGCTTTGGGGTTTTCCACTTCACTTGAACCTCAGATAGACTTGGTTCTACAAATGAAGAGAATCAAGAGATTGAGTGGGGTTAGAAGTGTATCCAAGGTCACACAGGTAGGCAACAAGACTTTACAAGCCAAGAGATATTATCCCCGACTGAATCCAAAGCCAAGAGGGCACTCTACAGTCTGATTCTTCCCAGGCAGGCCCTACAGCAGGTTCAACTCAGGAAAAGGCCTGCTGAGAGGCTATGGTTTTTGCAGAGGCAGGTAAGGGATAGGTTTGCTTTCCTTTAACTTTTTAAAAACTTTTATTTATTTATTTATTTATTTATTTATTTATTTATTTATTTATAAGAGAGAGAGAGAGGGAGAGAGAGAGGGGCACGCGAGGGCCTGTAGCCATTGCAAATGAACTCCATATGCCTGTACCCTTTGTGCATCTGGCTTACGTGAGTCCTAGGGAATCTAACCTTGGTCCTTTGGCTTCGCTGGTAAATGCCTTAACTGCTAAGCCATCTCTCCAGCCCTCCTTTAACTTTTTATTGACAACTTCCATAAGTATAGATAATAAACCACGATAATTCCCACTCACCACTCCATTCCCCCCCCCCCAATCCACGCTCCACTGAGTCCCTTCTTTCCAATTCAAAGGGACAGGTTTTTTGTCTTGTTTTGTTGTTTCTTCCTCCTGGTTCTTACTTTTTGTTAAAATATATTTTATTCATTTATGAGAGAGAGAGAGAGAGAGAGAGAATGGGCATGCCAGGGCCTCCAGCCACTGCAAGCGAACTCCAGATGCATGTGCCCCCCCCCCCATGCATCTGGCCTACGTGGGTCCTAGAGAATCAAACAGAGATCCTTTGGCTTTGCAGGCAAATGCCTCAACCACTAAGCCAACTCTCCAGCCCATGGTTCTTACTTTTTTTTTTTTTTTTTTTTTTTTTTTGGTTTTGCAAGATAGGGTCTCACTCTGGTCCAGGCTGACCTGGAATTAACTATGTAGTCTCAGGGTGGCCTCGAACTCTCGGAGATCCTCCTACCTCTGCCTCCTGAGTGCTGGGATTAAAGGCGTGCGCCACCATGCCCGGCTGGTTCTTACTTTTTAAGTAAGGTTTTGAAATATACCTTCCTTCCACCACACACTCAGAATCAAGTAAGGTTTTGCCCTACTTTACCAGAAGCCAGTGAGACCGCTCTCTGAAAATACCTCCTCTGCTTGGGCAGCAGGCTAGTTATTGGATGTTAGTTACATAGACTAATACACTAAGGCCCCTAGAAAGGGCCACCCTTCAAATGCTGCTCAGCATTTGTGTTACCATGTCTTTATGACTTTACCCATATGTTCAGTGTTAGTCTCTTGCTCTGCCTGTTTTGAGTACCTACTGTGTGTCAGCTTCTTCTAGGCCTCAGGGTTTTAGGAGCCTGAGTCAGGCTGGAGAGGCTTCTCAGAGGAGACTTTTTACATTGGGCCTTGAAGTACAAAATGTATTTTCAAAAACTCTTGTTTTAAAAAAGTTTATTTGCATGTATTTATGTGTGTGTGTACCAGACATTTTACCATTTTTTGCATCTGGTTTTACACAGGGGGCTGAGGAACTGAACCTGGGCCACATGCTTTGCACACCAGTGCCATAATCACTGAGCAATCTCCTCAGTCCCTCAAAACCTTTTCTGAGGAGCTCTGGATAGAGGGAGAGCTGGCTTCACGAGGAGAGATATGGGTGAGGGGAGCCCACAGAAAGAGTGAGACACCAGATCACTCAGCTCCTGGCTGTTTGATCAGAGCCAGTCTTGGTCCTCTGAGTCTACCAGACCTCAGGGCTTTTCAGAATTTTGGTAGCAATGCAAATGAGGTATTTCTGTGCTGTCAAACATAACAGTCCCATGTGGCTTCTGAGTCCCTGACATGAAATGTGACTAGTATAGCTGAGGAGATGCTTGCTTTGATCTCACTGTAATGAACTTAAACAGTGGCCATACATGACAGGATAGCTCTGGATGCTTCTCAGTCTGGGTCACACTTCACTCACTTGAGATGCCTTACAAATTCTGGTGCGAGTCTCACCCCTAAGATCTTGACTTTGTTGACCTAGGGTGGAGAATGGGCATCAGTATTTTGGAAACAACCCAGAAGATTCTGCAGTGAGCCAGGGCTGAAAACCTCTGATTCAAAATTCTGTCCATTACACTGTCAGCGGCAGATGTTTGTGCCACTCAGAGCCTTCACTTGGTCCAGTCTGCTGTGACACTTCTCTCGGCATTGTCTTCCCACTGAAGACCTCATCTCTGGTCTGGTAGGAAGATCAGGCCCTGTCTCACACACATGCCACAGACTCCCTTCCCTGCTTCCCACCCTGGAGACAGCGCTTACCTCCGCACCCTGCTGGACCTGCCAGCTCTCTCTTCCCTGTACAGCCGGGTTTGGTCTCAAATAGCCTGCTCCGTGTAGGCTCCTGGGGGCCCTTGGACAAAGCCCAACCAGCCATTTTCCCAGGCTGGGCTGGGGGCAGTGGCCAGGCCTGAGGTTTGGCTGCCTTCTGCCCCCTTCCTATTAAGCAGATATGCAGATGAATGTGTTTGGGACAGCAAATAAAATGTTCAGTGACAACACCCAAACTAGAGAAAGCCCCCATTATACCTTGAAAAAATCTGCGTGGGAGCTCACCCAGCAGCTGTCCTCTCACCTGATGCTACCACCCACATCCCAAAAGCAACTTTTCCCACGACTCACACATGGCAGCTTGTGCACTTCTTTTATTATTAAATATATAAGCAGCTTCCTATTTTTAAATAGATATTTAAATGACCTTATATAAAATAATTCACCACTTCCAAGTATAAAAACGCAGTCTCACAGTTGGTGAGTCAATGCCCTCTGGGTTTTCTCAGAGGAATGAGGGATTCTGTGCAGGGGGAGGCACCCAGAGGTGGATCTGCAGCCCCACCTCCTCTGATGCCACCAGGGACCCACAAAGAGTTTCTGCAATGGGTTGGATTTGCTTTTCTGACTTTAATACTATATGTTTACGATAGAGGGGTAGGGGAAGAATGCCTTTCCCCCCGTGTTTTCCCTCTATTTTTAAATACGTATTTTCTAACATGGAACACAGTCTGTGACCAGAATGATGAGCCCCACAAAAAAGTTCTCCACTGCCCTTCCCCTGAGCTGTCAGTCTTAGGACAGGGTTGACAGGGCCTGCAGACCCTCACTGTCTCTGGCCAAGAAGGGAGGTGTATGTACCCAGCAGTCAGGGACGGCCGATCTTTCAGTGGCAGGAAAGGAGGGACACAGCAGCATAAAGGGACTGAGGCACAAGTGACATCCCTGTCACCCAATCCCAGTTGTCAGAGCCACAGCCAGGGCTGACTCAGAAAACAGAGGCTGTCAAAGCATAGTTGGAAGCAGATGACTGATCTCCTGGTCCCTCTCCAGCCCTGGTTTACTTGGACCAGAGTTGGCAGGGTGGGATGGGTGAGAATGGGAGGGTATCTGCCTATTGGGGTTGGGTCTGAAGAAGGCCAGAAGAGGGTCAGACCTGGGGCCACGCAGGAGGGGCTGTAGTGCAGCCCAGTCCACAGAGCTCAGCCCCAGGCTGCAGGGAAAGGAGAGTGGGCTGAGGTGTTGTGGTACAGACATCAACCTCAACTTCAGGGCACACCCATATTCTAACACCCATTTTCAGTCAAGAGTTCTCCCTGCCTCTTCCCTTTCTCCCTCCAACTAGTCCCTTCCCTCCTGGGAATGTCAAAGTGCAAGATGCAGAAACCTGGGTGAACAACACAGCCAAAAGACCAGCTTAGGCTGATGGCCCAGGCAGTTCTCCCACAGCTCCACCCTGGGGAGTCAAAGACCTGGCAGGGGAAGGTCAGGGCTTAGGGGCTCCCTCAGTCGACAACTGAGGCCAGCTCAGTACAGGAAGCTGGGGAGAGGCTGGAGGGGTGGGAAGACATTCAGATGGACGGATGGTTGCTCATGAACATGGATGGGGTGGGCTGTTCAGCAGGCAGGTTCAGTATTCACAGTGCAATGGCTTCTTTCATGAGGGGTTCCTCTGCCGGGCCTCCCAGAGGAGCTTTGGCAGGGCTGGAGGGGAGGAGGAGCCCAGGCCAGAGCTTAGTCCTCCTCTTGGCAACATGAGCCAGGTTGGGTAGGTCCTGAGGGCAGGGTTGAACTCCCCTTGCAGTCTGGCTATCAGCAGAGGGCACTTAGGCCAGTCTAGGTTGTAGACTCCTTCAAGCTGTCAGCACAAACAGCCAGAGGCCTGTTCCTCTTCTTGTCTTTGGGGCTGCTCACCTTTGCCTTTGCAAGAAATCAGGCTGACAGTGTCCCACCCTGTGAATCTCAGGCTCTCCTCTCTTGAGACAGGTCCCTGCCTGTCCATGTAGGTATTCCTTGGTTCCAGATGGGTCCTATAAGCACAGGGCTCTTCTGCTCCTTAGGGCCCCACTCTGGTGTCCTATAGGCCATGCAGGCTGATGGGTTCTTAGCCTGGGTGCTAGTTTGGAGGGAAATAAGAGAAGGGTCCAACCCCTGAGGAGAGGGTCCTGAGCTGTGCTTGACAGCCTTCCTTGAGTATAGGGAGCCTCCAGGGCCCACAATAAATAGTGGCAGCATAGAGGGCATTCGGCCCTCACTCATTGGAGAGTCTAAGGGTCAAGGTGGAAGGACCCCAGCAGGGCTGCTCTGGTCCAGTCCTGGCAGGCAGGATCTCTGGTAGTAGCAGACCACACTCCCAGGAAGACAGCTGAGAAGGATGGCAGTGGACGGTCCTAAAACATCTCCTTCTCTGGAGAGATAGTCCTGTGCACCCAGCTGTAGGAGAGACAAGGGAAGAAGATTGGTTAGCAAGTGGAAGTGTGGGGCAGGTCGCTGAGGACATGGTTGGGGAGATGTGGCATTCCTGCAGGCTTCTTCCCATTTCTTCTCTTTCCCTCCCAACCAACCCAGATACCACAGAGGGACCAGGTAGCTTTGCCTGTTAGCAGCCCAAGCCTCTAGCCATACTGGCCTCATATCCTACCTCTCCTCCTGGGGAAACAGAGCCCACAGAGCAAGGTAATGGGACAGGAGGAGGTCTGGGTCAGAAAGCAGAGGGGTCATTACTCAAGCAGACGGACCTAACAGGAAGCCAAGGAGGGGGCTCGTGAATATCCTTAGACTCCTCCTCAGGCAAGGCTGCCTGATGAACGAAGGGTAATTCCTGCTAATTCTAGCAAAGAATTTTTCATTTTAACTTCCACAGTATTCATCAGAGAGGGTCCTCACAGGTGATGCTTGGGCAAAGGCAACGGAAGAGGAAGGACTTGGTGTGAAGGGCTGAGGCACGAAGCAGGACAAGGGAACTCCCACCCTGCCATTAGGTATTCTCACCCTCGAGTAGCCCAGATAGGCCCAGTGACTTGCCTGACTTTGTCCATGGGAACCAGGGCCCTGTCCTCTCCCTACTCCACCCCCATCCTTTGTCCCCTTGCCCAGCATCTTCAGAACACTTTGTTCCACAGCAGAAATCCCCTGGACTACATCCAACAGTTTGACTTTGGACCCCATGTGGTGCCTCCCCCTAATAATATCCATGACCCCACTGGCCAAGCCTGTGATGGCTAAAGAGGGAAGATGGAACCCATAGCCTCTGGCTTCCGGCCTATTCCCATGCTCTGGAGGGGAAGCAAGGCAAAACTATGATCTGGATATGAGCCATGCTGGTACAGCTAGGCCAAGAGCTATGCCAGGACCCAGCAGGCAAGAAGGAGCCAGAGGACATGCTCCAGCCTGCGGCCCTATCTCCTAGCTCCCTGGGGCTGAGTGCCTGAGTTTTCTTCGACTCTGTATGCCTCTCTTGGTCCCTGCTGTGTGTCCCACTCTCATCTCCTCATGGGAGCAGCACTTAGTCTGCACACAGGCACTCATTCCCCAGAGGCTTCCCACACCTGTCATGGGACCACTTTATGGCTGGACCTGGGAGCAAAATTTTGAAATCCTGAGGGAAGGGACTAGAAAACTTGAGCAGGCCTTAGAGTTGGGAGGCAGGGAAAGGAGAACAGGGGTGCAGATGGTTCTGGGCACAAGGCAAGACCATGGCGATGACAAGGAAAATGGAAAACTGGTGGCCCACTGGTGAGCTGGCACAGCACTGAGCCACAAAGTCCCAAGGCCCTCCATCCTCTGTTTGCCAATTCTTAAGTGTTCTGGGTCTTTCCCATAACTCTACCAATGCCCCAGCTTATCCATTCACCCATCTCAGCCCATCCTACTACACGAGAAACCCAGGACTCCACTGTATTGTTACTGCTTGATCGTTTCCAAAAGAGATCCCCTGGTTCTGAGCATCTGCCAGGAACCCGCTCTCTGTAGGAGGGCCAACGTCCTGTCAGCTTGCACGTGGGATAGCTTGCCTACATGTGACAAGAGGCATGACTAGAAATCTGAATGGGTCACCCTGCTATTCTTCCAGCCAATTACAAATCAGCCAGACACTCTGCCAGCTAGTTAGCTAATCATCTCACCAATCAACAACTAGTCATGTAAGCAGTTACCGGCTAATTGGTTGTATAGTCAGCCAACCTATTGGCCAGACAAAGTTAACTGGTCAGCAAGAAGGTTGTTTAGGGAAAGCTGGCAGGGTCATTTGGTAAGTCAGTTCCAAAGCCAGCCAGTCACTATTTACTGAATTTGTAGCAAATATGGAGTGGCCCTGTCTATACTAGAATCCAGGATGGAAAAAGAAATGCAAAAAAAGAAAAAAATTAAGATATTTCCTGCCCTCTGGGGGCTCACAATCTTCTGAGAGTGCATAATGTACATTTACACACAAAACAAAATTTTAAACTATGTAAAATAACATCCAAATATGTGCAAATCAATATAGTATTAACCAGATACAAAAGAGCAGAAGGGGCATGAATTAAAAGAACAATCAGACAGTATAGAGACTTGAGGAGGGGAAGGCTTCCTGATAGCCTGGGTGTGGGCTGGGATCAGAGTAGAAAAATACAGGTCACATCTTTCTCAACAATGTGGGTCAAAGACAACAGAAGGCACTTATCAATGGGTAGGGGTCATACTGGGCAGCTATGAAGTGACAGAATTAGGATTTAAAACACTTTCAGTAGGCTTGGGGTATGAACAGAAACCAACAAGTGGTTTTAACAAGGGTGAGTATAAACTCCTGCGCTTTAGTTAAAAAAGTTAAGTTATCCAAGAACAGGATGGCAAAAGTCTCCTGTATAGAGAAAGGCTCACATGAGTATAACTGAGGGTTTTTATAGACCACAAGCTCAACATATGACAACAGTATGATGCAGGTGTTATAACTAATGCAATCTTAATCTGCACGAGTAGAAGAGAGTACTGTCCAGATCAGGGAAGGCAACAGTCCCACTGTACTCTGAGCTGGTCAGACAACATCTGGAGTACTGGGTCCAGGGATGGGCGCCACATTTTCAGAGGGACATTGACAAACGAGTGTGTCCAGGATGGTGAGGGGTCTGAAAACCATATCATATAAGGAATGTTTGAGGGACTTGGCCACACTTAGCATAGAAAATTCTTAAAGGGTAGATATGGATAGCTAAGCACAAATATCTGAAGGTCTCATGAGAAGATGAGGGAGGACTAACGAGGAAGGGTGGGGAGAGCAGCTTTGGCTTGGTTCATCCTAGTGTTATGGAAAGTGGAATTAAATATGGCAGGTAGAGAGCTTGCCTTGGACTGGGACTATGACAGAAAGGTGTCCAGCTTCCTATTGAGGATGCAGAGCCGCCCCTTTGGCATGAGACACTGGGCCAAATGACCAATGACAGCCCTCCTAGGACATTTTCATGGCACTATGATTCTAAAGCAGAGAGGTGTCAATGACTTTGGCTGGGGAGTAGGACCAGGTGGGGTGCAGTCTGGCTCCTGATGGTGCTTTCGAGGGCTTAGAAGGGAATGCTGTGCTTCAAGGGGCTGGCCCTCATGCAGAGCACTGAGCCTTCTCCAGGGCAGTAAAGACTTTGCAAAAGCACATTAGAGAAGGAAGAATTTGCTTTAGGATTGAAGGTGGCAGCAGGACTAGAAAACTATGTAGAGGCAGCAGTGTCTGATCTTGGTTCAGGGAGGGGACACAGGGACAAGGGGAGACCATTGATGCCTGGGAGGGAGGGGCTTGGCTGGACCTGGTGATGAATGAATGAAAAAGGTTGAAGGACGAGGAGGACGGAGTCAAGTGTGTGGACCTCTGGGGAGTCAGTGGTATTGACAACAAGGGAATGTGACTGGAGAAGGGGCAGAGAGAGGTGCAAATCAGAACCTTACCTTAGAATTCTCTCTACACGGATAGTTCCACTTGTCTGTCCTCATCCTGGGTCAGTGGACTGCAGGTAGAGCACAAGGCTGGCATAAGACTTTAGCAGGAACAAGGCATCAAGGGAACCCTCTAGGCTTACCCCCCCACCACCACACATGGGTTCCAGCTCTGTGAGATTTAAAAGCCCCAGAACTGCCCCACTCTCAGAAGAAATCAGGGAAAAGCCCAGCTATCCAGGAAAGAAATGAGTTCTTTCCTCTTCTGCCCCCTTCCCCTGTTCTGTAGATGCATTTTCTTAGGGCAAGACAGAGAAGCCCTCCCTGCAATCTAGGAGGGACATGGATCCCAAGCTGAGCTCTAATGCCTCCTGAAGCCCCACTCCCATCACTCACCTGCCCTCTGGCCGCCTCATGGGAGAATCCAATGCCTGAGGTACTCGATGGCTCTGGGAACAGGAAAGGTGGGCTCAGTGAGGTGCTGGGCTGCCCCAGACATTAGTGAGAGTTGTGAATCTTCCAGAAGAGGGCCAGGAGAGATTCCTGGGCCTCTCTGCTAAGGATAGATAGGTGCCCCTTTCCTGTCCTGTCCATGCTGGCTGTCTCCTACAGGTCCTCAAACCCTGGTCTGCAGAGCTCCCCCTCCCCCGGATAGCATTCCTCTTCGTCCTCCTCCTGCCTGGCTGTCATGCTGCTGTCAGCCTAGGAGCTTCTCTCCCATTCCCTTCTGCTCTGGCCCCTTCCCAATGATCAACAGGTTGGAACCCTCCTGATATTTAAAGCAACAGTATTGCACCTACTACCTTGTCAACTAGCATCTAGGGACCCTTGGTGGAACCCCATGTTCCTCCAAATCTGCACCCCACCCAGCCTCTGTCCTGCCCATAAGGGATGCCCTTAAGGGATCTCCTTACCCTCCGCCTCCTCCTGTAGAACAGAAGGCCACCAACAGCCAGCAAGACCAGGATGATGCTGGGCACCAGCAGGCGGAAGACAAACCCAGGGAGTTGGGGGTCCAAGGATCCCGAGTGCTGCCACTCATGGCCTGTGTCAGTCAAAGGAATTGAGTTAAAACGGACCAGAGGCCTGGCTGCCCCCTCACTTGCTGGTCCTCCTTCCAGCTCTGTGGGGCTCCTCCGATCCCTGGTGCTCCTTTTGCTTTCCGCCTCCCCGAGGGGTAGCACAATGCCCCATGAGTGGCTTCTTGGAAGCAGTGGCTGAGCAGAGAGAGTGGCAGGATTGCTGAGGCCTTGGGGACGCATTGACTCAGGGTGGGGAGAGTTTGGCTCCTGATGGTCTCCAGACAGAGTAGGTGAATGGTCTGTCTTTTCAGGGGTGTGACTCTGGGTCTGGCCATTGGGTTTCCCGGGTTCCACCTCTGGTACATCGGCTGGCTGTTGGTCCTCTGCTGATGCAGGGAGTGCAGAAGAAGCTGGGAGGAGGGTGTTGGGTCTAGCAGTATCTGCCTGGATGCTGCCCCCTATGGGCTTGGAGGGGAAGAGTTCTGCCTCCTGAGGCATAGAAATCTCATTGGCGTCACCAGAGGCCTCTTCTAAGGCCCAGTTAGTGCCCAACGCAGAGTCAAGAATGTTCTCCGTCCCAGGGATGGGGGCTTGGACAGAAGAATGAGGCTGTGGTGAGTCTTCAGTGAGGCTCTCATGGACACTTGGGATCTCTGGAGACTCGAGGCTCTGGCAGGTGCTCCTGGGTGATCGCTGCTTGGCACTACCTGGGTCCTCTGTGCGAAGGGGCTGCTCACTGGGAACGAGGGAGCTGCCCTCTGTCCCCTGAGAATCAGCCCAGGCCAAGTCAGCCAAAGGGACCATGGAGGGGGCGAGGGGCTGGTGAGGGGAGGCAGAGGCCAGGTCACTGCTAGGGGTGGCTTTAGGGTACAGGCAGTTGCAATCAGGCTTGGTCACCACATCTGAAAGAACCACAGAGAGGGGGAGAAAGAGAGATGGGGAGGAGATAGAGTCACTAGCCTCTAGCACAGCTCCCCCAAAGGGGTCAAGAGGGGGATAGGGGCTGGGGGAATCCCTCCTCTCCTCAGCTCTGGGGCTGCAGAGAGGGCAGGATTGGGACAGATGCTTAGGCAAGAAGGGGTCATGTGCAGGGTGTCATGGACAAAGCCAAAGGCAGGGTATAGCTGCACAGACGGGCTTGGGATGAGGAAGATCACAGGACACTATATTAGGGCTCTAGCTGGCCAGATGTGAGCAGCAGTCAGGCCAGGAACAGTGGCCTTTTGGATTAACATAAAACACTTGAAAGCCCCCAAGACACTGGTTTCATGCACAGCAGGAGCCAAACCACCACAGGCACAGGCACAGGTAGGAACAGGCTGGGGCTGGAAAACAGCCAAAGCTTGGGGCCTTGAGATTGAAGCAACAAGGCTGGACTTGGCCATTGGTAGGTTGCAGGGCCTGAGCCCCTGCTTTGGGGAACATGGTTGAACGTAGACCACGTGTGGTGTAGGATGTGGAGATGAGGACATGCGAGGTGCTCAGGTATGCAGCTGAACCAACAGTGGGAGAGTTTGAATGATGTTCAGACTTCAAATCCAGCTTTGTCCCTTGAGGGGACACCCAAGGCATCCTGGGGACTTCTAGAGCCAGGGGATCCTGGTGTTTCGCAGAAGGGCTTCTGGAGCCAGGGCCCTGACTCCCAGATGGAGCATCTGCTCTCTCCATGGAACCCCCATTTGTTCAGCCAGTGTGCAGAGGTGAAGGGGGAAAGCAGCCATGCCTACATGGCTTTCTGAGAGGTGTCCCTTTCTTCCTCCCTGACATTGCAGCAGCCACCAGCATGGGCCTTCTTGATGCCTCCACATCAAGTGAGGCAGTGAGGCAGTACATGCAGGCATATGGCAGTGTGCATGCATACACATGTCAGAGAAGACATGTGCCCAGGAGCCCCGAGGTACATGAAGCCACATATAAACACAGACAAGTACATTTACACACAGAGAAACACATGTAGCAGCTGGGCTGCCTCCAGGGTCCTTCCAGCCCCACATCTCACCTTGCAAACGCCCTCCCTCTCCCCCTCCCTGGCCCCTTCTATGCTTACCTTGGCTGGAGCACTTAGCATAACTGTTGTTACAGTTTTTGCTAAAAATGTTCCAGTCCTTTTCAAGGAGATTCTTCGTTTCATTAAAGACATTCTTGATCTTCTCCAGCAACTCTAGGGGAGTCTCGTGGAAAGTTCGGACACAGGCCTAGAAGGACAGCAGGACCCCCTTTGTGAGCATGACTGTGAGCTTCAAGTCAGTGTCCTCTGTCAAGTTCCCCTGGACTTCCCACAGTCTTCTTCCCCACTTTCCTTCTGCCCTCCCTTCTTCTCTTCTGCCCTCCCCTCCCCTCCTCTTGGGTTTGTAGCAACCTCAGTCCTGAAGCTGAAAGCAATGTCACTTGTTCCATCCAACCCATACGGAAGTGCCAATCAAAGGTAGCTACCTGAGCATCATGTAATGAGCAAGAGAGAAGTGGTTCTTAGCCAAGCTAGAACTGAGTCGCTCAGGGGCTAGCACTAAACACATTGTTATAAGGACAGTGAGTCCTATGAGAAATCTGAGCCAGCTGAAGAGAACTAAGTGAGGGTTCAAAGAGCACCTCCCCAAAGAAGCAACGGAAGCCAGCCAGTTTGAGGAGAACCTCCCAGGTGGTAAGAATAGTGCACAGATGCAAAGGTCCTGAGGCAGGAAAACACCCAATGCCAAATGGGTGAAAGAAAGCTGGAGTGGCTGCAGTATTGCCATTTAGGAGGAAAGTGGCAAGAGATGCAACTAGTGGAAAGAAGAAAGGATTTGGAGGAGGAGGCATAAGGGAGGAGGGGGAAAGGGAAGGGAAGGTGATGGGAAGCGATCAGTATCATGGTATATTGTGCACATATATATGGAGGTTGTCAATAAAAGTTTAAAAAAGAGATGCAACTGGAGAGAGCCCTGCCAGGGTTAAGATCTTGTTGGCTATGTCAAGAACTTTGAATTTTACCCCGAGAGCAAAAGGAAATTTCTGGAAGGTTGTTGAGGAAGTAGTTGGTGGTATACCAAGACTTCAGTTTTAGAAACATCATCCTGTTCTGTGGAAAGTAGAATTGGGAAGGCGAGCCGAGATGAGGGTCTTTTTCTAGTTCTGGTGTGTCTGAAAGGGAGGGCTCAGGAGCCTTCAGTGCCACCTGATGAGTTCTCATGAGTCTGCTCCCCCAGGCTCCCACACCTCCCCTGGCTCTGAGAAGCCACGTTCTTAGGTTCTTCCCACCTCACAAGCTGCTCCTTGATGCTCTGTACCAAATTCCAAATTACTTCTACATGCTTCTGCACACTGCAGGGCTCTGTCCTGGGCCTGCCTTCCCTTTCATACTGTGTCATACCATGTACCATGACAGCAACATCTATGGCCGACTACCAGAAGGATTTTTTTTTTTTTTGGAGAGAGACAGAGAGGGAGAGGAAGACAGATAGAGATGGGTGTGCCAGCAGCCTCTCAGCTGCTGCGAATGAAATCCAGATGCGTGCACCCCCTTGTTGGTCCAGTGTGGCATTGCGCCCTTGTGTCACTGCATTTGGCTAAACGTGGGACCTGGAGATTGGAACCACTGGAGATGGGAACCAGCATTCTTAGGCTTAGGAGGCAGGTGCCTTAACTGCTAAGCCATCTCTCCAGCCCCCAGAAGGAAGTTTTGAACTATGCAGGGAAGAATTATGGGCTTTCCAAGGTTACTATGACGTCCTTGAGGGCATCACTGTGTCCCCCTGGCCTGGTCACGCAGGCCCATAATAAACAATCACCAGACACACAAATAATGACACCTGACTCAGCTCTATCAGTCACCAGCTTTGTGGGAAAAGCCAAAATGGATTGTCCCATTTAGATTCATATGAAGTCTGAACAAAAATGCCACCAAACCTCTGCCAGAAGCTGTTAAGGCAGACTAGCTGACTCTTTCTTGCTTTTCTCTTCACAAAACTATCTCCCTAACACTTCACTTCATACTTCATACAGAACGCCACCATCCAGCATTGGAATCTTGATGCTCAAGTTGTCTCACAGAGGATGTGTCTGGTCAGGATCTCAACTCCCTCTCTGACGTCCTGGTGGCTTCTTGCTGGGGTTGTCTCCTTGGGCTTGTCCTGTTCCTCTACCCTGACATACTCCTCAGCACGCACTGGGTGAATAGGCATCTCCCCACAGGAGTCTGAGGATTGGTCTATCTTAATCATGGGTGGGAAAGCATCAAATGCATATTCTCAGGCCCACTCATGGACTCCCGGAAGCAGAGCCTCTGAAGGTCCATGCTGGGACTCTTTGCTTCCCTGCCCCACCCCTGGGTCCAGGGTTTCACTCTAGCCAAGACTGACCTGGAATTCACTGTGTCATCTCAGGGTAGCCTCAAACTCACGGTGATCCTCCTACCTCAGCCTCCCAAGTGCTGGGATTAAAAGTGTGTGCCACTATGCCCAGCTTTGTTATTTTTTTTGAGGCAGGGTCTCACTTTATCCCACCCTCACCCAGAACTCACTCCATAGCCCCAGGGTGGCCTGGAACTCACGACAATCCTCCTACCTCAGCTTCCCAAGTGCTGAGATTAAAGGTGTGCACCAGCACGGCCAGCCTGGAACTCTGCATTGTAAACAAGCTCCCCAAGTGATTCTCAGAAACTTCAGTGTTGGACACACACAGATTTAATAGCTCTAATCCAAGAGCTGTTCCTCAACCACATACGCTGTCCAGCTACATCTGGTTTCCTGCTCCCTTTATAGCCAATTCCTCCACACCGTGATCTCCACTTCCTTTCTTTCTTTTCTCCCTGATCTGCCTCCATGGTTGCCAAACCCAACGAGCCAACAGATGCTCTTCAACCCTTATCTTGTTTGGCTTCTCAACCCTACTTGATAAAGCCGACCCTGAGGCGTGGTCCTCTCCTGGTTCTGCTCCCAGGTCTCTGGCTGCTCCTCACCAGGAAAAGCACATGCTGGGCTGCCAGGCCCATTCCCTTCTCACAGGTGGTGCTATATATAATCCTGAGGCTTCACAGACAGCATCTGTGTGTTGCCAGTCACACTCAAGACCCTAGCCCACAGCTGCCCACCCAGTGTTCTGCCTAATGCGTCTTACACTGAATCCAGGCCTCCCCCCAAACCTGCTTTGCCCACTGTCATCCTCATTTTGGCATTACGGAAATATCCAGGCACTCAAGACAAAACCATCCTGACTCGTCCTCTCTTTCAGTCCTTTCCATCCCTGGCAAGCATCAAGTCCCATCTGCTCAAGCCTGCTGGAACATATCCTCTCATCTCCACCTTCTCTGCACCATTCTGTCCTGGACATAGATCTCCTGGCTCCCCCCCCCCATGGTGCACTATGCCCACAATAACCAAGACAGTGCTACAACAGAAGGAACTGGGTCACTTGCCACCTTATGGTGGCTTTTTCTCTCACACACATGAAACAAAAGTCCACATCTTTGAAACACCAAATGATAGGTATGTCTCCTGCCTTTTCTTCTTCCTCCCCTCTACCTCCCATACCTTGATTATGCTGACACCATTTGGGTCTCTGCACACCAATCTTCCTGGTTACCTGTGCATTGCATTTCCTGTGCGGTAATGTTTGAACTAACTGAGCTTTTCATGTTTGGTGCTCCCATGAAGATGTTCTTACTCAGGGGTTATCTTTGTCTGTCCCTCTGCATCCCCAGGTAAGTTATCATTCTCGGTTGTGCGCTCAGTGCCCCAGGCTCTTGTTCCGGGCTTTCTCTTCTACTTCAGATCTCCCCTGTCTACCCTTCCCCAACATGGTTATCACCATCTCCCTCCACACGCTTGTTTATTTGAACTGTCTCACAGCCCCTATGCCGCCCCGTCAAATCCCCATGACTGTGGGGATTTTTGTCTGTTTTGATCAAGCTGTTTCTTGGTGTCTAGAATAGCACTTGGTACACTAAGGATGCCAATAACTAACTGTTGAATGATTGAACAGCCCTTCTGGTTTGTGCCATTGTCTAACTGCCCTTGACCATAAGCTGCACGAGGGTAGAGACCAGGGATTTCTTGATCTGAGGATACCATCAAGGCCTAGCGCTCTTGTACCTCTTGTCTACTGAGTGCCTGGTGAAGCTGTGTGGCGTGAAGCAATGAGTGAAAGAGTGAGTGATGGCAGAGATAGGGTGAGCACCTGAGGGCAGAGTGGCACTTCCACAGCAGCCCTTAGCAGGTGCTCTAGCCCTGAGACCTTCCTACCTTGCTGTGCTCTTCATAACCCTTGGTGAAGCAGCTCTTCAGCCTCAGAGAGAGTTCCTGGAGCCGCACGATGGCATAGGCATTGGGGGTATTATCTTTGAAGCGCATGGTGTCCTCCATTATGTCCTGCACCAGGAGAAAAGCCTTCTTAAGGTAGCACACGGGATCGTCCTGGAATATAGGAATGAGGAGCTTTAGGGCCTGGCTGAGGTAGGTTTTGTACAAGATGTCTGCCACTCCAGACTGAGCCATGGAGGGCTGCAGCCTACTGCCTGGCCCTCCTGAGGAGAGGACACACCATCTGGTGATAAGGAGAATGGTGCCCTTGGCCTGTCTCCCACTTTTCACCTTTGGATCTAACACAAATGGAAATTGAGCTAGAGTGAAGGAAGAGTGGATTCTGATTAGAGAGAGATTTGGATTTCTGGAATACAAGGCTATAATCAGGATCATGTACATAGGAAAGATGGGCATCCATCCTTTCTATCCTTTCCCTTCCTCTTCCTTGCAGGTTGCTTTCACACAAGTCCGTTGCCACGTGGCCCCTTCCAGTCTTCTAGGATACGGAGATACTGAAGACTTCACTGTTTTTAGGAATAATTTCAGCTTTTGTCTCCCTAAGGAGTCAGTGCTTGGCTCGTATACAGAAATGACTTTAACTCTGTATGCCTAACACATGGTCCAGTGGGTTCCTAGCAAATGTGTGTCATGGTCCGAGTGAGAGCGTGAGGAGTGAATGGATGAAATGCGGAAGTTGATTCTTCAGACCATGAGGTGCTTTGTCATTTTCATAGAGGTGTGTGGGTCTGGTGTGTGGGTGGTGTGTGGAAGCTCAGAGGCATGAATAACTTCTGGGTAGCATGGTGGTTGTGTGAGGTACAAAGATGAACAGGTGTGGCACAGAAGGAAGGTGGGACACTTGGAAAGGTGTGACAGACATCAGGAAGAGCCAATGCAAAGGCTGGGAGGCAGGGAGGAGCAGGGAAGGGGGATGGGAATGGAGCTGTGTGCTGGAGACCCCAAGCAAGACAGCCCAGGCTTTTTCTCAGAGCCTTGGGGTCCCTATCAGATTTGGGGAAGGAAATGAAGGCAGGGGCTGGAGTTTCAAAGCACTCCCTCTAGTGGTGGGATGAGGGGAGCCCTGGAATCAGCAAGCCCCTAAAATTGTCAGGACACTGACTGGAGGAGGAGGGGCAGAACCCTGCGGTGTGGAGGGCAGTACCACCTGCACTTGGTGGCTGGTTGGGTGTAGGGTAGGAAGTGGGGCTGGGCTGCCTCCTTGGCTTCTGGCTGGTGGCAGGAGGTGATATACTCTCCTAAAGCACACAATGTGATAACATGCCCTGGTTCAAATCAGGCCTCTACCACTTACTAGCTATGTTCTTATGCTTCTGTGTAGGTAATAAGCAATATAGGTGGACTTCAGAGAGGTGCTGTTAAAACTCATTTGGAGAAGTGCTTGGCATTCAGTTAGTGCCTGATATGTACCAGGTCAGAGGAATGGAACAGCAAAGCACTTGAGCTCTGGACCATGCCCAGCCCTGGATGCTGGCACCCAGGAATCCTCACATATTCATCCTGTCCAGCTCCATGGATTCTGCTGCCTTCATGCCTCCCCATGCTCCCCCATGAGGGAGCACACAGGCAGGAGGCAGGCACAAAGGCCTTACAAACAGTTGCCACTCACCAACTGTTCCTGGTCTACAAAGTCATAGGCAATCTGGCATTTGGTCTCCATTTGACTATCGATCTGGAAGAGAGAGAAGATCCATGATTACAACAGTACCTACAGCTCAGCTTAGATGGCCTCAGATAGGGTGAATAGGATTCTGGGTGAATTGGGTTTTCAACTTTTCCCATCATCCCCCAACTATATCTCAAAGACACTTGCCCAGAGAAGGACTATAGGAAACCCATGAAATCACAGACTCGGTCTGTTATAAGGAAGAATTATCTTTAAGAGAATAAAGGTTATAGTCTTCCACGGGAGGTAGTGAGCACCCAGTCATGGCAGGAATTCAAGCATAGACTGGCTACACTCTAGGGAGTCCAGATCTGTAGGGGTTTGGGCTAAATGCCCTTAAAATCCCCATCTCTGCCCCCCCCACATGGTTTTATCCACTAATGCCCCACCCTGCCTGGCAGATAAGAAAGGTGATAAACTCCCTACTGAAAGGGACAGAAGCCATGACAACATGCCCAACCCAGACATTAGGAGTTACTGATGATTCTGTTGACCTATCAGAATGAAACATGGGCTCCTTCATGGCCCAGATGAACAGGCCACCTCAATTTCAGGGCCAAGGGCCAAGGAAGTCAAGGTGGAGGGCTTGCAGTTAAGCAGTATCCTCCCTTCCAAATCTGGGTGGGGCCCTGGTGCCAGGCTGGCAGATGATCTAGTAGTCCAGGAGCTGGACACACCATTTGGACCCAGCAGGCAGACTGGGCTGGCTTCCCAGAGGAGGTATTCTCTGAGCCAGAGTAGAACCAAGGAGCATTTTAGAATATACTGTGGACATTCTTGGACCACTATTAATCCAGGCAACCAGTTGCCTACAGGGGAGTCAGAAAAGGCTTCAGGGTTGTGGGGAGAGAAAATAGGGCACTCAAATCTTGACCCTGAGAAGGTCCGTGAGAGGAGTACCAGGGCAGCCATAGCCCAGACAGCTCCATTTTCTGCAACCTCTCTCTTTGACTCTGCTTTCTCTGTGTGGTTGCCTCTGGCTCCCCAGCGAGGAGAAGACATAGCCTCACACTCACCAGTTGCTGCAGGAACTGCAGGTGTCCATTCCCAATCATGTGACTACAGTGCTCCGACACCTCCTTGGCAATACTCCTGCTCACCAGGAGACAGATCAGCAGCAGCTGGGGGCCCAGCCATGTCTGTGACAGAAAAGGGAGCTGTTTTTCTCCAGTGCTCACTTTCCCCACCTACCTCCAGCTACTCCTCACTGACAATGGTAAAATAGTCTCATTTCTATAACGTTGCAGGCCCTGCCTTACATCTCAGGATGCAGTATTTCCCATCAGCTACAACAAACTTTTGCTTTCCCTTGATACAAACCCAAATGCCATGTTCTCTAAGAAGCCTTCCCACATTAACCTGGACCAGCCCAACTACACAGAGAACTTGTAATGATGACTCCTGTAGTGTGCCTACCAGTCTAGATTCCAGTGGCCTAGGAAATTCCCATGGGCGGGACTTGTGTCTACTCTTTATTCTGTCCTTGCAATATCAACTCTGGGGCAAACACCTTGTAAGCTGCTATCAAATTCACGTTCAACTACCAGTTTCCAGATTGCAAGCCAGAGAGCCTACCCCCCTCCCACCTGCCTCTACTAGTGAAAAAGCCAGTACCAATGGGAATTCATCCCATGCAGGAGATGTCTGGATCCCTGGCATGCATTTCAAGAGCAACCCAGCTGATTAACTGGAAGCAATCATACCAGTTTGGGACCATCCCTGCTGGCACCTGCCTATGGAAGACTTATCTGGATATGCATCCAGTCAAAAGGTTCTTGCTACCAGCAAGGAAGTCTTTTTTTTTTTTTTTTCAGCACCTACTTGGACTGGTAGCTGCTCAGCTCCAGAGTGACAGGACTGGCTTCTGACATCTGACTTGACTCTTCCCTCTCCCTTTTCCTCTGCAAGATCCCTTGATCCCTATAGACTTTTGCAGGTCATCCCAGGGGATACCAGCCAGAGGCAGAGGGGCTCTTGGGATTTCTAGTCTAACTCAAGGTTGCCTCTCCTGGGAACCCCTGAGTCTTCTGGCAGCTGATGACCCCCAATACAGAAAAATGTTGGTAGGGCGGGGTGAGAGCTGGCACTTTCCTAACTCTGGGCTGTGCCCCAGTAATGTAGATAATGAGACAAATACTGCAAATAATAGCACATTGGAAAACACAGGGAGGCTATGAAAACAGCCCATGACAGCACTCTGGTTTCCATCTACAAGCCCAAAGCCTTGCAAGTTCTTACCAGCAAGGGGAGGCAGTTCTGACTGGGCAGTGAACAGGCAGCAGAAAGGAGAGACTGGTGACTTAAAAGTGACTTAAAAGATGGCAGAAGTTGATGGAGGTGGAGGGAAGAAGACACAGGGTGGCTCCATGCCATTCAGCACAGAGCCTGTGAGGGTCCCAGCCTGACCTAAAAGAAGGGATGCCCAATCATGGTGTGTAGGTACCTTGGGCACTGTTGAGTAGTTTGTAAAATAGTCCTGGGAGAGAATGGGTACCCAGGTTCCCTGGGACCTCGGGCTCAGGACCTAGTAGAGGAAATGTCAGTCCCGAAGGTGACTCTTTTCTAGGCTGTTTGTCACTGAGGCTGAGAGTCCCTGGTGTGCATGGTACAGAAGAAAAGATCTTGGGGACAGGAGTGTTCATGAGGACCTCGCAGGAGGCACTTCAAGACACTGATGTTTGAGGACCGCAAGGTGAGGGCATTGCTTAACCTGTGGATGGGGGAGGGGGAGAGGCGAGAGCACGCAGCCACCAAAGAGGATGCTGACTTTGAAGATGGCCAAAGTGGGCCACTCCTAGGACACAAGCCCCAGCGCTGGCACCAAGGAGAGGATCCATAAGGGCGCCCAAGGGTTAACACTCGAGCTTGCATCTGGCAAGGCAGGCTCTTTCTGGCTCCCTTCTTTCTCCCACCCACCACCCCAGTCTCTGCGCGTGGGAGCAGCCCTGGAAGGAAGCTGCAGCACGCTTGGAGAGATGCGCGGACACCACAGGGCAGCTGTCCATTCAGTAGGTCTCTGTAGAGACCTGGAGTGACCGAACCCTCGGACTGCCTTGTCTAATCCTGGCTCCCTTTTTGCCTCCCGATCGCCTCTCCAGCCCCGACGTTTTGTCTGATGTTTATGGTACAACTCTCTTCTCCCTTCCCCTCCCAACCCTATCTCCTGTCTCTCAGCTGGGCACTCGATCCCAGTGGAGCCACTCTTCAGTCCACTCTCACACACCATCAACTCTCTCCTGTCTCTCCTCATCAAATATTTTCTGCTCCTTTCCCCCGGGTTTCTCCTTTCATTCTCCTCCAGGGATCTCCAAAAGCAACCGCTACGTGAGCTCATATTGTTTACTGCAAGTGCCACCCGTACACTTTCTAAGAGTTGTAGCATCATCTGTGGGCACTATCGGGGCACTCATGAGCAGCCACAGCTCTACAACTCCGAAACTTCCTTCCACTTTCCTCAATCAACAGGGAACCCAGAATAGTCCCAACTCACTGAACCAGATTCTGCAAGAAAAAGATTGGACCAGGGCTAACCCCATGCCACCCTGGGATTCAGTGACTTCTCCCCAAAAGCCACCCTAGTCACCGGAAAGCTCTGGCTCATGTATAGGCTGGAACAAGAAGTAGCCTACCCATGTCCTTTTATCTCTAGCGCTCATCCCGGCATTCTAAATCTGGATGACCCCTGAACTCTCTCCCGTCCAGAAATGCCCACTCCCCTTGGAAGCATGTGCGCAGAGCCAAAGGAAGATGCCCACTGGGAAGGATACCCCGTTCCATGTCGTGGCCACTGTGCCCGGAGACCCGCTGCAAAGCCCTCTCTCCTGCTTGTGGGTGTGCTCAGTGTTCCCCTCGGTGAAATGGGGCGAGCAGCCATCCTTTTCTCAGAAAACAGCACTCCAGCTGCAGAAGCAGCTGCAGGACCGCCACCCTCCTCCACCCTAGCGGGGCCCCCGGGACAGTCGGGACGCATAGTCGGTTAGGCAGCCAGAGCCCGGGCCACGCGGGAATGCAGGAGCAGCGGGCTGCTCTCCCCTGCTGTCCGCCGCGAGGGACCGTGCCAAGCGACCAGCTACCCAACCCCGGCCCGAGCCGGGCCTCCCCGAGCCCCGCGCCGCTTACCGTGGGAGGGCAGCGCCCCGCGGCGCCCCGCGCGGTCATACGGGCAACTGGGTCCCGGCCCCGAGCGTCGGCCGCCCCGGTTCGCTCGCCGGTTGCTGCGGAGCCCGCGCGCCGCGCCGCCCAGGGCCGCGGCGCGGTCGGTCCCGGGATGCAGAGGGCGGCGGCGGCGGCGGCGCGGAGAGCACCGAGGCAAACTTTCACTTTCCCCGGCCGGCCGAGCTCCTCTGGCCAGCTCTCGGCACAGCCTTTTAAGCGGGCGGGCTCCTGGGGCATGTGGTTTATGGGAAATCACCCTGGCCGGCCGCCAGGCACACACGCGCGCGCGCGCACACACACACACACACCCACATACACACTCGCGCACACACGCACTGACACACACACACTCACTCCCGAGGCCCACTGAGCCGCCTCTCCGCAGCCTCCCTTCCCCCAGCGCGCGGGCTGCTCGTCCCGGCTGGCTGTCTGTCTTCCCAGGCAGCTCTCTCCTCAGCCTGCAGCGAAAGAAGCGCGCGCTCCGCCGCCCTCCCCACCCCGCCTTCCCTGCGCCTTCCACACAGGACACAGCTTTTCCTTCCGTGCTCTCCAAGTCGCCGATCCGGTGTGATTACCCCCTTTTTCATAATTGGTCCCGAGGGACTTTCCCTGTAGGCCTGAAAATGACCAAACCTCGAGCAGGAAATGGACAGAGCAGGCACAGGCACTGAGAAGAGACTGGATGGGGGTGAGTAAGCCCACTGCACACTGGGGCCTCCTCCATGCAGCGTGCTGCAAGCCCTCCTGGAGCCCTAAGCAAGTCTGCTGCGTCCTACGCAGCCCCCAAAGAACCAGCCGAGCCTCTTGCCCCCTCCTCCCCGCCGCCACTCCCCTGTTTCAAGGGGAGGATGGGGGGCACAGTCGGGTCAACAATGCAGATACCTGGCCAGGAGGAGGGACCTGGTGCTGTGACAGCCAGCTGGGTGGTTTTTCACCCTGTGCCAGGAGCCACTTCAGGCACTTGACCCACGGGTGATGCAAATGCTGGCTTGTACCAGTGCTCCCTGGGCTGCCAAACCCAGCTCAGATTGAAAAGGCTCTGCACCTGGGCCTTTAGGAAATGCATTTACTGAGATCATTAATCACATTTTTGCCTCTGCATGAGAATGAATCTAGTTAAATCTATTAGGATGAGCTTATTAATTATACTGTCAACATCAGGAGCTTTTTCTTGCTGCTGCAATTCATTATGAGTCAATTTGTTTCAATCCCTCTATAAGGCTGCCCACGCTATACCCTGATGAGTACTGCCTGGTCTTCAATAGGCATACTTTGTCACTTGCCCACATATACCTTGCTGTAGCTACAAGTGATAATTTTGTATCCCTACACTTTGGTCAGATTGGTTGTAAGGCATCTTTTCCCCCATTAACCTTGAGGTGAACTCCACCTAATCCTTTAAGGTTAAAATCGCATCTCCTCCTCCCACAAAGCCTTCTGGGATTCCGCAGGCTGATGTTCCTCTCTCCTGTGTTCCCACTAGACTTGCTCTTTTTGGCTCTCCAAGTTGTTTTGTCATCCATTGATTCTTCACATTATTTTAAGCCGCATTTCAGGTGACCTTGGTGGTGACTTTCTGCCCACAGCCTGGACCAAGACTTCCTCTAAGTGATACCGTTTCCCTTACCTCTGAGTCCACAGTCGCAGGACATAATAGATACTCAGTTAACTCTGGTGGAGGAGATGAGAGAACAGTCCATTCATTCGACAAATGTTCACTAAGCGCCCACTGCAGGCACTGTGCAGGGCTGGACCCTGGAGATGCCATGATGACCACAACAGTCTGGACCCTACTTTCTGAGCTTGTGAGCAGCTGAGAACTGAGAAGCTGGGGCAGTGATGGTTCTCAGAGCCTCTGAAGAAGAAGGCAGAGAAAGAGCCCAGACACAGGAAGGAGCTTCAAGGCTCACTTCCCTCCTTGGAGGAATGTTTTTGAAGTGGTCCCAAACCATCATGACTTAAGATAATGTGTTGACACTACAGTTCTTAAGACTGAGGCTCGAGGAAGTCCTGTGAGAAAGATAAGCCTCCTTCTCCAACTCAGCTCTCTCTAGGGCTCACTGAGGCTGGAGTTTGAGTCAAGCTGAAAAGACAAGCGATGCAAAACATGGGGTCCTCACCCCCCTCTACTGAAACCCTCACGTTCTGGAGTTTGAACGTGACCTCACCTCTTGCAAGCGATTTGGCCTTGACAGCTCTGCCCAATCATTTGCTGTGTGACTTTGGATGCACCTCTCTTGCCCTCACTGTCTACCCAATGGCTTGTTGACTTCTCTTTCTCACCAAGATGTAAAAGAAGACCAAATGAGATCATGTCTGTGAAGTCTTTAATGCAGGAGACTTGGGAATGCCACGATTTCCTCCCATCTCTGCCACTCACTGTTTGACCTTAAACAAGTATCACTCCATTCCTGAGACTCTTTCCTCATTTTCCAAAGGTAATGACGATAATAAGGTCTTCCCACAATGGCTTTGTGATCAAACAGACTGATGTACGGGTATCTCCAGTGCTGTGATCAGCTCCATTGTGTCCACCATGGGACTTGTAGGTGCCTCATGAATGACCTTAGCAGGAGACATTGTAAATTCCTGATGACCAAACAAACTACCTCCAGGCACAGGGAAATTGTGACAGGAAGAGCTGATTGATGCGCTTTTGAAGTAGCTGCTCCAAGTAGTGTCTCCCCTGCTCACTCTAGTGCCACAGGAGCTGATTTTCTTCTACCTCTGCCTGGCTGGATGGGGACCTTGAGTGAGCCACTCTTGGCTGGCTCTCAGGGTCAAGCCCACAAGAATGTATCTCTCTCTGCATGCAGATCTACACGAGCCCGCGTAAGCTCATCTATGAGTGGGGAGTGATGGAACCACAGAACTAAAACCTTTTACACCTTATGCTACTTCAGAAGAAGAAATGGAGACCAGACAGGCTAAGCTACCTTGTCCAGAGTCACACAGGAATTGGCCAAGTGCTGGGTGTAGACCACAGGAGTGAGCATGGAATGAGAAGACTCTGGACCTCTTGTGGTTGCTCGGATCAGCTCAGCTGTCGTCCTCCTTGCTGACTACTGGTAGAGTCATGTCCGGAGCCAGGTCCTAGGGGAGGCAGAGAGGAATTTGGCACTATCTGAGAATCACGGTTCCGGTAATTTCTTAATGGAGTATCATTAAGAAGACAGCACTCAGCCAACTTTGAGGGAGGGGAGAGGGAGTGAGAGACCCTGCCTGCCGGAGGAGTGAACCAAGAGAAGAAGGAGCAATTGAAAAGAGAGAAGTGGAGATGGATGACAGGAAGTGGGAGGCAAACCTCATTTGCTGGTTGTTCTGAAACTATTGACAGGGTATTTCCTCTGGAGGACTTTTCTAGTAACATCTATCACACAGAGTCCTCTCCTCTTTCATTGCTTATCTCTTTCTCTCTTCCCTGTCTCCTTTCTCCCCTCCCTTTCTCCCTCTCTCTCTCTTTAAAATATTTATTTAGGGGGCTGGAGAGATGGCTTAGCAGTGAAGGCCTTTGCCTGTAAAGCCAAAGGATCCTGGTTTGGTTCTTCAGGATCCATGTAAG
Source organism: Orientallactaga sibirica (assembly GCA_036365145.1). Classification (NCBI taxonomy): domain Eukaryota; kingdom Metazoa; phylum Chordata; class Mammalia; order Rodentia; family Dipodidae; genus Orientallactaga; species Orientallactaga sibirica. Next base: position 13,048,058 of record JAEOAD010000025.1, read on the forward strand.
CCAAATGCACAAGGGGGTACATGCATCTGGAGTTTGTTTGCAGTGCCTGGAGGCCCTGGTGTGCCCATTCTCTCCCTCCCTCTCTCTCTCTGCCTCTTTCTCTCTCTCAAATAAATAAATATTTTTAAAAAAATATATTTACTTATTTATTTATTTATTTATTTATTTATTTATTTGAGAGAGAGATAGAAACAAGCAGATGAGAGAGAGAACAGGTGTGCCAGGGCCTCCAGCCACTGCAAACTCCAGATACATGTGCCATATTGTGCTTCTGGTTTATGTGGATACTGGGAAATCAAACCTGGGTCCTTCGCCTTTGCAAGCAAGCACCTTAACCTCTAAGCCATATTTCTACTCCCTCTTTGTTTTTTTCTAAGATAGTTTACTTATTTGAGAGAAATAGAAACAGGCAGATGAAAGAGAACAGGCTCTCTTCTTCTCCCCTTCCTCCCTATCACCCTTCCTTATTTCTCTCTTTCATCCATCAAAGCGGCTCCATGGCTCTTTAGGAAGGTGACCAGCGTAGGCATCGGTGGTCTTGGAAGATGGAGCTCTAGCAAGCAGTCCCAGTGTCCTCGGCAAGGTGCTACAGGAGAATCGTGGTGTGGTAAGACCATCTGTGGTGGTTTGATTCAGGTGTCCCCCATAAACTTAGGTGTTCTGAATGCTAGGTTCCAGCTGATGACAACTTGGGAATTAAAGCCTCCTGGAGGCTGTGTGTTGTTGGGGACAGGCTTATGGGTGTTATAACTAGCTTCCTCTTGCCAGCATTTGGCACACTCTCCTGTTGTTGTCCACCTGATGTTGGTTAGGAGGTGATGTCCACCCTCTGCTCATGCCATTGTTTTCCCCTGCCATCATGGAGCTTCCCCTCAAGTCTATAAGTCAAAATAAACCCTTTTCCCCCACCCACTGCTCTTGGCCAGGTATTTTCTGCCAGTGATGTGAACCTGGCTGTAACACCCTCCCCCACAATTAGCCAGGTTAGAGAACTGGGGTCTGATCCCCCACATTCCATCTCCTAGGCTGCCCTTCTTTGTGTGTCTTCTTCTTTTAAAATAGGGGAGGTTAGCTGGAAAGATAGTAGAGTAGCCAAACTAGAAGGACCCATGGGTTGAATTTCTCCATCACGGAGATGGGAATGGAAACCTTCAACCTGCTGGCTCAGTGCTGCTGTGAAGACTATGGGTTCAGAAACCACCAAGTGCCAGTCGTTGATAACTTAGGGAAGGTGACTGGTGCTTGCTGAGTTCACCTCCTCCCTAGAGGACAATCAGCTATTTTCTTGTCCCCATCACTGCAGAAACTTCAGGGCTCGTGTGGCAGGACACTTGCCCCTGGAAGATAGCTACTACTGGGAGGGCTGTCTGCTCACCAGCCCTACTGCTTCTCCTGGCCCCAGCTTGGACAGGCTCTGTGCCCCAAAAGCCTTAGAGATGATAAATCTAACCCTAGAAATTAAGAAACAGTTTATCCACAGTGAATTTTGGCTTACAGAGTAACTTCTCTATCCCCTCAAGTCGCCAACTCCCAGAATGAAAGTTTCTAACCTTCTTTGGAAAAAGAGCATCACAAAGGGAAAGGCCTGCCTGCTAGTGTCCATGTGCCTAGCTGGCTTCTGTCCTTGGCCTTGTATGGCTTCAGAGCAAATGAAGCAGAGAATTACCTGGAAACAGGATGTGAGAAACTCATCTGTGAATGCAATAAACATTTTTGGGTGCCTGCTGAGTACCTGGCCTGTGCTTGCCCACAGTCGGTTGGATCATGTGTCCTCCTTGCTCACAAGCTAGAAGGGACAGCCATGCCAAGGGACAATTTAGCAAGAGGCAGTGATGGTGGGTTCAGAACTGTCCCGGTTTCCAGAGTGACTTAGCTTCCCAAGTCATTCAGTAGAACCCAGAAACCTGCCCCAGAGAGCTGCTGGGGAAATGGAAGAGCTCAAGTCCAGAGATAGCAAGAGGCACAGACCATTCTGTCTGCCTTATGCAATTTCCTTGCCTTGGTTCTCTGCTGGTTTGCCCAGTTCCACCTGGAAGGCCCAAGAAGAAACTTCCTCATGTGAGACCCTCTGGGTAGGTCTGGGAGAAGCCCAGAACATGAGAAAGGGGCCAGAGGAGGCTTTCTTAAGGTTGTGCTTTGAGAGGGGGTGAGAGAGAGGTCTAGGGTCCTCACTCCAGCCTACTCATCTCTGTGGTTGCACTGGTTCCGCCTCTGGGTCCCTGACGTCTCCAAGCTGTCAAGCCAACTGACAAATCTTCTTTCAGTTGCTTGGTGCTGGGCATTTCTCCCCAGGAAGAAGGAGATGTCGCAACATTACTCACTGGTGGAACATCACGCTAATACCATGAGATCTGTGGCCCACATACCTGGTTTAAATTCCCAGCTATACTTACTACCAGCTCCTTGGCCCTAAATGTGCATACTCTTTTTGTGCTTCAGTTTCTCCATCCATAAAATGGCACACCAATAACAAGGTTATTCCTGAGGTTGCCGTGAAGCACGGTTGAATTACGTGCACGTGCCCACAGCATCACCCGGAGGACTGCAGGTGCTGCACGCAGTCTAGCTGTCAGTACTCAAAGACTGGTAAGGTCAGAAGGACACTACATCTGCTGTCCAGGCAACAGAACAGGACTCCAGAGTAGCTTCACCAAGACCTTCTCAGCCAGGGATCATTGGGAGCAAAGCTGGAATATGGCCAACACTGGGTGCACTATGGAAAGCCTGGAAACTAGCCTTACTCCTGCAGCCAAGAAGAGTGGGCAAGGCTTCTTAGTCTAGAACTTTTGGAGAAGCTGACAGGAGCCTGAATGGTGCATTCCTTACCATAATGTGTCCACAAAACCTGCAACTGTAACTTGGTCCATTTATGAGAAAGCCTTTTAAGGTCCAGGAAGATGGTTCAGTAGGCAAAGTGCTTTCCATACAAGTCTGAGGAGCTGAGTTCAGCTCCCCAGCACTCACATAAAGCAGGTATAGTGACCTGTAATTTCAGTACTGGCAAGATGGAGATGAGAAGATCCCTGTGGCTTGCCGGCTAGCTGAATTGGTGAGCTCTGGTTCAAAAACTAAGGTGGAGGGCTGGAGAGATAGCTTAGTTGTTAAGGTACTTGCCTGCAAAGCCTAAAGACCCAGGTTCAATTTCCAAATACCACATAAAGCCAGATGCACAAGGTGGGGTTTGTTTGTAGTGGCTGGTGTACGCATTCTCTATATATCTGCCTTTCTCTCTCTAAAATAAATAAATAAAAATATTTAAAAATAAATAAGGTGGAGAGAAGTTGAGAAAGAAACTTAACATCAACCTGTGGCCTCCACATGCACTTTCACACATGTCCATACACACATGTGAACACACATGCATACCACACACAGTACCAGATTGATTCATACCAGAAAACCTCCTAGCTGCTGGAGCTCCAAGGCAGCTCTCAGCTCTTCTCCTCCCATGCTGGCTCCCAGTGCTGGGCTTCTGGCCACCAGAACAGCAGGCTGTTCAGCCTCCTCTTCTGTCCTCCCAGGATAGGAGCTTGGGGCAAAGCCCAGTCAGGGTCACTGCGTGGTCTGTGGGGTTTTGGAGCTGTTCGGAGAGGACCGTGTTCTCAGAATTAAATTCCTTCTATCACACATCATAAAAGTCAGTGCTAGAAGCATATGCAGGGCTTAAGCTAGGTGACCCAGGTCCTGCCACAGTGTAGCAGTGGGAAGTTAGGATTTGGACTCAGCTGAACTCTTAGCTTTATCATTTGCTCATAGGGACATTTGACAAGTTGCCTCAGTTTTCTCACCTATAAAATGAGAATCATAATTGGAATGATTAGTGATAGGAACAAATTAGAAATTTACCTGAAAATACTTGGGAACCTCAGAAGACACATGTCAGTGTTATATGTCATAGGTAGCCAAAGACCATGGGTCTGAAATCAGAGCTCGTCTACATTCAGATTCCAGATCTGCTGTTGCCTAGCTGTGAGACCTGGGGTAACACCCAAAGCCCCCGAGAGCCTCTGTTTCCTCAACTGTTAAGTGGGAATCACACAACTCACTTTAGAGCATGCTACAAAGTCAGTCCAGTTTACAACCAGACCCTTCTTGCAGAGTTGGGGTCCCCAGATTACTAGCTCAAATTCCTCCCTGAACTCTTAGTAATGGTAGGATCCAAAAGAACGCACCCCACAAAGCAAACCAGGGGCACAGGTCTTATATCCACACAGCTGTAGCTCTTCATGCTGTAATCATGATTGAAGATGATCAATTCAGACCTCTGGTGCCAGTGTCCTTGAAATGCTGAAACCACAGCTTTCCCCTGCGCTTCCCCGGGCAGGGCCTTGTTGGAGCCCTGCTCTCTCTTCCCTTCACCCTGGCTTAGGTCAGGCATGTTTCCCTTAAAGCTCATAAAGTGCTATTTCATTAAATTGCATTTTCTCTTTTGCAAGAAGAGTTTCAGGCCAAAAACTAGTTTATTGTGAAGAAAATCAGAAAATTTATTTTTAGAACATAACAATCAAAATCATATTCCAATTCTTTGAAATTTAAAAACAAAACCATGGATTGAATGCCTAATAGTAAAAAACAACTTAAAAGAGAGGTCTTCTTAGACCTGATTTGGGGAGGGGGCTCTTTGGATTCCTGGCATCTTGGATATGCTGTGTCCCCAAGGAGCTTCCCCCCATTTTTGTGGATGGGAATCAAGATTTAAAAAGAAAAATGGACATGAGCTTCTGCAGTCATTAGCAGTCTCTATGTTTACTTACTTCATTCACTTAACAATTATTTATTGAGTGGCAAGCCATTGCAAGGTCCTAGGTACTACAGCTAAAATCCTGACCCAGGGAATTCAGTCTCCTGGAGGAGGTCACCTTGTAACACACTGTTCTCACAGCAAGCAGTGCTTGGGTGGGAAGAGAGCTAGGAAGGCTTCCTGGGAGAGGAGACCTTGGAGGTGCCTGAATAGCAATAGTAGAAAGGGAACACCCCCGGGAGGCTGTGGTATGCACAGACAGGAGAGGCATGGGGTGGGGGCAGGGCAGTGTGTAGGCTCTGAGTAGTGGAAGCATTGTGGAGTGATGAGAGCTAGGAAGGCAGGCTTAAAGGAAGTGGGGGAGAGGCCAGACTATGGCCATTCATCGCACACATGTAGGTCACCTTTGTGACATTTGACTTTACCTTGAGGACTGCTGGGAAGCTGATGAGGCTCGTGCATTCATCCCGTGCTTGTGAGGATGGGCACTGTCCTGGGGTTGCAGGGAGCATGAAGAAGATCATGTGGAACTAGCATGGGCTGTTGTCCTGAGGAATTGCAGCCTCTATTTATTTAGGCAGTGAGGGGACTTGAGGAGTGCCAGGCTTTAGCGTGTTTATCCACTGAGGGAAAGACACCTCTGGAGGAAGAGGCTGCTGGAGGAGCAGAGTTCTAGGGACTATTGGGAATCCAGTGTTGGAGGCAAGGAGAGTTTTCGGGATCAGGAAAAAAGACATTTCACCTCTGAGTGGAAGGAAAGGGGCTCAAGAGGCCAGTTTCTATTGGACATTCAGATAATCAGTAGAGGTCCAGGGGGAGGAGCGGGCAGGCTAGGAGAACTTCATTGCCTCATTTGACAAGACGGATTATTATTGCGCACTGCAGGCACCAGTATCCCTACAGCCTGGCCCAACCCTCCCATGTGTTCTTGTTGGAATCCACAATCTTGGAGCGGATCTTAAAGCAGCTCCTCATTGGGAAGGCCCTCCTGATGCTCTTAGGAGGAATGCTTCCCCCTCCCCTGTCCCCATGGTGCTTTGGTTTCAGTATCTTTTCTCACAGAACTCATACATACGTGCTACTCAGTTTGTTGAGAGGAAGAATGAGTGAATGAATGTATGAATGGATCTCAGGAGCCCAAGTCATTCCAAATGCTGTTGGTGAGCTTCTCTCCCCTCGTGTTTCTAAGTCTATCTCCGCCTGCCCATCGCACTATCCCAGACTAGCTGCCAGGTCACAGGCCCTCTGCCATTTGGATGAAGTCATAAACCTGTGGGTCAGAACTCACACTGCCTGTGACCCCAGGTTTAAGCAGAAGTAGGGAGTGGGACTTGACCAGACACCCCAAACATTCTAGAGTCCTGTGTGTGCACCAGCCTTCCTCTCTCTTAGTCTCTCCTTGTTCCAAGCTAGCCTTTATGTGGTACAGTGGCCCTGTGAGTGGGCACTGCCAGCTACACCATGGCCATGCACAGTGCTGCGGGTAGCTCCATGCACCCACACACCAATGCTAGCATCTTTAGCTTGGTTCAACCTTCTGCCGCACTCTTGTCTTCCATCTCATATCCTTAGACCTCCCCCCCACCCAACATAAATTGGATACTCATCCCCTGGCTAAATCTTTTTATTTTAAAAAATTTATTTTTATTTATTTTATTTTATTTTTATTTTTTTATTTTTATTTTTTGGTTTTCCGAGGTGGAGTCTCACTCTGGCCCAGGCTGACCTGGAATTAACTATGTAGTCTCAGGTGGCCTTGAACTCACGGCGATCCTCCTACCTCTGCCTCCCGAGTGCTGGGATTAAAGGCGTGCGCCACCACGCCCGGCTTATTTATTTTATTTTTATGTATTTGAAAGCAACAGACAGACACAGAGAGAAAAAGGCAGAGAGAGAATGGGTAAACCAGGGCCTCCAGCCACTGCAAACGAACTCCAGATGTATGTGCCACCTTGTGCATCTGGCTTATGTGGGTACTGGGGAATGGAGCCTCGAACCGGGGTCCTTAGGCTTCACAAGCAAGCGCTTAACCACTAAGCCATCTCTCCAGCCTCCCCCGCCCCAGCTAAATCTTTTATTTTATTTTATTTTTATTTTTTATATATATTTTATTTATTCATTTGAGAGAGAGGCAGAAAAGAGAGAGAGAGAGAGAATGGGCACGTCAGGGCCTCCAGCCACTGCAAACGAACTCCAGATACATGTGCCCCCTTGTGTACCTGGCTTACATGGGTCCTGGAGATTCAAACCGGGATCCTTTGGCTTTGCAGGCAAATGCCTTAACTGCTAAGCCATCCCTCCAGCCCGTGCCCCGGCTAAATCTTTATTGAATATTTACTGTGTCCTGGCTCAAGTTTACTCAAGGTTCATTGCTGGAATCTTCCAAATAAAATACAGTCTATGGTCACGAAGGTCACAGTCCAATGGGACTGCAGGCAATCAGGCAACTAAACAAACAATTACTGTACCCCATCATTGGGGGAGGGAGGATAAAGGATAGCTTCTAGTGCTGGGTGAGCCAAAGAAAAAGAGGAGGGTGGAGAAGGGGTAGGGTGTCCTAAGAAGAGTGAGCAGCAAGAAGTGACAGTGACAAGCACATTGGTGTGGCCAAGTGTAAGCCAGAGGTTTGGAGGGGAAGAAGGTAGAAGGGTGGGCAGAATCTGGCCATGAAGGCGTAACCATGCCTCACCTGTGAAAATACTTCCTCTAAGGCCCTCTCAGCTGACAGTGCCTCCAGGAAGATCTCATTTCCCCAGCCTCTCTAGCCTTGTCCTCCTCAGAGTCCCAAGGACTTTCTGGACCCTCTCTCAGCCCTCTTCAGGGTCCAGGTCATTTAAGGGTTAGGTCTGTACTTGCTCTGCCACCTTCGTCAGCCTGGGAACACATCTAGAGCAAGGACGTGGCCTTCCAATTCCCTGCATGAGTATTTGCTGGTGACTTACTTTGGGCCAGGTTTTTGGCACCAAGGAGACAGCAGAAAATCAGACAAACAAATTGAATTGCATTAAAAGTCCCCCTCCTGTGTCCCTGAATTAGGCTCACCCAACAGTTCTCAGAGGTTGCTCCAATGGATCAAAGAATCTGTCCAGAGATAAAGTAGTCAGGAATCTAATGTCCTTAACTGTGTGATTTTAGCCAAGTTGTGTAACCTCTGTGATGGGCCTTGTCATGAGGAAATGTTTCATTGAATGTGAAAGTGCTTGGTAAACTTAGAGTAGCTTCCAAAAGGCCAGAAACTCGGGCAGGTGCTTTCCCTCTGCTTCCTGCTCCAGCGAACTTTCTAGAACATGTTCTGTCAGACCAGGCCTTTCCACTTGGAGTGCCCCCCTCCAAACTAAGCTCCTCCTATAGCTTGTCCCATCCACCTTGACCCCTCTTTCTTGCATTCATTGTCAGAAAGAAGCTTCCAGCACTTCTTGGAGGCCATCTGTGTAGAGCTGTGATTTCCAAGATGGCATTTATGCACTAGTTCCCTAATTCTTGGTTTCTTTAACCCCTGAGTTAAACTGCATGCGCATTTCAACATCAGGGGCAGGAGGCTTTCTCAAACATGTTCAAACAGTGGAGCTCCTAGAAGCCAGAGCTTTTTTTTTTTTTTTTTTTCCCTTTTGGTAGAACTGCACAAACAATTTTTTTAAAAGTAGTATGTCCAATTTCACATTAGCCTTACCATTACTAAATCAGAGACCATTATAACCTTGATTCTCATGGAAACAAGCCAGACATAAGTCAAAGGTGTAAGAAAAATGTTGGTATCCCTAAATGGGAAATACCTGGTGCTCCACCTTCAGACTGAAGGAAGGGGGCTGTTTCTATTTATGTTTAGAAGGAAGATTTCTGCTCCAGGAAACCACATTTGAGAGGTGTGGGTCTCAGAGTATGGCCAAGCCACAAAATCCAATGGCCCAAAGTCAAGTGTGGTAGCACACACCCATCATCCCTGTATTTAGGAGATGGAGGCAGGAGGAATGGGATTTTGAGGCCAGCCTGGGCTTCATAGCATGGTCCTGTCTAAAAACAAGCAAACAAGCCCCAAACAACAATAGCAAACCCCAAACTATCATCATCAACCACAAAATACCCAATGACTCCGAGTCTCAGGTCATATTGCCATGGGTTTCTTTAGCTTCCGTTTTCCTTTCCTTTTATGTGCTATGACCATGAACTCTCAGCTACCTTCTCCCTCCTTTCTTTTTCTGTGTGTGTGTATGTGGTGTGTGCACATTTGTATGCAGATACATGTGCGTGGATGCACACTCAGGCAGAGGCCAGAGGAGGATGTCAGGTGTCCTCTATATTTTTAAAAAATATTTTTATTTGTAAGCAGAGAGAGAGAGAGAGATAGATGAGAGGAAATGGGTGCACCAGGACCTCCTGCCACTGTGAATAAACTCCAGATGCATTTGCCACTTTGTGCACCTAGCTCTACATGGGGAATCAAACCCAGGCCATCAGGTTTTGCAAACAAACACCTTTAACCACTGAGCCACCTCTCTCGCCCAGGTGTCCTCCTCTATCCCTCCTCTGCCTCATTTTCTTGAGACAGAGTCTCTCACTGAACCTGGAGCTCACTGGTTTTCAGCTAGACAGACCGTCCATCTTGTTGTGTCTGCCTGCCTCAGGGCCAGGGTTCTAGGTGTGCACGAGCACGCCCAGCTTTGTGTGTAGGTGCTGGGGACTGAAGGCAGGTCCTCGTGCTGGAACAGTAAATGCTCTTACTCACTGAGCCATCTCTCCAGCCCCTGTCCCATTTTCCATTCCTAGGAAAGTTATGGAACACAGTAGCTACCTAGGACCATGGGTCAAGACTGTCTGGGTTCAAACCCAGCCACTGTTCTTATTAACTATGGCGCCCAGGTCCAAGCTCTCTGTGCCTCAGCTGCCTTATTGATGAAATGGTGTCAACAACAGCACTGGCCTGGGCGGTACTGAGGGGATCAAATGAGTTAGTACAGGAGGCAGCAGGTCTTTTCTGCAATGGGCCAGACAGTAAATATTTTTAGTTTCCACGCTGACTTTGTCACATCTATGCAACCGTGCCATCATATCATGGAAGCAGTTGTCGACAGCATATATGAATGAATATGATCTAATAATATTATTTACAAAAACTGCCAGAGGAAAAAAAATGCCGGGCGTAGTGGTGCACGCCTTTCATCCCAGCACTCGGGAGGCAGAAGTAGGAGGATCACCGTGAGTTCAAGGTTACCCTGAGACTACATAGTGAATTTCAGGTCAGCCTGGGATAGAGCGAGACCTACCTCGAAAAAAAAAAAAAAAAAAAAAGTATACAGAAGGAACGGAGCACTCCATCGTCCATGCTGGGATGAGACTTCTCTGTGCTAGGATGCTTTGGGGTCCTACTGGCTCCTGTAAGTAACCTCTCACCCAAGCTCTGCAAGGAAGCCCAGTAAACTCATCTGTTTGCCAGGATGAACTGTGGTGGAATTGTGCTTTAGTCTGTTGAGGGTGCCCTACTGAGGGCAGCAAGCAACCTCAGAGAAAGCTTCATGCAACAGCTTCTTGGAGGGTGTAACATGTAAGCCAAGACCAGTATGACAAGAAGGAGCCAGCTCTGTGGTAACTGCCAGAAGAGGATTTCAGGCAGAGAACAAACCGGTTCTTGCTCTGCCATCTGCCTTAGCCCCAGCTCTGTGCCAATGGCAGAGTCTGTGGTGCTGGTAGACCACGAGGGAAGAAAGGGAGGAGAATGAGGAGGAAGAGCAAGGACCGGACAGGAAGGAACACTCAGTTTCTCGGGATCTTGTACCTCAGGGTGTGGAGGTGGCTCAGCAAGGGAATGCTTCTTCCTTCCACTTGATCCTCAGTCCCTCTCCTAGGATAGGTCTCTCTTCTCAGTGTCCTAGTCCTTGGCCCAGACATGGCATCATTTCTGCTCCTCGCAAATGTCTCTAAGTCCCAGGCTGCTCTGGCCAGCTCTCCCCCACCTTAAGCAGGGATGCATTGCTTACAGCCTCCAACAGGTGAGAAGGGCCTGGATTCTGCTGCCTCTTGTTCAGGAGGCGTTAAAGTCCACACAGAGGGAAGGGTGAGCTTTGTTGGAGCCAATTCCAGACACAAACAGTCACAAGTTCACTTCTGTTGTCCTTTGTTTCAGTGGTGCCTAATCTCTCTGTGGATGACAAGAGGGTTAGGGTGTGTGTGTGTGTCTGTGCGTGCACGCCCACGCACGCACGTGTGTTGATTCTGGACCCTTCAGATGCTCCAAACACCTTCTCTTTCCTGCCCCCACCTCCCAGATCTATGGCCTTCTCTTGACGCATGAACACCCTGGCTCACACCGTGGGATGACCCAGCCCGAGAAGGCTACCATGTGACAGTGCTTTTCTATGAAGAGAAAATTCTAAACTCTTTTAACATTTGGTGCTGGAGCCAGACTGTCAAGATAACTCTTAGAACTCCCACATCAGAGTGAGAGCTTTCTTCACCTAGGCCTGGGTTGTAGGTGGTCCCCTTCTGGGGCACATGACCCTTTTCCCTTCCTTCAATTCTCAGTTCTTAAGAAGCCACACCAGATGTTGGTCACCAGCTCTGCTGCCCTTACTGGCTCTCACACATTTCTGAATGTAGCAGGTCTCAGACCCAGCACTGCTTGGTATGTCCTCCTTACTCCCCTCACCTGGGAATAGGAGCTGCAGTGACTCTGCCCTTCTCCTTCATGTCTCTTGCATGGTGTTCCTTGTGAGGGTTTCCAGGGCTGCCTGACTCACCAACAACTGGTGTTGTCAGGCTGGCTGACATGTGACTTCATGGCTCTAAGTGTGTAGGTGGGTGGCATGGGTTGGGGGTGGGCTCGCCTCACTCTCTGTTGTCTTGTGTTGCTGTCTTGGTGCCCAGAAAGCTGATTGGGGAAGGGAAAGTATGACCCTACTTCCTGTCAACAGTGATACTCTGCTGGGAGCTGACCCCTCCAGGGTGAGTCACCAGGAAGGGCAGTCCACCTCTGCCCAGTGGAGGAGCAAGCACTGGCATGGGCACTTGGCTTCCCTGAGCCACCATAATGGCCAGGAGTTCACATGAGGGTCTTATGGCATATGGAAGGCCTCAGAGCAGTCTCCCTGATGCCCTTAGCACAGGGGTACTCTCCAAGCTCCTGCTCTCTCCCCTCACACTCCAGCCTTTAGGTCTCTCCATGATGATGTCCTTAAACACGGCTCTGACTGGGTCACACCTGTACTGTGATCCTCTGCAGTGCCTCTCTGATCAAGTTCAAATGCCTCCACTTGGTTCCAACCTCCTTTCTAACCTCATTGCCCTTCACTCCCTTGTGCCCTCTGTGCAAATCAGCTGACGTCCTGTGCTCTGAATTTGGCATGGTACACAGGACTATCTCCACACTTGAGCCTTTGCCAGGTCCCTTCTCCTTTGCTTCCTACCCTGAAATGGTAGGAATGCATCTTTCCACATGCATCTAGGCTTCAAACACCTTCTCCATTCTCATATCAGTCTACTATCTATTTGGAAGGATGCCTTAGTGGTTAAGCTACTTGCTTGCAAAGCCTAAGGACCCAGGTTCAACTCTCCAATACCAACGTAGGCCAGATCCACAAGGTAGTGCATGGGTCTGGAGTTTATTCGTGGTGGCTAGAGGCCCTGGCACACCCATATTCTCTCTCTCTCTCAAATAAATAAACAAATAAAAAAGAAAAAGTTAGTAGCTAGGCATGGTGACACATGCCTGTCATCTAAACATTGGGAGGCTGAGGCAGGAGGATCACAAATTCAAGGTCAACCTGGGTCCTAGCAAGATCCTATCTGGATGGGAGAAAGCTACTGAGCATGTTGTGTGTACCAGCGCTACTGCATGCGCTGAAGTTCCTGCTTACTCTAAACTGGACAAGCGCTCACATACCTGCCAGGCCTGAGGAGGTTAAGACATACACAGTTACTGGCAACATAGACTCAGGGTGCTGTCATGGGAGGAATCCCTCATCCAGCCAGGAGAAGATCTACTAAGAAGGTTGATAGTAGACGTAACACCTCTTCTCCAAGCATGAGCAGAAGTTGGATAGAAGGTAAGGGAGCCAAGGTAGAAAGGAGGTAGCCAGGATGTTGACAAGAGGAAACAGACAGTACATTCCAGGAACTGAAAATTGACTAATGCTGGAGTAGAGTGTGAACTGGTTGGCAAGAGATTGGGTTTTCTAGCTGCTCTGTATAGTTGGAACTTTATCCCAAAGTCATGAGAAGCAGAGGCTTGACAGGAGTAGACTGGAACTTTGGAAAGACTGAAATGACTGAATCTAGACTGTGGACTGGAGAAGAGACTGCATACTCGAAGGCCACTTAGGAGGCAGTTGACATGATTTGGGCAGAGGCAAGGTTGGCTTGATCCAAGCAATGTGGGGGGACTGAGGCAAGAAGGAAAATTCCAGAGCATTTTCCAGGGAAGAGGAGTGGTGGTTGTTGAGGTGTGGGGTATCAGAGGAGAGAGAGTGGCTGCCTGGCTTCTGATCAGGTGGGCAGTTCACTGAGAGAGTAGTACTGGGGTACAAGATAGTGAGGCTCATCAAGGCATGGGGTTTCCCTCTTCCACAAAGCCACCCCTGGCCCCTGCAGCTCACTGCGTCCAGTTATTCCTGCCTACTGCAGCTGCTTTTTGTTACTGGGCTTTCTGTATGAATGGTCATGCTTGCCAAACATGAGGTCCTGACCCACAGAGAGTCAAGAATTGAAAAAGACTGTAAGGGGACATTGGTGGGACTGGGGGCCAGAGTGAGTCGAGTACCTGATAAAGAGAGAAGAGCTGAAGCCACACACAGCTTATCAGCATGGGGGATAGTTGAGGTTAGAGAACAGTTTGAGGAGAGGTCAGCTGAAACCACAGAGGAACTGGGGAGACAAGCAAGAGTGCTGCTTCCATGGCGAACCTGAGTCAGCACCACGGTGAAGGAGATGGACCCTGAGAACACTCAGCACCTACCAAAGCAGACACCCAGAGGCTTCTAAGAGCTCCTCACTGAAGTAGACTTAAAACTCAAGATGGCTCAGGGAATTTTGTGGAAGAGGGGGTGGAAAGATTGTTAGAGCCACAGGCTGGGACATCATGCCCAGAGACATTGCCTCTCCCCCACAACTGACTGCTGCCCCCACAGTGCACGACCCACAGTCCCCAAGGGGATAATCTGTGACCCCAACGAGGAGGGCCCCTTCAGAAAAGGGGCAGAGATGAGGGAAAGGATGGTACCAACACATGATGTTTCCATACTAAGTGTGTCCATAACTAATAAAAAATTAAGAATAAAAAATAATTTTAAAAAGAGGTCAGTCAACAAGCTGGAAACAGAGAGAGCTCAGGGGTGGCGTACTTGCATAGCGCGCATGGATGGCTAAGACCCTCCGTTCCATCCTGAACTGAAAGCAGCCTCACGAGTTCTCAGCGACATGTGAGGATCCACTCTCCAGAGAGCGTACTGAGAGAGTCACTTGGGGTCCGAGGTTCAGGAGTACCTGGAGTTGTTCCACACTGGCCCCTTGGCAAGCTCCTTTTCCACCTGGGGCCTTTGCATTTGCTCTTGCCTTTGCCTGAAACACTATTTCTCAGACATTCACCCAGTTTATGCATTAAATAATTCAGGTTCCTAGTTGGAGATGGCCCCTTCTCCCATAATTCTCTACTTACCCTGTATTGTTTATCATTCCACAGCATCAGATCATCAAGTTGCTGGTATGTCTTTCTGTCTCCCTTTCTTTTTCTTTTTTAAAAAAATATTTTATTTTTATTTATTTATTTATTAGCGACAGAGAGAGGGAGGGGGGAGGGAGTGAAAATTGGCACGCTAGGGTCTCTAACTGCAAACCAATTCCAGATGCATGTGCCACTGTGCATCTGGCTTACATGGGACCTGGAGAATTGAACCTGGGTCCTTAGGCTTCACAGACATGTGCCTTAACCGCTAAGCTATCTCTCCAGCCCTTCTGTCTTCTTTTCACTGAGCAGGTGCCTGATGAGTGCTCATGTAGATCAAGGCTTGTGGGCCTGTCTCAGGTAGAAGGGAGGGGTGACAGCAATAGCAGGTGCCATCAAAGTGGGAAGAGAAGGTGCACAAGGCAGGAGCTGACAGACAGAGGGGAGAATGGCCAGTAGAGAGTAGCTCTTGGGCCCCTACCTAGAATGGGTGTTATTAGTCAGGGTTCTTTAAGAGGAACAGAACCCATAGAATGAATTGATATTAAAAAAGGGAATTTATCGGATTAGCTTATGGCAGTTCAGTAATAGCTGTCTGTAGGCTTGAGAGTCAAGAAACCTGATAGCTGCTCTGTTCACAAGGCTGGAAGCCTCTGCACAGTCCCTATGCAACACTGAAGGCCTGGAGGCTTCCTGGAGAGCCGCTGGTCTTTAGTCCACTCTGCGCTTCAGTCCATGTTGGAAGGCTGACACACCTGCATGTGAAGGCACTTGCCAGCAAGTTGCATAGGTGGCTGCAGGGGGAGAGGGTTGGGAGTGGGAGTGACTATTTCCTCTGAGATCTTCCTTACATACAGACCTCACACTCAGGAGGAAGGACTTCCTCCTCCAGCTAATCCTTCTTGGAAGCAACCTCTGAGACCCACCCAAAAGGAATGTCTGTGGATTCCTAATCTGTTCAAATCGACAGCAGAACGTAACCATCTCAGGGTACTAGCATTTTGTACCTTCACAGAAGCTCCAACCAGGATGGGGCGAAGCCACAGTGTCTGGAGTAGAGATTCCAACAGAGCTCTAGTGTGAAAGTGCCTCCTGGGCCAGCTTCCTGGAGGGTGGAGACAGAGACCAGACCCCATGCGATGGAACCCTGCACACGGAGGAGGAGAGCAGAGGTGGGGATGAGAGACCAGCCTTGTGGGCTGTTGGGAGTTGGAGTGATGGCTGTGGGTGGTGATGAATTCTGACCACAGACTCCCCACTGCTCTCCTGGCTCCACTTTGGAAAGGAGTTCTCCACACAGAATAATCTTTCAAGAGCATAAATAAGTTTACTCCCCTGCCGTGCTCAAAACCGCTACTTAGCTACTATATTCTTTCCGTCACCTCCTTCTGTGATGGTCCCTGAGCTGTGGAGGGAATGACAGAGATGTCTCATTTAATGCTGAACACTCAACTGTCACTTTTTCTCAGCACTTTGATGAGTTTTGAGTCCCCTATAGTAGTTACTGCTATCTCAAAAGTGAGAGCAGCATTAATACATGGACATATACATAAATATTTAGAAGGCAGTTTGGTGGGCATAAAATATCTGTTTCAAACCGGACGTGGTGGCGCATGCCTTTAATCCCAGCACTCGGGAGGCAGAGGTAGAAGGATCATTGTGATTTGAAGGCCACCCTGAGACTACATAGTGAATTCCAGGTCAGCCTGAGCTACAGCAAGATCCTATCTCGAAACCATTCTCCACAAGAAAGAAAAAAAAATCTGTTTAGCCAAATATCTCTAGTAGCTTACCCCATAGGACTTACAATCTTCCAAGCCATAGGCTTTTGACTAGGCTACCTGCACAAGACCTGCATGATAATTGTCCCATAACATGTTGTCATGGGCAAAAGAGGAGTGGAAAAATGACATCAAAATAGATGAGGGAGGGGCCTGGAGGGATGGCTTAGCGGTTAAGGCATTTGCCTGCAAAGCCAAAGGATCCCAGTTTAATTCTCCAGGACCCATGTAAGCCAGATGCACAAGTGGGCACGTGCATCTGGAGTTTGTTTGCAGTGACTGGAGGCCCTGGTGTGCCCATTTTCTCTCTCTCTGCCTCTTTCTCTCTCTCAAATAAATAAATATAGTAAAAATAGATGAGGGAGCTGGGCATGGTTGTACATGCCTTTAATCCAGGCACTTGGGAGGCAGAAGTAGGAGGATTGTTGAGAGTGTTAGAGGACAGCCTGGGACTACAGAGTGATTTCCAGGTCAACCTAGAGTGAGACCCTATCTTGGGGGGGGGGACAACAACAACAACAAAAATTATATGAGGGAATAGTTGGAAAGAAGAGGGGGTTCAGTAGAGGAGAAATTGATGGGGGGGGGCAAAGGAGGATGATGGGAGGGAATTATGACCAGGGTACATTATGTATATGTATGGAAGTTGTCGATAAATTTAAAAATAAATACCATAAAAATATGACACACATACACACAAAAAATATTACTTTAGAACAAGACCCAGACTCCCTGGAGTGATAAACAAGGCCCTAGCAAAAGAGGAACAGGAGCAAGATAGCTTTAAAAAAAAGATTTATTTTATTAATTTATTTGAGAGAAAGAGGCAAAGAGAGAGAGAATGGGTACACCAGGGCCTCCAGCCACTGCAAACAAACTCCAGATGTCTGCACTACCTTGTGCATCTGGCTAATGTGGATACTGGGGAATTGAATCTGGGTCCTTAGGCTTTGCAGGCAAGCACCTTAACTACTAAGCCATCTCTCTAGCCCAAGATAGCTTTTTTGTTGTTGTTGTTGTTTTGTTTTGTTTTATAGGCAGTTAGCCAGGACAGAGGCCCAAAGAGAACATGGATGCCACCTTACCTGCCCTGGCAAGACCAGAACTTTGTCTGTCCAGTCTCATCCAGGGTGGCTGCAAGCAACACGCCTCAGTAGCAGTTTCCTGCTTCTTCTGCAGCTCAGCACACCTGGGTGGGCTGGCTCCTACTGGGTCAGCCTGTGGGGTCTCTCCCTTGCACACCTGAGTTTGATGATGAAGCTCATCCTGATTGGATGTTTGATCCATACAAAGGAGTGTGTAATCCTCTCCTCCTCTTCCTTTCCCTTTTCCCTTCCTCCTCCTCCTCTTCTTCCTCCTCCTTGGTCCTCTTCATCCTCTGGATCCATCTGAACACAAGTGTGTCAGTCTCTCCCCTCCCAGCTGGGAAGGTGGGAGGGTTTCCTTTTGCCGGGTGTTTTGCTGCTTTCTTTCTGCATGAATTGTGTTCCTGGATGTTCCCTTGTCTTACTATATGGGGGATTTCTCTTTAACTTACAAGTTTGTTTTTTTTACTTTACTTTCCCTTAAGTCTTTTCTTTTTTTAAATATTATTCAGTCTTTTTGTTTATTTGTTTTAGATATATTGTATTTATTTGAAAGAGAGAGCAAGAGATGAGGGGTAGAGAAAGGGAGGGAGAGAATGGGCACGCCAGGGCCTCCAGCCCCTGCAAATGAACTCCAGATGCATACACCCTCTTGTGCATCTGGATTATGTGGGTCCTGGAGAATCAAACTGGGATCCTTTGGCTTTGCAGGAAAATGCCTTAACCACTAAGCCATCTCTCCAGCCCTCTTTTTTTTTTTTTTTTTTTTTTAATTAAGTAGAAACTTTGTATGGACACATCATGTGTTGGTACCATCATTTCCCTCCTCCCTGCCCCTATTCTGCCGAGGGCCCTCCTCAGTGGGATTGCTGGTGTTCCCCATAGGGATGTGGGTTATGAGTTGTGAAAGCAGCCGTCAGTCATTGCTGGGGGTTGGGCAGATGCAATGTCTCTGGATACACCCTTCCAACTTGTCGCTCTTACAATCTTTCTGCCCCTTCTTCCATAAAATTCCCTGAGCCGTGGTGGGTGTGTTTTAAGTCTACTTCAGTGAAAAGCTCTCAGGTGGCCTTCCTTAGTCGTTCCTCACCCTATGTAAATGTGAAAGTGAAGGAGCTCTCCAGCTATGCTTTCGTGTGTGTGTGTGTGTGTGTGTGTGTGTGTGTGTGTGTGTGTGTATGTGTGTGTGTGTTTTCTCCTGAGCCTTTTTTTCCAGCCAGGCAAGGTGAGAATTCCCTTCTGGCTTGAGCCTTTCAGCTAACCTTCCCTCTGGATCCTAATTCTCCCTAAAATCAACCTCATACTTCTTAATTTACCCTTCTCAGAGTCTATGATTTTCAATTCTTTGGTAACACAGGTAAGAAACCACAAGTTGGGGGGCCACAAGCCTGGGATCTTTTGTGTCTTTATATAATTTAATCCCTCCCTAGACCCAAAATCTTGCATCACTAGGCATCTAACCTGACCTCTGTGACCTCATTTCCTCACAGCAACTCCTGTTCCTACCCTCTAGCCTCATAGCTGCCCCTGCCTCGGAGTATCCCTTTGCCCAGAAGGCTTTCCCCAGGTTTCCACCTGTCCTCTCCCTCACCAGAGTCAGATCTCTGTTCAAATATTACTTCCTTTATGAACACACTAAGATACACCTATCTCACCCATGGGCACCTTATCTGGATACATTTCTCTACACAGCAGAAAATTCCATTTAGTACCTATTACACATATTACATATTCGTATAATGGCTTGCTTGTTTCTTGTTCATTTCCCCCATCAGAGTGTAGACTCTATGAGGGAAGAGGGCAAAGGGTTTTGTTTGTTTTGTTCACAGCTATATCCTCAATATGTAGAGCAGTACCCAGCACAATGTGCTGAATGGATTTTTCTTCTTTCTTTCTTTCTTTCTTTCTTTCTTTCTTTCTTTCTTTCTTTCTTTCTTTCCCTTCCTTCCTTCCTTCCTTCCTTCCTTCCTTTCTTTTTTTTTTTTTTTGAGAGAGGGAGAGAATTGGCATGTCAGGACCTCAGCCACTGAAATCGGACTCCAGACGCTTTTGCCACCTAGTGGGCATGTGCGACCTTGCACTTGCCTCATCTTTGTGCATCTGGCCAACGTGGGATCTGGAGAGTCAAACATGGGTCCTTAGGTTTTGCAGGCAAGTGCCTTAACTGCTAAGCCATCTCTCCAGCCCTGAATGGATATTTGAACACTCTCCACAGCACATTTTCAGAGCCTCACAAGCACTGGCATCCCTGGTTTGCAAAGGAACAAGTAAGGGCTTGAGCAGTTCAGTGATTTGTCCAAGACAGAGCTTATCACAGCTGCACCCGGGGGCTCAGGGCAGGTTCTCTTGGTTCCTCTCCTGGCACCCAAGAGATAGTCCTACTCCAGAGACAGCAAACTGGGCAAACCAGTTCACTTTCTTCAAGTTCAGGTGGGGAGATGAGAAGAAGACAGCAAGAGGAGTCAAGTGCCAGGGCAGCATGTTGGGAGAGGAGGAGGAGGAGGAGGAGGACCCTGACAAATGCAAAGGGAGAAGTTCAGAGTGTGGGGATGTGGGGGAACCTGCCTGAGCTCCCTGCTGAGTACTAAGGGTACTGAGCCAGGCCTGGGACCAGAAAACCCTCCATCTACCTCATCGGCCTTGAAGAGGAACCCTGGGTCCCAACAGTCCACTTTTACTTACAGGGGATGAGTAGGGACTTGCCTCAGGAGGGGAGGGCACTTGCCAATGAAGCCATGACCTCCTTGCCTTGCTCTGCTCCCCAAGCTGCTGGGAATTCCCCACTTCCTGGTAGGAAGTTCAGGGCCCTGGTGGGATTTTTTTTTCAGCCCTGGAATTCAGGACACATTTTAACTTTTAGCACAATGTCTTAACCTTTCACATACCCCCCCATACAAGTGGTATGAGGTAAAGAGAGGGTTACACACACATCTCCCTGCACCCCACCTAGGAGCAGAATTTCTCCCTGTGTCTCTCAAGAAGCTGCTTGCTGGGCATTTGGGGACCACATTTAGGGAATGGTCCTCTCTGTCCTCTATGGTGGGGACTCAATGACTAACACTATCTGTGCTGAACCCCAAAGCCCCAAGGGTCTCTGTTTCCAGCGAGGGAAGAGACACTGCTGAGATTCTGCCTGTACATCTCTGATGGTCTCCAGCTGTCTGTCACATGAGTCACCGCAGAGCAGTTACACAGTTACTAGCCCTGTTTGCACTTGCTGGAAGGACTCCTCCCCTGACAGCGTTAGGCTGGGAGGTCCTGGTCGGTCAGTGGCCTTGAGGAGTCTGGTGGGAGAAGAATCAACCCACTGGTGTCTGGGGTCCCGACAGCAGCCACGTGAGTCTTGATCACTCGTCTGGTCTCAGACGCGTCCTAGGCCAACTGTTTACTCATGGGTCCCCAGAGCACCTGCTACTTCTGAGCAGTGCTCTCTTAATTCATTTCAGCAAATGTTGCCTCTGCCAGAACAAGGCTGTGGATGGGACAAGAACAACAGAATGAGAACCACAAAACTCCTGTCTTCGAGGAGCCACGGGCTGATCCTAACAATGATATAACGTGCTTACTTCTCTGGCATGCCAGGCTCTGGGCTGGGTTGTGGGAACTCAGCAAAGAGTAAAACAGCTCCTTGAACTTCAAGGAACTTAAATTGTAGCTGGGAGGAGAGGCATCAAAACCAGTATTCCACTTCATGGTGCAACTACCTAAAAGCCAGGCGGTTCTTTCTTCTAGCCTCATCTTAGATGCCATCCCCCTCCAGGAAGTCTTCCTGAAATCTAGTCTATGTGGACGGTCTTCACTTGCCACAGCTTATACCACAAAAGCTTTGCCGTTGCCTATCAGCCTGCCTGACAACCCCCATTCCGCAAACAGAACTTAAGCACCTTGAAGGCATGGCTGGCCTTCTGTCTGTATCCAGCTTCACACACATTTGTAGGATAAGTATTACATGATCGCTTTGAAAAGGATAATGGGAATACAAACAGAGATGCTGGCAACCCATTGACATTGTAGAGGAAGAGCTGATTCATTCTGAATGAGGGGAGGATCCTAGGAGACAGGAGAAAGTGTAATTGCAGCCAAGCCCCTATAGGGTGTCCAGGCCACTGTCTGGCAAAGCAATAGGACAAGGGCATCTCAGGGTGAAGAGACAGTAGAAGCAAAGGCCCAGGGCCAAGAAAGTATGTGACCTATCCAAGGAGCTGGTGAATAGTGCCTGGAGGGAGGAGCGTAAGATGTGGTGGGCAAAGGACACGGGCCAAAGTCGAGAGGAGTGTTGATGCCATGCCAAGGAGTCTGCCCTCTGTTCTGTAGACCAGAAATCCTCCGAGAAATTGCAAGTGTAGGAGTGGAAGAAGCAGACCAGCATTTGAGGAGGATTAAACTAATTGCTGTGTGATGAGTTCATTTGGAGAGCAAAATCCTCTGAGAGTCCTCCTCCCCTCAGCCCCTGCTTCTCAGCAGTGAAGGAGAGTAAGGATAAGCAGAGAAATCAAAGTCAGCGAGAAAGCAATTGTAATGTTAGGAGCCAGATGACAGGGATATGAATCAGAACAGGAGCAGTGGGAATAGAAAGACAGAGAGGCTGGGTTAGTGGCACTTGGATATGGGAAGTGACACTGCATTAGTTATCTAATCGGAATGGCTGAAGGAACGCACAGAGAAGGGGCGGGAGTCAAGGCGAGGTGGGGGAATGAGCCACATTCTGGGTTGTTATCAGGATAGTAGTTCTTGGACATCTGAAGCCCAACAGTGAGGACAGAGAGAATCCTAGAAGTTGTTCATGGTCCTGATGTATCTTGGTGAGCCATGAATGCCTCCTGCCTACAAGGACTCAAAGGAATTCATTGTGTTCCGAGCTTACACAAAGGACATCTTTTTATCCCATAAAATACTTCACAGACCTCACCCAGCTTTAGCCACCACCTCCCTTCCTCTTCCCACTCACCACCTAGCAACCCTATGCTGAACCAATGGGGAGGTGCTACCAGGAGAGGTGGGATGTGTGGAGGACACACACAGGATGACCTTTGTGGCCCATCCTGCATCCTAGTCTTTTCAATACTTAGTGTCCCCATCTCTGTCCCACTGTGTCTTGGACACCCATTCCCATAACACTCACTAGACTTAGCCACTACCCAGGACTGCCTCACCTCTGAAATGGCTATTTCTCTTTTTATATATTTATTTATTTATTGGAAAGATGAGAGAGAGAGAGAGAGAGAGAGAGGGCATGCCAGGGCCTCCAGCCACTGCAAACTCCAGACACATGTGCCACCTTGTGCTTTTGTGTGTATTGGGGAATCAAACCTGGGTCCTTGGGCTTTGCAGGCAAGTGCCTTAACTGCTAAGCCATCTCTCCAGCCCTGAAATGATTATTTCTGACATCCTTTGAGATTCTCAGCTTCTCTACTTAGTCTTGTTGACTACACCTGCCCTTCACCCTGTGTTCTCCGTGTCCAACAGCCCCCTTCTCTCTCCACTCTCCTTTCTCATAGCTCACAGGCATGTTCATTCCCCTATGCAACATAAATTGCACCCCATAGCACAACCTAAACCGTCGATACTGGCTGGAGAAAACCATAGCAACCGGCTGCCTGGGCCATCTTTATGGTCCCTATCTCTGACAGCTTGCACTGGGGACAACTGTTCTGATCCTTGCAGTCAACCTTTAAAACCCAATTCTTTGTCCTCAAATCTTCAACACCTGAATTCTTAGTAGATGACATTCTTGATTCAAAAATAATGTGAGCCAGGAATGATGATGTATGCCACCATCAGGCCATCCTGGGCTATATACAGACCCTGTTTCACAAAACCAAACACTAGGGTTGTCATTCTGGTACAGCATCAGTGTAGCACACGCCAAGCTCTGGGTTCACTCCCTAGTGCTGCAGAATAAATGATAGAATAACAAGAAGTGGGAGGCTGGACATGGGAAATCCTGTAGCCTCCTCATGTCTCATAAGCAACGTAACCTGTACTTCCTCTGCCCTTGGCCTCCCGGCTTCATGGAAACGTGTATCCTGTCTGACCTTGCCACTTCTCTACCCCACTCTTGCTTCTTTCTCAGGACCTTGCCTGTCTCTTCTTTTCCTTTCTCTTTATTGCCATCCTATCTCCTCACAGCTCTCCATCAACATTTAAGTTCAGAGCTCCAAAATCAATTCAAGCCCTCCCTCAATATGACCTCTTCCCCCCACTACCACTCTTTCCTCTCTAGGAAAACATGGCAAACTGGCACCACCGTCAGGCTTACAGTTGGCTGCGATCTGTTTTTCCTTCAACACAAAATATAAATGAGCTCTGTCACCAAGACCTTCTCCATACACTTGGTGATGGATGCTTTCAGCTCTTCCATGTGTTTTTCCTACAGTAAGCCGCTTGTGACCCTTTCCTCTTTTCCTTCTCTCTCAAGCCCTAAACTCTGAAGTTCATGCGGTGCTGACCCAGACCTCATTCTTCCATATGTTGACCCTCAATCACTCCCGTTCATACTGCTGCAACCCAAGCAAAAGTCTGTTTATTTTGGCTTGCAGTCTCGAAGGGAAGCTCAATGGTGGCAGAGGAAACATGGCATGAGCAGAGGCTGGACATCACAGCAGAAGGAGAATGAGCCAAACTCTGTCAAGGGGGAGCTACTCCAACACCCCTAAGCACACCCCAACAGCATGCCTCCTTAAGGCAAGGCTCCACCTCCCAAATTACCACCAGCTGGGGACCATGCATTGGAAACACACGAGTTTACGGAAGACATCCAATTCAAACCAACACAACCCTCGACCTTTCTGACATTGCTCCACACTAATGTCATGTGCACGCCTCTGTCTAGACCTCTCTCCTGAGCTTCAGAGCCACAGAATTAATTACCTGTAGAGTTGTCAGAATTAACAAACAATTTAGGATGCCTGGTTAAATTGAGTTTCAAATAAATGATGAGAGATCTAAAAAAAATGAATTTGCTTTGTGTATTATGTAGAACTGATTTATTAAAAAAATCATTGGCTATGTGAAATTCAAATGTAAATGGCATATGATCTGGAAACCCTAGGTCACTTGACATCTTTATCTAAGGTCCTTCAGATAGCTCCACACAATATACCCACAGCTAAACTTCCCATGGATCAAACTCTATCATTGTCTGGATTATACAAGTGAAATGAGCAAGACTGTCTTTGACTCCTCTGTTCTTTAGCTTCCAAATTCTCCCAAGTAGCACCAACTGTGAGTTCTTCTTTCTAAACAATCATCCTAGCCAAGGGTATGCCCACCTTTTACCTGCCACGGTGTTTCTGCTGGTGCTTGTTACGTGATTACCACAAAACAGCCAAATGATTTTATTTAAATTCATATTTTATCATTTCTCTTACCGGTTTGCATTTCAAAATTTAAAATTCTCAGTAGGTCCCTCGCTGCCTTGCATGACACAGTCATTGCTCACTCTGCCCTCCTGTTTGGTGTTTTTTTATGGGACACTGTGGCCCTCCCTACAGCCACTCTGAGCTTCCTTTAGTTCCTAGAGAGTTCCTAGTCCACTCTTGCCTTGGGCCTCTCCACAGGCTGTTCCCGTGCTTGGGGTAATCCTCTCCTCTTCCCTCTTATCTCTTTTTTTTTTTTTTTATCAATATATATTTTTTATTTAGCCAGAGAACATCCCTCTTATCTCTTTAGCACACCTTTATTTTCAGCCACCGTCAGGTCAGTTGCTCTCTGCCTCCTGTACTTTCTTCTAAGAGCATCTGTTACCTTCTAACTAACAACCTGCTCAATGCCCAGTCTGCTGCGAGTAGGCCCTATTCTGTCTTCTCCACAGCAGCAAAAGCCTTCACATTGTCCCTTGGCACCCACACCGAGCTCAGTTCACGTCTCACGGACAGACGAATGAGAGCACGATCTTTTCCCCCACCCAGCCTCGGAGGGCTCCTCCCATCTTTCTGTGAGTTCTCGGCACAGGGAAGTACTCAGAAATGAATGGTGCCTAGATGGCTTTTGAATTTACACCATTATGTCCCCAAGCGTCACAGTTCTCAGGTCTAGCAACAATAGCTCAACCCCTTGCTGGTAGTATTTACATCCGACGTGGACCACAGGGAGAGTAGAGGCAGAGCGACTACAGACAAAGAGCCAGTAGCTTCCAACAGCATGGTGGTAGGCCTCATGCTGGTGAGGAGAAGTCAGAATCAGGGCAGAAACCAGGGCATCTTAGTCTCCAGGCCTAGCCACTGAAATGTCCCTTAACATGGCTCTCCTACTGTGGTGGTTTGAGTCAGATGTTCCCCATAAACTCCCGTGTTCTGAATGCTTGCTTCCTAGCTGGTGGTGATTTTGGAGGTGGAGCCTTGCTGGAGGAGGTATGTTATTGGGGGCAGGTTTAGGGGTGTTACAGCCAGCTCCCCCTTGCCAGAGTTTGGCTCACTCTCCTGCTGCTGTTTTCCACCTGCTGTGGCGGAGGTGACGTCCAGCCTCCACTCACACCATGCTTTCCCCTGCCGTCATGAAGCTTCCCCTCAAGACTGTAAGCCAAAATAAACCCTTTCCTCCCATCAGCTTCTGTTCAGGTGTTTTGTCCCAGCAACCAGAAGGTAACTACAACCCCTCCATCCCATCTTGGCAACGATGTGCTGCATTTGGGGAGTGCCAGGATTATTGCTCAGCAGCCTGCTGCAAGGGAAGGCCTGGAAGTAAAGATTGATCAGGGCTAAGGGAAGAACTCTGAGAGTTGTCATCACAACTGGGTGCGTGGTGAGAACCCCCTTGGAGATTATGGGGATGTTCAAGAAGTGACTGATGAGAACATGGGAAGTGGCACCTGGCTTGATGGACGTAGGAAGAACAGTAAGTAAACAAAAACCAAGAAAGAGGAACTAGCACTATGGAGGGAGAACCTGAAGGTACAAAGGCCGGAAACCCAGGGGCAACATTTAAAGAAGCAAGGGTTGAGCAATAGTCAGCTGCTCCAGAAAGGGGGAGCTCGGAGGAATGGCTAGTGGGGTTGGAAAAAAGGACGTCAGCGATGGTTTCTAAAGAGTAGCATCAGCTCACCGCTCTGGCTTTAACTTCTTCTGCCTTCACTCTATGGACCCTCCACGAGCAGGACCTGTTTTCATGCACCTATTTCTTCCAATTTCTTTAAAAAAAAATATTTTTATTTATTTATTAGAGTGAGAGAGAAAGAGGCAGAGAGAGAGAGAGGAAAAAAAGGGTGGGCCAGGGCCTCTAGCCACTACAAATGAACTCCAGATGCATGCGTAACATTGTGCATCTGGCTTACATGGGGCCTGGAGAATCGAACCTGGGTCCTTTGGCTTTACCAGCAAGTGCCTTAAGCACTAAGCCATCTCTCTAGCCCCTCCACCAATTTCTTAGTAGGAGAACTTTTTCTAATTTGTGGAATGATTAGAAAGGAGAGAAAGGATTAAGAACCTGGAGACACCCTGACAGGATGGCAGGCTCATAACCACACTAGAGCTCTGAGGGTGACATCAGAAAGCAGCGAGAACTGAGCACAACCAAAATCTATCAACAAGACAAGACAAGATAGCTGACTCCCTGGCAGGAGACGAGCCACCCCTCTCACATCAGCCAGGGCCCAGGTGAAATCACAGAGGAATTGGCAAGATGTGTTGCTTCCATGGTGAGCCTGACGAGCTGTGCCAGCGTGATGGAGACAGACACCGAGGATACCCAATATGTACCAGAGCAGAAATCCAGAAGTTGCTGAGAGCACAACACTAAAGTAGACTTAAAACACACCCACCACTGCTCAGGGAATTTGTGGAAGAGAGGGTGGAAAGATATTAAGAGCCACAAGGTGGGGGGGGGTGCGCAGACTATTCAGAGGCATTTTCCCCCTCACAATGACTGTCTGCTGCTCTCATAACACATAACCCACAACTCCATGGTCAATACTAGCAACTCCACTGAGGAGAGCCCTCAGAGGAATGGGGCAGGGAGGAGAAAAATGATGGTACCAGCATATGATGTGTCCATACAAAGTTTCTACTTAATAAAAAAAAAGAAGAAAAGAAAGACGGCAAAAGTCAGTTTCATGTGGCTTAGGTCCCAACTTATGTGTGTTGTCTCCAGAACCAGCTCTATCCTAAGGAAGGTGAGGTGAGGCTGTTGTTCCCATCTTGGGATCCAGAGGATCTGATGGAAATAACTGGCATGTCTGCTGCTCAGCTCTGTCCCTTGCCCCTCCCCCCCGCCAGGGGCCTTCCTGGATGACCCCTTTTTTCTGTAAAGGCTCATTTAGGCTGTGTCCTTCTCTGTTCCCTTTTGCTACCAGCTACTCTTCTGCATGGACTCCACCTCCCAACCCCACCCCAACCTGATCCCTAGAACCTGCCTGCAGAAGGCCACAGTCTCCTGAGTTCTGCACCTCATTCCAGCAGCCGGACAAGCACGCAGGCCTCTGTCGCTGCTCCCTCATGGGACCCTCTTGGCCTTTGGCCTTATGGGATTATTTCTGAGGGTAAGGCTTCTTTCTCCATCCTGATCCAGCTATGGAGACCCCCTTTAAGTGGTCCCCATCTATGTAATAGATAATCTGTCTTTCAGAGTCCTCAGGCCTAGAAGATGCCCCCACTAAACAGAACTCCACACTTATTCAGGAATGGAACACCACAGAGCATTTTCTCGAGACATGACACCTACTAATCTTTCATAAAATCTGTTATTTCATAACTTTCTCATTGCTGTGACTAAACATTAAACAAGAAACAAAGACTTATTTGGCTTGCATTTCAAGCTTATATAAGTCCATCATGGTGGGGAAGGCACGGCAGGCAGCAAGAGCTTAAGTCAGCTGATCACATTCAGTCCATAGTGAGGAAGCAAAAAGAGTGAATGCTGCTGTACAGCTTGCTTTCTCTTTTTTATTCGGCCCAAGTCTCTAGCCCATGGAATGATACCACCCACATTGAGCGTGGGTCTTCCTGTTTTTATTAACCTAATCCAGAATATCCCGTACAGCCATGCCCAGGGATTTATTTCTATGATGATTCTAACTCTTGTCAAATTGACAACCAGTGATTAACCATCACGAGTTCACCACAGTAATCTTAACATGCAGACATATCACTTTTAAGCCATAATCTTCCACTCCTTGTCCTCACAGGTTCATGGCCACCTCATAATGTAAAATACATTCAGTCCATCTTTAAATGTCTCCATAGTCTTTAACAGTCTGTTGTAGTTTCATACCTTCTCATTGCAGGGACAAACACCCAATCAGAAATAGCTTATGGGAGGAAAAGTGTTTTATATTAATTATATCATATCATATCATATCATATCATATCATATCATATCATATCATGTTGTTTTAGGCTTACAGATTCCAGAGGAAGCTTCATTATGGAAGAAGAAGCTGACTTGCTTCATCCACTCATAGCAGAGAGACAACCTGAACAGCAAGAACTCAAGTTGGCTCTCTATACACCTAGTAGGGCTGGACTCAAGATGTGTCCCTGAGTGACACACCTCCTCCAGGAGGGCTCTGCCTGCTACAGTCTTAAGTAGGAATATTAATCTTAATGGAAAATACCTGAGGCTATGGGGGACATTTACATTCAAACCACCACATGGTCCCAACACTGTTCAAAAGGCCAAAGTATCTTTTGAAACCCAGAATAATTGCCTATAAAATTTAACAAACAAGTTACATACTTGCAATATGCGTCAGCACAGAGCAAACATTCCTGATCCAAAATGAAAGAATGTGTGCCTAAGAAGGAATGATCAGACCTAAATTAGACCAAAACCTAGCAGGAAAACTTCAAATCTTGAAATTCCACATCTGGCATCTGAGACTTGTGATAGAATCATCTAGGCTCCATAGGATATGAGTAGTTTTACCCCTTCAGCTTCTGCTGCTGTAACATAGGAAGTCTTTTTCTTTGGCTAGTTCCACTCTGAGCTAAGAGCTTCCCTTGGTGGACATTCCATGGTCTGGGCCTCTCCAACATCCTGGAGCCTCCATTACATCTTCACCGCTTCATGCCAAGGCCTCTCATGGCATCCTTTCAGGAAATCCAATCCTGCCACACATTGCCTGGCCTCACCATCTCTCTAAATCCATGAAGCAAGATGCTATGACACCCTTAATCTTATATCTTTCATGCCTACAAAACCAGTACCATGATACTGCCAATTTCTGCTGCCAACTTGGGCTAGAGCTGTAGTGGTGTCTATGTGTCTTGCTTGCTGAATCTGTGGGGACTCTGTTCTAGGCAGTTGTTTTTGAGCAAAAAAAAAAAAATCCCTTTTGAAACTTTCTTCTTTCAGAAGAATTGACATTCTCACAAGTTAGAGCATTTAGTAGGTAGGCTCTTGACCTCAGGGCACCATTTATACTGTCCTAATACAGAGGGTGAGGTTTCTCCTTAACAGTGCTAATCTCTTTAGCAGTTACAGATGCTTTGTTGGCAGTAGTCTACTTGTCCAGAACTTTAAACTCTACTCATAATCTTTCCTCTCTAAATTTCACTTTTTGAAATATTTTGTTGTTGTCTCACACTGAATAAGAACAGTGAGTAATAACCATGACAGAGACTCAATGCTATTCTGCCTTGAAATTTCCTTTGCAAAACATATTAGTCTATTACTTTTTAAAAAATTTTTTAAATTTTTATTTATTTTTGGAGAGAGACATAGAGAGAGACAGACAGAGAGGGAGAGGGAGACAGATAGAGAATGGGCACGCCAACAGTCTCTCAGCTGCTGTGAACGAAATCCAGGTGTGTGCACCCCCTTGTGGGCAAGTGTGGAATTGCGCCCTTGCATCACTTTACATCTGGCTAAACATAGGACCTGGAGATTGGAACTGGGTTCTTAGGTTTAGCAGGCAGGCGACTTAACCACTAAGCCATCTCTCCAGCCCTAGTCTATTACTTTTAAATGCAGCATCTCTCAAGTTTTCAGGACATAGGCAGAATGCAGCCAAGTATTTTTTGCCAGATTATAACCTGGATGACATCTAGTCTAGTTCCTGATAGCGTCCTTGTTCCTCTCTGAAACCTCATGAGCTAAGCCTCCACTGTACCTGTTTCTCTTGACATTTTTGTCTTCCCAAACCTTTCCAGATGGCTTTTTAATTCTACTAATAGTATTGTAGGGCTTCTCTAGCACAAAGTTCCAAACTTCCACATTTTTCCTGCAAACCAGTTCCAAAGACCTGTGGACCACATAGCCAGGTTTATCAGACACAGCAGAGGTCCCACTTCTCACTACCAAATTTTATGTATTAATTGCTTCACTCTTTGCTGTGTAAAAATACCGGAAAAGAAGCAAGTTAAATAAGGAAAGGGCCTGTATGGCTCATGGTTTTGAGGGGATACATGCTGTGATGGTGGGGAAGGCATGGCAGCAGGAGCCAGAGGCTGGCTGGTCAAATTGCACTCAGTCAGGAAGCATAAAACCAGGAATGTGGCTACTCAGCTATTTTTCTCATTTTTATTCAGCCTGGAATCCCCAGACCATGAACTGGCACTATGAACATTTAGGGTCACAGATACTCCCATGGGGATTCTAAATCCCGCCAAATTAACAACCAAGACTAAGCATCACTTTAATGCTTTCAACATATCACCTTTACCATTGCTCTGTCTTCACAAACCTTTGGTGGCTCCGTGTGTCTGGAAGCTAGGGGAGAAGGGATCCTTGGCTGCATGTTCACTCCTTCAGGGCAGGCCCAGGAAAAGGTGCCTTTTTGGGGAGGAGAGATGTGGGAGGAGGCCTAGTGTCTGCCCCAGAGTCCCCATGAACTTGGTGTGTCTCCCTCCCTAACATCTCCGTCAGTACCCCATGGGCTTCCAATATGTGAGGCATGGGAATTGAGGCAAAGAGAAGAGTGAACCCTGGAATGTAGGATGAACTCAGAGAGCTCAGAAGACCTTCATGCACTGCCTTGGCTTCTGTATGGCCAGCCTCAGATCACACAGGATATTGTATAAACTCAGCAGCTTCTCACCCAACCCAGGGATCTTCCTGATTTCTAGCACCTCTACCAATAGCTCCCCTAGCCCCACTCTTCAAGTGAAAATTATGGAAGGACCTCCTGCAGTCCATTCCAGTTCTACTGTCTAATTTCTCTCCTTCATAGCACAAATGTGCTGCAGCCTAATCAGTTTTATAAAATTTATTTATTTATTTATTTGAGATTGAGTGAGGAAGAGGCAGAGAGAAAGACAGAATGGGCATGCCAGGGCCTCCAGCCACTGCAAATGAACTCCAGACGCATGCACACACCCTTGTTCATCTGGCTTACATGGGTCTTGGGGAATTGAACCAGGGTTTTTAGGCTTCACAGGCAAACACCTTAACTGCTAAGCCATTTTCCCAGCCCCCTAATCATTTTTTATGCCTTCTCAACACAACACTCTAGACCAGAAGGCCAATGAACCTGTTCCCACTAGTCAGCTTTAATTGATTTGTAATGGCTGTATTCAAAGTTAGTGGGAAACAGTGCTGTAGTCAATTAACACTGTAGGCTATGGGCAAAAGCCACAAGAATCAAGTTACCTGTGCTGGATATTGCCCTGCCTTATTATACTCTTTCAGCCTTACACCTTTGACTGAAGTTGCTTCCTCTTTCTTGAATTCCCTCTCTTTTACTCCACCTGTCTAAACTCTTCCAAGGTCTAGAGTCTTCAAGAAGTTGGGGTCCTTGCCAATCCATAGGAGATTTTAGTTGATAGAATAGATTTCAATGCACTATATCCAGAATATTTGCTAAATTAGTAGATTAAAGCTTCTCTTGTTGTGGGGGGAGATAATGGTATGAGATGACAGAGGCATTAGTTTCTTTTCTTGTCACTGTGATAAATACTTGAAGGAAGCAACTTAAGAAAGGAAGCATTTATTTTAGCTCATGTTTTGAGGGGATATAATACATTGTGGAGGGAAGGCATGCTGCCACGATAGTGGGGCTAATTTCCAAAGCAAGGACCACCCCTATGGTACTACATCTGTCAGCTTGGCCCCAAATCCAAAAGGTTCCACAACCTTCCACACCAGTGTCACCAGCTGGGTACTAAGTGTTCCAGCACATGAGCCTGTAGGAGACATTTCACCTTCAAGCCATCATAATGAATGTGCTAATTTGTTCTATTTAGTAAGCATTTTACCACACATGTATTTTATCATGATGTATATCTTAGATATACAATAAAAGTTTTATTTATTTATTTATTTATTTAATTTGTGAGGAGAGAGAACAAATGAACATGTCAGGGCCTCTTGCCACTGCAAATGAACACCAGATGCATGTACCACTTTGTGCATCTGGCTTTATGTGGATGCTGGGGAATTGGACCCCAGGCCATTAGGCTTTGCAAGGCAGCACTTTAGCCATTGAGCCATTTCCATTGGCCCAATAAAAGTTATCTTTTTAAAAAAGAAAATAAGCTTCATCCTCCCCTGAACTTTTTATAATGACTTTTATGGGACACTTGGTTTGTTTTTACTTTTTACAGATTATAACTATGGCTGCTACAAACAAAAAGATAATGAGAACAAAGCCAAACCATAAAAACAATGACTCCTCTGCTCCTGGGACACTGACCCAAGGCTACCTGATGAGATTTGATTCATTCCGATAGGTGTATGTGTTCTCTCACTAATGAAGTGGTGCCATGAAGCAGCAAGACAGATAGCTTACTAACTGTGTCCCCTGCTGATGTAGCCCAGAAGTAGGTCTGGGACAGGTAATCAGGTTTTGCAGGGAGGAAGCTCTTTTGAGCACAAAAAAGATTAATGTCAGGTGTGGGGGTAGGGACTGACCTTTGACCTTTGGGTCCCTCAGCTAAACATCCTCAGGCAGGTGGGCTGGGTTTACTCAGACAGCAAAACCTGAGGTTGGTTCCCTGGAAGTGAGTTTCAAAATAGGGGGTGGGACTTTGGGTGAGAGGAGGTGGGGAAGTTCCAGCTGTGGGGAAAAGTGTGAAGGTTCAGAAGTGGAACCAAGGAATCTGCTCTGGGAAATGTCACTGGATAGCAGCCCTAATCCTTTCTGCTCCTCTGGCACAAGGCTGTCGCCCTTTGCCAAGTCACTCTTGGTCTTTTCCCCCCGCCTGAGTGCCATCTTTCCCGAAACCATGTGTAAGTGCTGGCAGCCCTCCGCTATGAGAATCAGCCTGTCACTCAGCAAAGGCCTGATGGGCGCTCCGGGCTGGTGTCAGCAATGTGAGAGCCCTGTGAATCCCCTGAGTGCTGCAAGTGAGTAACAGGCGAACAGGGCGAGTGCCATGAGACCTCTAAATCCAGGATAAGAGTTGGGGTGCTGGCAAGGCTTCCCAGACCCCTGATTTTACTAGGGAGCTACTCCCTGGTCTACGCTGGCGGCGATTCCTGCTCCTCTGTGTGGGGTGGGGGATGGTTGCAGGAAAGACAGGAAATAAAAACCTAATGTCTGGTGTTTAAGCCCATGAGTGAGACTCTTCCCCTCCACCCATGCCATTGTGTTTGAACTTCCGTGGCTTTGCTGCACACCCACTCTTAGTCCCAGTCGGATATGTGCGTGCTTGAATTCTCTCTCCTACTACAGAGTGCTCTGAAGGTAGGTAGACTCTGGCTCCTCTTCCCAGGGGCAGCCTCCCCTGCCCCACTCCAGGCTCCTTACACCCTACTGGGTTTATGGGAAGCTGGATACATATGTGGTAACTAACTGGGCTGATGAATTGGCCAAATAGGACGGAGGGGGTGAATTAATCCTAGAAGGAGGACTTCCCAGGGAAGTCCCAGATGCCTGCTCCCAGAGGCCTGCAAACCTCTCTGGGGCACCCTCTGCCAGCTCCATGCCTCTTTGGCCTGGTCCTCCCACCACTGCCTCTAGGCTGGGCTGTCCCTTCTCCTGGAGCCTCTAGAGAGACATCACTGGCCTTCAGTTCAGAGTGTTTCAGTTGGCCTATGAGCAGATCCTGTTCCAAGACCCATCTGAGTGAATTTGGCCACTTCCCTGTTTTATAAGTGCCGGTCCTAAGCTGAATCCTACAAACTTCGCCCTGTCTTTCTATCCTCCAGGGGGACATGTCTAAGCCATTGAGCTGCCTTCTCCCCGAGGCCTTCTTCATGCTGCTCTTTTGAACTGAGCAGGGACTTGGTGGGCCCTGACTCTAGGCTTGGGTGGGGTAGTGACTGAGTGAATGTTTGAGAAACATATAGGAGGCCCCCAGTTCTCTTGTAGCTCCAAGTCCATTAGGGTGACCAGAACACAAGGCTCGTTGCGAAACCCTTCAAGGCAATTCTTGCATGATAAGCAACACATGTGTGGAGAGACAGCTCAGCCCAGCCCTGTCTGGCTCCCCTGGGTGGGCTGGGGTCTGGGAGGGACACATAAAGAATGCAAGAAGTGCTGGGGATGTTGCTCAGCAATACAGTGCTTGCCTAGCCTGGACAAGGCCTTAAGTTCAATCCCTAGCTACACACACACACACATACACACACACACATGCATGCACGCACATGCACGCTTCATGTTTCAAGAACATGAAGAGCTGTGTGACTTTGGGCAAGCCACCTAACCCCTCTGGATTCGGTCCTCTATCTACACACACAGGCTCCTGGGATTCTGAGGATGTATGGAACAGAGCTGTAGCCCTGTGGGTATAGTGCTGTGAACACTTTTCGGGCCTACCAGCAGAGGTTCAGGCCAGCGGGGAGGAGCAGGGACCTGTGATCCTACGCGCAAATTTCTATGACCTTTGGGTTGGAGAGTCCCACTTGAGAGGCCTTGGGTCAGAACTTCATCCTTAAGTCGAAAGACCACATGCCTTAGGCCTGGGCTTCAGCTCACCCTCCCCTCACTCCACCACCACTTTCTCTGTCTCAATGCTGAAGTGGACAAAGACAAAAAGGGCCTTAGCTAGGCAGGAGGGTGGTGGGGTGCCTAAGAAGCCCCATCAGCACCACCCAGAGCAAACAAAGATGTGCTGTTTTCCCCCAGCTAGAGCTGGTTTATTTGCAAACAACAGTGTTTGCATTGGACACGCTTCTAGAGCCTTCTGGGCCAACAGCAGCCGTCTGTGAGCCTGCCCTGCCCCTCACAGGCTCCGTCTCTGGCCTCCACCAGGATCAGCTATGCGTGTGCAGCCACTGCTCTCTTCCCTGGTATGCTGTCGTAGACAGCTCCACATCGCTGCGATGAGCATCTCAAGCAGACGGTTTATGGGAAGAATGGGTTTATTTCAAGCTTACAGATCACAGGGAAGTTCCATCAATGGCAGAAGAATCTGCTTCCTTCCATAGATTCAAGCAGAGAGAAAAAAAACCCATCAGTGCCAGTACCCACCCACCCACCGGAGCTCACACAGCTCTCCATACCTTTGGGCTGGAATTCTCTACCCCAGTGACACCTCCCCCCTGCCCCCACCACAGCAGGAGTCTGCCTGCCAGAAGCTGACTCTGCAAACTCAGTTTTAATAAAACACCTAAGTCTATGGGGCTACACATTCAAGCTATCACACACCACATCCTTGGAATCTGAGCATGTGAGATTCAGCATTCAGGTGGAGAGGGCAGCACAGCTCAGAAGGGAGTGAAGCAGGGGATAGCCCGTGGCATGTTAGACAAGGAAGGTGCATGCCTGTCACACCCCAGACATCCACCTCTGACCATAGCTCCACCTATACCCCAAACCCAGGGCCAAGGCTCCATGAAGGCCCTGGCCAGCCCCGGTAGTGTTGGGAAGTCTGGACAGGACCTTAGCCAATGGCAGCTAGCCTTGGGAGGGTGGCACACCGGGTCCAACAGCCAAACAAGCATGTTTTCTTCTCCAGTGGGAGGAACTGTTCTGAAATTCTGAGGGGAGGGAGGATGAGGGCCTGAGCTGACAGAAGACACTCCAAGGTCAAGGTTCAGCAGTGGCGCCGTCAGAGACAGCTCATCCTCCTTCTTGATGAGAGTGGCAGGTTCCTTGCCCAGGAAGTAGAGGCTTAGGAATGGGATATGGGAGAAGTTGAATCTAGGAATATCCCTGGGCATGAACATCCTAGGCAGCTGCAGGGCCTCCTACCTGTCCCCAGCCAGGCCCTTGCCCTCCTAAAAGGATAGGAAAAACATGTCCCACAAGCCCCTTTCCTTCCCAGATCAAGGCATCATCCAACCTTGCAGATGTCCCCACACCCTCATCCTGGATGGGGGGCTCGAGAGAATGCAGGAGAGCCTCTCGTAAGTCTCCAGTAGGAAAGTCCATGGACACAGAATTGGGCCTAATAGGGAACAAGGGTCCTGAGAGGCTGTATTGCTGGGTGCAGATGGCAAAGACCGTGGACTCTAAGTGTCCTGCAGTCAGGTAGCTGAGGTTATAATCAGCCTCCTTCCCCAGCTTTGTGTTGCTTTATTACTTTCCCTTATTTTCCCCCTTCTTGGTCACCCTTCAAAGGCGATCCAGGGCATCCCTGAGCTGGAGTCATGGTGCTCAGAGCCCTGAGGTCATAATGTGCTTGTGGATGTCCATCTTTCTTATCTGCCGTCCCTACACACACACACACACACACAGGCATTGCACCCATGACTGAATTGGTCAGTTTCAAATCCATGTGCTTTGCTTACATGTGGGCACTTGATAGTCCAGAAGGGTAGAAGCAACCCTGAAGACTGGACAGCAGCAATCGCGGCCTGCTGCCATAGGGGAGTCAGGTCTCAGAGCTAACTGTACTTACAGAAAGGCCCTATTCTCACTGGACAGCTGCTGAGCCTCCCCATGTTCTCTTCCATCTGTTGCCCCTGACTCATGACCTACCCAAGGCCTCTGAAGAAATATCCTGGACTCAGTTTCAAATATCCAAATAAGGAGCTCAGAGAAGTCCCAGCATACAGAAGATGTGGAACCTTGGGGACCTTGTAGCTTTAAGACAGGCAATACAGGGTAGGGAGGGAGTGAATTGCCAGCCCAGGAAGTCAGATGAAGTAAGAGAACCAATGTCTGGAGCTCTTTAGATAGGTGTACACATGTATTTCTTAGGGTCAGATCCAGCTGGGGTACCTCAGCTCTACATTCATATGCTCTATGGCTATAATCAGATAGTTGTCCCCCCTAGACTGAGGGGACAAATTCCTGCCTATGGCAGCTGGGGCTGATTGGAGCTTTTCTGAGTATTTATTTTCTTTTTCTTTTTTAAAAAAATTTTTTATTTATTTATTTACTTAGTTATTATTTATTTATTTAAGAGAAAGTGAGAGAAAGTGGCAGATAGAGAGAGAATGGGCGCACCCAGGGCCTCTAGCCACTGCAAACAAACTCCACACACATGCACCATCTTGTGCATCTGGCTTACATGGGTACTGGGGAATCGAACCCAGGTACTTAGGCTTTGCAGACAAGTGCCTTAACCACTAAGCCATCTCTCCAACCCTCTTTCTCTTTTTCACTACTTCCTAGAAGGGGAGAAATAAGGAAAGGTACCACAGACAACACAAGAAGCTGTCTGGCTTATGAAGTGCATGTTTCAGATCCAACCCTTGCTTCTGGCACCGTGGAAAGAGGCTGCATTCTTGCTTCAGAGGCCCAGCCAGGCTCTCTAGGTTCCTGGCCTATTATCCTTCCTTCCCGAGTCTTTTCCTTCTACCTATCTCCCTGGTGTTAGAAACCATATCCTTTTGATCCCCAGATCACTTCCCTGGGGCAGTAGTTTCCTCTGTAAAACAGAAATGGTAAAGACTCTTAAACATGGATGGGAGGTATGGCCAGAATCACAGCTGTGGTGGGCTTTGATACTTGCAAACCTCGTTCAAACCTAAGATAAATGAGAAGTTTGCAGGCACAGTCAGAGACTGTCCAGAGCCAACGTGACAAAGGAACCCAAACTGAGGGGGAGAGGGGTTGTTAAAGGGGCTGTTGCCATAGCCAGTACCTGCAAAGCTCATGCTTGCTGGGTCAGATCGCCTTTGCTGGGGACTTACAATCTGACCGTGGGACTGGTCAGAAACCTGCCCCATCATAGGCCACACAGCTTTATGATTCTTGTTTTGTCTGTGTTGAACAGTGACTCTTTGGTCTTTCAGCTACCTACTGTAGATGAGGCAAGGACTAAGAGAGCTGGAACACCATCAGAATGAAGCCCAAAGTGGGAACACACTTGGAGGTGGCTGAGTCTGGTACAGAATCCAGAGGAGTTCATGCCCAGGCAGGAATGCCTTTGGTGGCAGAGTCCTGTACTCACTTGCAAAGCCTTGCTAGCATAATACAGCCCATAAGACACCGTCTATGTGTTAAGCACAGCAGCAGAGGGTACAGCAGAGAGAGAGAGAGAGAGAGAGATCCACTACTAAGACATCCTGCCCATGGGCAAGCTAGATGCTGAACAGTTCACAGACAGTTGTTAATCCAAGGCAAGGCTTAGGAGAGGCAATGAGTGCTACAAGAGCTTACACCAAGGGAACTTGACTTAGTGGAGGGGTGTCAAAAAGGTTACCCCAAGGATGTGCATTTGAGCTGAGTACTAGATGCAAGATACTGTTTGATTATTTCTAGAAAATCACAAGTGGGCTGCCAACATGCAGCTCCCAGGAAAGCTGCACAGCGCTGCCTCAAGGCCCTAGGCCATAGTTGGCCACTGGTAGGGGTTAGGGATAGAGATGAAAGGGATGTCCTGAGCTTGCAGCTCTGAGATTGGGCTGCAACAATCAAGAAGGCTGTCTGTCCTGCAGCCCTTCTGACCCTACCCATCCCCCAGCACCTCCTCCTTGAACACACTAGCCATTGGGATAGGACAGCAAGGTTCTGGCAGCTCAGTCACCCGCGGATGCAGCCGATGCAGCGGGGCAGGGCCCCATGACCTCATTGCAATGGTGTCTTATATCCCTGCCAGCAGGAGGAGAAAACAAACACTGGGGGGAAGAGTCCCCCAGTACTGCCCATGCCTGCTGGGGAAGGCTCAGGCTCAGCAGGCTTCTGTCCCAGGCTGCAGACAATGTGCCCAACTCAGGAGGCCTGAATGGAATTCGAAAGTACTTGCTTCCCCGCAGAAAAAAATTCCTAAGATTGCTCAACATTCCTTTGACTCCAGGAGCTGGAGTTTGGCAGTAGATGCAGAAAGAATTAGGATCCTGTGGGCGTGCCTTTTGGCCAGAACTGTCAGAGAATAAACCATCTCTCCAGCACCCTGGGGACGAGCAAGGGGGCAGGAGTCTGGTGTTCCTGCCATCCTTATGGTAGCTGCAGCATTCTCAGGCGGCCCAGAAACTGGGAACCCAGACTTTCTAGCCAAGAGTAGCTGTGATTTGACTTTTGCCGTTGCTAGGGAGATGCTCACTCTGCCTGAGGAGCTGGGCTGACATACCTCCTCCTCCAGGCAGCCTGCTCCTTGCCCGGGTTGAAATTTCTCTTCAGCTCCTCTGACAAGGCACCTATGTGATGTATCCTATCTTACTGTTTTTATAAATGTCTGCTCTCCTTTACTAAGATGAGAGGGAAAGTAGGGTCTGAATAATCCTGCAGGCTTCAGTAGTCATAGAGATCTGGATGTCAAGATGTTCACCATTCACAGCATTGTTTGCTACAGGAGAAAATAGTAAGTTACCTAAATGCAGAAGAACAGGGTTTGATTAAATAAATTAGACTGTACCCACATGCCAGAATGCTAACTAGCCACTGATAATTGAAATCAGCAAACTTCTATTAAAGTGAGCTAACCATTGTTAACATTTAGCTTTTTCTTCACTAATTTTCTGGGTACTTGCACAAATACAGTAAAACCTTCTAACATGATATATGAGGATTAAAAATTAATTTGCTGTAAGTATGGGAGTTATATTATCATGGAAGTAATGGAAAACAGCATTTGGAGTTTCAGTGAGGGGCTATATTGCCGTAAAAGTACAATATGAAGAAATTGAAGCCAGGCGTGGTGGCGCATGCCTTTAATCCCAGCCCTCAGGAGGCAGAGATGGGAGGATCATCCTCAGTTTGAGGCCAGCCTGAGACTACACAGTGAACTCCAGGTCAGCTTGGGCTAGAGTGAGACCCTACCATGAAAAAAAAAAAAAAATTTAAATCAAGAAATTGTAAGTTATATCAGACTGTTACAGTTTGAATATGAAATGTCCTCCCTAGGCTTATGTGGTAAATGCTTGGTCCCTAGATGGACAGAAATATTTTGAAAGGTTCTAGAAACTTTAGATGATAGAGCTAGCTGGAGGAAGTAGGTTACTGGGCCCATGCTTTGAAGGTTAGTATACCTGGTCCTACTCCCTTGTTTCTGTTTCCTGTTCCCTTGTGGTGAGTATCTTTCCACATGCTCCCACTGCCACGCTGTTCAGCTTTTCCACAGGATCAGAATCAACAGAACAGACTATAGATTGCAACGTCTAAAACCATGAGCTAAAGTAGATCCTTCCTTTCTGAAGTTGTTTGTGTCAGATATTTGTCACAATGATGGGAAGTCTGATGACACACACTCAGAGCTCTGTACTATAAGCTTAGAGAAGTTCTAAAATGGGGCTGGAGAGATGGTTTAATGGTTAAGGCACTTGCCTACAAAGCCTAAGGACCCAGGTTTGATTCCCCAGCACCCATATAACACCAGATGCACAAGATGGCTCATGCGTCTAGAGTTCATTTATTTGTAGTGGATAGAGGCCCTGGCACACCCATTCTCTCTCTCTCTCTCTCTCTCCCCCACTCTATTTGCCTCTTTCTCTGTCACACACTCTCTCAGAAAGAAATAATTAAAATATTTTTTTTATCAGAGAGAGAGAGCAAAAGAGAGAGAATGGGTGTGCCAGGGCCTCCAGCTACTGCAGTCAAACTCCAGACGCTTGCACCACCTTGTGCGCAAGCATGACGTTGTGCTTGAATTACCTTGTATATCTGGCTTATGTGGGATCTGGGGAGTCGAACATGGGTCCTTGGGCTTCACAAACAAGCACCTTAACCACCAAGCCATCTCTCCAGCCTGAATAAATAAAATATCTTTTTGAAAAAGAGAGAAATTCTAAAACAGCTACAAGGCTGTCACTTCCTAACCTTATACACCTGATCCTAGGAAGGGAGAAACCCTAACTGGTTTAGAATGAAGACAAGAGAAAATAAACATAACCAATTTTTTGTAATCATTGTATTTATACATACTTGCAGTGAAGCTAGAACCATACTATATATGGGTCTCATATCCATTCTCATTTTATGATACCTTAAAAATTAATTAATTACTTTTATTTACAAGAAAGAGAGAGAAAGAGACATACCAGGGCTTCTAACCACTACAGATGAACTCCAGATGCATGTGCCACTGTGCATCTGGCTTTATGTGGGTCCTGGAGAATTGAACCTGGGTCATTGGGCTTTGCAGGCAAGTGCCTTAACCACTGAACAATTTCTCAAGCCCTAGTTAGTTTTTGAAGATTATTAAAATGTATTTCCAAATTTTGCTCCAGAATAGCTGTTCCAGTTTATATCCAGAAGCAAACTTTAGTGTTGTCTGCAGTCCTGTCAATGGAGAGCTTTCTCCTTGCTAAAGACAGTGGGATTTGAGAGAGATTTCACATGGCAGAAGTGATGGGATTTGGTGGCTGCTTGGGTAAGACAGATTCGGTCATGAAGAAGAGGAGAAAGAGGAGTTGATGATGTTAAAGTCCTTGGCTTCAAATGTGATTAAGATGGGAAGTTTTTAGCTGAGAAGGGAATGAAAGAGGATTGGGATTAGGAGAATAGAAACTGGGTTTGGGAATATTATACATTCAAAAGAAGGAAACAAAACCTACATAGGACCCAGTAGATAAATAATCAAAAACTTCTCCAAAAGAAAACCTGCAAATAGTTGAAAGAATAGCAAAGTGTCAATTGTACCATTTCATTACATGAGATTCATCCCATTGGAGCATGGGAGAGGGTTCCATGGGTGAAATGCTTGCCAGCAAACATGGGGACCTGATTTGGATCCCTAGAACCTATATAAAATGCTTGGGCATTGTGGTATACACCTGTAATTCCAGTGCTGGGAGGAGACACGGAATCCCTGGGCCTCCCTGGCTAGTCTAATGGAATCACCGAGCTCTAGGAAGACACCCAGTGTTGACCTATGACCCCACATACCTGTGCACATGTACCTCCCTCACACCAGTGACCATACACCTACCAACACACACACACACACACACACACACACACACACAAACATACACATACACACATCTTCATCCCATTGAAAAAGTTAATTTTTTCAATTTAGATAAAGGGAATGACGGGGTGTTTCACTTAAAACCTGGAAACACAGAGGCATAACTAGAAGAGACCCGCACACACCAATAGCATTCTCTGCCTCCCTTATCTGTGTTTCTCCGAAGTTGACTTTAGTCTGTGACATTGTCACATGGCAGAAAAGAGGGGTTGGCCATGCTCATGACTTTCCTTTCCAGAGAGCTACTAAAACCTGCTGGCTCTGTTCTCAAGGTCAAAATCTCAATGAAGGACTCTGATTGACCCCACACGGCCAATGAACTGATGCCTGGGGGTGGAAGGGGTCAGCTGTGAATATGGACCACTTTAGGTCAAATGGCTTTTTCAAGCTAAAAAAAAAAAAAAAAAAAGAGTCCACTTACAGGAATTTGGGAAAGTGGAGCCTGTTTGCCTGTTTGTGATCACATGGTTAGATTTGGCAGAAGGGCGTGACTCAGCAGAAAGGGGTGTTTTTCTGAGGTGGCAAAACAGTGGATACACCCTGGATTCCCTGTACATTCACACTTCTTGCTCGTAAAAAATGATGCTTTCTTAACACAATGCAACCATGGCTATTTCAGTGCAATGTGCCATGAAGTCTTTGCCAGTTACTGACCCAGCTCCAAGTTTAGATTCTGCTGTATAAGAAGTGATTGTTTTTAAAATACCAGTTAGAGCTGGAGAGATGATTCAACAGTTAAGGCACTTGCCTGCAAGGCTGAAGGACCCAGGTTCAATTCCCCAAGACCTACATGATGCACAAGGTGGTGTATGCATCTGGAGCTCATTTTCAGTGGCTAAAGGCCCTGGTGTGCCTATTCTCTCTCTCTTTCTCTCTTTCTCTCTCAAATAAATAAATAAATAAATAAATAAATAAATAAATAAATAAATAAAGTAAAATACCGTTAATGTTTTCTTGTTTGTTCTTGGTGTTCTGTGGATCTGTAACTTACTCTGCTCAGCATTCCATAGGCACATACTGTCTGGGAATTCTGGGAAATTCTGGACCATTATCATTATTCAAGCAGTCTTCTCCATCATCTATCTAATTCTCTCTTTCATTTTGGCTGGAGCCTCTGAAAGTTTTGCATTTCACATAATAATTGCCCTTTTCATAATTATTATTATTATTTTTTTGTTTTGTTTTTTTGAGGTAGGGTCTCACTCTAGCCCAGGCTGACCTGGAATTCACTCTGTATTCTCAGGGTGGCCTTGAACTCATGGTGATCCTCCTACCTCTGCCTCCCTAGTGCTGGGATTAAAGGCGTGCACCACCACGCCCGGCTCATAATTATTTTTAACCTCCTGTCCTGTGCTGTGTTTTGGGTGAGTTCCTCAGCTCCATCTTCCAAAGCACTAATTACTTATTTGACTATATTCTGTCCAGAGCTTCCCCAGCTGTTCAAATACTGCAGTTTTCGTGTCCAGGGTTTCTCATCGTCCGTCTTTCATATTCACATGTTCTGGTTAATTCCTTCTCTCATCTTCTGGGGATTCTGAACTTTGCTTCGTTTACAACTATTTCCATCCTGCTGTAGCTTTTCCTTTCATCTGGAGAGAGTTCATCTCCCGGCTCATTGCTTTTGTTGGCAGTCTTTCTTCACATTCACAGTTTTCCTGTTTCTTTTCCATGGTGATGTTTGTTTTCTTTTCAAACGAAATGTGGCAGTGTGATTCTTTTCTCTTTCGCTGGGGAAGCAGCTTAGATGACGGCTCAGGTTCTGAAGCCACACTCAGTGCTCAGATCTCCACTTCGTGACTCCGTGTCTGCACATAGCCTTGACAGGGGCTTCCTTTTCAGAAACATTTACTTTTTTTTTTTTTTGAGATATGGTCTCACTATTTAAGCCCCCCTAGCCTCAAATTCACTAGGTACCCTTTTGTCTCAGCCTCCCGAGTACTGGGACTTTAAGTATTCACCACCACACTCTGCTCTTGAAGATTTCCTCATCTCGTTGAGCCCTCAGTTTCCTCATCTGTAAACTTCATCCACCAGAGCTTTTTCCTGTGGGGCAGTGTTGTTGACTGAGTGAACAAAATGAGAAAATGGAGAAAATAACCGAGTTTGTGTGCATATATGAAAGTGGGGCTTGGCGGCAAGTCCATTTTCCTGGGCATTCCCATGCCTCTCAGTCAAGTCGTGTGGCAGCTCCACGTTTGCCTTCATTCATTATGCAATTACTACACCCACTAATGATCTCCAACACACTCTGTGCACAGTGCCCCTGAGAGACAGTGGAAATGTC
The DNA here is from genome assembly GCA_036365145.1 of Orientallactaga sibirica. Lineage (NCBI taxonomy): Eukaryota > Metazoa > Chordata > Mammalia > Rodentia > Dipodidae > Orientallactaga > Orientallactaga sibirica. Next base: position 13,092,716 of record JAEOAD010000025.1, read on the forward strand.
AGAAATGCTAACCTTTGAAAAGGGCAAAAAGAGCCTGGCATGCCTTTCACCCCTGCACTCTGGGGCTGAGGAAGGACTATCACTGTGAGTTTGAGGCCAGCCTGGGGCTACAGAGGAGTTCCAGGTCATCCTGGGCTAGACTGAGACCCTTACGTCAAAAACAAATGAAAAGCAAAAAAAGCAAGAAGGAATAAGATTCAGTGGCTCCCTGTCCAGCCTTTAAACCCTCCCAGCTGGAGGAGGATGGTATTGCCAGTGAGTGTCACAGCTTCTTGGGAAAGGAATGAGTTCTCCGTATGGTAGGAATGGCCCCAGGCTTCTCCTGTTGGATCATTTCCTTCACCCATAAGACTCCTAATGAGTGTGGCAATAGAGATTTTCCTGTCTGTAGCTATATTACTTCAAAAACCAATCCACTTCCTGTTGGTCTGTGTACGCGAGGGTTGTCTCAGGGCCAAACTTGTTTTTAAAAAAATTTTTTTTAGTTTATTTATTTATGTATTTATTTGAGAGAGTGAAAAAGAGAAAGAAGCAGAGAGAGAGAGAGAGAGTGGGCATGCCAGGACCTCCAGCCACTGCAAAAGAACTCCAGACACATGCACCACCTTGTGCTTCTCGCTTATGTCGGTCCTGGGGAGTAGAACCTGGTCCTTTGGCTTTTAAGCAAACACTGTAACCACTAAGCCATCTCTCCAGTCCCAAACTTGCTTTTTGATAGAAACCTCCTGGGGAATTTGGTGAAAATACAGATTTCCAGTCACACTTCAAGTCCACTAAGTCATGAGGGGAGGTGGCTTGGAATCTGTATATTTAACAATCATCCCCAGTGATTCTTATCATCTGGAATTTTTAGAAAATACCCACCTTAGCAGTTGAGAAATCATACACTCAGTTTGGTGGGTTGGGAATTTTTTAGACTCTAACCCTTCAACCCTTCATCATCTGATCTTAAGGCTGAGGGAGGAGGTCTCTACTGGCCAATAGCCAACTCCAGAAATGAATCCATTGAAAGCTCTGTCAGCCCAGGCCTGTGGTGGTAACTCCAGGGTCAGCTCCTGCCCTCTGGGACTAAATAGGAAACAACAACAGCTAGGGAAGCCTGGACTGCTGTGCCTTGCCATGCTGCCCTGCCTGCCGCTGGGACTTTTGCTCTGCCGGGGTGGGGTTAGGACAGATTGGCAGGTCCTTGACAGGAAGGGGTGTGCTTGGCGAACTGTGGTTCTTCCAGGATCTAGGATTCTATGGCTTCTTGATGGGTGTAGATCTTTAATTTGGGGAGAGAGTAAGACTCTTGTTCAACAAAGGACTTAGTAATGAACAAATGACTTGACTTTTAACAAAGGATGGCTGGTTGCTATCAAAATGATCTCTTAAGAGGGTTGGGAAGATGGCTTAGCAATTAAAGACCTTTGCTTGGCAAGCCTGCCAGCCAAAGCCACCTATGCAAGTGATACAATGTGTTCATTTGCAGCAGCAAGAAGTCCTGGTGTATCCCCAATGTCCTGTGCAACTAATTAACTAACTAACTAAATTCAAAAAATTAATTACATTTTAAAAAAGGCCCCATAAGGCTTTATCAAACCAAAGGCTTCTTGAGCATTTTCTTCTTTTTTTCTCTCTCTCCCTTTCCCCATCTCCTTGTCCCTCCTCTTCCCTCTCTCCCTCTCCTTTTCTTCTTTCTCTTCTCCTTTTCCTCTTCTCCTTCCTCTCTCTCTCCATGGTATTTTCATACAAAGCTTGAGATCCAGGTATGGTCATAGCCAGTCCCTCTTCCTAACAGCCTTGATTCAGCCACGTGGGGCTCATCAATTTCAACATCCCAGTTCAAGCTCAGTGAAAGTCACACCTTCAAGAGAAAAGCAACGTCCCAGCCGCATCTCTGCTTGCCTCTCTCACGGGCACTCTGCTCTGGGGCAGTACTGGCACAGATGGCAGGAACGCACTTCCAGAAGCTGTGCTGACTCACCTCTTCCTTAGCACCAACAGAACTACAAGATTGTGTGTTTTGTTTTTTTTTTTTCACTAGTTTCAGAATTTCACCTTACAAAGAAAGGTTCTGAGTGGCTTAGTTTGGCTCCTTGTTCACTCTGATTTGCCCATGTTTAGAAGAAGCATGTCCTTCGAGAAAGGTGTTTTCTGAGGAGACAAGCCATAAATGCACTCTACCCCAAAACCAAAGAAATGGAAATTAAAATGACAATGAAATAAGACTGGAATGAAATAAAAACATATCATGCTGATGTGTTACTCTCTATTGCTGTGGTAACAAATCACCACAAATTTACTGGCTTCAAGCAACACAGATTTAGCCTCTTACCGCTCTATAGTCAGAAGTCCAACACAGGCCTCACGAGGCTATGGTACCGGCGCTGACAGAGCTATGCCCCTTCTGGGAACTCGAGAGACCAATCATATCCTTGTCCTTCCTAGCTTTTAGGAATTTCCCACATTCCTTGGCTCCTGGCCTTTTCCTCCACCTTTTTTTTTTTTTTTTTAATAGTATTTATTTGCAAGGAGAAAGAGAGAATGAGAATGGTCATGCCTGGGCCTCCAGCCACTGCAAATGAACTCCTGATACATGTGCCACTTTCTGTAGCTGGCTCTACCTGGTTACTGGGGAATTGAACCTGGGTTGTTAGGTCTTGCAGGCAAGTGCCTTAACTGCTGAGCTCTCTCTCCAGCCCCTCCTCCATCTTTAAAACCAGGCACTCACTCACAGTGGAAGGGTGCTTGTACAGCTGGCTCTATGGTCCTCTTCTGACCCCCCCCTTCCCCTTTGAAGGACCCTTTTGATTGTTGTGGATTCATCTGACAACCTTGAATAACTTCAAAGCCGCTTGCTAAGGAATCTTGATACTCTTTTGCCACAGTAATGTATCATAATCCTGAAGATTTAGATATGGATGAATGTTATGGTTTAAGAGTGTCCCCTAAGGGTTGGTGTGCTGGAAGCTTGATCTTCAGTGTGGCAATGTTTAAGAGGTGACATCTAGTGACAGGTTATTAGGTCTTTGGGGCATGCCCTCACAGGGGATTTACAGAGTTCTTATGAGACTCCAGACTTGCTCTGGTCTCTTACCTCACTGTATGATCTATTTTTAGAAAATATTTTTATTTATTTATTTGCAAGAGAGAGAAAGAGGCAGATAGAGAGAGAGAAAGAGAAGAGAGAGAGAGAGAGAGAGAGAATGAGCATGCCAGGGCCTCCAGCTGCTGCAAACAAACTCCAGACACATGCGCCACCTCATGCATCTGGCTTTTGTGAGTACTGGGGAATTGAACCTGGGCCTTTGGCTTTGCAGGCAAGCACCTTAAACATTAAGCCTTCTCCCCAGCCCTCACTGTGTGTTCTATATCTGTTGGACATTCTCCCATGATGATGATATTTACCATGATGGGTGAGCCAGCCAAAGAGGTACTCACCAAAGGCCAAACTGATGAGGTTACTCAATTTTGAACTTCTAGCCTCAAAACTGAGTTAAATTGACTGTTTTTCTTTTCTTTTTTCTTTTTATTTCTTGTTTTCTTTTTTCTTTTCTTCTTTTTTTTTTTTTTGTAGGGTCTCACTCTCACCCAGGCTGACCTGGAGTTCACAGGAGTTCACTGACCTGGAGTCTCAGGGTGGCATCAAACTCACAGTGATCCTCCTTCCTCCACCTCCCGAGTGCTGGGATTAAAGGCGTGCGCCACTCCACCCCTCTGACTGTTTTTCTTAATAAACTACAGCTGCAATATTCTGTTATAGTAATGGAAGACTTGCTGGCACATCTTTGGAGGACGAGTGGGTGGAGAGAGCAATTGTTCATAATTAGTAAGAGTATAGTGAGTAGAGCCTTTCAGATTCTTCTGGTAATGATGCAAGTTGGTAGTTTGGTAAAATAAGCTGTGAAATATTCATATTTGTCCACTAATTCTAATAACCTGAAGAAATAATGCTGACGTGTATGTTTGTAGTTGTGGGTGAGTTGAAATGTTCACCACTACATTACTCATTACCACCTTCCAAAAAATTGGAAGCAATCTTCATGTCCAGCTGCAATTAGACTAAGAAAACCATATTATATCCATTCTGACAGGAAAAATTATGAGATATTTCAATGAAATAAAAATATGTGTATGCCCCAATGTTAAGTCAAACTAATTTTAAAAAAACTTTTAAATTTATTTGCGTGTGTATTTGTGTGTGCATGCATGTGTGCAAAAGAATGCCTATTAAGCTTTATGTGGGTGGCTGGAGAATTGAACCTTGGCCAACAGTCTTTTCAAGTAAGACCCTTTAACCAATGAACCATCTCCCCAGCCTCTCAATTTTGTTTTGAACACAAACAGATTGAAAAAAAAAATAAACCCAGAGCTGAGGATATAGCTCCAATTAGTAAGAGTACTTGCCTAGCATGTCATGAGGCCCTGGGTACAATCCCCAGCGTTGCATAAACCAAGTATGGTGGTGCATGTCTATAATCCTAGAACTTGGGAGATTAAGCTGAAAGTATCAGTTCAAGGTCAACCTTGGCCATATATATATATTTATATATAATATCAACTCTCTCTCTATATATGTGTGTGTGTGTGTGTGTGTGTGTGTGTGTGTGTGTGAGTAGTTGACATCCAACTTGTACAAACCTTTTGTCTGTTTGCTAAGCAATTCAGGATAGTAATTCTATATAACTTATAATATCTAATATACTTAATATTGTATTATAAGTAATCTAGAGATTATTAAAAGTTTACAGGAATGCCTGTGCATATAGGTTATATGCAAATTCTGTGTCATTTAATATAAGAGGCTTGAGCATTCTTGGATTTTAGTATAGGGTGGGGTTCTAATTCTAAAAGCATGGTCAATATTGGTTTATGATGTAGAAGTGACTGGACCTTTGGGGAAAGGTACCACTTAAAGATCTCCAAAAAATCATTGAATAATCACAAATTCACCAAGGAAGTTGTCTTAGTCCCTCCCTTCACCTCCCCCCCCCCATTTGTTCTTCCAGTTCTGTCTAATTAAATCCTGAATTTGTCTTTCTCCTTCTTCTCATTCCAGCATCATCCACTCCCATTCAGGCTTGTTTTCCACCTGGGCCCTGGCTTTGCTTTCCAGCTGACCCCTGCCCCATGTCCCTTCAGAGATCAATACATTCTTCACTTGCCACAAGGTAGCCAGAGTGACGGTCTTTAAATACGAATATAAAGTACTTTCTTTTTTTTTTTTTTTTTTTTTTTTTTTTTTTTGGTTTTTCGAGGTAGGGTTTCACTCTGGTTCAGGCTGACCTGGAATTAACTATGTAGTCTCAGGGTGGCCTCGAACTCTCGGCGATCCTCCTACCTCTGCCTCCCAAGTGCTGGGATTAAAGGTGTGCGCCACCACGCCCGGCTTAAAGTATTTTCTTAATTGTTAATGTTGTCTAATTTAATTTTTTGTTTTTGTTTTTGTTTTTCAAGGTAGGGTCTCACTCTATCCTAGGCTGACCTGGAATTCACTATGTAGTCTCAGGGTGACCTCAAACTCATGGTGATCCTCCTACTTCTGCCTCCTGAGTTCTGAGATTAAAGGCTTGCATCACCACACCTGGCTATTTTTAATGCATGTGTGCATATGTGTACATGTTTGTGTGAAGGAGTAAAGTGCATATGTGTGCAGGTGCGTGTGGAGGTTGGAGGGTGGCGTTATCTTCAGGAGCTCTATCCACTTCTTTTGGGGACAGTCTCTCTTTAGCCTGGAGCCAGTGAGCCTCAGAGATCCTGTCTCTGCTTCCTCAATGATTACAGGTGCAGGGTTCTGAGGATCAAACATGGTATTCATGTTTGGAAGGCAAGCACTTTACTCACTGAGCTATCTGCCCATCTCCTCTCATTATATTTCATCATAACTATCCCACCTGTATACCTTTAAAAGTATTCAATGAGTTCCCAGTACATTCAGAATAAAGAAAAGTAGCTTTGATAGCCTAATGAACGCTGCAGAGTCTGCGCCTGTTTCTTCAGGTCCACCAAGAGCCATCTTAACTATTCCACCCACAATACCTTCCTTCAGTCCTGCATAATCACCAAGCTTCCTCATGCCACAGGGCCTTTCATCTGCTAGTTTCCTTCTATTTCTTCACGTCTCCTTCTCTCTCCCACTTAAAAAAAAAAGTTATGACTGTTTTTTAGAGCTGTTTCAGGTTCACAGAAAAAATGAGGGGAACAGGGCTGAAGAGATGGCTTAGATATCAAATTGCTTGCCTGTGAAGCCAAAGGACCCAAGTTCGATTCCCCAGGACCCATATAAGCCAGATGCACAAGGTGACACATGCGTTTAAAGTAGCTGAAGGCTTTGGTGCTCCCATTCTCTCTCTCTCTCTGGCTCTTTCTATCTCTCTCTCAAATAAATAAAATAATTTTTTAATGAGGGGAAGGAACAAAGAGTTCCTAAATATCTTGTATCACTCCCACCCCTAGTCATACATAGATAGCCTCTTCCATCATCAACATCCTGAACCACTATGGTGCCTTGGTGACAATCACTGAACCCACATCAACATACCACTGTCACATAAATGCAATACATCGTTCACATTTGTGTGCTGTATAGCCTGTGGGTTCAGACAACTGTAATGGCAAAATCCCCAATAGCGTCATACAGAATCTCACTGTTCTACAAACCCCTTGTTCTCCACATATTCATCCTTCCTTCTCCTTAAACCTGGGCAACCACTGATCTTCTTTTGTTTTTGCTACTGCATCTGGAGTTTTGCCTTTTCTAGAACATTTTATCATTGCAATCATACAGGATGTTGCTGTTCAGAGTGATCTCTTTCACTTAGCACTATGCTTTTAAGATTTCCCCAATCTTCACTGCTCTGTGACTCATTTCTTTTTTATCTGACTATTACAGTCCATGAGTGTACCAGTTTATCCTTTCTTCTATTGATGGACATCTTGGTTGCTTCCAAGTCTTAACAATTTATAAACACAGCTGCTATAAACATCTGCATGTAGATTTTTGTACACACATAAAATTTTGACTCCTTTGGGTAAATACCAAGGAACAAGATAGCCGGGTCATATGGTAAGAATATGTTTATGTAAGAAACCACCAAACTATCTTCCAAGGCGCCTGTATGAACTCAAACCCATCACCACACACCTTAACCAGTGACCTTGCCTCTAACCTTTTGCATGCAAGGTGATTCCCACCAACCATAAGTCAGAATTCTTGCTTCTCCCTCCACACCCTCACAAACATTTGGTGGGGTCAGGGTTTTGGACTTTAGACAATTTTAATGGATGTATGTCACTGTAAGGGGTTTGGATGGGGACTGGAACCCAGAGCCTTGCATGTTAGGCAAGTGTTCTATCACCGAACTACAGCCTTAGCTCTTGCAGTTTCCTGAGGACTACAACATGAAACACTTTTCTGTATGTTTATTTGCCATCAGTCTGTCTTTGGTGAGGGTTCTGTTCAGATCTTTGACCCATTTTTTTAATGAGTTTGCCTCTTTATCTGTTTGACTTCAGTAAACTCCTCCCATTCATCTCTCACATCCCACTAACTGTCTTTTGTTTGTTTGTTTGTTTGTTTGTTTGTTTGTTTGTTTGTTTGTTTGAGGTAGGGTCTCACTCTAGCCCAGGCTGACCTGGAATTCACTATGTAGTCTCAGGGTGGCTTTGAACTCACAGCAATTCCTACCTCTGCCTCCCAAATGCTGGGATTAAAGATGTACACCACCATGCCTGGCTTCCATTGACCATCTTTTAAAAATTATTTTATTTATTTATTTGAGAGAGAGAGAGAGAGAATGGGCATTCCAGGGCCTCTAGCACTGCAAACAAACTCCAGACGCATGTGCCACCATGTGCATCTGGCTTACGTGGGGATTGGGGAGTCCAACCTGGTTCCCTAGGCAAATGTCTTAACCGCTAGCCATCTCTCCAGCCCCCATTGACCATCTTTAACTAGGTTTAAAAACGAAAAATAAAGCTCTGCATGAGTTCTTAGAGCATGCTTCTTCGCAGTTATTGTGGCTGTCATCTTATGTTTATTCATATGATTATTTGAATAGTGTCTATTTCTCTTGAGTTTGTAAGAACAGGCATCAAGATTTATTCCCTGGAACAAATCCCTGCTACTGCCTAGTAATGCCTTTAACACATAGCAGGAGTTCCACCAATATTAATGGAAGACGTAGCTAATAACCTTGCTGAGAAGGAAATTTGATCTGAGGAGGAGGGGTCATCTAAAGCAAGCATCTCCGGTTCAGGGCGAGCACAGAATCTCAAAGAGCATGTATAACAGTGGGAAGAGGCAGAGGGCCAAAAACAAACACCAAAAAGCAGCACAACCCTAAGACTGGTGTCAGGAATACTAATGTGTAAACCGAGCTGAGGCTTAAACAAATGACAGAAATGCCGTTTCAGGAAATTATTTCGAGCAAGAAAAATAGCAAGGACGAGCCAGGCCCCTCACTCACGGAAGAAGGCAACGGTGTTAACGCACGGGCTTGCTCTCCCTCAAGAAGAGTAATTCTCAAACCGGAAAGCAAGAGTAAAGGCAAATTCCAGAAGGAGAACGTCAAGCTGGAGGTCAGCGCAGAGGTTGGAGAGGCATCTGGTCGCAGTGATTGCACTCCGCTTTCAGAGGAACCTCATCAGAGCTCGGGAATATGACTGCAGAGCCACCGTCCATGATTTCTGAAAAATTTGGGCAAGAAGCCAATAGCTAGGGAAGTGTGAAATGTTTGTTAGGTTTCAAAAAAGAAAGAATGTGCAAATGGGGTGAATTTAATGACCTCTGACTTCCAAACTTGAAATTAATTCATGGTACAAATCTGGACTAGATTTATAACAGAATGCCTAGAAAGTGGAATTTTTAAATTTTTCTGCCTCAATAAACTTCCATTTAAAAGTTGCCAGCAAGCAAGATGAAGACAGCCAGTCTCCTTGGAGGAAGTCTTTGTCCCCAGAATAATCACATGAATGGTCTCCTTCAACTCTGTGCATGTGGACGACTAGGCACCATCACCCCAGGAATGGGGTAGAAGTGAACCTCTCCCTTTCATGTGTTGCTTGAGGGAAGCTGCTCTCCGTGTGTTTCTTGGTGGGAAGGGCTGACTGCTGGAAGCAATTGAGCAAAATTACACAGAAGCAAGGACCCTTCTGGGAGAAAAGAGAACAAAAGTAATGCTCATTGCAGGTTAAGTATTATTAGATCTCTAATGGGCTGAAATGCCACTCCTGAATTCAATGCTGGGTTCTACCAGAAATAACCAAGGGCTTCCTCCTATTATGAGAATTTTAAAGAAAAGATGCGGCTCCAAGAGCCCCAACAGAGCCACCAATCCCATTAATCAATTAAAGATAAATAGTGGGGATTGGTGAAATATAACTCAGCTGTAGAATGGCCTGGGTTCAACCCCCAGCACTGCATAAGTGCATATGCCTGCAATCCCAGCACTCAGGAGGTGGAGGCAATAGGATCATAAATTCAAGGTCATCTACTGGCAACAAAGTAAGTTCTAGGGCTGCCTGTGATACGTGAGATCCTGTCTGAAGATAATATAAGAATTCAGTTTTTAAAAAATGAGTAATGGAGCTGGAGCTATGGCTTAGCTGTTAAAGGTGCTTGCCAGCCAAACCAAAGGACTCAAGTTCGATTCCCAGGTACCCATGTAGAGCCAGATGCCCCTAAGGTGGCATGTGTGTCTGGCATTTGCACTGGCTAGAGGTCTAGGGCCTACCCTCTCTCCCCTCTCTAATAAATAATTAAATAAAAAATTTAAAAGATGAGTAATGGTGAAAAGTGAGGAAAGGAGATTTGATCAAATTGTACATTGGGAAGAGGAATAGATGACAGGGTCCAGTGATCCAAAGTCTGTCTTCAGGAAACAGGTGTGAGCTGTAGGTTTAAAGGAGGCAGAGGGCAGCAGAGTTTTGGTCAGGCTGTGGTCTGTTTGATCATTGTCTCAAGTCTGGTTCTGTAAGGTGGCTCAAAGAAGTCCTTACTACTTGAGACCCCCATAATATAATTATCCCTGCAGAATACATCCTCATCAGCATAGATAATGGTTTAAATATTTTTTATTTTTATTTATTTTTGAGAGAGAGGGAGAGAGAGACAGAATGGGTGCGCCAGGGCCTCCAGCCACTGAACTCCAGGCACATGGCACCACCATGTGCTTATGTGGGCACTGCTTTAATTGAACCTGGGTCCTTAGGCTTCTCAGGCAAGCATCTTAACCACTAAGCCATCTCTCCAGCCCAGCACAGATAATTTTAAAAAATATTTTTATTTATGAGAAAGAGAGAGATAATGAATAGGTGCACTGGGGCCTCTGCCACCTCAAGTGAACTCCAGACACATGTGCCATGTTGTACATCTGGCTTTATGTGGGTACTGAGTCATTGGACCCAAGCCTGCAGCCTTTGCAAGCAAGTACCTTTAACTGTTGAACTATCCTCCCAGCTCAGCATAGGTAATTTGAGTGGTGGTCTTGTGGCTCAGACTCACTGGTGCTTGGCAATAGTTTCAGTCCCTTGACATAAAGATGTTTATTAATCAGTGCTGTTACTGGAATCTAAGATGACTACAGAAATAGGACAGCGACTGGAGCACATTGGGGTTGGGTGGGATAGGGACCTTAGAACAGGACATTGTAAAAGCTGGTAGGCAGTAAGATACCTAAAAGGAGACAGATACAAAACGAAGGCAGAGATGCCAGAATTTTCTTCTGCTTTTAGTTACCTTGTCGGCCCAAATGAAAAATCTTTTCAGCAAAATGCTTTTCTTTTCTTTTCTTTTTTCTTTTTCTTTAGCAGAAACAGTTTTTAAGTGGCTGCTATACTCCCAAGGGTGATGCTAACCAGGTAGGAAGTGGAAATAAAAAAAGGGTGACTTGATTGTTCTCCATTTATGTGGCTGAGGCTGAAGTACCTCCATCAGAGAGAGTTTGTACACAGGGGCTCAAGTATGTGAGTTCTTGTCTGTACACACCGGGGATGACTCACTTCAAACCAGAACAGTGATGTCAAAACACAGGACTGAGTGAGACCTTAAGGTTTCAGCAGCAACACAGTTGGCAGCAATAGCAGGAAGAGAGAGAGAGAGAAAAAAAAGAGTAAACAAGAGAGAGAGCCCATACTACTTACAACCATACCCAGGTAGAGGGGAGGCAGGGGTTCTGTTTGTCCAGTCCCTTGGGCTGAATACTGTGCATCCAAACTTCATGTCCACCTTATCTGGAAATAGGTCTTTGCAGATGTGATTATTTAAGATGAGGTCTTATTGGATTCAGGTCAGGTCTAAGTCTGACACAGCAGGTGTCATGGTCTAAGTGTGAGCCTCTACAGGGTCGAGTCCTACTGGAGAAGAGGTAAGTCACTGGGTGCGGATCTAGGAGCCTGGCCCTAAGATGTATGGAGAGCAGTTGGAGCTCTGGCTGTTCAATGGTGTCTGTCTGCTATGAATCTCTGGAAAGAAGCGAGATTGTTCTTCATTGATGGTGTTCCCCTGGGATTTATAAGTCGGAAATTTAACCTTCCCTCCCATAAGCTGCTCCTGGATGGGTATTTATTTGTCCAGTAACAGAAAGCTGAGTACAACAGCTGGTATCCATGGAAGAAGAGGAACACACAGACACACAGGGAAGAAGGCAGGATGAGCAGAGGCAGAGGCCACCGTGAGACACCTGCAGGTTAGGAAATGTTACATGCTGGTGGCTACTGCAGGGCTAGTTAGGCAGAGAGAGGCAGGGCACAGATTCTGCCTCACAGCTTCAGAAGGAACCGACCTGCCTGCACCTTGCTGGCAGACATGTGGTTTCCAGAACCGCAGGAGAACGCGTTTCTGTTGTTTTAAATCAAGTTTGTGAAATTTCATAGAGCAGCCCCAGTTATTAATTGATGTGAGCATGTGTGGATTCAGGAGATTCATCTGGAAAATGAGAAATTATATGAATCTGTTTGAATCCTAAACTGGGAAGGCAAGCTACACTAATTACAGATGGCTAAACAGGTGTCTTATCTGTTCTGATGAGCCAAGAAAGTGCTAAGCTAATGACATCTTACGATATTTTTGTAGGTAAGATAGAAAAGTATGAAATTCTTTTCCACAGTGAGAGTCTGAGTAAGGGCCTCAAGTAGGCTTCACGCCCAACTGGATTGACAGAGTAGCAGTGACCTTGGAAAATGTGAGGCTCTGTCCTTCATGTTGGCCTGGATAAAGCTTTGAGTCTGTTCTTATCAAGTGTACAAGAAATGCAAAATTGAGCCGGGCGTGGTGGCGCACACCTTTAATCCCAGCACTTGGGAGGCAGAGGTAGGAGGATCGCCGAGAGTTTGAGGCCACCCTGAGACTACATAGTTAATTCCAGGTCAGCCTGAGCCAGAGTGAGACCCTACCTCGAAAAAACAAAAAAAAAAAAAAAAAAAAAAAAAAGAAATGCAAAATTGTCAAGATCAACGAATACGATAGCAACTTCCACATACAAACTACTCAGGGCAGCTAAACAAGGAGACCCGAAGCCCCAAGACTAAATTTGAGGAAGACCAGTGTAAAGTTAAAGCTTTAGCCCCCTGCCCCTAAATCAACTGTGGACTGTGGAGATGGCCCAGTGGATAAAACACCACACAAGTGTGAGTACCTGAGTTCACATCCTCAGAACCCATGTAAAAGCCAGACACTGTGGTGGGCATCTGTAATCCCAGCATGCCTATGACATGATGGGAGATGGAGATGGGAGACTCTTCCAGAAGCCCATGAGTCAGCCAGCCTGGAGAACTGAAAGATGAACAGTGAGAGGCCCTGCCTCAAACAAGGTAGGAGGCAAGGACTGACCGTCAAAACCCAGAGACTGACTGGTGCATCCACGGCCCCGCGGTGATCACTGAGGAGGGCCGTCAGGGGACTGAGGGCAGGGAGAGGGGACATAAGAGTATGACCCAATGGGAATATGGCCATTTTGCAAAGTGGTCATTTATTAAAGTTCTCGATTACAAAAAAAAAAGCATTGAAGCTGGGCGTGGTGGCGCACGCCTTTAATCCCAGCACTCGGGAGGCAGGAGTAGGAGGATCGCCGAGAGTTCAAGGACACCCTGAGACTACATAGTGAAGTCCAGGTCAGCCTGAGCCAGAGTGAGACCCTACCTCACAAAACCAAAAAAAAAAAAAAAAAAAAAAAAAAATGGATCACAAAACCTCAGAATTCCAAGTGGTTTCTCTCTGGTGATGACCTTCCTCATAGAGAAATCAGAGAGGGAGGAGTGGATCAGCAGTGCTGTGGCCATAGCAGCTGCCCTGAACCAGGGAGGTGAGCCAGCAAAGGAAGTGACACTGCACAAAGCTGTGACAGCATCTATGCCCCACCCTACTCCACCTTACAGCACTTCTCTTCTGCCTTCAAAATCTCACAGAAACATCTCTGGTGGGAATGCCAACTGCAAATTAGACAGAGAAGGGAATTCTAGGAAGTGTAGTTCCAAATTCAACTGAATTGATACCTTACAAATCCAATATAACATCTGAAAGATTGCTTTTTAATTTCTAAAAACTTTTCACTGAGCTAGGAATATAGCTCAGCAGTAGAGTGAATATTTTTGCATGTGAGAGGCCTTGGTTTGATCACAGCATCACACGTGTATGCACACACACACACACACACACACGCACACAAGAAAACTTCTACTATTGACTATTACATTTCAGGACTGGAGAGATGGCTCAGTAGTTAAAGGTACTTGCTTGCAAAGCCTGATGGCTTGGATTCAATTCCCCAGTATGCACGTAAAGCCAGATGCATAAAGTGGCACGTGCATCTGGAGTTTATTTGCAGTGGCAAGAGGCCTTGGCACATCCATTCTCTCAAATATTACATTTCTTTTTAAAAAAATTTCTTTGACAATTTTCACACATGTATGTAAGGTATTTTGATCATACCCTCCCCCATTAGCTTCTTTTGTCCCCCTCTTCTACTGAACCTCTTCTTTCCAACTAGTTCCTCTTCTATTTTGATCTCCCCCTCTCCCCCTATCCATGATGTCAGGTTGATGGGCCCAATATTGTGCAGGTCTTGTGCAGGTAACGACAGCCACTGTGAGGTCCTGAATGCAATGGACATTCAGTGCCTGGAAGACAGTGTTCCACAGCTCTCCTCCCCATCCTTTGGCACTTGCATGATTCCCACCACCTCTTCCAGAAGGTTCCCCGAGTCTTGTGATAGAGATGGTCTCACTTATTGCTGAGTAGTCCACAGTCATATAGTCTCAGCACTGCTATCTGTAAAAAAAATAAATAAATAATGCACCCACAGTTTCTACATGTCTTTAACTAAGTTTCTCCAAATGGTAACACCTTCTCAACCATAGTGTCATGATCAAAAACCAAGAAATTGGCATTATAATACTACTAGCTAACTTACTGATCCTATTCAAATCAAGTCGATTGTCTCACTACTGACCCTTTTTTTTGGTCCAAGATCCAATGCAGGCACCCACATAGCATTTAGTTGTCAGATCTTAGGCTTTTACAGTTTGAGACAGCTCTTTATCTCCTGAAAACCTTCTCAAGAATAAAGATTACAAACCAGGAAATGTCCAGAACAGTGAAAGTCTAGAAAGCAAATACCCCAAAGAGACATTGCTGCCAGCCTCAAGAGAAGTGGTAGAGGGATGCATTCATTATCTTCGACACCAGAGGACCCTTGGGTGGAAGATGAGCTGCATTCATTCCTTGTTTCCCCAGTGGGTTGACAGAGAAGCAACAGGCAGACTGATCCCAGGAAGATTTCATCTTGGTACGAGGCGGCACGCTTGATCAGTTGAAAATGACTTTCGGAACCCTTGGCTTTGTGCCATTCTGAGCTGGAATCAGAGAAGACAGACAGGCCTAAGGAGCAAGCAACCAGGTAGTGGCAGGTCAGGGGTGAGGGGGCCGGCCAGGGCCACATGACTTAGGGATGTCCAGCTCAGGCCAGAGAGCAGAAGGTTCAGCAGCTGGGACAGAGGACAGCTCTCTCTTGGCTGTTAGAATCTGTGAAGAGGTCATTTTGAGACAGTCTCACCCGACCAGTTTGTCTCTGAACTATCAAGAGAGGAAAGCTTTGATATGGGAGTTCTGAGTTGGGAACAGAAACACAGTGGTCACTGAGGCATGGGAGGAGCTGAAAAAGAGCCAAATCCACTTCCTGGCAGGACTTCAATCTGACCAGTCCCTGTTGCTAATTGTTCGGTCAAGATTCTTCAAAGGTATGTTAATTGTATCTATCTGAAATCCATGTCGTCACTAAACAACAAAGCCATCTACATGGCAGCAAGCAGACATCTTAGCTACACGTCTATTTTTTCAAGTTAATCAGTAGTTGAGATTTTTTGTCAGGTTTGTCCAGCAAACATTTAATTCACCACAAAAGCCCTGAGAGCAAGTACCAACAGCTGTACAATTGCTGTGGCACTGTCATTACTGAGGTACCATCCATCTCTCTAGCCACAGATACACATGTCTGCCTGTCCATGTGTCCATTCATCTTCTGTCGACCCCGCCCGTCCATTCACACCCTCTGTCATACCGACACTGATTTAGCTGCTGCCATCCATGCTCTGTCCTGAGCGCTGAGAGTAATTACCATCCCTGCTGCTGAGGCGCCTCTGGGTTGGTGGAGGGTCAGGTACAAAGGTAACCAAGAGATGAAGCTGTCACCCGGGGTGACCCTGGTACCCATGTAAAGCCGGATGCACAAAGTGGAGCATGTGTCTCGACTTCATTTGCAATGGCCAGGAAGCTCTGGAGAACCCATACTCACTCTCTGTCTGTCTGCCTCTTTCTCTTTGTCCATCTCTCCCTCTAACAAATAAATATAAAAATTTTTAAAGTTATTGGCTATGTTTTGGATAAGTGGCCCCCAAAGGCCCATGTGTTAAAGGCTTGACCACTAGCCTGTGATACTATCGGGAGGTAGTGGACCCTTTAAGAAGTGGGAGGAAGTTAGGTCATTAGGGATATGTCCTTGAAAGAGTTATTGAATAACAGCCCCTCTCTCCCTCCTTCCCTCCCCTCTCTCATTTCCCAGTTGTCATGAGGTGAGCTGTCTGTGTGTTTGCTCCTGCCATGACATATGGCCTTGGCAACAGGACCAGTTGACCATGGACTGATATCTCTGAACTACTGGGTCAACTCTTTTTTTGTTGTTTTTTGTTTGTTTGTTTGTTTGTTTGTTTGTTTGTTTTTTTCAAGGTAGTGTCTCACTCTAGCCCAGACTGACCTGGAATTCACTCTGTATTCTCAGGGTGGTCTTGAACTCAGGGTGATCCTCCTACCTCTGCCTCCCGAGTGCTAGGATTAAAGGTATGCACCACCACGCCCTGCTCTGGGTCAACTCTTAAGTTGATTATCTGCAGCAGTTTGTTACAATAACAGGGCTACATCTACAGGACTATGTAATAAATATTTGTATTTTTATAAGCATATTCAGATTTAATGTGACTTTTGAGAAATTCTTGGGATTAGTATCAGATTCAGGGGAATGCAACTTAAGAAATATATACTGAGTGCCAACTAAAAGGAAAAGATCAGACTCAAGATTATAAAATCCTGTCTGATGAATTTACATGGTTCCACCTAAGAACTACTAGTGACAAAGCCACCAGAAGCTGGCAAAATGGGGGCTGGGAAGATGCTCAGTTGATAAAGTGATGGCTCAGTTGTTTGGCTTGCAACACGGCCTCAAATGCATCCCCCAGTGCCCACATCAATGGCAGGTGTGGTAATGATTTACCTATAATTCCAGTGCTGGGGAGGCAGAAAGACTGTTGGATCCCTGGAGCTCACTGGCTAGTTAGTCCAGCCTAATTTGTGAACTCCGGTCCACTGAGAGACCCTCTGCCAACAAAAGGTGGATGGCATAGCTGTGTATGACAACAAGGTTGTCCTCTGGCCTCCACGTGTGCACACATGCATGTTCACCTGCACATATGTACGTGTTTCCCACACAAAAACAAAAAAAGAGCAGCAAAACATATTGGGAGGCGAAAGAAAGGAAGAGAGGGGATTGGCGTTTTCTTTTCTTTCTTCTGTCCCCACCCCCCACTGCAGTACTGGGGATTAAATTGAGGCCAATGACCATGCCAGGCAATCATTCGACCACTGAGCCACATAACCAGACCTTGTAAAGTTTCCTTTCTCTTTCCCTTCTCCTTTCTCATTTCCTTTTTCCCTTTCCTTTCCTCTTTCCTTTCTCACTCCCCTCCTTACTCCCTTTCCCTTTCTTTCTTCCTTTTTCCCTTCCTCCTTCCCTCCTTCCTTTCTGTCCCCCCCCACGCCCCCCGTTCTTTTCTTTCTGGCAAGGTCTCACTTAAGTGCCCAGACTGATCTCGAACTGGCTATGTGCACCCGATAGGTCATGAGCTTTAGATCCTCTTATATCCGCCTCTGAGTAGCTGGGACTCCCCAAATGCACCACTACACGGCTAAGAGGACTGTTAAGTCATGACTTTCCTGTCACCTACCCACCTAGTTTGCTATAGTGCAGCATACAGGACCAGAAGGAAGAGCTTGAAAACCTGACCAGCCTGAGCCAAGGTCTGGAGTGTTAGCATCATGGCAGTAAGCTGTTAAAGACTGTCTGAGGTCAGTGGTCAGGGCCACGTAGGACCTGAGTTTCAGACACTGCTCTGTCCCTCACTGACCACCTGAATTGATTTGAATCCTGTGTCATAATTTGGAGATATTACAACTCCTTTCTCAATAGTGCTCTCCGGAGTCTTAAAGGCTAAAACGGGTAAATGTGGGCAAGGTTCTCTAGAATAGAGCACATTTTTAATTTATTTTTTAAAATATTTTTACTTATGATTTGCAAGTAGCAAGAGAAGAGAGACAGAGAGAGAGAATGGGCAAGCTAGGGCTTCTAGCTGCTGCAAATGAACTCCAGACACATGAGCTGCTTTGTGTATCTGGCTTTATGTGGGTACTGGGGCACCAAACTTGAGTTGCTTTGGCTTTGCAAGCAAGTGCCTTAACCACTAAGCCACCTCTCCGGCCCCCAAGGTATTTTAGGGGATGCTAATCAAGCATCACCTCCTGCTGATTTGCCCTTTGATCTTGGGTGGGAGATATTGTAGACAGAGCCACCAAGCATCAGTTGTTTTGTCCTACTTTACACTGTGGCAGTCTTAATTTTTGAACCTAATGTTTCTGAGGTTAAAAGTACCAAACAGAGCCTAGAGTCATGTCTCGTGCCTTTAATCCCAGCATTCAGAGGCTGAGCTGGGAGGATTGCTGTGGTTTCCAGGTCAGTCTGGGATGCATAGTGAGTTTCAAAACATTATGAGACCGTCTATCAAAATACAAACAAACAAACAAAAGCCTCTATAAAAGAGGGCAAAGGGCTGGAGAGATGGCTTAGCCATTAAGGCGCTTGTCTGCAAAGCCTAAGGACCCAGGTTCAATTCCCCAGTACCCACATAAACCAGATGCACAAGGTGGTACATGCGTCTGGAGTTTGTTTGCAGTGGCTAGAGGCCCTGGCGTGCCCATTCTCTCCCTCATTCTCTCTCTCTCTCTCTCTCTCTTTCTCCCCTCTCCCCCCTCCACCTCTCTTTCTCTTTAATAATACAAATTTTAAAAAGAGGGCAAAAAGGCACCCCATAGTGTGCCTTTAAAATCAAATGAGATATAAAGTTACAAAATTATTAAAAGAAAGATTCTTAAGGCAAGTTTAATAGATGATGAAACAGATGGAGAGGGTTGCAAGGGGGGACGTATGCCATGAGAGAGCATAGTGGGATTCCAAGGCAAGAGAGGCTTCTGCTCCCAGGAACAAACTGAGATTGTTCCTTAACATTAGTTACCTTCTCCTTGCTGAGACAAACTAGCTGACAAAAATCAATTTCAGGGAGGAACTTTTATTTCAGCTCACAGTTACCTTCCATCATGATGGGGCAGAGCTTGAGGGAACTGGTCACATTCATTTCACAGTGAGGAAGCAGACAGGGATGAATACTAGTGTTCAGGCAGCCCTCTCTCCTTTGAAAAGGAGAAAGAGAGAGAGAGTATGGGCACACCAGGGCCCCTGTCACCGCAAACAAACTCCAGGCAATGCACTACTTTGTGTGTCAGACTCTGTGGGTACTAGCAGATGAACCCTCGGCTGGCAGGCAGGCTTTGCAAGTAAGTGCCTTTAACTGCAGAGCCATCTCTCCATCCCTCTCTCCTTCTTACACAGTCCAGATCCTCGTCTCATGGAATGGTGCTGCCCACAGTTAAGGTGGCTCTTCCCACCTCACTTAACCTAGTCTAGATAATTCCTTACAAATGATTCTACATCCTGTCAAGTTCACAATGAATATAAACCATCAGACCTTTCTTTTACATTTTCAGGGGAAGCAGAATGTTCCTAACCACATGACCCATCCCACATATTTAGAAGACAAGGCAATACGAATAGGGGAGGGAGTAGTCAGAAAAGCACTAGATACGTCAGGTGACCTTGGGGCTTTCCTACCCAGCCTTGGGCCCTGGGCAGTATCTGGCCTCTCAAAGCAATCACATCTGCAAGGACACGAGTGTACCAAAAAGCAAGGCTTGGCACACGCTTGACATAAGAAACCAATTCCTGCTCCGTTTCCTCTGATCTTTAATGAGTGCATGCAGAGAAGTATTCAAAACAGCTCAAGTTTCCTGAGAACTTAGTTGGGTACCATGTCATTGTCCTTTCCTTTTTCTTTTATTTACTTATTTTTTCTTTGAGGTAGGGTCTCACTCTAGCCCAGGCTGACCTGAAATTCACCATGTAGTCTCAGGGTGGCCTTGAACGAATGGTGATCCTCCTACCTCTGCCTCCCAAGTCCTGGGATCAAAAGTGTGTGCTATCACGTCCAGCCTTATTGTCCTTTTTTGTTGTTTGTGTGCCTAATCCTCACAACAGCCCTCTGGGATATGTATAAATGTTACCGCCATTTACAGAAAAGAAAGCACAGAGAACTTAAGGAACTTGCATAACATCACACAGCCCTTGCCCCTAAGTGCTCTGCTGCATAGCCTCACTCCCAGTGGAGTCACAAACTCAGTCCTCACTCAGCGTGCAAGGGACTCAGAGTAATGAAATGGAAGTTAGTGCAAAGCCTTGCCCAGATGGAGCAGAGTTCCCTCTACCTTTCAAGTCAGATCCATCCATATATATATGGTTTATCCAGGTAGGATCTCTCTCTGGCCCAGGCTGACCTGGAATTCACTATGTAGTCTCAGGTTGGCCTCAGACTCACAACGATCCTCCTACCTCGGCCTCCCGAGTGCTGGGATTAAAGGTGTGCACCACCACACGTGGCCAGTCAGAGATTATCTGACTTTTTAATTTGATACTGCTAAATGGTCATGTAGAAAAAGGGGTGAGGATAACAAAATTAATATAATACTGTGTCTCATAAGCTGCTAGTAGCTCAGGTCCAGCTGGATATTAAAGAATGAGGGCAAATGGGCTAGGGTGATAGAAGATTCTCCTTTGAGTAAACAATTGAAAACTAACATTTATCCACAAGAGGAGCAGTGAAACTAAGGATTTCCTAATCAAAGACACCTAGACATGATACACATTGGCCCCAAACAATTAGTGTGAAACAGATCAAGAAGTCAGCTGCTACCAAAGTGGAAGATAGAAGTGATGAACAGCCTGGAAATGGGAGTTGTCATGGAAACCCATCAGGCTGGGCAATGTGGCCCAATAACACAAGGAAGGGAGAGTCCAGGCCACAGATGAAGGTAGGCAGGATTTGACTTCGAGGGCTCTGCCTGGCAGGCAGGAAGAATCTGGTTTGTTACCAAAACCTGGGTGAGCTTCCATACATTCATGCTTTGATCAATGCCCATGTATCTCTCTCTCCTTTGGCGAGTGCCAGGATGCAAACATGAGATCATAGCTGCCCTAGGAAGCTCATGAGTCTCCCGGGGCAGACGAATGGGCAGGCGTGCAATGATTATATTTCTGGAATCTGTTGGGGGTCAGTTGAGAGAGAGAGAGAGAGAGAGCAGGTCCAGATTCAGAGAAGGTGAAGTCCAGGCTGCAGCTCTGAGAATAGTGTGGTACTTTTTAGGTGGTTGCTGGTGAATGGTGTCACTTTCTGGCAGGGGAAATGTCACTTACAAAGGCACTGGCATCCGAGCTAGTTTGATGTGTTTGGAAAAGCATGTTGTTGGCATAATTGGAGTGGAGGGCCTGAGTGGGAAACTGTGATGGGTGGTGCAGGAGTGGGGTGAGGAAGACTGCACCACCTCTAGGAGTTTGCTAAGATCCCCAAACTGCCTGCCAGGGTGCTACATTACCTAGTCCTCTCAGCCCCGAGGGTTGCTGACTCCAGGATCCTCAGTGGATAGCAGAGGTTGCTCGAGTCCCTTACAGAACATGACATAGTATTCGCACTTCACCTGGGTGCGTTCTCCTGGGTGCTTTCAGTTGTCTCTCAATTACTTATAATATCTAATGCATTACAAATGCCATATCAGTCTTTTTGCTTTGTTTACAAAGTAATGATAAGAAAATGTCTGTACATGTTCAGTACAGAGGTATTTTTTAAATGGTTTTATTTTGAGATGTGTGTATGCGTGTGACTGTGTGTGAACATGTGGGTGTACATGCCAGGGCATGGGTGAAGAGGTCAGAGAACACTCTCAGGTGTTGGTCCTCCACCTTGTCTGAGGTAGGGTCTCTAATTGTGTACTACTGTGTTTCCGCTTCTAGGGATTCTCTTGTCTCGACCTCTTGTCTCACCATAGGTCTGCTAGGATTCCAGAGGTGTGCTAGAGCATCTGGCTCCACGTGGGTTCTAGGGATCACAAGTACTCACACTTGCACAGCAAGTGCTTTATCGCCTGAGCTGCTCCCCAGCTCCTGAAAAATGAATTTTGCAATCAGCTGAATCCACAGATGCAGAACCTATGGATACAGATGCTGACCAGTTTTTCAAAATACAAAATTTCAGTGTGTAGTGAAACCAATTTAGTTTCTAAAGGCTCTTAGAGTCTTTTTAAGAAAGTGAAAAATATTGTTTTTCAATAACTAGATATACTCAAACATTGCCTTTCATGTGATCTGTAGTGGGAAATCTAACTTTTGGGCTTTAAAAAATATTTTATTGGGCTGGAGAGATGGCTTAGCAGTTAAGGCACCTGCCTCCTAAGCCAAGGACCGCTGGTTCCAATCTCCAGTGGTTCCAATCTCCAGGTCCCACGTTTAGCCAGAATCACAGTGACACAAGGGCGCAATGCCGCACTTGATCACATGGGGGCACACGCATCTGGATTTCGTTTGCAGCAGCTGACAGGCTGCTGGTGCGCCCATCTCTGTCTGTCTCTCCTCTCCCTCTCTGTGTGTCTCTCTGCATCTCTCTCCAAAAAAATATATATATTTTATTATTGGGGGGGTGCTGGAGAAATGGCTTAGTAGTTAAGGTGCTTGCCTGCAAGGTCAAAGACCCAGGTTCAATTCCCCAAGACCTGTGTAAACCAGATGCACAAGGTGACACATGCATCTGTAGTTCATTTGCAGTGGCTTGAGGCCCTGTGTGCCCATTCTCTCTCTTTCTCTCTGCTTCTTTCTTTCTCTCTTAAATAAAAAAATATTTTTAAATGTTTTATTTTTATTTATTTATGAGAAAATAAGAGAGGGGGAGAGAATGGGTGTACCAGGGATTCCAGCCACGGCAAACTCCAGATACTTGTACCACCTTGGGAATCTGGCTTATGTGGGTTCTGAGGAACTGAACCTAGGCCCTTAGGCTTCACAGGCAAGTACCTTAACCACTAAGCCATCTCTCCAGCCCTAACAACTTTGAAAAATATTTTATTTATTTGTTTGAGAGAGAGAGAAAGAGGCAGATAGAGAGAGAGTGGGCACACCAACCACTTCAAACAAACTCCAGACACATGTGCCACCTTGCCCATTTGGCTTTTTTTGGGTACTGGGGAATCGAACCTGGGTCCTTTGGCCTTGCAGGCAAGTACCTTAACCACTAAGCAATCCCTCCAGACCATAACTTTAGTGTTTTAATTCCACTCTGTCATGGACTGATACTTTAGTAAATACAAAAATAACAGTGAGCTGGAGAAGAGTCATGTTCTTCAATGTCACAGGAATGTCAAACTGCTATAAGTTCTTAAAACATGCTTTGTTTACTAATGCTTTATTGGGATAACTCATATAGTGTACAATTAACCATCTAGAGTGTACAATTCAAGGATTTTTAGTGTATTCACAGCCATATGACCTTCACCACAATCAATTCTAAAACATGTTCATCTTGCCTGAAACAAACTTTCTAACCATTATCAGTTAATCTCCCTTTTCCTCCAAGCTCCCATTTCCCAAGCCCTACAAATCACTAATTTGCTTTCTGGTTCTATAGAATTATCTGTTCTGGATATGTCATATATATATGGAGTTACATACTGTGTGGTCTTTTGTGGCCCACTTCTTTTTTCACATACATTGTAAGGTAATTTTTATTTAATGCCTTAAGAAATTCAAGAGGATCCCAGCTACCTGCCAATTCCAGTGATCTCAGTAATATATTGACATCTTCAAGATGAAGAAGTGGGTAGAGAGGAAGACAATTCTACCAAACAACTTGATGTCGTAGACATCACCAAGTTCACGGTGCAGGTATGAATAAGCTCCAGGGTATGAGATGCAGATGCATTTCTCTGCTGCCTGGATGAGGCTCCTGAAATTGTGGGATCTGAACACTGTCATGCGTGAGCCTGCCACGAATCTCTTTGTGTCCTGAAGGGCTTCCGGGAGAAGCATTTGCAGTGAAGACCCTGATTACCTTCCTCAGCTCCCCACGGCCTCTGTGCCATGCTGATGATAACCTCAGAGAGTGCACGGATTTCCTCAATGATCCTGGAAGCATCAACCCCCTGTTTCACAAGAGAGACAGGAGAAAAGAGACCGTTACTCCACCTTTTCCTCTGTTCCAAGTGTGACCTGCAAGGACTGATTTGCCTCCCCTCAGGGACCTTTGACCTGCAACTCTGTCTGAACCTGGGCCTCAGCGTCCTTGTACAAAGCATCTTTTACTCTTGCCATAGCCCAGACCCAGGGGAAACACCATGTGCCAACTGCCCACTTTGTTCCTAGGCAGGCCTGAGTAACTGCACCCAGTTGACCCTTGAGGACAGGCTCTGGCTTGCTTAAAGGCAGCTCCCAAAGCCGCATAGAAGCTTCACGGCAGGATTCTACCAACTCGGGTCCACTTTCTGTCTTCTCCGTGATGAAGGCTGTTCATTTGGGGGCATTCGGGCCCCAGACAAGCTTCTCTCTACCAGAAGGAAGCCAGGAGGGGGAACCAGAGGAAGTGCCAGGGTTTCCAAGTCCTCTGTTCTGCTGGGGTCTGGGTGGGGCCCTCCGCTCTGTAAGGCTGGCCAAAACTCTTGGCAGCAAATTCTGGAAAGGCTCCCAGGGATGTAGAAGGCACATGGAATCTAAGTGTTTCATGAGGTATGGTCATGTTGTGAAGGAAAATGACTTCCTTCTATGTGCTGTCTCCTGGGATGCAGCTCCACAGCCCCAGCTTAGCCACACAGCTCTCTTGCTCAGACCCTCCAGGATGGCTTTCTAGGCTGGATCACTGCCCAAGAAGATGACGAGCATTTCTTCTTAAAAACATTTGTTTTTGAGACAGGGTCTCATGTAGCCCAGGCTGGCCTTGAACTTGCTGTACAGCAGCAGAGGAGCGCCTTGAACTTCCGATCCTCCAGTCTCCACCTCCCAAGTCCTAGGATTACAGGTTTGTGCCACCACATCTGGCTGAAAATGAACACTTCAAAAGAAAGGGCATTATCAGTGGAGCCTGGTGGCGCACGCCTTTAATCCCAGCACTCGGGAGGCAGAGGTAGGAGGATCACCATGAGTTCGAGGCCACCCTGAGAATACATAGTGAATTCCATGTCAGCCTGGACCGGAGTGAAATGGTGCAAACTATCTCAAAAAAAAAAAAAAAAAAAAAAAAGAAAGAAAGAAAGAAAGAAAGAAAAGACAAAGAAAGAAAGAAAGAAAGAAAGAAAGAAAGAAAGAAAGAAAGAAAGAAAGAAAGGCATTATCTATTTCTTAGAAAAATCAAGATAACTGCAGAAACGGAGGATAGTGTTTATGGAGAAATGTAATATAAAGGCTAGACCAGACCATGTAACGTTAGCAGCATGTTCTGTAGGCAAAGCCAGTCTGTGGATATGAGTACTTGGGGGCTGGGCTGAGGCCCAGGGTCCTACAAGCAACAGCCAGACATCGGGCAGTCCAGCAACTCCCTGACCCCCCCCCCAGGACTGCTCTGGCTGCTGAGTGGAAGAGGCATAAGCAATGACTGTGCAGGAAGGAAGGTGGGTGTGGGTCACGGTGGGACAAGGGTGGAGAAGGAGCTGTGCTGGCGTCCCCTGGGAGAGTACTGGCAAGTGCCGGAAGAAGAGAAGATGAGGCTGACTCCTAGGACTGGAGGTGAAGCAAGTTTACTGATCGGAGGATATGGACTGCAGGGAAGTTTGGCATTGGGTACTTGCTGGGCACTGGAAGATGGCCACTCACATCCCCATGGGGGTCCAAGGGGGCAGGCAGGGAAAAACCCCAGGCTGGGCTATATGAGCAAGGGTCAGCAGGGAGACTAGGAAAGAGTTAGAAGATGCATACATCCCATGGACTTCCAGTTCAAAGTCATGGTTTTCATGAGCGGCTGGAAGACCTGCAGGCTCCTAGGGAATCTTGCTCACTGCCAGCTGTCCCCAAGCTGCAGCATCTGCCAATTGTCACAGAAGGAGCAGGGCCAGTTGAGGTTTGAGAAGGGCTGGCAGCTGTTTGTAACAATGCAGGGGAAAGTTTCACCTGGTGCGTGTGAAGGCAATGCCAGAAAACACCTGTCTGACCACAAGAGTCAATTTCTCCTTAATTAACGGCACTTGTTCCAGTGGTGTGCAGGACAAGCAGGTGCAGAGTGACCCTCCAGTTCACGTTTGTAAACAGGAACTCAGGAGTTTGCCAATTTTCATTGATCTTTCTGGTGAGTAGTGGTCTTCTCTGATCGTTTGTCCCCTGTCCCTTCTTAGCCCACTGGTCCACAGACCAGTGCAGAACTAATCCATGCATTCTGTCAGCCAGCATCATGGTTCAGAGCTCATCAGTATTGAAGCATGGGTCAGTTCCTTTTTTGTTTTTATGGCTGACTAATATACCATTGTGTAAATATACCACATTTTGTTTATCCATTTGGTTGATGGGCATGTGGGTTGTTTTATTTTTTATTTTTTGGCTGTTATGAATAATGCTGCAGTCGTGTACAGGGCTTTGAGTGGAAATACAGTCATTTCTCTTGGGTTTACATCCAGCAGTGGAACTGACAAGTCATATGATAACTCTAAGTTTATCTTTTTGAGGAACTACTACACTGATTTCCACAGCAGCTGCACCATTTCACATTCCATCAGCAGTGTGAACTTTCTAATTTCTCTGCGTTCTTGTCAACATGGTTCTGATTAGTGTTTTTTTTTTTTTTATAATGGCCACTGTATTGGGTATGAGATGATCTCTTTAATAGTTTTGATGGATACTTCCCTGGTGATTAATTATGTCAGTATTTTTTCATGTGCTTCACAGTCACTCTTCATTTCTGCTCCTATCTCCTTCCTGGTTGGTGGTAAACAGTTTAGCAACCTTCCCTGGAGTCACACTGGACTGGAAAGTATGAGAACATCACAATGAGTGAGTTTAAGTGTTAGTTCGTGGAACTTTTGCTTCAGCGAGGGTGCTAGTCAGGTTTCCATCACTATAGCAAATACTGAGATAAGCAACTTCCAAAGGAAAAAAAAAAAAGGCTAATGTTGGCCTCTGACAAATGTATAGAAATAGAAAACAGATTAGTTATTGTATAGGGCTAGAGGAAAATAAAGATTAATTGTTAATGGGTAGAGAGCTTGCTTTAGGAAAGATGAAAATGTTCTAGAATTGGGTGTGATGATGGTCACATGATGCTGTGAACAGACCAAATAATCGTTTTGGAAGTTCTGGTCTAGGCTTGATCAGCCTCATTGGCTTTGGGCCGGTGGTAAGACAGCATTCATGATGGAAGCCATTCACCTCATGGCTAGAAGTAAAAGAGAGAGGATGAGAAAAGGACCGGGGTCCCCAAATCCTCTTAGAGGTCACACCCCACCTTGGGGACATGAACACCACCCACTGGGCTCCACCTCTTAAAGGTTCTATAATCATCGAACAGCACCAGGCTGCAGACTAATTAACCCCAGAGCCCCTATGGTACATTCTAGATCCAAACTGTAGTAAGTAGATGGATGTGTTTATGTGTTTTAGATTGTAGCATAAAGTGTATTTCTATCTCTATGCTACTGTGAACCTTTGACCTAAAGCTCTGCTGATGTCCATCCGCACCTAGAACAGAATAGGCCATTCTGGAAGGGGGGCGTTGTCCTATAAGCAAACAAATAGATGGCAAAAGCCAGTCTTCATGGCAAAGGATCACCGGCTGAGCTCTGAGAAAATCTGCCTGGTGACTGCAAAACATGAAGCAATAAAACAGCTCTTAAAGATAGACTCATTATTTAGAACTCAGTAAAACATTGTTAAATGCTTTAAAAATATTCCCATTACACTCTACTAATCTGATACAAAGTGTTTAAAGCTCTGACTTTATTTCATGAAAATAGAGTTATTTAATAGTCTGTTTACTTAGACTGTTATGGTGGTACATACCTGTAAGTCCAGCACTCAGGAGGCTGAGGCAGGAGGATTGCAATTTTGAAGCCAGCTTGGGGTTCATCATGCAGCCCTATCTTACAACAAACTAAACAAAACACAAACCAGGTTGGTTTGTACGGAATCGTTCCCAAAGGTTATGTCTGAGTCTATCCTTGTTGTGTGTACCACATGTGAATTTCTGTGTGTGTGCACATGTGTACAAATGTGTGTCCGATCTGACAAAGCTGGATATAAGCCCCTGCTGTACCTCCTTCGGGCTGGGTGACTTGAGCAGACAATGTCACTTCTCAAGCCTTATTGCTTCAGCGATGGAGCAGCTATCTCTTAGTGCTACCAGGAGGGTCATGTGGGAGTGAACGAGCTGGCAGGAGCTCAGGGAAATGCAGAAAGCTGTTTCTTCTAGATCTAGTGCAGCCGTTTACCATGGCACTCTGTCTGTCTGCCTGTCTGTCCTCTGGTCTAGGGAGGTCAGTTTGCAGAGTCAGTCACAGGGACCCTCCTGAGGGACAACCTCCTGTCCCCTCAGAGCTATAATCTCTTAAAACAGGACTTTGTGCCCTTGAAAAGTCCTCTGAAAGCTCCCAGGGGTCCAGCCGTAGGGTTCCTCACAAGGGTCTTTTGGCCACATGGGAGGCAGCCAGAGACCTGTTGTGGAATGGTGGGTATGTTTCTGAAGAAACACTGGACCTTCTGTGCCCAGGAAGATGCCCTGGCCAGTTAACTTCTCATCAAGGCTGTGCTCTCTCATAAAGCACACACATTCCTGAAATCATATGAACACTCTTGACAGTTAAGTGACTTTACAGTTTCCTAAGAGCTTCTGCATACAAAATGTCCATCCAACCTTAGCAAAACTATGAGGTAGGGCTATGATCCCTGTTTCACTGATTAAAAAAATTTCATAGTTTCAATCAATGATTGTTGGGCCCTGCTGCCTTTAAAAAAATTATTTATATGAGAGAGAGAGAAAGCGAATGGACTCCAGACACATGTGCCACCTTGTACATCTTGCTTACATGGGTACTGGGGAATTGAACCTGGGTCTTTAAGCTTTGCTGGCAAGCACCTTAACCACTAAGCCATCTATCCAGCCCCCCTGCTGCTTTTTGTGCCAATGACAAGGAACCACATTATGGTAGAACCATATGGCCAAGGAAAGCTGCTTATTTCATGGTGGCCAGGAAGCAAAGAGATGGAAGAAAGGGCCAGTGCTCCCGTATTCTCTTTCCAGGTATACCCCAATGACCTAACTTCCTTCCATTAGTTCCCATCTCCTAAATGTTCACCACCTCCCAAAGGCACCATCATCAGAGGACCAAGCCTTCCACACATGAACCTGGGGGGACGGTGGCACTACATTAAAGATCCAGACCATAACAAGCATCTGCTGTATGTCAGGCACTGTTCCATTTACTGAGTGGCCTAGGCATGGTGAAGTGAGGTCTTTGAAGTCTTCTCAGAGCACCTCAGCTGCCTCTTGAGTCATTTTTATCTCAGTGGGAATCATCAGACCCTGAGGAAGAGGGCACTACAGAAGGGGACCTACAAGGGACAGGCCCACAAAATGGGGTGGGGGGAGTGTGAAGTTGAGATGACAGGTGGAGGCTCCATAGGAATGGAGAACCCAGAACTACGATGTGCTCAGCTCTGGCTCAGCCAGACTGCTTTGCCCAAGTTCACTGGACCCTCTTGTCTCTGAAGTAGTACGCAAGGTCACGGGCGTGGGAGCCAGACTGATGTGTATTCAAATTTCAGATCAATATCGTCTTCCCTATTCATACAAGGGGAATAGTGAGTGCCTAATAGTGTAAGGATTCAGAGATGTGCACACAGGTTCCCCCATGACCTACACAGCTTCTGTCTCCAGCCCCACTGTCTCTCTCTTCTCACCCAATCCTGCTCCAACCGACCTTCTCTCTTTGCAAAGGCTACCAGGAATTGTATGCAAATCATCCAGACAGCTGGGATAAGAAAGGAGGCCCATGGCAACTCAGTTTCTATTACCTCTGTCCTCATGGAGGACAAGCTGAGCCCTCGGAGACCAAATCCTTCCTGCTTACCTCACCAGCCAGCTTCGTGGCATTTAACTTGGATTAACTGGGTTAATCCTTAGTCTTCAATTGCAGCAAAGGCTCTCTGACCTAGGCCAGGGAAGCCACTGGTCTGGGTCCCAGTGGGCCAAGCCATGCTGCAGGCTCAGAGCAGAGACGGAGCTCACACAAGGATATTCTGCAGCAGCTCGGTCTGACAGGGCTCCGTGCCCTCCTGCCAGTGATGACAGTGACATCCCGGAGGGTGCCAGTGGTCCTCACAAGTCCTGCCTCTCCCTTCAGTTCCCTGTTCCAGGATCACCCCATCCCATTGGCATTTTCTCATCCTGTGTGGAAACATCCCATCATGGTCAGCTTGCTGTCTCCAGAGGAGGTACCCTACCGAGTCCACGTCCCATCTAGACTTAGACTGCAGCCGTGGTGCTGTGCTTTGGAGGAAGCGCGACAGGAAGGAGAGACCAGGAGGGCTCTGGAGCCAACAGACTATATCCAGCTCAGCCACACAATCTGCTCAGAGTCCCTTAACCCAGGGGAACCTCGGTGTCATGGTTCACTTTGTGTTGCTGGGACAAAACACCTGACCGGAAGTAGTTTATGGAAGGGAAGGGGTTATTTCAGGCTTACAATTTTGAGGGGAGACTTCATCATGGCAGGGAAAGCATGGCAGAGTAGGAAGCTGTCACGTCTGTATCTGGGTGGAAGTAGACTAAGTGAGCTGAGCTGGGCTAATCAACCTTAAGGTCCACCCCAGGGACACACCTCCTCCAGCAAGGCTCCGCCTCCCAAATTGCCACCAGCAGGGGATTGACTCTGAGGCTTAATCACAAATGCATGAGGCTGCAGGGGACACTTTACACTCGGTTTCCTCTCATCTAAAGTGAGTTTAATGACACTTATTCCATAAGGTTATGCAGAGGATTAAATTAGAAAAACTGTGAATGCTCTTAACACACTGGGCACATATTCAAGGTGCTTGATAACTGTGGTTTATTCTCACTTCTGGACAGAGGATCATAAGCCAGAGCTGTCGATTAGCCAATGAACTCTCTGTTCCTTTCAGAGTGGTTTTGGTGCCTTAAAGTTGAGTAGGAGTAGAAGAGGTCCTATCTGCCCTGGAGACATGCCCAGATGATGGGGGAACTGTAATGGATGCGCTCCACTGGCAAAGCAAGATGGTGCCACCAGCACGGTGCCAGCTCTGCTGATCATTGCCTGGCAGGTCTGGCTGCAAGGAGTTTCTCTCTGAAGAGGAATGGAAGCTGTGATATTCACTTAGGGTCCTCTGCATTTTGTCCAGAAGAACTCTGCAGATGAGACTAGAATTACAAAACTGTAAATCAAAGGCCCTCTCCTGAAATGGACCTGTAACTTTCAGAAGATTCTAACTGTGTCTGTCGAAGGTTAAGTCACACCTCTGTAAACCAGACTGCCGTGCACAAAATGCATTCTTGCAAGGGAAGAGACAAGGTTCCCAATGGGCTACTGCAGTGTTCCTTTCCATTGATTGCTGGGTGGAATCTAGGAGCCTGTTGAAAGAAGCACACGGGTCCGAAGCTGATGGCAATTTTATGAGAGGCTTCATGAGACTCGGGGCAGAAGTACAGCTGCTGGAGGATTCAGGTGACGAAGCGAAGCATCCAATGAGATGCTGGCCCCTCTGAGAGACGTGAGGACTGTGTCTTTCCCTCCTCACACAATTTGATTGCTGGCACTTAGGCTGCTGATACCAGAACAGCCAAGCACAAACACAGCAGCCTTACCTCCTGGTCTTGTTGGGGCTCTGAACCGCTCAGGGCCTTGGTTTCCTTGTCAACAAGATGAAGACTTTGAGAGAGGGGGAAGCTAGGGGAGCATGTGTGGAACATTCAGGACAGGGCTGGCAGGAATACTTTTCTACATAAGTGTCAACTGTTATTTTGTAGCCAGCTAAAGGACTCATGAGTTATATTTGCCTTGCAGTGAATTCTCCCGGGGTTCCTAGGTATGCAATTGTATCATCAGTGAATAATAAAATATTTGCCAGTTCTTTTCCCGTAACCCTACTTCCTATTTTTACTTCCTGCCTTATCCCATTGGCTATAAGATAGGCCCTTTGGGGGCTCACTGAAATGGCAAGAACCAAGTTGAATTTTCCAGCAGCTCTGGGAAGGGTGGATATGAGACAAACAAAGGGGTGAAAAGCAGAGGGATGACCGAGAGACTATTGTAGCAATTTAGGTGTGATGTGAAGGTCCTGGATCACACCCTAGAAAACAGATAAGAGCCCTACAGGGTAGAGACTCCTTGAGGTCAGACTTGACCGGATGTGATGATGATACACCACAGAATAATCACAGAAGTAAGCAACCATCCGGGCATGGTGGTGCATGCCTCTAATCCCAGCACTACAGAGGCAGAGGCAGGAGGATCACCCAGGAGTTCAAGGCCAGCAAGGTCTGCATAGTGAGATCCTGCCTCAAAGAAAGCAAACGAAAAGGAAAGAAAGGAGGAAGGAAGGGAGGAAGGGAGGGAGGGAGGGAGGGAGGGAGGGGAAAAAATGGAGAAAGAAGGAAGGAAGGAAGGAAGAAGGAAGGAAGGAAGGAAGGAAGGAAGGAAGGAAATAGAGAAAGAAGGAAGGAAGGAAAGAAGGGAGAAAGGAAAGGAGAGAAGGGAGAAAGGAAAGGAGAGAAGGGAGGGAGAGAGGACAACAATGAAGACAATGCACTGTAATTTATCTGAAAAGGAGAAGAGCCAAACTTCAGTTTCTGGTTAGTTTTAGAACAACATTCAGAACTTTGCAAATATTTTATCAAGTGATACAATCTAGCTCTTTCCAAAGCACTTTACAAGTTGATTAAAGCCTGTAAAGTATTTTTAATTTATAAAGCAGCCTCCTGTATTTGCCTTGTTTAGTCCTCACAAAATCACTGTGGCGGGTGTACTTTCCAGAGTGTTGGACGGTGGGACGCCATGGCATGAAGGTTAGGAGCGTGGTTCTGGAGCCAGGCTACCAGGGTCTGAAAGCTGCTCTGATAGTCACTGGCTCCATGGCCTTGGGCAAGCCATAGAACCTCTCTGTGCCTGAGTTGCTGCAAGACTTATAGAATTCTGTTTCGGGACCTGATTCCCTCAGCCACATCATGGAGACTTAGGCAGAGGAAGGCAAAACAAGGAATAAACAGGAGGCAGAGGTCAGGAAGCCCATGCTGGGCAGGGCTGCCGCATTCCAGGCCCTCAGGGAGGTAGCAGCTTTGAGGAGCACAGGGAAGGGACCAGGGTGTGGCCCGGAAGAGAAGGAATGGTGGACACACACATGTAGTGCAGACAGAAACAGGCAGTAGCCCAGGGCTGGGAGCAGTGCTGTGGCCACAGTGGAAAATCCCAACCTGGGGTAAGAATCCCATTCAACAAATATTTATAGCACCCACACTGGGCACTGCCCTGTCCTGGCAACATGGTGCTGCTAGCAGACAGAGGGACCTCGGAGATCATTGATACAGATGAAGAGAGCCTTCGAGAGCCAGGCTGGGCGCTGAGGGCCTCCTGGCCCTGCATAGAACCATGGCCCTCTGGGAGCCAGAGCTCAGCAGCCAGTGGGCCCCACCCTCCTGCAAAGAATGGCTGAGTCACTGACCACTGGGGACATGCCTAGGCAAAGCCAGGGGACCCCCAGAGGGGAACAAAATCCGCTTCAATAACTATAACACGGGGGGGGGGGCAGGTCGGCCTCCATGGCACAAGGAGCCACAAAGCCTTCCTTCCTCCTCCTCCCTCCTTCCTCCAAAGGCTGACCCAAAGCTGGGGACGCTGAACTGGTAGGTGGGTGATAGGAAAAGTGCCTTCTTCACCCTTTAATTTCTCCACGGACCCCTACTCCACATCCATGCAGTCTGAATGTGTCATAACTGATTGCTGGCCTCACCCACCTGCTGCTACACTGCCCTGCCGTGGCTGCAGGTTCTGGCCCTGCCCCTTTCTCCAGCCTTTCCCAAGCAGGAGCCAAAGCCTCAGGTGGGCAGTAAGCAGCCTGTCTGAAACACAGGGACCCCACCCAGTGTATGGAAAAGGTCGAACCACCACCCTCTGCATGAGAATTAACATGACTGAGTGACACCAACCTCATGTAGCCCTTTCCCTGGAAACTGTGCCCCAAAGGTCAATGTTGAGGCGACCAGGGTGCTAGGGCTGCTGCTGTGGGGTTGTCCTGCTGATACCTTTAGGTTATAAAGCTATTTACAGCTTGCAAACACCCCAGCACCATGGCCATCCCCATTATGAAGATGAGGAAACCAAAACTCAGGGGTGCTAAGTGCCGGCCTCAACTCGGGCAGCCTTTATACAATAGAACCTGGAAGTGAGTCCAGGCTGACCTGAACCCAGTCTCACATTACACTAATGTCCCTGCTGCCTCTTCGTATGACATCAAGTGGACTGGCAAACCCTGTATGTCACAGCGTGCACCACATTCTGCAGGTCCTTTCATCCTTGTGTCTTCTTGTGACCCTGTGATGTCACTTGCCTTTTGCTTGGAATCTCCTCTCAGGTTCTCTTCCTCTTTTTTTTCTGTTTTTCTTTAAGAATTGCCACTTCCTTTGTGAAGTTATCCCTGTCACTCCCAGGACAGCCAAATCCTCTCCGTCCCTGACTTGTGCGTGCTAGGACATTGCAAGATGGTGTTAAGTATCTGTGCACCAGCACCCCCACCCCAAGCCCCAGAACACCACATTCAACTGTTTGCGCATGAATTGATGAATGAATAAAGTCCAAAGACGCATAACTTGGGTCATTTGGAAGGAGCGGGCCTCAGGAGGGCATACTGTCTTCTTAAGAACTGGAGAAGCTGAGGCCAGGAGAGTGACCTCACTGGTCTCTGAGTGGGAGCGAGGGTCACACATCCTCCTCATTTTGGCCATCCCCGGAGGACATTACTCAGCCAGTCTCCAGCTCCACCTACTCCTTATTGGGAAGGGACAGCTTATGGAATAATTGTTCCTGCCTGTCTCTCTCTGTTTTTCCTGTCTGGAAATTTTTCTAGAGGCACCTGCTTTCTCACTTCCTATCCCTACCCCAGTGTCCCCAAGGAGGCCTCCCTAGCGTCCCTCACAGATATCCCCCAGCCTCAGATGCCAAGTTTGAACTAGTGATGCCCTCAAACTGACCTTTGGGGTGCTGTGTTGAGTGAGGACCATGGTGCCAGCTGCCCTCCCTCTCTGGAACTGAGGACAGCACCCAGCTTGCCTGTCCACAGAGCCAGCCCACCTACCCTACTACATGGATCCTAAAATACAGCCGCGGGAGAGCCCCAAGAAGGCCTCCAGTCTGGGGTCTGCTAGACGTCAGAGCTGTAATCTGAGCAGCCTCAGATAGCCCTACCTGCACAACCATGGCCTCTCTCTCAGGAAGTTCTTCATTTCCGTGAGGAAGCCCAGGAATATAGTTATGGTTAGTTATATATAGTTAGTTACGGATGTATTCCTGAGGAGCTAGTGGCTGGCGTGAGAAAAGGGTCTCCGGGAGCCAGCAGGCCTTCAGGACTGTCTGATCCCTGGCAGGACATCAGAACCAAGGCTGGGAGCAGAGACAGCTGGAAGCCAGGAACCCATTCACCTCAGTGAGGAAGGATACGCAGGCTCCCCTGTCTCTCAGTCCTGCCTTGGGTCACCCTTGGGTGCTAGGGCCTGTACTAAGAGAGCAGGAGTAGGGTGCAGGGCATGAAATGAAGGGTCTTGGAGGGCTAACCTGTACCCTCGCCTCAGTGTAAAGAAGTGGCTCCCAAGGTCATTCCCCTGGGTGTCAATTAAGGCAAGAAGCAAGGCTGAGGCAACACCCCACATGCTCCCTCACATCCCGTCCTTCCCTGAATCCCCATCCCAGGAAGCCAGCAATGCTGGTGCAGGGCACAGGCCCCTGACTCATTGGCCCGGCGGCAGCCTCTTCGACCGACCGGACTCACACCAGCCACGTGTGTCTCTTGAGCTGGCTCACTTCTCAAGCCAGCAGGCCAAGCTCCAGCTCCAGGAGGATGCCTTGTGCTGCCAGGCCAGAACTATTGCCCCATAGGTCCCAGTTGCTCAGGGTATTCATCACAGAATTCCCCCCGTGATGTGGCGGATACTGTGAACCAACTGGCACTTCCCAGCTGCTCTCCCTGCTCCACTTCTGCAGCCAGGGTTCGTTGGTATCTTTCCTGCCCTCTCTCTTTCCCTCCCAGGGTCTCTGTGCACAGGCCTGGCAGACAGGCCTCCCAAGTGCTGGATATTACAAGCCACACCACTGTGTCCAATCAAAAGTGAGCATGGCTAAGCTACTTTTCTCATAGCCTTTCTCTGTCCCTTTTTTGTTTTTTCTTCTTTTCTCTCTCTCTTTCTCTGTGTGTCTTTCTCCCCCCTGCCCTCTCTAAGACAGGGTCTTGCTATATAAACCTAGATGGACTAGAGCTCACAGCAATCCTCCTGCTTCAGCCTCCTGAGTGCTGGGATTATAGGCATGCACCACCACACCCAGCTTGTTCAGGGCAATGACTTCCGTTACCCTGGCTGGCATAGAACTTGCTCTGCTGCCTATGTTCAGATGGTTGGGGATTTGAGCCACCTCTCTCCTATTTTCCTCTGCTCTGTCTATTCAGAAGGCCTACCAGTGTTTAAAGTAGCTCTGCCCTTGTACGTACACCCCTAGAATGCCTTGCCTTCGTTCCTGCTCTGCTTCCACACCCTTAATTAAGGATCTGACCTCTAGGCCTTCCCTCTCTAGTAAGTCATGATGTTTACTACTGCCCTTCCAAGGGCAGGGCCTCTCTTGGGCAGGCAGAACCTTGCATTCCAGCACAACTTAGCGAGTCCAGCAGGCCTTGCTATAGACTGCAGGATCCCAGCACACTTATGGTTCTGCCATTGGTGGCCTGGATATGAGGCGGTACAGACAATGCTACGGAAGCTTTGAGTCGTCAAGGTTGTATCTGATCACCCTCATTAGCTGTAGCCCTGGCCAACTTCTCCTCCCTAATCCTGGCTGGAATCATGAAATGGGGGATTCCTAGAGAATAGCCTGGAGTCAATTCTATGCACTCTCCTGAGATTCCCCAACCATCCCTATCTTCTCCCCAACCCTGTTTCAAGAGTAGCAAGGAAACTCGGGCCAAAGGCAGTGGTCAGATCTCCAGAAGGAGCCCTGGCGATTAAGGAGGATAACAAAGAGTAATAGTATCCAGCACACAAACCACATGTCTAGGGAGTCAGGGAGAAGCTGCGAGGGAAAAAAAAAATTAGGTAGTGATGCCAAGAGTGGGTACTCTGACCCAGTTTGGCTCCTGACACTAGCCTTGGGTAAGATTGTCTATGTTCTGTTATTCACATCTAAAAACCAGGCTAATAATGATATCCCCAAAGGCCTGGCCGACGGAAGTGCTCAGGGAAGAGCAGCCCATCCTACATAGCCTGGAAGACCTGGGCCAGGTTCCACCTCCTTTCAGGCTGTGACCATCCAGGCTGTGGGACAAGTTGGGCCAAGAGCTGTCCCAGGTTTCAGTGGGTTCCTGGCTAGGGAGTTCCCTGGCTCCACTCAGATTCTGTGTTCTCCGCTAACGGCAAAGAGGAAGGACAGGCTACCATAGCCAACCCGGGAGTGTGCCCCACTCCCCAGACACCCAGGTTCCTAACCTGTGACCTCTGTCTACCCACTCCTCCCTCCCTTTGCTATCCAGAACCTGGACTTTCTCCACTTAGAATACTTGATTGGTGGTACCCGCGGGTACCAACTCATCTACTGGTCTCACTTGCAAAGGCTCAAGTATCCCATGGAATTTTGGGTTCCTCAATGCCATCACCTAGGGAGCAACACAGAGGAGAAGTTTCTCTCCAGTCAGAGCTCTATTTCACACATACCCCACGGCCAGCTCCCATGGTCCTCACTGCACAGGGAAGCTATATGGGTTCAGGGGGAAGCATGGCACATTACCCACAACAGTGGCCCAGCTTACCAGGCACAGCTAGGTGACCCCTATAAAACTGGGGTTTGAGCACAATGCATCAAACTATGCTGCCCCACAGCAAAAGGGTTCTGCAAACGGAAGGTGCAACCATTCGTGCAGGGGACCGTTAGGAACTCTGAGCACCTATACTCAGAACCAGTTGAACGTACACTGCTAAAGGGATAGAGCAGAGCCAGGGAGCAGGGGACACGGTGCTAGGCAGAGGTCACAGAGTGAGGGCAACACTGACAGCTCTTGCCCAACAGCAGACTGGAGAAGATATTATCTTTTCATAACATGCTCAGGCTCCCCGGGCTGCTGGCCAGGGTACACCCAGCCCTCAGCCTCCTCCACAGGCCCAGCAGGGACACTACCTCCCTTTGTCCTGACCTTCTCTGGGGAAATAGAGATGGGGGGGGGATGCCAGGACAGAGGGATGGTGGTAACAGACCCAAACAGGGAGTTCTGGGAGCAGAGAGGTGGGTGAGAATCATTTCTGACCCTCCTCGGCCTCCTGGGTCTGGCTCTCTTGAGACCTGGGTGGGGTTGGGGCTGGGATTGGGAACTGCAACCATTCTGGGCCATCCAAACTCCTGGGCCAGAGGATCTGAGGGCATACTGGCCAGCTCATGAGCCTGTGGTATCCACCCTGTGGAAGACAACAGGGAGAGTGGGCTCCCTTAGGGGATGGAGAACAGAGCCATCCCCTATTCCCTCGGCACTCAGGGTGGTTTTTTTTTTTTTTTTTTTGGTTTTTTGAGGTAGGGTCTCACTCTAGCCCAGGCTGACCTGGAACTCACTCTGTATTCTCAGGGTGGCCTCGAACTCCCGGCGATCCTCCTACCTCTGCCTCCCGAGTGCTGGGATTAAAGGTGTGCGCCACCACGCCCGGCACAGGGTGGTTTTTAAGTGTGATATTTTTGCTGGATTGGAAAAAAAAAGAAAAGAAAAACCACCATGGGTTTGGCCAGACCAATGCTTTCAGTTGTCAACCCTTCACCTGGTCACTCTTTCTCTGAAGGTTCCCAGCATTGCCCCTACTGAATCCTGGGAACAGGACTCTTTCTGGCAGATTCTTCAGAGGCAGGCCACTTTCCTCCTAAGGTGCAGCTTCCCCCAGTATGTCCTATGGATCTGGGAGAAGAATGTGGTTTTTTGATATTTATTTATTTGTTTGTTTTCATGTGTGCATGCATATGTGTGCGTGTGTACACGCACATGCATGCATGGGTACACCAAGGTTTCTTGCTGCCAGACACATGTGCTACTTTCTTTTTGCATTGGCTTGATGTGTATGCTGGGGGAATTGAACCTGGACCAACAGACCTTGCGAGCAAGCATCTTTAACTGCCCAGCCCAAATGTGCTCTTTAGCCCTGTCTTTTTGTTTTGTTTTGTTTTGTTTTGTTTTTCGAGATAGGTCTCACTCTAGCCCAGGATGACCTGGAATTCACTCTGTATTCTCAGGGTGTCCTCAAACTCACAGCGATCCTCCTACCTCTGCCTCCTGAGTGCTGGGGTTAAAGGCGTGTGCCACCAAGCCCGGCTCAAAATATATTTTATTTATTTATTTGAGAGAGAGAAAGAGGCAGAGAGAGAGAGAGAGAGAGAATGGGCATGCCAGGGCCTCCAGCCACTGGCAAATGAACTCCAGATGTATGCACCTCCTTGTGCATCTGGCTTACGTAGGTCCTGGAGAGTTGAACCAGGATCCATTTGCTTTGCAGGCAAATGCCTTAACTGCTAAGCCCTCTCTCCGGCCCTTTAGCTCTTTCTTTGACCAGACTACAGAGCTGCAGGTTGCCACCACTGAAGTTGGGCTCCTTCTTAAAGAGGAACTCTGAAAACTACCTTTCATGTTCTCCTCGGCACCAGCTCCGAGCTCTGTTCACCTCAGCATGCTCACCACAACACCCCATACCAGCTGGTGCAGGAGTGAACAGCAAGGATGCCTGTGGGTTTCACCAGCCCTACCCTCATCCTCCTTTGCAGGGAGCAGAGAGGACAGAAGCTGCTTAGTCCACCCCCACCCCCCAACCCCGTCTCAGCACTCAGGAATCACCCTGAGCTAGCATGCTTGGCCACTCACCCCACCCCTTGCCCAGTACCTGTGGTTTACCTGGCTCCCAGAACTGAGGACCTTACATGAGTTCCCTCAGGCCCTCAGCTCACATCAGTCCCGGAAGCTGAAGGTTCATTCTATAGCTTGGTCACAGACACGGACTTGAAAAGGTCTTGGCAACAAGAGCAGAGAGGACGCGCTGAGGCAGGGCTGTTGCTGGGCTGCCACAACCCTGACCACAAGGTTGTTTCTGGGCCTACGTGCTGAGGCAGCCTAACTGCACAGCTCACCTTGGACGGAGAAAAAGGCACCTCATGCCCACTACAACCACCACACTGCACAGGGCAGAGCACAGACCTTG
This sequence comes from Orientallactaga sibirica, assembly GCA_036365145.1. Lineage (NCBI taxonomy): Eukaryota > Metazoa > Chordata > Mammalia > Rodentia > Dipodidae > Orientallactaga > Orientallactaga sibirica. The sequence goes on from JAEOAD010000025.1 coordinate 13,132,844, forward strand.
GAGCCCTACAGCCTGGGTTCAAGTCCCAGCTTAACCACTTGGCAGTTATATATGTCCTTGAGCAAGTTCTTAACCTCTCTGTGCCTCAGATTTTCCATCTGTACAATGAAGGCCACAGCTAGGAAGGCTCGTGCCTGTGATCTCAAGTTAGAACCCAGCCTGGGCTATATAAAGACTCAAACAAACAAAAAATATGAAGGCAATGATAGTACCTACCCGTGTGATAGTTGTGAGAAGTGTGGGAGGCCGTATCTGAAAGATTATAAAAGCTACATCACTCATTGGCTTATTATTTTATTTTATTACCAAAGATAGCCTATGGCCATCAAAACAGGCAAAACCCTTATCATACCCTGAGGAAGATCTGTCGAAGAAGGTGACAAGTCTGTTGTGCGGGGGGTTGTCATCTTCCACAGATAGGTCACTTACCAAGAAGGTTTTATTAGGTGGAAATTACCATTCATAAAAATGCCCTCAGGGGACACTCAAACCTCCAAAGCCGGAGGGAGTGAGAAATATGTTACTACTGAGTAGATTCCATTTTTAGAACCCAGGAAGTTATTTTGAGCAGAGGCATGGTGTTTTGGGGGGATTTTTTCTTTCTTTTTTTTCTTCTCTTTTCTTTTTTTCCCTTTCTTTCTTTCTTTCTTTCTTTCTTTCTTTCCTTCCTTCCTTCCTTCCTTCCTTCTTTCTTTCTTTTCTTTCTTTCTTTTTTTTTTTGATAGTCTCTGCACTCTAACAATCTCCGCATGCATGCCCCATTCCAGGGGAAAAAACCAGGGCACAGTGGGGCGCCTGGGCAGGCCTCTGTGGTTGCTAGGCAACATCATCCCCAGCTGGGGCCTAGTTGGTGAGCCTGAGTAGGCGCCAGGCCCCCACCCACCCCAAGTGCCAGGGCTCATTAGCCATTCCCAAGCCCCTCTCAAGGGTGTCCAGAGAGAGCAACCTGCTTTCTTCTCTGCCTTGGCAGTGTGGAACCCCCGAAAGGCCAGCAGTGGAGAGACCCTTCTGGATAGCTGCACGCATGCACACTCTCTGAAAGCGTGTTCCCATCCTGTAGCTGTTGTGACAAGTCTGCGTGCATTTTGTAGCCTCAAACAACGGAAGCTCATTGTCTCTTAGTTCTGAAGAGGAGAAGTCCGAGCTGATATTGAGGTGTCCACCAGGTGGATAGGGGACAGTCCACTAATGGCTTCTTCTGTCCCCTGCTGTCCGCTGGCATCCTTTGGCTTGCGGCTGCATCGCTCTAGCTTCTGTGTATTTGGTCACACGGTCTCTTCCATGTCAGAGCTCCCTCTGCCTCACTGGGATAATGGAAAAAGATCCGCCTATCTGGAGATCCTTAACTTAGTCATACCGGCTGTGGCAACTTGCCAAGAGATCATGAACTGATATCTTTAGGAGTCGTTACTACGGGCTGACCTCGTATCTGTTGTTTTCTTCCAACGACGTCTGGAAGGGGGTCATCCCCCAGCCTCCTGGCGTGTTACCAAGGTCAGCATGCCTGAGCTTACTGTAGGCTCCCCCATCCTGGCGTTTGCATGGCCCTCCAAACAGCTCAGACTTCCCCTTCTTGGAGAGAAGGAGGTGTTGGGCAGCACCCTCAACCACTGGTAGTTCCCTCAAGGCCTCCAGCCACCTCCACAGACAGAAGAAGGATGCTCTAAACCAGGGGCCAGGACTGTAAAACTCCTCTTAAAAGTACATTTTTAGCCAGGCGTTGTGGTGCATGCCTTTAATCCCAGCACTCAGGAGGCAGAGGTAGGAGGATCAGCGTAAGTTTAGGCTACCTTGAGACTACATAGTAATTCCAGGTCAGCCTGGGCTAGAATGATACCCTACCTTGAAAAACCAATAAATAAATAAATAAATAAATAAATAAATAAATAAATAAATAAATAGTACATTTTTAAATGACAGTAAAAAAAAATCAAGAAAGAAATGGAAATAGTAGAAAATGCAAATCTTTAAGAATTCTAGTTTCCAATGCTATTTTTTAAAATGCTGCATAAAGCAACCTTCTTCTAAGATCTTTTTTTTTTCCCCAAGGTAGCGTCTCATAGTCTCATTCTGGCCCATGCTGACCTGGAATTCACTATGTAGTCTCAGGGTGGACTCGAACTCACAGTGATCCTCCTACCTCTGCCTCCCAAGTGTTGGGATTAAAGGCGTGTACCACCAGGCCTGGCTCTTCTAGATCTTTTTATGTTGAGATAGAATCACAGACTAGTTTTAAAAACAAAAGTGGGGGCTGGAGGGATGGCTTAGTGGTTAAGGCACATGCCTGCAAAGCCAAAGGACTCAGCTGCAATTCCCCAGGACCCAATTTAGTCAGATGCACAAGGTGGCACATGTGTCTGGAGTTCGTTTGCAGTGGCTGGAGGCCCTTGCACACCCATTCTCTCCCTCTCTCTCTCTTTCTCTCTCCCCCACTCTTTCTCTCTGTCAAATAAATAAATAAATAAATAATAAAAATAAAAATGGAATTATACCGCACCCTGTTCTTCAACCTGGTGTTTTTCAATAATTGATAACTTTGAGATACCTTTCATGGCTGTTTTGTCTGTCTTTTTTGTTTGTTGGGGTTCCCCCCTTTTTTTCTTTTTCTTTTTTTTTTTTTTTTTTTTTTTTTAGTTTTTCGAGGTAAGGTCTCACTCTATCCCAGGCTGACCTGGAATTCATTAAGTAGTCTCAGGGTGGCCTCAAACTCATGGCAATCCTCCTACCTCTGCCTCCCGAGTGCTGGGATTAAAGGCATGTGCCACCACGCCCAGCTTCCCTTCATTTGTTTTTTTTTAGGGTTTTTTTGTTTGTTTAGTTTTTATTTTTTATTGACAACTTCTATACTTACAGACAATAAACCATGGTATTTCCCTCCCCTCCCCACCTTCTCCTACACAACTCCGCTCTCCATCATAACCCCTCCCTCTCTCCATTACTCTCCCTTTTAATTTGATGTCACCATCTTTTTCTCCTATTATGAGGGTCTTGTGAAGGTATTGCTAGGCACTGCAAGGTCATGGATATCGAGGCCAATTTCTGTCTGGACAGTTGCATTGTAAGGAGTCATACCCTTCCTTTGGCTCTTACATTCTTTCTGCCACCTTTCCTGCAATGGACCCTGAGCCTTGGAGGGTGTGATAGAGATGTTTCAGTGCTGGACAGTCCTCTGTCCCTTCTTCTCAGCACTATGTTGCCTTTTGGGTCATCCCAGTGGTCATTGCCATCTGAAAAGAGAAGCTTCTCTAACCAAAAGTGAGAGTAGCATTAATATATGAATATGAACATTAAGTGTAGTGCTTTCAGGGCAGTTTGGTAGGAATAATATATACATTTAGCCAGACAAGAGCAGGCTTTATACCCTAAGGCTCATGACCTCCCCTGTCATAGGCTTTTGATTAGATTTTTCAGTACTAGGCATGGATTCCCTCCCAGAGAGCAGTTGGTTTTCCCCAGAGCAGACATGCCACTGTTGCACCCATTTGGTCATTTGGCCTGTCTGTCCAAACTTAAGGCTTCCAGTGTCCACTGTTTTCACCACTGATGACTTCTGTCTCCCATATGGCTGCATGCAATGCAGCTTTTTCCAGTTTTCAGTTGGCTGGTCTGCAAGGAGAAGTTTTCTGCTCAGCACAAGCTTGATTTCTCAGTGACCCTGCTGTTCAGGCATGTGAAATCTTCAACAATAGGGTCTTACCATCTGTTTCTCAAGGGAAACCAAGGGCCTTGGCAATAGCTTGTAATGTTTTGGAGGCACAGGGACCTCCCTGGCCAACAACTCAGTGGAAAGTATCTATCTCATCCCTGGCACTGAAAATTTTCTAGTAACAATCTATGGCTTCTGGATGTGCCATTATTCAAAAACAGTAGGTTTATATATATCTTATTCAGAATAACTTGAATTTTGATTGACCACCTCCCCCCCCCCTTCTTTCACATAATCTCTTCCTCTGGCCTCACTTAGGCCTTTCCCCTGCCTATAATCTGTTCCTCTACTTTCATATATACAATATCATCCCCTTAAGTCCTTCCCTCTCCTCCCTCCCTCATAGCCTTTTTTCTAGCTTACTGGCCTCTGCTACTGATTTTTTGTTCCAGCTCACACAAGTCTATACATTTGTAGCTAGGATCCACATGTGAGAGAGAACACGTGATGTTTGGCTTTCTGGGCTTGGGTTACCTCACTTAGTATAATCCTTTCCAGATCCATCCATTTCCCTGCAAATTCCATAATTTCATTTTTCTTTACCACTAAGTAGAACTCCATTGTGTAAATGTACCACATCTTTATTATCCATTCATCTGTGAAGGGACATCTAGGTTGGTTCCATTTCCTAACTATTGTGAATAGAGCAGCATTAAACATGGTTGTGCAAGTATCTCTAAGGTAGTGAGAAGAGTCCTTCAGATATATGCCTAGGAGTGCTATAGCTGGATCATATGGTAAATCTGTTTTTAGCTGTCTCAAGGACCTCCACACTGATTTCCACAATGGCTGGACCAGATTACATTCCCACCAGCAGTGTAGAAGTGTTCCTCTTTTTCCGCATCCACGCCAACACTTATTGTCATTTGTTTTTTTGATGGTAGCCATTCTGTCAGGAGTGAGATGGAATCTCAAAGTAGTTTTAATTTGCATTTACCTGATGGCTAAGGATCTAGAACACTTTTTTAGGTGTTTATATGACATCCGTATTTCTTCTGATGAGAACTCTCTATTTAGTTCCATGGCCCATTTTGTAATTGGGTTGTTTGATTTCTTATTGTTCTGTTTTTTGAGTTCTTTGTATATTCTGGATATTAATCCTCTGTCAGATGTGTAGCTGGCAAAGATTTTCTCCCATTCTGTAGGTTGTCTCTTTGTTTTATTCCCAGTGTCCATTGCTGTACAAAAGCTTTGTAATTTCCTGAGATCCCAGTGGTTGATTAGTGGTTTTATTTCCTGAGAAATTGGGGATAAATTCAGAAATTCATTGCCTATGCCAATATGTTGAAGGGTTTCCCCTACCTTTTCCTCTAGTAATTTCAGAGTTTCAGGTCTGATATTAAGGTCCCTGATCCACTCGGACTTGATTCTTGTGCATGGAGAAAGACAAGGATCTATTTTCATCCTTCTACATATAGATATCCAGTTTTCCCAGCACCACTTGTTGAAGATGCTATCTTTTCTCCAATCAATATTTTTGGCATTTTTGTCAAAAATCAGATGGCTGTAGCTGCCTGGATTAACATCTGGATCCTCTATTCTGTTCCATTGATCTACATGTCAGTCTTTGTGCCAGTGCCATGCTGTTTTTGTTACTATGGCTTTGTAATATAGCTTAAAATTGAGTATGGTGATACCATCAGCCTGATTTTTGTTGCTGAAAATTGCTTTGGCTATTCGAGGTTTTTTGTGCTTCCAAATGAATTTTAGGATTGTTTTTTCTATTTATGTGATGAATGCCATTGGAATTTTAATGGGGATTGCATTCAATATTTTTATTGATTTATTTGCAAGCAGAGATAGAAGAAAGAGAATAGGCACACCAGGGCCTCCAGCTACTGCAAACGGACTCCAGATGCATGCACCACTGCATGTGGTTTTACGTAGGTACTGGAGAATTGAACTTGGGTCCTTAGCCTTTCCAGTTAAGCACCTTAACTGCTGAGCTATCTCTTAACTGGTGAGCAGTTTTTGTTTGTTTGTTTGTTTGTTTTGAGGTAGGGTCTCACTCTAGTCCAGAATTACCTGGGACTCACTTTGTAGTCCTGAGTTGGCCTTGAATTCACATTGATGCTCCTACCTCTGCTTTCTGAGTGCTGGGATCAAAGGTGTATACAACTACACCTGGCAGTTTGTTTGTTTTTTGAGACAGGGTCTCCTATGTAGCCCAGGTTAGCTTGACACTCACATGTAGGCCTATGTAGGATAGCCTCAGATTTGCAGTAATCTTCCTGTCTTTGCCTCCTGAGTGCTGAAATCATAGGTGTGTACCACCACACCCAGTCTCGTCCATCTTTTAATGGCTGCAGAGAATCACCCCTTCTGGGTGATTAGTTACCCTATTGAATGGCATCTGGAGTGTTTTAAGCTTTTCAGCTCAAACATGTGTGATGAGGCATTTCAGTGAGAAACCACTGTTTGGTTTGAACACATTCCTATAGGAGCCTCGTGGAGATGAGGTATTTTTCTCGCTTCTGTATACGTTATCCCAACCCTACCCCAAAGCCATCAAGCCTCCTTGGGTGAAAGAAGTCAGGGCTTCCCTAGCTCCCCAGAAGAACTGAGAGGACTCTGTTCTCTGAGGCAGCCTCTCAGAGACAAGGACCCTGATTGTCTGGGAAGGGGAGGGACTCTGTATTCGGGGAAAAGCTTCCATGGCAAACACAAAACATCTCTGCGTAACCAGCTAAGACAATAGAGAGTATACATACTGCATTAGAAAAGCCCAAGGGCCTTTGGAATTTAGGTATGGCTTGATTGGGGATCACTATGTCATCAGGCTTTCAGTCCATTTCTAGGCTCAGTCTTGTTCTAGATGAACTTTGTCCTGGGGCTCACTTTTCATCCTTGTAAAAAGAGCTAAAGCAGGGATGGAGAGATGGCTTAGCAGTTAAGGAGCATGCCTGCAAAGCCTAAGGACCCAGGTTTGATTCTCCAGGTCCCACGTAAGCCAATTGCACAAGGTGGTGCATGCTTCTGGAGTTTGCAGTGGTTAGAGGTCCTGATGCACCCATTCTCTCTCTCTCTCCCTCTCTCCCTCTCTTTTTTAAAAAGAGCTAAAGCAGCAGGGCGTGGTGGTGCATGCCTTTAATCCCAGTGCTCGGAAAGCAGAGGTAGGAGCATCACTGAGAGTTCAAGGCCACCCTGAGACCACATAGTTTATTCCAGGTCAGCCTGGCCAGAGTGAGATCCTGCCTCGAAAAACAAAAAAAAAAAAAAAAAACAAAAGCTAAAGCAGTTTGGGTCCCACATCTCTACTGAGGCTATCTATATGAAAAGGACAATTCTGGGCCTGGGACTTGCACCAAATGCCTGGGATGTACTATGATTGCCCAGTATGGGTCATGTGACCACAACTGAGCCAATTGCTGTTGGGAGGGTGGAAAGTCCTCCTGTTAAGTCCTGTCTCCCCAGTCTGGAGTTTTGCTTTGCCCCATGTCAGTGACATTTCCCAACAAAATCTGAACTGTTGGGAAAGGAAATGTAGATTTTTATACTGTCAAGTTCTTTGTTTCACAACCAGGAAAAATTAGGCATATGGATGACAAGATGTGAGTAAGTCAAAGGAGATTTCCTGGGGGTGGAAAAGCCCTAAAGTGTCAGGGCAAACATACTTAGAGGGAATAAAGGGCAAATCATGTTTTCTGAGTTAGAATTCAGAAAGGAGGCAGGCTCTACAGTAAGGGATTAAGTACATTATCTCAGCAAAGGATAATTATCCCTCCTACCTCTTTAGCATGTCTGTAGGTGGGGGTGGTCTTTTGACCAAGCCTAGTTAGTAGGGAAGGAACCATAATCCTTGTGTTTTAGGTAGTTTAGAGTGTTATGTCCCGTACCCAGGGTCAGGGGAACTCAATTAGCTTTCCCTTTAAAAAAGCCCCAATGCAGCCAGATGTGGTGGTGCATGTCTTTAATTCCAGCACTTGGGAGGCAGAGGCAGGAGGATCGTTGTGAGTTCGAGGCCAACCTGAGACTACATAGTGAATTCCAGGTCAGTGTAGGCTAGAGTGAAACCCTACCTTCAAACAAACAAACAAAGCCCCAATGCTTCTATTCTCCTTGCTTTCAGATGGTATCTTAAATTCTACGGAGGAGCAATTGTGATGTTTCCCTTCCTATCTTACAAGGGAAACAGAGGCTGGATCTGTCCTTCAGTAACCTCCAAGCCTAATATCTGCCGCCTACTGCCACCTATCAGGAAGGTGGGGAAACATGGGGACATGGAAGGGTGTGTGGGTGCTCTAGACTGTGAAACCCCATGCCCCAAGAGCTGTAGAATTCTAAGGACAGAACTGACATATCGAGGAGGAAATTCACATGGACTCCCCCGCCCCGCCCTGCCCCGCCAAATCCATGAGAATATGCTGGTATGACAGTGTCTATCCTTATTCTAGCATAACTTTCTAGAAATATAATTCCTGGGTCAAAGGGCTTACAATTTCAGATTTTAACAGATATGGCTAAATTATCTCTATTAAAGATTTTATCCATTTCTTCTCTCATCTATAATCACTGAAAATGTCCAGTAACCCATACCCATACCTCTTTGATATTAAATAGTCTCTCTCATGTATATATGAGAGAGGGAGAGACGACAGGGACGCCAAGGCCTCCTGCCACTGCAAATAAACTCCAAATGTATATGCCACCATGTGCATCTGGCTTATGTGGGTTCTGGGGAGTCAAACCTAGGTCCCTAAGCTTCACATACAAGCATCTTAAGGGCTAAGCCATCTCTCCAGCCCAGTCTTTATCTTTTTAATATTTGTTGTGCTGATAGATATGATCTGGTCTTTTAAAATTATGAGGGTGAGAATCTTTACATGCACTTCCTAGCTAATTATAATTCTGGGAGTCACTTGCCTTTGACCCTTGTCCAGTCTCCTACTGGATTGTTTATCCTTTTCTTTCTTTTTTTTTTTTTTCTCATTGACTTGTGAAAGCTCTTTGTAGCTTAGGAATACAAACCCTTTGTTTCGTCTCTCACAAATATTTTCCCCAGCTTGTCCTTTGTTTTTGATTTTGTAGATAGAGCTTTTGTTGTCCCAAACTTTGCTAATTTTATGTACTTAAATATACCAGGCTTTTCTGGGTTTCTGCTTAGAAAAAGGTCTTCCCTACTATAAAATGGAAAAATCTTCCCTTTGTTCTTGTTTGTGTTTTCTATTTCAATATTTTATCTATCTAGCACTTACTGTTTTATTGGCAGGGGTGGGTAGTGGGTTGCCCCATGATCTGATTGCTGTTAACATCTTGTTCTCAGGAAGTAATTAGAGGGTTTAGAAGGAAAGCTGGTGCTTGTCTCTAGAAAGGGAGGCAGGCCAAAGAGTGCAGCGAAGAAGAAAGGAAGCTAGGAGGAGCCACTTTCTCCTGGTGAAGAGCCCCAGCATTAAACGTGAGAAAGAGGAGAAAGAAAGAGAGAGAGACAACACTTCTTTCTTGCCACAATTGCTATGCACAATCCATAGGACCCCAGCTCCCAAGAGCATTCTGTTTTTACTGCCTACTTTTCAGTCTTTCAGCCTAACAGGGTGTATGTGTGGGGTGGGGTGTCAGAGTACACAGTTAGATTAATTAGGCAGGACCAGCGCAGCCCTTAAAGGGAGGAACCTTAGACCGTCACACCCTTGCCACATCTATCTCAGCTTGTTCCGCCTGCACCAGCCATGGGATTTAGTGTTTGCCCATCTCACCCAATTAGATCTCTCTCAAGTGTAGTGTAGTGTGTCCAGGTGGGATGGCACAAATCCTCTATTCCCCAGATCCACGAAGAGAGTGGGCCATCTCTCTCTCTCTCTCTCTTTCTCTCTCTCTCTCTCTCTCTCTCTCTCTCCCTCCCTCCAGAGCTAGAGCTGGCAGCCACATTTTTGGGGTCCTTGGACAGGTCAGAGCTCTCTCCCACCCCGGAAGCCATGCTGAGATAGAAAGAGACACTTTTTTCCTTTTATTACTGTCTTCACTTTTGATCTTTCTTGGAAGTGCACATTTTTAAAATCCCTTCTCATTTTTTTTCTCCTTAGATCCATGTTCGGTTCCATGGGCTCCTGGGCTACATGTGGCCTATGTGGGTTTTTGGGCTCCGCGTGGTGTACTTGTCTTCTCCCCACTTTACCTTTACCTCCCAGTTTTCCCCTTTCCTACTCCTTTGTAAGAGCTGAATAAAATGTGGTATTTTAAGAATCATTTTCTTGAATCTGGAATTGCCAAGATAGGAATTCAGGGCTCAGAGTTCCAGGAAGCACCCCAGAACCCCAATTCCCTCCCCCTCACTGTTACAAAGGTGGGCTCACTAGCACATATATATTCCTTTCACAAGGATTTTTGTTGAGCACCTGCTGGGAGACCAGGAAAGGACCACAATATTCTGGCCCAGTGATAATGAAAGCTGGTTCTGACTCAGCTAGCAAGAATGCTGTGGGGAAATCTACCTTGCCGTAGGAGGTAAGAACTCATGGTCTTACAAAGATTTCCTTCTAACCTGGCACTTAACTTTTTTTAAAACTTTTTTTGTTGTTTATTTATTTATTTGAGAACAACAGACAGAGAGAGAAAGAGGCAGATAGATAGAGAAGGGGCGTACCAGGGCCTCCAGCCACTGCAAACGAACTCCAGATACATGTGCCACCTTGTGCATCTGGCTTACGTGGGTCCTGGGAGATTGAGCCTTGAACTGGGGTCCTTGGCCTTCATAGGCAAGCACTTAACTGCTAAGCCATCTCTCCAGGCCTCGGCATTTAACATTTTGTTCTTCAGATCTGAAAAGGTGATTCCAGTCTCTGGAAAGTTGGAGAACCTTGAGGACAGTATTGGAGCTCCACAGCAGAGGCAGGGGCAGGGGCCAGACATGGCTCACAAGGCAGCTTCCACACTGAGCACACATCTCTGTCCTTCTAAGTCCACGTTGCTCTGGCCTTTTAGGTGACTTTCCGTCTGAAAGCACAGTCATGCACTTTCATATGGTGGGTATTCCACAAGGGTTCAATGAATGCGTGTGTTAATGGTATGGGCTGCAGGACTCCCCAGACCATGCTAGATGGGGGCAGTGGGGGAGCAGAGACCCACAGCAATGGAGGGATGCCCCAGTTTAGATTGTGAGAGAAACACATCCTCTCTCATCTGCTTCCTAGGAGTTTGCCAAAGACAGAGGTCTCATATTCAGCTACTTGTGTAGCCCTCTCGCCCCTGAGTGGGCAACTTCTTTTGTTTTCTTAAAGATTTATTTTTATTTTTATTTATTTATTTATTAGAGACAGAGAGAGGGAGAGAGAGTGAGTGAGAATGGCACCCCAGGTCCTCTAGCCACTGCAAATGAACTCCAGATGCATGCGCCACCATGTGCATCTGGCTTTATGTGGGACTTGGAGAATTGAACTGAGTCCTTAGGCTTCGCAGGCATGTGCCTTAACTGCTAAGCCATCTCTCCAGCCCCTGAGTGGGCAACTTCTACCCTCAAAAGCTCCAGCAATGGCAGGCCCTGTGGTCACACCCCCATCCCCCAGCCTGGCATTCCCTGACCCCTTTTTCCAGATGACTCACTGTAGCCCGGCTAGTCCCAGCTTCCTGCTAGCAGCCCAGCCTTGGCCAGAGGGGAAGAGGCAGGCAGGCAAGGAGGCTACAAAAAAGACTCAGGAATGCTCTGCCAGGTGACAGGGGACAACTTCCCTGTTTCTGCTGCTCTGAGGGGCAGAGGGAGGGTGATCAGTAAGGGGACTTTTCTGTCCCTGACTCAGCAAGGCCCTGACCACCCAATAGTCAGAGGTCAAGATCAAGCCCCCACCCCAACTTCTGTGCTAAAGCCCTGTTCATGGCCTGTCCTGTGATTGTCCATGATCACCATGACTGTAATGGTCAGGTGTGATTGCCCATGACTGTGTGTGACTGTGTGCTGACAAGTGTGGCTGAATGTGATTGTGGTTGAGTAGAGTGGTGCCGGTCTGTATGTGACTCAGAATCACTATGTAACTGTGTCCAGCTGTGTCTAATTATGTGTAGGAGAGACGGTTGAACGCGCTTGTGCGTGGTTACATCGCAGTGGGTGCTGTATGATTCATGGGATTGTATGTTGTGGCCTGGGAGTGCATGCCTGTCCGCCTGTGGTTATGTGTTCCATGCAGCTGTGTGCTTCTGAGGACACGATGTGATGGATGTGAACGTGGGTGGCTGTGTGTAACTAGCTGAGGCTTTGGGTGTTGTGTGATCTCTCATGTCCCTGTCTGTCTCCAGGGCCCAAGGAAGTCAGGAAAGCAGATGTGTGCTGTGGCAAGAGAGAGAATGGTGTGTGTGTGTGTGTGTGTGTGTGTGTGTGTGTGTGTGTGTGTGTTGATGGTAGTAGTGTTGTTATTCTTGCCGTTGTATGCTTTCTTCTTTTCTAGTCCTTACTTCCAAGGAGACCACAAGGCTCTCATTTATGAAAGGAAGCCGAGCAGGCTGCTCTTCCCCTGGGTCACCGACCATTTTTAGAGTGTTTTCTTGGAAGTCAGGCTGAGCTTCGGAGTAATGCCAGCCCCTACAAGCCCTCCCAGCAGCTGACTCCCAGGCTCACAATGTCTCAGTACAGCGCTGGCCCAGACTCAGGGCCTCCCACCTGCAGGGACAGCCTTTATCTCTCAGCCCTGGCCACTTGTGTTCACCTTCCCTGAACCTTCCTTCGGCTGCAGCTCCCCTGCCTTCCATGCGGAAGACAGGCTTCCACAGGCTTTCCACTGACTTCTTCAGGGAAGGCAGATGGGGAAACACAACCTGCCTGTGCAAGGACTTACAGCATTGCAGATGTTTGCTAGGCTTTTCCTTCCTGGCATCCCGGCTGCTGTGCCTAGCCCTTTGTCCTCCACCTTCCTACCTGAAGAGTGTAGGTGAGCTTCTCGTCTGACCTGCTCCTTCCTTAGCACATACACATGAGCCACCAGCAGGACCTCAGCTCTCCGTCACCTTTCTTATCCCTTCCTGTCGAGGAGGCTGAGGCTCAATGTGCTGTGGCCCTGCCCAGAAATGACAGGAGTTACTCCTCTGGCTTGATTTCTGTGCATCTGAGCTGCCCAGATGTGCAAGCCGCAAACTGTTTCTGTCCCTGCCGGAAGGAATCCGCACGATCACACCTGAATCTGCATGATCACACCTGGACTAACTTCCCTCCAGAATGAGCCATGTGATCCTGGGTGAGCAGGAGGCTGGAACACCTTCCGTGGAAAGAAAATGCCGAGGGTGGGGAGTCAGAACACTGTACGAAGAGTCACCCCAGGGTCAAGGCATCCTAACTCTACCACCCCATAGCTGTGCCACTAGGGAAGGCTGCGTTTCCTGGACTTCAGTTTAGCAACCTTAAAGACTGGGGGAAATAAGTGGAAGTGAATATATTGTGAAGAACCCCGATGTTCCTCACCATTGGTTGGCCCTGAGTCTAAGGTCCTTCTCAACCCTGATAATCTGTGTCTCTAAAAGAATTAGTCTTCTCTTTCTCAGCAAGCAGATTCCATACAGACCCTGCTGGGGCAGGGGACGGGGGTTGGTGGAAGATGGGTTGGACAGTTAAGAATGGGAACAGGTGCTGGGGCATGGTGGCTCATGGCTTTAATCCCAGCACTTGGGAGGCAAAGGTAGGAGGATTGCTGTGAGTTCAAGGCCACCCTGAGACTACATAGTGAATTCCAGGTCAGCATGAGCTAGAGTGAGACCCTACCCCGAAAAAAAAAAACTTTAAAAAAAAAACTTAAAAAAAAAAAAGAATGGAAACAGGGACTGGAGAAATGGCTTAGAAGTTAAGGTACTTTCCTGCAAAGCCAAATTTCGATTCCCCAGGACCCACATAAGCCAAATGCACAAGATGGTGCCTGTGTCTAGAGTTCATTTGCAGTGGTTGGAGGCCCTGGCATGCCCATTCTCTCTCTGTCTCTCTTTCTCTCTCTCTCTCGAATGAATGAATGAATGAATAAATGGAATGGAAGCAGGCCTGGGGAGGAGGAAGGAGGGCAAACATGATAGCCAGGGCCATGGGACTTCCAATGGCTACCCTGGACATGGGCATGACAACACTCTTCCTAGGTCTGTAATCTAATTTATCTAGCACATGTCTGCCCATGGCCCTATAGCTCTGGACTCAGTAAATCCACCTGGTAGGTGCTGTGACTCAGTATTCATAACAGCACCCATACACCCAGCACAGAGCCTGAAATCTTCTAAGAACTTCTAAAAAGTATTTTTGACAGCTTCCATAAGTATAGACAATAGATTATGATAATTCCCACCCACCACACCTGTTTTCACCCTCCCAAATCTACACTCCATTGAATCCCTTCTTCTTTACAATTAGTCTCTTATTAATTAATTAATTAATTTATTTATTTATTTATTTTGGTTTTTTGAGATAGGGTCTTGCTCTAGCCCAGGCTGACCTGGAATTCATAGGCTGGCCTTGAACTCACAGTGATCCTCCTGCCTCTGCCTCCAGAGTGCTGGGATTACAAGAGTGTGCCACCATGCGCAGCTCTCTTCTATTTTGATGTCATCATTTTCCCCCTCCTGTTATGAATGAAGGTCTTGTGTAAGTAGTGCCAGGTACTGTGAGGTCATGAATATCAAAAAGCCATTTTGTGTTTGGAAGATTGCATTGTAAACAGACTTCCCCTTCCTTTGGCTCTTATATTCTTTCCACCACCTCTTCTGAAATGGACCCTGAGCCTTGGAGGGTGTGATAGAGAGATGTCTCGCTTAGTGCTGAACACTCTCCTGTCACTCTTCTGAGCACTGTGGTGACTTTTGAGTCGCCCATCTTCCAATAATAATAAAAATAGTAATAAATAATAAAAAACAGGTTTTTTTGTTAGAACTTTTAATTTTTAAAATTTTATTTGAGAGAGAAAGAGAGAAACAGAAGGAAAGGAAATGGATATGTCTGGGCCTTCAGCTGCTATAAATGAACTCCAGACACATGTGCCCCCTTGTGTATCTGGCTTATGTAGGTCCTGGGGAATTGAACCTGGGTCCTTTGGCTTCACAGGCAAACGCCTTAACTGCTAAGCCATCTCTCCAGCCCTCATCCAATAATTCTTAATGACAAGAGTAAGAATGTTTGTTGACCCCTGAACTCAATACTATATGGTAAATCCCACTGACCCCGAGGACCAGAGAGGTGGCAGAAGTGACAGGGGTGAAGGAGCTTAGTAGTAGTGATAACACATGGTAGGCTGAGGACCAACCATGGGCAAGACTTCAAAGTAAAGCCAGCTGCTCCTCACTGCGCTTGGTGGCATTTCCCAAGCTCTCGCTGGGTTCCCAGCGCTGTGGAAGGGCATTCTTCACCCCACCCTCTCAAGAATCCTATGTGCTAGAGATCTAAAGGAGACAGACGGTAAAGTGAGTACATCCTCACCTTGGTGCCTCCCTGCAATCCTTCTCCTTGAGAGTGGCAGGACCTGTGGCTCACTTCTAGCCAACAGAACATGGCGACGTTGAGGGGCTGTCACTGTCACATCATAACATAGCTGGTTTTGCTGGCAGCCTGTCACCAGAGACCTTCTCCTTGATGGCTTTGAAGCAACAGCGATCTGAGAGGAAATATACAGACAGCCTACTGGCAAGGAGCTCTGAATTGTTCTAGAAGCTGGGAGTAGACCACATCTGTCTTGCCTACAGGGAAACTTCAGATCTGTAGCCTCAAGGGGAGGCGTTCTGCCAACAGCCTGCATGAGCCCAAAAGGACATCCATCTCCCGCTGAGCTTCCGGACAAGGCCCTCACCCTGGCTGACATCTTGACATGACTCTGAAGAGCACCTAGCTAAGCCGTGTCTGAACTCTTAGCCACAGAAACTGGAGAAAACAATACATATATATATGTTGTCCTAAGTTCCTGGTTATCCCACCATGAAGCAATAGAAAAATGTCATATGGATGAGAAAACTAAAGCTCAGAGGCTCTGATTTGAGTCACACACTTAATATGAAGCCCAGCAGGGACCAGAGCTTGCCCCCAGCCTCCACAGGGCAAATTGGCCATTATTCGTCTTCAGTGGCCACCAACATATAAGAGGAGTAGCCAGCACAGTGTCAATTGAAATACCATCCTACACTTGAACAAGTGTTTCTTGAATCACACCAGTGTGCCCAAAACTGTCAGGTGCAAGGGACACAGCAATGGGCCATACAGACCCACATTCATTTGCATCCAGGTATCAGAGGGCCCAGTGGAGGGAGTGGACACTGGACAGAATGGTGATGTGAAGAATTCTAAGATGAGAAGGGGTGAGCTGTTTGGGAGTGTTTGGGTCACCCAGTCCCGATCCAGGGTGAGGAACAGACTCCTGGGGACAGACGAGGTCCCTTGATAGTAGGCCGGTAGAGAGCCAGCAGCTCTGCCTTGCAAGTGAGCGAGCGTCCCTGATCCAGCAAAGTAAAGGGTTCGGCTAGCGATAGGAGCCCATCCTGCTTCTGAGGATTGGCATAAGGCTTCTGTGACTGGTCTGCAATACCACTTCCTGTATGCATCATGGCTGGCTGGAGTTGGGATAGGATTCCTTAGTCCTGACACCTGGCAGGAAGAGAATGGCAGGAGGTGGTAGGCAAAGCAGAGAGACAAGTGGGAAGCTGGGGATATGGACGGAGGCCAAAAAGGAGAGCGAGCAATAGACGAGGGCTCCCATGGGGACAGCTGCAGCCAGTGATGACTCAGGTCCTGGCTGATGAGCTGTCTGAACGGTATGGATCAGGCAGGGTCCCTGCAGAAGCAGACAGCACACACAAAGTTAGCTGCTTGAAGAACATTCCATAGAAAGACGATTGTCAGACATTCTGGCGGGATATAGAAAGGATTGCAGGAAGCCAGACCGAGACCCACAGTTCGTCCCACTGCCAAACCCAACTGGCTAGGGAGGTTATCAGAACTCCAGGGAGTTTGAGATGAATAGACAGGGTAGAAGGCAGAATCGTGACCCCACTGGAGGGGTGCAGCACTGAAGGATGCAGCCACATTGAGACACCCTGGAGGAGCTGTCCTCCCACAAGTTCATGGTACTCCCCATGGGTCAAGTCAGAAAGGATACCCACTGGTAGGGTCCCTCAGGTAGGCGACCTCTTGGGGAACAGAGCAGGGTGAATGAAGTTAGAGAGCCTGGTTCAGAGGCCTCGAATCCCCGCCACCACTGGAAGAGACCCTCTCTCCATACGCTCACGTCAGCTGTGGGAAGGGCGTGCTTGCCCAGAGACCCCTCAGAGAGCAGTGTGAGGCCTCAGAGTCCAGGAACTGACCCCAGAGGACATGTGAGAGGGATGGAAGAGCGGAGCTGGGTGTCAGCCGGAAGGATCCTTGGTAGCTGAAACTCCCCTTTAGGTCCCAACAGTATAGGAGTCCTCTGCATCCTAGGTCCTGGTGTGTGTAGAGCAGGAACTCGTAGCTTCATAGTGTATCTGGGACAGCTGGGCAGCTGCTTATTAGAAAGTAGTGGGCTGCCCTGGATGTCAGCCTGAAGCCCAGAGGATCGACATCCTTAGAGCCCCTGCAGTGCCCAAAACAAAGGCCACAGGTGAGACCCACCGCCCAGGCTGGTGCCCTTTATTTCTTATCACCCACATCAGAGTTCACAGGAAAAGGATTTTCAAGCCCTGAGTCAGGGCTGCGCTGAGGTCAGTGTTTTTCAAGAGAAAGGACACCAAAAGGGATCAAAGAAGTGCAGGTGCAGCAGATTAAGGCCCATGACAGGAAGCCTCCATCACCCCCATAAAAAGGTGTTAGTGTCTGGGGGACACCCTCTCCCCGATTTCTGCTGCTGTCCCAGAGACAGAGGTTAGTGCATGTACGTGTGTGTGGTGGGACGGGGGAGGGTTCTCCCTCAGGGCTATAAAAAGACCAGGCATAGGGCTGGAGAAAAGACTCAGCAGTTAAGACGCTTGCCTGCAAAACCTAATGACCCAAGTCCCATTCTCCAGTACCCACGTAAAGCCAGATGCACAAAGTGGCACATGCATCTGGAGTTCATTTGGCACACTCATTCTCTCCCTCTCCCTCTCCCTCTCCCTCTCCCTCTCCCTCTCCCTCTCTCTCTCTCTCTCTCTGTGTGTGAAAATAAATAAAAGTTTTTTTAAAAAAGGACCAGGCATACAGGACCAGGGGTCAGTCGGTGGTATTTGAGGACCAACTGCCCTGCCCAGTAACCAGGTTCTCGTCCTGGCCTGGCGGTCCCGCTGCCCAGGGAAACCCAGGCAGAGGACTTGCAGTCAATGTGTCCAGCCTTCCTCCCCCATGCTGCACTGGTGCGGAGTCCTACCCTCTCTCCCTGCACCAAGTCACATCTTCTAACTGTCCTCCCACCTTTGGGTTTCCCCCAGCCTCCCTGCAGGATTGTTATTCAGGTCTCTTCTAAGCAAAAATCATGTCTCATTTCTTCCATCTGAGGTGCATTTCTAGACTTAAAAATTGGAAACTCCATTTCCATGTCTCTGATAAGACTGTAACTAAACATCTTGAGTGGTCTGTAAGACCATTATCTACTGCAACTGATGTGGGGGACAGACTTTAACTTGTTTATTTTACTATTTTCCATTTGCTTCATTTTTCTGGTTTCATTTTTATCATTGTTATATTGAATGAATCCTCCCTTCTTAAAACTTTTTTTTGAATTTGTGGTTTGTACAGCTTTATCAGTTCTTACTGTATTGCCACATTAGTTTCAGTTTGTTTATTTTTTTCCCTTTGGTAAAATTAAAATTTAAATTTAGCATTTTCTCCACGTAGGTCTCTTTTTCAAACATAACATGAATGCCATTAAAGGGACCTATAGCATCTCCCTCCTTCCTTAGGAATAGCATCATTCTGCATTTCATTCTCCTATAGAAGTGATTCCATGTGCATTTGTAAAGCAATCCATATAGTGAAAAAGCCATCTGGTGAGAATTTCAAACCTGTGAATTGTGCTTTGTTTGGGAGGGGTGTCAGGGATCGAACCCAGGGTCGAGTACATGCTAAGCAGCACTCTACTATGAAACTATACCCCTAGCCCCTCAAGAATTTTTTCCCTCCAAGTATTTTCCCTGCTTTTTATTTTATTATCTATATATACGGGTTATACTCTTTTATCTCCTCACCCCCGCTCCTGTTACCTTGGGGATGCTCTTCAGTGGGGTTATGGTATTCACTGTGGGGTCATGGAGACCTCAGTCAGGCCCTGTGGGGTCGCAGTACTCCAAGTATGGTTTATGCATATGAATCATGTCAGTTTGTTTTCTGTCTGAACATAAATGTGATTACATAATACATATCATTATCTACCTTGCCTTTTGGTTGCAACTATGAATCATTTTTGACATCTTTCTATATGAATATATTTACCTTAGTCTCTTCAACACCTTGGGGTCCACTTCAGTTGAGGGTTTTTGTTGTTGTTTATTTTATTTTATTTTATTTTTTTTTTGGTTTTTCGAGCTAGGGTTTCACTATAGTCCAGGCTGACCTGGAATTCACTATGTAGTCTCAGGGTGGCCTCAAATTCACGGTGATCCTCCTACCTCTGCCTCCCAAGTGCTGGGATTAAAGGCGTGCGAACCACGCATGGCTTCATTTGAGGTTTTCTGTGGATGAACACTTAGGTGGTTTCCAGTGCCCATGCTGTTCTAAACAAGCCTGAAGAACACTTTTGCCATTCTGTCTTGCTCACTTGTGGGAAGATTTCCTGCTGGTGAATAAATACTTAGAAGCGGACTCTCTGAATAAATGGGTCCTGAATTTTTAACATCTTGAAAGAACTGACAACTCTCCCTCTAAAAATGATCGATTTAAACATCTACCAAGAGCACAGGGGAGTTCCTGTCTCCCCACATCTTCAGAAACATGTCTTCTCAAACCACTGTCGGCCTTTGTTTATCTTTTGCTGTGAACTTCTGTTCCTATTTCCCCACACACACACCAGCATTTTGATACATCTGGAACCTATTTTGGATGCTGAGTGAGATATTTTTTTCAATTGACATTTCTCAATGTCTCCTCCTCTGGAAATCTATTGAATTCACCATGACAAAAGGAAGAGATGATTTTTCTCCACACTAAGAGGCCACTTGTTGCCTGAGCTTGCCACAGGTTCTGATGCAAACCAAGAGAGCAATACTTGCTTTGACACCAGAGGGGTACATGAAAAATCAAGTAGGATGGGAGGGAGGGAGGGAAGGAGGAAAGGAAGAATGTTCTGGCACCAGAAGGGATGGAGCATGTATGTGCAAAGGCTCTGGTCAGGAGCAGATGGTGAGTTTGGGAAACTGAAGCAGAGGCCAAAGCTAGTGTAGAGTGGGCTGAAGACTTCAAATACAATCTCTGGGAAATGAAGATCTCTGGTTGATTCTCACAGGAGACTGATCTGGTGAGATTACAGCAGGGAGCCTGTCGGGGCTGGTGGAGACCCATCTGGGGTAGTGCATGGAGATAGAAGTGACTAAGTTGAGGAAATATTTGGGAGGAGATGGTAAGAGTTTGGGGGTCGGGGAAGCTTGCTGAGGGAGAGAAGAGTCAAGATGAAGCACCAACAAGATGATGTGTAGTCCGTGAGTAAATGATGACGTCATAGCCAAAGGAAACCTGCCCATGTCCAAGTTCAAAAGTAGCCCAGGGTATAGAAAGGGAATTGGATTTATTAATGGATGTCTTTGAGCATGTCACCTATAACTTTTTAAAATTTTTATTTACTTATTTGTGTGTGTGTGTGTGTGTGTGTGTGTGCGCACGTGTGTGTGCGTGCGCCACAGCCTCTTGCCACTGCAAATAAATGTGTTACTTTTTTGCGTCCAGCTTATGTGAGTGGCTTGGGAATTGAACCCAGGCTTGCAGGCTTCACAAGTAAGCATGCTTAACTGCTGAAACATCTTCCCATTTTTATTTGACCATAATATAGAAATAATCGCAGCCCCATGTATGACACAGGACTATTTTAAGTATATGGATGATGGCTGCATTCATTCACCCAAAAACATTTGTTGAGAAATGTCTGCAGTGTATTATAGATATGGGGAATACACAGGTAGCATGGTGTGTTAGTGGAAAGTGCTAAGGAGGAAGAAACTGAAGTAAGAAGAGGGGAAGAGAAAGGAGTCATTTTTAGGCAAGTCACTCATGCCTAACAGGAGGATAGACCCAGGTTTTCAGAGATCCAGAGGTTTCTAGTTTGCGCTCCCCTTTAGAAAAGAGTATTTAAAAAGCATGTCCTTGGAAGGGGCCAATGTAAGTATGTAGTCCCACAACCCAGGCCAGAGTTGCTCAGAGAATCCGCCCCTGCTTGTGAGCAACAGAGATGTGGGAAGAGGAGTGACAATGTGTCACAGTAAGAGCCCGTTTTCTGTGGCTCAGAGCACGACAGCCTATCACACCAAGCTTTAATCTCCTGATCCTTAAACCAGTGCGATATTATACCCTTATAAGGTTCTAAAGAGTAAATAATGATATATATAAGTGAAGTGCTTGATACTTAGGAATAAGTGGTAGCTGTTTTTAGACATTTTTATTCCAACCCCATACAGATGGAGCATCACAGTCTCAGTCTCTGAAAGGAACAGAAAGAACTGGAAACAAAGGGCATCGCAGGGACTGGAGACGTGTTTCAGCCTAGCATGTATGAAGTCCTGGGTTCGATCCCCAGCACTGTATAAACTGGGCATGGTAGCTGTGGTGGTTTGATTCAGGTGTCCCCCATAAACTTAGGTGTTCTGAGTGCTAGATTCCCAGCTGATGGAGGCAGTGTATAGTTGGGGGTGGGCTTATGGGTGGTATAGCCAGCTCCCCCTGCTAGTGTTTGGCACACTCTCCTGTTGCTATTGTCTGCCTTATGTTGGCCACGGGGTGATGTCCACCCTCTGCTCATGCCATCGTTTTCCCTGCCATGATAGAGCTTTCCCTCAAGTCTATAAGCCAAAATAAACCTTTTTGTTCCACAAGCTGCTCTTGGTCAGGTGATTTCTGCCAGCAGCGTGAACCTGACTGCAATAATAGCATATACCTGAAATCCCAGGACTCATGAAATGGAGGCAGGAGGATCAGAAGTTCAAGGCCATCTTTATCTACAGAGTGAGATCAAGGTCATCCTGAGCTACATGAGACCCTGTCTCAAAAGGGGGTGGGCCAGAGTTGTAGGTCTAGGGATGTGGTTCAGTGACAGAACACTTGTTTAACATTTGTGAACCTGGGTTTGATCCCTAGCACTGAGAGAGAGAGAGAGAGAGAGGAGGGGGGTTGTTGAACCCAGAAGACAGGCAGGCCCCACATCGCCTGTGAGTGCTGGGCTCAGTGGCGCCGGATGTATATACTGTCTCTGTGGCCTTTGACCTGTGAAATCAGTCAGTGCCAATGACCCTTTTTTTGCTCTGCTCTGGAGCAGAACCTTATGGAACCCAAACACCCCTTCCAGACCCAGCTTCCCTACAGACACTTGAATACAACGAGCAGAAAGAGTGGAGGCTGAAGGCTTGAGTCGGCCTGTATTTGAGTCCTCTCTGCCAGGGGCGGCCTGGGAGTACAACCAGGGATGCGCCATCTGAGCTGCGGCAGCCTGGACAATGGCCTGGTCATGGCTGCCCAAAGGGTCCACCAGGACACAGTGAGGCAGCATGCCAGGCACTGGAGAGTAGGAAGAAGTCAGACCCACTCTCCATGGGCTACACCAAAGAAGCCCTCCCCCCCACACACACACGCTCTCAACAAAGCACTGGGTGTGTGGCTGCCACAGCAAATGCTCACAGGCATATAACAAAGCATGTGTGGCCCGTGGTGAGTGCTGGTGACGTTTGATGGCCAAGAATAAGTGAACCCATAATCAGAGGCTGCTCCGGCTTGGCTGCTGGAGGCTTGTTTGTCCACAAGTCACAATTATTTAACTGGGATAATACGTTGGCTGTTAGCCCTCAAACTGTTGTTGTTAAGAGATTATGAGCCAAATGATGTCCCCTCCCATAAAAAAAAAAAAAAATCCCTACAGGATCTTCCATGATAAAACTTATAATAGGCCAAACCGAACAGGCAGAATTGTTGATAATTCTTCATAACGAGTGGGGGAATATAGTCACTGGGAGAGAGCCTGTCCGTATACATCACTACTAGCCTGCCAGAGTTTGAAATCCAATAAAATCAACTGAGTAGTAAAACTATCATAATAGGACGCCTTCTGTTCCAAGAGTTCTTCAGTCTCCTAAGGTGCTTCTGTCCGAGGTCCATTGTTTTGTGCATATTTATGGCCATCTCAGCCACATTTGATTGCAGAACTGACTAAGTCTACCACAACTATAACCACCCTTGCTTGGCACAGTGCCTGTTTCGGGATAATTAAGTGACTTAGCACAGCCATTTGCAGCCACCTCATACTGCTTTGTTGCCAGGGCAACAGGAACAAGTCACCCAACAGAAGCCAGGTTTGAGCTGCACAGAAGGAAATCAGCAAACGGGACACCTGCAGGGAAATGGCTTTCGTCTAATGCCTGTGTACAGAACTCTGCTGGCATGCGCACGGGACTTTCCTGGGGAGACACAGCCAATCTGTCTTCACAGACGAAAAGCTACTGGGTTAGCCCTGGGTGATCTCCACCAGGCCCATGGGCCAGTGCAAAGGAGCAGTCTCCTCATCCACGCTGGCCTCTCTCCAGACCTGGGATCCCAGCAGTGCAATGCCAACCCCTGCTGCCTCCTTGCTGCCCCTCCCCAGACGTCGGCCCCTCTCACCTCCTTGTCTCTCACCTACCCCAACCTGCCTCCTGCACTGTCCTCTGCTATCTCCCTAGCCAGTGGCCTGGTTGCAGTGCTCTTCTGGACCATCTCGTCTCACTGGGGCGGGTCGCAGAGAGCAGTCATATTTCCTCCCATTTTTTGCAGGTGTGAGAACCAGGTTCAGGGAGCCAGTGTCCAAGTCACATGCAATAAGTCAGGAGACTCATATCTTTTAGCCCCAGATCCCAGAGTCTCCACTGTCCGCCGACCTCAAGGCACCCTGTGATGCATTACACAGGAAAACCAACATATGTTGCAATGCTTCCTAGAAAGGGTCAGAGTTTCCACAGGCCGACCCTGGTGACCTTCAGTAGCTGTGTGGCCCCCAGGAAAGGGGTCAAGGCTGCAGAAGTTCTATCCTCCTACTTCTTCCCAGACTAGGGGTAGGAGGGCATGTATCAAGCAGAGCAGTTATAATACCAGATATGGAAGTCTATGTGGCCACCGGTCTCCTGGGTGACCCTGGGCAGGCTATTATACCTTCTATAATGCAATTTCTTCTTTTAACAATGAGGGCAAGACAGAGCGGGTAGGAATACCCAGAGACACAGCCTCCTGCTACCCCATAGGGACTGAATGAGGCCTTCATGACCCCACAGTAAATACCATAACCCCACTAAGGAGGGCCTCCAGGGTAATGGGAGCTGGGGCAAGGGAATAAAAATGTATAACCTGTTATATATATAATAAAATTTAAAAATAGGAGAGACCCAATCCTGCCAGTTAAAGAAAAATAAGAGCAAGGGGCTAGAGACATGGCTTAGTGGATAAGGTGCTTGCCTGTGAAGCCTAAATACTCATGTTCAAATCTCCAGGTCCCACTTAAGCCAGATACAGTGATACAAGCATGCAATGTCACACCTGTGCACAAGGGGACGCATGTATCTGGAGTTTGTCTGCAGTGGCTGAAAGCCCTAGTGTGCCCATTCTCTCTCTCTCTCTCTCTGCCTTTCTCTCTCTCGACTAGTACCTCCCTCCCTTACTTGGACAGAGTGTTAGGAAAAATGCTTAAACTTAGTCACAGTGGTTGGGAGGGTGTAGAAGGAACACTTGATCAATGTCAGCAACAGTCGTCACCCCAGCCATAAGATGGCCATTTTCACACCCCCATCCTCACATGCTTCTGTTCAATGAGCTGCAAGTGGGCAGGAGGCTGGAGCCTACTGCAGGGACATTGCAGTCCCTGGTGATAACTGGCCCGTGCTATGAGGTGTGCATGATGCAGGGACATTGCGGTCCCTGGTGATAACTGGCCCGTGCTATGAGGTGTGCATGATGCAGGGACATTGCGGTCCATGGTGATAACTGGCCCGTGCTATGAGGTGTGCATGATGCAGGGACATTGCGGTCCCTGGTGGTACTGGCCCGTGCTATGAGGTGTGCATGATGCAGGGACATTGCGGTCCATGGTGATAACTGGCCCGTGCTATGAGGCGCCTCTGGTGATAGCAACCTTTCCCAGGATTCCGAAGCAGGGCTGGAAGGCAAGTAGCTTTGTCGGTTTCCATGCTTGGCTAAGTACATGTGCTCCCGACTGGCTGGCTGAGGCTGGAATTTCCCATGCACAGCCCGCCCGGGCTCACCGCTCCTGCCCCATCCACCCCCTGCAATCAGACGAGGCTCCTGCCATGCTGGAGCCAAGCCTGTGCATCTCCCCCCACCATTAATCCGTTCCCATCTCCAGCCACTCCCAGCTGTCTCAAAATTGGTAGGGGAAATCAATTCTCGCCACTCTTAGGGTCTCAAAACTCCAGGCCACAAGGAAGAGAGGTTGGGCCCCAGGGTGGAGGCACAGGGTCATTAATTCACCGACACCCACTTGGCACCAGCCTCCAGCACAGCGGCGGCTCCACTCATCCCCAGGGCTCGGACACTCTTTCTGCAGAGTCATCCTTTCTTGTCCAGAGGGATCTTGGCCCAGAGCCACATTCCTGCTGGGGTCTGAGTGTGGCAGGGAACGGAAGCCTCCTTTCTCACCAACCCCCAACTCTGCGGCCTGGGGACAAGTTAGTCTCTCTGTAGCCGGGACCTCCAGCTTTGCCTGGCCCGCAGTGGGACCTGGACTGTGGAGGGAGGGAGCTAGAGAATCCAGGGTTCTGGGAGAAGAGACTGGCCTACAGGGAGAGGGCCAGAGGGAAATGGAGGAACTATGGAAAAATTCTGCCAGCCCATTGGGCCTCTCTTGCCGGTGGGGACTAGCAGCCCCATTAGGAAGAAGCCCACTGCTGGACAGTCCTGGCAGCCCCAAGATAGAAATATGTGCCAAGCAGTACACCACTAGCAGGTTTCAGTACCAGCAGGCCAGATATAGCCTTTTTTTTTTTTTTTTTTTGGCACTTCCTTTAACCTTTCCAGTCCTCTGTTCATCCCCTCATCTAGAATGCCTAGGCTCAGATCTTCTAATTGTATGATGTTGAGCAAGTTCCTTGACCTCTCTGAGCTTCTTTTGCCTCAAATATAAAATAAGGCGAGATAGCTCTACTTCATAGGCATGATAAGAGAAGCGAATGCGTTAACATGAGTGAACACTTAAGGCAGCTCCTGGCACAAAGAGGTGCCTGTGTATCCCCCAGTGTGCGCCTTGGCTCAGGTACGGTGCTCTCCCTCGCAATGCCTTTGCACCTCTGCAGAGAACTGTGACCCAGCTTCTCAGCAGTTTCCAGAAGGAAGACTGACTGGATGTTAGACCAACTTTGGTGGCAGTTTCCTGTTTGCTGAAGGTTCTAAAATAGCCCTAGTAGGTAAGTGAAGGAAGGGGGTTGAGGAGGTGAGCCCACTGCCAGAGGCTACAACATCAGCCAGTGTTGGTTCTGAGAGACAGACTCAGATCTTCTGACTGGAAGTCACATTGTCCCTGCCCCACCTGGGAGAGTTGGTCCCCAGAAACCACCAGACAACCTAAGGATTGCACCAGGGACTTACACTATCCCACCCCCCTAGCCACCCCCAGTGTAGTACGCAGAGTATGGGCTTTCTGGTTCTGGAGTTAATGGAGTTTGTATCTTAGAGCCAGCTAGTGCCCACAAAGCCTCAGGATGGGGGCGCTGGCCTGGCAGAGCTCAGAGGAGGCCTAGCAGGAAGACTCAGCCCAGGAAACTCTGAGCAATGTTGGCAGACCACAGGGCCCCAGGCTTCCTGCTCTGTCCACGCAGGACACTCTGTCAACGTCAACGGGCTTGTGAAACTTGGTGGTGGGCAGTGGGAACTCAGGGGCCCCAGGATCCATGGGCTGTGGTCACCGTGTTCCCTTGCAGTGGTGGTATCCTCACTGTAATGCAACCCAGCTGTGACAGGACACAGGCACCTGACAGAGTCCCACTACCTACTCAGGCACCTCCCTCCAGACCTGTATCCTGAGTTCCCCCGCAGGATAAAGCACACCTTGACACAGCGGGAGGTGGGATTTGTGGCTGAAGGCCTTTGGAGGGAGAAAGAAGTGGTTGTAATGCTGGTTCCTGCTTTTGCTGCTATATGACTGACTGTGACGAAGGTGGTTAACCTCCCTGTGCCTTGGATTCTTCAACTTTGAATAGTGACCAGGAAACACCCACCTTATGAAGGTTAACACAGACGGGTTTTGGTTAGCATCTGGCATGCAGTGAGCTCTCGCTCAACAGGACCTGTTGTCTTAGGGGAAACAGATATCTGAAGTGCAAATGTCCTTGTATGTCTTTGATTTTGAAATTTTACTTTTTCTTTTCTTTTTTTAAAATTTTTTAATTATTTTATTTATTTTTGGAGAGAGACACAGAGAGAGACAGACGGAGAGGGAGAGAGAGACAGAGATGGGCGCACCAGCAGTCTCTCAGCTGCTGCGAACGAAGTCCAGATGTGTGTGCCCCCTTGTGGTCAAGTGCGGCATTGTGCCCTTGCGTCACTTTGCATCTGGCTAAATGTGGGACCTGGAGATTGGAACCAGCGTTCTTAGGCTTAGGAGGCAGGTGCCTTAACCGCTAAGCCATCTCTCCAGCCCCTTTC
Source organism: Orientallactaga sibirica (assembly GCA_036365145.1). NCBI lineage: Eukaryota > Metazoa > Chordata > Mammalia > Rodentia > Dipodidae > Orientallactaga > Orientallactaga sibirica. The sequence continues at coordinate 13,160,245 of JAEOAD010000025.1, forward strand.
TTTTCTTTTTTTTTTTTTTAAATACTTTATTTATTTATTTATGACAGTGAGAGCGGTAGAGAGAGAGAATGGGAATGCCAGGGCCTCTAGCCATTGCAAGTGAACTACAGGCACATATGCCAACTTGTGCATCTGGCTTACATAAGTATTGGGGAATCAAACCTGGGTCCTTAGGCTTTGCAGGCAAGCGCCTTAACCACTAAGCCATCTCTCCAGCCCTGATTTTGACATTTTAATTAAAACTACACAGACTCAATCAATGGCAGATGGTGCCTAACTTAATGGTTGTATGATTTTAGACTTTACAGCAGTGTGACAGTGATACATTTGAGTAGTATGGTCCTCTTACATGGTGCTGGGCAGCAGCTCATAGTGGGTCATGTAACCAGGAGGAAAAGCAACCGAGACCCTATGGTGCATTGGATTGCTAAACTATGTTTTTGTTTTTTTTTTTGAGAGAGAGACAGAGAGAGAGAGAGAGAGAGAGAGGGAGACAGACAGAGATGGGTGCGCCAGCAGTCTCTCAGCTGCTGTGAATGAAATCCAGATGTGTGCGCCCCCTTGTGGTCAAGTGCAGCATTGCGCCCTTGCGTCACTTTGCATCTGGCTAAACGTGGGACCTGGATATTAGAACCAGCGTTCTTAGGCTTAGCAGGCAGGCGCCTTAACCACTAAGCCATCTCTCCAGCCCTAAACTATGGTTTTTAGGAGACTGAATTTGTATCAACAGCATCTTCAATGATACTTTCAATATAGGAAGAGCTGTTGGCACATAGCCTCATTGCAAGTTGAGGAGCACTTATAAGCTCAAAAGAGTAATGTGTTTTCCTCTCAAAGCTTCACCTTTTGATTGCTCAAGAACCTTCAGATCTCATGTGCACAAAAAGAGGGAGGTGGACTGTCCCATATCCCCACCTTGGCCAGGAGAACTAGAATGATGACCAGTTCCCACTGAGGGGACAGCATGTGGTCCAAGGAGGAACTTGGCCCTGTGCTGACCAATGTGCAATGCAAGCCACAAGGACCATGCAGGGGGGTGGCTCCGAGGATAACTGAGGGTGACAGGATTTGCACCCATTCAGCTTGCTTCTAGGGCTTCCCCGCTCCCACACTCAGGACTTGTGCTTGCCAATCTGTAGCCATTCCTCCAGTGATGAGCTTGTTGGGCTCTGCTCCACCTCTAAGACTGGATCAGAACTGACTTCAGGAGCTGGACAGATGGCTCAGCAGTTAAGGTACTTGCCTGCAAAGCCTGATAACTCAGGTTCAATTCCCCAGTACCCATATAAAGCCAGATGCACAAAGGGGTGCATACACCCGGAGTTCATTTGCAGCAGCTGGAGGCCCCAGTATGCCCATTCTCTTCCCCACCTCTCTCTTCCTCTGTCTCTCTTCTATCTCTCTCTGGTTGCAAATAAATAAAGACAAATTTTTAAAAAAATTTTTAGTTACTTTTTCAACATCCATGCTGAGCTGGGGTTTCTTTCCAGACCCCACAACACAAATGGCTTCATCATCTTTCTGTCCCAGAGGCCCAGATTACTGCTCATGTCTGTCATCCCAGACCCTGGTCTTGATAGTCAGTGCCATCTGTCTACCCAAGGACCACCAAAGCAGCCCTGGCCCAGAGCACAGAGGCAGTGATTTTCTTCTCGGTAACTAGACAGCAGGGAAATGCTAAAGTGAGGGCTAGGGAGATTGCCATGAAAGCATAAAGAACGGAATGTGTAGCCCCAGTCCACACATAAAATGCCCAGCATGGTGGTGTGCGCCTATAATCCCAGGACCCAGGAACAAGAGAATTCCTGGGGCACGCTGGCTAACTAGCCTAACCAAATTGGCGAGCTCTAGGTTCAGCAAGAGATCCTACCTCAGAGAATAATGTAGAGGGTGATAGAGGAAAGCACCTAACGTTGATTGACCTCTGGCCTACACACCCACACACGCACACACATGTGTGTGTGCATCTACTCACACATGCAAGCACAGTGTGCACACATACATACAAAAGAACAGAAAAAGAATAGCTGAAGCGGATGCTTGGGGTCTATTTCTAGGGCTCTGCCTCTTCTTTTTTTTTTTAAATTTTTTTATTGACAGCTTCTATACTTACAGACAATAAACCATGGTATTTCCCTCCCCTCCCCACATTCCCCTTCAGAACTCCATTCTCCGTCATATCCCCCCCTCTCTCCATTAGTCTCTGTTTTAATTTGATGTCATTATATTTTTCTCCTATTATGAGGGTCTTGTGAAGGTATTGCTAGGCACTGCAAGGTCATGGATATCGAGGCCAATTTCTGTCTGGACAGTTGCATTGTAAGGAGTCGTACCCTTCCTTTGGCTTTTACATTCTTTCTGCCACCTCTTCCGCTATGGACCCTGAGCCTTGGAGAGTGTGACAGAGATGTTTCAGTGTTGGACATTCTTCCGTCCCTTCTTCTCAGCACTATGTTGCCTTTTGGGTCATCCCAGTGGTCATCGCCATCTGAAAAGAGAAGTTTCTCTAACCAGAAATGAGAATAGCATTAATATGTGGATATGAACATTAAGTGTAGTACTTTCAGTCTGCCTCTTCTCTTTATTCTCCAGAAACACTGGAGGTGAGTAGGACACAGGATGGTGGAAGGCGATGGCCTGAAGAAGCAGAGGGAAGATGTCTTCATAGGTGGTGGGAGAGGGTGGTGGTCAGGTAAGTGGTTTTAAGGACACCTGAAAGACATAAGAGGGAGTGTTGGGTAAACCCTGGAGGCTGCTGGACCCTCCAGGTGCAGTGGAGCTTGGGACCATGAAAGCAGGGCCTCACAGAAGCATGAGAGATATGTGGGGAGATGGCTCACCAAAGTGGGGTCCAAAGAAGACCAAGAGCAAGTGTCATGCCCTTGACAGTGTCCAGAGCTCTGGCTTTGAGTTCCCGGAGGCTCCTCCAACACCCTGTGTCCATGTGCTGTGTGCTGTGTGCAGGTTTCCAGGGGAATACAAGTAGCCTGGAGCTGACCCAGCTTCTCTCGGGAGCAATGGCACAGGACGTAGGTGAGAGGAAGCAACAGACACTGCAGCGGCCACAGCACTGGGAGCCTGATAAGCTGGGACCAGCTTCCAGCTCTGCACTTGTCAGCTGTGTGATGAGGTACCGTCTCCGAGCCTCTATCACCCACTCTCCTAACAGTTGGGCCTCATAGAGGTGTTAATGAAAGATGCAAAGCCCAAAGGGCATGGCCCATGGCAAGGAGGATCCCAGTGGTATTGCATGGCACTGGGCTGGTACAGTTATGAGGAGGAACCAGGTATGGATGGCAGACCTCTGCCAGTCTTGCACCTTTCCAAGAACCTAGTTGGCACCTCTTCCTTTCCTGGCCAAAAGCTGTGGGCCTGGTTGGAGAGCTGGGCCCTGGCCAGGGAATGCAGGAGGTTTCTCACCATGGCAGGGAAATTGCTGGGTCCAGGGTGTGGGCAGCCACAGTGACCGGCTCGCTGCAGGACGGATGCGGCTTTGCTGACTGAGAGTCTGCGGTCTGGACATGCCAGCAGGGCAGGTCTGAGGTCAGCACGGGGGAGCCAAGCCCACCACGGCCTCACCACTCCCGCCAGGGTCCCACCAGGGCATGCCATCTGTTTCCAATCAGCTGCCCCTTGGCCAGGGAAGGGGGTGGGTTCCTAGACCCCAACCGATCCCAACTTCCCATCACGCACAATGGACAGACAGCAAAGAAAGCCAAAGAGCAGGGGACTGGAGGGACGCCTGTCACATTGGCTTAAGCGGAATCCTCCAATCGCTCCCCATGCAAGGCCATGGCCAATCTAGCCCTGCCGTCTTTGGATCCCTCAAAGGCCCATGTGTTGAAGACTTGGTCTCCAGGGGTTGTGGCTGGGAAGTTAAGAGATGGCTATCTGGTGAGAGATCTTTGGGTCATTGGGATATGCCCTCGAGGGGAATATGGGACCCTGACAACTACTTTGCTTTTATTCTTTGTTTCTTTTTCATCGTTTGCTTCCTGGCTCATGACAAGGTGAGCGGTCTCACTCCACCACACACTCCTGCCACAGTACCCCACGGGTCCACAGCAATTGTGCTAATGAAGGACTGAAGCCTCCAAAACGGAGCTAAAAATAGCCGTTTTCTCTTTAGAAGCCAATTATCTCAGGTAGTTTGTTACAGAGACAGAAGGTGCACCGAGGTCCCTAGCTTCTCCTGGGTTTCCGGTGCCCTGTCACAAGCCTCTGGCTCGCTTCTCCCTCTGAGCTTGGCGCTCATGTCCTGAGGGTCTTTTTGCTCTACCCAGCTGACCCTCATCCTTCTGTTTAAATCCTACTTCCTCAAGAAAGTCTCCAGACCTTACATTTATTCTCTTAAACAGTCTTGCTGGACACAATTTGATTGGTAGTTAATTTTTTTTCCTTTCATTTTCCAGTACTGGGAATTGAACCCACAGCCTTGTGTGTGCTAGCCACTGGCCATATTCCCAGTCCTATAGTTTGGAATCTATACTGCTCCTTGACTGCCCGCCTTTCTCCCAGACTGTAAGTCCCATGCAGGCGGAAGTCACGTCTGCCTTCCTCAGGGACTGTGCGTTTGTACCTAGCACAGGACTGCCAGAATCCTCGTGGAATGCATGAATGATTCGCGCCTCCTAATTCTTTCTGGCAGTTTCCTTGTATAGTCTTCAATCGCTTGACCTCCACCAGATCTTGTGCCATACCCAGTGCATGCAAGCCATTTTACAGGCTCAATGTTAAGTCACGGGTGAGTAGGTGGCTCTTACTTCCTGCTCGTTCATAGCTTCAGACTCCTTTTGTCTAGGAGGAGAATGAGGGACTGGGAAAAGAGTCGGAGGTCATAGAAGAACGTGGTGAGGGACCAGAGGAGGAGGCAGATGCTACAGGGCCCTGCTCTGGCAACCAGCTTCTCTCACAACAGCTCCATCTAGCACTCTAGACATTGGAGACAACCCAGGCAGATGCACACTGGGGATACCCCCGGAAGTCCCCCCAAACCTGTATACCCCATCTGTAAAATGGACATGGAGAAACAGGAGGAAGTCACTTCCACCACCACCTCAGGCCAGGTCTTCAAGGCCTGTGAATGAGCGTCCCTCCTCCAGGACAGAAGTGGGCTTTGTAGCTGAATGTGCCAAGGTCAAGTCCTAGGGCCAGCGCTGAGAGCTATGCAGTCTTCCACAGGGTACCCACCTCTCGGAGCCTCGCTCCCATCTGGAAGCGGACAAGAACAGCCTTGAACTCAGCTGGCTGTGGTGAGCTTTCCACAAAGGTTGAGTGTCCCGTGCTAAGCATTGGTTGTCTACACTGGGGACGTAGCTAGTTGAACCCCCAGCACTGGAAAGCAAAAAAAGAAAAACAGCAAGAAGAAGGAGGAGGAGAGCTGAGAGGGAGAATAACTCCAAAGGAGAAGGAAGGGAATGAGCAACATGGAACTGGTACCAGGAAAAAAGAGGCCCTAGTGGGGTTCAAGAGACCCTGTTGGGAGCAGATCTGATCTGAGACTGTGAGGTGCAGTGTCACAGCCTGCACAGAAAGGAAAGGATGCCCACGAGGAGCAGCAGAATTAGCCTGGACCTTGGCCTACGAGTGAGGACAAGCTTCCCTAAATGGTTCCTACCTAGATAGTGCCTGGCACCCAGCACATGCGTAAAAAATACTTGCTAAATCAGTAAAGAAAAATGATGTTTTTCTATCAGCGTCTCTTTTTTTGTTTTTTGAGGTAGGGTCTCACTCTGGCCCAGGCTGACCTGGAATTCACTGTGCAGTCTCAGGGTGGCCTTAACTCATGGCAATCCTCCTACCTCTGCCTCCCGAGTGCTGGGATTAAAGGTGTGCGCCACCACATCTGGCTCTACCAGCTTCTTAACTGATCTTCCTCTCTCGGCTTTGCCATCCCCCAGTGCTACCATTACTGAGGGCAACCTGTGACCCAGTGACTTCCACTCACAACCTGTGTATAGCTCCTCTCTCAACCACAGGCAGGAGTCACTCACTAGCGACCACATTTGGATCACAAGCCACTCCTGTTTGGTCTGATCCATGCGTTTTATTTCACTGTGTGTTAACATGGAATTGGTTGCTGACATTTCAGTATCACAGGGACCACATCAAATCCAGATTTGTAGACTTTCCAAAAGATTTAGTTAGGTGATATAACAATACTTGGTCTGCCCTCCTATTTGTGACAATGACTGGAACTGGAAGGACAAGGCCTGTCCTCCCCAGAGCAATGTCTTCTTGTACTGGGGTCCTTATGGCCCCTCCTGCCATGGTTGTGCCTGCACACAGCTGAGTTTGGGACACTAGCCCTGAGCCTCAGTGATGTCACTCTTGGGATGAGCACCTCCACCTGCTATGCTGCCAGTAACCTCACTACATCTAAATAGGTCACTTGGGCTGGAGAGATGGCTTACCTGTTAAGGCGTTTGCCTGCAACACCAAAGGACCCAGGTTCAATTCCCCAGGACCCACGTTAGCCAGACGCACAATGTGGCACATGCGGCTGGAGTTTGTTTGCAGTGACTGGAGGGCCTGGTACACACACTCTCTCTCCCCCCTCCCTCTTTCTCTCTGTTAAATAAATAAAAAATAATATATTGAAAAATAAATAAATAAATAGGTCACTAACTTCCTGTGCCCTCTTGCACCTACCTGTGAGCACATGGATACATGAACCCCAACCTGTGGTGCACGATCTCATTACAAGCTATGCTCATACCCACAGGTCTTCAGTAGAGGCTCAATGCCTTTTTGGCAGTAGAATCTCCCCTCCCTGGCAGAGCCAGCAGCCTGTGTCAGCCCCTCTCCCCCACAGCTGGCCAAATGCTTTCTTTCTTGTTTTAAAGATTTACTTTTATTTTTTATTTATTAGTGACAGAGAGAGAGGGAGAGAGTGAGAATGGGCATGCCAGGGCTTCCAGCCACTGCAAACGAACTCCAGATGCAGGCACCACCATGTGCATCTGGCTAACGTGGGACCTGAGAAATTGAACCTGGATCCTTAGGCTTGGCAGGCATATGCCTTAACGCTAAGCCACCTCTCCAGCCCCCGGATGCTTTCTTTAGGCTGCGCACCACACCGCTGGGCTGTGGGCAGTGGGGCCACAGGAATCATCCCCTGTTCTTCCTTCATCTCTGGTACACGGCATGAAGCCGGCCTGCGCACCTGCAGCACAGTCCCAGAGCTCACACCACAGTCTTTCAAGGAATCTATTAGAGACACTGAATGGCCAGGTATGGAAAAGTCCCCAACTAGCACCCCCAAAAATCCAGAAGGCTCTCTTTATGGCCCTAGTTAAGGCTGCAGTTCTGCACAACTATCCTTAACACACACACACACACCCCTCCTGAAAGTTTTAAAGCAGACCATGCCTCAATCAGATCAGCCTAGAAAATGGGACAAATGTTATTTTGAGAGTCTATTAGTCTCTCTCTCCCTCCCTCTCTCTCATTCTCTCTCTCTCTCTCTCTCTCTCTCTCTCTCTCTCTCTCTCTCTCTCTCTCTCTCTCTCTCTCACACACACACACACACACACAGTCTGTCTGCCATCAAACACTTCCTCCCTTATCCTCAGATGGAGCCCATACCTCCATGTCTCAGGCCTTTTCTGACCCCTCATGCACCAAACAGCTGCTTCCTGAGCTCTCAGTGAAGCCTCCTGCTAAAACCAAGCTGCTGCCTAAATGGATCGTGGAGTCAGTCAGCTCAGGCCAGAGTTCATGGTCAAGATGGGTCATCACGCTGCAGGACTGAGCACTTCACAGGTAAGAGGACACCTGCCTAGAACTGTACCTAGGGGGACTCAGCAGGACAGCGCCCAGAGGAAGACAGAAGGGCCACCAGGAGAGCCAGAGCACAGTCACTGGGTCCCACTGTACTGCAGGCCCCTGGAGAGAACATGTACCCCTCATGACAGACTGACAGGTGGGCACCGCCAAGTCTCACTTGAATGTGGAGATTGCCTGCAAAAACGTCAGCTCCCGTGACAGCAGGACAAGGTTTCACCTTCACCCACCTGGCTTAATGTTACCACCATGTTGCAAGTGTGAAGACGGGATTTCCTTAGTGGGCCTGGGATGTGCTTCACAGAGCCCAGGATGGAGGAAATGGAAGTTGGCACACAGGAGTGCCATTCAAGTTCATTGTCATGGCACAGTTGTATGTATAGTGAGATCAGTTTCCCACAAGAATAAAGGGGTGGCTCTTTCGCCCCCTTTAGACTCCATGTGAGCCCCCGGTGGGGCTTATGGAGACAATGAAATTACCTTTAGTGAAAGTTGGTGCCAAGGCTTGTCTAAATGCCATTTTGCTGGCTGTGTTGTGTGTGTGTGCGGTGTGCATGTGTGTGTGTAGTGTGCATGCATGTATTCTTGTGTGTGTGCATGTATTTGGAGGCCAGAGGTCAATGTCTCTCTACCTTAGTATTTGAGACAGGATGGACTTGGTGCTTGTGACTAAGATGCCTTCTGGAGTGGTAAGCCAAGTTTTATGGACTATTCTGATGAGAGTTTGAGAATGCTAAGTGCAGATAGAGGCTTGGCTTTAAGAGGTTTTAAGGGGAAGGAAAGAGAACATAAGGGATGGCTCGTTCCGCTATCCAGGCCCAGAGTGTTTGATCAAACTTAAATTTGTAATGGACTGATGTGCTTGGCTAAAGATATTGGACTGCAAGTTAAAGCAGAGGCACTGAAACTGGTTTTAGGTTACTGGAGTCTGGTCCCGTGCTTGCATTAGCAATCTTAAGGAAGGTGTGACAAGCACTTAAAACCTGGAGAAGGAACCTGCTTTTAAAGGCTATGATTTATTTTGTCCCTGGATTAAGAATATGGATGGAAGCATGAAAAATGCATGGAGTGGTCATGAATTGCACACGGTTCCAGGAGCTGCTCCCCGTGGTTTGCATGGAGACCTAAAGATGTTTTGGAGCCCAAAGGGCTACCATGGAGTGCTGACTGGGAAAAGCTCAGACATCACAGGGTAAGTCACCTGCCAACCCAGGCATGTTTCCATGAGATAGGCCCAGGTCTGCTTGCCCAGGGCTCTTGCCCAGAATATGCCCTTCACAGCCTCAGATCCACCTAGACAAGCAGGAGTGGTGTGCCCCAAGAAAGAAAACAGAATCAAACCCTAATGTCCACAAAGCCAGCCCTGGTAGACTGAGTGGCTTTAATGGGAAGAGACAAAGGAATTCTTGCCCCAGAGTTCTTTTGGCTGTGTTTTGGTAACTCATCCACGGGCCCAGGTGTGCTACAGTCCACAAAGCCAGCCCGTGGGTCAGCTCAGAGTTCAAGGGTAACTCATCCACCGGGCCCAGGTGTGCGCCGTGGGTCAGCTCAGGTGCCGGGCTCCTCAGCACCCAGCTGAAGCACAGGCTCCAGGGGTGTCATCTTGAAGCTCCTGTTGACTTCCTCAGACTGCTGCCAACCCCATTAATCACCTTCCTCACCAGTCCCCAGGAATGTGGCGGGCTCTCTCACAAGCCAGCCCTGCGTTAAACAAACAAACCAATCTGGACACTTGGGCAGGTCAGGAGCAGGGCAGGTTCCTGGCCTCTCATCCTCTGCTCTTTCCACAACCCCCACACCTGTAACTCCAGAGCTCTCCCATCCCTACACACCCAGAACTAGAGGGGGAAAAGTGTAACCCAAGTAAAACTGCCTTCTGAATGAGGAGGGTGTGCCCAGACACCTACAACCACATCTCTTCCCAGCCTGCTGCCATTCTGCCCCTGCTATGAACCCATTCCTCCATAGAATGCCCAGGTCCTTATCTGCTGTCCAACACCTCTCTCCCGAGCCAGGGGCTCTGCAAACCTCCCGTCTTGCCCATTATCTGGGGAACTAATTGGACATAATTCTGGGGAATTTTTTTTTCCCCACGGAAGAAGAGAGTCAGTGGGAGTAGGGTAGGCAGGAGGAATTGGGGCCAGCTGCTGGCTTCTCTAGGCTGAGTTTTTTTCCTGTCCTTTCCCACCTGTCTTTTTTCCTTGTCCTTTGAGGCTCAGCACCCCTTAAAGCCTCATTGGGCCTGGCCAGGAGTAGGTACAGTCCAGCTTCAGCCACCTTCTGCTGAAAGGAAAAGGAACTCATGCTCCTATGTGCTTGTAAACAAAGGGGAAGCTAAGTAAACACTTGTCCCACCCACTGGAACCAGAGGATCAATGGCTGGATAGAGGAATTCGTGCAGGTACAGGCCACACTGCTGGTTTGAGGGAGCTGGGCTGACCAAAGGAAGCTCCAGCTAACCGGTCCAAATCCAAAACCACGGCTTCCACTCAAGGGCCCCAGACCTCTGAGTTTTCTCAAGCCACTTAAAACATCTGACGAAGCCAATGGATGTCCTGCGTTCAACCAGGGCGAGGTTTCTGGGATTAACAGAAATTCCAAGGCTTTGCTTTTGGCTGGAATTGTAACTCAATGCAAAAACACTGGCCATCTTGTGCAAATAAACATTCTGAGGGTTAGTATACATGGATCAGATGAGAAAATGAAGAAAAACGCAATAACAACTGCTGTTTAACAAAAATCGTTCCAAACATGGAATCTGTAGTGATGGGGATAATAGAGAATTTCGAAGGCTTGATTCCTTAATGTACAACTCCTATAAATCAAATGGGAAAAGATTAACCTTTCCCCAAAACAGTCAAGGATTAACAGCATGGGGTTCACAAAAAGAAAAAGGGTGGGTGGGGGTTCAAATTGTCAACAAATATAGTATTCTTCTCAATCTGTGGTTTTTGCTTTCCAAGATTTTAGTTACCTGTGGTCAGCCACAGTCCAAGAGTATTAAATGGAAAATCCCAGAAATAAACTATTTCTGGAGGTTTTTAGGTTGCTCACGGTTCTGATGAACGTGATGAAATCTCACACCAACTCAGTGATCCTACCTACAGTGTGACTCACCCTGTCACCCTTTTTCCAATGTGTCCCTGCTGTGCACATTACCCACCTGCTGCTAATCCCGAGGTGGCCATCTTGATCATCAGGTCAGCTGTTGTGGTATCACACACTTGTGTTAAGTGAACCTTGTTTTGCGTGTACTGGCTGCAAACTGTGAAAGGAGTGATGCTGGCAGTTTGTGTATGTGAAAGACAAGTCCACAACATGCTCCCTTTAACTGAAAGGTGAGAATTCTCAGCTTAATGAGGAAAGAAGAAAAAAAAACATACGCCCAGGCTGTGAAGACGTATGGGAAGAACTCATCTCTTGTCCATGAAATTGTGAAGAAGTTCATAATTGAAACGTCTACCCAGGAAAGCTCAGGAAGTAAGCAACTCACAAGTCCCAGGAAGTTCCTGAAACTTACAACCTCCCCGAGGTCATATAAGAACAGCCTGAGAGAGGAGGCGCTCCTCCCGGCCACGCTTCCCACATGTAGTGCAGTGAGCACCAGGGATGCAGTTTTCCTGAGCTGTCACCCCTGCCGGGGGGGGGGGTTTCAATGTGCAGCTTGCGTGTGAGTCATCCACATTTCTGTAAATAGCCTCAATAAACTCACTGTTTCACTGAGCTAGGCTTGGGAAGAACTGTTTCTTTGGTATATTGCCAGTTGCCCTATCTGGTCATGAATAGATGTGTATTCACATCTCCCGAAAAAACCTCACACAGCAAAAGTTAGAGCCATAGTGTATGATAAGTGCTAAATTAAGATGGAAACGACTACATAGTGAATTCCAGGTCAGCCTGGGCTAGAGTGAAACCCTACCTCCAAAAACCAAAAAAATAAATAAATAAATAAATAAAAGAAGGAGAAGAAGAAAAAGAAAAAAAGATGGAAACGAAAGGACTGAAGTGTTGCTCAGTGACGTGACGGGGCATACTTGTCCAGCACATGCAAGTCACCGGGATAAACCCCAGAATTGGGAGTGGATGAGATACAAAGGGCATTCAATCTGTGCATGTATGTATAGGAGAAAAAACCCAGCACAATACAGAGTTCAATGCTGGCTGCTATCTCTACTATTTCAAGCATCCACTGGAATTCTTGGGGCACATCTCCTGAGGATAAGTGGGATGAACTGTGTAAAAAATATGCTACTCTTCTTTTACTTAAAAAAAATTTTTATTTATTTAAGAGAGGGATGGAAAAAAGCAGAGGGAGGGTGATGGGCACGTCAGGGACTCCTGCCACTGCAAACGATCTCCAGCCATTCACGCCACTTCGTGCATCTGGCTTTACATGGGTGCTGGACCTATCTAAACAAATTAATCTTACTTTTCAATTAAATTTACTAATTAGAAATATTACAAATCAAAATATCAAGGTTATCTTGGGAATTTTTCACATTACAAAATAAATTCACAAACCTTATTTACAAAAATGAGGTTAGAACTAGGCACTGTTTAACTAAGAGACATATTGCAGAATTAACATATGCTTCCAGCTAAGTACACAGTGGAGGTCCTTCCACTAATAATTCGCATATTTAGGAACAGATCAATGATTATATTCCCCCTACCCCCTGCTGTGTTTCAGTGTTCAAGTCTGGTGCATCCAGAGTGTGGCTACCCAAAGTGGAAGAGCTATAAAACAGGGTTCCCTCATTTCAGGAATTGTAGTGGCTCAACTGTTCGAATGGGAAGTAATGAGAATTTGTTGAAATAAATTGTTGAAATAAAACCCAGACCATTAGACTTTTTTTTTTTTTTTTTTTTTTTTGGTTTTTGCAAGGTAGGGTCTCACCCTGGTCCAGGCTGACCTGGAATTAACTATGTAGTCTCAGGGTGGCCTCGAACTCTCGGCGATCCTCCTACCTCTGCCTCCCGAGTGCTGGGATTAAAGGCGTGCGCCACCACGCCCGGCTCAGACCATTAGACTTTGCAAGCAAGCACCTTTAACCACTGAGCCATCTCTCCAGCCCCGCCTTACTCTCCTTTCTTCCTTCCTTCCTTCCTTCCTTCCTTCCTTCCTTCCTTCCTTCCTTCCTTTCTTTCTTTCTTTCTTTCTTTTTTTTTTTTTTTGAGGCAGTATTTCTCTCTAGCCTAGGTTGACCTGGAACTCATTCTGTAGCTCCAGGCTGACATTGAACTCATGGTGGTGATCTTTCTTCCTCAGCCTTCTGAGTGCTGGGATGAAAGGTGTGCATCACCTTGCCTGGCTCAGCCTTACTCTTAAAATTTTGAATTACATAATATTTTTCACTATTACAGTGTTTTTGAAAGACAATTTGGGAGCATATATTCAGATTTTAAACCCAAACATTGTTAGCCAGCTGGTAACTCATCTACAAATGTAATTAATTATTTCAGCACTGTTTGTAATGACCAAAACTATAAGCAGCCTGAATATCCATGAAAAACAAACAGAAAAACCTGATCATTCACAACTCACAATGGACTCTGCATTCACTACAAACAATGGGTAAATCTACAGGTATCGTCAACATGGCCATAGTCTGACATGAAAGCTAACTGAAAAATAGTATGTTTATGGTAACTCCCTTATTTGCATATATTTTTAGAGAACACATATATTGACTCGCAGCTATATATGCTTGTCTATCATATCTTAGGGATAAATGAGAAATGATGATAGGAGTGACTTCGTGAGGAATAGGATAAGACAAAGGCAAAGGATAGGTGTAATGCTTTTAATTTTGATCTATGGCTGTGTGGTTGAAATGTTCCTTATAGACTCATGCATTTGAACACTTGGCCCCTAACCAGTGGAGCTGTTTGGGAAGTGTGTCATAGGGTTTATGTCTGGGCCCCACTTCCTGCACTCTCTCTCTCTCTCTCTCTCTCTCTCTCTCTCTCTCTCTCTCTCTCTCTCTTTCTCTCTCTCTCTCTTCCTAACTCTGGATGCAAAGGAGCTGCCCTCCTGCTCTGGCCACCAGGCTTTTCCTGCCATGGGACGGTATCCCCTGGAGACTGTATCCTTCCTTAAACTGCTTCCTGACAGGCATTTAGAGTAAAGTAGCTATTAGAGAATTTTGTAGTCACACCTGCTACCACTGTGCTATGAGGTCACTAATACAAAATTTTTAGTACTGGGAAGTGGGGCTGTTGCTGTGATAATCTTGACCATGTGGTTTGTAGGCTTTTGGAAATGGTTTGAGGGAGGAATGAGGATAAGTTTGGAACTTTGGGCTAGAGAAACCCTAAAATGCTGTAAGCAGAACTTAAAGGGCCATTCTGATGGGAATGTGGAAGACCAGAATACTGAGAGAAACACTGGACAGCAGAGATCTGCCTGTGAGGTTTCAGAAGGGGGCGCAGGTTCTCTTGGAACTGGGCCAGAGGCAGCTCCTGGTGTATTCTTTTTTTTTTTTTTTTTTTGGCCTTTCCGAGGTAGGGTCTCACTCTAGCTCAGGCTGACCTGGAATTCACTATGTAGTCTCAGGGTGGCCTCGAACTCACAGTGATCCTCCTACCTCTGCCTCCCGAGTGCTGGGATTAAAAGCATGTGCCACCACACCCAGCTCTCCTGGTGTATTCTAACAAAGAATCTAATTGAGGGGCTGGAGAGATGGCTTAGCAGTTAAGGTGCTTGCCTGCCAAGACAAAGGACACAGGTTCAGTTCCCCAGGACCCATGAAAGCCAGATGCACAAGGCGGCACATGCATCCAGAGTTTGTTTGCTGCAGCTGAAAACCCTGGTGTGCTCATTCTCTCTCTTTCTCTCTGCCCCACCCCCTCAAATGAATAAAAAGTAAATAAAATATATTTTTAAAAATAATCTGATTGGCTTCAGCCTGTGTCATGAGACTTGAGTGAGGCTGAATTTAAACTTAAAGACAATGGACTAATGCATTTGGTGAGGAAATTTCTAGGTAATATAGCATTCGAGCCATGGTGTGGTTACTTCTCACTACTCTGTCAGATTTGCAGTGAAAGAAAGCAAAAAGGTTAAAAAAAATAGGTAAAGTTTGGAGAGCAAATTCTTGGTGAGCAAGTTCCAGCAAAGGGCAGTGCTACAGACAAAACACCTGTAATTGTCAGAGATTAACAAAATTAAGGAGATAACACTATTAAAGAGAAAACTCACTCTATTCATTGGGGCAATTAGAAAGGTATCCTGAGGGCAAGATGCTACCCATTGAAGAATCTAATTTATGAGAGTGCATATTATTTTGAAAGAAGGCCTGAAGGGAGAATGCCTCAAAAGGGATTCCCTGTTCAAAAACAACTGCCTAGGAAAGTGTCCCCACAGATTCAGCAACCAAGGTGCATAGATACCACTACAGCGCTGGTCCAAGGGGACCAAGCTCTAGCCCAAGTTAGCTGGAGAAATTCGTGTCATCATCCACATGGATGACATGGATGGTTTTTAGACATGAAAGATTCAAGACTGCAAAGGTCATAGCATCCTGTTCCAGTTTCAGAGAGATGCTGAGGCCAGGCAATGTGTGGCAAGGGTGTCCCTGCAAGAAGACTGCTTATGGCAATCCAAAAAAGATTTTTCTTTGTTCAAGGCCACCCTGAGACTACATTGTGAATTCCAGGTCAGCCTGGGCTAGAGTAAAACCCTACCTTGAAAAACCAAAAAAAAAGAGGTTCTTCTGGTCTTATTTATTTATTTATTTTTGTTTATTTATTTGAGAGCGACAGGCAGACAGGGAAAGAGGCAGAGAGAGACAGAATGGGTGCACCAGAACCTCCAACCACTGCAAATAAACTCCAGATGCATGCACCACCTTGTGCATCTGGCTTATGTGGGTCCTGGGAAACTAAGCATTGAACTGGGGTCCTTGGGCTTCATAGGCAAGCGCTTAACCACTAAGCCATCTCTCTAGTCCTCTTCTGGTCTTTGTTTTTTTTTTTTTTTTGTTTGTTTGTTTGTTTTGTTTTTTGTTGTTTTGTTTTGTTTTTTTGAGGTATGGTCTCACTCTAGCCCAGGGTGACATGAAATTTAGTCTCAGGGTAGCCTAGAACTGATGATGACCCTCCTACCTCTGCCTCCCAAGTGCTGGGATCAAAGGCATGCACCACTACGCCTGGCTCTGTAGTCTTAAGAATATATGATGTTTGGGCTGGAGAGATGGTTCAGGGGTTAAGGCACTTGCCTGTAAAGCTTAACAACCCTAGTTCGATTTCCCAGTACTCACGTAAAGCCAGAGGCACAAAGTGGCACATGTGTCTGGCATTCATTTGCAGCAGCTAGAAGGCTTGGTGCACCCACTTTCTCTCTCTCTCTCTCTCTCTCTCTTTCTCTCTCTACCTGTCATGGTGGCACACACTTTTAAACCCAGCACTCAGGAGGCAGAGATAGGAGGATCACTGTGGATTTGAGGCCAGCCTGAGACTACATAGTGAATTCTAGTTCAGCCTGCACTAGAGTGAGACCATACCTTGAAAAAAAAGAAGGGCTGGAGAGATGGCTTAGCGGTTAAGGCGCCTGCCTCCTAAGCCTAAGAACGCTGGTTCCAATCTCCAGGTCCCACGTTTAGCCAGTTGCAAAGTGACGCAAGGGCGCAATGCCACACTTGACCACAAGGGGGCGCGTGCATCTGGATTTTGTTCGCAGCAGCTGAGAGACTGCTGGTGCCCCCATCTCTGTCTGTCTTCCTCTACCTCTCTCTGTCTGTCTCTCTCCAAAAAGGAGGAGGAGGAGGAGGAGGAGGAGGAGGAGGAGGAGGAGGAGGAGGAGGAGGAGGAGGAGGAGGAGGGGAAGGAGAATAGACGATGTTTATCCAGTTCAGTTTTAGAATTACTTGGAGTGCATTATGCTTTCTTCTTGCTCAAGGCTCTCCTGTGCAATGGGCATGATGGTTGCCCTACCATTGCACCTTACAAGCATAAAACTTGTTTGGTTTCTTTCACAGCTCATAGCTGGAGAGCCATTCACCTCAGGCAGATCATATCTGAGTCTCACCTATACCTCACTAGACTTGGAACTTGGACTTCACAATTGATATTAGGACAAGTTAAGATGTTTGTGGCTATTCGTATGGGATGAATGCATTTTGCATATAAGAATGATCTAAATTGAAGCGTTCTTGGGACAGAATGCTCTGGCATGAATGTCCCTATCCTCCCAAAATTCACATCCTAAAATTTTAACCCTCAAGGTAATAGTATCAGGAAGTGGGATTTTTGTGAGGTGGTTAGTCATACACTCTTACAGAAGAGGCCTTAAAGAGCCCGGGGATCCCTTCTGTCCTGTGAGGATACAGAAGACCCCACCTGTGGACCAGAGAGCAGCCCTCTCTTGATGCCAATCTGCTGGTACCTTCATGGTGGTCTTCCCAGTCTCCAGAAGGGAGAGAAACACGTTTTGACTGTGTACAGGCTGTCTGGGCTGGGCTAGGCTGGGCTGATCTTACAGCAGCCTAAGCAGACCAGTCCAGGACCTCGTGGGAATGCTACACCAAGACCCAGAAGGTGCTCCGCAGGGTAGAAAGAGATCAGGAAGAGGAGGCATCTGTCCTCTCAGCTCCTTCATCTCACCCATCTGGACTGACAGACAAATGGCACCTGGAGAGGGAGGCCAATCTTTAAATACCAGAACATGGCCAAAAGTGAATTGCTGCTTGCCCTGGGCTCCGACCCAGCACCTCCTCCTCTCAGGCTACCTCAGGAGTCCTCCTCCTCTCTTCCGGTGACCCAGACCCTGACAACATCTCTGGCCTAAAAGGAAAGGGGAAAGTCAAAAGGCAAACCAGGGCTGGGGACATTAAAGACACTTGCTGGCAAAGCCTGCTGACCCGAGTTTGATTCCCCAGTATCCATATAAAGCCAGATGCACAGAAGTGATGCTTGCACCTAGACTTTCTTTGCAATGGCAAGAGGCCCTGACACACCCATACTCTTTTTTTTTTTCTCTCTCTCTCTCCTTGGTAAATAAATAAAATAAAATAAAATTTAAATAAAGCAGTCACAAGGATGGCTGTTTGAGAACAGTTTTCTGGCCAGAGAGGCTGAGGCCAAGGGTGGGGTCCTCTGGGAGAAAAGTCTTTGTAGCCCTAACTTTAGACTGGTAGAGACAGAATAGGGTCACATGTACCAGGAATGGGATGTCAGCTCCTGGGCTCTCCATCAGGAATGTCACTTTTCTTTTCTGACCCTCAGACTCTTCTGTAATATGGAGTTCATACCTTAAAGTGGTATGAAAATGAGAGAAAATACAAGTGAAACTCGTTGCACAATGTTGGCCATAAGCCAAGTGATCGTTCAAAAGCATATGGAGTTATAACCACTCGTGGTCATTAGTCCTCCACATGCAGCCTCACCCACATGCCTCTGCTCACGTTGGATCCCATTGGAATACTCCTCCTCCAGCTGGTAAAATCCTACTTCCAGGCGTCATTCCCAGGCCACCAACTTTCACCACCTTACCCTGCTGAACAGCAACCTTTTCTCCTCCTGAGTGGCACATTATGTCCATGGCACCCTCATCAGCACCAGCTGAGTCAAGAGCTGTCCACTCTGTGGGAGGGGGGCCTGGGAGGGGGCTCTGCTGGTGAGATACACACGCATCTCCGCTCCTAGCACAGAGGGGTTGGATAAGCATCTATGGACTGCTCAACAGGATCAAATACCTTCCTCTGGTTCTTCTTAGTTAGGGAAGGATGCAGCAAGGGCACAGCACGTCTTTCGCGAGTTCCTGGAGTTGATTCTGAAGGAGAGAAGGTCTCTGAGGTCCAATTCAGACACTGATGAGATGCTAAGGGTCCCCAACTGGGGAAGAGCAGCCAAGGATGTCAAAAGCAAAGAGGCACAGCTGGGAAGGAAGTGAGGCTGGAGCTGGTGTGGAAGTGGATCACCTGACCTCACTTCAGTGGCCATAAATTGGTCTTCCTCCCCCTCCCCCAGATGTACACAGCTGGTCTGTTTCCTCTGTCACTGCTACTCTTCATCCAAAAGATCCAGGCCTCTGCAAGGACCTTAGTCCTGTGTTGGATAGGCTCTGGGCTAAAGGAATACAAGTGAACTCTGCTCTCTGCTGGCCACTTTTAGGAACAGCGCTTCCACCACAGTGGGAAGCAGTCAGGGGCTGCCACAGTTAGACCATCCAGCACGTTGTCCCGTGAGTCTCATTTGATGAGACGGGACCAAGCGCAAACCCCTTATCTGACTAAGTCCTCCATGACCTGCTTCCAATGTCCTTTTCCAAACAGTTCCTACTATTCCTTGTAAAACAACTGGACACACAGACTTGTGCAGCCTGATTCCAGGCTCTTCACAGGCTAGCTTTCTTTCTTTTTTTTAATTTTTATTTTTTATTGACAACTTCTATACTGACAGAAAATAAATCCCTTCCCCACATTCCCTTTTAGAACTCCATTCTCTGTCATATCTACGCCTTCTCTCCATTAGTCTCTCTTTTAATTTGATGTCATCATCTTTTTCTCCTATTTTGAGGGTCTTGTGAAGGTATTGCTAGGCACTGCAAGGTCATGGATATTGAGGTCAACTTCTGTCTGGACAGTTGCATTGTAAGGAGTCGTACCCTTCCTTTGGCTCTTACATTCTTTCAGCCCCCTCTCCCGCAATGGACTCTGAGCCTTGGAGGGTGTGACAGAGATGTTTCAGTGCTGGACACTCCTCTGTCCCTTCTACTCAGCCCTATCTTGCCTTGTGCGTCATCCCAGTGGTCATGGCCATCTGAAACGAGAAGCTTCTCTAACCAGAAGTGAGAGTAGCGTTAACATGTGAATATGAACATTAAGTGTAGTGCTTTCAGGGCAGTTTGGTGGGAATAATATATACATTTAGCCAGACAAGAGCAGGCTTTATACCCCTAAGGCTCATGACCTCTCCTGTCATAGACTTTTGATTAGATTTTTCAGTACCAGGCATGTATTCCTTCCCAGAGAGCAGACCTTCAGTCCAATTAGAGAGCAGTTGGTTTCCCCCAGAGCAGACATGCCACTATTGCACCCATTTGGTCATTTGGCCTATTTGGCCAAACTTGAGGTTTCCAGTGTCCACTGTTTTCACCACTGATGACATCTATCTCCCATATGGCTGCATGCAGTGCAGCTTTTTCCAGCTTTCTGTTGGCTGGTCTATATGGAGAAGGTTTTCTGCTCAGCCCGAGCTTGATTTCTCAGTGACCTTGCCCCTCAGGCAAGTGAAGTCTTTAGCAATAGGGCATTACTATCTGTTTCTCAAGGGAAACCAAGGGCCTTGGCAATAGCCTGTAATGTTTTGGAGGCAACAGGGACCTCCTGGCCAACAACTCACTGGAAGGTAGCCCATCCCTGGCACTGAAAATTTTCTAGTAACAATCTATGGCTTCTGGATGTGCCATTATTCAAAACAGTAGGTTTAGATATGTATTATTCAGAATATCTTGAATTTTGATTGACCACCCCCCCCCCGCCCTTCTTTTACAAAGTCTCTTCCCCTGGCCTCACTTAGGTCTTTCCCCTGCCTGTAATCTGTTCTTCTAGTTTCATATACACAATACCATCCCCTTAAGTTCTTCCCTTTCCTCCCTCCCTCATAGCCTTTTTTACTTACTGGCCTCTGCTACCAATTTTTGGTTCCAGCTCACGTACAAGTGTATACATTTGTAGCTAGGATCCACATATGAGAGAGAACATGTGACATTTGGCTTTCTGAGCCTGGGTTACCTCACTTAGTATAATCCTTTTCAGATCCATCCATTTCATTGAAAATTTCATAATTTCACTTTTCTTTACTGCTGAATAGAACTCCATTGTGTAAATGTACCACATCTTTACTATCCATTCATCTGTGCAGGGACATCTAGGCTGGTTCCATTTCCTAGCTATTGTGAATAGAGCAGCAATAAACATGGTTGTGCAAGTATCGCTAAGGTAGTGAGAAGAGTCCTTCAGATATATGCCTAGGAGTGCTATAACTGTCTCAAAAACCTTCACACTGATTTCCACAATGGCTGGACCAGATTACATTCCCACCATCAGCGTAGAAGGGTTCCTCTGTTTCCACATCCACGCCAGCATTTATTGTCATTTGTTTTCTTGATGGTAGCCATTCTGGTAGGAGTGAGATGGAATCTCAAAGTAGTTTTAATTTGCGTTTCCCTGATGGCTAAGGATGTAGAACACTTTTTTAGATGTTTATATGCCATCTGTATTTATTTTGATGAGAACTCTCTATTTAGTTCCATAGCCCAGTTTTTAATTGGGTTGTTTGATTTCTTATTGTTCTGTTTTTTGAGTTCTTTGTATATTCTGGATATTAATCCTCTGGCAGATGTGTAGCTGGCAAAGATTTTCTCCCATTCTGTAGGTTGTCTCTTTGCTCTATTCCCAGTGTCTTTTGCTGTACAAAAGCTTTGTAATTTCATGAGATCCCAGTGGTTGATTAGTGGTTTTATTTCCTGAGAAATTGGGGTTATATTCAGAAAGTCATTGCCTATACCAATATGTTGAAGGGTCTCCCCTACCTTTTCTTTTAGCAGTTTCAGAGTTTCCGGTCTGATATTAAGGTGCCTGATCCACTTGGACTTGATTCTTGTGGATGGAGAAAGACAAGGATCTATTTTCATCCTTCTACATATAGATATCCAGTTTTCCCAGCACCACTTGTTGAAGAGGCTATCTTTCCTTCAATGAATGATTTTTTTGTCAAAAATCAGAGGGTCCTCTATTCTGTTCCATTGATCTACGTGTCTGACTTTGTGCCAATACATGCTGTTTTTGTTACTATGGCTTTGTAATATAGCTTAAAATCGCGTATAGTGAAACCACCAGCCTGATTTTTGTTGCTCAAAATTGTTTTGACTATTTGAGGTTTTTTGTGCTTCCAAATGAACTTTAGGATTTTTTTTTTTTTTTTTTCTATTTCTGTGAAGAATACCATTGGAATGTTAATGGGGATTGCATTAAATGTGTAAATTGCTTTGGGTAAGATAGACATTTTCAGAATATTGATTCTTCCAATCCAAGAACATGGGATGTCTTTCCATTTCCTTGTGTCTTCAGCAATTTCTCGCTTGAGCATTTTAAAGTTCTCATTGTAGAGATCCTTCACTTCTTTGGTTAAATTTATTCCAATTTTTGAAGCTATTGTGAATGGGTGAAAATCCCTCATTTCATCCTCCGCATGTTTGTTTTTAGTACTTAGGAAAGCTACTGATTTCTGGGTGTTTATTTTGTATCCTGCTACATTGCTAAAAGTGTTTATCAGCTCTAACAGTTTGCTGGTAGAGTCTTTAGGGTCTTTTATGTATAGAATCATATCATCTGCAAATAATGATAATTTGATCTCTTCCTTTCCAATTTGTATCTCTTTATGAGTGTCCCTTGCCTTATTGCTATAGCTAAGACTTCCAGTACTATATTAAATAAAAGTGGGGACAGTGGACACTCTTGTCTTGTTCCTGAGTTTAGTGGAAAAGCTTCAAGTTTTTCCCCATTTAGGATTATGTTGGTTGTAGGTTTGTCATAAATAGCTTTTATTATGTTGAGATATGCTCTTTCTATTCCCAGTTTCTATAATACTTTTACATACTTTTACCATGAAGGGATGTTAGATTTTGTTGAATGCCTTTTCTTCATCTATTGAGATGATCATGTGATTTTTGTCCTTCAGACCATTTATATGATGTATTACATTTATTGATTTGCATATGTTGAACCATCCCTGCATCTCTGGGATAAAGCCTACTTGGTCAGGGTGAATATCTTTCTGATATATTCTTGTATTCTGTTTGCCAATATTTTGTTCAGAATTTTTGCATCTATGTTCATGAGGGAGATTGGTCTGTACTTTTTTTTTTTTTTTTTTTTTTGATCTGTCTTTGTCCGGTTTTGGTATCAGGGTGATGCTGGCTTCACAGAAGGAGTTCAGTAGAATTCCTTCCTTTTCTATTTTATGGAAAAGTTTGAGAAGCAGTGATGTTAGTTCTTCCATGAAGGTCTGGTAAAATTTCACCATGAACCCATCTGGGCATGGACTTTTTAGTTGGGAGACTTATAACTACTTGGATCTCTGTAATTGTTATAGTCTATTTAAATGGCTTATCTTATCTTGATGTAATTTTGGTAGGTCATATGAATCAAGGAAGTCATCCATTTCTTTCAGATTTTCAAACTTAGAGGCATATATATTCTTAAAGTATGTCCTTATGATTTTCTGAATTTCTTTGGTATCTGTTGTAATGGTGCCTTTTTCATCTCTAATTTTATTAATTTTTGTCTCTTCTCTCTTTCTTCTGGTCAATCTTGTTTATCCTTTCAAAGAACCATTTCTTTGTTTCATTGATTCTTTGGATTGGTTTTTTTTCTTGAGGGGGGGGTGTCTGTTTCATTAATTTCTGCCCAAATCTTTATTATTTCTTCCCATCTTCTGATTTTAGGTTTGCCTTGTTCTTCTTTTTCCATGGCCTTAAGGTGAAGCATTAAATTGTTTACTTGTGAACTCTAATTTTTTTTTTAATTTTTTTATTGACAACTTCTATACTTACATACAAAAAATGCATGATATTTCCCTTGCCTGCACCCATACCCCTTTAGAACTCCAATCTCCATCATATCCCCTCCCTCTCTCCATTAGTCTCTATTTTAATTTGATCTCATCATATTTTCCTTCTATTATGAGGGTCTTGTGAAGGTATTGCTAGGTACTGCAAGGTCATGGACATCAAGGCCAATTTCTGTCTGGACAGTTGCATTGTAAGGAGTCTTCCTTTGGCTCTTCCATTCTATCCTCCCCCTCTTCCACAATGGGCCCTGAGCCTTGGAGGGTGTGATAGAGATGTTTCAGTGCTAGACACTCCTCCATCCCTTCTTCTCAGCACTATGTTGCCTTTTGGGTCATCCCAGTGGTCATCTCCATCTGAAAAGGGAAGCTTCTCTAAAGAGAGTAGCATTAATATGTGAATATGAACATTAAGTGTAGTGCTTTCAGGGCAGCTTGGTGGGAATAATATATACATTTAGCCAGACAAGAGCAGGCTTTATACCCCTAAGGCTCATGACCTCCCCTGCCATAGACTTTTGCTTAGGTTTTTCAGTACCAGGTATGTATTCCCTCCCATAGAGAGGGCCTTCAGTCCAGTAATGGAGCAGTTGGTTACCCCAAGAGCAGACATGCCACTATTGCACCCGTTCAGTCATTGGGCCTGTATGGTCAAACGAATATTCATTGTCCACTGTTTTCACTGCATGCAGTGCAGCTTTTTCCAGCTTTCTGTTGGCTGGTCTACAGGGAGAAGGTTTTCTGTTCAGCATCTAATTTCTTAATATAGGCACTTAGAGCTATAAATTTACCTTTTAGGAATGCCTTCATTGTGTCCCAAAAGTTTTGTTATGTTATATTCACATCATCATTTGACTATGAATTCATTGATTTCCTTTTTTATTTCTTCAATGACCCATTCATTCAATAGTGTACTGTTTAGTCTCCATGAATTTCTATATGCTCTGTAGTTTTTCTTGTTGCTGATTTGCAGTTTAATCCCATTGTGGTCAGTTTTCCAGTATTTGTTAGGATTTGCTTGGTGTCCTAATATATGGTCTATTTTAGAAAATGTTCCATGTGCTGCTGAGAAAAAAAATTCTGTAGCATTTGGATGGAATGTTCTGTATATATCTGTTAGGTCCATTTGTTCCATGACCTCATTTAATCCAGATGTATCTCTGCTTATTTTTTGCTGGGATGACCTGTCAATTGATGAGAGTGGGGTATTGAAGTCACCTACTACAATTGTGTTTGGTGTCATCTGTGACCTTAAGTCTAATAGTGTTTGTTTGATGAAATTGGGAACCCACATGTTAGGTGCATATACATTTAGGATTATAATGTCCTCCTGTTGGAGTGTTCCTTTAATAAGTATAAAATGACCTTTTTTATCTTTCCTCACTAATGTTGGTTTGAAGTCTATCCTGTCAGATATTAGGATAGCAACCCCTGCTTGTTTCCTAGGCCCATCTGCTTGAAATACCGTTTTCCATCCTTTCACCCTAAGACAGCGTCTATCTTTTATTGAGAGATGAATTTCCTGGAGGCAACAAATGGTAGGATCCTGCCTTTTTTTAAAAAATATTTTATTTGTTTTTTTGAGAGAGAGATACAGAAAAAGGCAGGCAGAGAGAGAGAGAGAGAGGTTAAGGCCTGCCTCCAGCCACTAAAAACAGCTCCAGATCTCCAGCACCCCCTTGTCCATCTGGCATTTAGCATGGGTCCTGGAGAATTGAGCCTTGAACTGGGGTCCTTAGGCGCACACAGGCAAGTGCTTAACTGCTAAGCCATCTCTCCAGCCCCGATCCTGCCTTTTAATCCAGTCTGCACGCCTGTGTCTTTTTCCAAAAAAATAATTGAGGCTATTTTAAAAAGAGTTATTATTGAAAGATATGTATTTATTCTCACCATTCTTCTTGTTTTGTAATGCTTTCTATTTTCCCTTTACTCATTTGTTTTAACTGTTATTTGAGTATGGTTTATTTTTTCCTATTTCCTCCTGTGTGTGTTTTGCTTTTCTTAAGCATGAAGGATTCCTTCAAGTGTTTTCTGTAGAGCTGGTTTAGTTGTCATAAATTCCTTTAGCCTGTTTTTGTTGCAGAATGTCCTTATTTCCCCATCAATTTGAATAGATGCCTTTGCAGGATAAAGTAATCTTGGTTGACAGTTGTTATCTTTCAGAACTTGGAATACATCACTCCAGGCCCTTCTGGCTTTTAAAGTTTGTGTTGAGTAATCTGCTGTGATTCTGATAGGCTTGCCTTTGTAGGTGACTTGCTTTTTCCCTCCAACTGCTTTCAATATATTTTCTCTGGTTTGCATGCTTAGTCATTTAATTATAATGTGGCAAGGAGAGGTTCTTTCTAGGTTTTGTCTGTTTTGTGTTCTAAAAGCTTTTTATATCTGCATTGGCATTTCTTTCCCAATTTGGGAAAATTTTTCTTTTATGATTTTGTTGAAAATGCCTACTAAGCCTCTGGATTGAAATTTTTCTCCTTCTTCTACACCCTGAATTCTTATGTTTGATCTTTTCATAGTGTCCTGGATATCTTGAAATTCCCATTCATACCTTCCTATTAGCTTGTTTTTCTCTTTGTTGGACTATATTAGGTCTGATACCTGGTCTTCTAGTTTACATATTCTGTTCTCTCCTCCATCCATTCTACTGATGAGACTTTCCACAGAGTTTTTTTATTTGACTGACTGTGTTCTTCAGAGCTAGGATTTTCAGCCTGGTTTTTCTTCTGTATTTCTATTTCCTTACTCATGTCTTGTAATGACCTCCTTATTTCATTAAGCTGGTTACCTGTGTTCTCTTTCAAGAGTTTGTTTTCTTCTTTGATTCCTTTCATTTCTTCTTTGATTTCTTTGAGTATACATAAAATCATTCTTTTGAAATCTTTGTCAGGCATTTCATCTAAGACAGTTTCACTGGTGATAATTTCTGATGGATTTATAATTTTTGGTAGGAGTGCATTGTCTTGATTCTTTGTGCTTCTTGTGGCCTCTTTGTGGGGGCTAGCAGGGTTCTTTGTAGGAAGAAAGGATGGTCACAGTTCACAGTGTCAACCTCTGGCCACTCCCAGGCCTCTTGGCCTCCAAATACTAATGACCAGGAGTTATCACCTGTCATAGAGAAGCAGGAATGACCAAGGAACATGTAGCCACGTGTGGGAGAAATAAGGGACTTTGATTCCCTCACCCTAAGCCAGGTTGTGAGCCACTCCTCTCCCAGCTACTACTTCTGTTATATGGTCCATCCTTCTCTCCGTCTGTCTTTCCTTTTTCCTTCTCTTGGTTCCTTTCGTCCCTCTCTCAGTGATCACCCACTAGATGCCAGGCACTGGTATGACTGTGGGCATCACACAGAAAGGACATCAATGCTATCTTCAAAGTAGCTCACTGACTAGTGGTGGACTAAAAAGATGTTCACTTGTATCCCAGTGTTAAGGTTTTGGACAGAAAAAAACAAACAAGATAGTTTGGCTCAGGCCTTTAATCCCCAGCACTCGGGAGGCAGATGTGTTGAGTTCAAGGCCACCCTAAGAATACAAAGTGAATTCCAGGCCAGCTGAACTAGAGTGAGACCCTACCTTGAAAAACCAAAAGAAAAAGAAGAAGAAGGGCTGGAGGGATGGCTTAGCAGTTAAGGCATTTACCTGCAAAGCCAAAGGACCCAGGTTCGATTCCCCAGGACCCATGTCAGCCAGATGCACAAGGAGGTGAATGCCTCTGGAGTTCGTTTGCAGTGGCTGGAGGCCCTGCTGCACCCTTTCTCTCCTTCTCTCTCTCTCTCTCTCTCCCCCTCTCCCTCTGTCAAATAAATAAATAAATATAAAAATATTTAAAAGATGAAAGAAGAAGGAGGAGGAGACATGGGATGAAGAGATTGCTTAGTGGTTAAGTGCTGGCCCAAAGACATGGAAAGGAGCTCCCCAGTTAGCCAGATGCACAAGGTGTGTGTGCATCTGGAGTTTGTTTGTTTGTTTGTTTGTTTGTTTGTTTCTTTCTCCCTTTTTTTTTTCTCAAATGAATGAATAAATAAAATATATAAAAAGGAAGAGACATGTGAACTCAGATCACAGCCCCTGATCCAGCTGAGAGATGGGAGTGGTCCCAGGAGCCTTTATGAAAATGTTTCAGAAAAGATGGAAAAGAGAAACAAGAATTATCCAGGCAAAGAAGGGATCATGAGATGGGGAGGGGAGGCAGCCTCACCACTGCAAACGAATGCCAGGGGCTGATATGGTCAGGAGTCACTGCAGTTTGATGAGCCTGTGGGGGAGGGAGCAGCTCTCCAGTACCATGGGCAAAGTGAAGGGGTTTGATGGCTTCTTTTATTTATTTATTTTTATTTTTATTTATTTTATTTATTTTTATTTTTTGGTTTTTCAAGGTAGGGTCTCACTCTAGCTCAGGCTGACCTGATTCTCTGTATTCTGGGTTTCGAACTCACAGTGATCCTTCTCTGCCTCCCAAGTGCTGCAAGGAGGCCACTGCCCAGCTAATGGCTTCTTTTAAAGCAATGTGAACAACTGAAAGGCTTATAAGCAAGGGATGACGTTTGCAGCTGTGAAATTAAAAAAAAAATTCTGCTTGGCAGATATGGGCAAGGATGAGAAGGGAGATTCTGGGGAAGAGAGGGTGACATGGGATGTCAGGAGACTGTTGTGGCATGGGAACAAGGAACAGCAATGCAGCAGATTATGGAGAATAAAGGAAGAAAGACACAAGATTTGGTGGCTGAGTGTGACAAGTAGATGGTTGGACCATAGACTGAAATGGAGTTATGGGGGTAGAAACTTGAATGGGGAGTGAAGTGGTTTGATTCAAGTGTCTCCCAAAAACTTAGGTGTTCTGAACTAGCAGTCCCCAACTGATGGAGATTTGGGAATTAACACCTCCTGGAGGCAGTGTATTGTCAGAGGTGGGCTTATGGGTGTTATAGCCAGCTCCCCCTGGCTAGTGGTTGGCACACTCTCCTGTTGTTGTTGTCCACCTGATGTTGCCCAGGAGGTGATGTCCACCCTCTGCTCATGCCATCGTTTTCCTCTGCCATCATGGAGCTTCTCCTCAAGTCTGTAGGCCAAAATAACTCCTTTTTTTCCCCACAAGCTGCTCTTGGTTGGGTGTTTTCTGCCAGCAACGTGAACCTAATTGCAACAGTAGGTTGGTACTGAGAAGTGGTGTTATTGCTGCTAGAAGCTGAGTGTGTGGCTTTTGGCACTTTGGAGCTTATTTTTTGAGAGAAATGTGAAAGGATTTGAAACCTTGGCTTAAGAGACACATTGCAGTGCTGTAAGTACAGCTTGATGGACCATTCTGGTCTGAGTGGAAATACATGAATGCAGAAAGAACTAAGGACTGTGAGGTTTGGCTTATGAAGGTGAGAAAGAGCTTTGCCTGGACTTGGCTGGAAGCAGTTTGAGAAGCTTGCTGTTATGCCCATGTTCTGAGAACTTATGCAGGGTTGCATTGCGTAGAAATGTACTGGTGTGAGCAGAGTGATATAGCACAGAAAAAATGAAATCTTTGGGCTGAAACTACTGCCTGTTCAGCTGCAATTGTATGAGAGATTACAACCATTGTGATTGGGCCAGATGACCTGCACTGGGGCAACAGAAAGAATGCAGTCCTTTGAAGGCGTCTGAACACTAAAGGAGTGTCCTGTTCTTCAAAGTCTGCTTTATTCCCCCCTGGATTAACAAATTGGCACCCTACCTGGTATTATGAAGTATAAGAAATGTAGGAAAAAGATGGTCATTGAATTTTCAACAATGTCTTGTGTTTTAGAAATGGCCATGGACAATATGAAGCAAGTTTGCTGGATGTCTGTATGGAGACCCGATGGAGCCATGAGGATGGACCAAGGGTTGCAGTGGAGACCCAATGGAGATGCCGGGACCACGAGACAGCTGCTAAGAAGAGCTGCTGGTACCAGATGAGGTTTTCTGGAAGTGTGAGTAGCCTAGCTGTAGGGGTGGAATTGGAACTCCAGATACTTTTCATTGGTTAGACTTATTGGACTGGGAGATTTGTCACTGTCTAGAGTTGTTGGACTTGGAGCTACAGGTTTGATGTTTGCCCTGTTTAAATCTTGTATTGGTTGAATATTTCTTTGCTATGCCCAATGCCATTCTTTGCAGTGTGAATGTTTATTATGTGCCATTATGGTTTTTTTTTTTTTTTGTATTAGGACTCAGTTAAAAGATCTTGGACTATGGGAATGTTTGAATATCATTGGAATTAATTAAAAACTATGGGGACATTTAAAGTTGGATGATACATTGTATTTTACACCATGTACAGTTATCAGTTTATGGGGGCCAGGGGCAGAGCATGGTGGTTTGATTCAGGTGTCTCTCATAAAATTAGTTGTTCTGAATGCTAGGTTCCCAGCTGATGGAGATTTGGGAATTAATGCCTCCTGGGGGCCGGGTTTATGGTATTATACACAGTTTCCCTTGCCAGTGTTTGGCACACTCTACTGTTGCTGTTATCCATCTGATGTTGCCCAGGAGGTGATGTCCACCCTCTGCTCATTCCATCACTTTCCCCCACCATCATGGAGCTTCCCCTCAAGTCTGTACACCAAAATAAACCTTTTTTCCCACAAGCTGCTTTTGGTCGGGTGCTTTCTGCCAGCAATACGAACCTGACTGCAAGAGGGGGCAATCTCAGCATAGAGTATGATGGACTTTTGAAATGGGTAGCTAGAGGTGAGTAGAAGCTGGCTGCATCTGGAGGTTGCTTACAGAGGGGACTGGAGTCATGGGCTAAGGCGCCTTCAGCTCCAAGTCTATGGATGAAGCACTCACGCAGGGACAGTGGGTAGGGAGGTCAAGAAGAAAGGCCCTTTCTTTTGAGGAGTTCTGTGAGAAGCTACTGAGGGGATGAGAAGACAAGGACAAAAACCAGGCAGGAAGGAAGGGAGAAAGTATTCGCATGAGATGACATGAGTTCATATCCTGCCTCCTCTAGACCCAGGACTGCTGCCGTGAGTCTCCATGCCTATTGCCTGTTCAGGAAATGCACCCAATAAAGCTACTTTAGTAGTATTGAAAACACAAGGCATGATATTCATCGAGCACATCACAACGCCTGGCCAAGAAGTGTTCAATGAACAGCTACGGCCATGAGTGACAAACACAGAGAAGCTACAGAGGTTCCAGGAACTTCCACGGCTGCTAGTGTTCCCCACTGGACGTTCCCACCAATGTCATTATGAACAAGAAGGGCAAATCCAGACAGATCCTACTTGCCTCCCTGAGCAGCGCATGCCGAGAGACCCCAGCTCTCTGGGCCTCTGTCCTTCGGGAGTGATGCTTCTGGGCAGACACCACAGTCCAACCCTCCTGACTCCTGCCCCACCCTCAGACCTTCCTTTGAGTTCCATCTACTGGTATGGTAAGGGCCTATGCCACCACACTGTGCCTGTGCCCAGACACATTCTCTCCATGACCTGTCTCCCTCATTGCACTCTAATCTCAGAGCAATGAGGTGGGACGGGGAGCTTGGGAGTCAGGAAGCCCACTAGAACTGACATACCCTGTTCCTCTCTGTGGTGGAGACCTCCCCAATCCAGGAGCCCCCTGAATCTTCAAGAGGAACATCTAGTGGGTGGCTGGCCTTGGCCTTAGTTTCCCGATCTGTAAAATACCAGATCCGTCACCTCTGAGATCACCTCACAGCCTGAATGAAGAGCGCAATTCCACCCTGTGCTTGCCTTCCCTAACTGTGCTTCACCGACATTCCAGCAGAGGGAGCCCGCATGTCTCTCTCTGCAGACATCCTGGGGCCTGTGCCCAGGGACTAGCCAAGGGTCAGGTAACCTGAAAGCCCTCCAAGGCTGTGCTGGTGTGTGACAGGCTGAGTGAAGAGCCTAGCCAGGTTGTGTAGTCAGTACAGAGTAGCAGGGTTGACTCCATTTCACAGATGAAACAAGTTCTGAGTTAAGTTGAACCCAGGGCCCACCTTTGCTATCTGTGTGCACCCTAAGAAAATATTGCAGGGAGAGTCAGGAATTAAGAGGTGGTGGGTCTCTCCAGGCCCGGGGAGCTACATTGAGAGATGACTGAAGCACTGTGGGTGCCTGCCTTGAGGACAGCAGCCTGTCTGGGTGCCAGGCAGCTAAGGGAGCTGGGGAGAGCCTGCTTAGAGAGGAAGATGCACAGAAGGATGGAGCTGATTCAGAGAGCCGGCAGAGGCAGGAAGGACTTAGGGTGAGGCCAACTGGGCGGGGGGGTGTGCAGAGCCCTTCTCCTGCTCCAGAGTGTGACCCACGTTCTGTATAAACCTTGTGGTCATCATCAGCCCTTTAAACAAATGAACCTTAAGCTCAGAGGACTGAGGTTTCAAAGCCATAAAGCTGCAGCCAGAGCTGGGCTCAAGCAGTGATGCCAACGTGCAGCCTTTCCACATACTGTGCAGTGTCCCAGGTTGCTCCTTTGTTTGGATGTAATGAGCTGCTGATCACTAAAGGGGCTTGTAGTAGGCAGCTTTAGGTTTGTTGAGATGAACTTCCAGACCAGGCACAGTAATGGAGGAAGGGATATTTATTGAAGCTTACAGACCCAGGGGAAGTTCCATAATGGCAGAAGAAGCTGGCCTGCCTTCACAGGACCAAAGGACCTTCAAAGGACCTTCACAGAGAGCAAAGCCACAAGCCAAAAGCCAAAAGCCACACAGCACAGCACACCTCAGGAACTCCAGCTAGGCACACTTTGCATATCTTTAGATTGAAATCCTAAACCCACCATCACACCTTAAGATCCGCCCAGTGACACTGCCTCCAGCCAAGTGGCTGCAGATGCAAACTATAAACTAATAAAACACTGAATATATTGGGGGACATCTATTCAAACTACCACAGGGCTCTAGCAGTAGCTGGGGCTGCAGAAGGAATCTTGTACGCATGAGAATCCATGGAGATATGGGACCAAGAAAGCAGGAAAGTCTCCACTATGGAGACTGTGCACAGACAGGTACATGGGTGCAAATGTGTGCACACACTCACACCTCCCCAAAGCTCAGGAAGCCAGTATCTCTGAATGCCAACCAGAGTTAGGATTGGCCCACGGCCCTAACCTAGCCCAAAACCTGCCTGGCTTCAGTGGGAAGCCAGAGACACAGCCTTGGGCAAGACACAGCTCAAGGCCTCTGGAACCATCATGTTACACCTATACGGGCCCACCCATTGGCCTTCTTGTCCTCAGGCTCCTAATTCAACCTTTTAACTGCCAACCTTGGGCTGGACAGAAGCCCAGAGCTGCAGAAGGACTACCTTGCTGGTGCATTTTTGTCTTATTTTGTTACTTTATAAAAATTATCTCGGGCTGGAGAGGTGGCATAGTGGCTAAGCCACTTGCTTGCAAAGTTGAAGGACCCAGGTTCGATTCCCCAGTACCCACATAAGCCAGATGCACAGGTTGCTGCATATGTCTGGAGTTTGCTTGCAGTGGCAGTGGCTAGAGGCCTTGGCCCATTCATTCATTCTCTCTCAAATAAATAAATAAAATATGTTTTAAAAAAAATTATCTCATGTGGGGCTGGAGAGATGGCTCAGCAGTTATAGGCACTTAGTAGCAAAGTCTAACAGACTGGGTGCAATTCCCCAGGACCCAGGTAAAGCCACAGGTACAAGAGTCTGGAGTTGGGCTGGAGAGATGGCTTAGCGGTTAAACGCTTGCCCATGAAGCCTAAGGACCCCGGTTCAAGGCTCGATTCTCCAGGACCCACGTAAGCCAGATGCACAAGGGGGTGCATGCATCTGGAGTTCGTTTGCAGTGGCTGGAGGCCCTGGCGCACCCATTCTCTCTCTCTCTCTCTCTCTCTCTCTCTCTCTCTCTCTCCCTGCCTATTTCTGTATCTCTCTCTCTCTCTCAAAAAAAAAAAAAATAAATAAATAATAAAATTTGAAAAAAAAAAAAGAGTCTGGAGTTATTTGCAGTGGCAGGAGATCCTGGCACACACACACACACACACACACACACACACACACACACATCTCATGTGTGGTAGAGTGGGAGTAAGGATGCATGATTACAAAAGTGCCATGTTCTTTGGTAAAACAAAAAACACAAAGAAAGCAAAACCTGAACATATCTTGAGATAATTAATGTTGCTTCTTTCATGTGGGGGTGGGGATCTCTTCTGCAAACCTGTTGCTTAGGCTC
Source organism: Orientallactaga sibirica (assembly GCA_036365145.1). Classification (NCBI taxonomy): domain Eukaryota; kingdom Metazoa; phylum Chordata; class Mammalia; order Rodentia; family Dipodidae; genus Orientallactaga; species Orientallactaga sibirica. The sequence continues at coordinate 13,193,757 of JAEOAD010000025.1, forward strand.
AAATCACACTCCAGCTGTTATTGGCTGTAGGATCTGGGCCAAGTCACTAACCCCTCTGCCTCTTTGTGCCTCAGTTTTCTTGTGTGTGAACTGGAGATGAAAATCACAGTGTCAAAAAATGGCCTGGGTATCCATGACCTCACAGTGCCTGGCACTACCTACACAAGACCGTCATAATAGGAGGACAAGATGATGACATCAAAATAAAAGAGAGACTGATTGAGAGGGGAGGGGATATGATGGAGGGTGGACTTGTGAGGGGGAAAGTAGGAGTAAGGAGGGAATTACCGTGGTTTATTGTTTCTAATTATGGAAGCTGTCAATAAAAAAAAGTTTTTTAAAAAAGAATTTAACAGGTCAAAAAAAGAATTGGAGGAGGGGGACAGCGGGGAGAAGGAGGGGGAAAAGAGAGAGGGGACACTTGTTTACACCTTAGAGTGGATGCATGTCTCCAAAGAGAGGTTACATTTAAAAATTTTTTTTGTTTATTTTTTTATTTATTTATTTGAGAGCAACAGACAGAGAGAGGGAGAGGGAGAGAAAGGGAGAGAATAGGCACATCAGGGCCTCCAGCCACTGCAAACGAACTCCAGATGCATGTGCCACCTTGTGCATCTGGCTTACATGGGTACTGGGGAATCGAGCCTTGAACTGGGGTCCTTAGGTTTCACAGGCAAGTGCTTAACTGCTAAGCCATCTTTCCAGCCTGAAGTTACATTTAAATGTTTTAACAAGCTATGTATATGATTTTGGTGCCTTTTGAAATTGTATTATTCAGAAGATTTTAAAAATTAAGTGAAAATTGCCGGGCATGGTGGCACATGCCTTTAATCCTAGCACTCAGGAGACAGAGGTAGGAGGATCACCCTGAGTTTGAGGCCACCCTGAGACTACAGAGTGAATTCCAGGTCAGCCTGGGCTCGAGTGAGACCCTACCTCAAACTGCCCCCCCCAAAAAAAAGTTAAGTGAAAATATTTTTGTATACTCTTCAAAAAAATCAAAGTATCTGCTTCAAAAAGTTGTGAGAATTTGTTATGAAACATTTAGATGGGCTCATGTCATAGAATAAACACTGAATAAATACTTAGACACACTTCCTCCTATTTAGTTCTGAGTATCAGTAACAAGCTCTTTTCACCTCCTGAATATTTTCTAGGCTTAGATTTACATAATCACAATGGTTTTGGTTTAGCTTTATATGATTATAGGTTTTATTTAAATTTTAACGCTAATTTTTTTTATTTCAAGTTACTTATTTGTTTTACAAACATCAGATCTTACATTTGAATCCTGCCTTTCCCATTTAGTTGTCACACGGTGAACTTTTCCTCACATCACTGAGCATTCTTTAACCACAGGGATTTGAATGGCTGCATTGTATCCTCTTGGCCAGTGGCTTCAAGTGGGGGTAGGGTCAGAAGTATAAGAGCAAGAACATTGGCCAAGCCCTGTCCCCTCCTTACCCACAGCAGTTGGCCAGCCCTAGGGAGAAGTCACAAACCAGCTACCTCAGCGCCACCAGCTCCTGGGCAAGCAGCCAGGACACAGTCGGCATGGTAATGGGATTATCCCTCCCCACCTGCCCCCTCCCCCAACACGTAAGCAAGGCAGGCTAGGCCCCATTCAGGAGATCATTCCTTTCCTGGTGGCAGCCCTTTTCCACCCTGGCCTCTGACATCACTTGCTCTGAATCACAGTCCAAGGTCCAGGCTTCTGGTGAAAGGCTTTCCCAGGGACCTTTTGTCCAGGGCTGTGAGGGCGAGAGGGCCAGAGGATCTAGACCCCAGCCCAAGGACAATGTTGTATCTAAATGAAGGCAGAGATGCAGAGTGGAGAGAAACAGGAAGAAGGCAGGTGTTGGAGTCATGTGATACGAGGGAGCTGGGAAAGCCCAGAGCCACATGTGAAGCATGCAGATGGAAGCCGGACACTGGGCAGGAGAGCTTGCGTTGTGCTTTGGGTTTGGGGGTTTAGAGACTAGGAAAGCGGGGAGGGTCTGAGATTCTCACCCTGAGCTCCCCATCATTGAACAAGGTGGTGTCCTGTTTCTGAGCCTAAGTCCAGCGGCCTTAAAAAGGTCCCAATGAGCCAAGGATAAGGTGTCAAGAGCAAGGAAAAAGGTTCATGGATAAACTGGCAAAACAAGATGGTGTCCTACACCCTGCAGGACCATCTTCACTCAGCCTGTTTCAAGCTCCTGCTGCCCTCAGGTGATGAGGAGAGACCAGGCTCTGGTTAGGAAAGAACTGACAGAAGGAGACTTCTAAGGGGCTGTGACGGTGGTCTGGGATGGGACGCTGCAACACCTGAGTGGAACTGAGTGCTGATCACAATGCCACTGTCTGTACAGTCTCTCAGCATCTCCACATGCTCAGGGCCCTCCCTCTGCAGCCACCTCTGCTCTCCATCCCCAGACTCCAGTATCTCCAGGGGCTCTCTCCCTTGGGAACCCTTGTGACTTCCATGAACCCCTGTGACAGATATGTAGGTGCTGCCCTCTCAGGGATACCTGGTCCAGGTGTCTTTCCACTTCCCTCTTTAAAAAAAAAAAAAACTATGCATTTATTATTTATTTATAAGAAAATGGGCACTCCAGGGCCTCTTGCCCCTACAAATGAACTCCAGACACACGCCCCACTTAGCATTTAGTTTTATGTGGGTACTGGGGAATTGAACCCAGGCAGACATATTTTGCAAACAAGGGCCTTTAACCACTGAGCCATCTCCCCAGCCTCCTTCCTTCTCACTCCCACTGAGTTATCCTGGGCAATGGCCAGCTGTTCCCTCCATTCCTTCATCCAGTTTATCATCCTCCCAAGCCATAATGGGTTCAAGACCCAACTTCGCTTCTTTTCACCTCTGCACATTTTTCCATGTTGTCACATATAGCCTTTGGCTTCTGGATATTGATTGTGCCTTTTCAATGGCCAAAGATCTACCATTGCCTACACTGCAAACTTCCCCAGGACACTGAAGAGTCTGCCTCGTGGCTTGCAGTAGCTTTGGCTCAGCTCCCAATCTAAGCTTGCCCCTGCGAGAAATCCCCAAAAGGAAGTCACCCAATCTCTCTGCTCCTGCCTGTCTTCCAAACCTTCTCACCAAATGTCAGGATAACCCATGCAGCCTTCCAAGTGCAAACCCTGAGCTCTCCTGAAGTCCTCTCTCCCCCTCCCAACCCTCCGGTCTACCACAGCACATCTGAACTGCTCACTCGCAGCGCGTCTCCATCCTCACTGTCCACTCACTGTCCAGGTCCTGGTGTCCCCTGAGATGGCTGCACCAGCTGTTCATGGCTCTTGCCAGTCCGCCACACCTCACCTTCTCTGGAACACATTGTCCCCAGCACAGACAGAGGCGGAGACTGCCTGCAACACAGATTGGACACTTCAAACTTGAGTCCTCTGACAGCCCCGGGATGACAGCCAGCCTCCCGCGAGGCCAGCAGACTCTGTGCTCTGGCTTCTGCCTGCTACCTCAGACCACCTCTCTCACCACTCATTCCATCCCAGCTTTCTTCCTAACCATTTCCAGCCAGGAGACCTCTGCCTTGCTGTCCCCTCCTTTCTGGCTCCTTCCCACCACTCTGTCTTGGCTCAGAGCGCCCTCCTGGCTATCCACCCTCTCCCTCTCAGTCACATCCCCTTTGCTGACTTCCTGTCACTTATCATGAGCCTTGTGATCATTGTATGCATTTGTTTCTTCTCCCTGGAGAATGTAAGCTCCAGGGGAGTAGTGGAGCTCATCTCTTGTCCACACCTCTGTCTTGCTCAGAGAAGTGACTTGCTCCTGTGCCCTGGACAGAGGTATGAAAAAAAAAAAAAAAAAAAAAGAGTTTTGGTTTTTTTTTTCCCCTCCCAGAGCCTCCAGAGTTCCTTGGCTCAGACCAACGCCTGCCCAGGGGCTTTGGATGGATCCATGTCTGCCTTGAATGCAAGCTGGGATGGTTTGGAGGGGGTTCTTTGGCCCATTCAGCCTATGCCTGTTTACCTTATCTGCTCCATGTCTTCCACCAGCAGCCTCTCTTTTTGAACAATAGGCACCAGTGAGTGGCAGGCCTTCTGAGGAGATAGCAGATCAAGACAGCTCCTTGTCATACCTTATTTTTTAAAAAAGAACTTTTATTTTATTTTATTTATTAATTTGAGAGAAAGAGGGAAAGAGGGAGGGAGGGAGAGAGAAAGAGAGAATGGGGCACGCTAGGGCCTCCAGCCATTGCAAACAAACTCCAGACACATGTGCCACCTTGTGCATCTGGCTTAAATGGGTACTGGGGAACCAAACCTGAGTCCTTAGGCTTTGCAGGCAAATACCTTAACTGCTAAGCCATCTCTCCAGCCCACACTCTTTTCTCCTTAAACATTTATTTATTTATTTATTTATTCATTTATTCATTTATTTATGAGAGAGAGAGAATCGGCACACCAGGGCCTCAGGGCCACTTCAATCGAACTCCAGATGCTTGCTCCACCTAGTGAGCATGTGTGACCTTGCACCTGCCTCACCTTTGTGTGTCTGGCTTACGAGGGATCTGGAGAGTCGAACATGGGTCCTTAGGCTTCACAGGCAAGTGCCTTAACCACGAAACCATCTCTCCAGCCCCCTTTTTTTCTTTTAACAACCAGAGGCACTACTCTGTGATGAAGACAGACATGGCTCTGTCACATGCCAACACACACACAAGCACACACACGCATGTGCAAGTTTGGGCTGGCCACTTCCCTTCCTAATTCTCTTCTTGGATAGACTCCTACATGGGCCTGGCAGTTCTTCCTTGAGACATCTTTTCTGATGCCCCCCAAGCAAGCATGACCCTTTGGGCCCACCATGTCACTGTGCATTCATTTGTTTATAAGTCTGTCTCTAAATTATGGCAAGACCCATGTGGGTCCTCAGACTCAGGGCTGGGGACATGACCCTCCTCATTTTGATACAGGCCATGATAAAGGGATATGTGTAGCAGATTTCTGGGAGCCAAGGGCCAGAGTCCCCACAGTCCTAGGTGGGGTGGCAGGAAGGGGTGGAGATTCAGAGGAGGCAAAGCAACATGAAAACCTGAGGCACAGCAGATGTTTATTGACAGTGGTATCCCAGGCAGAGTGAGCAGCTACCCGGGTGCCAAGATGTGACTCAAACGGGATCACAAGGTATCCTCCAAGCTGAGGGTAAAGTGCAAGGAGGAGGGGGTGGCGGAAGATAAGGAATATTTGCAGCAGGAGCCTGGCCTTCAGGAAAGGCCTCACTTGCCAGGATGGGCATTTGGATTGCATTCTGAAGCAGATGGGTCTTAGGCAGAGGAGAGGATGATCAAATTCCCAATAAAGGAAGATCCTGTCTACAACCATAAGAAAGGATTACTGATAACAAGGATGAAAGCAGGGAGCTGAGTTCGGGAACTGCTGCATAGTTAGGGGCAGACAATTCCAATGGAATCTGAAGGAATCAGTCACACAGGGGAGAGGAGGGCAGATCCACCCTGTGCTGAGGAGGTGGGACCCACTGGAGGAGGTCAGGAATGACTTCAGCTTCCCGCTGGCATAGACCATTAGGCAGTGCCTTCTCTGAGACAGGATCACAGCAGAAGGGGTTGTTATTTGGAGGGAGGTAATGAACTCCGGCTACATACTGATAAGGCTGTGACTTTCCAAGTGTGTTCTAGCCCCTACCTGACACAGTGCCTGCCAGGCAGTGAAGGAATGGGTGGAGAGATGAAAGAATGAAAGAATGAATGAATGGAGTGAGGTTCCCCAGCCTCTGTAGCCTCACAATTTCAGGGAGATGCTTCCTGAGCCCCATTTCTTTACCCTCCTATCCAGGTCCTAGCTCCTCATGCCTCAGCTGGGATTGCTTGGGTACCTGGAGCTGTTTCTGGGCAGAAGCACCAATTACCAATCCCAGGTATGAGTAGCCTGGCTTCTCCAGCCTTCTTACTGCTCTCCTGGCTTAAACACTTAACTCAAGCAGATGTCCACAATGCCTGGCACCAAAAAGGCCCAGGCCCGGCCCCATCCCAGCCCAGCCCAGCCCTGAATCTGAGTCTGGCCTTCTATCTGAGGAGACCCACAGGTTCCGAGAGCACTCCAAAGGGCTCGGAAGAGTGCAAGGTGCTAAGGGAACCAGGTGGCACATATCTCTCTCTGCCCAAAGACGTCAGGTAGATCTCTGCGAAAGGTTTCCTGCCCCATCCAGTCTCCAAGTGCCCCAGAAGTGTCCTGGCTGTACTCATACTCTGGGAGAAGCATATAGAGCCCGGTCCGAGCTGCAGAGGAGTGAGGTCTTAGGGGCTGAGAGTGGAATGTGGCCTTGATGGAGTCGGACTTGAGCCTGTGTGAGGCAATCAAAGCACAGGCTGTCCTGCCCTGACAAGAGACCCACAAGGCTGAAACCCACCCGGTGAGGTCAAGAGGGCTAGTCTCCACAGGATCATGGCTACGTGCTGGTCCAATGGTCACCTGGCCTCTAGGGTCCAGAAGGTGATGATCCCTTGGGTTTTCCTTGGGACCCATGCCAGCCCAGGTAATGGTGGCCTCTCAATGGATCCAATTCCTGGACCCCCAAGCACCAGGGCCAATGTTAGACAAGGGATGAGCTCTCCAGCATGTCCTAGGGAAACCAAGGGTGGAGCACAGGCTGAGATCCCACACTCTACAGGAATCCCCACAGCAGAACCTAACTGGTACCAGTAGGGCCTGAGGCTCTGACCCAAGGTGCTAAATTCCCCCACTGGTGTTCCCATGCATCCCCCTTCCCTCTCCTCCTCCCTTACTCCTTTTGTTTCTGCTAATGCCTCTTTCACTGGGTGGTGACTTACCAGGTGACAGGGAGCCAGTCCCACCCTGGGTGCCAAGAGAGGTCTATAAATAAAGCACAAGATACAGGGACTAGATGAGTTCTTGGATAGGATAGAGGGAAGCCTTGTTCAGTTTTTCATCTTCGCCGAGGGTAGCAGGGCCTCTCTGGGGGTAGGATGGGGGAGGAAAAGACAGCAGAAGAACGAGAATGAGCGGGTAGAAGGGTTCCTTGATGGACGGCAGGGAGCAGATAAAGATAGACCAAGGTGAGCCCTCCGTGTCATGCGCATATGGCGCTGAACCCCACTCCCATCCTCTCTGACAGGCTGTTTCCTGCTCATAAACACTACCTGGGTACACATGATCACGTGCTCATGAGAGCAGCACAAGTGCTCACATGCCCACAGCCTTCTGCAAATCCCGGGGTCCATCTCCAGCTGAGCTGCTCCCCATCACAGAACAAGGCTCTTGGATCCGGGGTGACAGCAAAGAGGAAGCCGAGGAAGACAAGGAGCAGGGGTCTCTAGCCAAGCTCTGACGCCTGTCAACACAGGCATTTCCTTAAGTCCAATTCAATGTTGGGTAGGTGGTGGCCTGTGAGGCCTCCCCACCTGACAGAGTCCAAAGACCATAGGTGTGGCTATCTCCATAGCCTGCTCACCAACGAGCCATCGGATCACTAGAAGGGCTCTACCTGAGGCAGCTGCAAAAGAAACTAAGGGTGTCTGTCCTGTTGTTTCCCGCACCGGACCACCTGCTTGAAACCCAGCCTCCTTAGGGGATCAACCAGAGACCACATTGACACCCAGGTAAGGATCAGGGTCTGGCTCAGCCACAGAGAAATCCCGGGGTGAGTGGGGACAGCACCATGTCTTCCGCAGAACAGGGCCAGCTTTTCCCCAATTTCAGGCAGGAGGATCACCTCTAAGGAGAAACTCGGGCCCCGGCCCATTGGTTGAGAGCCAGGTAGCAGAGCAACGGCCTTCAGAGAGCTCTTGGGGTTGCTTTCCCCAGGGTCTTCCGGGTAGACACTGCTTCCCTGCTCCACACACCTGCATTTGGGGAATAAATAAAAGGACAACGCTGCTGCCACAGCTCCATGTCTCAAGGGGCCAGGCAGACCAAACCCAGCTCCCTGCCCGTGAGGGCCAGGGTGGTGAGCAGCAGCTGTGGACCCATAGGGACCACCCGGGCATGGGAGGTCAGGGCAGGGCTGAGTGAAACAGGACGCCTTTTTCTTTCATCTAGAAGCCGGAAGTGAGAACCACATTAGTGGGGGAAAGGGGCCACGGAGCAGGCTTCCAGCACGCCTTCCCCTTTAAGGAGGAAAAGGGTCCTCCCAAACAAAGGAGCAGAGACCCAGCCGCCTCTCCGCAGCCTTTAATTATTTACTGACCATTAATTTTTTTTCTGTCCCTGAGTCATCTTACCAGCTCCCTGTCATTTTTCATAACAGTCCTAATAAATGGGTGTGGGTGTTTTCTTACACTTTGCTCAGGATATTCCAGGGTGCTGTGCAACTCACACCACACAGCTATGTGGAGACGCACGAAACCAACCCCAATTCAGGATACATACAGGTCTCACCCTTGATCACACCCAGTGCACACACATGCACCACATTTAATTCTAGCCTCTTTCAGTAGATTTGTCTTCTCGAACCCCCTCTGTGCCTCCCACTGCCTAGTGACAGGGGACACATTTATAACCCAGGTAGGTTTAGACTCATTGTCTATTAAACAATCACCTTGTGACCCCAGGCTTGTTGCCTTCTGAGTGTCAGAGCCTTCATCTGGCAAGTGGGGAGCAGCAGTCCCCAGTTTGGGGGCCGGTTTTGAGGAGTAACCCGTTACTAAAGCCGAAGCCCTTAGAACAGCACCCAGCTCTTAGCACCAAATAAGTACCCACAGATGGTGGTGAGAACTAAATAAGGGGGTTCGGGAGAGGCTTGGCGGCAAATCCCGGATGCTAACTAATAGTCAGGGTAGGTGTGACTGCTACTGTGGCAGGAGAGGAATGGACCAGGCTGAAAGTGACATTTCGGAGGCACTCTTTGGAGGCAGATGAGAATCAAGGAGGTCTTCACCAGGGGGGTAACTGGTGAACTGGATTTAAATGGTTCCAGTGGGGAGAGGTTCTAGGAAAGGATTCAGGGTACCAGAAGGCAGAGCGGCAGAAGTGATGGTCAGACAGTCAGATGAGCACAAGTCAAGAGAAGTCCCACAGACTGCTCTCTCTCTGTCTCTCTTCCCCATGCCCCCTCTCTTTCTCTGTCATGCACATCCCTTTTAAGAAAGACTCCATCTTAAGAGGTAACAGTAGTTTCTTCCTGTAGAGTTAAAATAGGGCTGGACAATAGGGCCTGCTATGAAGAAGCAGTTCATGGGCTGGAGGGATGGATTAGTGGTTAAGGCACTTGTCTGCAAAGCCAAAGGACCCAAGTTCAATTCCCCAGTACCCATATAAAACCAGATGCACAAGGTGGAGCATGCATCTGGAGTTTGTTTGCAGTGACTAGTGGTCCTGGTGTGTCCATTCTCTCTCTCTATCTCCTCTCTCTCTCTCAAATGAAAATAAAATATTAAAAAGAAGAAGAAGAAGCAGTTCACTCATCTGGCATCTTTTACATCCAGGCCCAGAGTAGGATCTGGTCCAGCCATGGTGCGAACTTACAGACCTTTACTCACTTACCCAGGGCCACCACTCCTGAGGGAGGGTGTTAGTTACAGGTGGCTCTGGAGAGACACTCCAGGAGCCAAGGACTTGGTTGGGTCTGGTCCCAGAGGGCCCAGGGCCAGAGCAATAGCAAATGGCGCTTGTGTTCCTCTCCCCTGTTCTAATAGCTGTCTCTGGTTCATTGGGGTTCTAGGGAGCAGTCCTCAGCAGCAACGTCACCATGTCGAGGCCCAGCAGCAGAGCCATTTACTGTAAGCCTCCTGTTTCCCCTTCCTATTTAGCTCCCCACTGAGCTGAGCTCCCCAACCTCCATCCTCTTGCCTTCTGCTGCCCCTGTAATTGCCCAAGCCTCACCTCGCTCTTCTGCCGTCTCTCTGGCCCTGGCTTTGTCCCTGCAGTACACAGGAAGGAGTATTCCCAGAGCCTGACCTCAGAGCCCACCCTCCTGCAGCAAAGGGTGGAGGTAAGTAGTACTTCTAGGGCTCGGGGGGGGGGGGGGGCAGTTTCCAAAGAAAGCCAAAAGTTCCTGTGTGTGCAGCGCTTATCTAAACACAGACACCCGACCTGTGCCTACTGTGGAAGCCAACGGCCCAACCTAGCCAAATGCTGTGGGCTCAGATCCAACAAGCCTGAGGCCTGAGCATCTGCTAAGTGAAGGGGAGGAAGAGAGTGTGGCCAGGAGCTAGCAGAGCAGGCCAAGCTGGAGGTGGGGTTGGGGGAGGGACATCCGGTCCCCAGAATAGAACAGAGTAGCCTAAGGGCCAGCCAGTAGGTTCCTAGAGCCATCCCATCCAACCCCACATAAACCACCACCTGCCACCCCCAGAGTGATGCTCAAGATTGTGCATGGCTAAACCGGGGGTGGTGGCTCCCACTTTTAATCCCAGCAGAGGTAGGAGGAGGCCGCCCTGAGACTATAGAGTGAATTCCAGGTCAGCCTGGACCAGTGTGAGACCCTACCTCAAAAAACAAAACAAACAAAAACAAAAAGATTGTTCACAGCTAGAGGAAGGAAGGTGGCGGTCTGTAGCCTGGGGTCTTGAGTCAGCCAATGTCACTGAGAAGGGAGGGAAAGGGAGGGGAGGGGAGAGTCTGAGCCTGTGCTCCCAGGCCAGACTGAGCCTCTGGAACGGAGTGTTGGGCCCGCCCAGGTGGATGGCTGGCACTTTGAGATCCGGTCACCTGAAAGGCTATCATCAGGTCAGTGAAAGCAAAGTACAGACTTCAAGGGTGTGGTCAGAAGAGCATGCTGGGCTCTGGTCACGGTAGGGCCTTCAGCATGTGGGGCAGAAACCTCCCACCCTGGCAGCCTCAGGTGTCAGGAGACAAGTGGGATACCCACAGGGAAGTGGACATGGGGCTCCCCAGCCAGGAGTCTTCAGCTTCCTTGTGGAGCAGAGCTGGGAACCGGCTTCACTGAGGGCCCACAGGCAAGAATAAGAGGACTCACGTTTAGGGTGATAGGATAGATGATGGGGTGTATCTGGTTGGCTGAGCTGTTGGCAATGTGAACAACACAAGCAGAGGAACTTGACACGGACAAGGGAGGAGACAGAGGAGCCAGGGGCTGGAGACAGACTGCATCTCCCATTCAGGAGACCTGGATGGAGGGGGAAGAGCCAGGGGCTGGAGACAGACTGCATCTGCCATTCAGGAGACCTGGATGGAGGGGGAGTGACTCCAGAAGGCAGTGTTTTTTTTGTTATGAGAAAGGGTTCTTAGAGGAGGCTGGCTAAGGGCAAAGCCTGCCAAACGATGGGACTAAAGCAGGCTAAGGCTTGAGGGAGGTGCACTTGATCTTGATCCATGGTGGGTGCGCTTGATCTTGATCCATGGTGCTAGGTTGGCAGAGGTGGGAAAGGCATCTAGGTGTGGGGAACAATATGAGCAAAGGCAAGTGGACAGGCATTGAGGGTCAGTGAGGTAAAAGAGCAGGCTTGGTAGGAAAGTTCTCAAATGCACCCAAAGAAATTAGGAACAGACCTGAAAGCCTGATAGCCCACCCAGAGGACTGTGATAAGTTTTGTTGGGAGACTGTACCCACATCCATCTTCACCCATTCACCTTGTGAAGGTCCTTTTTTGTTTTTTGTTTTTTTGAATTCTCATGCAACCCCTGAGCCCCAGACCTGAAATTCCCATCCAGAACCTGACTTTCTACTGGCATTTACGGGGCACAGTTGGGGCTCAGAGAGATCTGCTATGCCTCTACCCACCACAGGAAAGACTGGGAGCCCTCTCCAAACCTTCTCCCAGTCTGGCCTTCTTCTCTCCCTTAGCACCTGATGACATGTAAACTAGGAACGCCCAGAGTGCGGGAGCCCAAGGATGCTTTACAGAAACTTCAGGAGATGGAGGCCCAGGGCCGAGTGTGGAGCCAAGACCTGATCCTGCAGCTCAGAGATGGCTGGCTCCAGCTGCTGGACATCGAGACCAAGGTCAGCCCTCTCAGAAGAACAAGCCCCAGGCACTAGCTAACCCGGGCTGTGGAAGAGCCAGCACCAGGCCCTCCACTCACCTCTCCACACACCTCCCCCGTCCCCATATCTAATATACATCAAGGCCTAAGGAGAGATGGGACAGAAGCCCCAATCAGGGTAGATACTCCAGCCCCAGGCCACCAGGGGACAGAGGCAACCCTGTTAAGGAGCCAAAGCTGACTGTCCCACTTGATCCCTCTACCTGGTCCAGGAGGAGCTGGACGCTTACCGCTTGGACAACATTAAGGCCATGGATGTGGCGCTCAACACCTGCTCTTACAACTCCATCTTGTCCATCACAGTGCAGGAGTCTGGCCTGCCAGGCATTAGCACTTTGCTTTTCCAGTGCCAAGAAGTGGGGGTGAGTGTCAGGGGTAGAATTTGGTGATGAACACACACACACACACACACACACACACACACACACACATACCCCTGCTATTCCTAACTGCTGCTTCCTCCAGGCAGAACGGCTAAGGGCCAGTCTACAGAAGGCCTTGGAGGAGGAACTAGAACAGAGGTATGTAGCCTTTACCCAGTCACCTGCAGATCCTCCCTGCTAGGCCTCTAAGGGCCAGTCCTTGGCCCCACATTTGGGTAACTCAGGAGTCTGGAGCCCAGTAAACCAGGGCCTATAATGAGGAAAGGGCCAGACCAGATGCGAGCATGGAGAAGAGGTTGGGAGTGGCAAAGACTAACCATAGAGACAGCTGTGGGAGCAGAAGGTCCCAGAGACCAGGCCGATGACACAGAGTGGGGTCAGGAGAGGCCAAGATGGAGACCAAGGAGCACAAGTGGGTCTCCTAGAGAGGAGGTGTTTCTCATGGGTATTAGGGCAGAAAGGTGGGCAGTCACTGTCCCAAGAACTTTATCCATAGTATGGTTTTCATTGTGTCCTCAGCCGACCTCGATTTGGAGGTTTTCATTCAAGCCAGGACAGATGGAAGGGGCCTCCTCTAGAAAGACCACTTCCTGTACAGCAGGCAGCCCCTCAGGTGAATGGGTCCACTCCAGAACAGCTCTACCATGTGTCTCCAGAGCGCAGTAAGTTTGGGGCATAAGGGCAGGTGGAGAAGGTTTGTATTTGAGCCAAAGAAACTCTGGGCTCATGATTCTCACCCTTTCCCTTGCAGGCATCCCACCATCCTCAAGATCCCCTACCCACTACCCCAATAGCCAAGAGCCAAGAGCTTTCACTCCGCCTCCGCCAAGGCCAAGGCGGGACCCATCCCCTGAGGACTCAGAGAGGGACGAGGTAACCACAGATGGTGGTGGGCTTGCTGAGGTTGTCTGGACCTGGCGAAAACGGGAACCCTTCCCCCCAGGAATCCAGGGTCCCAGGGCGAAGAAGACAAGAGTGGGCTGAGGAGGGGTAGAGAGGCTTGGTCAGAGTCTAGGCTGGGACTGCGGCTGGAGCTTGTGAAAGTAGGGCAGCAGGGGGCAAGGTTGGGAGTTCTTTGGTGGGTATGTAACTGTCCACTCAAGGCCGTGGGTTGTTTGGGGCCCAGGACATGCTGAACCGTGCCCTCAGAGACATCGAGCTATTCACAGCAAAGCTGAAGGAGACCCAGGTAAAAGGCAGCCATACAAAGAAGAAGAGGAAAATTGGGAAGAAGAAAAACAATAAGGCTCAGAGAGGTGAGCGCTGAGGGCCAGAGAGGAAGGAGTGGGCATGCCCCGGGATGCTCTGTGACCTTTGCCCTTGTTCCTTCTCCCGAAGGGATAACACAGGCAGAGTACATTGACTGCTTCCAGAAGATCAAGTTCAGCTTCAACCTCCTGGTCTGTAGTTCCTGCCCATTCCAGGCCCTTCTCCTCCAGCCTTTTCTGCTCTTGTCTTTTCTCCAGCCTCTCTCCCCATGTTGGGGCTTTTGGAGAGTACCAGACTCCCCAAAAAACAATTATAGGGTACCAGGGCCCTGGTAAAGGTAATACCGAGTAAAAGGCAGTGACTGACATTGTCCCATGTCTCTAGGGGAAGCTGGCTGTCAGGCTGCAGGAGACGAGTGCCCCTGAGTTCGTGCATATCATCTTTCAAACCCTGAAATTCGTGAGTGGCAAAGGGGGGCAGGCTAAAGACGAGAAGGATCAGGGGAAGTAAAGGAGGCTCAGGAGGGCTGGGTGAAGAGATAGCTGTGGGATCTCTGTCTCTTACTCCACAATTCCTCCTCTTTGACACCAAGACACCGTCCCTGGCATGCATAACACCCAGACGACTCAATGGGATGGTGATGGGGCCAAACAAACCAGGCTCTGAGGGAGACAGGCAGGAGGCAGCGAAGCCGACCTGAGAACTCGGGAACCTTTCCCACCACTCTCTGGCCTAGATGTACGAATAACTTCCGTTTCCATTCCCCCCTCCAGATCCTGTCCCAGTGCCCTGAGGCTGGCCTTGCAGCCCAAGTGATCTCGCCCCTCCTCACTCCCAAAGCCATTGACCTGCTTCAGTCCTGTCTGAGCCCACCTGAAAGTAACCTGTGGAAGTCACTGGGTATGGCCTGGACCACCAGCCAGTGAGTGAAGGCAAGGGGAACTGGGGTCCAAAGCAGGACATGAGCCATGGCCCAGTGCCATGCTGTCACAAACCAGAAACATTGTCAGTTAATTCATGGGACTCTACATATTATTAAACACTGCCTTTACCCACTGTGAGTAAAGACATTGTCTCGGGGGGAGGGGGCGGAGAACAATTTTTCCCAAGGGAGGAGCAATACCAACCTTCTGCTAACATATTTTCTCATTTTTATATGTATTTCAGAAAGAGAGAGAGAGAGAAAAAAAAGGCAAATAGAGAGAAAGAATGGGCACGCCAGGGCCTCTAACCACTGCAAATGAATTCCAGATGCATGCACCTCCCTGTGCATCTGGCTTACATTGGTACTGGAGAATTGAACTTGGGTCCTTAGGCTTCCAAGGCAAGCACTTTAACCACTAAGCCAGCTCTCCAGCCCGTATTTTCTCATTTTTATCAAATACAAAGTATAAACTTTATCTCAATCCAGCTCAGAATTTTAAGAATTACTGGTGTAAGTCAGAGATGCTGCCAACGTAACATCACTGTTATATCCGATGATTATCTGACCTGGAGTTAAGAGAAAGAGAGAATCCGTGCGGGGGTCTCGCTGATGCAGGGTGCAGTTGGAGTCAGTGGGAGCAGAGGAGGAAGTGTCAAGGGAAAGTTCATGGGGGCTGTATGGCCAGGTGCCCAGCTGTGAGGTCCCACCTGCGTGGTAGAATAGTATCAAAGTGACAAGTGGCTCACACAAGCAAAGAGGCGCATTTTGTGCTCCACGAGGGGCCTCTGACCTCACTTCAGCAAACACAGTTTGCTCTACTCCATTATAGCCTGGGGTGGCTAGGGCCTTGGAAAACTGTTACACAGGGATGGTGAAAGGAAAAGTAGTTAGAAGGCAAAATGAAATCACAGAGAGTTAAAATGAAAACCCAAAGGGAGAAGAAGATATTAGAAAGACAGAGTACTCAACAGGAAAATAAGCCAGTGTTTTCTTTTTTTATTATTTTTAAATATTTTTTTCTGATTTAGTTATTTTTATTTATTTATGAGAGAGAGAGAGAATGGGCATGTCAGGGCCTGTAGCCACTGTAAACGAACTCCAGATGCATGTGCCACCATGTGCATCTGGCTTATGTGGGACCCGGAGAATTGAACCTGGGTCCTTAGGCTTCATAGACAAGTGCCTTAACCACTAAGCCATCTCTCCAGCCCACCAGTGTTTTCTTTTTTATGTTAAAAAATTTTTTTAAAGGCATGTGCCATCACACCCAGCTTATTTATTTATTTTCATGCAGAGAGAGAGAGAGAGAGAGAGAAGGAGAATGGGTATGCCAGGGCCTCTAGCTCCTGCAAAAGAACTCCAAATGCATGTGTCACTTTGTGCATATGGCTTCATGTGGGTAGTGGGGAGTTGAACTCAGGTTGTTAGGCTTTGCAGGCCAGTGCCTTAACCACTGAGCCATCTCTCCAACCCCATAAGTCAGTTTTTCTAGTGGGTTATTCTGTTGTTTGATTGCCTCATGAATTCTTTTTAGTTCAGTTCCTTTGGAAAGAGTTTTTATCCAGTTTGTTTAAAGACAAGAATTAGTGTAATACAACCTATGCATTATGGTGGAAGAATATACATACCATAAAAATGATCATTTTAAATGCATAATTCAGTAGTACTAAGTGTTAGAAAAGTGAGAAAGAGGGCTGGAGAGATGGCTTAGCGGTTAAGGCACCTGCCTGCCAAGCCTAAGAATGCCCATTTAATCTCCAGGTCCCATGTTTAGCCAGATGCAAAAGAGACACAAGCACACAATGCCATGCTTGCCCACAAGGGGGCGCAAGCATCTGGTGTTCATTCATAGTGGCTGGGAGGCTGCTGGCATGCCCATTCTCTCTCTGTCTCTTCCTGTCTCTGTCTTTCTCAAATAATAACAAAGAGAGAGAGAGAGAGAGAAACAAGAAGGAAGACTCAGCTCAACAGCAGAGACAGGCTTTAATCAGGAATGCCTGAAAGGGCAGAAGCAACTACCCTTAGGGACGAGGGGATACTTATGTGGTGGTGGCGGGTGGTCATTGAAATTCCTTGGTCGCAGAGCAGTCCACCTTGCATCAGGAGTTGGGCCCCTACAGTACAGTGACAATGGAATGGGTGATAATTGTGATAAACAAATAAATGTGATAATTGGGAGGGGTGGTTGGGTCACTCTTGGGAAACAGAGAGGAACAATGAAATGTCAGTCTGAGTCCAAAGATGGAGTTATTCTGGTTCTAACATTCCCAACTCTGTCATTATATAGAAATCCAGGTAGGAATGTTATAGGGGCTGGTTCCGGTCCCATGGTTCTGAATTGTTTATTCCCCTAATGGTCTATTTTATGTGCTCTCTTGCTTTAATCACTAAAATGAAGTAATTTATAAATTCTAGACATCTCATAACAATGTTGAGTTGTCCAGAACAGCAGAGAACCAGTCTCAGAGCCTGGCTCCCACAACTCTTCTGGGCTCCAATCATCTGTGGGGATAGCTCTGGCTTCTGTGTAGTATGAGCAAGAGAGGAAAACGTGTTCTCCAGTGGACTCAGACAAGATGGCTCAAATATTTTATTTGACTGACCATGTTAGATATGCCATTTTGTGCTTCAAAATCCAGCCTTACTTCAAGATTAGAAAAATGGACCAACAGGAGCTGGGGGGATGGCTCGGAGGTAAGGGCAAGTGAAAAGCTGGATGTGGCCACACAGATCTGTAACCCCAGTCCTATGGGGGGCAGGGCATGGAGCCTGGAAAATCACTGGGGATCACTGATCAGCCAGTCTGACTGAAAAAACAGCAGCTCCCAGCTCCGCTGTTTGGAATAAAAGAAGCAATATGGAAAAGTCATAGACAGACTTACTGGACATCCTCCTTCCTCCGGCCTCCATATGGGTGCATATTTATTAGCACACATATCTGCACACACATGTGTGTATACTATACACTCACCACACACACTACAAAAAATAATTGGCACATGTAATTTTTTTTAAAAATACCCACACAGATGCAAAACAATTCCAGTATTTATTATTCGATAAATAATAAGTCAGATATGCCCTTACATGGTTTCTAGGTTCTTAAAATAACTAGAAATGAATGGATTAATGAGAAACAGAAAATATATAAATATCTTTTTAAAATCCCCCCAAGAATTAAATTTCTGACTTGATTTTAGACCCAAAGCTGTAAGTAGCACTAGCTGCTGTGGTCGTCCAGGTTGGAGAACAGTTGAATGAGGCCACTGGAGTTTGTGATAAGGATATTAGCAGGATTTTCTCCCCAGTCCTGGGACCAAACCTGGGGCCTGGCGCATGCTAGACAACTGTTCCCCCACTGAGCTGCATTCCAAGCCTGCTTATCAGGATTTTCAATGGACTAGTTTCAATACAGCAGTGGGAGGTAGAAATGAGAGGTGAGGGAGTATAGGCATAAACACATTCTCGGGACATTTTGAAAATAGAAGATAATAGGGCCACAACTTAAGAGGAGTTATTACTGGGTCAACAGAAGACCTACGCATGTTTGTAGACAAAAAGAAAGCACCAGTGAAGATTTGGAAGAGGGAAGAGTTTATTTTTTCCTAGTCAATAAATAGGTATTAGCTACTCTTGCCTATGTACTGGCCATACTTCCGCAGAGACAGCACTCAAAAGTTCGATGTAGTAAGAAGCAAGAACTTGCATGGAGCATGTGCAATAGTGTAATATGAGCAATAACCCGAGGGTTTACCAACTGCCGAGGGAATATTTGCCTCTGCCCCGGTGAGGTAGGGAGAGAAACTTCCCCAAGGAGATAAGTGGGCACTCCCTGATGGGCAGGTAGAGGTGAGCCAAGCAGAGAAAGGTGTGGAGGCCACAAACTGCATTGTCCCAATGCTACACGGGTAATTGTGAAACTGAGAGGCAAGGACTTGCCCATCTTGACATCAACCAAACTAATTGCACTGTGATGTATCCTGCAGGATGGAGTCCACATGCTATCTAGCTCTTGGTACACTGTAGGCAAGTTAGAAGAAAGCTGCATGAGAACAGGTCTATCATCTTGGTTGTTTTGGAGGCTGAAGTAGGAGAGTTGCAAGTTTAAGGCAGACCACAGCTACAGAGTGAATTCAAGGCCAGCCTGGGCAATTTAGTGAAACCCTGTCTCAGAAATGTTTACAAAGCGATGGAGGGCCGGAGAGATGGCTTAGAGGTTAAGGCACTTGCCTGCGAAACCCAAGAACTCATGTTCAGATCTCCAGGTCCCACATAGCCAGATGCAGTGATGCAAGCGTGCAATGTCTCATATGTGCACAAGGGGGTGCATGCATCTGGAGTTTGTTCACAGCTGGCTGAAGGTCCTGGTGCACTGATTCTCTCTCTGTCTGGCTCTCTCAAAATAAAAATAATAGGCCGGGCGTGGTGGCACACGCCTTTAATCCCAGCATTCGGGAGGCAGAGGTAGGAGGATCGCCGTGAGTTCAAGGCCACCCTGAGACTACATAGTTAATTCCAGGTCAGCCTGGGCCAGAGTGAGACCCTACCTCGAAAAACAAACAAAAATAATAATAATAATAATAATAATAATAATAATAATAATAATAAAGTGGTGGAGGCTAATCTACGTAAGATGCTAGGTCTTCCAGTCCTCTAACACCACTTTAATCCTAACCCCAGTGAGGGTGAGTCAGGTTCCACTGTGTTCCCAAGGAGGTGATGCAACTGTGCTCTGGAGGTAGAGGGGCAGCCGGCCCCCAGATATCTGCACCATGGGACGTTTACATGCTCCATGCTTGCTCTTTTGTGAACGTCCCTCAGCCTTTCATTGCGCACAGGTGCCAGGACCTCATTAGCTAGAAGGTCACTGACGGTAGGCCTTCTCAGCTTCTCCTTCTCCACCTCCCAACGCCTGGTACACAGGGACCATGGACTCAGCTTTGTTTCCCCCCTCCCCAGGGCTGACTGGATAGGCAGTGAACCACCACCCTACAAACCCACATTCTATGATGGCTGGCAACTTCCACAGTCCTCTTCGCTGGTGAGAGATGCTTAGCCCCAACCCTTTCACAAAGCCCTGCACTCCCACTCCAGGTCACCGATGCATGATAATAAGTGTGTGTGTGTGGGGGGGGTTATGTGGTCCAATGGTGGCAGGGGGAGAGACAGAAAGGGGACAGGAGGCAGTTGTGCTGATCTGTGGTGGTCTGACAGCGCACTCCCTACCACCATGGTCACTGCCTCATGCTCTTATTCTGTTCTTGTTTCTTACAGGAACCCTTAAGACTCCAAGATTCTGTTTCTCTCCGGTATGCCATGAGCTTAATGGGGACTGCACGGTCATAGGGAGGGAGGGATGGGGCACAGTCCTTGGACCGATGGAGCGCTGCATCTCAGAGGCCCTCTATGCTCTCCTAGCCAGGCACAGATAGCGTTCAAAGATGCAGCTTCTCTATTTCATCTTGGGCGGAAAAAACAAACAAACAAACAGTTTCTTGCCCTTAGGTTCCTATCCCTTTCTCTCACAATGCTACCCATACATGCCTGTGTTTCCAGAGCTCAGGTACAGAGTATTCAGGGTGGTGTTCAGATGTGGAAAATTCCACTGCTGGAAATGTGTTGAGAGATCAATGGTATTTCAGACCCCTCCTGTCTGCAGAAACTCCGACTCCAAGCCCCACCTAATACTGCTGCCATCAAACTCCATGGATACCCCAAAGTCACCACCAAACTGCAGCTAAGAGCTATCTAGGACTCTTGGGGCTTGGACAGTTCTTGAGCCCCATTCTCCAGCTATCCTGACTCTCTCTCTCTCCTTCTCCCTCTCCTCTCGTCTCCTCTCCTCTCCTGCCAGAGGTTCTAGGCTAAGGAACAGCTTACATTTTGCTCAGGAGGAGCCATACAACCATGGCCCTCAGCCCGGGGACTCTAACCCCCAGCCCTCTAGCACCAGACCTGCCAAGCCAGTCCTGAAAATGCAAGTCCTGTATGAGTTTGAAGCAAGGAACCCACAGGAATTGACTGTGGTCCAGGGAGAGGTGTTGGAGGTGAGGCCTGCACCTGATGCTAGAAAAGAAAGTGGTTGGTAGGCTACAGGTAGCCTGGAGTTGGGTGGTGTGGACATGGGGCTGCCAGGGTGGGAGGCCTAGGGCAGGAGAAGGAAAGTGGAAATGGGCAGGAATTGACAAAGCTTTCTGGGGGGGGAGCAGGGTGACGGGGAGGGAGTAGCAGCTGGGTAAAGGCTCCAGAGACTGACATAGCCACTCTTGGCAGATTCTGGACCAGAGCAAGAGGTGGTGGCTGGTGAAGAATGAGGCAGGACAGAATGGCTACATTCCCAGCAACATCCTGGAGCCCCTGCAGGCAGGAGGCCAGAGCCCGTCATCTCTGAGGGTATAGCAGCCTAGGATACCCTGAAGCCCTAAGTCCTAAATCCGAGGTGGGGGCAGGGAGGATTGGATAACAAGTGGAGGATATATTCCTGGTTCGGTTTAAAATGCATCGTTGCATGCTAACTGGGTGCTAAGTTCAGAAAACCAGAGGGCGAGATAAGTGATTTCATGGGATCCCAGAGAAGGGACCCAATATGGGAAGTTCTACATGGTTGTGAATGGGATAACCTCTAGCTCTTCTGCATTTTAGGCTCCAATGCTTCGACTCAGCTCAAAGCCTGAAGAGGTCAGGGCCTGGCTGCAAGCAGAGAACTTCTCCACTATGTGAGTGCCCAGGCCTGTAGGATGTGGGGGAGGGGAGCCTTGTAAAGGGCTCAGGTGAGATCCATGGTCATCCCCCCAACCCCACCCCAGAGACCCAGTACATACAACCTGACTTCCATTACACAAGACAACACCATCCCAGGTTGTCTATGCTGAATAAAAGAGGACAGAAGAGGGGACTCTGTCTGAGCCTAGGTAGGGTATCAAGCGGGGACACCCTGAGTGGTGAAGAAACGTGAGTCAGAGGAGTGATCTCGGGAAGAACCTGGGCTGCCACTTCAACCCCTCCCTTCCTGAACATTCTCTTCCAGATCACTTCAGCCTCAAACCCAGGAGTGCTGGAAATGGCTAAGGCCAAACCAATTGGCTTATTTCTGTATTTTCAGATGCCTAATTCCATGAATGCCCTTATAATTCCAACCTTCCATCTCTACTGAAATAACGAATGCCCAGCATCCTTCCACCCCACCTCTGATGGGTTCTGCTATTTCCCTTCACAGCACGGTGAGGACCCTGGGGTCTCTGATGGGGAGTCAGCTACTTCGCATGAGACCTGGGGAGCTGCAGATGCTATGTCCACAGGAGGCTCCACGGATCCAGGCCCGGCTGGAGGGTGTTCGAAGGATGCTGGGGGTGAGGAAGCCATGGGGTCCCAACTCCTAGTGAGAGGCTATGGGCCTTCTGGGGTAGGAAAGGGAGTGTGGGGTTAACAAGCCCCGGGTGGACCTGAGCAGGAAAGGCACTGGGCATAGGATAGTCCCATAGTGGTTTAGCTTCAGACATCCAGGTGTGCCTGGAAGTTCCAAGCATATTGGTGGTAAGAGCTCCCTCACTTGGAACTGGCCCATCGAAATCGTTTTCTTTCTTCAGATGAGTCCTTAGGCATCAGCTCAGACACCTCCATGTCTAAGAACATCTCACATGCAAGATGGAACATGTGGTACCTCTTAGAGACCTGAGATTTCCTCTTCCAGCTCCCCAGTTTGTGGTAAACCATGTACCCCAGCTTACACACAGCAAAGAGGATAAACAGGTCCAGATGTAGAGGCGAATGGTAACCTTCTTGCTGGGTTAGAAGCTCTCCCCAGTTGCTATTTATTTTACCCCTTCCTTAAGCCTGGCCCCTTTAACCACTGAGCCATCTCCTCAGCCCAGGCCTGGCACACTTATTCCTAGGCTTGTCAGCAATCTGTTCAATCCCTCTCCTTACCAATAAAAAGCATCTTCAAGCCTGCCATATGCCTTCTCCTTGTGGTTTCTTCTGGGCCTGATGGGAACCAAAGGCAGAAAGCAGAAAGAGTCGGGACACTGCTTTGACACAGCAGCCGCCCTCTAATATTACAGGCCAGGCCATTGGGAAGAGAAAGAGAATTCACAGTGCAACATGGAATCGGGGAACAGAACAGCATTTGGGAACTAGAATCCAAGCGCCCCCTACTTTCTTTCTAAACAAACTCCAAAATGAGGTTCTACTCACCGCCTCTATCATGTGAGCACATTCTAGTCCAAGGCACCCAGCACAACGGAGGGTGTTACTGTACGTCACAGCAGCAAAGAGAGCCTGGATGAGAGCTGTACGCTTTGATCAACATAAGGGCTGGTGATAGAGGGAGCGGGAACAAGCAAATCAGGGGCACCAGGCTCCACTTGGGAACTTCTTTCAATGTGACTTTGGTCCCCTTGCTGTTTAGGTGAGTCAACTTTGGGTTCCCTCCACTTGTCTCCGAGGTGACAGAGTCTAAGGGACATTGTGTTGGAAGGGGAAAGTGTCCAGGTCAGCTGTGTGAACTCCGGCAATCGTTCCACTTTCCGGGTCTCTGTTCACAGCTTAAGTAAAGGCTTTGGGGTTGTCTGTGGCTTCTGATATTTTTGTATGTAAGTAGCTCACTTCACTCTCAAAACTCGTGAACTCCTGTCTCACATAAAAAGAGCTAGACTTTTGTGGATAAGCTACAGGTAAGATTTGATCCTTGTGGATTCAAGATCACTGTGGGTTCCTAAGATATTTCCTTAGCTAGCCCTTAGCTGAATCTTTCAATGACCCGAACATTGGCTGGGGCTGAGTAACCTATTTTTAGATCGCTTATGTCGTTCTCTTAACTTCCCGACCTCCGAAAAGTCATCTTTTATAACTAGTAACAGAGTAGGAAAGCAAAAGTTTCCCTCACAAGAGAGAAAAAAAAAGGTTAGACTCTTATAGTCATGTTTGTCAAGGGCAAATTTAACTGGAAAAGCTAATTTCTTAGAATGGAAAGAGATATTAGCCCATCAATCCTTGGTCACTCGGAGCTGAAAGGGCCCTAGAAGCAGGGAAAACTTACAAAGACCAGGAAGGAAAAGTGTCCATCCCAGTGTTCCCCACACATCACAGAAAAGACTGTGATTAGGTGAGGGGCCAGCACCAGAGGCAAGCACTGCTGAATGAGCAAGTCAAGGATTAAACAGACCTTAGTCCGAACCAGAGGAACTTGAGCAACTCACACATCCTCTCCAGGCCTCATTTCCTTTCCTTTTTTTCTTTTTAATTTTGGGTTTTTTAAAGCTACTTATTTATTTATTTATTTATTTATTTATTTAAGAGAGAGAGAGAGGAAGAGCAAATGGGCATGCCAGGATCTCCAGCTGCTGCAAACAAACTCCAGCTGCATGTGCTACCTTATGTACCAGGCTTATGAAGGTTCTGGAAAATAGAACCTAGGTCCTTTGCCTTTGCAAGCAAGTGCCTAAACCGCTAAGCCATCTCTCCAGCCCCTTCATCTTTTTCTATGCAATGGGCATAATTCCTACTTCACAAAGTTGTTAAGCTTAGGTTGGCATAAGTAGTGAGACTACTGTCTGGTGTGCTGTAGGCTCTCTATAAGTGTTAGTCTCAATACTTCAAGTGGATTTGGCCTTGTGTTTTCAAGGGAGGAGGAACTCAGCATTATAAAATCCCTCTGTTGACACACTTTTCTTTTTTTTAGCAAAATGTCCTTTTAAAAAGTCCCAAGTTGGGCTGGAGAGATGGCTTAGCAGTTAAGGCACTCGCTTACAAAGCCAAAGAACCCAGGTTCAATTCCCCAGAACCCATGTAAGCCAGATGCACAAAGTGGAGCATGCATCTGGAGTTTGTTTGAAGTGGCTGGAGGCCCGGGAATTCTCATACTCGCTCACTCTGTCAGATAAATAAATAAAAATAAAAAAATATTTTTTAAAAAGTCCCAGGTTTATTGGTGTCAGGGCTAACCCCTTCCTGAGACAGCCCCTAGCACTAACAAACCAGCTGTCCCTCTGGTTCACCTGAGCAGGAAGACAACCCACCTCCACTAAAAGGTTATAAATACCTTTGCAAGGGGAGGGCAGGCTTTCTGATCATTTGGGAACTTCCATCTGTGGGTGAGTTTTTCCCTCAACTGGGCCTGGGCTGGCTTGGCCTAGGACCTAACCCAGGCCCAGCCAGGAGGGCCCCCTAGCCCTTACTCTCCACATGGGTTCTTTATCCTCTCCAGCTCCCCACATGGCTTGACCTTTCTTTTCTCTTTCTTCCAGGCCCTCCACGTGGGGTCTCCAGCCACATGGGTGCCTTACCTTGGCTCTGTATTTCCCTCAATAAATATAATAATTTAATAATTCAAAAAATAAAATAAATGAAAAGTCCCAACTTTTTTTAAAAGGGGGGGGTGCTAGAGAGATGGCTTAGAGGTTAAGGCACTTGCCTGCGAAGTCTAAGGACCCTGTTCAATTCCGCAGTACTCACATAAGCCAGACGCACAAGGTGGCACATGCATCTGGAGTTTGTTTGCAGTAGCTAGGAGGTCCTGGAAATGCCCACTCTTTTTCTCTTTCTTTCTCCCTCCCTCTCTCTCTCTCTCTTTCTCTGTCTCTCTCCATGTACCTTTCTGCCTCTCTCAAATAAATAAAAAGTAAAACATCTTTTTTAAAAGCCCCACGTTTTACTGGGGAGGTGGCTCAGTGGGTAAAATGCTTGAGTACCTGAGTTTTGATCCCTAGGACCCAGTGGGCATAGCAGTCTATATGTGCAATCACATGGCTAGAAAGGCAAAGACAGGAAGATCCCTGGGGCATACCGAATCGGTGAGCTCCAGGTTCAGTGAGAGACCCTGTCTCAAAGTAAGGTGGAGAGTGAGTGAGGAAGACACCTGATGTTGACCTCTGACCTCCACATACCCACATGCACTCACACACTAAATTCCAAGTTTGAGCCAGGCATGGTGGCACACGCCTTTAATCCCAGCACTCGAGAGGCAGAGGTAGGAGAATCACCATGAGTTCGAGGCTACCCTGAGACTACTTAATGACTTCCAGGTCAGCCTGGTCTAGAGGGAGATCCTACCTCAAAAAAAAAAAAAAAAAAAAAAAAACCAGTAACAACAACAAAAAAAAGTCCCAGGTTTGCTTCAGCTTAAACAAATGAGCAAATGTGATTTCCCACAGCCAAACTAGAAGAGTAGGGATTGGGAGCCCAGGGTGGTTGGGCTGTGGAGACTTGGCAGAGCATCTCTGGACTCCCCACCTCCCATGCCTCCACAGTCAGCTCACACATCCTGTCTCATGTCTAGTACTGACAGTGTTACAGACATGTGCCCATTTGTCAGTCTCTCATGGCCCCATAGAAGACAAAAGCTTAGTCTTCCCAGACCTTCTAAAGGGGCCTTCTATAGAGATCTCTTGCTCTACCGAGGGCACCATGATGCCTCCACTGCTGCATCCAACTGAGAATTCTCGGGCTGTATCCTAAGTGAGCTACCAGCCACATTTGATGTGCTCACTCACTTCATCCTTTCAGCGTCTTCACTTGGTTCTCAGTGTGCCTGGTTTTCTTCCCATCACACCGGCCACTCTTTCAGACTCCTTTGTTGCTCCTCATTCCCGACTTCTGAATGTCGTACCACGATGCTCCAAGCCAGCAGACCTCAACTCTTGTCCATTCCCAAGGTGATCTTATCCACTCTCCTGGTTGAAATGCTGTCTGTGTAGTTCCCCTGTGTTTGCAGCTTCCTTCTGCCTGAAGTTCTCTCCTGTCTTCCTGCGCCCATGGATCTCACAGTACCGTGGCTTGACCCTGGGGATCGCTTTCAGGTCTTTGCTGACAATATCTCACTGAGGACTACAGTTTTTAAAGAATTATAAATGCACTTCCTGCTTGGAGAAGGGTGGGGGGAGTCTTGCTCCATCCCGACTCCCTACTGCTCTTTGCTCTTTCTTTCTATCATGTGTGTGTTATTCTCTGACTTAGTATATATTTGCTTTTTTTGCATGTATTTCTACTGCTTTCCATTTGCATGTAAGTTTCACCAGGGCAGGAACTTTTGCCTGTTGTTCAGGTCTAGGTCCCCAGTATCTAAAATGGTGCCTACCCACAGTAGGCATGCTAATAATAAATACTGCTGAATACATGAATGGATGGATGGATGGGCAAATGAAAAATGACATCTTCCCTCTTCCAACCCACTCTCCACAGGGAAGCTGGGTTGGTATCCTCTAAGAGGACTCTGGAGATATCACTCACCTCAGCAGAGCATCCAGATCTGTACTGCCCACAGAATAATCATGAGTCACCAGAGGCTGCTGAGCGCATGGATGGGACTAGCTTTATTGAGCAGTGTTCAGAGTGTGCCCAGCCAGGAGGGCCCCCTAGCCCTTACTCTCCACATGGGTTCTTTATCCTCTCCAGCTCCCCACATGGCTTGACCTTTCTTTTCTCTTTCTTCCAGGCCCTCCACGTGGGGTCTCCAGCCACATGGGTGCCTTACCTTGGCTCTGTACTTCCCTCAATAAATATAATAATTTAATAATTCAAAAAATAAAATAAATGAAAAGTCCCAACTTTTTAAAAAAAGGGGGGGGGTTGCTAGAGAGATGGCTTAGAGGTTAAGGCACTTGCCTGCAAAGTCTAAGGACCCTGGTTCAATTCCGCAGTACTCACATAAGCCAGACGCACAAGGTGGTGCATGCATCTGGAGTTTGTTTGCAGTAGCTAGGAGGTCCTGGAAATACCACTCTTTTTCTCTTTCTTTCTCCCTCCCTCTCTCTCTCTTTCTCTGTCTCTCTCCATCTGCCTTTCTGCCTCTCTCAAATAAATAAAAAGTAAAATATCTTTTTTAAAAGTCCCACGTTTTACTGGGGAGGTGACTCAGTGGGTAAAATGCTTGAGTACCTGAGTTTTGATCCCTAGGACCCAGTGGGCATAGCAGTCTGTATGTGCAATCACATGGCCAGAAAGGCAAAGACAGGAAGATCCCTGGGGCATGCCGAATTGGTGAGCTCCAGGTTCAGTGAGAGACCCTGTCTCAAAGTAAGGTGGAGAGTGAGTGAGGAAGACACCTGATGTTGACCTCTGACCTCCACATGCCCACATGCACTCACACACTAAATTCCAAGTTTGAGCTAAGCATGGTGGCACACGCCTTTAATCCCAGCACTCGAGAGGCAGAGGTAGGAGGATCACCATGAGTTCGAGGCTACCCTGAGACTACTTAATGACTTCCAGGTCAGCCTGGTCTAGAGGGAGATCCTACCTCAAAAAAAAAAAAAAAAAAAAAACAAAACAAAAAAACAGTAACAACAACAAAAAAAAGTCCCAGGTTTGCTTCAGCTTAAACAAATGAGCAAATGTGATTTCCCACAGCCAAACTAGAAGAGTAGGGATTGGGAGCCCAGGGTGGTTGGGCTGTGGAGACTTGGCAGAGCATCTCTGGACTCCCCACCTCCCATGCCTCCACAGTCAGCTCACACATCCTGTCTCATGTCTAGTACTGACAGTGTTACAGACATGTGCCCATTTGTCAGTCTCTCATGGCCCCATAGAAGACAAAAGCTTAGTCTTCCCAGACCTTCTAAAGGGGCCTTCTATAGAGATCTCTTGCTCTACCGAGGGCACCATGATGCCTCCACTGCTGCATCTAACTGAGAATTCTCGGGCTGTATCCTAAGTGAGCTACCAGCCACATTTGATGTGCTCACTCACTTCATCCTTTCAGCGTCTTCACTTGGTTCTCAGTGTGCCTGGTTTTCTTCCCATCACACCGGCCACTCTTTCAGGCTCCTTTGCTGCTCCTCATTCCCGACTTCTGAATGTCGTACCACGATGCTCCAAGCCAGCAGACCTCAACTCTTGTCCATTCCCAAGGTGATCTTATCCACTCTCCTGGTTGAAATGCTGTCTGTGTAGTTCCCCTGTGTTTGCAGCTTCCTTCTGCCTGAAGTTCTCTCCTGTCTTCCTGCGCCCATGGATCTCACAGTACCGTGGCTTGACCCTGGGGATCGCTTTCAGGTCTTTGCTGACAATATCTCACTGAGGACTACATTTTTTAAAGAATTATAAATGCACTTCCTGCTTGGAGAAGGGTGGGGGGAGTCTTGCTCCATCCCGACTCCCTACTGCTCTTTGCTCTTTCTTTCTATCATGTGTGTGTTATTCTCTGACTTAGTATATATTTGCTTTTTTTGCATGTATTTCTACTGCTTTCCATTTGCATGTAAGTTTCACCAGGGCAGGAACTTTTGCCTGTTGTTCAGGTCTAGGTCCCCAGTATCTAAAATGGTGCCTACCCACAGTAGGCATGCTAATAATAAATACTGCTGAATACATGAATGGATGGATGAATAGGCAAATGAAAAATGACATCTTCCCTCTTCCAACCCACTCTCCACAGGGAAGCTGGGTTGGTATCCTCTAAGAGGACTCTGGAGATATCACTCACCTCAGCAGAGCATCCAGATCTGTACTGCCCACAGAATAATCATGAGTCACCAGAGGCTGCTGAGCGCATGGATGGGACTAGCTTTATTGAGCAGTGTTCAGAGTGTAAGATGTACACAGAGTTTTGAAGAAATACCCCCCAAATTATAGAAAGTACCTCAATAGGGCTGGAGAGATGGCTTAGTGGTTAAGGCGATTGCCTGCAAAGCCAAAGGACCCCTTTAAATTCTCCAGGACCCGCGTAAACCAGATGCATGAGGGGGCACATGCATCTGGAGTTTTTTGCAGTGGCTGGATGTCCTCGCACCCTCATTCTCACTCTCTCTCTGCCTCTTTCTGTCTCTCAAATAAATAAATGAATTAATTAATTAAATAAATAAATATAAAGAAAATACCTCAATATTTTTATATTGATCACACGCTGAAATTTTATTTATTTATTTTTATTTTGCTCAGGCTGGCTTCAAACTCGCAGTGATCCTCCTGCCTCTGCCTCCCAAGTGCCGGGATTAAAGGCGTGGGCCACCATGTGTGGCTAATTTCAGTATTTTTGATAAATAATCCATATTAGTGTCCACCGGTTTCTTTTTACTAGAAATAAAACATTTAAGAGCACACATGGTTTGCATTACATTTTAAATGCCATTTGTGGTTGCATTAATTTCTGTTGGGTAGCATGATGCAAGCACTCCCATGGACCAGAGAGAAAACATCCAAACTGGCAGTCAAGACCCTGTGTAACCTGCTCGACATGCTTTCCCCATCCATTTCTCCCCGTACCCCATCACAACCTCATAAAACAATCTAACTCAACATTCCAACATCCGCGGCCTAGCCTTCCTCGGTGGCCTCGCTGGCAGAAGAGAAGGTCTCCCTACGAAGTAGTTAAGGTACTGTCTCATACCCCGAATCGCTCCCGCACTCACAGCGGCGTGGGTTTTTAGTCATTTATGATAGCACGCTCTCCTTCCCAGCCCTTTGCAACTTGCCAACACTGCAGCCAAAGACTCCCTGGTGGTCAGAGTCCACGACCCCTCTCCATTCCCCCCGTAAAAGCTCCCACTCCCGGGGGGGTTAACGATGGTCCCTACTGCTCGGTATTCACCCAGTGCAGGTTCGCGGCTCCCTCGGGAGGAATCAGCGGGGAGCCTCGCGCATGCGCGTGGCCGCGGTGGTGGGGGCGGGGCAGGGGCGGGGTCAGCGGCTCACGCTGGCCACGCCCACCCACGGCGTCCAGTATAAAGCCCGCGCGAGCGCGCGTTCGCTCTCCTCCGCGTCCACCCACCCGCCTCCCCCGGACGACGACGGCTCGCTCGCCGGCGGTTGCACCATGTCGTCCACCTCGACTATGGTCCTGGGTTACTGGGACATTCGGGGGGTGAGTGCCTGCTCAACGGCCCTCGCACAGGCCGAAGCGGAGGCGGCCGGGGGTCTCCCGTGAGCGGCGGCTGAGCTGGGCTGGGCCGGGCGAGGGCAGCCGTCCTTTCCGCGGTGACCGGCGTCAGCTCCCGGGGTCGCTGGCTCCGGGCCTGCAGGATGCTGGGCTCAGCCACGCCGGCCTCCCACGGGGGCTTTGGTGGGCGGAGGTCGGGGCGCTGGGAAACACTCAGGCGCTGACCCCGGCCTGTCCCCCCCCTCCTCTTTCTAGCTGGCCCACGCCATCCGCATGCTCCTGGAGTTCACTGATACATCCTATGAGGAGAAACGATACACGTGCGGAGAAGGTACCTTCTCATGGGTGTCCTCGTCCCTACCCACCCCCCAGGCCAAACTGTCTTGTGCCCAGAGGGTGGCACCCACACCCAGGTCGAGCGGGACACCTGGCCCAGTTGCTTGGAAGTTCTGCTGGGTCCTGTGCGAGGAAAGATCCATCCTTGACTTCGAGTTTGGGCACAAGCCCATCTTAGTACTTAACCAAGTAGGCTGCAGAGACTAACGGATTAAGTTTTGGGGTGCTGGGAATTTTGAGTTATTAGAAGTAAAGTCATGTCTCTGGATCTTTCAGTCCGGGTAGTAAAGGAGGTTTGGACACACACACACCCCCCCCCTTCTCTCGCTCTCTTACAGCTCCTGACTTCGATAGAAGCCAATGGTTGGACGTGAAATTCAAGCTAGATCTGGATTTTCCTAATGTACGTGGCCTTAGGAAAGGAGGGGGCAGACGGAAGGCCTTGAACAGCATCCGTTTTTGTTTCTTTCTTTCCTTCCTAGTTTGGGAAGATCTAAACTAGGGGCTGTTCACATGGATAGAAAAGACAGACTCAAAGGTCTTTGGACAGAAAGGCGAAAAATGTTACATTTTCAACCCCACTAACCAGTATCAAAAGCTAACATTTCCTTCTATCATGAAGACAAGCAAGTAGAGATACTGGTTACTAGCCAGGTCTGTTGCTCTCTGTTACTCATACAAAACAGGTATTAAATGTATCCCAGTATCTTAAAGATTTCTTACAACCATCACTATCTTGAGATTATGGGAATTATTACATTTGGTAGCTATTTAATGTCGCTCCAAGCACACATGACTCTATTACAGTTTTGCTTTTAAATGTCCTGTAAATATGGAAATATATGTAATTTACATTTTTAAAAATCTTATTCTGATAATGGCCCTTTGGGATACACATGCACAAGGAGTTAAGAGCCACTATCTAGAATCAGGCAGGACTCCCTTCTATTTATTTTCCTCTTTCTCCTAGCTTTTGCCTGCTCTTGTTCCCTGCCTTGCAAGCCTCCTCTTTTCCAGGAGAGACAAGAGCTAGGCTTTTCCTTTGACTTGTCCTTTTCCTTCCAGCTGCCCTACCTGATGGATGGGAAGAACAAGCTCACCCAGAGCAATGCCATCTTGCGCTACATCGCTCGCAAGCACAATATGTGTGAGTGGGTTAAAGCTGATGAGGGAGACCAGGCTCTGTGCCCACCCACAGGAGGATGATCTCAGAAGTGATTTGTTGTCATTTGACCTGCAGGTGGTGATACTGAAGAAGAAAAGATACGGGTGGACATC
This sequence comes from Orientallactaga sibirica, assembly GCA_036365145.1. Classification (NCBI taxonomy): domain Eukaryota; kingdom Metazoa; phylum Chordata; class Mammalia; order Rodentia; family Dipodidae; genus Orientallactaga; species Orientallactaga sibirica. The sequence goes on from JAEOAD010000025.1 coordinate 13,225,642, forward strand.
ATGGAGAACCAAATAATGGATTTCCGTATGCAGCTGGCACGGATCTGCTACAACTCTGACCATGTAAGTTCACTTCTCAGGCTTCTGGAAGCACTGAGGAGCCAAGGGTTGTTTCTGCTCCTTTCTGCTTTTGGTACTTTCTCACCAACCCAAGCTGTAAGATTTTGAAACAGAGCTCGTGTTTTGTCAAAGCCCCTTAGCACATATAGCCACTCCTAAGTAAAGACAGCAGGCTTCTGGAGAAGTGGCTACTGCATTGATCACTGGCCTGGACCTTGATTAACTATGTAGATGACAACAGTTATATATTTTAAAAAAGTATTTTTACCTATTTGCAAGCAGAGAGAATAAGAAAGAGAGGGAATGGGCACAGGAAGGCCCCTTGCTACTGCAAATGTACATGCCACTTGGTGTCCCGGGCTTTACATGGGTACTGAGGAATCGAACCTAGACTGTCAAGCTTTGCAAGCAAGCACCTTTAACCACAGAGCCATTTCCCCAGCCCTGACGATAACTATTCTTGGTCTTGTTTATCCCTCCCAGGAACGCTTGAAGCCTCAGTACTTGGAACAGCTTCCTGGACAACTGAAGCAGTTCTCCCTGTTCCTGGGGAAATACTCGTGGTTTGCAGGAGAAAAGGTAGGAAGAAGGGAAAGGGAGAGGACTCCTGTCCATCTCTGCAGCTGCTCTTGAACACCACAGTCCTGACCATCCCGCTCTTCTCTTCCTAGCTCACCTTTGTGGACTTTCTCACCTATGATGTCTTAGACCAGAACCGGATGTTTGAGCCCAAGTGCCTGGATGAGTTCCCAAATCTGAAGGATTTCATGTGCCGCTTCGAGGTGATGCTCCTTGCCCCTTTCTCTTAGAGAAACATCCACCTGATCCCCAAGACCCCAGGGGACTCGATCGTGATAGATGCTTGCCCAACACCAACTTTGGTCTAAAGGGATCAGTGGTTAAATATCGCTGGGCCTTTAAATCTTGAGGAGGGTCCAGCTTCTATCCTGAAACATCATCTGTGTAAAATGAGAAGGTGGAGGCAGGTGGCATGAGAACATTGCTGTTTTGTTGTGGGTCTCTTGGGCTGAGCTAGACGTTTATTAATTAAGGCTTGGTATGTTTTTTCTTTAGGCTTTGGAGAAAATAGCCTCATACATGCAGTCTGATCGCTTCTGCAAGATGCCCATCAATAACAAGATGGCCAAGTGGGGCAACAAGTGTCTATGCTAAGCCAGAGTCATCTGCTGTGCTTGTTTGGTCCATTCTGTTCCTAGGGCCTGAACTTTTGCCTTCTCTGGTCTTTTTAATAAACAGCACAATGTTAACTGGTGTCCAGATGGATTTCTTTCTTTTGGTAAAGACCAAAGGAGAGAGCTGGAGAGATGGCTCGACAGTTAAGGCCATTTGCTTGCAAAGCCTGATGGCCCGGGTTCAGAGGCCTGGTACCCGTGTGAGGCCAGGATGCACAAAGTGGCACATGTGTCTGGAGTTTGTTTGCAGTGGCAAGAGGTCCTGGCTTGCCCATACACTCTCTCTCACCTGCCTCTCTTCTCCCCCCCCCCCGCTTGCAAATAAATAATAACTAAAAAAAAAAAGAGCAAAGGATATGTTGAGAATGACCAAAATGAAAGGTCATTGGTAACAGTATTGACATTCCCTTACTCCTCAGTTGAATTCAGAGGCTAGACGTTCACCCCTAAGCTTTGAGAGTGCGTACTGGAAATGTAGATATTGAAGTTGGAGAGGGCAAGTGTTCTAATTGGACCTGGAGCCCCTAGGAAGACCTGGTAGAGATAATAAATTAAAACTATGGGGCTGGAGAGATGGCTTAGCTGTTAAGATATTTGCCTGTGAAGCCTAAAGACCCAGGTTTGATTTCCCCAGTACCCATGTAAGCCAGATGCACAAGGTGGCACGTATGTCTAGAGTTTGTTTGCAGTGGCTGGAAGCCCTGGTGCTCCCATTCTCTCTTTGTCTCTATCAAAGAGGACTGGAGGGATGGCTTAGCAGTTAAGCCACTAGCCTGCAAAGCTAAAGGACCCAGGTTCGATTCCCGAGGACCTGCATAAGCCAGATGCACAAGGTGGAACATGTGTCTGGAGTTCATTTGCAGGGGCTGAAGGCCCTAGCACGTCCATTCTCTATCTCTTCCTCTCTCTCTCTCTCTCTCTCTCTCTCTCTCTCAGATAGATTTTAAAATATGAACAAGCAAAAAACTCTCAAGCCAGTCATGGTGGCACACACCTTTAATCCCAGCACTCGGGAGGCAGAGGTAGGAGATCGATGTGAGTTTGAGGCCAGCCTGAGTTTACATAGTGAGTTTCAGGTCAGCCTGGGCTAGAGCGAGACCCTACCTCGGGGGAGGTGGGGGAACTCTGGTGCTGATAAACTTCAGAGAGCTTAGGCTCAGAAACAGATCTTATATATTTAGGCATCCTGATTTTAGACCCAAAGCTGTAAGTAGCAGTAGATGCTGTGGCCATCCGGGATGGTAAACAGATGAATGAGGCCTCGAGAATGACAGCCAGATTGCTGTCTCTGGTGGACCAGAAACCAAGGAAATGCATTGACCACCAGAAGGCCTAAATGGCCTGAGGCCCATTAATCTCTGGAGGGTTGTTTTAGGAAGACAGTACATATGCATGATGCTAAGCTCATGTCTAATTGCCACCTTTAAGCATCCTTGTCAGCAGTAGTTAGGTATTGAGACCAATGTCTTGGCTATGAGGAGCCTTTGGCCAGAAGTGCTATAAAGCTGAAAAGGTTCTCTCTCTTTTTTTAATATTTTATTATTTATTTATTTATTTGAGAGAGAGAAATACAGAAATAGGCAGGTAGAGAGAGAAAGAGAATGGGCACCAGGGCCTCCAGCCACTGCAAACGAACTCCAGATGCATGTACCCCATTGTGCATCTGGCTTACGTGGGTCCTGAAGAATGGAGCCTCAAACCAGGGTCCTTAGGCTTCACAGGCAAGTGTTTAACCACTAAGCCATCTCTCCAGCCCAGTTCTCTCTCTTTTTATTTCAATGTAGGGTCTCACTCTAGCCCAGGCTAACCTGGAGTTTACTATGTAGTCTCAGAGTGACCTCAAACTCATGGTGATCCTCCTACCTCTGCCTCCTGAGAGTTGGAATTAAAGGCATGTGCCATCATGCCCAGCTGAAAAACGGTTCTCTTTGACATGAATTTCCAGAGTGAGAAACTGGTGTGCCCTAAGAAAATCCTTGAGGATTTAAGTGAGGACAGAGAAATTAAGGACTCCTCTGGGACTGGATAATACAACAGAAATCTTAAAGGGAATGTGGTGTTTATTATTGGATATCTAGATTACTATGTGTGTAGCAAAGAATTTTATAACTTTCTTTTTGAAGTAGGGTCTTACTGCAGCCCAGGCTGACCTGGACCTCACTCTGTGATCCCAGGCTAGTCTTGAGTTCACAGTGTCCTCCTATCTCACCTTGAGTGCTGGGATTGAAGGTGTGTACTATCACACCCGATTTAACATCTGCTTATCGTCTCATGATTTCTATGGGTCAGGAGTCTCGGGACTTTGCTGAGGACCCAGCTTAGTTCTCAACTGAAGGTTGCACTCAATATGCAGGCCAGGGTCCAAGGTTCATTACAGGACGATATGCTTCCACATTCGCATGATGTTGATAGAACGAAGTTCTTTGTGCCTTGCTGAACAGAGCACCAGTTCTTGGTGGGTGACACTAGAGGCCACTTTCTCCCCAATATGGCCATCAATGCCAATAAATGGGCCTTCTGGGAAGAGAGATGCTACTGTTTAATGTGACAAACCTCAGTAGTGTCACTCCATGCCTTTGTCCTAGCCTACTGAGGCACTGAATTGCCTTGAAGGCACAGGTGTTAAAGGCTAGGTACCTAGCTGATGATGGTTTCTGTAGGGGGGAGGACTTTTGAAAGAGTGAGACTAGAGGAAGAAAATTAGGTCATTGGGTGCATGCCCTCGAGGGACATTGGGATCCTGGCTCCTTCCTGACTCCCTGTTTTCTGACTGCCATGAGATTAACCAACCCTTCTCTGCCATGTTTCCACCATGAGGTACTGTCCACCACAGTCCAAAAGCAATGGCCAAATAGCCATGAATTGAAACTTCTGAAACTGTGAACCAAAAGAAATCCTTCAACCTTTTAAGTTATCTCACATATGTGTCACATGACAGAAAGCTAACCTACTATCAAAGGCAAATCACAGGCCCTACCCCTCTCAAGGGGAAAAGATTCCATGCGTACCAGAAGCAGAGGGATTATACACAAGGGTATGAGTACCAGGAGTGGAGGGATTATACACAAGGGCATGAGTACCAGGAGGGACAGGATTGTACACAAGGGCATGAGTACCAGGAAAGACAGGGTTATACACAAGGGCATGAGTACCAGGAGGGACAGGATTGTACACAAGGGCATGAGTACCAGGAAAGACAGGGTTATACACAAGGGCATGAGTACCAGGAGGGACAGGATTGTACACAAGGGCATGAGTACCAGGAAAGACAGGGTTATACACAAGGGCATGAGTACCAGGAGGGACAGGATTGTACACAAGGGCATGAGTAGGGCATGAGTACCAGGAGGGACAGGATTGTACACAAGGGCATGAGTACCAGGAAAGACAGGGTTATACACAAGGGCATGAGTACCAGGAGGGACAGGATTGTACACAAGGGCATGAGTACCAGGAAAGACAGGGTTATACACAAGGGCATGAGTACCAGGAGGGACAGGATTGTACACAAGGGCATGAGTACCAGGAGGGACAGGATTATACACAAGGGCATGAGTACCAGGAGGGACAGGATTGTACACAAGGGCATGAGTACCAGGAGGGACAGGATTGTACACAAGGGCATGAGTACCAGGAGGGACAGGGTTATACACAATGGCATGAGTACCAGGAGGGACAGGATTGTACACAAGGGCATGAGTACAAGGAGGGACAGGGTTATACACAATGGCATGAGTACCAGGAGGGACAGGATTGTACACAAGGGCATGAGTACCAGGAGGGACAGGATTGTACACAAGGGCATGAGTACCAGGAGGGACAGGGTTATACACAAGGGTATGAGTACCAGGAGGGACAGGATTGTACACAAGGGCATGAGTACCAGGAGGGACAGGGTTATACACAAGGGCATGAGTACCAGGAGGGACAGGATTGTACACAAGGGCATGAGTACCAGGAAAGACAGGATTGTACACAAGGGCATGAGTACCAGAGGGACAGGATTATACACAAGGGTATGAGTACCAGGAGGGACAGGATTATACACAAGGGCATGAGTACCAGGAGGGACAGGATTGTACACAAGGGTATGAGTACCAGAGGGACAGGGTTATACACAAGGGCATGAGTACCAGGAGGGACAGGATTGTACACAATGGCATGAGTACCAGGAGGGACAGGATTGTACACAAGGGCATGAGTACCGGGAGAGACAGGATTGTACACAAGGGCATGAGTACCAGGAGGGACAGGATTGTACACAAGGGCATGAGTACCAGGAAAGGCAGGGTTATACACAAGGGCATGAGTACCAGGAGGGACAGGATTGTACACAAGGGCATGAGTACCAGGAGGGACAGGATTGTGCACAAGGGTATGAGTACCAGGAAAGACAGGATTATACACAAAGGCATGAGTACCAGGAGAGACAGGATTGTACACAAGGGCATGAGTACCAGGAGGGACAGGATTGTACACAAGGGCATGAGTACCAGGAGGGACAGGATTGTACACAAGGGTATGAGTACCAGGAGGGGAGGGATTATACACAAGGGCATGAGTACCAGGAGGGACAGGATTGTACACAAGGGCATGAGTACCAGGAGGGACAGGATTGTACACAAGGGCATGAATACCTGGAGGGGAGGGATTATACACAAGGGCATGAGTACCTGGAAGTAGAGTTGTGGAAACCATCTCACACTGCTCACTATAGGGCAAAGGCAAGGAAGTAGAAAGTTGGCCCTACAGTCCTCTGAGGTGGAATTCTGGGAAGGGACCAACTATAGGACAGAGCAGCAGAGCAAAGGATGGGCAATCACAAGGGAAACTCCAGGCCTACAGATGAAATGAAGTTTGTGTGAATTCCAGATATCAAGATTATGGACAAATAATATGTTGAATTTTTTTTCCTAGGTATGAAGTTTCATAGTGACAATCTAGTTGGCAGTTATCCAAAGCCAGCCTTGCTGTCCCAGAAAGGACAAGGAACAGTTCTTTCTCCAAAAGAGGTCACTCCTCAGCCCCTAGTCAGTCCTAAATTCTAACATGGGCTAAGAAAACATGTTGTCACAATGGCTGCCTTCTGGTTGATTCTGGGGGGGACAACCTAATCCCATAAGCACAGGGGTGCCCACATACTGAGAAATTTGTACACTAGTGATGCATTTAGACAAGTGGCCTCAGTAAGTAAAAAGGTCTTGTGATCAGTGCATTGAATTTGGTGAATTAGTTCTCCGAAAGTGTTAGGGAAGCTTCGTTTGTATTTGTTGTTGAAGGTTGAGCAGCTGGGCTAAAGCATTGCCCAGTCAGCTTAAAAAAAAAATAGCTTATGTGATTAAAAGAAAAATCATTGTAGAATTGTTTCCTGATGCAGTGGGTGGAGCAGGAACACTGATACACTAGACCTTGAAAGCCAGCTTAAGAGGGACTTATGAGAACACCTGGTCTTTGTATAGAAAGTACACATTCCTGGGCTGGAGAGATGGCTTAGCGGTTAAGGCGCCTGCCTGCCAAGCCTAAGAATGTCCATTTGATCTCCAGGTCCCACGTTTAGCCAGACGTAAAGTGACACAAGTGCATAATGCTGCACTTTCTCACAAGGGGCTGCATGCATCTGGACTTTGTTCACAGCAGCTGAGAGGCCGCTGGCGTGCCCATTCTCTCTCTCTCTCTCTCTCTCTGCCTCTTCCTCTCTGTCTCTGTCTCTGCCTCTCTCTCTCTCTCTCTTTCTCTGTGTCTCTCTCAAATAATAATAATTTTAAAAAAGAAAGTACACATTCCTTATCCCTTCCCTACTGACACCAACAAGCCCTGCTGATGAAGAGTGACTGAAAGCGTTCACATGGACAGTGAAGGGGAGGAGAAGGAATCAGAATTAGCCAGTGCTCTTTCTAATATGTCAACCAGCTCCCTACTCCTCTACTATCTACTGGCTGCCAAGGGATGCCTCAAGAAAACACTTGTTGGGCTGGAGAGATGCTCAGCGGTTAAGGCATTTGCTTGCAAAGCCTAACAACCCAGGTTCAGTTCCCCAGTACCCACGTAAAGACATATGCACAAAGTGGCACATGCGTTTGGAGTTCATTTGCACTGGCCAGAGGCCCTGGCATGCCCATTCTCTCTCTCTCTCTCCCTGTCTCTTTCTCTGTCTCTCAGCATGCAAGTAAATAAATAAAATACTTTTTAAAAAGAAAACAATTGTTGCCTCTGGTTTACTTTCATAATGACCTCTGCTTTCTTGCCAGGTATATCTTTTCACCTGTGCCCCCCTCCCCTTCCCAGGAGCTCCGGGTCCACGCTTCCTGAATTCCCGGTGGAACAGTACAGGGTGCGCTCTGGAGTCTAGCAGCCTGGGGGCTTCCATCCTGATTGTGCTCCCCGCCGCAAGTAGCTTCCTGTGCACAGTGGAGATCCTCTCCAATAAGTGAGCCCCCAGTTGTTCTGAGTATTAAGTCAGTATTTCTAAAATACGTGGGGTAGATAGATCAATATCCCAATACTGATTTTTTCTTTTGTTTTGTTTTGTTTTTCAAGGTAGGGTCTCACTCTAGCCCAGGCTGACCTGCAATTCACTATGTAGTCTCTGGGTGGCCTCGAACTCATCCTCCTGCCTCTGCCTCCTGAGTGCTGGGATTAAAGGCGTGTGCCACCATGCCCTGCCCAATATTGATATCTTAATACTTAAGTTTATAAATCTAAATTATCCCGAAGTACCATGTTTTCTTTCACATTTTTACACTTTTGAACTTACTGTTCCCTGTTCCCATCATCCCTTGCTTACCACCCCCCCCCCAGCTTCTTTGTCCTGCCTAAGATCATTCACTTCCTAACCCAAGCCTAGAACTCACATCTGATACATCTGTTGAAATCATTAAGGATGTCTTCTCTGTGAGAAATCTTCATGACCCTCTCAGACTTAATGGAGTCTCATGACTTGGTTTGGTCCATTAAATATTATACATATTTCCCAAGCAGAAGCTTGAATGTGCAAGTTGCCACATCGGCCTGTGTGGTGTGGTATAAAGTTCTCTCTCTTCTGGTTGGAGGCAGAACATAGAAAAGGGAATCACCCTCTGCCCCCATTCCTCAAACAAATAAAGGGAGTTCAGGCTGAAGCTTCAAGGAGGTCTGCAAGGACAGAGGCGCTCTGGGGCCCAAAGGAAGGTCATTTGATACTATAGCCTGGCTCACTCACTGCTTTGGCCAAATGGAATAAAATACTTTTGAAAACTAACACAAATGGGCTTGTAATGTTCTTATGAGGTTTTCAATGGAAATAATTACAGGACTTAAATCCGGAAGAAAAGATTAAATGGATTTGTGTGTATTTGACTTTTAATTAAATGGGTGTTGCTATGTTATTAGAAGGAGGCGTTTTCAATGGAATAGGAGTAGAACAAACAGGATAATGTCCATGCTGCGTTAGAAGTTCGAAGGGAAATCAGAATCATTAGATATCTATGTATTTTATCTTCTACTGTGCACTGCTTTCAATTATATTAACAGATATTCTTTTCCTTTTCAGGGTCTCACTATCTGCTCAGGCTTGCCTAGACTGGTCATGGGCCAGGGTGGCCTCAAACGCACAGTAATCCTGCTGCCTCAGCCTCCTAAGCCCTGGGATTGTAAGTGTGTGCCCATGCCTGGTTGCCAAATATTCTTCATCTATGATTGAAACACTCTCTGTTCCTTTCAAAATCAGGTCTCCCGTGATAAGAGAATCACAGGAGTGTAGGAAGGGCAGGGGGCTTTCAGGTGGACCTGTGCTTCTGGGAAGGCTGTAGAGCCACCCCACAATGTGATTCCCTTACGAAAGGCCACATGTGTTTGTAAGAAATGTGACAGTTCATTCTCGGAAGAGTTGTTCTGAAACCCATTGGGATAGGACGTCAGGCTCTCCACTCCAAGTCTCATACAACTAAGTGGTGGCAGCTGGCCTTTCTCTGTGTGTCTGTCATCAGTAAAGGCTTCACTTATACCACATAGGCCACATGAGCAAAGAAAATACAGGTCAATAAAGTGAACCTATATTGAACCCAAGAAGTGAACCTGAGATGAAGTTATCAGAGGATGGAGACAAGAGCCCATCCAGGGATGGACTTTCATTGCTCACATCAATGGTTAGTATGAAAAACATCTAATGTTATATCTCTCTGACATGCTACAATCAACAGGCATCTGTAAGCGGAAACAGATTGTCTGCAAATCCGAGTGCAGATTGTTTTCTGCTATATTATATAGCTCACCTAAATTTCCATTTTTCTATAGCCACCTTTCCTTATTGTCTATACAGGGTGAGTTGGGATTAACCTTTTGTGAATATCTGCCATTTTCAAAATAGCACAGCTATATGAACATTGCCTGGAGAATCCAGATTGTATCCTATCTTCTAATGTGCACTGCTTTCAATTATATTAACAGATACTCTTTTCCTTTTCAGGGTCTCACTATGTAGCTCAGGCTTGCCTGGACGCCCTGATTGGATGTGAAGAAATTCTTCCTGTTTAGGGGAGAAGAGGGTGAATCTGTTTCCTTGTACAAGGGAAGTGTGCAAGAGGATAGGCATTCACACTGCATGGTGATGGCTGGTGTGTTCACGTTACACAACTCTCCTAGGCAGCTTTTCAGCATTCTTCTTGGGCTGAAGAGATGGCTTAGCCATTAAGGCACTTGCCTGCAGAGCCTAAGGACTCATGTTTGACTCTCCATGTCCCACGTAAGCAAAACAAACAGTGACACAAGTGTGCAATGTTGCACATGCGCAGAAGGGAACACACACATCTGGAGTTCGAGTGCAGTGGCTGGAGGCCCTGGTGTGCCAATTCATTCTCTCACTCTCTCTGCCTGCAAAAGAAAGAAAGAAAAAAAGGAGAGAGAAAGAAAGAAAGAAAAAGAAAAGAAAGAAAGAGAAAGAAAGAGAAAAGAAAGGAAGAGAAAGAAGGAAAGAAAGAAAGAAAGAAAGAAAGAAAGAAAGAAAGAAAGAAAAGAAAAGGAAGGAAGGAAGGAAGGAAGGAAGGAAGGAAGGAAGGAAGGAAGGAAGGAAGAAAGAAAGAAAGTTCTGCCTGTCCCAGGTAGAACAATGCTAGTCAGCTCCCAATATCCATCCTTTCCATCTTCTGTCACGGAATCTCCATATCTGCTGGGCACATTCCTTAGCAGGCAAACCATATCATTTCAATGTTTAATTTATGGAGTGCATAATGCTGCACTTTCTCACAAGGGGCTGCATGCATCTGGACTTTGTTCACAGCAGCTGAGGCCGCTGGCGTGCCCATTCTCTCTCTCTCTCTCTCTCTCTGCCTCTTCCTCTCTGTCTCTGTCTCTGCTCTCTCTCTCTCTCTCTCTTTCTCTGTGTCTCTCTCAAATAATAATAATTTTAAAAAAGAAAGTACACATTCCTTATCCCTTCCCTACTGACACCAACAAGCCCTGCTGATGAAGAGTGACTGAAAGCGTTCACATGGACAGTGAAGGGGAGGAGAAGGAATCAGAATTAGCCAGTGCTCTTTCTAATATGTCAACCAGCTCCCTACTCCTCTACTATCTACTGGCTGCCAAGGGATGCCTCAAGAAAACACTTGTTGGGCTGGAGAGATGCTCAGCGTGTTAAGGCATTTGCTTGCAAAGCCTAACAACCCAGGTTCAGTTCCCCAGTACCCACGTAAAGACATATGCACAAAGTGGCACATGCGTTTGGAGTTCATTTGCACTGGCCAGAGGCCCTGGCATGCCCATTCTCTCTCTCTCTCTCCCTGTCTCTTTCTCTGTCTCTCAGCATGCAAGTAAATAAATAAAATACTTTTTAAAAAGAAAACAATTGTTGCCTCTGGTTTACTTTCATAATGACCTCTGCTTTCTTGCCAGGTATATCTTTTCACCTGTGCCCCCTCCCCTTCCCAGGAGCTCCGGGTCCACGCTTCCTGAATTCCCGGTGGAACAGTACAGGGTGCGCTCTGGAGTCTAGCAGCCTGGGGGCTTCCATCCTGATTGTGCTCCCCGCCGCAAGTAGCTTCCTGTGCACAGTGGAGATCCTCTCCAATAAGTGAGCCCCAGTTGTTCTGAGTATTAAGTCAGTATTTCTAAAAATACGTGGGGTAGATAGATCAATATCCCAATACTGATTTTTTTCTTTTGTTTTGTTTTGTTTTTCAAGGTAGGGTCTCACTCTAGCCCAGGCTGACCTGCAATTCACTATGTAGTCTCTGGGTGGCCTCGAACTCATCCTCCTGCCTCTGCCTCCTGAGTGCTGGGATTAAAGGCGTGTGCCACCATGCCCTGCCCAATATTGATATCTTAATACTTAAGTTTATAAATCTAAATTATCCCGAAGTACCATGTTTTCTTTCACATTTTTACACTTTTGAACTTACTGTTCCCTGTTCCCATCATCCCTTGCTTACCAACCCCCCAGCTTCTTTGTCCTGCCTAAGATCATTCACTTCCTAACCCAAGCCTAGAACTCACATCTGATACATCTGTTGAAATCATTAAGGATGTCTTCTCTGTGAGAAATCTTCATGACCCTCTCAGACTTAATGGAGTCTCATGACTTGGTTTGGTCCATTAAATATTATACATATTTCCCAAGCAGAAGCTTGAATGTGCAAGTTGCCACATCGGCCTGTGTGGTGTGGTATAAAGTTCTCTCTCTTCTGGTTGGAGGCAGAACATAGAAAAGGGAATCACCCTCTGCCCCCATTCCTCAAACAAATAAAGGGAGTTCAGGCTGAAGCTTCAAGGAGGTCTGCAAGGACAAGGCGCTCTGGGGCCCAAAGGAAGGTCATTTGATACTATAGCCTGGCTCACTCACTGCTTTGGCCAAATGGAATAAAATACTTTTGAAAACTAACACAAATGGGCTTGTAATGTTCTTATGAGGTTTTCAATGGAAATAATTACAGGACTTAAATCCGGAAGAAAAGATTAAATGGATTTGTGTGTATTTGACTTTTAATTAAATGGGTGTTGCTATGTTATTAGAAGGAGGCGTTTTCAATGGAATAGGAGTAGAACAAACAGGATAATGTCCATGCTGCGTTAGAAGTTCGAAGGGAAATCAGAATCATTAGATATCTATGTATTTTATCTTCTACTGTGCACTGCTTTCAATTATATTAACAGATATTCTTTTCCTTTTCAGGGTCTCACTATCTGCTCAGGCTTGCCTAGACTGGTCATGGGCCAGGGTGGCCTCAAACGCACAGTAATCCTGCTGCCTCAGCCTCCTAAGCCCTGGGATTGTAAGTGTGTGCCCATGCCTGGTTGCCAAATATTCTTCATCTATGATTGAAACACTCTCTGTTCCTTTCAAAATCAGGTCTCCCGTGATAAGAGAATCACAGGAGTGTAGGAAGGGCAGGGGGCTTTCAGGTGGACCTGTGCTTCTGGGAAGGCTGTAGAGCCACCCCACAATGTGATTCCCTTACGAAAGGCCACATGTGTTTGTAAGAAATGTGACAGTTCATTCTCGGGAAGAGTTGTTCTGAAACCCATTGGGATAGGACGTCAGGCTCTCCACTCCAAGTCTCATACAACTAAGTGGTGGCAGCTGGCCTTTCTCTGTGTGTCTGTCATCAGTAAAGGCTTCACTTATACCACATAGGCCACATGAGCAAAGAAAATACAGGTCAATAAAGTGAACCTATATTGAACCCAAGAAGTGAACCTGAGATGAAGTTATCAGAGGATGGAGACAAGAGCCCATCCAGGGATGGACTTTCATTGCTCACATCAATGGTTAGTATGAAAAACATCTAATGTTATATCTCTCTGACATGCTACAATCAACAGGCATCTGTAAGCGGAAACAGATTGTCTGCAAATCCGAGTGCAGATTGTTTTCTGCTATATTATATAGCTCACCTAAATTTCCATTTTTCTATAGCCACCTTTCCTTATTGTCTATACAGGGTGAGTTGGGGTTAACCTTTTGTGAATATCTGCCATTTTCAAAATAGCAAAGCTATATGAACATAGCCTGGAGAGTCCAGATTGTATCCTATCTTCTAATGTGCACTGCTTTCAATTATATTAACAGATACTCTTTTCCTTTTCAGGGTCTCACTATGTAGCTCAGGCTTGCCTGGATGCCCTGATTGGATGTGAAGAAATTCTTCCTGTTTAGGGGAGAAGAGGGTAAATCTGTTTCCTTGTACAAGGGAAGTGTGCAATAGGATAGGCATTCACACTGCATGGGATGGCTGGTGTGTTCACGTTACACAACTCTCCTAGGCAGCTTTTCAGCATTCTTCTTGGGCTGAAGAGATGGCTTAGCCATTAAGGCACTTGCCTGCAGAGCCTAAGGACTCATGTTTGACTCTCCAGGTCCCACGTAAGCAAAACAAACAGTGACACAAGTGTGCAATGTTGCACATGCACAGAAGGGAACACACACATCTGGAGTTCGAGTGCAGTGGCTGGAGGCCCTGGTGTGCCAATTCACTCTCTCACTCTCTCTGCCTGCAAAAGAAAGAAAGAAAAAAAGAAGAGAGAAAGAAAGAAAGAGAAAAAGAAAGAAAGAGAAAGAAAGAGAAAAAGAAAGGAAGAGAAAGAAGGAAAGAAAGAAAGAAAGAAAGAAAGAAAGAAAGAAAGAAAGGAAGGAAGGAAGGAAGGAAGGAAGGAAGGAAGGAAGGAAGGAAGGAAGAAAGAAAAGAAAGTTCTGCCTGTCCCAGGTAGAACAATGCTAGTCAGCTCCCAATATCCATCCTTTCCATCTTCTGTCACGGAATCTCCATATCTGCTGGGCACATTCCTTAGCAGGCAAACCATATCATTTCCAATGTTTAATTTATGGCAAAGAATAGGGAGCAGAAGGGTCACACCACTTCCAGGAAGTTTCCTTAAGAGAAGAGCTATAAGTATGGTTGAGCAAATATCTCTGCAGTGAAGAGTGGTAGTAATGGCTGGGTGAAGGAGACCGACACTGAGGATACTCAAAATGCACCAAAGCAGAAATCCAGAAGCTGCTGAGAACTCAACACTAATGTATACTGAAAGCACACCCACCAAGGCTCAGGGAATTTTGTGGAAGAGGGGGTGGAAATAATGTAAGAGCCACAGGGTGGGAAGGAATATCCAGAGACCTAGCCCTCCCACAATGACTGACTGCTGCTCTCACAACTCATAACCCACATGGTGAACACCAGCAATCCCACTACAGTGGGCCCTCAGTAGAGTGGGGGCGGGGAGGAGGGAAATGATGGTACCCACACATGATGTGTCCTTACAGAGTTTCTATTTAATAAAAAATGTGTAAAGTAAATAAAAGAGAGAGGAGCAAGCCCCGTTCCTTCCTCCCTCCTGCTGTTTGGAGAGCAGGCGCGCTGATTAGGGCTCTAGCGGTCATGTTGGATGATGAGGTGACAATGACAATGGAAACCACATGCTGCAGGCGGCAGAGCACAGGGAAGCTAAGTCACTAAGGCCACTGTGAGGCCACTGCTTACCTGTCTTGTTAGCCACCACCATCAGCGGATTATATCCACACCTTAACCAGCTCAAATATTTCCCAGTCTCTTGGGGCTGAGGCCCAGGCCTGTGACCCAGACTCAGTTAACTGCACACAGCAGTAGCTCAGTGCTAAAGAAACACCTTCAGGGCTGGAGAGATGGCTTAGCAGTTAAGGCGTTTGTCTGTGAAGCCTAAGGACCCCAGTTCAATTCTCCAGGTCCCACGTAAGCCAGATGCACAAGGGGGCGCACGCATCTGGAGTTCGTTTGCAGTGGCTAGAGGCCCTGGCGCGCCCGTTCTCTCTTTCTCTCTCTATCTCTCTTTCCCTCTCTCTGTCCCTAATAAATAAATAAAAATAAAATCTTTTAAAAAAAAAAAAAAAGAAAGAAAGAAACACCTTCAAAGTGTCTCATGGAGCCAGAGATGGAGAGAGCAGGATTTGGGAGCAACAATGGGGAGATGCCAGTTTATAGTACCCTAGACCTTGTTTGGGACAGCAGTGTCTGTGCCCTATAATGGTTATGGAGCTCTTCCACAGAATGATCCCAGTGTACCAGCTGGCATACCAGCTTCCAAGGCCAACTCCCTGGACCTCCCAGAGATTCGATGTGATACCTGACACTGCTCGTGAATTATTTTCCTGTTTTAGCATTAAGGAATGCAACATGACTAGCTGAAGACAATATGGTCGTGTCATTAACACCATGGATTTTGTTGCACTCAGGTTCGTGTCAGTGGCAGAAAACACCCGACCAAAGAGCAGCTTGTGGGAACAAAGGTTTATTTTGGCTCACAGACTCGAGGGGAAGCTCCACAATGGCAGGGGAAAATGATGGCATGAGCAGAGGGTGGACGTGACTTCCTGGCTAACATCAGGTGGGCAATAGCAACGGGACAGTGTGCCAAATACTAGCAAGAGGAAGCTGGCTATAATACCCATAAGTCTGCCCCCAACAATACTCAGCCTCCCAGAGGCTTTAATTCCCAGATTGCCATCAGCTGGAGACTAGCATTCAAAACACCTAAGTGTAGAGCCGGGCATGGTGGTGCATGCCTTTAATCCCAGCACTTGGGAGGCAGAGGTAGGAGGATCACTGTGAGTTCGAGGCCACCCTGAGACTACAAAGTTAATTCCAGGTCAGCCTGGGCCAGAGTGGTGAGACCCTACCTCGAAAAACCAAAAAAAAAAAAAAAAAAAAAAAAAAAAACCCACCTAAGTTTATGGGGGACACCTGAACCAAACCACCACAGGCTCCATCCTGCCTGCTTTAAACACTACCCTAAACCCACAGCTTCTCCTGACTTGAGTTAATGTCCAGTGACACTTTAATGGACATGGAAGAGACATGTGTGTGCATCTGGTTTATGTAGGTCTGGGAAATCAAATCTGGGCCCTTTGGCTTTGCAGGCAAGCACCTTAACTGCTAAGCCATCTCTCCAGCCCTAAAAACATTTATTTTAATATTTTATTTTTATTTATTTATTAGAGAGAGAGAATGGGCACAGCAGAACATCAAGCCACTGCAAACAAACTCCAGATGCATGTGCCACCTTGTGCATTTGGCTTATATTTTAAAAAAATTTTGTTGGCTTTTTGAGGTAGGTTCTCAATCTAGCCCAGGCTGACCTGGAATTCACTAGGCAGTCTCAGGGTGGTCTCAAACTGACAGTGATCCTCCTACCTCTGCCTTCCAAGTGCTGGGATTAAAAACAAATTTAAGTTAAAAATTAAAGTGAAAGTTTTTTCTCTCCCAGTCTTTTTTATGCGAGAGAATTGGCACGCCATGGCCTCCAGCTACTGCAATAGAACTCCAGACATGTGCGCCCCCTTGTGCTCATCCATCACTTTGTGCATCTGGCTTATGTGGGACCTGGAGAGTCAAACATGAGTCTTTAGGCTTTGCAGGCAAGTGCCTTAACCACTAAGCCATCTCTCCAGTCTGTCTTCCCTAATCATAACCACAGTGTCCAGAAAATTGTTTACACTTGCAGTGGTCTCCCGTGCCACACCTTCTCCCTTTCATAAGGGCTGTTATTTTCATCTTTAACATTTCAAAGTTACTATTTTAGCTGTGTTTATTTATTTTGGTCTTTTGTTTTGAGACAGGGTCTTGCAATGTTTGTAGCTCAGGCTGGCCTCAAACTCAAGATGATCCTCCTGCCTCCGCCTCCTCAGTGCTGGGGTTGCACTTATGCACCACCATTCCTGGCTCATACTTTAGCTTGAGTATAGCTATGTTTTTAAATTTTAACTTTTAGATCACAAATTAGGAAGTTACAACCACCTATTGTTTTGCCTTTTAATTTTATATTATGCCAAAATATGCATAACATGAAATTTACTATTCTAGTAATTTTCACAGGTCAGCGGTATTTTAACACATCATAATGTGCAACAGCACTCCGTTCCTCTTCATAATGTGCAACGGCACTCCGTTCCTCTTCATAATGTGCAACGGCACTCTGTTCCTCTTCATAATGTGCAACGGCACTCTGTTCCTCTTCATAATTCTTTTCATCTTACCAAGCCAGAAGTATTGCTCACTAAACAACTCCTCCTCGTTCCCAGCCCCTGGAAAGCCATCATTATACTTCCTGTCTTAATAATTGGAACTACTTTAAATGCCTCATAAACGTGGACTCGTGAAGTTTTTCTTTTGCGACTGACTTCATTCAGAAATGTCCTCAAACCTCCCACGTGCTATAGCACGTGTCAGGACCTCCTCCCTTTCAGGCTGAACAATCGTCCTTCTTCTGCACACCACCGTTTGGTCACCTTTTTATCTGTGGATGGACATGTCACTGCTTCCACTGCCGCGATGATAATGTGCATGCCAGTCTCTTCAACACTCTGCTTTCGACTCTTTTGGCTACATTCCCAGAAACAGAACTGCTATATCATACAGAAACTCCAGCTTTAATTTTGTTCCAATTCCTCAATTTAAATTAGTTTTTAATTAACTCATAAAATGTACATATTTAAGGGTTACCATAATATGTTTTGATACATATGTACATTGCATAATGTTTAACTCAGGTTAAGCATATCTATCTCTTCTTTATAGTAAAAGCATTTAACGCCCTTTCCTCTAGCTTCTGAAGACTCACAAGACATTGGTTTTCTCTATAGTCTGCTGCTGTGTAGTGGAATACCTAGCTAAGTGCAACTTAGGACCTGTTGATCAACCTCTCCCCTTCCCTCCCTTCTCTGTACTCTTTCTGATCTCTGATAACCACCATTCTATTTTCAGCTTCTATGAGATCAACATTTTTTGTATTATAAATGCAAGAGAGACCAAGCAGTACCTGTGTTTGTGCCTGGCTTATTTCGTTTAACATAGTGATCTACTCTGTTCCAACAATGTTGTGGGAAACTTTGAAAAGTTTAAAATTAGGGGCTGGAGAGATGGCTTAATGGTTAAGGCACTTGTCTGCAAAGCCTAAGGACCCAGGTACAATTCCCCAGAACCCATGTAAGCCAGTGCATAAGATGGTGCATGCATCTAGAGTTCGTTTGCCGTGGCTGGAGGTCCTGGAGTGCCCATTCTCATTCTCTCTCTCTCTCCCTCTCTCTCTCTCTCTCTCTCTCTCTCTTCTGTGTGTGTGTGTGTGTAATACATAAATAAAATAAAATATTTTAAAAATTAAGTAAAGGTTTTTGTCTTTCCCAATTTTGACCACAGTGTCTAGCTGCCTTTGCTGTCTTGCTGATAAGAGCATTAACCCTATTGGTGCCTCCTTCGCTGACATAAGAACCAGCTTCACCAGGCATGGTAGCGCACACCTTTAATCCCAGTACTTGGGAAGCAGAGGTGGGAGGATCGCTGTGAGTTTGAGGCCAGCCTGAGACTACATAGTGAATTCTAGGTCAGCCTGGGCTAGGGTGAGACCCTACCTTGGGCAACAAAAACAAACAAGCAAAAAAGAACCCAGCCTTTTCTGCCTTCTAATGTAAACTGAAGACTAGTGGCTCTCCAGGAATCCTCTAGGCTTTCAGCACCAGATGGGCCTCCAGATTCATGAACTGAGAGCTACCGGATTCTTAGCCTCTTCACCCTGCAGACAAGACAGCAATTGTTGAGCTTCCTAGCCCTAACCATCTAAGCCAATCTAAACATTCTCCTCTGTAATATATGTTCATTCTATCAGTTCTGTTCCTCTAGAAAAGCCTGAATAACACCATTTTTGGGGTGGAAGATCTCCTTTTTTTTTTTTTTTAGTAATGTTTTATATTAATTGTAGAAATCTTTTATCTCTTTGGCTGTATTTATTCGTAGGTATAGCCTAGGTCTATATTTAATTCTATATTTGTTTGATATATTTGATGCTCCCATAATGGATATATATTTGGAATTATTTCCTTTTGTTTAATTGACACCTTTAACCATTCTTTTTCCTGGTTGTTGTTGTTGTTGTTTTAATCAAGGTAGGGTCTCACTCTAGCCCAGGCTGACCTGAAAAACTCATGCTGTAGCTCCAGGCTGGCCTTGAACTCACAGCAAATCTCTTACCTGTAACCCCCAAATGTTGGGATTAAAGGAATGCATCACCATGTCCTGCAATCCCATTAATCATATTATAATGACCTTCCTTGTCAATTTTAACTTCCTTTTAATTTTTTTTATTTTTAGAGAGACCCTCAGAGAGAGAAGAGAGAGAGAGAGAATTGGTGCACTGGGCTTCAGCCACTGGAATTGAACTCCAGATGCTTGTGCCACCTAGTGGGCATGTGCAACCTTATGCTTGCCTCACCTCTTTGCTTCTGGCTTACATGGGATCTGGAGAGTCGAATATGGGTCCTTAAGCTTCAGAGGCAAGCTCCTTAACTACTGAGCCATCTTGCCAACCCTTACTTCCTTTACTGCATGTGTATATGTTGCTGTGTGAGCACCCGACGTTAACATCAGGTGTCTGCCTCCTATGCACTGGGATTACAGGCAGACCTCCACACCCATGATGAATTTACACAGGTGCTGAGGATCCAAACTCTGGTCCTCAGGCTTGCCTGGCAAGTGCTTATCCACTGAGCCATCTCCTCGCAGCCTCTTTTTACTATTTTTACTAGTTGCTCCTGCTTTCTAGGTTCTATGTACAATGAACATCTTACACTATCCCTCCACTTCCAGTCTTTGATTAGCCTTAGAGGAGAAAGAAGGTTCTTATAACTGCCTCATGGTTGGGGCTTCTTTTTAAATCCATTCAATCACTTTGTCTTTTAACTAGAGTTTAATTTATACATTTAATATAATTTTAAATAGATAAGATCTGAGCTACAGCCATTTTATAACTGGATTTCTTTTTTATTGAACTTCTCTCTCTCTCTCTCTCTCTCTCTCTCTCTCTTTCCTTTCTTTTGTGATTAAGTGATTTACTCTGGTTATGTCTTCTAATTCCTTTTCTATTGTGTTTGACTATTGTAGATTTTTGCCTGTGGTTGCCATGAGACTTGCAGAAAATGTATTTTTTGTTATAATAAGCAGTTTTAAAATAATGGCAATATTAGGGTTGGAGAAATGGCTTTGCAGTTAAGGCTCATGCCTCCAAAGCCTAAGGACCCCGGTTCGATTTTCCAGGTCCCATGTAAGCCAGATGCACATGGTGGAACATGCATCTGGGGTTCATTTGCAGTGGCTAGAGGCCCTGGTGTGCCCATTCTCACTCTTTCTCTCCACACCCACCCCTCTGTCTCTAATAAATAAAAATAAAATCTTTTTTAAAAATGCAGGGCATGGTGGAGCATGCCTTTAATCCCAGCACTGGGAGGCAGAAGTAGGAGAATCGCCGTGAGTTCGAGGCCACCCTGAGACTCCATGTTGAATTCCAGGTCAGCCTGGGCTAGAGTGAGACCCTACTTCAAAAAAACCAAATAATAATAATAATTAATAAACCAAAAAATATATTTTAAAAATAATAATGGCAATATAACATGATCATAAAGATAAGAAAAGAAACAAAAGAGAAAAATGTGCTTTAAGAAGAGAACCCTAGCCGGGCGTGGTGGCGCATGCCTTTAATCCCAGCACTCGGGAGGCAGAGGTAGGAGGATTGCCGAGAGTTCGAGGCCACCCTGAGACTACATAGTTAATTCCAGGTCAGCCTGGGCCAGAGAGAGACCCTACCTCGAAAAACCAAAAAAAAAAAAAAAAAAAAAAAAAAGAAGAAGAAGAAGAAGAAGAAGAGAACCCTACAGGCCTGAGAAAGTGGCTTAATCAGTAAAGTGCTGAGTTTGGATCCCTAGCACCCCCATGAAAGCCAGGCCCGGTGGCATGTACCTGTAACTTGAGCACCTAGAGAGGCAGAGACAGCACGACCCTGCGGCTTGCTGCCTAGCTAGTCTAGCCAAATTGAGGAGCTTCAGGTTCAGTGAGAAACCTCAACTCAAAAAATAAGGTGGGGAGTGATTGAGAAAGACTCCATGTAAGGCGGATGTGATGGCACGCCTCTTTAATCCTAGCACTTGGGGCCATCCTGGAGCTACAGAATGAGTTCCAGGTTAGCCTGGGCTAGGCTAGAGTGGAGTAAGACCCTGCCTAGCAGAAAAAAAAAAAAAAAAAAAAAAAGAAAACACTCAATGTAAGCCAGGCTTGGAGGTGATCACTCAAGAGGCTGAAATGGGAGGATCTCCTGGAGTTCAAGGCCAACCTGGGCTATAGAGTGAGTTCTAGGTCAGCTTGGACTACAGTGAGACCCTGCTTCTAAAAAATGAAAATAAAAGAGAGGGAGAGAGACAATATCCTTCCCACACATGTGCACACACATCATATGCATAATGTTTTTTTAAAAAAAGAATGGGGGCTGGGAAGATGGCTCAGCAGTTAAAGGCACTTGCTTGCAAGCCTGCAGGCCTGGGTTCAACTCCCAAGCTAGATGCAAAATAGGACACAAGTTTCTGGTGTTTTGCAGCAGCAACAGGCTCTGGCATGCCTCCCTCCGCCACAGAAATAAATAAGAAAAAGAAACTATATACTCGCCCTCCATTCCTCTCCACATGTTGAATTCTGGATGTCTCATTGTGCATCCTTTTATATTGCTACTGTAGTCACCTTCTCATTGCTGGGATAAAGCACCCAACCAAAAGCAGCTGATAGGAGGAAAGGATTTATTTTGGCCTACGGTTTCAAGGGGAAGCTCCATGTTGGCAGGGGAAAGCATGGCACGAGCAGAGGCTGGACATCACCTCTGCCACAGCAGGTGGAAAACAGCAGCAGGAGAGTGAGCCAAACCCTGGCCACTATTACATCTGCAAACCCTCCCCGCGCAGTGCTTCACCTCCCAAATTGCTACCAGCTGGGGACCAACATTCAGAACACATGAGTTTACGGGGGACATCTGATTTAAACCACCACAACTGCCTATGTCTCAGCATATTAATAGTTCTTATTGTTGTCTTTTTTCATTTTCATATTAGAGATAAGGTTTGCTCACCATGTTTATGGTGTTGGAGCTTCTGACTCTGTATTCCTATCAATAAAGGTTTTTAATTTTTATTTTCATTTATTTGATAGAGAGAAAGAGGCAGACAGAGAATGAGAATGGGTGTACCAGGGCCTCTAGCCACTGCAAATGAACTCCAGACACATGTGCCACCTAATGCATCTGGCTTATGTGGGTATAGGGGAATTGACCTTGGGTCCTTAGGCTTTGCAGGCAAGTGCCTTTACTGCTGGGCAATCTCTCCAGCCCAAGTAAAGGGTTTTTTTTTTTTTCTTTTTTTAACCTTCTTCTTACTCATTTCAATTTGAAAAAAATCCCTTTGAAATTTCTGGTCGGACAAATCTAGTGGAGATGCATTCTGTAAAGTTTGGGAACAAAACTTCACTTCTGAAGGCTAGCTTTACTGTCTGTTATATTCCTTTGTTGTTATTGTTGTTTATTTTTGTTTATTTGAGAGCAACAGACAGAAAGAAACAGTCAGATAAAGAAAGAGAGAAGGGAGCCAGGCGTGGTGGCGCACACCTTTAATCCCAGCACTTGGGAGCAGAGGTAGGAGGATCGCCGAGAGTTCGAGGCCACCCTGAAATTACATAGTTAATTCCAGGTCAGCCTGGACCAGAGTGAGACCCTACCTCGAAAAACCAAAAAAAAAAAAAAAAAAAGAGAGAGAGAGAGAAGGGGATCACCAGGGCCTCCAGCCACTGCAAACGAACTCCAGACGCATACACCACCTTGTGCATCTGGCTTACATGGGTCCTGGGGAATTGAGCCTCAATCTGGCCTCCTTAGGCTTCACAGGCAAGGACTGAACTGCTAAGCCATCTCTCCAGCCTTGCCTGCTATATTCTTGATTGGCAGTTTGTTTGCTTTTCCTTTCTGGTTAGTAAGG
Source organism: Orientallactaga sibirica (assembly GCA_036365145.1). Lineage (NCBI taxonomy): Eukaryota > Metazoa > Chordata > Mammalia > Rodentia > Dipodidae > Orientallactaga > Orientallactaga sibirica. The sequence continues at coordinate 13,248,670 of JAEOAD010000025.1, forward strand.
TTTCTACTGAGATGTCTGCAGTCAGGAAATTGGAACACCCCCATGAGTAATTTATTTGTTCTTGTTTCCTGTATCTTCCACAGATGAGGGTTTGAATATATATAGTTCTGGGTAGACTTAATTAAATCTAGCTAGTGCTCTTTGACCTTTCTGTGCCTGCAGATTTGTGTCCTTCTCTGGGTTGGGGTTGGGGACATTTTGTTATTATCTCTTTGAATAAGTTTTCCATTCCTTTAGCTTTGTCAAGTCCTTCTTGAGCCCCGGCAATTAAAATATTTGTTCATTTAAGGTTCTTACAAAGTGCCCATTCTCTTTTTTCATTCCTCTTTGTCCTATTCTCTTTTCTCTTCTGAAAATGAATGTTCAAATAGCCTGTCTTAAAGCCCACTAATTCTCCCTTGGGATACATTCTGATATCAAAGATTTGTATTGAATTTAAATTTTCACTTATTTTTACTGCTTTTTAGAAATGCATTACTCCCATTTCTCCATTAAGCTTCTCGTTTTGAGTACTGTTTCTCTGTGTTCTCTTGAAGCTAATTTTGTTTCCTTAAAACAACTGTTTTAGGGCTGGAGAGATGGCATAGTGGTTAAGGCGCCTGCCTCCTATGCCTAAGAACGCCAGTTCCAATCTCCAGGTCCCACGTTTAGCCAGATGCAAAGTGAGGCAAGGGCGCAATGCCACACTTGGTCACAAGGGGGCGCACACATCTGGATTTTGTTCACAGCAGCTGAGAGATGGCTGGCGCACCCATCTCTATCTGTCTCCCTCTTCCTCTCTCTCTGTCTCTGTCTCTCTCTGTGTCTCTCTCCAAAAATAAATAAAATAATTTAAAAAAAAACTGTTTTAGTCTCTTCATCTAAGATTTCTCTGGCACTAGTTACTATGTGGTAGTTACTGTGTGGGTACCATCCCATCATACCCTTCAAAGAATAGGGTTTTCCTTTTTGAGAGAAAGAGAGAGAATGGGCGCGCCCAGCCTCCAGCCACTGCAAATGAACTCCAGACGCATGCGCCACCTTGTACATCTGGCTTATGTGGGTCCTGGTGAATTGAACCTGGGTCCTTTGGCTTTGCAGGTAAATGCCTTAACTGCTAATCCACCTCTCTAGCCAAAGAATAGGGTTTTGCTCCATACCATGGAACAATGTTGTTAAAGACAGTCCCTTTACTTCCAAGGTTGACACTAAGGTGGGCCATACCAGAGTCTTACAAAATAAGTGACCTACAGTCTCAGGGAAGTGGTTGCTCACCCTCAGACTGACAATGATAAAAGCCAGGGCAGACCTCTGTCTGGAGCCGGGTCAGGTCTAGATGCTGTGCTGTGAGCTCTGGGTCTAGAGGCCTATGGCTTCTACCTGCTGGAAGGTCTCATCACAGAATGTCCAGCACTGAGACCCAAGGCAAAGCCCAGAGTAGTTTGTAAGCCCTGCTCCCCAGACAGTGGGTCACTGCTTCCCTCTCTGCACCAGGTCAAAGAATATGGTAGACGCAGTCCCTGCACAGCCAGCCTAGCACAGTGTCCGCAGCATACAGATATTGGCCTTAAGACAGGGGTGCGAGGCTCTGCCCAGGACTGAGTCCTACTGTGGCAGGCCTGGGATTGGGTTTCAAATCTAAGGTCTGGACTTAGGTCCTTCTCTCTCCCCTAAGTGAGAGGCATCACTCTGTATGCTACTTGAAGTTTTAGGAAGGGAACTCCCTGCCTTCCTCAATAGGCCTTTTCTTCTTATTTTTACTATGTCTTGTCATCTGGCTTGGGGCAGGGCAAAAATCTCATTAATGTGGCTCACAGTGGCTTGGAATTTGTGATCCTTCTGCCTCAACCTTCCAAGTGTCGGCATTGCAGGTGTGCACTATCATTCTTGGTGGCAGCAGGCAGTCACATAGGGTGCCAGCAGGCCTCTCCTCCAGCTCTGCTCTCTGTCAAGGATGCCCATAGTACCTCTGAGCACACAGGCTTCACTGCGGCCTACCAAACCAGGCCTGTCCCATCTCAGCTGATGCTCTTCGAAAGTAGCTGAACAGGGAACGTCTCTGGTTCAGACACCAACGACTGAACATGACAAATTCGTCTACACCTCCATCCCTACTTCCTTGGGAAAGACAGTCACTCCCAGAGATCTTGGACCCAATACTGGCTAAGCAGAGCCGCAGAAGCACCATGAGAACCGTCTACAATTTCTAAACGGCCTGAACAGTAATGATATGCCAGGATCTGTGACCATCAGAGAAAGCAAGTCCAGCAAGGCCTGTATCTGCCCTTCCTTCAATGAACTTGTAGTTGAGTCGGTAGTAAGCTCTTGCCGGTCTGTACACTGAAGGATCTAGCGGCAGGAAAAGAACTCAGAACATGCCAGAGCAGCTTGGAAGAGAGCCCAGATCTTACCCATGACTCAGCACAGTCAGGGTGAAAGTGTGTAAGATGGAGGAAGGAAAGGAAGGGCAGAGTTCTGATCCACTCCCTGAAGAAGAAAGTCCAGATTTCTCTATCTGGCACCTCACTCCACTCTCACTGTGTCCCAATCAATCTCATATCGAGCTGTGAAACGGGGACCATGCCAAATGACATTCAGTTATACTGAGTCCCCAGGTGATTGTTAAAGCATTCTAAGAGATTCAGAACTGCCTGTTCCAATAAGGCAAGCACAGCAGGCCTCAGGCTACACCCTCAGCTGTAGCCTCCCCCGTTCCCCTCAGTGATGCCAAGTCTTTCCCAGTCCCAAGGTCACTCAGCTTGGACCAAAAGAAGAGCTGCTGATAACTAGCTGAAAAAAAATACATCACACGGGCTGGAGAGATGGCTTAGCAGTTAAATGTTTGCTTGTGAAGCCTAAGGACCCCGGTTTGAGGCTTGACTCCCCAGTACCCACATAAGCCAGATGCACAAGGTGGTGCATGCATCTGGAGTTCGTTTGCAAGTGCTGGAGGCCCTGATGTGCCCATTCTCTCTCTCTCTCTTTCTCTCTCTCTCTCTCCAGTAAATAAATAAAAATAATTTTTAAAAATGCATCACACACTGGGGAATAGGCAAGGAGAACAGATTCCAAGGTGGAAAACCCATCACATTAATGGCTTCCATTACCAGATTTCTAATGTAATGGGTTTTCTTTAATATCAGAGAAGGCTCTGGAGGACATATCATCAACTGTGAGGTGAGATCTAGGCTGGGATCCATGGTTCTGGGTGGTACCATGGGCACCTCACAGCCTAGTATGGCTGCCACTCTCTGCTGCTACACTTAGCCCTGAAAAGGGGGTGAGAGGCATGCCAAAGAGTCTGATACACAAAAGAGGCTAGCAGATAGGAGGTAAAAATAAGTGTATGACCTCCATGTCCTAAATGGTACACTGGAGTCTTAGAAGACAGAAGTCAAGAGCTGGAGAGATGGCTTAGGGGTTAAGGTGCTTGCCTACAAAGCCAAAGGATCCAGGTTCAATTCCCCAGGACCCACATAAGACAGATGCACTAGGTGGCACATATGTTTGGAGTTCATTTGTAGCGGCTAGAGGTCCTGGCATACCCATTCTCTCTCTCTCTCTCTCTCTCTCTCTCTCTCTCTCTCTCTCTCTCTCTCTGTGTGTGTGTGTGTCAGTCTGTCTCTGTCTCTCTCCATGACTCTTTCTCTCTTAAATAAATAAATAAATATTTGTAAAAGTTTTAAAAAGAAGACAGAAGTAGAGGGAAAGGAATGAAAAGATGTCTCTCACCACAGAACAGATGAAAATTCAATATAAAACCCTATATATCTGCTCAAATCCAGCACCAACTAACAGCCCTGGGCTCTTAGTGTGTCTGCAGTGGGGATGTGATTAAGCCAAGAGTTCAGCACATCAGGTACATATGTACTAAACTTCCCAGATGCTCCTTCTTCAGTGCAATGCTCCTGGCCCTCACTGCTGGTCCTTCCCAGCTTTCTGACTTCTAACTCAAAAAGAAGAACATTTTTTTGTTTGGTTTTTCAAAGAAGGGTCACCCTCTAGCCCGGGCTGACCTGGAATTCACTATGTAGTGTCAGAGTGGCCTCGAACTCGCAGCAATCCTCCTACTTCTGTGCTGGGATTAAAGGTGTGTGCCACCATGCTCAACAGAGAAGAGGGTGGGAAGATGGGTGCACCAGGGCTTCTAGCCACTGCAAACGAACTCCAGACTCATGCTCTACTTTATGCATCTGGCTTTATGTGGGTCCTGGGGAATGGAACTGGGGTCGTTAGGCTTTACGGGCAAGCACCTTTGTTCTTTCTCTTCCATTTCTAGTTCTTTCTCTTCTGGCCAAAATTCTAAGTATGTTTTCCCTGGCATGGGGGCTTTTTCAGATTTTTCCCAATAAATCTCCATTGCCTTACTTATACCTTATTGTCCATGTGCCTAATTTTTCATGGTTTCAAGATAAAGGACTTGACATTATGAAAAATATGTAACATCACCATGCATAGCTATGTATGCACACATGTACATGTCTATGAATTACTGTAGTTATTGTATGTTATATTTTCTTTTTCATAATTTTTGAGCAAGGCAATATACATCTTTTCTGGCTCTAACTGATTTTTTTCAAAAACCTTTATAATAATTAAGATAACAATCTGGAAGACAGAACAAATATCGTTACATTAGTGTTCATCCATCTGGTTCCTTAAATATCGGGGAAAAAAAAAAACCCACTATTGTTGACTCTTACCGCAGACTGGACCTCATGAATCACATGGTCCTCTGTAGAGGGTAGTCTCATGTAATGATCACAAGTCAGGTGAGAGGTTTGGGGAATATGGAATACATCTATATGTTTCCATATCCTGAGAGGAGTGGAGATAGAGGCAGGAGGACATGCTTGCCAGGGCAAGCACTCTGAGGAGCTAGGAATGAGACAGTTTACTGTTAACAGGGTCCCTGCAAGTAAATTAAAAGTAGCTGAAGGTAAAAGATGTACTTGAGGCAGTAAGGGTGAACTGTTCTGTGTCCCTCCCCACCCATCTCCTTTCCCCTTAAAGGAGCCCTTCACAGCCTCCACTTTGCTAGAGGTCAGAAATATTAGAAGGATCTGGCCTTTCCTTATCTCTTCTTCTCTAAAGGAGTACCCCTTTCCTAGAAGAAATAAGATAGAGCTGGAGAGATGGGTTAAGATGCACAAGGTGGTTGCACCATTTGTTTGAGTGCCTAAGGATTCTCTCCCTCTCTCTCTTTCTCTCTCTCTTTCTCAGATTTTTTTGATACCCCTAGAGATTAAGATTCCTGGGAAGATTGATCTTTTCCCAGAACTCCTGATACCCTACCTAGAACCCTGGCATAGGGGCTAGACTAGCCAGTTCAGCCCCCATCCTGTAAACTCCCATAAAAGACCCTGATAGGGGTCTCGAGGTGGTCTTTTCCATTTTCTGGAACCCTGTCTTTCCTCCTCTTGGGCAAGAGTTCTGCACCTCTTCCTTATCTGAAGTTCTATCTGGAGTGTCTATAGTGAAATCTTTCTTTTTTTAAAAAAAAAATTTACTTATTAGCAACAGATTGGGGGAGGGAGAATGGGCACACCAAGGCCTCCAGCCACTGCAAACGAATTCCAGATATATGTGCCCCCTTGTGCATCTGGCTTACGTGGGTCCCCATTTCTAAGCCATCTCTCCAGCCCAGTGAAATCTTTCTATCTGGAGTGTCTATAGTGAAATCTTTCTATCTGGAGTGTCTATAGTGAAATCTTTCTTTCTAAACGTGACCTTCAATGATCTGAATTCTGAAAGTAAATAAATAAATAAATATATTTTTTGGAAACTTTGCATGACTGTGAGTGTCTGGCACCCTAGCTCCTGAGTTATTTCTCACCAAAGAGCTGAGAAAGGCTCCATTGCTCTCAAAGACACCCCAAATTCCCATATGGGGATCCTTCCAAGGGAAGACCAGCTCTTTTCGGCCTGGGCCAGCAGGTTCTCAAAGCAGAGGAGTGAGGGGCCAGGAGTATCATCCCTATGGATAACAAGGGACTCAGAAAAGCAATATGGAAGGCTGGAGAGATGGCTTAGCAGTTAAGGCACTTGCCTGAGAAACCTAAGGAAGGTTCATTCCCCAGTACCAATATTGCCAAATGCTCAGGATGCCCTTCTATCTGCCTCTTCTCTCTCTCCATAAATAAAATATTTTTTAAAACAGGTAAATGGAGCAGTGGAATTAAGGACATTGAAAAATTGAGGACCCATAATGACTTCATGTAAATTCACTCCAATATTGCCAAATGCTCAGGATCTCTGTGTGCTTCCTGCAGCTACGCAGGATGGACAGTTCGGTGATTGAGGGACTCCGTGCAGGATCATCAGTTGTTCCTGGTAAAATGTGGCCAGAACCTATACAGTGACCTAGATTTCTTAATTTCTTCCAGCTCTACAGCTCTACACTCTCTAACACTCTCAAGGAAAATCCACAAACATTCCTAATAAAATGTTCACAATTAAAAAATACAAGTTACTAGATACAAATGCAAAAAAAAATTATAATGTTTTCCCCTTTGTGGAATTTTTTTCAGTCTCTGAAATGTTGTCCCCATAAATGTAGAAAATCAAGAATATAGAGAACATCTTTTTAAATCTAAAATAAGAAAATAAAATCACCATTTATAAGATGCTACCAAATTAGATTTAAGTAAAATAAATTCCCTATGTGTCCAAGAAAGTAATAAACAAAGGCTTCTATGAAGTAGAAATGCCACAAAGGCTAAAATTGTACAAAATAACAAGTCATATCAAGAAAAAAAGCATGGAAACTTATTAATCATGGGAAATAGCCATCTCTCTTAATAAAGCGACTAAGAGACTCTGAGCAGTGAAGGTGGGGCAGTTTGTTTTTGGCCTTGCAAAGGTCAGGCACAGCCAAGAAAAAAAAAATGTGGCATATCATCTGAACACAGAAAGTAACTTATCGTCCCCAAACACCATGGGTCCTTTCTTCCTTTCCCATTGGCTGGGAACTTGGGGAGGTACAATCTTCTGTGTGCTCTGATGTAACCCCACCCTGAGTTTCTTTAGCTTCTTTGTGTAGCTGACCTTGATTCTGATTCTGCATTTTTTTTTTTTCTTTTTAAAATAGTTTTAATATTTATTTATTTTATTTATTTAAGAAAAAGATTTGAGAGAGAATGGACATGCCAGTGCTTTCAGCAGCTGTAAATAAACTCCAGATGCATGTGCTACCTTGTGCATCTAGCTTACATGGGTCCTGAAGAATCGAACCTGGGTCCTTTGGCTTCTCAGGCAAGCACCTTAACCACTGAGCAATCTCTCCAGCTGATCTTTTTCTTTTTCTCTTTTTTTGTTAATTAAGAATATGTTTTGTAAGCCGGGCATGGTGGTGCACGCCTTTAATCCCAGCACTCGGGAGGCAGAGGTAGGAGGATCGCCTAGAGTTCGAGGCCACCCTGAGACTACATAGTTAATTCCAGGTCAGCCTGGACCAGAGTGAGACCCTACCTCGAAAAACCAAAAAAAAAAAAAAAGAATATGTTTTGTGTGGACACATTATGTGTTGGTACCATCATTTCCCTCCTCCCTGCCTCCAATCTGCTGAGGGCCCCCCTCAATGGGATTCTAATTCTGCATTTTTTAAATCTATATCTTGGGGCTTTGATATCTACAGACCCTAAAGGAAACCCAGAAATGTACTCAGAGCCTCTTGTTTGTGAAGCCTGTAAATGCAAGGCTTATGTGGAGCATACGTTTTCTTTTCATCATATTATTATCATTTCTTAAACTAATCTGTTTCCTAAAAGACTTTTAATTTTCACAAATCATATGCTAAATTGGTAAAGTATTGGTCCAACAAACTAAACAGTAAAGGAGTTAGGGATGTGTGAACTGAAATAGGCTGAAGTGATTTTTTTAAATAATTTTTTTTTTTTTAATTGATTTATTTATTTGAGAGTGACAGACAGAGACAGAAAGAGGCAGATAGAGAAGAGAGAGAGAATGGGCATGCCAGGGCCTCCAGCCACTGCAAACAAACTCCAGATGCATGTGCCACCTTGTGCATCTGGCTTACGTGGGTCCTGGGGAATTGAGCCTCAAACCAGGGCCCTTAGGCTTCACAGGCAAGTACTTAACCACTAAGCCATCTCTCCAGGCCTGAAGTGATTATTATTGACTGATTATTTCAAGCTGAAATCATTTGAAGAACTGTAACTTTAGAAATTCCTACAAACAGAAGCAAATATTTTGGGGGGAGAAATGCCCTTCTTCCACCAAGGCCCCAACTGTAGCTTCAGTGGACTTGAACAAATGCACTCTGAAGTAACCCTCACCTTTCACCAGCTTCCACATCTCCATATCCATGGACTTTTAGTGACATCGCTAGAATCTACTACCTTAGTCTAGAGATCTATTTGTCTCGTTATTCCTTCACAGATTTATTGCTTACTGTTTAAAGAAAGCATCGTGGCGGGGGTTGGTGGTGCACGCCTTTAATCCCAGCACTTGGGAGGCAGAGGTAGGAGGATTGCTGTGAGTTCGAGGCCACCCTGAGACTACATAGTGAATTCCAGGTCAGCCTGGGCTAGAGTGAGACCCTACCTCAAAAAACAAAAAACAAAAAGAAAGAAACAAAGAAAGAGAGAGAGATAAAGAGAGAGAGAGAGAATGAATCATGCCTTGGTCATGTCTTGGGATTTCAGTGTTTTATGAAGATCTCCACATGTTGTGTGTAACTTTAATGTAACTGCTATGCTTCTTCTTTGTTGTTTTGGTTTGTCTGTCTGTCTGTCTGTCTGTTTGTTTCTCTGAGGCAGGGGCTCATTCTAGGCTGGGCTAACCTGGAATTCACACAGTTGTCCCAGACTGGTCTCAAATTTGCAATGATCCTCCTACCTCTGCCTCCCTAGTGCTGGGAGAGTCTCTTTTGTTTAATTAGCTTTTGTATTAATTGGGTGCCTAGATTTAGCCAAAGAAACCACATAAGAATTGTCCCCCTCCCCCTGCCCAAGTTGACGTCCAATGCATGGCTCCCTCACTGACCGCAGTAGGGCTGCAGCAGCTGATATCCTGGGCTTTGGACAAAGGGCTGGCAAAGAGGGAGAATGCTTCCGTGCCTTTCTGTTGTCTGTCATAAGGACTGGGACCACGGGAGAGGTCAAGAGCAAATGTATTTTACAAGCCTAATGTTTACATGGTCTGCAGACTGGTGAGCTTTTTGGTTCTTATCACGCCAGCATTTATTTAGAGCCCATTTTGCTGTGGTTCCCTGAAACTACCACCTCCACAACAAGCACAGCAACAACTGCACGGCGATCCCTTGCTCTCTTGTCTGACTTCCTCAGAGTCTGGTTTTGGGAGAAAGAGGACATCCTTTCTGGATGTGGCCATCTGGGGGTCACAGGTGTCTGTGTCTTGACAGCCAGCTGAAAGACTGGAGACATGAGCTATTAAACAGCCCTCCGCCTCCCACCATGCCAAGCTCTGGAGTTTGTCTCAACATGAGGCCTCAGTGCACGGAACATTTGTCATCCTCTGTTGCCTGGCTAGTGTTATACAGTGTTACCGTCTGTGGCTGAAAGCTTCTCACATTTTATTTAGTTAGTTAGTTTTAGGTTTTTTTTTTTCCTAAAGATTTATTTTTATTTATTTATTAGAGACAGAGAGAGGAGGAGAGAGAGACACCGAGAGAAAGTGAGAATGGGTGTGCCAGGGCCTCCAGCCACTGTAAATGAACTCCAGACGCATGTGCCACCATGTGAATCTGGCTTATGTGAGACCTGGAGAATCAAACTGAGGTCCTCAGGCTTCGTAGGAATGCACCTTAACCACTAAGCCATCCCTCCAGCCCTAGTTTTAGTTTTTTGAGGGAGGGTCTCACTCTAGCCCAGGCTGACTTGGAATTCACTATATAGTCTCAGGCTGGCTTTGAACTCACAGCGCTCCTCCTACCTCTGCCTTCCAAGTGTTGGGATTAAAAGTGCGTGCCATCACAACCGGATTCTCACATTTTTGTAGGGGACTGGAATTGTTGCACACACATAAATACCATCTTTAATTGCCTATGGCAAAAAAGGGTCATTTCTTGCTTTGGTCAGTCTCTGAGAGTGAACTTGGAGTCCTAGCTGTGACAAGTTGTGTGTCCCTCTGGGACTGTCTCTGGCTTCCCAGTCTGTGTCTGCTGACACTGCCTGGCTTAAAGCCAACCTCTATTTTGCTTTCTCTTGGATTCCACAGACACTGACCAGCAGCTTTTCTTTACATTTAATGATCGTATCTGACTCTCAGGAAATTTTCTACAGCTAATGAAAAGTTCTCCATGAAATTCTGATCAGTATGTTACCAGAGTGCACAGCTCTGCTCTGCAGGATCTTGGTATTAAAAAGTCATGTGGGGCTGGAGAGATGGCTTAGTGGTTAAGGCATTTGCCTGCAAAGCCAAAGGACCTCGGTTTGATTCCCCAGGACCCACATAAACCAGATGCACAAAGTGGTGCATGCGTCTGGAGTTCATTGCAGTGGCTGGAGGCCCTGGCACACCCATTCTCTCTCTCTCTTTGTGCCTCTTTCTCTCTCGTGCTCTCTCAAATAAATAAATTAAAAAAAATTTTTTTAAATAAAGTCATGTGGTGGAGGTTAAGGGATTCAAGGTATTCTGGACAAATCTTACCATGTTTTCAAAATATGCATTAAAAACACATCTTAAATTCCTTTCTCCATAAATTATCTTAGGCTCAAGAGAGGAAAAACACTACTTATTTGCAATTATTTGTATAATTCTTGAATTTGGGATAGCCACTTTTGTTTTTTTTCTTCTCCCATGGACATTTTTTAAATTATTTATTTATTTATGAGAGAAATAGAGACAGAAAGAAAGGCATAAATAGAGTGAGTATGGGCATGCCAGGGCCTCACATCATTGTAAAGGCACTCCAGACATTTGTGCCACTTCATGCATCTGGCTTTATGTGGGTACTGGGAAATTGAAACCGGGTCATCAGACTTTGCAAACAAGTGCCTTTAACTGCTGAGCCATCTCTCCAGCCCCATAGACATCTCTTTTTCCCCATTTTTTTCAAGGTAGGGTCTCACTCTAGCTCAGACTGACCTGGAACTCACCGTGTGTGTGTGTGTGTGTGTGTGTGTGTGTGTGTGTGTGTGTGTGTGTGTGTGTAAGAGAGAGAGACAGAGAGAGAGAGAGAGAGAAACCCTCATCCTGAGCTAAGTTTGTTAGTAGCAGTTCTATACAGTTTTGAAGCACACAAGTAGAATGTCTTTGTTGAACACCCCTGGGCAATTTATGAGTGAATCAGCTCTATTGAACTCTGTATATTCAACCAGGGGTTTCAGTGAGCACAGAATCATGTCAAATCCTGTTGGATCACTTTCCCCTGTTTGAATAAAATATGAAGTTACAGGTCCCCTTCGACAAGACTGTAAAGCCCTTGCAAGTCACCCCCAGCAACAGCAAGGTGATGCCTGGCTCACAAACAGGGGCGAACAGGAGTATATGAACTCTTCATTCTATGAGTGAGCCGAGAGAACCATTTTCTTTTGTTTTTGTGGGGTTTGGGGTTTTGTTTTTTTTGGTTTTGTTTTGTTTTTTTAGGTAGGGTCTCAATCTATCCCAGGCTGACACGGAATTCACTATGTAGTCTCAGGCTGATCTCAAACTCATGGTGATCCTCCTCCTATCTCTGCTTCCCAAGTGCTGGGATTAAAGGCATGCATTACTACACCAGCCGAATTATTTTTAAAACTATTTTATTTTATTTATTTATGAGGGACATAGAAAATAAGCAGGCCAGGGCCTTTAGCCACTGCAGACAAACTCCAGATGTATGTGCCACCTTGGGCATCTGGCTTTATGTGGGTACTGGGGAAGCGAACATGGGTCCTTTGGCTTTGCAGGCAAGTGCTTCAACCATTGAGCCCTCTATCTAATTTTTGGAGACAGGGTCTTGCTCACCACTTCATCTATACTAAGTAGCCAGCAGGTGCTAGGGATCCTCTTGACTCCACCTCCCTAGCACCAGGATTACAGGCATGCACCATGAGACCTGGCTTTTACATGATTACTGGTTAGCTGAACTCAGGCCCTTATGCATGTGTGACAAGAACCTTCTCCACTGAGCCATCTCCCCAGCCCAAGACATGTTTTATTTTTATTTTTTTTTTAATTTTTTAATATTTTTTATTTATTTATTTGAGAGAGCACAAGAGAGAGAAAATATGGGTGTTTCAGGACCTCCATCCACTGCAAACAAACAAATTCCAGATGCATGTGCCTCCTTCTGCATCAGGCTTACGTGGGTCCTGGGAAAATCAAGCCTGGGTCCTTTGGCTTTGCAGGCAAGTGCCTTAACCGCTAAGCCATCTCTCCAGCCCCCAAGACATCTGTTCAAAGCAGTTGCTAATCACCACTTGGTCTATGGCTCAGCTGTACTAGGGCAGTGGGTGGGTTTCTGATAGACCAAAGAAAGTGCCTAGAGGTGATATGTAAGGCTTATTGAAACAACAACAGGGGAGATAAACTTACTAACAAGGCCGAATGTGCAGTGGTGGCTGCACATGCAGAGTCTAAGGAACATGGAAAACCACCAGCACTGCTTAGGGGCCCTGGAAGGTCCAGGGATGTGGCTGGGTGGAGAGTACTAATTCTCTCCACAGCACTCCTTTACTGAGCTGGTTTACCACGGACAGAGAGGTTTCAATGGACCAGCAGGGCGTGGTGGCGCACGCCTTTAATCCCAGCACTCGGGAGGCAGAGATAGGAGGATCACCATGAATTCAAGGCTACCCAGGTCAGCCTGGGCCAGAGTGAGACCCTTACCTTGAAAAAAAAAAAAAAAAAAAGCTTGGACTATGCAGAGGGTGGTATTGTTAGCTTGCCTGCCTTCGTCCTCGTATGACCAGCATTTCAAGGAATAGCTGACTTAGGATAAATGTAGGAGGCAGACTTTCTTCTAGATAACACTTGTTTGCCCCAGTTCCCAGTAGGCTTGAGAGGGAAAGTCCTTATCTAGAATGTTCCAGGCTCATCCCACTTTTTTTCAGGGACATGGCATTAAGTGTTTTCTTTTTTCCTTTTATCGTTTTATTTTTGAGACAGAGAGAGACAGAGAGAGAGATAATGGGCACACTAAGGCCTTTCAGCCACTGTGAATAAATGCCAGATGCATATGACCCCTTGTGGTGCATGCGTGACATTACATGCTTGTGTCACTGCGCCTGGCTTATGTGGGACCTAGAGATTCGAACATGTGTTCTTAGGCTTCTCAGGCAATTGCCTTAACCACTAAGCCATCTCTCCAGCCCATTCTCCTTTTTTCAATCATCATACATCAGCAGCCAGGGGGACTTGTCTGGGATGAAGGTTCTCCGGACAGTTGCCTGAAGGAAGCAGATTTTTATGCCTTTAGCCTCCAGGGCGGCTTGGGGCTTTGGTGGCTGGACTGATCTATGAACAAGAGCATGAGAACAGCACAGCACCATAGACATTCTGATCTGGTTCTGGTGGAGCGGACCCAGGACAGAGAGCCTTTCCGGGAAGAGACTGCCGAAGAGGCTGCAGAAGTACTGGAGGGCTTTGAAGCTTACAGAAGGTAGGATTGTCTAGAAACATTCATACAAGGTTGCTATCAAGTGCTAAAACCTAATAGCTCTTAATTCATTCCTACAATCAACGCAACAAACACTATTATCCCATTGTCAGAGTTTTGGGGGTCCTTTTTAACAAAAAAATCACAGAACAAACCTTGATTTTTATTATTTTAACAAAGCTTCATATTTATTTAGCTTTCTGACTCTCTGGGCCTTCAACATCTTCAAACAATTTTCTGCTCCTCAATAAGGAAAGCTTGTCTGATCCTGTCACGGACACGTTTAGGACAATGGAACCACCATAGGCCTGGCTGACATACTTTTTAATTTTAATTTTTATTTTTTGACAATCTTATAAGAACTTTAAGTCCTATAGAATAAATCCCTCACCGCATGCTGACTTTGGTTCTTCCCTGACCTTCTTGGTGTACAGGTAAACACAGGTGAATAATTCTATTACCAGGGGTTCCAAACAGCCTAGTTTTGTTAGAGGCTGTATTGTAGGAAAACCAATGGTATGTCCAATGTTGAACCATTCTGAGTGTCTCTAAACACCGGCCCCAGAAGAAGGAAAGGAGAGGGCCTAGAATTTGTTTTTACAGAACAAAGTATGGGAGGTACTCATATGGGTGAGAAGTTTTTTTCACCCCAAAGCTAGAGAACATTCTGACAAGATCAGGCATGCTCAGGGTGGTATGGCAGTAGACTAGAGAACATTCTGTAATCAAATGGCTCTCCATTAAGAGTGGCTGGAATTCTCTATAATCTCCCCTCAGGCTATTGACATTAGAGTGAAAATACAAGCCCATGCAGTGAGATCCAGCAGAGCAATGCCTAGGACCAGCTGAGTTTGTTCTTAAGAGGGAAATAGAAGATGGCTTAGCGTAGGCCTCCCCAGGCTGGGTGTGCATATAGAGCTGAAAAATGAACCCTTCCTGAGGACTGCATGATATTCACAAATGAAAAAAAGCATGAAATAAAAAAAGCTCAGCTGGAGAGATGACTTAGTGGTTAAGTGGTTAAGGTGCTTGCCTATGAAGCCAAAGGACCTTGGTTTGATTCCCCAGGACACACATAAAGCCAGATGCAGTAGCATATGCATCTGGAGTTTGTTTGCAGCAGCTAGAGGCCATTGTCTGTTCCTCCCTTCCTCCCTCTCCTCTCTCTCTCTCTCTCTCTGTGCTATCAAATATAAATATGTTTTTGAAAAAAAAGAGCTGGAGAGATGGCTTAGCCGTTAAGGTGTTTGCCTGCAAAGCCAAGGACCTAGGTTCAAATCCCCAGGACCCATATAAGCCAGATGCACAAAGGGGAGCATGCATCTGGAGTTCGTTTGCATGCCCATTCTCTCTATATATGTCTCTCTTTCTCTCTCTCAAATAAATAAATAAAAAATTTTTAAAAGAGCTAAAAGTCTTACATCGATTTTTTTTTTCCATTATTATTATTATTATTATTTTCACTTTCAAGGTAGGATTTCTCTCTAGCCCTGGAACTCACTCTGTAGTAGTCCCAGGCTGGCCTCAAACTCACAGTGATCCTCCTACCTCTGTCTCCTGAGTGCCGGGATTGAAAGCATGTGCCACCAGGCTGGCTTCCTTTTGATTTTGTGTGTGTAGGGGGTGTAGTGTGGTGTGATGCCCCAATGCATTTGCTTATGGTGGCCAGAACTGAATGTCAGGTCTCCTGCTCCATCACTCTTCTGCCCCGTCTTGCTTTCATTCTGATTCTCTCTACTGATTCTGACATTGCACAGCTCCAAGGATTGTTGATTATTGAATTTCTGCTCCTCCGCAGGACTGGGATTATAGGCATATGTGGCTATTCATATGCCATGCTAGGCATGTCCAGCTACTTATATGGGATCTGGGGATTCAAACCGGTGGTCAAAAAGCCCTCATGTGTGCACAAAAAGTGCACCTAACCACTCAGCAAGCTCTCCAGATCTTATATCTAAGTTTTTATTTCATCTCCTAATATCTACATTGAGAGATTATTCAATGGATAAAAATGCTTTGTTAAGGTATTGCATGATCTATGATCATAAATTCCTCAATCTTTGTTATATAAGTAGAATGTGAGCATGTCATTTCATCCTCTGTGATATTTATATATCTCAGGCTTATACACACATAATACTAAAATTTAATTTAAAGGAATATGTATCAATGATGTTCCTCATCATTAGATTTTTTTATTATTTTATTTATTTTTATTTTTGGAGAGAGACACAGAGAGAGACAGACAGAGAGAGAGAGGGAGACAGATAGAGATGGGCACGCCAGTAGTCTCTCAGCTGCTGTGAACGAAATCCATATGCGTGCACCCCCTTGTGGTCAAGTGTGGCATTGCGCCCTTGCATCACTTTGCATCTGGCTAAACGTGGGACCTGGAGATTGGAACCGGGTTCTTAGGCTTAGCAGGCAGGCACCTTAACCGCTAAGCCATCTCTCCAGCCTTCATCATTAGATTTTAATTAAAGACAACTGTACTTCTTACTGATGATAACCAAATGTTTTATGTCACTTCTCTTTGGAAATACAATGTACTTTTCTGTTGGAAAGTAAATGAGCTGTTAAATTTATGATGCTGAGGGTCAGAATTGTTGGACCTATGACTGTAAGCTTGAATGTTTTGTAGTTTAAAAACATTTTGAGAGCTGGAGAGATGGCCCAGAAGTTAAGGCACTTGCCTGTGAAGCCTAAGGACCCATGTTCAACTCCCCAGATCCCACATAGCCAGACGCACAAAGGTGAGGCAAGTGCAAGGTCACACATGCCCACTAGGTGGCAGAAGCATCTGGAGTTCAATTGCAGTGGCTGGGGCCCTGGTGTGCCAATTCTCTCTCTCTCTCTCTTGCTCTCTTGTGCTCTCTCTCATAAAATTTTTTTAAGTAATAAAATATATGTTAAATAATATTTTGAGTCTTATAATTGTTTTTTTTTTTTTTTACCTTAGGGACTGGGGAGATTGCTCAGTGGGTCGTGTTTACTGTATGTTAGATCTAAGTTGGGATCAGAACCGACTGGGATGACATGAATGAGAAAGGAGACCAGACCTCAATGGCCATAGACCATGATGTTGGGGTCAAGCAGTGAAGTGATGCAAGACCTCTTCAGACTCAAGGCTGCAGTGGCATAATTACAGCTGAGCAGACTTTTATACAAAATGAGGGACAAGAAGAATGTAAGCAAGGATGTGAGCCAAGGAAAACAAGATAGGAACAAGGCCATTTCCCTTGCTGACAAGACAGTTACAACTTTAAGATTGAACTGTACTGTCTTCAGGAAATGAACATGTTATTATGTTCTACAAGTGGCTCCCTACTGAACAGGTGTTTCTTTTTCAGAACCAGGGTCTGGGAAACTTATCACCAAGGAATTTGACCTTCATTCCCAAGCCTTTGTTTCAGGACCCGTGTGTCTCAGCAACTTTAAAACTTTGTTAACCCTTCAAGCAACTTTAGGGCTTCATTAACCCTTCACTGTGCAAGCACAAGAACCCACGTTCTGATCCCCAGTACCCAGGTGAAATGTCAGGCATGGTGGCATGGGCTTGTGAGCCCAGTGCCAGAGGCAGAAACAGGGAATGACTGGAGCTCATTGGATAGTCAGTCTAGTTGACTCAGTAAGCTTTAGATCTAGCAAGAGATCCTGTCTCAGTAAAGAAGATAAGGGGCTGGAGAGATACTTAGCCATTAAGGAACTTGCCTTTAAAGCCAAAGGACCCATGGCAATTCCCCAGGACCCATGTAAGCCAGATGCACAAGGTTGTACATGCATCTGGAGTTCCTTTGCAGCAGCTAAAGGCCCTGGCATGCCCATTCTCTATCTGTCTCTCTTTGTTTCTGTCATAAATAAATATATTTTGGGTGGCTGCCTTGAACTCACGGCGATCCTCCTACCTCTGCCTCCCGAGTGCTGGGATTAAAGGCATGAGCCACCACACCCAGCAATATAAATTTTTTAAAAAGAAAATGAGGTGAATAACAACTGAGGAAAATCTCCAGCATCAACCTCTGACCTCCACCCTCATGAACACCCAATGCATATGAACCCACACATGCGCACACACATACATGCACACAAGCACATATATGCACCAAAGAGAAAAAAAAACTTACTTTAAAATTTATTTATAAAGCTGGGTGTAGTGGCACACACCTTTAATCCACCACTGGGGAGACTAAGAGGATCTCTGTGAGTTTGAGGCCAACCTGGTCTATAGAGTGTGTTTCAGGTCAGCCTGTGCAATAGTGAAACCCTGCATGAAAAAAAGAAATAAATTAATCAATAAAATTAATTTATGTAGGGCTGGAGAGATGGTTTAGTGGTTAAGGCACTTGCCTGCAAAGCCTAAGGACCCATGTTTGATCTCTGTCCAGATCCCACATAAGCCAGACTTACAAAGATGACTCAAGCACAAGGTCACATGTGCTCACTAGATGGTGCAAGAATCTGGAGTTCGATTTCAGTGGCTGAGGCCCTAGCATGCCAACTCTTTCTCTCTTGCTCTCACTCTTGCTCTCTCGAAATTTCCTTCTCCAGCCACGTTACATAAAATTTTCCTCTGAATTGAAACACCCCTGCACTCTTGCTCTTGCTCTCTCGAAATTTCCTTCTCCAGCCACGTTACATAAAAACTTCCTCTGAATTGAAACACCCCTGCACTCTTGCTCTTGCTCTCTCGAAATTTCCTTCTCCAGCCACGTTACATAAAAACTTCCTCTGAATTGAAACACCCCTGCACTCCCTTGGAGGGAGGAGAAAGGCTCATAAAACTCAGGAGGTCAACAAGTCTGGAAAAGCTGAGACTTACAAAAGGCACAAGAAGCTTTCCCAAAGTTCTAGAAGTAATAAACAACTCTCCTTCTAGCAGCGCTGCCTGCACGTTGTGGAAACCCCACACTCCTACTCCTCCTGTAAGCAGCCTCAATAAGCTCACCGGCTCACCTCCCTAGCCTCAGGACGAGTCAATTCTTCGGTCTATTGTTGACACCCTGCCTGGAAGAGATAGACATTTATTAGGTCTCCCAGGATCAGATGATTGCAAAAGCTAACATTGTTATATTTAAAGGGACAGAGCTTGGTGGGGGACATTAATATATGATCCATAAATGGATATGTTAGAATTGAATAAAACAGCAGTTGAGAAATGCTGGCCAGCAGGAGGGAGACCAGAGCAGCTACTGCCCTGGAAGCCAGCTGGCAGAGGGGCTGCCTGTGGGGAGGACCTGGAAACAGTCTCGTCCTAGGGTCAGCCCCTGTGCCACCAAGCTGCACCTCAGGAAGGAGGCTTGGGCTGAGAACTGATGTACCTGTACCTGGCGTGAAGGCTGGCGTTCTGGTGCTCTTACAGTGACTGGTTTTGAGAGCACTGGAGCCTTCCTTGGCTCTGGGTGAGCTTAGCTTAAGGGTTAAAGCAGGACACTCAATGAACACAAAAATTCCCCAAACCAATGGCTCTCAAGTTTGTTTTCTTCGGACTTGCCAAGAATGATGAGGACAGACATGACAGACAGGCAAGTTACTCAAGAGTTTTATTAGAAACCAATGAGGGCTGGAGAGATGGCTCAGTGGGTAGGTTGCTCACCCCTCAAGCTAGAGTGCCTGAGTTTGATCCCCAGACCCCACATAAGAAGCTGGAAACCATGGGCATGGCTGACTCTGATGGCCACATGGAAGGCAGACAGGAGAATTTTCCAGGTGCTTGAGGTGAGAATGCAGAGAGAAACTTTGCCTCATATGAGGTGGACAGGAGAGAAACAATCCAAAAGTTGTCCCCTGATGTCCATATGCGAGCCATGGCATGTGTGCCCACACTCACACACACACACACACACACATACGCATCACACACATAAATAATAAAAATAAAATGTAAAGCAGCCGGGCGTGGTGGAGCATGCCTTTAATCCCAGCACTTGGGAGGCAGAGGTAGGAGGATCATAGTGAGTTCGAGGCCACCCTGAGACTACCAAGTGAATTCCAGGTCAGCCTGGGCTAGAGTGAGATCCTTCCTTGAAAAACCAAAAAAAAAAAAGAAGAAGAAGAAGAAAATCAAAAAGAAGTAAAGCAGAAAAGCTCCGAAGCTGGGAGGGGTCGGGAGCAGGCAGCCTCAGTGACTGGGGTGGGTGGGCGTGTTTATACACTTGGGAATGTAAATTAGGCACCTCCTTGGGTGGATGGGATTGATTACTTTGACTGGACGTGGGGGTGGGACTCTTGAAAGGACTGGTTACTTTGGGTATTTGGGCTCCTAATTGATCTGCTGTGGCAGCATGAGTCAGGGCTTTTTGGATTTCTTTTCCCAGACTGTTCTCTGGCCTTATACACTTACAAGTCTTATAAAATGTCTGTGCTCATTGGCCTTGTCAGGTGGAGGATATCTGTTCTGTTTTTGGCCTGACTAGCTGATTGGGGGCTACTTCACACCTGACTCCATCAACACAGGGGCTCCAACCCCATGGGAGTAGCTTTCAACAGCCTGTTCCAGGCTTTGGCAGTCTGCCACATGACTATGGAGATGACAAAAGGACTGGTTACTTTGGGTATTTGGGCTCCTAATTGATCTGCTGTGGCAGCATGAGTCAGGGCTTTTTGGATTTCTTTTCCCAGACTGTTCTCTGGCCTTATCATCCATAATATACAAGTCTTATAAAATGTCTGTGCTCATTGGCCTTGTCAGGACA
Source organism: Orientallactaga sibirica (assembly GCA_036365145.1). NCBI lineage: Eukaryota > Metazoa > Chordata > Mammalia > Rodentia > Dipodidae > Orientallactaga > Orientallactaga sibirica. The sequence goes on from JAEOAD010000025.1 coordinate 13,268,905, forward strand.
TAAGGATATCTCTGTTCTGTTTTTGGCCTGACTAGCTGCCTATAAAATGGGGGCTACTTCACACCTACTCTCCAGCAACACAGCCAACCTGCTCCAACCCCATTCACACCAGTAGCTTTCAACAGCCTGTTCCAGGCTTTGGCAGTCTGCCACATGACTATGGAGATGACAAAGTCTCCTGATCTGTGATCTACACAAGGAAGAAGCAGGAAAGAGTGTGAGGTTAAGTTCACCTGATATGGGAGGGTAGAAGTGGGGTGATGGTTAAAAAAAAAAAAGGCTGGGCGTGGTGGCGCATGCCTTTAATCCCAGCACTAGGGGGGCAGAGGTAGGAGGATTGTTGTGAGTTCAAGGCCACCCTGAGTCTACAGAGTAAATTCCTGGTCAGCCAGGGCTAGAGCAAGACCCTACCTAAAAAAAGGGGGGCTGGAGAGATGGCTTAGCGGTTAAGGCACCTGCCTCCTAAGCCTAAGAACCCGGTTCCAATCTCCAGGTTCCAATCTCCAGGTCCCACGTTTAGCCAAATGCAGTGATGCAAGAGCGCAATGCCATACTTGACCACAAGGGGGCGCACACATCTGGATTTCATTCACAGCAGCTGAGAGACTGATGGCCCGCCCATCTCTATCTGCCTCCCTCTCTCTGTCTCTCTCTGTGTCTCTCTCCAAAAATAAATAAAATTTTTTTTTAAAAATTAAAAAAAAAACTCTATAGAGTCTCAAAGCCAGCGAACCAGGAACATAGATGTCCCAGGTCCAGATACAGATGTCTCAGGCAAATACAGACAACATGGTCATACTTCCTCCACTTCTCATTCTTTCTAGGTCCTGATAGCTAGGCTGATGCCTCCTACATTGATGGGGATGGATCGTCCACAGTCAGTCTACCCATGCTTGCAACTCTCTCCCCAAAACACCCTCACAGACAAGTCAGAAGAATGTTTTCATAGCTACATAGGTATCCGTTAGCCCAGTCAAGTTGACACAAAAATTAACCATTCCATTATGTGATAGAGAACTTAGGATAGAATTAATGACATTGTACTAGAGGAAAAAATGAATTTAGCCAGGGCGAGGTGGCGCACGCCTTTAATCCCAGCCCTCGGGAGGCAGAGGTAGGAGGATCGCAGTGAGTTTGAGGCCACCCTGAGACTACATAGTAAACTCGAGGTCAGCCTGAGCTAGAGTAAGACCCTGCCTAAAAAAAAAAAAAAAAAAGATGAATTTTGTTGTCAATAGCTCATCATTGAACTGTTCTACAGAAATTGGGTAAGCCCTGGGGGTGAGGGGAAATGGATAAACAGAGAATTTTACCCAGGAAGGAGATAGATACATAGGCAGTGATTTATCATGTGGAAAAAAGCACAAGCCCCAACGATTAGCCAAGAACAAAGGGAGACAACATCCAAGAATCATTATAAGCCTCTAACAGGACATAAAAGAAGACTCTGCTCCCCCAAGTGCCTTGGTTGTATGCATAAAGGGACACTTTTGTCTGCCTGGTGGCACCACAAATGTAGTCTCATGGGAGAATAGCACATATCTGTTATAATAGCACATAACTATTCTCTCTTTATACCTCAGACTATATCCTTTGAGGATCGTCATAAATAAAGTAACCAAAAGCAGGAAAGACAATAATAAAGATAATTATACCAATGTAAAGAAAATTTAAAAAAATGTGAAGATGCCCAATAGCAGGAAGATATAGAAAACTATATCTACAGGAAGGAATGCTAGGTAAACTTAATATTATAAATATACATACACATGGAATGCTAACCTGTAGAGTTTCAATGTACACCTCATACTTTATTTATTTGTTATTTATTATTTTTATTTATTTATAGTACAAGGCATCAAACCCATGGCCTTCTGCATGCTAGGCAAGCATTCTACCACTGGACTTAACCCCCAGCTCCAATATGTTTTAAGTAAGTTGTTAAAGAAAGAGAAGACTGGCTGGAGAAATAGCTTAGTGGTTAAGGTGCTTGCCTGTGAAGCCTAAGGACCCAGGTTTGATTCCCCAGTACCCATGTAAACCAGATGCACAAGGTAATGCATGCATCTAGAGTTCATTTGCAGTGGCTAGAGGCTCTAATGCACCCATTCTCTCTCCCTCTCTCTTTCTCTCTCAAATAAATAAAATATTTTTAAAAGAAATAAAAGAACCTAAGAATGTATATGCACACCAAACTCACCTAATTAAAGATGTAGGCATTAACAAACATCAGAAGACTTTGAAGAGACACTACTAAAATTGATATAATTTGTTAAACAAATAATTATTGAGCCCCTTTTTTTTTTTTTTTTTTTTTTTTTTTTTTTTTTTTTTTTTTTTTTTTTTGGTTTTTTGAGGTAGGGTCTCGCTCTATCCCAAGCTGACCTGGAATTCACTATGTATTCTCAGGGTGGCCTCAAACTCACTGCGATCCTCCTACCTCTGCCTCCCGAGTGCTGGGATTAAAGGCATGCGCCACCATGCCCAGCTGAGCCCTTATTTTGATCAGGGGAGTTTTTGAGTTGTTAAGCAAAAACTTGGAAAACTAATGAACAAGAAGACACCAAAATACATGCCCTTATGTCATTAGCATCCTAGAGACAGAAGCAAATGATAAACACAAAGAGTAAGATATGCAATGTATGAATATTTCTCACTGAAGTATAACTCACATGCAGATCTTAAGTATACACCGAAGTGGGTTTTACATTGGAATACTTTACATAATCACCACCCAAATCTATACAAGGAACATTTCCAGCACTCCACAAGCTCCCTCTGTCCAGGTCAACAGTCATCTGACCCCCATCACACTTTTCACATAAAAGGAATGACACAGTATGTGTGTTTTTTATGTCTGGATCTTTTACTCAGCATTATGTCAGTGAAGCTCATGCATGCTGTGGTCTACAGTGTTACTACATTCATTTTAAAGTCGATCATACTCTTTCATTGCATGCATAATGGACTTTCATTAATTAACCACGATTCATTTGCCCAGGTTCTGCTGATGGAATTTGAGTTGCTCTCAGTTACGGGCTCTTTCAATCAAAGCTGTTTTCGATATTTTCTGCAGTCTCGCCCGTCTTCTGGAAAACGGCAGCTTGCTTGCCTCCTTTCTTTCTTTCTTCCTTTCTTTCTTTCTTTCTTTCTTTCTTTCTTTCTTTCTCTTTCTCTCTCTCTCTTTCTTTTCTTTCTTTCTTTCTTTCTTTCTTTCTTTCTTTCTTTCTTTCTTTCTTTCTTTCTTTCTTTCTTCATTTTTCACTCTAGCCCAGGCTGACCTGGAATTCATTCTGTAATCTCAGGGTGATCTCAAACTAACAGTGATTCTCCACCGAGTGCTGGGATTAAAGGCATGCGTCACCACACCTGGCTGCACTCATTCTTGTTGGGAGGAATTCTTGGGTCACAGGTAGCTACTTGCTCAGCTCTAGTTGATGTCACCAGTATCCCAAAGTGCTTGTCCCATCCGCAATGCATGGGAATTCCAGACACTCCACAAACTTCCCAGTACCATCAGCCCAGTCGATGTCAGCCATTCTGGTGGGGACTCACTAGGGCCTTGTGGGGTTTATAACTACTCTGCTGTGTGTAATGGTGTCATGGCTTCATGTGCTTCCATCCGGATATTCACCTTTGGGAACTGTCTGCTTGGGACTTGATGCATTCTTGAAGGTGTATTTCTGGAGATACTGTTTTTGGATAAGAGACCTTTGTTGATTTGCAATCATTTCTCCCACATGAGCCTGGTACCATGAATAGAAATCATTGAGCTACTAGAAACTTCTTTTGAATCTTCAAAATCTTACTCTGGGTGTGATTTTTAGATGACTTCCGGAGTATGTGATACAGATGATGAGCTGTAAATGACGGACCTGAGTAAAGGAAACCCTATGCTAACAATACTTTATTTTTTATATTATTTTTTTGGAGAGAGACACAGAGAGACAGAGAGAGGGAGAGGAAGACAGAGTTGGGCGCGCCAGCAGTGTCTCAGCTGCTGCGAACAAAATCCAGATGTGTGCCCCCTTGTGGTCAAGTGCGGCATTGCGCCCTTGCTCACTTTGCATCTGGCTAAACGTGGGACCTGGAGATTGGAACCTCTGGAGATTGGAACCAGCGTTCTTAGGCTTAGCAGGCAGGCGCCTTAACCGCTAAGCCATCTCTCCAGCCCTAAGGATACTTTAAAAGGGTGTGAAGTGGCATCACGACAGGTCTCCACATAGACACTTTTCTTTGAGACAAGATATCTTGCATGCCAGGCTGGCTTCTAACTCACTATGTAGCCAAGAATGACCTTGATCCTCCTGCCTCTACCTCCTGACTGAGGGGATTCTAGAATACACCACCACTCCTGGTTTATACAGTGCTGGGGACCAAACCCAGGGCTTCATGAAGCTAGGCAAGCACTCTACCCACTGAGCTATATCCCCAGCCTCCCACATGGACTTTTGACTTAGAGACCCCCCAAGAACAAAAGGGGCCATCTCCTGTATTGAAGAGCATCTTGAGTCCACCTGGAATCAGGCTTCTCCTCGGACATGCTGTGTGAGTTTACTGCTTTTGTCACGATGACAGTACACCTGACAGAAACAACGTCAGTGCAAGAAAGATTTATTCTGGCTTGCCGTTCAGGAGGAAACGGTCCGCCAAGGCAGGGGAAGCACAGGGATGGGAGTGGGTCACTGCCTCGGTGGTGAGCATCTACAACAAAACTAAATAAAACAAAATAGAAGTGGCAAACAGCATATGAAGCCATGACAGACACCTTTACACACGGCTCAAGACAGCCCAACTCATGGCTGGGCACTAGTGAAGAACATGGGGACCATGCTGAGGGAAAGGGACGGGGAGCAGAGGAATTACAGGTCCTGCACAGGACAGGGACTAGGTGAGAGAAGAGGTCTGATGAGGCCTTGGGATCCAGAAGGAGATGGAAAGGAGAAGGTGGGAGCAGGTGGCACCAATGCTGCAGGCATTCCCACTGCTCTCTAAGGCCCCCACAATGGACAGTAATGACGTCTCATGCCTTGCCTGGCTCTACTTGTTGCCCCAAGTGGCCATCTTCGTGAACACTGGTCTTGGGAGGAAGCGACTGGTCTTCATGTAGGCAGAAATCTTCTTCAGGCCCTGCAAGTGGGAAGAGAAAGCAGGAGCTCAGGTCTGCAGCCTCCCAGGGCTGAGCAGCCTCACTCAGAGACCAGCCTTGCCACGTGGGATCCAGCACTGGAATTCTGGCAAATGAGCCCTTCAATCTCCTAAAATAAAAGGGAGTGTAGGGCTGGAGAAATGGCTTACCTGTTAAGGTGTTTGCCTGTGAAGTCAAAGGATCCAGGTTCAATTCCTCAGGACCCACATAATCCAGATGCACAAGGGGCACATGCATCTGGATTTCTTTGTCAGTGGCTAGAGGCTCTGGCGTGCCCATTCTCTCTCTGTCTGTCTCTCTTCTCTCTCTCTCTCTCTCTCTCTCTCTCTGCTTGCAAATTAATTAATTAATTAATTTTTTTAAAAGGGAGAGTTGACAATGTGTGAAGGGTTTTATGCCCACTAGAGATTGAGAAAACCACTCAACGATCCTGCGGGGTCACTCCTACCATAAGCAGTGATGAGGAGGGAGCCTCAGACCCAGAGCAGTTACGAGACTTCGTCCTGCTCACACAGCAAGTCAGTAGGACAGGGCCTGGGTCAGCCTGGGTCTGTGGTGCCATGTTCTCTTCCTCTTCCTCTCTCTCTCCTCTCTCTCCCTCTCTTTCTCTCTCTCTCTCTCTCTGTGTGTGTGTGTGTGTGTGTGTGCGCGCACACGTGCGTGTGTGCACTCCTCCCCTGCTGTCCCCCAGGAGGCCCCATCACTCCCTGTCAGCACAGACAAGCTCCTTTTTCCCAGGAAACATTCTTCTTACCCAGCCTGCACACAGACAAAGGACCTCTAACAGGACAAAGGGGTCCAGTACAGGCCAGTGCTGCAGACAAGGGAGCCCCCGACCTCAGCCAGTGACCCGGCAAATCCTGCATGAAATGGACCGTGGATGAGAAGCAGCATGGAATGCTGGGCTGGCTCTAACCATTCTCCCGGAAGTAGGTGGTGTTCTAACTTTCTACTTGGTACCTCAACCCGATTTCACTGTGCGTCCACCTCCCTCGTCTCCAGTCCTGCTCCAAAGGGCCACACTGAGGGACAATACCTGTGTTTTGTGCCATCTCACTGGGACAGCATACCCGGATAATTTCTACAGTATTCACAGATCTAGTGCAGCGTGTTCCCAAGAAGCCAGGCATGGCAGGCCTCAGGCTGCAACCCTCAGCTGGCTGTCCCTCCCTCCTCACAGCCATGCCAGCTCTTGCACCATCACCATGGCCACTGTGCCTGGACTGGAACCAGAGCTGATGGAAAGTAGCTGAGAAAGCACATCACTTCCTGCGGGAAGAAGATTCCACACTGTGAATCTGTTGCCCTAAGGCCTTCTCAAATCTCTAACTGTTCTGTGGATGTCAAGTGGCTACTGAGTGACCCCTGATTAGCTGCGGTGACCAGGTTGGGTTCTCCACCAGCCAGGTGGCACCACGTCAGGTACTACCATGTCTGTGTGCTGGGTTCCACTGAGCCCTTGGATGCAGGTTTTTCTTTCCAACCCCACTGGGCCTGACACTGAACCTGATATAAAGGAGAAATACAGTGGATGGGAGGGAAAATAAGTATAACACATATGCATTGCGTAGTTGGGATCATGGAGACAGTGGAGAAAAGAGAGAATGAAAGTCCCATACCATGGAAACCAAAAGAGTTCCACATACATACTCCAGTCCAACCCCACAACAAGCCCTGGGGTTAGGTGCATGCTCAGATGGGGACCCAAGAACGTATATTGTCTCCACCTTGCTACTGGTGCCTTGCCTCATTCTCCCAATGCACGTGGCTTATGAACTCCTCATATGCTCTGCCTCCTTCACGCTGGCCTGGGCTGGGAAACGCACAATGTATAAGGTCTGTGGCTTTTCCTTTTTTTTTTTTTTTTTTTTTTTTTGGTTTTTCAAGTTAGGGTCTCACTCTAGCTCAGACTGACCTGGAATTCACTATGTAGTCTCAGGATGGCCTCAAACTCACTGTGATCTTCCTACCTCTGCCTCCCAGGCCTGGGATTAAAGGCTTGCATCACTGTGCCCAGCTTGGCTTTTTTTTTTTTTTTTTAATGTGAAAGAGTGAGAGAGACACAGAGAGAATTGGTACACCAGGGTCTTCAGCCACTGCAATCAAACTCCAAACACATGTGCCCCCTTGTGCGTATGTGTGCATTGCTTTGTGCATCTGGCTTACATAGGACCTGAAGAGTTGAACATGGGTCCTTAGGCTTCACAGGCAAGTGCCTTAACCACTAAGCCATCTCTCCAGCCCAGCTTTTCCTTTTGACATTGAACAGGAATAGTCACCTCCTGCTTCCCTTAGAACTAGACACCAACAGAGAGCCCAGCACAAACTCCACCTATGGGTGAATTACCCTCTAGTCTCAGCTTCCTTAGCCGTCCCGCAGGGCTGATCATTTTCTCCATCTTGTAACTTAGTTGTAATGATAAATTTGCCCTAAGAGAGTAAACTTGGGTCCTACAAGAAAGCAAGTGCTTTATAAATGTGAGGGTTGTCGCTACTGTTGTTTTGCATTTCAGTTTCAGAACTAGGACAAGGGGAGGGGAAGAGAACATCCAAGGGGAAGGAGGAGCAGGGGTCCTCACCTCAAAGCGAGATATGAAGTCCTTCAGGTTTGGGAACACGTCCAGGCACTTGGGCTCAAATACTTGGGTCCTCTCGATCACATCATAAGCAATGAAATCCACAAAGGTGATCTGCAGAGAGTGGCGGGAAGCTGGAAACCTAGGGGAATGGTAATGCCTCCTCCTCCTCCTCCTCGTCTTCGTCCTCCTCCTCCTCCCCTCCCCTCCCCTCACTCCCCTTTACCTTGTCACCGGCAAACCATGGCCGCTTCCCTAGGAACTGCGAGAAGAGCTTCATGGTATCGGGAAGGTCCTTCAAGAACTCTGGCTTCAGTTTCTCCTGAGGTAGAAAACCTCTGTAAGCACAAGCTCTCTGACAGAGGCTGGTCATGCAAGGTTGTGCCCATCCCAGCTGGGCAGGGGAGTGGGCATCTTCCCAAGATTGAGCCTGGGTCTATAGCTCGGTCTTTAATTTAATGCATCCCCCCTCTACAGGCATCAGTTGCTATGTGTCAGCGTGGAGGGAAGTCGGATAGGAATTCACTGTCCCTGAGACTCACCACCAATGTTCCGACCACCTAGTGGGTCACACTCAGTAGTATGAGGGCACCTGGCAGCCTCTGGACTCAGATGTTATGCAGAATCAAAGATGCAAACTAGAAAAGCACTCCAGAAAAGAAATCGAATGTTCTACCTATTGGAGGAACAGTGAGGGATGTGTGGACTTTGGTGCAGTTTCCAAAAAGATCAAGTGAATTGGAGAGAGCAAAAGGAGAGAGGAGGAGGATCGAAGGCCTCTGGTCAAGTATGAGATGCTCATTGGGAACATCTGTTTTCACTGGGGATGTCAAGGATATACCTCTGAGAAGACAGTTGGGAAAAGTCCCCAGGCAAGGGTGCCCTTCCAGCCTCAGCCTACACTGCTTTCTCTCATAGTTTCAGTGTATATTACAGAAGCAATGATAGTGTTAGCCAACTGAAAGACACAGCACAGGGCAGAAATCAGTGTGACTAAAACATTATTGTCCGGATCCAGATGCTGTATTGTGGAGAGACTGTATTGGAAATTAAGGTTGGTGGGAGTTCTTTAGGGGTTGCATTTGATAACGTTATGGTTTGAGAGTCACATTGGGGACCCAACATTCAAAATACATGAGTGTATGGGGGACATCTGATTCACACCACCATACAAATCCTAAATTTTGCTTGAAAGTTCTGTTATTGGCAAGAAATACTATGTTGATTTTCCTGGTTTACTCCGTTCATTTTCAACAAAAGTCTGCCAAATACTTTTATGTTTTATTGACAGTTTTTAATCTTGTATATGATGTATTTTAGGAAATATTTTACCTTTTTATTTATTTATTAGAGAGAGAAAGAATGGGTGCACCAGGGCCTCTAGCCACTACAAACAAACTCCAGATGCATGCACTACCTTACCTGGGTACTGGGGAGTTAAACCTGGGTCCTCTGGCTTTTCAGGCAAGCTCCTTAACCACTAAGCCATCTCTCCAGTCCTAATGTATTTTTTTGAGGTAGGGTCTCACTCTACCCCAGGTTGACCTGGAATTCACTAGGTGGTCTCAGGGTGGCTTCAAACTCTTGGTGATTCTCCTACTTCTGCCTCCTGAGTGCTGGGATTAAAGCTGTGCACCACCACGCCTGGCCTATAATGTATTTTGATTATAATGTTGGTCTGCGTGTGTGTGTGTGTGTGCGTGTGTTTGGAAAAGTTGATTGGGGGGCTGGAGAGATGGCTTAGCGGTTAAGGTGCTTGCCTGCAAAGCCTAAGGACCCATGTTCGACTCTCCAAATCCCACGTAAGCCAGATGAACAAAGGTGAGGCAAGCACAAAGTTGCACATGCCCACTAGGTAGCACGATTGCCTGGAGTTTGATTGCAGTGGCTGAGGCCCTAGCACACCAATTCTCCCTCTCTCTCTCTCTCTCTCTCTCAAATAAAAAAAAAATAAAGAAAAGTTTGGTGGTTTTGTTTTTTGAGACAGTGTCCTGCTAGTCCAGGGGGACCCCAAACCCCATCTGCCTGCCTCAGCCTCCTGACGGTGCCACCATGAGCAGCTCTGTTGGCAATTTAGAACACCATTGAAGAGTGAGTAGCACTAAGGAGTTCAGGTGGCAAACACAAACAGAGAACACAGCAAAGCAGGGAAGGGTTCAGGCCCCTTTTCCAACCCTGCCATATCCCATAGACTCACAAAGTCGGGGCTGTAGCAAATTCTGGCCAGCACCATGCGGGTGTCCATAAGCTGGTTCTCCAGAATGTCAATACGGATCCTCTCCTCTTCTGTCTCCCCACCTGCAGCACACAGCACAGTCACCCTCAGCATCCCAGGTCAGCCATGCCCAGGTGAATGGTCGCTGTCCTCCACACCCTGCCTCAGGCCCCACTCACACAGGTTGTGCTTGCGGGCAATGTAGCGAAAGATGGCATTGCTCTGGGTGATCTTGTGTGCCCCGTCAATTAAGTAGGGCAGCTGGAAGGACAAGCAGAGACGATCAGATGGCATACAGTGTGCCAGCACCCCTTCCCTGGACAGACATAGGAGTTGCCTGTCTATGAAGATACTTTAGACTGAATGAAAGAGCTGGGAACACCATGTAGACCACCAGAAATGGAATAAGTAGGGCAGAAGCCCTGATTTGTGAACCCCCTCCATTGGGCAAGGAGACCAAGTGGGGCCACCCTCACCTTCCCCAATCCCCCTTCCCCAGCACCTACATTGGGAAAGTCCAGGCCCAGCTTGAATTTCTCATTCAGCCATTGGTTTTGGTCATAGTCAGGAGCTGTATGAACAAGATGATGTGAAAACAAAGGGTCCTCTGTGTAGAACCCCTGTTTCCCAAGGAGTCCGGGCCAAGACCCTCCACGCCCACCCCAGGCAGAGGATCAGCAATCTGACCCACTCGGCCTGAGGTGGTAAAGGCGATTATAAGAGCTATGGGTTTACAAAAAAAAAAAGGCACATGCTAAGGGAACCAAATCCACCTAGAGATACAGAGGGGTCTGCAATCTTTTCTTAGTTTTCCTGTTGGAAGACCAAACTGCTCCCTCAAAGAGGTTTCTGGAAGGAGCAGGGTCTGGGTCAGATGGAGGAGGCCTTCATAATGAGCTATAAGGGGACAGCCATGGGTTGCTGGCCACTAATGGGCAGGAAGTGGAGGGTGTCTGACCAGGAGGGTGTCATTACCGTCCCCCATGGTGTATCTTTTCTCCTCATAGCTTGAGTCTGTGTATTCCAGGAGCAGGCGGATGCCATGAGCCAGCTGTGAGAGAGGTGACCAGTGACAGGTCAGGGACGGTGGGAATCTTCCCCGGGTGACTTCACCTCCTCCTGATGAGCCCCACCTCCACTCCCGAAACCAGCACGTCCCATGTGAACACACACACACACACGCACACGCACACACACCTCCTGACAGGTGCAGAGGGCTCCAGCAGTTCCTGGAGAGGATCCATCTCCTAGAACCAGCCTCCATTCTACTCTGCCCCTCCCAGTCCCACCCTCTATGCTGGACCCCCTACTTACTCCGCGGATGTCCCAGTAACCCAGTGTCATGGGCATGGTGTCTGTGCAGTGGACTGAACAGAAGGGCTCTGTGCCAGGCAGGCCTCTGCTTTGCAAAAGTGCATGTGCAGAGGGGCATGGCCTGGCTGGGTCTGCTCTTCGGAACCCCGCCCCTTTCCCGCCCCAAGTTCCTACCAAGCCCAGGTTCAGGATCAAAGACCAGGCCCACCCGCAGAGAGGAGTCACTACCAGGCCCAGTGGTTCCCGGGAGGCTGGTTCCGAAACCAGGGAAGCCGAAAGCCAGGCCAGGCAGGCTTGCCAGCTGCTTAGTCGGGACCAGCAGTTCCCCCCACCATCCTCCTTTGCTGGGTCCACAGGGAATGAGTGGTGACAAAAGAACCGAACTGGTCTTCCTTCCTCCTGTTGTCTCCTTGCTGGCTTTGCCCCCGAGCTGTGGAGTGTCTGCTGGCTCTGAGCATTCAAAACACCAGGTCTGACCTGAGTGATTAATGCCTCACTTCTTCCATAGTAATTTAGAGAAATCAGGTGGCCTGCAAGGCTCTGCTGAGGTGGGGGAACTCAGAGACACGCCCCTGGACAGGCAGAGTGCGGGCCCCTCCGCCGATGCCCCGCCCCTTCAGGCAGAGCCCCTCCTCCCGCTCAGGTTCCAGCCTGCATCCAGGCTCAGGTTGCAGCCTCAGGCCTCAGCGGAGCCCCTACAGGTTTGTCCAGGAGAGGCCGCCGTGCATGACCTCTGAATTGGTGCAGGTCTTAGCAATTGTTTGTCAGGCTGAGTTTCATACACCTTAGTTTTGGGAGATAAAATTTCTTGATCCCATTGACAGTATGAATTTTTTAAAATATTTATTTATTTATTTATTTATTTAAGAGATAGTGAAGAGAGAGAGAGACAGACAGACAGACAGACAGAATGGGTGCCCCAGAGCCTCCAGCCACTGCAAACAAACTCCAAATGCATGGGCCACCTTGTGCATCTGGTTTACCTGGATCCTGGGGAAATCGAACTTGGGTCTTTAGGCTTCACAGGCAAGCACCTTAACCGCTAAGCCATGTCTCCAGCCCAACAGTATGATTTTTTTTTTAAGGTAATGGAAATTAAAATACTAATGTTGAAAGACATAGGACAGAGATGCTAGATTAGTGTCTATCCATTGGATCCCTCCTTATTGAAAAAAAAAAAAAAGTCATTGGCTTCCTACCACATAAGAGGCCCAGGAATAAGATGTTCCTTTAGCTGTCTGCAGTTTGTCTGTGAAAGACCATGAGTCAATTGGGAGCTCCCAGGAGAGATGTGGGGGATACGGGGCACATCGTCAGGGTCTCATAGCTGAGCGGAGTGGAGCCGGAGAAAGAAGGAGCTGGAGAGCAGGACAAAGAGGCCCTGCCAGCCAGGACAAGGACTCCGAGGGGCTGGAAATGGGTCCCAGAGAACAGGGCTCCAAGAGAGGAGAGAAAGCTATGCAGGAGGGGAAGAACTGGGCCAGCAGGTCCTCAGGGCCCAAAGCATCATCTCTGTGGGTGATCAGAGACTCAGAGAGGCAGTGAGGAGGTGTGGGGTTCAGGAACACATGAAGCAAGGGAGTGTATTCCCAGTGAGCTCACAGAGACTCACCGCAGTGTTGCCTGCTCCTCGGGACTGTTGTGTGCTCTACTCAGTGTGGACACTTCTAATTATTTAAAGGAACACTGTCTCCCCCCCTCCAAAATCAAAATATACTAGGTAAAATCAAGCTTAAGGCCTACATAAAGGCCAGTCAGCACTACACTGCAAGCTCCAGGCAGTCTCAGAAACACTATGAACCCCTGTCTCAAAGAGCAAAACCAAAAACAGAAAATAAAGAAGGAAAGACTGAAAGAATGAAGGAAAGAAAAGACACAGGATGGTTGTTCTTGGGGAATCTAGGAGATGAATTTTCAAAGACCTGCAAAGAGAAATGTGTTGTAGCAGTTGTCTGGCATGAATGGAGCTGGAGAACACACGGTGGGGATGATTATAAACCAATGATCCCAGACTGGTATCTGAGAGAAAGAGAATGGAGTCTCGGACAGAAATATTTTCAGACGCAGCATGCTGGGAAGAGTCAGAGAGAAAGAATGTGGGAGAGGGAGGAGAAGGACATGTGGATAATGAGAACAGCTGAGATGCTCTTTTGGCTTTTTCTGCAAATTTTATCAAAGCCTGTTATTATATCAAAATTAAAATAAAAAAAAATAGGAGCCACTCACCACACAATCCAGAACACACACACACATGCACACACACACACAAACACACCTGAAAAAAAGTTTCATGCAAAGAACTCATCTTTTATGCATGTACTTTTTTTTTTTTTTCTGAGGTAGGGTCTCACTTTAGGCCAGGCTGACCTGGAATTCACTATGGAGTCTCAGGGTGGCCTTGAACTCATGGTGATCCTCCTACCTCCGCCTCCCAAGTGCTGGGCGCTACCACACCTGTCTATTATGCATATAATTTTTTGCGTTCTAATTTTTCTCCCCTAATTGTTCATGTTCATATCTTACAAAGTGGGATCTCCTATCTACTAGACTACTAGCCTATAACAGGAGGTAATTTTGCCTTTCAGGACACACTTGGCAGGATAAACTGAACTTTTTTTTTTTAAGAATAGGTTTTTGTAATTAATTAATTTTTTATTTGGTTTTTCAAGGTAGGGTCTCACTCTGGCTCAGGCTGACCTGGAATTCACTATGTAATCTCAGGGTGGCCTCGAACTCACAGCCATCCTCCTACCTCTGGCTCCCAAGTGCTGGGATTAAAGGCGAGCGCCACCACGCCCGGCTCTGAACTTCTTTTTAAATAAATGTTCCATGACTGAGAACAGTGTACAGCAAGCTCCTACAAGTTAATGCCTTCTCTCTCTCAAATAAATAAATAAACAAATAAAAGAAGAAAGAAAAGCTACATATTTGGAGGGGCCCTAAGTGGTAGTCTCCTAACAACCTGGATGGGGGGATTGTAAATTAGGGGTCATGTCCAGGTGCACCGGTTACTTTGAATGCATATTGGTGGGGGGGGGGGCTACTAAACTTATGAGTTAAAAGACTGGTTACATTGTTTATGTGAGGGCTCCAGATAGTGAGTAGAAAAATGCCCTTCCAAATGACCTCATGAGTCAGGAGTCAGGGGTTTTTGGATTTCAGTTCCTGGACTCTGTTCTCAGGCTTATCATTAGTAATATGTAACTTATTATATAATATGTCTCTGCTCATTAGCCGTAACAGACATACACAAATCAGTTTATTCTTTTGGGACCTGTGACCCTGACGAGCTGCCTACAAAACAAGGTCTTCTTTCTTCCTCGTCCCTGTCAACACAGCCAGCCTCCTCCAACTGTCTGCACACCAGCCGTCCTCAGCAACCTGTGCCAGGCATGGGCAGCTGGTCACAAGACTATGAAGACGGATGAAATTCCTATGATCTGTGTGATCTGTAAGAGGAAGAAGCAAGAACGCCTGTGATGTTAAGTCCACCTGAGAGGGGGGTGGGAGATGGAGTCCTAACAGTGCCAAGGCCACTGAACCAGGAACACAGAACGCAGATATCCCAGTCCCAGGCTCAGATGTCCTAGTCAAATAGTGACCACAAATTCACACTTCTTTCATTCTTTCATTCTACATTGATGGGGATCTATCTTCCTCATTCAGTGTACTCATCATGCAACTCTCTTCTGGAAACATCCTCACAGACATTCCAAAAGATTGTTTTCACAGCTACGTGGGCATTCCTTATCCCAGTCAAGCTGACACGCACAAAAATTAACTATCCCATTTGGTGATAGAGAGCTTAGAAGAGAATTAATAACATTGTACTCTAGGGAAAAAGTGCTCAATAGCTCATCTTTTAACTGTTCTGAAGATGCTGGCTGGGTCCTTGGGGGAGAGGATGGATAATGAGAGAGCTTTACACAGGTAGGGATTCATCGGGCAGAAACAAGCACAAGCCATCACAACCAGCAAGGAATCACCAAAGAATCCTTATCAACTTCTAAGAGTGCCGTAAAATAGAACTGTGGACCCAAGGGACTTGGTTCCACATGTCTTCCTGGAGGCGCTATAAATGTAGTCTCAACCTGGAGGGATGGCTTAGTGGTTAAGGCATTTCTAAGGATCCAGGTTCAAGTCCCCAGGACCCACGTCAGCCAGTTGCACAAGGGTACACATGTGTCTGGAGTTCATTTGCAGTGGCTAGAGGCCCTGATATGCCCATTCTCTCTACCTGCCTCTCTATAAATAAATAAATAAATAAATAAATAAATAAATAAATAAATAAATAAATAAATGTATTATCACGGGAGAACAGGCACATAATCTATTATAATAGCTGTGGTGGTTTGATTCAGGTGTCCCCCATAAACTCATGTGTTCTGAATGCTAGGTCCCCCAAGCTGATGGGAATTTGGAAATTAAAGCCTCCTGAAGGAGGTATGTTATTGGGGCAGGTTTATGGGTTTTGTAGCCAGCTTCCCCTCGCCAGTGTTTGACACACTCTCCTGCTGCTGTTGTCCACCTGAGGTTGCCCAGGAGAGGATGTCCAACCTCTGCTCATGCCATTGTATTCCCCTGCCATCATGGAGTTTTGCCTCGTCAGTAAACCAAAATAAACCTTTTCCTCCCACAAGCTGCTTTTGGTAAAGCTGCTTTGTGCCAGCAACATAAAGCTGACTATAACAATAATACAGAACTATGACAGCCTGCAGGTCTCAGTGAATGCAGTGTGACAGGCTGCAGGTCTCAGTGAGTGCAGTGTGACAGGCTGCGGGTCTCAGTGAGTGCAGTGTGATGGGCTGCAGGTCTCAGTGAGTGCAGTGTGACAGGCTGCAAGTCTCAGTGAATGCAGTGTGACAGGCTGCGGGTCTCTGTGGATGCAGTGTGACAGGCTGCAGGTCTCTGTGAACACAGTGTGACAGGCTGCAAGTCTCAGTGAGTGCAGTGTGATAGGCTGCAGGTCTCTGTGGTTGCAGGTCGGGTCTCAGTGACTGCAGTGTGACAGGCTGCAAGTCTGAGTGCAGTGTGATAGGCTGCAGGTCTCTGTGGATGCAGTGTGACAGGCTGCAGGTCTCAGTGACTGCAGTGTGACAGGCTGCAGGTCTCAGTGAGTGCAGTGTGATAGGCTGCAGGTCTCTGTGGATGCAGTGTGACAGGCTGCGGGTCTCAGTGAGTGCAGTGTGACAGGCTGCGGGTCTCAGTGAGTGCAGTGTGACTGGCTGTGGGTCTCTGTGAACACAGTGTGACAGGCTGCGGGTCTCAGTGAACGCAGTGTGATAGGCTGCAGGTCTCAGTGTGTGCAGTGTGATAGGCTGCAGGTCTCAGTGAGTGCAGTGTGACAGGCTGCAGGTGTTGATAGGCTGAGGTCTGTGAGTGCAGTGTGACAGGCTGCAGGTCTCTGTGGACACAGTGTGACAGGCTGCAGGTCTCAGTGAGTGGTGAGGCTGCAGGTCTCAGTTAGCACAGTGTGACAGGCTGCAGGGTCTCAGGCTGCAGTGCAGTGTGATAGGCTGCAGGTCTCAGTGAGTGCAGTGTGACAGGCTGCAGGTCTCAGTGAACACAGTGTGACAGGCTGTGGGTCTCAGTGAGTGCAGTGTGACAGGCTGCAGGTCTCAGTGAGTGCAGTGTGACAGGCTGCAGGTCTCAGTGAGTGCAGTGTGACAGGCTGCAGGTCTCAGTGAACACAGTGTGACAGGCTGTGGGTCTCAGTGAGTGCAGTGTGATAGGCTGCAGGTCTCAGTGAGTGCAGTGTGACAGGCTGCAGGTCTCAGTGAGTGCAGTGTGACAGGCTGCAGGTCTCTGTGGATGCAGTGTGACAGGCGGGTCTCAGGTCTCAGTGTGAAGACTGCGGGTCACAGTGAACACAGTGTGACAGGCTGCGGTCTCAGTGAACACAGTGTGATAGGCTGCAGGTCTCAGTGAGTGCAGTGTGATAGGCTGCAGGTCTCAGTGAACACAGTGTGACAGGCTGCAGGTCTCAGTGAGCTGCAGTGTGACAGGCTGCAGGTCTCAGTGAACACAGTGTGACAGGCTGCAGGTCTCTGTGGATGCAGTGTGACGGGCTGCAGGTCTCAGTGAGTGCAGTGTGATAGGCTGCGGTCTCAGTGAACACAGTGCGATAGGCTGCAGGTCTCAGTGAGTGCAGTGTGATAGGCTGCAGGTCTCAGTGGGTGTCAGGCTGAGTGTCTCAGTGAACACAGTGTGACAGGCTGCAGGTCTCAGGCTGCAGGCTGCAGGCCTCAGTGAACACAGTGTGACAGGCTGCAGGTCTCAGTCTCAGTGTGACAGGCTGCAGGTGTGACAGTGTGACAGGCTGCAGGTCTCAGTGAGTGCAGTGTGACAGGCTGCAGGTCTCAGTGAGTGAGTGTGACAGGCTGCAGGTCTCAGTGAACACAGTGTGACAGGCTGCAGGTCTCAGTGAGTGCAGTGTGACAGGCTGCAGGTCTCAGTGAGTGCAGTGTGACAGGCTGCAGGTCTCAGTGAACGCAGTGTGACAGGCTGCAGGTCTCAGTGAGTGCAGTGTGACAGGCTGCAGGTCTCAGTGAACGCAGTGTGACAGACTGCGGGTCTCAGTGAACACAGTGTGACAGGCTGCGGTCTCAGTGAGTGCAGTGTGACAGGCTGCAGGCCTCAGTGAACACAGTGTGACAGGCTGCGGGTCTCAGTGAGTGCAGTGTGACAGGCTGCAGGTCTCAGTGAACACAGTGTGACAGGCTGCAGGTCTCAGTGAACACAGTGTGACAGGCTGCAGGTCTCAGTGAACGCAGTGTGACAGGCTGCAGGTCTCAGTGAACACAGTGTGACAGGCTGCGGGTCTCAGTGAACACAGTGTGACAGGCTGCAGGTGTCGGTGAGCTGCAGTGTGACAGGCTCAGGTCTCTGTGAGCAGGAACATGGTATGGTATGCATCCCTGGCAGGAAGAACCAGGATGCACATTCATGGCTGTGCCACATCTGCAGGTCTCTGAATCCCTGTCTCTACTTAGGCTCTGCTGCCTGCAGGTGTCCTCTCCTGGCCTGCTGCGTAATTGTCATGGGGACCATCTTTCTTTCCTCATCTCTTTCTTTTCTGGGAAACTGAATTAAATTTCTTCAGTGCTTTCAAATTATAATGCCTTTATCTGACAAAGGCTTTGTTATAGTTTTCTGGAAATACAATTTGAGAGTCATCACAAATAATATAATCAAAACTAGTGGTGGGGGTGAGTTTAAAGGTGATTACGTTAGGAAGAAGAAACTGATGCAAAGAAAACTAAAAAGTTAAAAATTCCCCAAATCATGAAATTGATAAGGCAAATTTTATCTACAAGAAGGAATGCTAGGTAAAGACTAAACATTATAAACATACATGTGCATGGGGTGGTGATGTGTACAGTTCTTTAAATGTACAACTCATAATTTGTTTTAGTATTTGTTCATTCATATATTTATGTATGATGCAGGGCATCCAACCCACGACCTGATGAATGCTAGGCAAGCACTCAACTGCTGGGCTCAAACCCCCAACCCCACTATGTTTGACATAAAATGGTAAAGAGTAAAACCTAAGAATATATATGCACACCAAACTCATCTAATTAAGAAAAGTAGACTTTAATAAACAAGAGATGGGGTTAGGGAGATGGCTCAGTGGTCCAAGGCACTTGCTTGCAGAGTCGGCCAGCTCATGTTCAATTTCTCAGGCACCACATAAAGACAGACTGAAAAATAAGCACAAGTGTCTTGCATTGTTTTTAGTAGCAAGATACTCTGGCACACCCAAACACTCACAATGCACATGTGTACACAGACACACAAATGAATAAAATTTGGGTTTGGGGACATGTCCCAGCAGCTAAAGGCATTTGCTTGCAAAAGCCTGCCAGTCTAGGTTTTATTCCCTAATACCTACATAAAGAGAGGTGCAGAGTGGCACATGTGTCTGAAGGTCATTTACAGGGGCACAAGGCCCTGGCGCACACATCCAACTCCCTTCTCTCTCATAAATAAAATAAATAAAAATAAGTGGGGCGTGGTGGCACACACCTTTAATCCCAGCCCTCGGGAGGCAGAGGTAGGAGAATTGCCATGAGTCTGAGGCCACCCTGAGACTACATAGTGAATTCCAGGTCGGCCTGAGCTAGTGAGAGACCCTACCTTGAAAAACCAAAAAGAAAAAAGAAAAATAAATAAATAAACATGAAGAGAATTTGAAGTGATATCAATAAAATTTGAATATCATTTGTTGAATAAGTATTCATCGAGGCCTTACTATGGTCAGTGGCATTTGATAAAGAATTAGGAGAAGACAAAGGTGGAAGTGAAATTTTATTGACAGAATAGCTCAGAACATAGGGAGGGGTCCCTGACCAGCTTGTAGCTGACTGCAGAAGGGAATTAGGTTTTTATTACTTTTTATTGCTTTGGAATGTCCCTCCCATTCTGGCCCATCCTTGGATTGCTCTTCAGGAGTGTAGGCTCAGTTACAGCACTGTTTCTGGGCTTGGAATTGGATTCCCTGGCTTGGTCCATTCAGCGGAGATCCAGACCCCATGTTACTTAGGTAAACAGAAACCACAGGGGGAAGATTCAAGCCCTGGAGGAGACCCAAGCTCAGGAATCAGGGCTCTAGTATCATCTGGGAACCAAGAACTACATGGGGGAGATCTGAGCCTGGGAGCAGGGGCCTTCTCATTTATCATCCTTGAGCCCCCAAACTCTGGGGCCAGTGAGGAAGCTCTGAGCCCCAGCAGAGATCCTGGAAGCTGCAGTCTTAGTGCCATCTTGCCCTCCCAGGGCACCCACCTTCCTGGAGTCCCCAAGATTCTGGGGCTACTGGTCTCAAAGATAGCAAAATACATGACCTTCAGCCATTAACACCGGATAAAAGAAAGCAAATAATTAACAAAAAGGATATGTAGTGTGTGTGTATTTCTCACTGAAGTGTAGCTTACATGCAGTACCTGCAGCTCTTCAGTGCCTGCCTAAGTAGGTTTTCCATCAGTATACTTGAGGTCATCATTACCCAAAGCTTGATAAGGAACATTTCCAGCACTCCACAAGCTCCCTCTGTCCAGGTCAACAGTCATCTGACCCCCATCACACTTTTCACGTAAAAGGAATGACACAGTATGTGTGTTTTTGTATGTCTGGATCTTTTACTCAGCATTATGTCAGGTGAAGCTCACTCATGCTGTGGCCTACAGCGTTACTATATTCATTTTAAAGTAGATCATACTTTTTCATTGCATGCATAATGGACTTTCATTAATTAACCACGATTCATTTGCCCAGGTTCTGCTGATGGAATTTGAGTTGCTCTCAGTTATGGGCTCTTTCAATCAAAGCTGTTTTCGACATTTTCTGCAGTCTCACCCATCTTCTGGAAGACAGCAGCACTCTTTCATTCTTCTATTCTTTCTTTATTTCTTTCATTATTTCTTTTTTTTTTTTTTCATCTTTCAAGGTAGGGTTTCACTCTAGCCCAGGCCAACCTGGAATTCACTCTGTAGTCTCAGGGTGGTCTCGAACTGACAGTGATCCTCCTACATCTGCCTCCACCGAGTGCTTGGATTAAAGGCATATGCCACCATGCCCAGCTGCACTCATTCTTTTCTCTTTCTTTCTTTCTCCCTTTATCTTTCTTTCTTTCTCCCTTTATCTTTCTTTCTTTCTCTTTCTTTCTTTTTTTTATTGACAACTTCTTTAATTGTAGACAATATCCCATGGTACTTCCCTCTCTCCCCCCACTTTCCCCTTTGAAACTTCACTCTCCATCATATCCTCTCCCCCTCTCAAACAGTCTCTCTTTTCAGTTTGATGTCATGCTCTTTTCCTCCTATTATGATGGTCTTATGTAGGTAGTGTCAGGCACTGTGAGGTCATGGGTATCCAGGCCATTTTGTGTGTGGTGGAGCACGTTGTAAGGAGTCCTACTCTTCCTTTGGCTCTTACATTCTTTCTGCCCCCTCTTTTGCATTGGACCCTGAGCCTTGGAAGGTAGGTTTGAGATGTTTCAGTGCTGAGCACTCCTCTGTCTCTTCTTCTCAGCACCATGGTGCCTTCTGAGTCATCCCAAGGTTGTCACCATCTGAAAACAGAAGCTTCTCTAAACAAAAGTGAGAGTAACATTAATATATGGGTGTGGACATTAAGAGAAGTGCTTACTGGGCAGTTTGGTGACAGGCTGCACTCATTGTTATTGGAAGGAATTCTTGGGTCACAGGTAGCTACTTGCTCAGCTCTAGTTGATGTCACCAGTATCCCAAAGTGCTTGTCCCATCAGCAATGCATGGGAATTCCAGACACTCCACAAACTCCCCAGTACCATCAGCCCAGTCGATGTCAGCCATTCTGGTGGGAATTCACTAGGGCCTTGTGGGGTTTATAACTACTCTGCTGTGTGTAATGGTGTCATGGCTTCATGTGCTTCCATTTGGATATTCACTTTGGGAACTGTCTGCTTGGGACTTGATGCAATCTTGAAGGTGTATTTCTGGAGATACTGTTTTTGGATAAGAGATATTTGTTGATTTGCAATCATTTCTCCCACATGAACCTGGCCTGAATGCCTACTTGCAAACTAAACCACTAATTCTGGTACCATGAATAGAAATCACTGAGCTACTAGAAACTTCTTTTGAATCTTCAAAAGGTGTGATCTCTTACCTGACTTCCAGAGTATGCGATACAGATGAACTATGAGAAATAAATCTGTATTAGGAGAAACCCCATGCTAAAGATATATTTTTAATATGTTATTTATTTGAGAGAAAGAGGTAGATAGAGAGAAAAAGAGAGAATGGGCACGCCAGCCAGGCCTCTAGCCACTACAAATGAAACTGCAGACACATGTGCCACCTTGTGCATCTGGCTTACGTGAGTCCTGGGGAGTCCAACCTGAAGCAAACCTGGGTCCTTGGGCTTCACAGGCAAGTGCCTTAACCACTAAGCAATCTGTCTAGTCCAGGATACTTTTTATAAGAGTGTGAAGTGGCAATGTAGCAATATAAGCATATTTTTTAAACTTTTTTTTTTTTTTTAAATGTAGGGTCTCATTCTAGCCCAGGCTGACCTGTAATTCACTGTGTAATCTCAGGGTGACCTTGAACTCACTGTGAGCCTCCTATCTCTGCCTACCAAGTGCTGGGATTAAAGGCATGCACCACCACACATGGCATCAAAATATTTTATTTTTATTGATTGATTTGTGTATGTGTGTGAGAGAAAGAGAGAAGGAAAGAGAGAGAGAGAATGGGCAAGCCAGGGCCTCAAGCCACTGCAAATGAACTTCAGGCGGATGCACCACCATGTACATCTGGCTTACTCTAATTCTGGGGAATCAAACCTGGGTCCTTAAGCTTTGCAGGCAAGTAGTTATTTACCAGTGAAAGGCATCGAAAGGTTTTAGCACCAAGAAAATTGTAACAAAGTTCATCTTAAAAGACAGGCAACATAGGTGATCTGAAGATCAAGAATGGGGTCAGAGGCTGGAGAGATAGCTTAGCAGTTAAGGTGTTTGCCTGCAAAGCCAAAGGACTTCAGTTCAATTCCCGAGAACCCACGTATGCCAGATGCATAAGGTGATGTATGTGTCTGGAGTTCGTTTGCAGTGGTTGGAGGCCCTGGCACACCTCTTATCTCGCTTTCTCTCTCTCTCTCTCTGTCTCTCTCCCTCTTTCTCTCTCACTCTCTTAAATAAATAAATAAATAAATAAATAAATAAATAAATAATTTATTTATTGGAAGAAAAGAAAGCAGTCAGAACACTCTATACTTGGGAAACAATGACAGCTTCCATTTCCTTTCCTTTTCCTTGACCCCAGAAAACCATTGGTACATCCCTGGAAGTGTGAGAAGAGCTTCATCTTGTCAAGGAAGCCGTCTAAGTACTCTGACTTCCTTTCGCCTTAAGCAGAAAATGGCTGTCATAGCCTGCGACATAAGTCTAGCCAAGGTGAGCAGCTGTCCTGCCCGACACTGGGAAAGGACAAATGCCCAAACATCACTGTAATGTTCCAGCACTTAAGGGACTCCTGCTAGTACCAGGCCCTTCTGTCAGCGTCCATGTGGATCCCAACAGGAATAGAACACCTCCAAATCTGTCACCATTTTAAGTCCACACTTCTATGGGGAGGGCACCTGGCCCGTCTGGACTCCCAACGCTGAGTGGAATGAAAGACAGAGAATGATGAGGACTGGGGAGAAAAAGTCAAAGATCTGCTCAATGTAGTGGTCAACGAATGAATGGCTACTTGAGAGTTTCCATCAGCTGAGAATTTGAGGCCTGAATGGAGGAAGGAGAGGAAGTCCTACCCTGGGCTGTCTATGAGCAAAATGGGCTGCCTCGTGCAAATGTGGAAACAGCACTGGACAACAGTTGAGCAGAGGTCAGAGGTCAAGGATCACATGATAGTCCTTTGTCATCCTGGGCTTCTTTTTATAAACTGAGTTTGTTTATTCCAAGAGTACACAGATAGTGTGAGCCAGAGCCCAGGACACGGGTCAAGCCCAGAAGTAGAGAGGGAGTTCTGGACATGGACTTTACACTCTGGAATCTGAGGGTCCACTTTGGGGAGGACAGAATGTATCCCTAGATCAGTGTGCCCTGAAGTCCACTTCACACAGCCGAGTGCTATGAAGGAGACTGATGGCCACGTGGAGAATGAACTGGATTTTAATTAGCTCTTGTGAGTTAAAAGGGAAACGAGACTATGGAGATGGGGACCAGAGTCCTGGTGCCTGGTTCAAACACTACCTGGCAGAGCCAGGGGGCATAAGAGGATTCAGAAACCCTGCACACCCAAGTTAGAATCAGTTGCTTGGTTTTCTCTTTGTGCCAACCACCTGTTTGCAGGCACAACCACACCCACTCATTATCTGTGGTCTGCAGATGCTTTCAGTAGGGGAAAAGGCATCCAGTAGGGGAACCAAGAGTGGCCAAGACGTACTAGCCCTTCGTGCCAAGCATTTGCTAACCTCCACTGTAGGCTGATACTTATTTTAGTTTGATTTAATATATTTGTCTGTTTACCTACATAATTTTTGGGTTTTTTTTTTTTTTTTTTCAAAGTCACTCTAGCCCAGGCTGACCTAAAACTCACTCTATAGACCTAGGCTGGCCTCAAACTCACAGTGATCCTTCTACCACAGCCTTCTGAGTGTGGGCAGCCTATTTCACTTTTATCATTCTTCAGCTAACTTCTCTTTTTCCCTGATGTTGTTATTTCATGTGTCTTTTAGGTTAAAATTTAACAAATGCTGGCACAAATAATTTTGGTCTTACCAGTATCACGAAGACTTAGCTTCAGTGACCTTGCATGGTCTTTACTGATTAATCATTGACTTCACAGCTACCCTCCTGTCCTGGCTTGTTTCCTACGTGCGGCATGCAGCAGCAGATGGTGGCATAGGGACAGCACTCAGCCGGCCTCTGATCCAGATCTGTGCATTGCTACAGGTGGGGGCAGGCTATGTCTGACTAACCCATGAATGCATGACTAGATGCTTCTCTGATGAGTCCAGGTTCCTTGTGCCTGAGTTGATATAAAATGCTCACAGCACTTCCAACCACTGCACTGGACTTTGCAAGCTGTGCCTTCATGTCTCAGAGCATGCTCTTCCAAGGGCAGATGAAGCTGTTTAAATGCTTATGTGAGAGAGAAAGACACGGAGTCTCTGGCTCAGACCCCAATGTCTTTACATGGATAATCATTTGCATGCCATTCCATACTTCTTTGGGGAAGATAGTTATTCCTAGAGCTCTAGGTCCCCAAGACAAGGGGTACAGCTGGCTGAAGCATCCCGACAAGCCAATTTTTTGTTAAAGATCTGTGATTAATTCTTTCAACTATATTTATTTGTTTATTTGAGAGAGAGAATGGGCACACCAGGGCCTCCATCCTCTGCATGTGCCACTTTTTGCATCTTGCTTACGTGGGTCCTGGGGAATTGAACCTGGGTCCTTTGGCTTTGCAGGCAAGCACCTTAATCGCTAAACCATCCCTCCAGCTCCCTACCAGCCAGTTTTTACAATTTCCAAATTTCCTGAACATTGATATATGTCAGGCACTGTCATACCTATCAGGGATGATAAGCCAAACAAACCCAGATCACGGACAATGTATTTATGGTTGCTGAGTGGGGTGAAAACACCCATAACACCAATGACAAATAGTGAGGAATTCTTATGAAAAACTTTACCTGAGGGGGGGAAAAAAAAGAGAGATCCATATCAGGGAAGGTTCCAGGTAAGGAGGACAAAAGGTGTCCATCCAGCCTGGACAATGATTCAGCCTAGCATCTCTCTGAAGCATGACACACAGCTAGCTGCACATGGCTGGTGGCAGCACTGCACACTGCAGAATGAATGAGGAACCCAGGCACAGAAAGGCCACTTCCTCTAGGAATTCCAGGGTGGGCAACACAAGATCACTGACAGAGAACAACAAGAAACAGAAGTGATCAATATACTGTGGTGACCACTGGAAACCTCCCCACATCCCATCCACACACACACACACACACACACACACACACACACACACACCTGTTAGTGGACAATAGAACAAAGGCTACCCAAGCAAGTCGATGCAGTCGTTCCTGAAAGCCACAAACGCATTAAGGTAAGGCACAGAGTAAGTGTGTTTCAGACTTCACCGGGAACACACAGGGCTGGCGAGTGAGGCCTGAGCACCAGCAGTGCTGGTCTCTCTGAACAGAGCGGAGCATGGGGTCAGTTGAGCTGCTCAAAACACAGCACAGGACCATGTGGTTAGATTAGGGGCAGAGATATGTAAGGGATGTCAGGGACTTTGCTGATGAAATGGTGAGTTGAAAATTACAGAGGCTTGGCTGTGGGGAGTGATGTTGGGTTGAATGATGTTAGAAAAAGAGAGAAGCCGGGAGTGGTGGTGCATGCCTTTAATCCCAGCACTCGGGAGGCAGAGGTAGGAGGATCGCTGTGAGTTTGAGGCCACCCTGAGACTGCAGAGTGAATTCCAGGTCAGCCTGGGATAGTGTGAAACCCTACCTCGGAAAAAAAAAAGAGAGAGAAAGAGAAAGAGAGAGGATGATCACCTACAGAAGAGAGGGAAAGGAATGGAAAGAATGAGAAAGGAGTAAGAAGGATGACAGAAAGATGACCAGCTGTGTCCCAATGCCCAGGACCGCAGGTGCACTGACAGATCCTGCCCACTAGTCCTGGATGACGGGGTCCTACTTGTTACCCCACGTGGCTACTTTTTTTCCTTGGAGAGAGACAGAGAGAGAGTGAGAGGAAGACAGATAGAGCACCCCAGCAGCCTCTCAGCCCCTGCGAACAAACTCCAGATGTGTGCGCCCCCTTGTGGTCAAGTACAGCACTGTGCCCTTGCGTCACTTTGCATCTGGCTAAAAGAGGGACCTGGAGATTGGAACCAGCGTTCTTAGGCTTAGCAGGCAGGAGCCTTAACCACTAAGCCATCTCTCCAGCCCCCCACATGGCTACTTTTAAGTACACAGGTCTTGACCGGAAGCAGCTGGTCTTCATGGAGGCAGAGACCTTCTTCAGGCCCTGCGAGTGGGAGGAGAAAGCAGGAGCTCAGGTCTGTGGCCTCACTTCAAGAATAGCCAAGAGAGTTGAAAATATAAATGTAAGCCGGGTGTGAGGGCGCACACCTTTAATCCCAGCACTTGGGAGGCAGAGGTGGGAGGATCGCTGTGAGTTGGAGGCCAGTTTGAGATTGCAGAGTGAATTCCAGGTCAGCCTGGGCTAGAGTGAGACCCTACCTCGCAAAACCAAAAAAAAAAAAAAAAAAAAAAAAGACAAATGTAGGAAATCTACTCAACTACACAGTAAAATCAGTTCCATTCTCCCCATTTAGCCAATGAAATGAAATGCTGAAGCAGACATGTTAAGATACCTCCTTTTTCTCCCAAGACGAAGAAGGGCTGAGGCCAGCCTGGCTCCGTGACTGCTACTCCATGCTCTCTCTGCCTGCTCCCCTCCTGCCTTCCCCCGACGAGACCCTGGCACTCCCTGCCCACTCCTGTTTCTCACGGGAGCTCCTTCCTGGCTCCTCTCTAATGAAAAGGAGAAAGGACTTAGGCACAAATAAGGGCTGAGACTTGCCTGTGTGGCTTGGAAGAGAGCCTAGGTCTCACCCAGTGACTCAGCAAATCCTGGATATTGAGGTAACCACAGCCAAAAGACTTGCCAACTCTAACCATTCACCTAAAGCCAAAACTTCTCCACCTGAGCCCCGAGCCCAGTCTCACTGAGCCCCAACTACTTCATCTCTAGCTCTGATGCCAGAAAACCAGATAAAGGACACTCAGATGGGCTGGGGCCACCTCCTATAGAAAACTCTCAGATCAGATCTAAGGGTCTGTAAGGAGCCAGAGCCGCCTATTCCCAACAAGACAGGCCCATCGATGTTCGTTCAGAACAAGGCCTCCTGCACTCCACCACACCTCGGCCTCAACGTCAGGTCGGCTCTTGCACATCCCAAGGCCGCTCAGCCTGGACCAGAACAAGAGCTGATGAGAACTAGCTGAGAAAATTCATCACTAGATGAGAAGAAGGAAAGGAGATTCAAGAATGAGAAAATAAATTACTGTATTAATGTGTACAACATTCAAATCTGAGGGTAAAAAAAGGTAGATTGCGGGGCGGGGGGGGGTGCTGGAGAGATGGTTCAGTAGTTAAGATGCTTGCCTGCAGTGCCTAATGACCGGATTTATTTCACAAGTACCCACTTAAAGCCAGATGTACAACAAAGTGGTACATGTGTCTGGAGTTTGTTTGAGGTCGCTAAAGGCCCTGTTGCACACATTCTCCCCACCCCACCCCCTCTTCCCCACTCTCTCTCTCTGCTTGCAAATAAATAAACAAAATATTTAAAAAGTAAAAGGTAAATTTTTGTTGCGATGAGGCATGAGGACGCTGTGTAACCCATGATTAGCTGTGAGGTGATAGCTAGAGTCGGCACACCAGCCTTCATTAGTACCATGTGCACCTCACAGGCTGATGCCTGATGCTGTCAGCTTCACTCACCCCCAGGATAGGAGGGTATTTCCCCACATACCACTGGACCTGACGCTATAGAGACAGAAAAGCCAGAGAATCTGAATGACATGAGAGCATGAGACTATTTCACAGAAGAGCACAGGAGATGTGGAAAAGAGAAGAATAAGGATGCAAGGGGGAAAACAAGATAAAAATCCTCCGAGAAGGGCCCCACATGGCTACTCAAATCTAGCATCAACCACAGCCTGGAGTGGCAGAGCCGCCCCCATCAGTGATGCAAGTGGAACAAACCATTCAGTGGAGCAGGTGTAACTATCATGGTGGGGCTTCGAATCAATCCGACTTCGTTTCACCTTCTTAATTTCAGGAGCATCAACATTCCTCACAGCATTCCTGAGCAGCAAACCCAGGCTGCATAAGGGTGCAAGACTTGTTTCCTTTTGGCTCAAAACAGGGAAAGAGCCTGATGTGGTAGTGCACACCTTTAATCCCAGCACTTGGGGGGCAGAGGTAGGAGGATCGCCATGAGTTCAAGGCCACCCTGAGACTATATAGTGAATTCCAGGTCAGCCGGGGCTAGAGCAAAACCCTACCTTGAAAAAAAAAAAGGGGGGGGGGGCTGGAGAGATGGCTTAGAGGGTTAAGGTGTTTGCCTGCAAAGCCAAAGGATCCCGGTTTGATTCTCCAGGACCCACATAAGCCAGATGCACAAGGGGGTGCATGCATCTGGAATTCATTTACAGTGGCCAGAGGCCCTGGCATACCATTCTCTCCTTGTCTTCCTCTCTCTCTCTACACCCCCTCTCAAATAAATAAATAAATAAAATATTTTTTTAATATTTCACTTCAACTTCTTTAAAAAAAAAAAAAAAAAAAAAAAAAAAAAAAAAAAGGACAGTACTGAATGCTGCCCTTAGAAGCCAGAGGCAGACAGAGAGTTTAGCACAGTCACTACTAGTGCTGGGACCTTGAGCCTGCAATTTAACCTTCCTCAGGTTTCTTTTCTGTCCAGTGGGATTCGTAATTGCATCCACATTGAAGAAATGCAATGATAAATTTAACTCAATAGCTCTAAGATATTAAGCACAGGTCCTGGCAGAAAGCCAATGTGCAACATATCCTTGTACTTCTTCAGCCTCCAGGTATGGGAAGCCGGGGTGGAAAGGGAAAGGAGAGAACTAAATCCAAGAGGTGAAATAACCAGGGCGTCACCTCACAGCGGCCAACACAGCCCCTCAGATTTAGAATCGCATCCAGGCACATGGGTTCAAATACACGGTGCTGGTCAAGCACATCATAAACCGGGAAATCTGTAGGAAGTTAAGGGTGCGTGAGCTAGAATCAGATCAACAGGAAGGGTAACCCCCTTCTTGCCTCCTTCCTTCACTTCCCTTCACCTTGGCTCCTGCAAACCGTGGCTGATGTCCCAGGTAGTGAGAATGGAGCTTCATCTTCTCAGGAAGGCCCTCCGCAAGCGCTGGCTTCTGTTTCTCCAGAGGCAGAAAACAGCTGGCACCTGCCTCTGGCACCAACTCTGAAGCAGAAAGGCTGGCGTCTCAGGACAGTGCAAATCTCAGCTGGCCAAAAGAACAGCCACCTTCCCAAGGCAGGGCGTGGGTCAGTGTCCACACTGCCATTTCACGCTAGGCATTTTATTGATCAGACTCTTGCTTGGGGGAAGCATGTGTCAGAGGTGATGAGAATTCAGATGGGAACACCACACTGTCCCTCAATCTGTCACCACTAATGTCCAAACCAGTGCTGTGGGTCAGACCCACAAATTACTGAGTACCTGGCAAGGTCTGAACCCAGAGAACCAGTAGAACCAGAGAAGGAAACCACCAAAAGATCTCAGGAGGAGAGACAAAGTTCTGCCTGGGAAGATGCTAAAAGATCAGGATGAATATTTGAGGAGCATGTATAAAGCTGAGGAGTGCTTATGTTGAAAAGAAGAAGGAATGTAAGCCCTTCAACTTGCCAATAATTTGATCTTAATTTTTTAAATATATTTTATTTATTTATTTGAAAGAGAAAGAGGCAGAGAGAGAGAGAGAATGGGCACTCCTGGGCCTCCAGCCACTGCAAACAAACTCCAGATGCATGCACCCCCTTGTGCATCTGGCTTACTTGGGTCCTGGAGAGTCGAACTGGGATCCTTTGGCTTTGCAGGCAAATGCCTTAACCACTAAGCCATCTCTCCAGCCCCTTTTTAAAATTTTTTAAAAAATGTTTTATTTATAATTTGATATTAAAGACTAGAAGTCAGGATTTCAGGGAGAAGCTTTGGAAATAGGAGGTAATGTTCATGATTCTATATCCTAAGAGGAGTGGAGAGGGAGGCAGGTAGAGTGCAGGAGAAAGAGGCCATGCTGGTGAGGACAGAGACTCTGAGGATCTGGGGAAGTGTCCGGAGCACAGGGACTTCTTCAGAGAAGGAAGGAGGGGAAGGACTGGGCCAGCAGCCTCTCACAGCAGAGTCCCCAGGGGCCAGGAGCATTCTCCCTGTAGGTGACAAGGGACACTGCAAGGCCATAGAGAGCAGTGGAGATCAGGAATATAGAAAGGTGTCTGAACGAGGGACTGTCATCAGTAATGACCTTACAGAAACTCACCCCCGGTTCTGCCTGATCCCCTGGACTTCCGTGTGTTCCATCCCAACTGTAGACTGTGGGATGTCTAAGTTTAGTGGGACACTGTGCAGGAAAATCAAAATATATTGGATGAATTTTGGCTTAAACGCTAAACAGTGACTGAAATGAATTCCTTAATTCCATCGTACTCTATGCATACATAGCATCCCAACACTATGAAGGCAAATTTGGACAAATTCTACATATAATAGCTGCAGAATTTTAATGTACTACACTTGGCACAAGACCCACAAACAAGTTAAATATATTCTATCTCACTGAAAGGTTTTTATAGTCCCTTATGCATATCTGTCAAGGGAAATTGAATGATGTCTTGGTTTTTCAGACACAGCATGCTGGGAAAAGTCAGCGAGAAAATGGGGTGGAGGAGGGAAGGGGATGTAGACAAAGAGAAACCTGGGGTATACAGGTGTTCTCTGGACTCTTTTCCTAATTTTCTCAATGTCTGGTGCCATATCAAAATTAAACATCCAGGGGAAAGGAATACATTTATCAATGACACAGGACACACACACATATGTTTACTACTATTTAAATACAAGTATCATCATGCAAGCCTTGTCTTCTGGGCGCAGTGATTCATGCCTGCAAGTGCAGCACTTAGGAGACAGAGGCAGGAGGAACAGTACTAGTTTGAGGCCAGCCAGGGTTACATACCAAGAACCTGGCTCAAAACAAACAAACAAATAACCAAAATAAAACAAAACAAAAGAACAACAACAAAAAAAAAAAAACCAGGGTTGGTGGAACACACCTTTAGTTTCAACACTTAGGAGGCTGAGGTAGAAGTATCTGTGTGAGTTCGAAGTCTTCCTGGACTAAACTAAAATCCTACCTCAAAAAAAAAAAAAGAAAAGAGAGCCAGGCGTGGTGGTGCACGCCTTTAATCCCAGCACTCGGGAGGCAGAGGTAGGAGGATCGCTGTGAATTCAAGGCCAGCCTGAGACTACATAGTGAATTCCAGGTCAGCCTGAACTAGAGTGAGACCCTACCTCAAAAACAAAAAAAAAAAAAAAAAAAAAAGAAAAGAAGGGAGAGAGAAGAAAGAAAGAGAAGGAAGGAAGGAAGGAAGGAAGGAAGAAGGAAGGAAGGAAGGAAGGAAGGAAGGGAGGAAGGAAGGGAGGGAGGAGGGGAGGAGGGAGGGAGGGAGGGAGGGGAGGGGGAGGGGAGGGAAGAAGGAAGGGAGGAGGGAGGGAAGGAAGGAGGGAAGGAAGGGAGGGAGGGAAGGAAAGAAAGAAAGAAAGAAAGAAAGAAAGAAAGAAAGAAAGAAAGAAAGAAAGAAAGAAGAAAGAAAGAAAGAAAGAAAGAAAAGAATAAAGAGGGCTAGGAGATGGCTCAGTGGTAAAGTACTTGCCACACAAGTGTGAGGATTTGAATTCAGTCCCAGCACCCATGTAAAAATTGGCCATGGCATTGTGCACCTGTTATACCAACGCTGGGGAGGCAGGGACAAGCAGATCCACGCAGCTCGCTGACTAGCCAGTCCAGACAAATGAATGAGCTCCAGGTTCAATGAGGGAGCCTCAAAACCAAGGTGGAGGGCTGGAGAGATGGCTTAGCAGTTAAGGCACTAGCCTGCAGAGCCTAATGACCCAAGTTTGATTCCCCAGTGCCCAGATGCACAAAGTGGCATATGTATCTGGAATTCATTTGCAATGGCTTGAGGGCCTGGCACACCCGTTTTCTCTGTCTCTCTCTGTCTCTCTGTAAATAAATAAATAAATAAATAAATAAATAAATAAAATTATTGTTTTAAAAAACATAAGGTGGAGAATGATTGAGGAAGACATTTAACATTGGCCTCTGGACTCTACACACATACACACGACCTGCACCCACATGTATGCCTCACTCGTACACACAAAAAAAAGCTATGAAAGGCTCGTCATTCACGAGTGAGCTTTTTTAATTCTTCAGTTTTATTCGTTAAAAATTCAATGTCTCCATCGCTATGCCATTGATCTAACAGGAGGCAATTTGCAGGTCAGGACACACTTGGCAATGGTCAGAGACTTTATGAATGGTCACCACTGGGAAGCACTGCTGGCATTTAGTGCGCAGAGGGGATTGCGTGCTGCTGAACAGCCTGCGATGCACAGCAAAGGATTGCCTGGGCCAAAGGGCTGTCGTGCCAGGTGGAAAAAACCCCTAGTCTATGAGCCATAAATAGCTCAGAAACTTAGTCCTAGGTATGCTGCCAACAGGAGGGAGCAGCCACTCCCCTGTGTCAGGGCAGCCCCTGCAGCGTCAGGCTGCATATCTGGAAGAAGAGAAATGAGCAGAACTGGTATAGCAGGTTGAAAGGCTGAGCAGCCCGATCTTCCAGGAAATAGGGTAGGGACACGTGGGACTCCAGTGGTCAGAAAACTGCTAGTCCTCTGCAGTTTGTTAGAAGCCCAGGCGCTGAGTTCTGCTTCCATACAGTAACCCCTCCAGAGCGGCAGCATGGAGCCAGGCAACATGAACCAAACACTCTCTCTCTCTCTCTCTTCTTCTTCTTCTTTTTTTTTTTTAATTGCACCATGACTGTAAAGTATGCTGCAAGGTCCTACAAGTCGCTCCCAAGGGCTTCATTCAGACCTTGCCTTAGGGAAGGCCAAAAGTTGGTCATATAAATACCTAGTGATGGGCTGGAAGAGATCCAGATCCCACGTATAGCCAGATGCAACAGTGATGCAAGCGTGCAACGCCGCTCGTGCCCACAGAGGTGTACATGTCTGGAGTTCGTTCACAGCAGCTGGAAGGCCCTGGCGTGTCCATTCTCTCTGTCTTTCTCTCTCTCAAAAAAAGTTAAAAATAATAAAAATAAAAATAATCCCATCCGCCACATACCCCCCCCCCAGCTCATTCCGCGCTCAGGGGCTAGGGAAATGTTAGGGAAATGTAGGGTTAAGGTGTTTGCCTGCGAAGCCTAAGGACCTCGGTTCAATTCCCCAGGACCCATGTAAGGCAGATCCACAAGGGGGAGCATGCGTCTGGAGTTTGTTTGTGTGGCTGGAGGCCCTGACATTCCCATTCTCTCTCTCTCTCTCTCATAAATAATTAAATAAAATATTTAAAAATAATAATAAAGCCAGGCGTGGTGGCGCATGCCTTTAATCCCAGCACTCGGGAGGCAGAGGTAGGAGGATTGCCATGAGTTCAAGGCCACCCTGGGACTACATAGTTAATTCCAGGTCAGCCTGGGCCAGAGTGAGACCCTACCTTGAAAAACCAAAAATAAATAAATAAATAGATAATAATAATAATAATAATAACAGATAAATCAATTCCTAGTGATGTCCATGGGCCAAGTACAGTAATGACAGAAGTTACCATAGCAGCAAATCCTTTCCATTGTTCACACACTTGCAAGACACCTAGGCATCCCCATGCTCGTGGAGCTGACAAAATGTGCAGACTGACGGATCATTGTCCCCCTGGAAGACTAAAACATACTGATGCTGCACAGAGGGGTTTGCAAGGAGAGAACACCTTGAAAGCATCAGAGACCAAGTGGATGCAGGATCCTAGAGACCTAGAGATGGACACAGTCATAGCCTTGGGGAAGCAAAGAGCATCCTGGCTTCCTGCTGAGCACACCCAGCAGTTTGCATTATCACTCCCAGCAACACAGGTCGCCATGTGTGGTGGTTTGATTCAGGTCCCCCCCCCATAAACTTGGGTGTTCTGAATGCTAGGTTCCCCAGCTGTTTGATGGAGATTTGGGAATTAATGCCTTCAGTGTATTATTGGGGGCAGGCTTATGGGTGTTATAGCCAGCTCCCTCTTGCCAGTGTTTGACTCACTCTCCTGTTCCTGTTGTCCACCTGATGTTGGCCAGGGGGTGATGTCCACCCTCTGCTCTGCCATCGTTTTCCCCTGCCATCATGGAGCTTCCCTTCAAGTCTGTAAACCAAAATAAACCTTTTTTTTTTCCCCCACAAGCTGCTCTTGGTCGAGTGATTTCTGCCAGCAATGAGAACCTGACTGCAACAGTAAAGTTGGTACCAAGAGTGGCATTGCTGCTAGACACCTGACTGTGTGGCTTTGGCCTTTTGAAGCTGATTTTCAAGAAGAATGTGGAAGAATTTGAAACCTTGGCCTGGAAGATGCCTTGCATTGCTGTAAGTACAGCTTGATGGACTATTCTGGTCAAACTCAGACCTGAATGCAGTAAAAACTATGGACTGTGAGGTTTGGCTTGTGAGGGTGAGAAAGAGCTTTGCCTGGACTGGGTTCGAAGCAGTTTGTGTGAGAGGCTTGCTGTTATGCCCATGTCCTGAGAATTGGTGCAGGGTTGCATTGCATAGAAATGGACTAGTGTGAGCAGGGGGTGATGGCACAGAAAGAAATCTTTAGGCCCAAACTGCTGCCTGTTTAGCTACAATTGAGAGATTACAACATTGAGATTGGGCCAGCTGACCTGCATTGGAACAACAGAAAAAATGCAGTCTTTTGAAGGGGCCCGAATGCTGAAGAAGTATCCTGTTCTTCAAAGTCTGCTTTATTCCCCCCACCCCGGATTAACAAATTGGCACTCCACCTGGTATTATGGTGTATAAGAAATTCAGAAAAGAGAGGGTCATTGAATTTGCAACACAGTCTTGTGTTTTGGAATGGCCATGGGCAGTGTGAAGCAGGTTTGCTGGATGCCTGCATGGAGACCTGATGGAGCTATGAGGATGAACCATGGTTTATAGGAGAGGCCTAGTAGAGATGCCAGGACCATGAGACAGCTGCTAAGGAGAGCTGCCAGCCCAGATGAAGTTTTCCAGGACTCTGAGTAACCTAGCTGGGGGGGAGGGCGCACAATTGGAACTCCAGAGACTTGTTAGACTGATTAGAATTATCAGACTTGGAGATTTGTCACTGACTACAGTTGTTAGACTTGGAGCTACAGAGTTTGATGTTTGCCCTGGTTGTTTTAAATCTTGTATTTGTTGAATAGTTCTTTGCTATGCCCAGTGCCATCTTTTGCAGTATGAATGTTTATTCTGTGCTATTATCGGTTTTGGGGATTTTTTTTTTTTTTTTTGGTATTATGGCTCAGTTAAAAGATCTTGGACTATGGGAATGTTTGAACATCATTAGGATTGATAAAAATACAGGGACTTTTAAAGTTGGACCTGAATGCATTGCATTTTACATCATGGATGTTATCAGTTTATGGGGGCCAGGGACAGAATGTGGTGGCTTGATTCAGGTGTCCCCCATAAACTTGGGTATTCTGAATGCTGGGTTCCCAGCTGATGGAGATTTGGGAATTAATGCCTCCAGGAGGAAGTGTATTCTTGGGGGTGGGCTTATGGGTGTTATAGCCAGTTTCCCCTTGCCAGTGTTTGGCACACTCTCCTGTTGCTATTGTCCACCTGATGTTGGCCAGGGGGTGATGTCCACCCTCTGCTCATGCCATCGTTTTCCCCTGCCATCGTGGAGCGTCCCCTTGAGCCTTTAAGCCAAAATAAACCTTTTTTTCCCACAAGCTGCTCTTGGTCGGGTAATTTCTGCCAGCAATGTGAACCTGATTGCAACAACCATGTAATGACAGAGTGAGTGAGATTCCAGGCTCAGCAAGTGTCCTTGAATGCTCCAGAGAGCATCCTGGGGATGCCTGGTGTGAGGGTCTCAGAACTGAAGCAAGACATGACAAACACCTTCTGACCCTGTTACCCTGCTGTGAGCCCAGCCATTGCACACTCAGAGCTCAGTCCCTTGGAAGTAGGTGGCATACTTGGAGGGCCCAGAAAGGAAAAGGAATAAGTCACAATGTTGAGTAAGTATGTTCAGGCTTTATTGGGGATCAGACAGGGCTGGGGCAGCCAGGACAAGGCCTTGCACTCAATACAGGATTGGTTTTGGGGGTATGTCTGGGGAGAGTGAGGTCCTCGAATAATAGAAATAATAGTTAGATAAGGTCTCTGTGATTGAGTTTGGGGCACAAAGAAGAGGAGGAAAGAGCCTTGCCAAAAGAAAGTGGGTGATGTTGGTTACATAGGCTTGACTGAGGCAGGGGCTTGATAGGAGTTAGGGAGTAGATAAGACCATGCAGAGAAAGAAAAGAGGAATGGGAAGAAGGAAGCAATAGTACAGGGAGCCAGCTGAGCCTCAGGGCCTGGAGCCAGCAGGTATACCACCGGATCTCCCTTTGAATATCAGCATGACAGGGTCCTACTTGTTGTGCCAACGGGCCATCTTTAAAAATATAGGTTTGGGGAGGAAGCGGCTGGTCTTCATGTAAGCGGAGATCTTCTTCAGGCCCTGCAAGGGGAAGGGAGAAGCCAGGGCTCAGGTGCGCAGTCTCACAGACGGCACACGCCAGCATCTTCCATGGGCTCAGGTGCTGAAGCGCAGCACAGCCTGCTTAGCGCTCCACCTAAACAACTGGGAGGCTGGGAGACCGCGCAGGGTGCTTCCTAGCTGTTACAGGTGACAATACAGGCTAAGAAACCCCACTGAGCAATCCTGAAAGACCGGCCCTATAGAGATCAGTTATCAGGAGGTAACGAGAAGTCCAGAGAGGTTAAGAGACATCCGGCTGTTCACACAGCTAGTCAGGGAGCTGAGGCTAGAGTCTGTCTGCCTCTGAGGTTGCCACGGGGTGCAATCTCTGCAAACTCCCCTCCTGATCTCCCCACCCCCCAACCCCCCGCCCAGGAGGCCCCATCATCTCCTGCATACTCATGCTCTTGTTTCATAGGGGAGCTCCTTTTACCCTGTGTTTACACACAGAGGAGAGATCTAACAGGGCCAAGGGCCAAGGACCAAGAATTTGAGCGTGTTTATGTGTGTGGGGGATGTGTATGTGGGGGGGGGCGGGGAAGAAAGCCAGCCAACGAGTGACTCAGCAAATCTTGGATGAAAGCGAGTACCAAGAGGACCCTAACAAAGCACAGCTGGACAGGGCTCTTCACAACCCCCGCCCCCAGCACAGACTAAACTTCTCCACCCGAATCCACTCTCACTCTACCACAGCCATCCGCATCTCCGTGCCTAGTACGGAGGCCAGAGCACACGACCACGGGCTGTGGTCCAGGCCATCTATCAGCAGAGAGCGCACGGGTTATTTCCAAAGTGTCCAGAGACCCACCACCACCTGAACAACAGCGCTGCTCTCAGCTCTCTCTCCACCCAAACGCCCTATCACCCTGCTGGCTCTTGCACAACCGCCAGGGCCACTCAGCCCTGGACCAGAACTGATGAGAACTGGCTGGAGAAAGCACATAGCTTGAGGGGAGAAGGGAAGGTAAAAGAGCTCCTAGGCTGAAAACCCCATTGGATAAATGCTTCCTATTCCCAAATGCCCGGATGACCCATGACTAGCTGTGAGCTGTTCAAGCTAGGCTCAATAACAGCTCAAATTCTGTTTTTTTCTGCAGCTTTCTTCAGGCCCGGGGTGGTGGCTTTTTCTTTTCACATCCCACTGGGTCTGATACTGAGCCTTCCATGGTGTGGAAAGGCACAGAATGTTAGTGATGCGCTTGACTCCGCCTCACACAGAGCTCCTACCATGCAAAAGAAGAGGAGAAGGATGAAAGGGAGGAAACGAGGTTGCCACCGTCAAAACAACTCAAGATAAAGTCCTCTGTCGCGTCACTCACACGTCTACTTAGTCCAGCCCCAGGTATGATCCTTGGGGAGTCAGTGAGGACAAAATAACTCTGCAGATCAGGTTTGGCTATTGTCGACATCTAGGGACTTCCCAACCTGACTCAGCCTCACACCAGGAGTTGACACGGTCAACATGATCCCCTGTGCCAAGGGTCCTGAGCAGGAAGGCTGGGCTGCACAAGGGTTGAGGCCATTCCTTTCTGTACAAAATAGGAACAGCCGGCCAGGTGTGGTGGCGCACGCCTTTAATCCCAGCACTCGGGAGGCAGAGGTAGGAGGATCACTGAGAGTTCGAGGCCACCCTGAGATTACATAGTGAATTCCAGGTCAGCCTGGACCAGAGTGAAACCCTACCTCGCAAAACTAAAAAAACAAAAAAACAAAAAACAAAAAAGGAACAGCCAGTGTCTACTGCTCGCTGAAGCCACAGGTGGACAGGCAGCTGAGCACAGCCTCTGGGGAGGCTGGGACCTCCAAGTGACTTACCCATATCAGTTTCCCTAGCTATCCGATGGGACTCATAATGGCAGTCAATTTGCTGGCGTTTTGAAGTGATTCATTTTATCCCACGGTGAGACAAGCTCATAGATCCTGGCAGAAAGCTCATGAAAACCTATTCTTCCTTGAATCTCAAGGACGAGGAGCACAACATGGAAAGGGGGAAGGGAAGGACATCCAGATGAATCAGGGGCATCACCTCAAAGCGAGACAGGAAGTCCTTCAGGTTAGGGAATGCATCCAGACACTTCGGATCAATTATCCGGTGCTTGTCAAGAATATCATAAGCCAAAAAATCTGCAAAGGTGATCTGTAGGAGTTTGAAGGTGAGTGAGCCAAAATCCAATAAACAGGAAAAAATAACTCCCCTCCCTTCCTCCCTCCCTCCCCTTTACCTTGTCCCCTGCAAACCATGGCCGGTTCCCCAGAAATTGAGAGTACAGCTTCATCTTCTCTGGGAGGCCCTTCAAGAACTCTGGCTTCTGTTTTTCCTGAGGCAAAAACCAGCTGTCTGTCATCCACTTCAGAAACAAGCGCTCAGGCAGAGAGGCTGGCCTCACAGGGGTGTGCAGGCCTCAGCTGGCCAGAGGAACAGCCACCTTCCTGAGACTGGGCCTGGGCCAGCATCTAGGCTGCTCTAATAGCAGACCCCATGTCAGAGGTGATGGGATGTCAGACAGGAATACCACACTGTCCCCCAATCTGTTAGCACCACAGATGCCCAAACTGATGTCATGGGTCAAACCCACCAGTTCCTGATTACCTGACAGGCTCTGGACCCAGAGATCTGGTGGAACCTGAGAAGCAAAGTACTTAATGATCTCAGAAGAGACAAAGGCATACCTAGGAGTGTGTAGAAGATCAGAAAGGATATTTAAGGGGCATGCATAAAGGTGAGGATGTTTGATGCTGAAAGGAAGAAGGACAGGGACAAAGGTCTCCTGGCTGACTCTGAGCTGCCTTTGAGGAAGATCCTGGCTCCTGAGGATGCCAAAGACACAACTCTGGGAAAGCAGTTGAGCAAAAGCGTGAGACCTGGAAGCATGACACTTCCCCGTCTTGCACTTCCTATTTTCATCCTTTGAGTCTGTATATCAGGAGGAGGCAGATGATATGAACAACTGGGTAAAATGGCATGTGGCAGAAGTCAATGGACAGGTATGTCAGGGATTTTAAAGTATACACAAATGTCTAGGGTCAGACTGCCCATTCTGTATGATTATACAGGGTGTATGATTTCAACTGTAACATTCCACTGGCTAGGGATATATAGTCACAATGTTTATGTGACATGTTGGGTCATGAGAATCATTCTGTTGAGAAGGCAGGGAAGTTTGGAGAATTAGCAACAGTTTTTTTTTTGTTGTTTGTTTTTTTGTTTGTTTGTTTTTCAAGCTCAGACTGACCTAGAATTCACCATATTAGTCTCAGGCTGGCCTCAAACTCACAGTCATCCTCATACCTTGACCTTCTGAGTGCTGAATAGTTAATTTTTTTTAACTATTGAAGGGTAGCACTGTAGATGTGAATGTAGGAGTTGAGTTCCTATTGCAAACCCCGTCTGCCTCACCCATTGGACAACTTACAAAGTCAGGGCTGTAGCTGAACAAGATAAGCTGTATGCGGGTGTCCATAACCTGGTTCTCCAGAATGTCAATGCGGATCCTCTCCTCTTCTGTCTCCCCACCTGCAGCACACACGCACAGAGTCACCCTCAGCATCCCAGGTCAGCCATGCCCAGGTGAATGGTCGCTGTCCTCCACACCCTGCCGCCGGCCCCACTCACACAGGTTGTGCTTGCGGGCAATGTAGCGCATGATGGCGTTGCTCTGGGTGATCTTGTGTGACCCGTCAATTAAGTAGGGCAGCTGGAAGGACAAGCAGGGACAGTCAGATGGGATACAGCATGCATCCCTTTCCTGAGTTAGAGCATGGAACACTTAGTGTGCCTGACCGGGGCAGTCCTATATGTAAATAGTGCAGGCTGAATGGAAGAGCTAGGACGGAGACCATTATAGAAACACAGTGTCGACCACCAGAAATGGAAGGAGTGGGGCGAAAGCCCTGATTTGTGAACCCCCTCCACTGAGCTAGGAGGCGAGGTGGGGGCATCATCACCTTCCCCGTCCCTGTCGCCTTCCCCTGCACTTACATTGGGAAAGTCCAGGCCCAGCTTGAATTTCTCATTCAACCACTGGCTTCTGTCATAGTCAGGAGCTGTGGTGGACAAAATGGACAAAGAAATCTTCCCTGTGTCCAATCATCTTTCCCCAGGGACCCATCTAAAGAATCAGGGACAAGACCTCCAGAGATCTGCAATCTGATACTCACACTGGGGAGGGAAGGACATTGTGAAAGGAAACCAGTCATAACGGATCTAGATGTGACAATACTAAGGTTTTCTACCTGTTTGGACAACCCCACTAGGGACCCTAAACCAACTATAAATAAAGGTGGACCAGGCTCTCCATTCGGAGGATTCTATATTGGAAGACCCAGCTGCACCCTCAAGGGAGATTCTGCAAAGAGCAGATTCTAGTCCAGCTGGAGGAGGCCTTCAGAACTGAGCAGGAACTGCACAGGAGTGTGACCAGGAGGGGGTCAGTACCGTCCCCCATGGCGTATCTCTTCTCCTCATAGCTTGAGTCTGTGTATTCCAGGAGGAGGCGGATGGGGTGAGTCAGCTGGAAGAGATGGTGGGTGACAAGTCAGGGAAGGTGGGACCCTGCTGGCTTCATCTTCTCCAAGTGAGCCCTCCCACCTCAGGAACACAATTACCCAAAATGCATCTCGCTCACTCGCGCGTGCGCTCTCTCTCTCTCTCTGTCACACACACACACACACACACACATGTGCTCTCACCCATGCACTCTCCCAATTACCCCAAAATGCATCTCTCTCAAACACACACACACATACATGCAAGTGCTCTTATGCATGCACTCTCCCAATTACTCCAAAATGCATCTCTCTCTCTTCTCTCTCTCTCTCTCTCTCTCTCTCTCTCTCTCTCTCTCTCACACACACACACACACACACACACACACACGCACACACACACAGTTTCCCAAGCGCGCTGCTCCAGTAAGACCTGGCAGTCTCCATCTGCTTTGAATATTCCTGCCTCACGTCCTGGTCCCACCCTCCTCCTGCGGACCCCTCTCTCACACCACGGATGTTCCAGTATCCCAGGATCATAGGCATGGTGCTGGTGCTGTGGTCGTCCGGGACTGCCTTCCTTTGGCTGGCCTGTGCTGAGATTTTATCCCTGCGGCTAAAGAAAGAAGAGGGCAAGGCCTGTGGTCCAGTCCTGCTCCGCCCTGCCACGCCCCCTTCAGACACTGCCCTTCCCTCCTGGTGTCCCCAGGGACTAGATAGCCTCTCCTGCCTCCTGGGTCCTTGGGGGAAGGTGGGAGGAGAAGATTGTGCAATCTCCACAAAAGCTGTCTTGGCCTTTCAGCTCCTCCCCAGTTGCTCTAGGTCTTTCCCCGCCTCTGCCCCTTACTGAGTCTCTGGACGCTGGCATGGCCTTGGAGACAGGCCAGATGGTGAAGGAACAAGGCCAGTTTTCCCTTCTGCGGTTCCTCACGGAGCTCTGGACTGTGGGAACCTGCACTTGGGGAGGCTCAAACTCAACATGAGGCAAAAAGGGGTGTTCCAAACCTGAGAGTATAATCCAGCATCCGTCGCTGGAAGAACAGGGCTCTTCTGATCTGACAGCTCCCAGACTTTATTAGCACCTGGTCATTGCCCCTCATTGCCTAACAACGCTCCAGCTCACAGTCTCCTGCCCTTATCTCGTGGGTCGCCTGGTCACTGTTCTGGTATCACATCCTAGCTATTTTACCACAATCCTGTGTAAATAGTTAATGCAATGATCTCCC
Source organism: Orientallactaga sibirica (assembly GCA_036365145.1). Classification (NCBI taxonomy): domain Eukaryota; kingdom Metazoa; phylum Chordata; class Mammalia; order Rodentia; family Dipodidae; genus Orientallactaga; species Orientallactaga sibirica. Next base: position 13,311,775 of record JAEOAD010000025.1, read on the forward strand.
CTAAAGGAACTTCTCTATTGAACTTAACAAATGAGTTCTTTTTTTTTTTTTCCTTCCTCACCTTCCCCCAACTGAAGAAGCAGTATAAAGCCCACTACCTGAAAACTCAGGTTGGCTGTGCTCCTCTCTTGAGAGTCTGCCCTGGCAGCTGGTGCTTTTCCCGAATAAAAGCGTTCATCTTTGCCTCAGAGTGGTCCTGCGTGGTCTTGGTCACTCCGGAACCTTACAAGTATCAGTGCCATGAGAAGGGCACCAGCACAGGAGCAAACAGAAGTGGTGTGTCTCTGTGTTTTACTTTAAGGAACTTGGGGCACCCAGGCCTTTGGTCATCAAGGTAGTGGCCATACAAATTAACAAATTGGTATTTTGGCCGCTTTTGTGAATATTTATCTAAGAACCACACGGGGAAGACCCGGAGATTCTGATGGGCTCCTACCTCCACGGACATCAGTTGGCTGGTAGAACGTCTCACTAACCAGCTAAGTAACAGAGGCCCAGAGCTCAGGGCTGGCAGCTGCAGTCACCAGGGTGGTAGAGCATTGCCTCAAGGGACCAGAGACCTCTTCTACTTTCTGAGAGATGACAGGAGGCTCTCCAGAAGGGACCCTAGAAGACTCTGCACAGGACATGGGAAGCCCAGGGCCAGACCCAGCTTCCTAGATTCTAACCCCTGGCCCCAAGCTCCTCACCCATGTGTGTCGGCATATGAAAGGTGACTCGAGTCACCCTGTGAGACGGTGCTTATGTTCCAGCCACCATGTGATGGTTTCTATTGTCAACGTGCCAGGCCCTAGAATCATTAGGTTGCCTCTGTGCATGACTGTGAGGAATTATCTTGATTCGCTTAACTGAGCTGTGAAGACTCAACTGTGGGAGGCACCATTCTGTAGGCTGGGGTCCTGCACTGTATGAAAAGGAGAGAGAGTTGAGCATTCGGTATTCCCTGCTTTCTGCTTCTTCATAATGGGCTGAATGTGACCAGCTGCCCCGACCCCATGCGGCCGTGCCTTCCTCTGCATTCTGGACTATAACCTGGATCTATAAGCTGAAATAAATGCTTCCTCCCTTAAACCAAGCAGGTATTTTGTCCCAGCAACAAGAAGGTAAGAAATACACTCCACAAGAATAACGTCCTATCAATGGCACTCTCTCACCTGCCAGCTTTCTTCCTTAAAGGCAAACGACTTTCAAACTCAAAAGGTATGTATGTGATAAATTGCCCAGTGATTGACTTTGCCTAGTTTCAAGGAACTTAATTAACACAATGGAACATGGAAAACAGATGTTGGACTTTAAGATAAAATGGTTTGGGACTGGAGGGATGGCTTAGCAGTTAAGGTGCTTCCCTGCAGAGCCAAAGGACCAAGGTTCAAGTCCCCAGGACCCATGTAAGCCAGATGCACAAGGTGGTAAGTGCATCTGGAGTTCGTTTGCAGAGTCTGGAGGCTCTGGCACACCCCTTCTCTCTCTCTCTCTCTCTCTTTCTGTCAAATAAATAAATAAAAATAAAATATTAAAGTAAAATGGTTTGCAAGTCAAAGGTCAAGGATGTTTCTCCACAGGAAATAAACTTGGGATTAAGTAACTTTTGGCTAGAAATGTAGAGTGTGTAACCAGCATATCCGTGCAGGTTTCACCTTCTCGGGGTACAGTATGGGGCGAGGGCCCAGGTCTCTGTGAGGACAGAGCACTGGCAGAGTGCAGTGTCTATGGCAAATGCTGCTTCAGCATTCAGGCATGCTCATTCTTCCACTTACATCCCCAGGCTGTGTCCAAGCTCAGGAAGTAACTGAGGCCTTAAAGAGAACCCCAGTGTAACCCAGCAAGACCAAACACACTCACACATACTTGCACACATGCATGGACATACACGTACACACACATGGACACACACACACCACAGTGTCTGGCTCTCTGAGCTGCTATAGTCTCATATCTTAAGCATTTGTCATTCTAACATTTATACATGTTGAGCTTGGAAAATGAAATTTCTGGATTTATCTGAAAAGCTGACTTTTAAAATTTTTTATTTATTTATTTGCAAGCAGAGAGAGAAAGAGAGAGAGAGAGAAGAAAGGCAGACAGATTGAGAATGGGCACACCAGGGCCTCTAGCCACTGCAAACGAACTCTAGACACATGTGCCCCCTTGTGCATTTGGCTTACGTAGTTCCTGGAGAATTGAACTGGGATCCATTGGCTTCACAGGCAAATGCCTTAACCACTAAGCCATCTCTACAGCCCTGAAAAACTGACTTTTAAATGTTATAATCAATTACAATAATAAGTTTGAAAGAAATTAAAATCAATTAAGAATTAATATGAAAACAGTATTTAAATAATTTAACATAAAACAGAAATTGTACCTTAATGCTCATTCAGCTGTTCCTTCCTTTATTAAACAATTGAGTCCCTAGCTCGGAGTAGGCACCATATATAAGGTCCTTTATATTGGCTGTAGTTTGGCTATGAAAAAAGCCACAAGTGGGGCTGGAGAGATGGCTCAGCGGTTTAAGGCACCTGCCTGAAAAGCCTAAGGACCCAGGTTCAATTCCCCAGTACCCACGTTAAGTCAGATGCACAAGGTGGTGCATGCATCTGAAGTTCATTTGCAGTGGCGCACTCTTTCTCTCTCTCTGTGTGTGTCTCTCTCTCTCAAATAAATAAAAATAAATTTAAGAAAAGAAAAAGTATCAACAAACAAATTAAATGTGTTTTGCCTCATGGAAACTTTTTGAAAGTCTTTACTACTGACTGTGTAGCTAAACTAAATGAAATAAAGAAGATATACAATATTTCCTTATCTCTGTAAAAAAAAAAAATGAAGATCACCACATACTAGATGCAGCATACTTGGAACTGAATGTCCCACATCTTCATGATATTCAGAATTAGATTAAGGGGGCTGGAGAGATGGCTCAGTGGTTAAGGTACTTGCCTGCAAAGCCTAATGACCCAAGTTTGATTCCCCAGTATCCATGTAAAGCCAGATGCACAAGGTGGCACATTCGTCTGGAGTCCGCTTCCAGTAGCTAGAGGCCCTGGTGCACCCATTCTCTTTGTCTCACACACTCTCTCTCTCTGTCTCCCCAGCATAGTGGCACACGCCTTTAATCCCAGCACTCAGGAGTCAGAGGTAAGAAGATTGCTATGAGTTCAAGGCCAGCCTAGCACTACAATACTGAATTCTAGGTCAGCCAGGGCTACAGCAAGACCCTACCTCAAAAAAAAAAAAAAAAAAAAAAAAAAGAATTAGGTTAAGGGGGCTGGAGAGATTGCTCAGGGGTTAAAGGCACATGTTTGAAAAGCCTGATGACCTGGATTCAATTCCCCAGTGCCCGTGTAGCACCAGATGTTCACAGTGGTGCATTCATCTGGAGTTCCTGGGGCACTCTCTCCCACTCTGCTTACAAATAAATAAATAATAAATAAAATATTTTTTTAATTACCTAGGTTGAGAGCTGAAAATGTATAATCTGAATACCAGAGCTTGAGGTGCCTGTCACTACACACACCAGTAAGCACAGGCAGGAATCGGACCTCTTAGATGTGCTTTAGTCAGAGAGCCAAACATCTGTGACCGCGGGGGAAGGGAACTGCCTTCACATCTCATCTCCAGCCTTCAGGTTTTCACAGGGAGAAGACTAAGGCAGTCAGTTCTGGAGCTCAGTCTTGTTCCTCTGGTCAGGTGGTCAGCCACGTTTCTGAGATTCACGATGTCCATGCCTCTCTCATTACCATTCCTCGCACTCTCCTCTCGCTCTCTGGGTGCGTGGGTTCTGCCACTTCTTGGAACACTGTCTTTCTGTCAGGGTCTACTGGTATCAACCTGGCACTCCTCCAGGCACCATCTGGGCCGGAAAGTTAACTCAGAACAAACATGGCATTAACAATGTATGTAGATTCCTTTTACCATCGTGGAATACAAAGGTGTCCCTGTCCATCCAACCTCCATCTATCGTCATTCCCCACTGTTAGAGAGAACTCTTAGGTCTAGAAAATCTGTTTCATATGAAAGGTGGCCTCCTGCCTCTGGGTATCCAGTTGGCTGTCAGCGCAGCTTTTATCAGTAAGGGAATTCTCTAGCACAGAGCTGCGTACACCACATGCAACAGCAAGAGGTTATGTTGAAGAGGATAATCAGTAGGAAAGCTAGGAAGGAGCCAAGAGATTAAAAAAATATATTAAAACTGAAGAAACCCTCCCTCCTTTTACATCAGAAACAATTTTGTGAGCTATCTTAACCTTTTGCTATGTCTAAACAACTTTTAGTACATTCTGTGAGAACAACACATTCTCTGGCAGATGAAATACTTATAATATCTCCTCTTGTCAGGGAGAACACAGATGTAATTTAAGGGTAGAACACAATGTGAATGAGGCCCTATGTTTGAGCCTCAGACCTGTGAAGGAGAAAGAAGGAAGGAAGGATAGCAGGGAGGGAAAGGCAGGTAGGCTTAGTAAAATAAATAAATAAATAAAGGTTTCAAGATGGAAGAAAAGTAGTAGAGTCCAATGTAAAATAAAAATTGTAGAAAACAAAAAATGCTAAGAAGAAAAATATTGACTCTTTCATCAATATGCATCAGAGGGGCTGAGGAAATGGCGCTGCTTGCAAAGTCTGCTGGCTGGGGTTCAATGCCCTGGGACACACGTGAAGCCCATTGCACAAAGTGGCGCATGCATCTAGAGTTCATTTGCAGTGGCAAGAAACTCTGGAGTGCCCATCCCTTCCAAACATCTCTCTCTCGTTGCAAATAAATAAATAAAAATTTAAAAAATTAAATGTGTGTGTGTGTGTGTGTGTGTGCTGGGCTGAAGAGATGATGACTTGGCGGTTGAGGCACCCTCTGTCAAATAAATAAATAAAGTTTAAAATAAATAGGGGGCTGGAGAGATGGCTTAGTGGTTAAAGCGCTTGCCTGTGAAGCCTAAGGACCTATGTTAACTCTCCAGATCCCATGTAAGCCAGATGCACACAGGTGAGGCAGGTGCAAGGTTGCACATGCCCACTAGGTGGTGCAAGCACCTGGAGTTCGATTGCAGTGGCTGAGGCCCTGGCAAGCCAATTGTCTCTCTCTCTAAAAAAAAAAAAAAAAATTAATTAATTAATTAAACATGGCTGGAGAGGTGACTCACTTGTTAAAGGTGCTTGCCTAAGAAGCCTGATGGCCCAGGTTTGATTCCCCAGTACTCACACAAAGTCAGATGCACAAAGTGGTGCATGTGGCTGGAGTTTATGTGTAGCAGCAAAGGGCCCTGGCATGCCTTTCTCTTTCTCTCTCTGTCACACACACAAATACAAATAAATAAATTAAAATACTTTAAAAATAAATAAATAAGACATTGTCCCTGAATGTCATCACTGATGTGCAAGCCAGCTCCTGTGGATTTGATTCAGACATGCCGTGAGGACCTGACCAGGCTGACCTCCAGCAAATGGACAAACTGGAGAAGCAAAGCACCAAGAAGGTCAAGAGTGCTACCTAGTAGAATTTCAGAAGGATGAAATACACACTCCGGTTGTTTTCTACTCCATAAAGTTGAGGAGTAAGTGAGACTGCAAGGGAGGAGGGAAAAGAGCAGAGGTCCTCTGGCTGACCCTGAGTAAAAGATTACACAGATTACACAACATCATGGTAAACAATGGCTGCCAGGGCCTCCAACCCGGAGAATTTGCTAATTCATGCTGATGGAGGAGACAGGGTTACATGATGATCCCTCGACTGAAATTTCATTTTCTCACCAATTGAGTCTCTTTATTCCAGACACATGTATAGATGATGTGAACTGGCTGGGAGGGAGCCCGTGGTAAGATTTAAGACGGAGGTGGAGAAAATTCTGAACACAGAATTATACTCAATGAACTAAAAGTCCAGTCTAGGAGAATAACTCTATCTTGAGCTGGGCCAGCCCTGAACAACAATGTTCACTTGATGCATTTTGGTGTTTCGAGGGACTGCGGTGGCAGCAGGGGGACGGACCTAGATGTTACATAGCTCTAATGAAGTCAAAAGAAAAACCAGATCTGTGTACATGAAATCCAAGAGTCCTGACTTCTGATTCAAATCCTAGCTGGCCCAGCCTAGTAGGGGTAATGAAATGACTTCAGGTCTGGGCTGTAGCTGGCTCTGATTAAAGATGTCCATAGCCTGGGCTGGAGAGATGACTTAGTGGTAAAGATGCTTGCCTCAGAAGCCTAAGGACCTAGGTTCAATCCCCCAGTACTCACGTAAGCCAGATGAATATGGTGGCACATGTATCTGGAGTTCATTTGCAGTGACTAGAGACCCTTGCATGCCCATTTTCTCTCTCTCGATAGATAGATAGATAGATAGATAGATAGATAGATAGATAGATAATTATATATATATATATTATATATGCATTAGAATGGCCAAATGAATCTTCTCTTCTGCCCAGATGCAACACACACAGCAATAAGTGATATTCTGTGCTTCACCCCAACCCAGTCCCTGAGGGTGGCCACTTTCCCCCCACACCCAGCAACCAGTTTCACTCACACAGGTTGTACTTGTGGGAAATGTAATGTATGATGACATTACATCCAGATGATCTTGTGCCTAACTAAGGCCACATACTGACTGTCACCAATGGGATATGTCAAGTGTCTGGCTGTGATGGAAGACCACATGCCTTACCTCCTGAGTCATGGGAGTGGGCCCTGGCTTAAGCTCTCTCTCGCTCTCTTTCTCTCTTTCTCTTTCTTTCTCCCTTCTTTTGATAAACATGCTACAACTTCGACCCTAAGACAGGAGGAAGTATTCTAGGGGTGACAGGGTCACAGCTGGAAGAAGCTTGAGTCCCTATGATTCCGTGGACCCAGGTTGCCCCATACCCTGTACTCTCCTCATGGAATTTTCATGAAATGAACTATGTGTGGCCTCCCTGATAGATTTATGTGCTTGAACAGTTGGTCCTCAAATGGTGGCACTGTTTGGGAAGGTTCTGGAACCTTTAGAAAGTAAAGCCTTACTGAAGGAAGTGGTTCACTTGGGGCAGGCTTTAAAGTTTTGTAGCCCAGCTCCATTTCCTGTTCATCCCGTGCTTCCTCCCTGCCTGTGTGACCAGCTCTGATCCCACTGTCATGATCCCACTGTCATGATCCCACTGTCATGATCCCACTGTCATGATCCCACTGTCATGATCCCACTATCATGCCTTCCGCACCATGAAACTTACCTCTCAAAACAGTAAGCTGAAAAGAAACCCTTCCTCAAATGGCTTCTAATGAGGGCTTGGCACATGGCAATGAGAAAACAGCAGAAACAAACAATTTTCCAGATTGGGGTCTCTTTCAGCTAAAACCTCCACTAACACAGTGTGTGTGTGTGTGTGTGTGTGTGTGTGTGTGTGTGTGTGTGTGTGTCCCTCTGCTGCTTCTTTCACTAAGCCATTGCTCCAGCCCGTCATCAGCCTTTTCCTTTGAGACAATGTCCCTCACTGAACCCAGAGCTTCCATTTCTTGGTCAGGCTGTGTACCCAGTAACCCCCAACAATTCTTTGTCTCCACTCTCCACATGATGGGGTTACAGATGTGCATGGCCACAACCAGCTACAGAAGTACATGAAAATCGTACTCAGGATGAGTCATCCTTGTGTGGAGGGCACTCTTGACCATTGAGCAATTTTAAAAATTTTTAAATATTTTATTTTTATTTATTTATTTATTTATTTCACAAAGAGAAAGAGGGAGGGAGGGAGAGAGAGAGAATGAGAGCTCCAGGGACTCCAACAGCTGCAAACGAACTCCAGATGCATGCGCCACCTTGTGCATCTGGCTAATGTGGGTCCTGGGGAATTGAACCTAGGTCCTTTGGCCTTGCTGGTAAATGCCTTAACTGTTAAGCCATCCCTCCAGCCCTAAAATATTTTTTATTTTTATTTTTACAGAGAGACCGAGAGAGAGAGAGAGAATTGGCATGCCAGAGCCTCAGCCACTGAAATCAAACTCCAGATGCTTGCGCCACCTGGTGGGCATATGTGAACTTGGGGCTTACATCGCCTTGTGCATCTGGCTTATGTGGGACCTAGAGAGTCGAACATGGGTCCTTAGGATTCACAGGCAAGCACCTAACTGCTAAGCCATCTCTCCAGTCCTGGGAGACTTTTTCAAAAAGATTATTTATTTGTGAGCAAAGAGAGAAAGAGGAAGAATGAATGGGTGTGCCAGGGCTTCTTGCCACTGCAAACGAACTTTAGACTCATGCACCCCTTTGCGTCTCTGGCTTTATGTGGATACTAGGGAATTGAACTTGGGCCAACCCATGCTGGCAGGCTTTGCAAGCAAGCATCTTGAACCGCTGAGCCATCTCCCCAGAGGGACTTTAAAGTCTATTTTTTTACTTACCTCTCTCCAGCCCATCATGAGATTTTAGATCAAGAATCAAGATAATACAGTCACCTGTTGCTCTTTGTATTGTTTTGTTATTAATTTAATGAGTTACTCCTAATCTATAAATCACAATGTAAAAATTCCCCTCTTACCATTTTCAGCATTCAGTATTATTACATGCAGTCATAATGTTGCCAGCCATCACCATCAAACTTCTCTATAATAGTTCTTTTCACTTCAAACTGGAAGTTTCACTCATTAAACAGCAACTCCTTATGAACCCCTTCCGCAGGCCCAGCCTTTGGAAATCACCATTCTAATTTCTCTCCTGTGCTGTGGATTCCTGCCTGTCTCATATCAGTAGAATGATAAAGTTGTTGAAATTTTGTGGCTATTTTACTTAGCGAATTGTTCTCAAGATTCATCCACTATCATGTGTACAGATTCCCTTGTTTTTAAGGCCGAGTCATATTCCTTTGTATTTGTAGGCCATACTTTGCTGATCCATTCATCTGTTATTACACCCACATTTTCCTGTTCTAAACACTGCTGCTATGAGCATGAGTGCAGCATCTTGATTTTTTTAAAGACATGATAATTTATTATTTGTGTGTGTGTGTGTGTGTGTGTGTGTGTGTATACCAGGGTCTTTTGCTGCTGCAATCAAATCCCACTTTGTGTGGGTGGCGAGGGAATTAAACCCAGACTGATAGGTCTTGTAAGCATGTGCCTTGAACCACTGAGCCATCTCTCCAGGTCCTTGCTTTTATTTTATTTACTTATTTATTTATTTATTTGAGAGAGAGAGAGAATGAGTGCGCCAGGGCCTCCAGCCACTGTAAACAAACTCCAGACGTATACACCCTTTGTGCATCTGGCTTATGTGGGTCGTGGAGAATCGAACGAACTTGGATCCTTTGGCTTTGCAGGCAAACACCTTAACTGCTAAGCCATCTCTTCAGCCACCCCCTTTTTTAAAAAAATATTATTATTTTTTTATTTGAGACAGAGAGAGGCAGAGATGGGGGGGGCTTTTATTTTTCTTTAAGAGTATATACCCAGAAATAGAATTGGTACATCACATAGTAATGCTAATTTTCATTTTTTGAGGAAGCATCTGACTGTTTCCTATATAGCTCGTACCATTTTGCATTCCCACTGACAAGGCAAAAGGATTCCAATGTTTCCACTGCCTTTTCAACACTTGTTACTGTCTACGTTTTGCCATAAGTCATGACAGTAACTATGAAGGGATATCGTGTAGTTTACATTTACATTGCCCTAGTAACTAGTGACGCAATTTGAATCATATGCTTATCAGCCATTTGTTTTTATTCTATGAAGAAATATCTCTTCAAGTCCATTGCCCTTTTTTGTTTGTTTGTTTTACGAGTTAGGGTCTCACTCTGGCCCAGGCTGACCTGGAATTAACTATGTAGTCTCAGAGTGGCCTCGAACTCATGGCGATCCTCCTACCTCTGCCTCCCGAGTGCTGGGATTAAATGCGTGCGCCACCACGCCCGGCTCCATTGCCCATCTTTGAATCAGTTGGACTTTCTGCTTGTTTGTAAATAACATTGTATCGAGACACATTCATTTATGTGTAATTGCTTATTGCTTCTACATTCCAACAAGGTCAAAGAATTACAGCAGAGAACATTATGGCCACCAATCTGGAAATATTGGCCCTTGATGAGAAATGTTTGCTGACCTCTGTTCTAGATCCATGTCTATTTCAGTGTGGCTGAATGTTTTTATTCCATCTACTTAACTTTTTAAATATATTTTATTTATTTAAGAGAGAGAAAGAGGCAGAGAGAGAGAATGGGCGTGCCGGGGCCTCCAGCCACCGCAAACGAACTCCAGATGCATGTTCCCCCTTGTACATCTGGCTTACATGGGTCCTGGAGAATCGAACCAGGATCCTTTGGCTTTGCAGGCAAACGTCTTAACAGCTAAGCCATCGCTCCAGCCCTGTCTACTTAACTTTTATCAGAGTATCACGCCTAATTTTGATTACATTTTTCCTTTTCATTTTATGTTCATCTTTCAATTTAACAAATACTGGCTTAATAAATTTTCTCTTACTGGTTTCCTAAATATTTAGCTTCTGTGAACTTATATCATGTGAGCTTTTTTTTTTTTTGAGAGACAGAGAGTGGGTGTGCCAGGGCCTTTCAGCCACTGTGAACGAACTCTAGATGCATGTGCCCCCTTGTGGGCAAGTGCGGCATTGTGCCCTTGTGTCACTTTGCATCTGGCTAAAAGTGGGACCTGGAGAATCGAACTGGGGGCGTTCTTAAGCTTGGCAGGCAGGCACCTTAACCATTAAGCCATCTCTCCAGCCTGTGAGCTTATTTTTCAATGAATCAATTGTTTCACATGGGCCTTAAGTCATGCCTATATGTGCTTGTTTCTTACCTGTAGCTCGCAGCAGCAGACAATGACATAAGGACAGCACCCCACAGGCCTCTCTTCCAGAACTGCTCCCTATTAAAGGGGAGCAAAGGCAGTGCCTGACTAACTGTGGAATCCAAGATGTGAGTGCTGTACCAGAACCTGTTCAGTGGATGCTCTCCTGAGGTATCCACTTCGTTTTGGGGTGAGCTGATATAAAATGCCCATAGTCACTCTGACCACACACTGTTGCACTGGTGCCCAGCACACTAGGCCAGCCTATCTAGGTCACACTCTTCCAAGAGCAGTTAAAGCCACTTAAATACTATAGGGGACAGAGCCTCTGGCTCAAACTCCAGTGTTTCTTATGTGAACAATCTTCTGCACATCTTTCTATACCTCTTCAGACTAAGATAATTATTCCCAGAATTGTTAGTACTGACTGAATGAACTGTCGAAAGCTTCTCTGGAGATAATTAATTCCAAATTTCCCAAGCACTGCCATACACATCAAAGATAAAATGTTGAGAACCGGGGCATGGTGCTGTATGCCTGCAATTCTACCACTGGGGAGATGGACACAGTAGGATCAGCAAGCCAAAACTATCCCTGGCAAAACCTAGCAAGTCCAAGGCCAGCCTGGGTTACATGAAACAATGCATCAAAAGAGAGAATGAGAGTCAGGTATGATGGTCCATGCCTTTAATCCCAGTACTTGAGAGGCAGAGGTAGTAGGGCTACAGTGAATTTGAGGCCATCCTGAGACTACATAGTGAATTCCATGTCAGCCTGGGCTAGAGCAAAACCCTATCTCAAGAGAGAGAGAGAGAGAATAGCCATGGATGAAAAACCTTCCAGTGAGTTGTTGGCCAGGGAGGTCCCTGATGCTCCCAAAATATTACAGGCCATTGCTCTTGCTTTCCCATCAGGAATAGATGGTATGACCCTAGTGCTGAAGACTCCACATATGTGGGCTGCAAGGTCACTGAGAAATCCTGCTGGAGCTGAGCTGAAAGCCTCCTCCATGTAGACCAGCTGACAGAAGGCTGAAATAAGCTACACTGCATGCAGTTCTATGGGAAAGAAAGAGAAATTACCAGTGGAGATAAACAACAGTGGACACTGCAAGCCTTAAATTTGGTCAGCCAGGCCAAATGAGCTAATGGGTGCAATAGTGGCACATCTGTTATGGGGGAAACCAACTGCTCTCTAATTGGACTGGAGGACCACTCCATGGGAGGGAATACATTCCTGATACTGAAAACCTATAACAGGGGTAGTCATGAGCCCTAGGTGTGTAACGTCTGCTGGTGTCTGGCTAAATATATATACTATGCTCACTAAACTGCCCTGTCAGCACTTCTCTTAATGTTCATACCCATATATTAATGCTACTGTCACTTTTGGTTAGAGAAGTTTCTCTTTTCAGATGGCAGTAACTTTGGGATGACTCAGAAGGCACCATGGTGCTGAGAAGTGACAGAGGAGTGCTCAGCACTGAAACACCTATCACACCTTCGGAGGCTCAGGGTCCATTGCGGAAGAGGTGGCAGAAAGAATGTAAGAGCCAAAGGAAGAGTAGGACTCCTTACAACGTTCTCCTCCAGACACAAAATGGCCTGGATATCCATGACCTCACAGTGCCTGACACTACCTGCACAAGACCATCATAATCAGAGGAAATGATGATGACATCAAAATAAAAAAGACTAATCGAGAGGGGGAGGGGATATGATGGAGAGGGAAGTTGCAAAGAGGAAAGTGGGTGAGGGAGGGAATCACCATGGCTTATAGTCTATAATTATGGAAGTCAGCAACAAAAAATAAATTAAAAAAGAAAGAATGGAAGATGAAAAGTCCACAAAACTTGCCTCTTTCTCTCAATCAAATTATGGTTGAGTTGTATGAAAAATGCCCACACCACCCATGGCAAACAGCGGGGAATGTTCACGGAAACCTGCTGAGCACACAAAGGAGGAATACCAAGCTCAGGGAAGTTTTCAGGTGTGCGTGGTGGGGGGAGGTGCAGAAGATGCCCAGCCTGGACCGTTCCTGTCCTCAGTAGCCCAGCATCTCTGACATGACGTGCAGCTGCACATGGCCACTGGAAGCTTTGGACACTGCAGGATGAGTGAGAAATGACGGGGGCTTCTTCTGCAGGAATCTCCACATGAGGACATAGGAACTTGGGCCAGGGCCATCATGGACCTAAATGACCTCATACCCCACAGCCCTGGACAAGAAAACAAACGCCCTCCAACCAAGTCAGTACAGTATTGAGAGCCACAGGCAGTAAAACAAGACACAGGGCCAGTGTGGTTCAGACTTTACTGGGGATCAGACAGGGCTGAGGTGCCCTGAATTGGAGACCAGGGCCTGCACACCAGGGCAGGTCTCTAAGGCAAGGCCAGGGAGCATGGGGAGGAGTCACTTCTCAAATCCGAGGTGAAAGCTGTCTGGCTGGTGAAGGGCAAAGGCGAGGAGTGGGAAATGGAGATTTTGCTGAAGAAATGGGGAGCCGACACTCAGAGGAGCTTGGGTGCAGGAGGGGTTGGGAAGAAGATATGAGGAAGAAGGGATAGAAAGGAAGAGAAATAATAAGAAAACTAGGCCAGAAGACAGGGACCAGGCTGCATCCAAGGAGTAGAGCCAACAGCAGCAGCCATCTATCTCCACTCCAGGTCTTCACATTGTCATCCTCCTAGGGATTCCAGTAGGCCATCTTTGCGAAGAGTGGTCTGGGGAGGAAGCGGTTGGTCTTCATGTAGGCAGAGATCTTCTTCAGGCCCTGCGGGTGGGAGGAGGAAACAGGGGCTCAGGGCTGCGGCCTCACTGGGTGGAGCAGCTCCACTCCAGGAACATGTGGACTAAAAGGCTAGAATACAACACTGTCTGATTAAGTCCCTAATTTTCGTAAGGGAATACTTTAATTTCCTGTAATAAAGGGGAAAGCAGACACTGCTTTATTTCTATTCACAATTTCAACACAGATACACAGAACACACTCCCCAATCCTGCAGGCCAAGTGTTATTATGCTCAGCACTCATCAGGAGGGAACCTGAGAGAAGCAGAGGTTAAGTGCCTTCCCCTCACTCACACGGCTAGAAAGGGTGACAGACAGCGCAGTGCCGTTCCTTCCCGCTGTCTTGGCTCACTCGCCAACCACACTCTCCCCACAGCACCCCCATTACACCCCAACTGCACAAACACTCCTGATTTCTCACTGGCAGTTTCCTTCTTGCCTGTATTTGTAGCCAGAGCAGGAACTGTGCAGGGCAAAAGGAGAGAGCATGCCAGCGTACCCTGGAAGAGGGCAAAGATCTCACCCAGCACCCTCAGCAAGTTATAACTGAAAGCGGACAGGGATAAGTGAACCAGTGAGGAAAAAAATGACTCTCGTCTTTGTCCTACACCCTCATCTCTCTAGAACCTCAAGCAAGAAGTCAAAATTTGGAAATCTGATATCTGAACCCGTACTTGGTGTGTCCCATCCTATTTAGCCCCAGCCTGGTAGAGAAGACCCTATGGAATGACATTCAGGTGTGCTGTGTGACATCTTCCAGTACACAGTGTCCAAATATGCTGTGAAGGGTTCAGATCTAGCAGTACCCAAGAGGATAAGCCTGACTGGCCTTGGGCAACAGCCTTCTGCTTACTTCCTCCCCATGGCACTCAGCTCTTGCACAATCCGCACAGCCAATGAGCCAGCAACAGAAGCAGAGATGATGAGAGCTAGCTGAGGAAATGCATCATTTGATGGTGAGTGAGAAAGAAAACATTTTAGACTGAAAACCTTGCTGAATTAAGGCCTCTAATTCCTAAATCTCTAATGTTGTGGGGCTGGAGAGATTGCTTAGTGGTTAAGGCCTGTGAAGCCTAAGGACCCAGGTTCAATTCTTCAGGTCTCACATAAGCCAGATGCACATGGTGGCATATGTGTCTGAAGTTCGTTTGCAGTGGCTGGATGCCCTGGTGTGCCCATTCTCTCTCTCTCTCTCCCTCTCCCTCTCTGACTCAAATAAATAAATAAATAAATAGGTATTGTGGGTATCAAACAAGATTCTGATAACCCAGCCCCAAGTGCTACCACATGCACCTCACAGTTTGATGTGCCTGCAACTCTATCCTACACTTAGTTCCTGAATGAAGGGGTACTTTTCATGTCCCACATTCCCTGGCACGGTGCCTCATAGAAAGGACACCAGAGGGCTGGAGAGATGGCTTAGCTGTTAAGGCACTTGGCTGCAAAGCCAAAGGACCTAAGTTCAATTCCCCAGGACCCACATAAGCCAGATGCATAAGGTGGCACATGCATCTGGAGTTTGTTTGCAGCAGTTGGAGGCCCTGGAGCACCCATTCTCCACCTCTCTCTCTCTCTTTCTCTTTCCCTCTTTCTCTCTCTCTCAAATAAATAAATAAAATATTTTTAATAAAAAAAATAAGAAAGGAGGGGGGCTGGAGAGATGGCTTAGCAGCTAAGGCGCCTGCCTCCTAAGCCTAAGAACTCTGGTTCCAATCCCCAGCGGTTCCAATCTCCAGGTCCCACGTTTAGCCAGATGCAAAGTGACACAAGGGCGCAATGCCGCACTTGGCCACAAGGGGGCACACACATCTGGATTTCGTTCACAGCAGCTGAGAGACTGCTGGCGCGCCCATTCTATCTGTCTTCCTCTCCCTCTCTGTTTCTCTCTGTGTCTCTCTCTCGAAAAATAAATAAAAAATAATTTAAAAAAAAAAATAAGAAAGGACTAGGAATGAAAATGCCAGTACAACTGAGTTTCACAGATAGGACTTTTATGATGTTACAGAGCAGAAGGATGCAAAGAAGGAAACAGGACAGACTCCTCCAACAGTGACTACCTGTCTATTCAGTCTACAGCCAGCTATAGCCCTAGGGTCTCAGGGCTCCCCAATGAGGGGCTTAATTGAGCAAAGTGCTGAACAGATCAGATATGGATGTCATGACTTGGAACTTCACATCAGTCCTGTCTTGCCTCACCTTCTAATCCTGGCTGCTTACATTCCCCTGATGCCTTCACTAAGCTTCTGGGCTGAGAAATCCAGACTTCACAAGGGCCTAAAGCTTGAACCAGGAGACCCACTGCCTGCTGCTCTTGGAAGCCAGAGGTCCACAGACATCCGGGCAACAACCCCTACTGGTGCCAGTTCTCTGAGCAATTGACAATCTGTTTCCTTACCTACCCGATAGAACACACAATTCTATCCACCCTGTAGGTTATTGAAATGACAAATTTCACAAAACAGATGTAAGATATGACCACAGGGCCAGTGCTCAATAAATGCTAATTGTTGGCCTAGGAAAGCAGTATGGAAAAGGGGGTAGGAAAGAAGAGCATCTAAGAGGGAGGAGTATCACAGGCATTACCTCAAAGCGGGCCATGAAGTCCTTCAGGTTTTGGAATGCATCCAGGCATTTGGGTTCAAGTACACGGTGCTGGTCAAGCACATCGTAAGCGAGGAAGTCCACAAAGGTGATCTGCAGGAAGTGGAGGGTGAGTGGGCTGGAAACGTGGGAGGAATGACAATCCCCCTCTTCCCTTCCTCTTCCCTTTACCTTGTCCCCCGCAAACCACGGCCGTGTCCCCAGGAACTGTGAATACAGCTTCATCTTCTCAGGGAGGCCCTTCAAGAAATCTGGCTTCTGTTTCTCCTGAGGCAGAAAACAGCTGTCACCACCCTCAAACACAAGCTCTCTGGTAAAGAGGCTGGCCTTACTGGACTGTACAGACCCCAGCTGACACTGGGCATCCATCAGTGTTCAGGCTTCAAGATCATACATTACCACTGGCTAGACCACTGTTAGGTATCACTCTTACAGGAATATACACTGTCCCCACCAATGATGTCCTAACCACTTCCTGTGCATCAGACCCAAGGCTGCTGCGGGAATCTGACAGGCTTTGAATTTGGACATGAGGTGGAATCAAAAAAGCAAACAAATGAAACATCCAAGGTAAACCGCCAAATGTTCTGCCTTCTGCAGAGACAGAGGAAGGGCATGGGCTTTTGTGCAGGCTCTGAAAACAAGTGGGTTTGAGAGGACAAAGGGGAGAGGGCGAGGACTGAAGGTCTTTGGCCAACAACAAGCTGCCTCTCCCATTAGGAACATCTGCTGATCACTGTGGGCATCAAGAACACAGCTCCGAGAAGCCAGATGGGAAGATCCCTCAGGGGAAGGTGCTGTTCCAGCCCCAGCTTCTTTGTCTCATAGCTTAAGTCTGCAGCACTTTATGCCAACCGGAAGACACAGCTCAGGGCCGAAAGCAGCAGTCAGAGCTGGGGGGTTCTGAACGCAAACTTTGCTTGTCCAAGTGCTGATATTCTAATACAGACAGTGTCCTCTGGATCCGGGATTTAGTGGAGTTGATTCAGAGTCTGACAAAAAGTGATCATAGTGCACCCTGCTGGCAGTTTACAATACCATTGTGCAAGGTCATCCTGGAGAGACTAGGTTACAAACTGCACGTGAGTAAATGGGAAGGAAAGAGTACAAGGCCTGATGTGACTTTGCCTCAACCGACCAAGCGGAGGGACTCACAAAGTCCGGGCTGTAGCAAACCATGGCCATCTGCATGCGGCTGTCCATAGCCTGGTTCTCCAGAACGTCCACACGGATCCTCTCCTCTTCTGTCTCCCCACCTGCAGCACACACAGCACAGTCACCCTCAGCGTCCCACCTCAGCCAAGCTCAGGGGTACGACCACTGTCCCCTACACCCTGCAGCCGGCCCCACTCACACATGTTGTGCTTGCGGGCAATGTAGCGCAGGATGGCGTTGCTCTGGGTGATCTTGTGTGCCCCGTCAATTAAGTAGGGCAGCTGGAAGGACAAGCAGGGACAGTCAGAGGGGATAGAGGGTACCAGCACAACGTTCCTGGATTAGAACAGGGGACCCAGCATCCATGGCCGCCCTATATATGGATACTGCAGAGTGAATGGGAGAGCTGGGACACAGACAAGCAGAGACGCTCAGTATAGACCACCAGGAATGGGAGGAGTAGACAGAGGCACTGAGCGTGAATCCCCTTCAGCTAGGCAGGGAGATGAGGTGGGGGCACCATTGCCTTTCCCAAACCATTCCTCCTCTGTACTTACATTGGGAAAATCCAGGCCCAGCTTGAACTTTTCATTCAGCCACTGGCTTCTGTCATAGTCAGGAGCTGTGGTGGACAAGAAGGTATAAAAACAAATATCTCCAGTGTCCAACCCTCCTTCTCCAGGTACCCGCCCAAGGAGTTAGGGGTAAGAACACCCCCCACCCCCCCCACCGCTGCCGCCAGACAGCGGACCTACAATCTGACCCACTCAGGTCCATATCCCAATATTCCAGAGATGAAGAGTGCTTATAAGGGCTATGGGCGCTTTGTCACTAAGGCTTTGTCAAGCCTTAGTGGGAGATGTGACTCAATCACAAGAGAGAGAGAGAAAGAGAGAGAGAGAGAAAGAGAAAGCCCTCCACTTTTAGCAGCCTGCATTGGGAATCCAAACTCAAAAAGGTTTCGGGAAGAGGCCGACTCTAAGTCCAGGTGGAGAAAATATGCAGAGCTGTGCAACCAGTGCCCAAGTGTGGGTTGATGGGCACCGATGGACAGCAGCTGGACAGGAGTGTGACCACGAGAGTGTCAGTACCGTCCCCCATGGTGTATCGCTTCTCCTCATAGCTTGAGTCTGTGTATTCCAGGAGCAGGCGGATGGAGTGAGCCAGCTGTAAGACACGATGCACGACGGTTCAGAGATAGGGACGACAGTGTGACTACACGGCTTCCAGGTGAGCCTCATGTTAAACCTGACAACTCCCCTCCGCACCCCCCAACACACAAACATAGATACATGCACACCGCACACGCCCTCGTGAATTGGAACTCTCTAGAACCAGCCCATCGCTTCCACGGGAAGTTGGCAGTGAAGTTCGAGGAGTTTGATAGTGAAAGTACAGATCTGTTCGCTCTTCCTTCCGTCCTGATTGCTCTGTCCCTGCTCTCCAGCCTTTCCTCTGTCACGCTCGGCTCACCGTCACACTCACTTACCCCTCGGAGGTCCCAGTAACCCAGTGTCATAGGCATGGTGCTGGTGCTGGTGCTGGTGCTGGTACTGGTACTGGTGCAAGGGCTGGCCCAGAGTCCTGCTAGTCTCCAAATTCTTTGCTCCTTGAAAAAAGGAGGTGGGACCCAGCTGAGGTCTCCTATTGGACCAGTTCACCTCGTCTCCAATCCCAGGCTGGGGGCGGGGCGGGGAGGAGCAAGAGGCACTTACAGGGAGGAGTAAAGTTCCTCCTGGCCGGGTCCAGGAACAAAGTCTGTGCACGCCTAAGCCAAAAGCAGGACTCGGCTTGCCCCTCCCCACCCTCCTCTGCTGGTCCACAGGAAACTGGCAGTGTAGTTGGAGACACCCCTGACAGTACCCAGTTCTCCCTTCTTCCTTTCCTGGCATTGCTCACACCCCACCATTAATCGAGGAGCTCCTACCTTAGCTCTGAGTGACTCAGGGTGCCCAAGTTAGGACAAAATAGGATGCCTCAAGTCTGAGAGATTAATGCCCCACTTCCTCCATAGTAATTTAGAGAAATCAGGTGGCCTGCAAGGCTCTGCTGAGGTGGGGAACTCAGACACCCTGGACCGGTAGAGGGCTGGCCTCTCTGCCGATGCCCCGCCCCTTCAGACAGAGCCCCTCCTCCCGCTCAGGTACCAGCCTGCATCCAGGCTCAGGTTGCAGCCTCAGGCCTCAGCGGAGCCCCTACAGGTTTGTCCAGGAGAGGCCAGCGTGCATGACCTCTGAATTGGTGCAGGTCTTAGCAATTGTTTGTCAGGCTGAGTTTTAAATATTTTTTAATTTAATTTAATTTTTATTTTATTTATTTGAGACAGAGAGAGAGGTAGCTAGAGAGAGAACACGCTGAGTTTTATACATCTTAGTTTGGCAAGACAAATTTTCTAGATCCTGTTGGCAATATGAATTTTTAAGGTAATGGAGAGTAGGATAATAACGCTGAAAAATGTAGGGCAGAAATACGACATTAGTGTTCATCCATCAGATCCCTCCTTGATTGAAAAAACATAGCCATGGGGCTAGAGAGATGGCTCAGTGGTTGAAGGCACTTGCGAATAAAGACCGACAAGCTCAGGGTTCAGTTCCCCAGGACCTAGGCAAAGCCAGACACATAAAGTGGCACATGCATCTGGAGTTGGTACACAATGGCAAGAGGCCCTGACATGCCCATTCTCTCTCTCTCTCTCTCTCTCTCTCTCTCTCTCTCTCTTGCTCTCAAATGAAGTTCTTTCTTTTTTGCTGTAGCCCAGGCTGACCTGGAACTCACTCTGTAGCTCCAGACTGACCTCGAATTCACAGTGATCAACCTACCTCTGCCTCCTGTGGGCTGGGATTAAAGGTGTGTGCCACCATGCCCAACTATACAAATATTTTGTTAAAAGGAAGTACAGAGCTAGAGAGATGGCTTAGCGATTGAGGTGCTTGTCAACAAAGCCAAAGGACCCCGTTTGACTCCCCAGTACCCACGTACAGCCAGATGCACAAGGTGGCACATGCATCTGGAGTTTGTTTGCAGTGGCTGGAGGCCCTGGAGCACCCGTTTCCTCTCTCTCTCTCTATTTATCTATCTATCTATCTCTCAAATAAGTAAATAAAATATTTTTTAAAAAAGAAGAAGAAATATGGGTTGGGGAAATGGATCAGTGGTTAAAGGCCCTTGCTTGTAAAGCCTGCCAGTGCCCAACATAAAGCCAGATACACATGACACATGTGTCTGGAATTCATTTGCAGTGGCAGGATGTCCTGGTGTGCCCGTACTTACTTTCACACTCCCTCTCTTTCTCCCTCTCTTTCACATACATACATACATGCAATTTTTAAAAAGAAGAAGGCTGAAGGGATGGCTTAGCAGTTAAGGTGCTTGCCTACAAAGCCAAAGGACCCAGGTTCGATTCCCCAAGACCCACGTAAGCCAGATGCACAAGGTGGCATATGCATCTTGAGTTTGTTTGCAGTGGCTAGAGGCTGTGGTGTGTTATAATAATAATAATAAGAAGAAGAAGAAGTAGTAGAAGTAGAAGAAGAAGAAGGAGGGCTGGAGAGATGGCTTAGAGGTTAAGCCACCTGCCTGCAAAGCCTAAGAATACCTGTTCGATTCTCCAGGTCCCATGTTTAGCCAGATGCTTATTAAGGCACTTGCCTGCAGAGTCTAAGGACCCAGGTTCAATTCTCCAGGACCCATGTAAGCCAGATGCACAAGGTGGCATGTGGGTCTGGAGTCTGTTTGCAGTGGCTAGAGGCCCTGGCACATCTATTCTCTCTCTCTCTCTCCCTCTTTCTCTCTCTCTCTCTCTCTCTCTCTCATAAATAAATTTTTTAAATGATGGCCAGCAGATGTATGAAAAAAATTGAATATCACTAATCATGCAAATCAAAAGACAATGAGCTCCATCTTACCCTGGTAAAGAAGAACAAACATGAAATAGAAGGAGGAGCTGGGGAGGATCTGGAAAGAAGAGAGAGCACCTGGACAGTGCTCATGGGGTGTAAACGACTGCAGTCATATAGGAGGCAATCTGGTGAATCCTCTAAAATTTAACAATAAAACTACTATAAGGGGCTGGAGAGCTGGCTTAGTGGTTAAGGCACTTGCCTGTGGAGCCTAAGGACCCAAGTTCGACTCTCCAGATCCAACATAAGCTTTATGTGCAAGCATGCAAGGTCACACATGCACACAAGGCGGTGCATGAATCTGGAGTTCGATTACAGTGGCTGAGGCCCTGGAGAGACAATTTCTCCCTGTCTTTCTTTCTCTCTCTCTGTTTCTCTCTCTCTCTCACACAAAAAAATTCCAGTCTGTTGGGCTTGCCTCAAAAAAAAAAAAAAAACTACTATAAAACCCAGCAATCCCACTAGTGACATATCAACTGAAAATGAAATCAGTATGTTGAAAAGATTTCTATACTTCACAATAGCCAGGAAAATGAACCTACCTACCCATCAGTGGATAAATGGGTACAGAAAATGTGATGCATATATATAGCATACTATTCATCCATAAAAAGAATGAGTTGGAGGGCTAGAGAGATGGCTTAGTGGTTAAACGCTTGCCTGTGAAGCCTAAGGACCCCAGTTCGAGGCTCAATTCTCCAGGACCCACATAAGCCAGATGCACAAGGGGGCGCATGCATCTGGAGTTCGTCTGCAGTGGCTGGAGGCCCTGGTGTGCCCATTCTCTCTCTCTCTCACTCTGTCTTCTCTCTACCTGCCTACTTCTGTATCTCTCTCTCTCTCACTCTCTCTCTCTCTCAAATAAATAAATAAATAAAAATAGAAAAAAATATATTTAAAAAAATGAGCTGGGGCTCATTGGGAAGTGCTGCTGGCATGTAGTGGTCAGAGAATGATTGCAATACACAGCAGGGCCCCCACAGCAAAAGATTGTCCGGCCCAAATAACAATGATATCCAGATGGAGAAAGAAAAAAAAAACACTTCTCTATTAACCACAAATGGCTCAAAAGCTGAAGTTAGAGAAGCATGCTGACCAGCAGGAGGGAAACCACAGAAGACTCTGCCCTCAAAACCAGCAGGCACAGGGGCTGCCTGTGGGAGGGCCTGGAAACAGTCTTGCCCCAGGGGCAGCCCCTGTGCCATCAGGCTACACATGAAGAAAGAGAGGAGACTTTGGCAGAGCACTGGGTCTACTGTCAGGAAAGGCTGGGCAGCCTGGCATTCCAGGGTCCAGGACTGACTCATGACCCCGTCCAGTCCTCAGCCGTCTGTTCCAGGACCAGGCAGCCCAAGCCCTTGCCCTGCATAATAATTCTTCCAAAGCAGCCTTGTGGGGCCAGGCAGGATGAACTGATCATGAATGAAAAGAGTATATAGAAGTCCTAGAAGTTATCACCAAGTTACAAAGGCATCGTTGAAACCCTCTCTTCATTTAACACTTCCAAGAAGGTGTCACATACCTGTTTTTTCTTGGGGCTTGTTCACCATCCTGGAGCAGAGCAGTTGTGGTGACCTGCAGGAGATATTAGCCTGCAACCATGAAAACCGAATAAACAAAACTCTACAGCAGATAGCTTGGTCTATGACAATGAGGTTGTTATCAGTCCCTCTTAGAGAAGGGACAGTGACAAGAGCTCCCTGACCCTCTGATATTCTGACCACAACGGCCTCTTGCCCCAGCTGTATGAAATCTTAGAAAGGCAAACATGAGGCTGGAGAGATGTTTTACTGTTTAAGGCGCTCACCTGCGAAGCCAAAGGACCCAGGTTTGATTCCCCAGGACCCACGTAAGGCAGATACACAAAGTGGCTCATGCATCTGGGGTTCATTTGCAATGGCTGAAGGCCCTGGTGCATCCATTCTCTCTCTCTTTCTCTATCTGCCTCTCTCTCTTTCAAATAAAATTAAATAAATAAATAAATAAATAAAAATAAATGCTAACATGTTGGTTTAAGGAGATGCCTCAGTGGGTAAAAGTAATTGTCGCACAAGCATGAGAACCTGAGCTCAGACCACCAGCTCCCGTGTAAAAATCCAGGCCTTCTCTTCCCATAGCCTCGAGGGCAGGGGGAGGGTCAATCTAAATTCAAGATATTGTGAATAAGACTTATGTAAACCTACTTTTTTGAATAATGGCACACCTAGAAGCTGTAGACTGTTACTAGAAAATTTTCAGTGCCTGGGATGGGATACCTTCCAGTGAGTTGTTGGCCAAGGAGGTCCCGGTAGCCTCCAAAACATTAAAGGCTTTTGCCAAAGCTCTTGGTTTCCCTTAAGAAACAGATAGTAAGACCCTATTGCTGAAGATATCTCTTGCCTGAGAGGCAAGGTCACTGAGAAAGCAAGCTGGTGCTGAGCAGAAAACCTTCTCCCTGTAGACCAGCCAACTGAAAGCTGGAAAAAGCTACACTGCATGCAGCCTATGGGAGACAGAAGTCATCAGCAGTGAAAACAGTGGACACTGAATACAGGCCCAATGACTGAACAGGTGCAATAGTGGCATGTCTACTCTTGGGGTAACCAACTGTTCCATAATTGGACTGAAGGCCCTCTCTTCGGGAGGGAATACATACCTGGTACTGAAAAAACTAAGCAAAAGTCTATGGCAGGGGAGGTAATGAGCCTTATGGGTATAAAGCCTGCTCTTGTCTGACTAATGTATATTTTATTCCCACCAAACTGCCCTGAAAGCATTACACTTAATGTTCATATTCACATATTAATGCTACTCTCACTTCTGGTTAGAGAAGCTTCTCTTTTCAGATGGCGATGACCACTGGGATGACCCAAAAGACAACATAATGTTGAGAAGAAGGGATGGAGGAGTGTCCAGCATTGAAACATCTCTGTCACACCCTCCAAGGCTCAGGGCCCATTGTGGAAGAGGGGGCGGATAGAATGGAAGAGCCAAAAGAAGGGTAAGACTCCTTACAATGCAACTGTCCAGACAGAAATTGGCCTCGATATCCATGACCTTGCAGTGCCTAGCAATACCTTCGCAAGACCCTCATAATAGAAGAAAAAGATGATGACATCAAATTAAAAGAAAGACTAATGGAGAGAGGGAGGAGCTATGATGGAGATTGGAGTTCTAAAGTGGAATGGGGGGAGGGGAGGGAAATATCATATGTTTTTTGTATGTAAGTATAGAAGGTGTCAATAAAAAATAATAATTAAAAAAAATCCAGGCATGTCAATGTCAATGCTCACTGAGAATCTATATATTCATGAATAGATCAGGGTGGAACTTTTCAGTAGGGCAGCTGCGCGTTTATTCTCCAAGGTGGATTTGATGATTCTTTCTTTCATCTGTCAACTCTTTCTTTATTTGGGGGTGAATACCCATTTCTTGTCATTTTCCCAGGAAAGGCACACAACAACTGGCATCTTCACAGGAACCTAACAGAACCATAGATGAGTCGGGAGGGAGCCTCCATGGGAGGCCGTCTTCTTCCGCGTGGTGTGGGATGACAGTACCTCCTTGATGAATGTGCTCCAGCACGTAAGAGCAGGGATGGCCAAAGACAGCTAAGGGACTAAAGGACAGCCTGCAGTTCCTATAGGCATAAATGGAACAGGAGTGTGAAGAAAGCTGTAGCGACAGTCACATGGGCCTACAACGGTCAATAAGACAAGTACCTGAAGCTGAGCCATCTTCTCAGAGGGAACTTGCCTGCACTAGGGAGGAAGTACAACAGGAAAAAAATATATATAAGTGGGGCTGGGGAGATGGCTTAGTGGTTAAGGCACTTGCCTGCAAAGCCAAAGGACCCAGGTTCAATTCCCCAGGACCCACATAAGCCAGATGCACAAGGGGGCATACACGTCTGGAGTTTGTTTGCAGTGGCTGGAGGCCCTAGAATGCCCATTCTCTCTCTCTCTTTCTCTCCCTCCCTCCCTCTCTCTCCCTGCCTATGTCTCCCTCTCCCTCTCCCTCTCCCTCTGAAATAAATAAAATATTTTTTAAAAAGATATGTAAGTGGCATTCTCCACACAGGCCTCTGGTTTGGCAGGTAAATGACAATGGGGCAGATTAGATGGGAGTGCTATGTATTTATTTATTTATTTATTTATTTATTTATTTATTTATTTATTCTTACAGCTGAGGGTGATAAGGGGAACAGAAAATGAATTAGAAGTACACTGAAAAGCCCTTCCTGGAACCCAAAAACTTGGACTCCACTGGAAAAGAATCAAAGTGAAAATGGAAAAAACAGGGTAGGAGTGGCAGAAAACATACCTCGGGGCTAATCCTTAATACACGGAGAAGGAACACCCACAACTCAGCACACAAGGGGCTAATCCTTAATACACGGAGAAGGAACACCCACAACTCAGCACACAAGGGGCTAATCCTTAATACACGGAGAAGGAACACCCACAACTCAGCACACAAGGGGCGACCTTAATAATGACCCAGAATAGGAAACTGCAGTCATCAGAGCTTACTCTGCATCTGAACTGCTTCATTTGAAAAAGGAATGACGGACACTCAGGAGGCAGAGGCAGGAGGATTGCCATGAGTTCAAGGCCAGTCCGAGACTACACCGTGAATTCCAGGCCAACCTGGGCTAAAGCGAGACCTTACCTCGAAAAACTAAAAAAGAAAAAAGGAATGAAAGAGCTTCTTGTAGCCTGGTTTATAAGGCTGGGAGACAAGGGGGTGGATGGGAACAGTCTGAGTGCCATGGAAATGGAGAAACTGAGTTACATAACTACCCAACCCTTCTTGAGATAAACACTGTATAATCTGAGGCAGTACCAGGCAGATCAGTCCATGATACAAGAAGCCATTGGGATACTTAGCTGAAATCACGCTGAATACCAGAGATTAGAGGACAATACAGGAAGGGCAGGCGCTGCAAGAGAAGTGGACATGAGAGAGGCAGTGGAGTTTACTGGGCCAGATCGGTGTTCACAATTTCATTAGTCAACTTCTCTTTGCTGGGACAAAACACCTGAAAGAATATCAGTTTAGGGCCTGGAGAGATAGCTCAGTGATTAATCACTTAAAAATGAATTAGAGACACATAAAACACTGCACCACAACAAATTTGACATTACAGGTGGACAAATTCCAAACAAAACCTAAAAATGGTAAATGAAAAAATAGAAAACTTGAACAGACTGATGATACCAAGATAAAGTGACTTATCATGTTAAAAAAGTCCTGCATAAAAATGTCATCATTAAAAGGGTGGACAGCTGTTAAAAATCTACAAAAATATTTAAATAAGAATACCAATTCTGGGCTTGAGAGATGGCTTAGTGCTTAAAGACACTTGCATGCAGATCCAAAAAGGTTAAAAAAATTCCCAGTACCCATAAACAGAGATGCGCAAAGTGTGCATATGTGTTGGAAGTTTATTTTAAATGGCTGGAGGCCCTGGAACATCCATTCTCTCCTCTCTCAAATAAATAAATGAATAAAAATATTAAAAGACACTTGTGGCAAAGATTTAAAAATACCAAGATCTACTTTAACATATTCCCTAGAAATAGAAGAGAAATTTTATTCCAACACAGGCAATGAGGACACATTCAGCCCACAACAGAAAAAAATAATAAAAATAAACACACACACACACACACACACACAGATTTAAAAAACGGAAAACTCCATGGAACAGTATGTTGATGAATATCAACTCAAAGGACTTAGACAATATGCTAGCAAACATAATTCTCCAGCAAAATAAATAATTTTTTTTAAAAGATATGTTAGTGGCATTCTCCACACAGGCCTCTGGTTTGAAAAAGTAAATGACAATGGGGCAGATTAGATGGATTAGTGCATCATGGTTTATTTATTTATTTATTTATTTATTTATTTATTTATTTATTCTTACAGCTGAGGGTGAGAAGGGAACAGAAAAATGAATTGGAAGTACACTCTTTAACCCCAGAACTTGGAACAGACATACTTGACACCACTGAAAAAGGCCAAAGTGAAAATGGAAATGACAGATAGGAGTGGCAGAAAACAAGCCTGAAATAACACCTAATAAGGTGGACAGGAGAACAACTCAGCACACAAGGGGCTAATAACTTGGGCATGGAGAAGGAACACCTTAATCTCAGCAATCAAGGGGCTAATCCTTAATACACGGAGTTTGGAACACCCACAACTCAGCACACAAGGGCCTGACCTTGTAATGACCCAGAATAGGAAACTGAAGTCATCAGAGCTTACTCTGCATCTGAACTGCTTCAAAGAAAAAAGGAATGACGGACACTCAGGAGGCAGAGGCAGGAGGATTGCCATGAGTTCAAGGCCAGTCCGAGAACACACCGTGAATTCCAGGCCAACCTGGGAAAAGCGAGACCTTACCCAAAAAACTAAAAAAGAAAAAGGAATGAAAGAAGCTTCTTGTAGCCTGGTTTAAAAGGCATGAGATTGGGGTGGATACAGGGAACAGTCTGAGTGCCATGGAAATGGAGAAACTGAGTTACATAACTACCCAACCCTTCTTGAGATAAACACTGTATAATCTGAGGCAGTACCAGGCAGATCAGTCCATGATACAAGCCATTGGGATACTTAGCTGAAATCACGCTGAATACCAGAGATTGAGGACAATACAGGAAGGGCAGGGCGCTGCAAGATGAAGTGGACATACAAGAGAGGCAGTGGAGTTTACTGGGCCAGATCGGTGAAAACAATTTCATTAGTCAAATTCTCTTTGCTGGGAGAAAAACACCTGAAAGAATATCAGTACAAGGGCCTGGAGAGATAGATAAGTGATTATATCCTTGCCTAAAAGCCTAAGGACCTGGGAAACACGATAACAGTGTGTATGGCCAGATGCAGAATGGAAGCCTCTTATTACGTTTATAGTGGCTATATGCCTATGTATTTATTCATCTCTCCTTCTCTACCTTTTTCTCTGTAAAACTGTCACTATAAAATAAAATAAGTAAAAATGAACAAAATATCAGTTTATGGGAGGAAGGGTTTATTTCAGCTTAAGTTCCAGGTTATAGTCCGTTCTGGTGAAGAAGGCATGGTGGTAGGAGCTCGAGGCAGCGGGACACATTCAGTTCACAGTGAGGAAGCAGAGTGATGGATGCTCACACTCCGCCAGCTCTCTCCTTTTGATATAGTCCGGGACCCGGGTCCATGGAACAGTGCATTGTAAATAGTGCACAGTTAAGGCGAGTCCTCCCATCGCAACTAGCCTAATCGAGATAGTCTCACAAACATGCACAGATGCTAACCTAACCTGTAGAATCCCTCACAAGTGACTCTAGTTCCTGCCAAGTTGGAGAATTCTGAATGAAGCTCTAGATTAAAAATTTCACAGGATCATGGTATAGTGTCTACATTTATGGAAGTGGTCAATTAAAAAAAAAAGAAGTAGGGCTGGAGAGATGGCTTAGTGGTTAAGGCGCCTGCCTGCTAAGCCTAAGAACGCTGGTTCCAATCTCCAGCGGTTCCAATCTCCAGGTCCCACGTTTAGCCAGCTGCCAAGTGACGCAAGGGCGCAATGCCGCACTTGCCCACAAGGGGGCGCACACATCTGGATTTCATTCTCAGCAGCTGAGAGACTGCTAGCGCGCCCATTCTCTGTCTCCCTCTCCCTCTCTGTCTGTCTCTCTCTGTGTGTCTCTCTCCAAAAATAAATAAAATAATTTAAAAAATTAAAAATAAAAAGAAGTTATCAGGGACCACATGATTGGTTATGGATCTTTAGTGGTGTTATTGAGCCCAGAGGTAGACATGATCACAACTAAATGGAAGAGGCTCGGGCTGCTCTTAGGGACTAGCATGCAAACTGCATTTGTAATGGGTTAGAGCAATCAAGATTGGGTTAGAAACAGAGAAAACAGACAGTAGTCAGTGTGGGTCACTTAAAGGCAAATGTGAAAATCTTTGTGTCAAGGTGGAATTCCCTGAAAAAAAAGGGACAAAGTCAAATGTGTTTATGAGCTTCTAGAAGGCTCTAAAGCCTGAACTACAATTTGCTAAAGGAGTGAATAACAAGAAGATGCAGGTGATTCTCCCTGTATCCCCAGCTGTGGAAGATCTCATGGGACAGGAACCACCAGTTATTCCTCTGACAGAGTGGCCAAATCTGCCAATAAATGAGGGCCGTATCAGATGACCAAAGCCCCAAGTCAAGTTGCAGGTTTATTGCTCCTCTGCTAATTGCAAA
This sequence comes from Orientallactaga sibirica, assembly GCA_036365145.1. Taxonomy (NCBI): domain Eukaryota; kingdom Metazoa; phylum Chordata; class Mammalia; order Rodentia; family Dipodidae; genus Orientallactaga; species Orientallactaga sibirica. Next base: position 13,341,204 of record JAEOAD010000025.1, read on the forward strand.
GCACTTGCACTGGAGCTAGATTCATGACCTAAATTTATGACAATACCCCCAAATATCAGGAACAGTGGACAACAGTGAATGGATATGAAGATGAAATGGTACAGGTGAAAAACAGCTTGCCCTAACAATTGGCAATTGTCCCCACCAAGAGTGTACTGTATTCTAACCTGCAAGGAAAGTACTGGAGTGAATATGCTGCTGGGACACACTTTGCATACTGTCACTGGACAGGCTCAGCTGGGCTTGCAAACTTTGAAGACAGGCATGTGTGATTGGGAAAACCAGGAGCCAGTGAAGTTGCCTACTTCATGTGGGATAGCGTTGTGGTTTGAATGAGAAATGTCCCCCACACGCCCATGAATTTGAACACCTGGTTCCTCAGCTCACAACTTTGTTTGGGGAAGTTCTTGAACCTTCAGGAGGCCTAGCTGGAGGAAGTAGGTTACTGGAGGGCAAGCCTTGAGCATTACAGTCAGGTCTTACTTCCCACCTCTATGCTTGGCCTCCTTTTTTTTTTTTTTTGGTTTTTGAGGTAAGGTCTCACTCTAACCCAGGCTGACCTGGAATTTACTGTACTCTCAGGGTGGCCTCGAACTCATGGTGATCCTCCTACCTCTGCCTCCAGAGTACTGGGCTGTAATGTAACCAGACCAACAAGCTCTCATCACCACCATGTTCTCTTCCACCATGACAGATTATGCCCTCTCAAACCGTAAGCCAAGATTACTCTTTCTCCTTTAAGTTATTTCTGTCAAGTATTTTATCACACAAAGAGCAATCAACAAGGGTAGTTAATGCCAAACAATATAGATTGCCAGGAGCTCTGAGGAAATTACAGAGATACCAAAAGATTTAAATTTTAAACTCAAAAACAAAATTTTATTTTTTTGGTTTTTCGAGGTAGGGTCTCACTCTGGCTCAGGCTGACCTGGAATTCACTATGTAGTCTCAGGGTGGCCTCGAACTCACGGTGATCCTCCTACCTCTGACTCCCGAGTGCTGGGATTAAAGGCGTGCACCACCATGCCCGGCTCAAAAAAAAATGTTTTTAAGTAGAAAATATTCACCGAACCCAAAACTTTTCAACAGTCCAGGATGGCCAGGAAAGAAACCAGATATAGTTCGTGGAAAATGGATTATAAAATGAGGTAGTTTCTCCGCATCCACATCAATGTACCCACCTTTCCTCTTTGGACAGAGCAACCGGTGTAAGTGATGAGAACTTTTCGTGCTGTAGTGGATCTTGCACACACATTTTAGTACCTCTGCTGCCTCCCAGGAGGCCGCGGCAGATGTTCAGGGTACTTCCCAATGTCACTTTCACAGTTTCACTGCTCGTCATGAGATGGTAGTCCCGGACCTTGCGTTATTATCCTGCCCTTCTCTGTAAAAGTGTTTAATTCCATAGATAACACAGTGCCAACCTCTGAGTGTCTTACAGGTTTAGAAAACCACAGGGAAGCTATGGAAGCACACTGGGAGCATGAATGAACTTGAAAAACCCCTCTGCACCATGTGTAAGGGTCAGGCACAGGCGGAAAACCCTTAGGAGCGTATGGTCTGCAAAGATGCCTGAAAAAAACCCTGCAACAGCCTGTGCCTGTAAACATAAAACAGTCTTGGGTGTCATTGGGGCTACTGAGGTGTAGGTGTGTTTGATATCCCACCTTGCTCAAGCTGCCTGTCCTTTGAAGAACTTGATAAAGAGGGTTGCCACATGGGATTGGGGCATAAAGGCTTTTGAGAAAGCTCAGATCCTGGAGGGATGGCTTGTACCCTACTTCTCCCATGTCCCTTTGTGTTGGAAGTCACTAGGAGCTCAGAGGACCACTGCTGGGGCCTATGGCAAAAATAACCTGAGCAAAGAGTCCGAGTAGGGTTTAGGTCCCAATTACAGAACAGGGCAAATGCAGACCTAGACCTTCAATTACTAATAGTGTATGACACCCTTCAGTAGGTGGGATCCATCACTGGCACCACTTCTGCCACAATAATGACAGCTTATCTGATAAAGGCTTTGATTGAGGACCTTTTTGCTGAGCCTCTTTCTGAGCTGGTGCCCAATCACACTCTGCAAAACGTTTATGTCAATGCACAGCACTGTGGTGTCCACAAGCCATGTCATCATTGCTATTCATGCTGTGCTGGGACTAGTGTCCTTTCAAGCCGCTGAGGCTGCCCTAGGAAATGAACCACCAGCCAAAGTAGTTGAAAAGTCCTGGAAGGAACACAAGCCACCACTGTAGATGTCTGGCATGTGGTGGCACAAGTAGGGCCACCAAGTAAGAGTCTGGCTGTGACCACACAAATGAATGCTGATACCATGTGGCTGGAGAGAGAAGGAAGGAGTACCGAGGGGAGCGAGTTAAGAGTAAGGGTGGCCTGGGATCATCTATCCTGATAGTTAGGCTGTACTCAGAGACTAAACTTGATGAATAGCCCAACGGGATGAAGAGGACTGACAGATAGGTACTGGGTCAGCTATTGTGTGCACTACAGATGTGGTAGTAGAAAAAGACCCCATGAAATGGAAATGTAGGGGGTTTTTTATTGCAATTATTTTGTGTATTTTTTTTTTTGCTACATGTGTATCTACAGAAACAGAACAAAATAAAAGATACACTATAAGCCCCTAAGTTTTAGAGAACCAGGAGCCTAAGTGACCCAAGACAGGAGGAGATGGATGTCCTAATCAAACAGAGTAAATTCACCCTTTCCTGTGTGTTAGATTTGTGAAAGCCCCGAGTGCCTAACGTGGTGCCCGCTCACAATGGTCAGAATTATCCTCTTTACTCATTCACATACAAAATCTTGTCTAGAAAGACCATGGTAAACACATAAACTTCTTCTTATTTATTTATTTATTTATTCATTTATTTATGAGAGAGAGAGACAGATAGAGAGTATGGCGTGCCAGATGCATGTGCCACCTTGTGCATCTGTCTTACATGGGTACTGGAGTATCGAACCTGGATACTTGGGCTTCACAGGTAAGCACCTTAACCACTAAGCCATCACTCTAGCTCAACATCAATTTTTTTGAAACTTTTTTTTTTTTTGGAGAGAGTCAGAGAAAGAGAAAGAGAGAGAAATACAGAGACAGAGAATGGGTGTGCCAGCAGCCTCTCAGCCGCTGCGAACAAACTCCAGATGTGTGCTCCCCCTTGTGGGCAAGTGCTGCATTGTGCCCTTGCATCTGGCTAAACATCTGACCTGTAGAATGGAAGCTGCGTTCTTGGCTTAGCAGGCAGGCACCTTAACCACTAAGCCATCTCTCCAGCCCTGAAACATTTTTTTATGTGTGTGAGTATGTGTATGGGCACATGCAGGCCACGATGCACATGTGGCGGTCTGAGGATGACTTCTAATCTCTCCTTCCTTCTTGGAAACAGAGTCCCTTGGTTTTGTTTGTTTTTGCCCCTGCATGCACTAGTCTTGTTGGTCCTTGAACTTACAGATTCTCCTGGCTCTACCACATTGCTGTAGGTAGTGCATTGGGATTACAGATGCATGCACTTTGTATCTGGCTTTTTACATGGATGCTTGGGAATTGAACTGGGGCCAGCAGGCTTACAAACAAGCACTTTACCGCTGGGCAATCTCCCCAGCTCCTTGACACACCACTTTATGTGGATATCCACCTTAAATCAACCATCACGTTGCGTGATAGGAAACCTAGAACAAAATCACAAATACTTACAGTCATCCCTAAAGAAAACAAAGGTTTTGACCTCCTTCCAAATTCTCCAGGAAATGACTAAGCAACAGGTAGGGAATGAGTAAATGAGTTTCACGCAGGGAGATTCATGAACATTGATTACTCAGGTGGAAATATGCAGTTATTCAGAGTCAAGATTTTTTAAACTTTTTTTTTTTATTAGAGACACACACAGAGAGAGAGAATAGGTATGCCAGGGCCTCTAGCCACTGCACAAACTCCAGATGCATGTGCCACCATGTGCATCTGGCTTACGTGAGTTCTGGAGAATCAAATCCAGGTAGGCTTCACAGGCAAGCACCTTAACTGCTAAACCATCTCTCCAGCCCCAGTCAAGATTTTTTAAAAACCCAAAGTATGGGGCTGAAGAGATGGCTTAGCAGCTAAGACACTTGCCTGCAAAGCCACAGGACCCACATAACCCAGATACACAAGATGGTGCATGAGTCTGGAGTTCATTTGCAGTAGCTAGAGGCCCTGGAGCACCTATTCTCTCTCGCTCTCTCTCTCATAAAAAATAATAATAATAGTAACCCAAAGTATTAGTCAACTGTAAAAGTATGAGATGAAATTCTTGGCTTCCATGTATCTACACAGTGCAGAAAGAGGTTTACTGGACTATTGGTGCCAGCAGAAAAATGAAATTATTCCATCTGAAGAGCATCAGATAATCTATTATAAAAAAGTATATTATTTTTATCCCTCACCTTGGTGATTTATGCAAGTAAGATAAATAAAAATGGAGGAATTAGTTTAAGCAATTCATTTAAAGACAATCATAGGGGCTGGAAGATAGCTGAGTGGTTAAAGGCACTTGCTTGCAAAACCTGATGGTCTGAAAAAGCCAGTCGTGGTGGCGCATGCCTTTAATCCCAGCACTCAGGAGGCAGAGGTAGGAGGATTGCTGTGAGTTCGAGGCCACCCTGAGAATAGAGTAAATTCCAGGTCAGCCTGGGCTAGAGTGGAACCCTACCTCAAAAAACCAAAACAAACAAACAAAAAAAAAAACCCTGATGGTCTGGGTTTGATTCCCCAGTGCCCACGTAAAACCAGATGCACAAAGTAGCTTGTGTTTGGAGTTAGTTTGCAGTGATAGGAAGCCCTGATATACCCATTCTTCCTCTCTCTTTCCTCTCTCTCCCAAATATATAAGTAAAAATATTCTAATAATAGACAGTCACAGTGCTGGAAAAGCTTTTAAGTGAAGTGAACCCACAGATCCAATAGCATGAGAATGAATGGACAGTGTACTCAAGGTAAATCAATTTCACCTGCCCAGAGTCTGGAGCGATGCCCCGCACAGAATTCATTTTGCTTAACCTATCCGTGGCACATCTACTATGTTCAGAATGTGTTCTAAGTATTATTCAAATACTGTAACACCAATGAACAAGAGCACACAACACACACGTCCTGACACTGGCATCCTATGGGGGAGACAGACAGTAAACACAACACAGTTTATATCGTGCATAATATAAGCAAACTCTTTTTAAAAATTTTTTTTTTTATTTTCCAGCACTTGGGAGGCAGAGGTAGGAGACTCACCATGAGTTGAAGGCCACCCTGAGACTACAGAGGAGACCACAGAGTGAATTCCAGGTCAGCCTGGACTAGAGTGAGACCTTATCTCAAAAAACCAAATATATAAAAGAAAGGACCAAGGAAATCCAAACACGTGCAATCACTTTGTGACTTTGGCTTGATGTGGGTACTGGGGAATTGAACCTAAGCCAGCAGGCTTTGCAAGCAAGTCTTTAACCACTGAGCAATCTCCCCAGCCCATAAGAAAACTCTTCACTGAAGTGTAGCTTATATGCACAGATCTAGCGTTTACTTCTATGTGTTTCACTATCTGTACACTTCATGTTATTAGCAGCCAGATCAAGGTAGGTCCTCCCCTGACAAACAACATCACCCTTCATGTGACCACTGTCACCACTGGTGATTTTCCTTGTTCTTGATTTGCACGTAATTGGAATGACACGCTATATATTCTTTTCTCTCTGGATCCTTGAACTTACATTGTGAAGCCCATCCATATGTGGTGTATAACATTTGTTTAATTTTTTTTTAATTTTATTTCTGGCACCCTTATTTTTTTAACTTTTTTTATTGACAACTTCCATAATTATAGACAATAAACCATGATAATTCCCTCCCCTCCCCCACTTTCCCCTTCACAACTCCACACTCCATCATATCCCCTCCCCTTCTCAAGTCTCTCTTTTATTTTGATGTCATCATCTTTTCCTCCTATTATAAGGGTCTTATGAAGGTATTGCTAGGCACTGTGAGGTCATAGATATCAAAACCAATTTCTGTCTGGACAGTTGCATTGTAAGCAGTCCTACCCTTCCTTTGGCTCTTACATTCTTTCCGCCACCTCTTCCACAATGGACCCTGAGCCTTGGAAGGTATGATAGAGATGTTTCAATGCAAAATACTCCTCTGTCACTTCTCAGCACTATGGTGGCATACTTGTTTTAAATTGTAGCATAGTTCTTCATTCCATGAATAATAGATTTATATTAAGAAACCACAGTTCAGGGCTGGAGAGATGGCTCAGCAGTTAAGGCGTTTGCCTGCAAAGAAAAAAGATCCTGGTTCAATCCTCCAGGACCCACATAAGCCAGATGCACAGGGGGGCACATGCATCTGGAGTTTGTTTGCAGTAGCTGGAGGCCCTGGCTCGCTCATTCTCTCTCTTTCTCTCTCTCTCTCTCTCTCTCTCTCTCTCTCTCTCTCTTTATTTCTCTTCCTCCCAAATAAATATATTTTCCCAAATAAATATATTTTGAGAGAGAGAGAGAGAGAATGGGCGCACCAGCGGCCTCTTAGTCACTGTGAAAGAACTCCAGATTCGTGCGCCCCCTTGTGGGAAAGTGCAGCATTGTGCTCTTGCGTCACTTTTTGTGTCTGGCTAAACGTAGGACCTGGAAATTGGAACCAGCAATCTTAGGCTTGGCAGGCAGGCGCTTTAACCGCCAAGCCATCTCTCCAGCCCAAAATGTATTTTAAAAAAAAGAAACCACAGTTTATCTACTTCCTGTTGATGCAATTTAAATTATTAGCTATTGGTGATTTTTAAAAAAGCTTTCTTTCTCAAATAAATAACAATAAAAATATTAACAAAAAACAATGCTGCTTTCAACATTTTTTTAAATTTTTATTTATTTATTTGCAAGCAGAGAGAGAGAGAGAAGAGAGGCAGACAGAGAGAATGGGCATGCCAGGGCCTCTAGCCACTGCAAACGAACTCCAGATGCATGTGCCCCTCACACATCTGACTTATGTGGGTCCTGGAGAATTGAACCGGGATCCTTTGGCTTTGCAGGCAAACGCCTTAACCACTAAGCCATTTCTCCAGCCCAGCTTTCAACATTTTTACACAAGTTTAACATGTCCTTTGGAAAACAAAGCACTTGTTCTTGTTGGGAGGGATTCTTGAGTCCCTCCCAATAAGTTAAGTTGCTATCGCCAGTATTCCAAAGTGGTTGTTGCCTGGCGCACGCCTTTAATCCCAGCACTTGGGAGGCAGAGGAAGGAGCATCGCCATGAGTTCGAGGCTTGAGACTGGGTAGTGAATTCCAGGTCAGCCTGGGCTAGCATGAGACCCTACCTCAAAAAAGCCAAAACCAAAAAAACAAAGTGGTTGCCCCATGGGCAGCGTACAAGAGTTCCAATTACTCCGTAACTTCCCCATCATCCTCCTACTGGTGGGTGTCAGTCACTGGGATCTTGGAGGGCTATCTCCTGGTTTCATGGGCCATTTCGCTGTTTGGCTGTCCACTTTAGGGAAACGTCTTGACCTATCTTTGGAGATGTGTTTTGGATAGACCGTTTTTGTTTGTTTGTTTGTTTGTTTGTTTGTTTGTTTGTTTGTTTGTTTGTTTTGAGACAACATCTGAGCATTCCCTGAACACTTGGTGCTCAATCTTGGCTTACATGTTAAAAGCTCAGTTGTTACCAGTGGAGAGTGGCAGAACCTTCAGGAGATAGGGAGCCTAGAAAGAAGAGAAAGAGGGTGAGTGGGCGTGCCAGGGCCTCTAGCCACTGCAAACAAACTCCAGATGCATGCACCACTTTGTGCATCTGGCTTTATGTGGGTACTGGGGAACCGAACCCAGGTTGTTAGGCTTTGCAGACAAGCGCCTGAACCACTGAGCCATCTCTCCAGCACCCAGATTATGAAATCTTAGTCCCTTCTTCCTTCTCTCTTGCTTCCTCACCATAAGAGGAGCCATTGATTGTCACATTCTCCATCATTGACATCTGGTGCACCCCACACCAGAAGCCTAAAGCAAAAAGTCTATCAAACCACAGGCTAAAAATACACCTGCCCATGGGCTGGAGAGATGACTTTGTGGTTAAGGTGCTTGCCTGTAAAGCCAAAGGACCTCGGTTCAATTCCCCAGGACCCATGTAAGCCAGATGCACAAGGTGGCGCATGCATCTGGAGTTCATTTGCAGTGGCTGGAAGCCCTGGTGCGCCCATTCTCTCCTTCCCTCCCTCTCTCTCTCTCTCTCTCAGCCTCTTTCCCTCTCTCAAATAAACAAATAAATAATAAAAATTTAAAAAATACACCTGCCTTTATAATGGTTTTCTCTCTGGCATTTTGGCTATATCTACCCGAAAGAAATAGCTCATTTTGGTACCATACATGGGAATCAATGAACTACCAGAAACTTCTTGTGACTCTTCTGAGGGTCACTCTAGGTAGGATTTTAAATTACTTCAGAAGAATGTGATGCAGATGAAGGGCTTGTGAGAAATGACTCTGAATCTAGCCTGAGCGAGGAACATTCACAGAAGGGTGTGAAATGGCATCACAGTGGTCTGCTTGTCTCTGCACAGGCTTTGACTCAGAGCCCTCGAAGAGCAAAGGTGACTGTGAAGTATCCAGGCAGGCAGGGCACTGGGAGATGCTAGTCAAAGGGACTACTTCCACCTCATCAGAACTGCTCCATGTCAGAAAGGAGTGAGGCCATCTGAGAACTGAAAATTCACTCTATGCTCTACCCATCCAAAGTATTAATAATATGAATAACAGAAAAAGACATTTGAAGTTATGAAGCCATGAAGTTTATTGCACATGGGCCTAAGGAGAAAAGGGAGTTGACCAAGAAAGATAGATCCCATGCTAAGCAAGCAGCAAGCCAGGACAGGATGCCTTGAAGGCATTACAGACTAGGTCCTGGAGACCTATGGATGTGACCCAGCCATGCACTGGGAAAGAGAGGATCCTGGCTTACTGCTGGGGAGTCCCATCAGCCTGGGTTCTTATCCCTGCCTCACCATGACAAGCCTCAGCAACACTGGAGTGAACAGCAACTCCAGGCCCCAAAAGGCTCTCTTTGCACTCTACAGAGCCTCCCGGGGCTGCCTGCTCTGTGCTTGTCAGATGGACAACCCCATTTGGAAGCCCCAAACCCCTGCCTATCCCATCAGAATCTACCGATGAGCGCAGCCACTACCAGCCTCTCCAGTCACTCCCTGGAGGTAGCAGTGAAATCTGATGAGTGCAACAGGCAGATCAACTATGACTCGGGCTTTATGGGGAGCGGACAAGGCTAGCAGGGACCTCACTGGGAAGCAAAGCCATACACCAGGCCATTCAGGTCTCCTGAGAGGTGTGAGGAGCACAGGGCTCCACACCAAGGGGAGGCTCCCATCTAGGCTCCTCAAAGCAACACAGCCGCAGAGGAGCAGGGTGGCCAGGTGGGCTTTAGGGCAATCATGTTCCGGTCATGCTAGGAGGGAACTTTGCTGAAGGAAAGGGAGAAACCTGGTCTCTAAAAGGCCTGAATGGGTCAGGGATCGAGTGAGAGAGAGAGAGCCCATGAGACTTTGGGGTCTGGAAGGAAAAAAAGAGATGGTGTTGCAGTCAGCTTGGCGTTGCAGGCAGAAATCACCCGAACAAGAGCAGCTTGTGGGAAAAAAGATTTATTTTGGTTTACAGACTTAAGGGGAAGCTCCATGATGGCAGGGGTAAAATGATGGCATGAGCAGAGGGTGGACATCACCCTCTGGTCAACATCAGGTGGACAACAGGAACAGGAGAGTGTGCCAAACACTGTCAGGGGGACACTGGCTATAATACCCATAAGCCTGCCCTCAACAATACACTGCCTCCAGGAGGTGTTAATTCCCAAATCTCCATCAGCTGGGAGCCTAGCATTCAGAACCCCTAAGTTTGTGGGGGACACCTGAATCAAACCACCACAAGGGGCCATGATCCCCAGGGCCTGGGGCAACATCAGAACAGGCTCTTCACCTCTTTCAAGGCTCATTTGTTGCCCCACGTGGCCACCTTTGTATACAGAGGTTTGGGGAGGAAGCGGCCGGTCTTCATGTAGGCAGAGATCTTCTTCAGGCCCTGCGAGTTAGAAGGAAAAAAAAAAAAAAAGAAAAAGGAAGAACTTAAGTTTGCTGAGATCCAGAACAGCTAAACAACTTCCTCCTGCTTACACAGCTACTGCGTGGGTCAGGTCTGGGATTAGCCTGGCTCTGGCTCTCCAATTTCATGTTCTCTTTGAACACTTCCCTCCTGCCCAAACCCAGGAGTCCCTGTCACTCCCTCTCTGCACAGGTGTGCTCCTGTTTCACACCCAGATACTCCTTGCCTGAGTACACACAGAGGAAGAGTCTGGCAAGAAGTCAAGAGAGCATGTTGGAAGATACACTCTATCTGATCCAGTGACTTGGTAAAACCTGGGTGGATGTTTGTAGACACAGGTAGACCAGCAGAAAGGTCAGGCCCATCTTAGTCATCCTCTGTAGCAGACAGCTTCAGGTTCACTCAGATGAACTTCCAGACCAGGCAAAGTTATGGAGGAAGGGATATTTATTGAAGCTTACAGATCCAGGGAAAGTTCCATAATGGCAGAAGAAGCTGACCTGCCTCCACAGGACCAAACAGAGAGAGAAAAGCCACAATCCAAAAACTACACAGCACAGCACACCTCAGGAACTCCAGCTAGGCACACTTTGCATATCTTTAGATTGAAATCTCAAACTCACCACCACACCATAAGATCCACCCAGAGACACTGCCTCCAACCAGGTGGCTGCAGATGCAAAGTACAAACTAATAAAATACTGAATATAGGCCCTTGGTTTCCCACCAAGAACAGATGATGGTAAGACCCTATTGCTGATGACTCCACATACTTGGGCTGCAAGGTCACTGAGAAATCCTTCTGGAGCTGAGCTGAAACCTCCTCCATGTGGACCAGCTGACAGAAAGCTGGAAAAACCTATGCTACATGCAGTTCAATGGGAGAGAGAGAAAGCACCAGTGAAGATACTCAACGGTGGACACTGCAAGCTTTAAATTTGGTCAGCCAGGCCAAGTGAGCCAATGGTACAATAATGGCATGTCTGTTATGGGGAAACCAATCGTTCTCTAATTGGACTGGAGGCCTACTCCATGGGAGGAAATACATCCCTGATACTGAAAACCTACAACGGGGTAGTCATGAGCCCTAGGGTTGTAACATCTGCTGGTGTCTGACTAAATGTATATACTGTGCTCACCAAACTGCCCAGAAAGCACTTCTCTTAATGTCCACATCCATATATTAATGCTACTCTCACTTTTGGTTAGAGAAGCTTCTCTTTTCAGATGGAGGTGACCTTGGGATGACTCAGAAGGCACCATGGTGCTGAGAAGAAGGGACAGAGGAGTGACCAGCACTGAAATATCTCTATCACATCATCCAAGGCTCAGGGTCCATTGTGGAAGAGGTGGTGGAAAGAATGTAAGAGGCAAAGGAAGAGTAGGACTCCTTACAATGTGCTCCACCAGACACAAAATGGCCTGGATATCCATGACCTCACAGTGCCTGACACTACCTACATAAGACCATCATAATAGGAGGAAAAAGATGATGACATCAAACTGAAAAGAGAGACTGATTGAGAGGGGGAGGTTATATGATGGAGAGTGAAGTTTCAAATGGGAAAGTGTGTGTGGGGGGAATACCAAGGGATATTGTATACAATTAAGGTGTCAATAAAAATAAATAAATTTTCCACTGGATTAAAATTATAAGTAAAATAAATAAATAAATAAATAAATAAATAATTTTTAAAAAAATACTTTTAAAACTACTGAATAGATTGGGGGCCATATATTCAAACTACCACATCCTCCTAAAGAGAGAAATTCAAATCTCTGCACCTGGATTGAGCCCCAACCAACCTCATCTCCAGACTTCATACAGAAACCAGGTTCAGAGAGTTACATATGCTAATGGTCTTCTACCAGGACAGTGGGTGTCCTAAATATTTCTAAAAGGTTCAGCTTGGGGCTGGAGAGACAGCTTAGCAGTTAAGGCATTTGCCTGCAAAGCCAAAGGACCCAGGTTTGATTCCCTAGGACCCACATAAGCCAGATGCACAAGGTGGCACATGTGTCTGGAGTTCGTTTACAGTGGCTGAAGACCCTGGCACGCCCATTCTCTCTCTTTCTCGCTCCCTATCTGTCTCTATCTCTGTCTCTCAAATAAATAAAAGGTTCAGCTTAATCCAGGGTTGCCCATATTTAAAAATCAAGCCCACCATAACCTAAAGCTGCAGCCCTGAGTTTTCCCCAGACTCTTAAGCCCACCCTTATATAATAATTTCCAAAACCACTCATCTTGGACCAAATTTTGAGCCCTCTTGTTCCCTCCCTGGTGTATGCACCCCTTTCTCTCTCCGCCGCTTTCCCTCTATATCTCCATCTTTCTCTTCTTACCCCCTTTTCTCTCTCACCCATTACAATAAAATCTTCAAAACAAGCTGGGTGTGGTGGCGCACACCTTTAATCCCAGCACTCGCGAGGCAGAGGTAGGAGGATCGCCATAAGTTCGAGGCCAGCCTGAGACTACATTGTTAATTCCAGGTCAGCCTGGACCAGAGTGAGACCCTACCTCAAAAAACCAAAAAAAAAAAAAAAAAAATCTTCAAAACAAAGACTTGATAGGGAATAGTAAAACACATTCCAAACTGAAAAGCCCTTTGGAATAAAGGCCCCCAAATCCCCAATCTAATAATGTAAGTTTTGTGGGTATCAAACAACAGGGCTCTGGTTGACCCATGATTAGAACTGAAGTGAGGTCTCTAGTCTGGGCTCCCCAACACCCAGGCGGTATTACAGTGTAGTATGCCTGCTGCTCTCTGCTATAGTCAGGTCCTAAGATGTGAGAGATGTCCATCTTCACCTGTCCCACGGGGCCTGGCATGTGCCTCAGAGATAAGTAAATACTAATGAAAGTAAGTATATGACATTGCCTCACAGATGGAACACTTGGGGCATTCAACAGAAGAGAAGGGAAGGTCTCATGCCATAGAGTATTTCAGATAAAATTCTCCAGCAGGAGCCCCACATGTATCTCAGCAAAGCGTCCTTCAGCTCACTCACCAGTGCTGTCTACATCTCAGCACCATCCTCCTTTGCTTTGCCCTCCTAACCCAGGCTGCACAAGGGCCGAGACTTGTCCTTTTTGCACAAATCAGGGGCAGCCACTACCTGCTGCTCTTACTGGTCAGAGGCCAGCAGAGACCCTAGCATACACTCTCCTGGTACTAAAACAGTGAGTTTCAGGCTGGAGAGATGGCTTAGCAGTTAAGGCGCTTGCCTGAAAAGCCTAAGGATCCCAGTTCGATTCTCCAGGTCCCAAGTATGCCAGATGCACAAGGTGGCGCATGCATCTGGAGTTCATTTGCAGTGGCTGGAGGCCCTGGTGGGCCCATTCTCATTCTCTCTCTCTCTCTCTCTCTCTCTCTCTCTCTGTTTTTCTCTCTCTGATAAATAAATAAATATAAAACCATGAGCTTCTTATCTGACCAATGGAACTGATAATTCTATCCACGCTGTAGGAATGATGTAGTGAACAACTTGACCTGACAGGTATAAGATGCTGAGCTAGGATCTTACAGGTCCTAGCAGAGAGCCAGCGCTGAATTCATGTCAGTTATTGTTTACTTCTGCTCCAGGCCTACGAGAAGTTTATAGCCAAGAGGAAGAGGATCCGGGGCATCACCTCAAAGCGAACCATGAAATCCTTCAGGTTTGGGAATGCGTCCAGGCTCTTGGGTTCAAATATGCGGTGTAGGTCAAGGACATCATAAGCGAGGAAATCCACAAAGGTGATCTATAAAAGGCCAAGGGTGAGTGGGCGTTGACGTTCCGTGCCCTAGAAAGAATGACAGCCCCCAATTCCTTCTCTTTTACCTTTTCACCAACAAACCACGGCCGCTTCCCCAGAAACTGCGAGAAGAGCGTCATCATTGCAGGGAGTTGCTCCAGGTACTCTGTCTTCAGTTTCTCCTGAGGCAGAAAACAGCCATCACCACGTTCAACACAAACTCCCTGGCAGAGTGACCTGGCTTACCAGTGTGTTCAGGACCCCACCGGGCTAGAGGGAAGCAGCCATATCCCCTAAGATGCAGACCAGACTTTGATTTACTTTATCAGCACCGATCTATTAGACTCCTCCCCCCCCCCAAGGAAAGGTCTCACTCTAGCCCTGGCTGATCTGGAACTCACTCTGTAGTCCTAGGCTGGCTTTGAACTCACAGTTATCCTTCTACCTCTGCCCCCTGAGTGCTGGGATTAAAGGCATGTGTCACCATGGCCAGCCAATATTTTTTGGCTTTTGTTTGTTTTTTTGAGGTAGGGTCTCATCTAGCCCAGGCTGACCTGGAACTCACTCTGTAGTTCCGGATTGGCCTTCAACTCAAAATGATCCTCCTATCTCTGCCTCTTTCCCAGTACCCCACCCTATCCTACAGAAGCAGGGGGAAATCAGAGAAGGAGGAGGCACTGTCCACAATGGGACATTATCATTCCTGATGTCCAAACCACCTCCTGTGGGTCGTACCCATGAGTGCCCCACGCGCCTGGCATGTACATGGTCTTATGTCAGGAAGAATTAAAGGAACAAGAACACAAGCATTCAGGACTGAAGATGAAAAGTCCACATAGTGGGTTATAGAAGAATGAAATATGCACTTGAGTTTTCACTACAAATTAAGAAGCATTTAAGGTTGAAAGGAAGGAAGGAGAGAGACAAAGGTCTTCTGGCTGACCCTGAGCTACCTACAAATCTGCTGACTCATGTGGGTGTGGGGGTACAGCACTGCGAGACACTTTTACACAGTGGTTGGAGCTCAAGGGTTCTAAGACAGTCCATCTTGGACTTCTTTTCTCACAACTGAATATGTGTGTACTTCACGAATGGACAGATGGCATGAACCAGCTGTTAGAGGGCAGAGGTAACAAGTGGAAAGAATTTTGAAAACATGACTTCACTATCTAAGAACTGAATGTCACTCTGGGGAGCGTAGCCTGTACCTTAAGATAGGTGGCGCCTGGCTAAGAGTTTTCATGTGTTATTTAATGCTACAAGGAACACCGGTAGCACCATGGGAAACATCCTGGAGGGTACCTCTAAGTTCACAAGGGAGACAGAACCTGAGTAAATGGGAAACCGAGAGCCCTGACTCCTGGCACAAACCCAGTGGGAGGAGTAAGACTCACAAAGTCCGGGCTGTAGCAGACTCTAGCCAGCTGATTAGAGACATCCATAGCCTGGTTCTCCAGAATGTCGATGCGAATCCTCTCCTCTTCTGTCTCCCCACCTGCAGCACCCATAGTACAGACTCACCCTCAGCACCCCAGGCCAGCCAAGCCCAGGACTATGACCACCCTGCAGCCAGCCCCACTCACACATGTTGTGCTTGCGGGCAATGTAGCGCAGGATGGCGTTGCTCTGGGTGATCTTGTGTGCTCCGTCCATTAAATAGGGCAGCTGGATGGACAAGCAGGAACAGTCAGATGGCATACAGGGTCCCAGCATGTCTTCACTGGATTAGGACAGACACGGGACCTGTCATTCAGCCAGCCTGGCTATGGATAGGCCTACATAAAGATTCTACAGAGTGAGGGCTGAGGGCTGGAGAGATGGCTTAGCGGTTAAGGTGTATGTCTGTGAAGCCTAAGGAACCTGGTTGGCGTCTCCAGCTCCCACATAAGCCAGATGCACATGGTGGCTCATGGGTCTGGAGTTTGTTTGCAGTGGCTAGAGGCCCTGGCTCGCCTACTCTTTCTCTCTCCCTCTCTCTGACTCTAATATACAAATAAATAAAAATGTTTACAAAGATACTACAGAGTGAAAGGAGGAGCTGGAACACAGACCATCACAGAAATATGGTGTAGACCACCAGCGATGGGAGAAGGAGGTGCAGAAGAATTGATCACGGGCCCCCCCTCAGCTGGGCGAGGAGATGAGGGGGAAATACTATTGCCTTCCCCAAACCACCCCTTCCCCTGCACCTACATTGGGAAAGTCCAGGCCCAGCTTGAATTTCTCACTCAGCCACTGGCTTCTGTCATAATCAGGAGCTGTGGTGGACAAGAAGGGGTAAAACAAATATCTCCAGTGTCCAACCCTCCTTCCCCACCACGGGCCTGAGGCCAACGATCCCTACTCTGACCCGTTCAGTCTTACACTCCAAGGCTGCAGAAGCGAAAACTGCTTATAAAAAGGGCTGGGAACACTCTATCACTAAAGCTTACTGAAGGTTTAAGCAAACCTTAATACTGATGTGGGATGATGAGGGATGTGACCCAATCACGATGGAAGGGGACCTACCTGGTCCTCCACGCCCAGACTCCCACATCAGAAGACCAAGCTACACCCTCAAGGAAGTTTCTAGGGGCACATTCTAGGTCCTGCAAACTAAGCAGCAAGTGCCCAGGTGTGGGTGACTGGGCACCAATGGGTAGGAACTGGGCAGAGGTCTGACCAGGAGGGTGTCATTACCGTCCCCCATGGTGTATCTTTTCTCCTCGTAGCTTGAGTCTGTGTATTCCAGGAGCAGGCGGATGGCATGAGCCAGCTGTGAGAGAGGTGACCAGTGACAGGTCAGGGACGGTGGGAATCTGCCCAGGGTGACTTCACCTCCTCCTGATGAGCCCCACCTCCACTCCCGAAACCAGCACGTCCCATGTGAACACACACACACACGCACACACACAAGCACACACACAGTGGGCTCGCACGGGTGTGCGACAGGGGGCTGCTCCGAGTCCTGAAAAGGACTCATCTAGAACTCTTCTCTAGCTGCCCTTGTCCCCTTCCCACCCGTCAGGGGGTCGCTCACCCCGCGGATGTCCCAGTAACCTAGTATCATGGGCATGGCGCTGGTGCTGGGGACTGAGTCCACCCGCCTTAGTGGTGACTTTATGCTGGTGCCCTGGGGACAGGTGGGCGGGACTGGAGGCCGGTCTGACCCCAGCTCTCTCAGGCTCCGCGCTTGCCGGCTCTAGCCCTGAGAGCCCCAAATTACAAAGCTCCGCCCCCACCCACCCGCCCGAGACCGGAAAGAGTCAGATCTAATTCCGCCGGGGCCCCGCCCCACCCCGTCCCGTGCGCGGCGAGTTTGGCAACTCGGAATCCGTGCACTTGACTCTCCGCGCGGGCCTTACGCCCATCGCCCAGCCCCGGGCTTGCTCAGGTCCACCCCCCTGCAGGAGCGCTGCCAGGAGGCTTGGGTCACTTGAGGTACCTCCCAAGCCGACTGTTAATTCATCTGCTGATTTGGGTGTGCGGAGATGTTTCTTGCATCTGGAAGATTGCATGAAATGTTCCCCAACTATTCAGACAAGGCCAGGCTTCCGCTGTCCCCCAAGCGTGCACCAGAGTCATGGTTGTCATTAAGAAGTGGCCACCAAGCGCGGCGTGGTAGCACACGCCTTTAATCCTAGCACTCGGGAGGCAGAGGTAGGAGGATCGCCGTGAGTTCAAGACCACCCTGAGACTACATAGTTAATTCCAGGTCAGCCTGGGCCAGAGTGGGACCCTACCTCAAAAGACAAATAAATAAATAAATAAATAAATAAATAAATAAATAAATAAATAACTGCAAAACAAGTCAGATGTGTGTTGTATGCCTATAATCCCAGTAGCTGGGAGGTGGAGGAGGCAGAAGGATCAGGAGTTCAAAGTCATCAAAGAAAAATTCAAGGCCAGAAACAAACAAACAAATACTTTGAGATAACATAAAGTAGAGGGTGTATAAACACGTAACAGTCATTTGTTATCATTTTCACATGCTATATGTGATTATTTGGGACCTCCTCTCTTGGTTTTATTGTTATGAGTGAAACAGGTCTCTCATTATGTTGCCGAGGCTGGCCTTGATCTGCTGGACTCAAGTGATCCACCTACCTCCCCATCCAGAGTAGCTTCGACAACCTGGATTTTCATGAGCTCTCCTCTATGCCACTGGCAGCATGCGAGTGATGCACTGAGCTACAGTGTCACCAGCCGAGAACTTTTCATCTCCATTATGATCTTAAAGGACAACTTTTCCATATAGGATGTGTCTTGACCAGAATGTGTAGAAGCTGCCCGTGGCTGTGCTTCTAGTTCTTATAAGCTAAGAGCTTGGGGGCTGGGGAGTGGATCTCCAGAATCCAGCTGGATGCTGTAGAGGGCATGTATCATCTCAACAGAAGGGAGGCGGAGATGGGAGAATCTGCTGGAAGTTCTCCTGTCAAATAGGAGTGGTGAACAACTAGAGACCCTGCCTCCATACAAGGTGAAAGGGAAGGACTGACGCCCAAAAGTTGTCCTCTGACCTCCACACACGTGTTTTGGCACACACGTGCCTGCACATACACACACGTTCAAAAAGCAGTGGGTCATTTTAATTTTATACGCTTGGAAAGACAAAATTTCTAGATTTGGAAAAGTTTTTTTTTATTTTTGTTTTTGAGGCAGTGTCTAGCTATGTATTTTATGCTGACCTCAAGCTCAGAATCCTTCTACCTCAGCCTACCTAACTAGTGCTGGAATTATAATACCACACCTAGCAAAACATGCTTTTACTATATTCAGTTGAGAGAGAGAATGGGCATGCCAGGGTCCCTTGCCTCTGCAAATGAACTCCAGATACATACGCTACTTTGTGCATCTGGCTTTAGGTGGGTACTGGGGAATTGAACCCAGGCCAGCAGGGTTTGCAAGCAAGTGCCTTTAACTGCTGAGCTGCCTCCCCCCCAGCCAGAACATGACTTTTTTTAACATCCAACATTAATTAGAATAATTCTGACAGACACACTGATACTATTGCATTAGGAGCATGTGTTTGGTCGTTCCTTTAGTGGAAAAGCCATTGAATTCCTGCAACAGACTAGACCCCATGGACAACACTCCTTTAAGATGCCTGTAATTTGGCTGGTAAACACTAAAGGTGAGATAGGGACTAGAAGGGAGAGGCTTTGAAAATACGAGACAAGCATTAGTGGATTTTTAAAAAATATTTTAAATTTATTTATTTATTTGCAAGCAGAGGGAGAGAGAGAGAGGAGATAGAGAGAGAATGGGCATGTCAGGGCCTCTAGCCTCTGCAAATGAACTCTAGATGCATGCACCCCCTTGTGTATCTGGCTTACGTGGGTACTGGGGAATTGAACCTGGGTCCTTTGCCTTTGCAGGCAAGCGCCTTAACCACTAAACCATCTCTCCAGCCCTCATTAGTGGATTTTTTTAATCTTTTTTTTGGGAGGGTTTTTTGGGAGGTTAAGGCACCTGCCTGCTAAGCCTAAGAACCCGGTTCCAATCTCCATGTCCCACGTTTTTTTTAATCTTTTTTTGGGAGGGGGGAAGCCGGGCATGGTGGCACACGCCTTTTATTTTTATTTTTATTTTTGGAGAGAGACACAGAGAGAGACAGAGGGAGAGGGAGAGGGAGACAGAGAGTGGGCACGCCAGCAGTCTCTCAGCTGCTGTGAATGAAATCCAGATGCGTGTGCCCCCTTGTGGTCAAGTGTGGCATTGCACCCTTGCATCACTTTGCATCTGGCTAAACGTGGGACATGGAGATTGGAACCGGGTTCTTAGGCTTAGCAGGCAGGTGCCTTAACCACTAAGCCATCTCTCCAGCCCTCATTAATGGATTTTTAATTTTTTTATTTAATTATTTTTGAGGGAGGAGAGAGAGAAAAAAAAACAGTATGGATGTACCAGGGCCTCTTGCCACTGCAAATAAACTCCAAACACACATGCCACGTTGTGCATTTGGCTTTATGTGGGTACTGGGGAATTGAACCCAAGCTGAAAGCTTTGCAAGCAAGTGCCTTTAACCACTGAACCATTTCTCCAGCCAAGCATTAGTGTTTTTATTACACACTGAGAGGGCGAGAAGTTGAGAACAGGGGAAGGTAGTCATGCTGATGTTAAAAATAAATAAATAGGGCTGGAGAGATGGCTTAGTGGTTAAGGCGCCTGCCTCCTAAGCCTAAGAACGCTGGTTCCAATCTCCAGCAGTTCCAATCTCCAGGTCCCACGTTTAGCCAGATGCAGTGACGCAAGGGTGCAATGCCACACTTAACCACAAGGGGGCACACACATCTGGCTTTTGTTCGCAACAGCTGAGAGGCTGCTGGCGCACCCATCTCTGTCTTTCTCTCTCTGTTTCTCTCTGCGTCTCTCTCCAAAAACATAAATAAATAAATAAATAAATAAATGATAAAAACATGAGCTGGAAAGGTGGCTTAGTGGTTAAAACATTTGCCTGCAGTTGAATTTTCCAGGGCCCATGTAAGCCAGATGCACAGGATGGCACCTGCATCTGGAGTTTGTTTGCAAAGGCTGGAGGCCCTGGCACATTCTCTCTCTCTCTCTCTCTCTCACTTTCTCTCTCTCTCAGTAAATAAAAATAAAGTATTTAAAGAAAAACACCAATAAGGTCTGGAGAGATGGCTTAGTGGTTAAGGCTTGCTTGCAGAGCCAAAGGACCTCGGTTCAATTTCCCAGGACCCATGTACGCCAGATGCACAAGGAGGGGCGCATGCATCTGGAGTTTATTTGCAGTGGCTGGAAGCCCTGGCATGCCCATTCTCTCTCTCTCTCTTTCCCGCTCTCAAATCAATAAATAAAATAAAATAAAGAAGAAAAGAGCTGGGCATGGTGGCACACATCTAAAAAAATAGGTTGAGCACAGGGGAAAGTGGTCATGCTGATGTTATAAATAAATAAATAAATAAATAAACAAATAAACAAATAAATAAAAAAAACATGGGCTGGAGAGATGGCTTAGCAGTTAAGGCCTTTGCCTTCAAAGCCAAAGGATCCCAATTAGATTCTCCAGGACCCATGTAAGCCAGATACACAAGGTGGCACATGCATCTGGAGTTTGTTTGCAGTGGCTGGAGGCCCTGGCACACCCATTCTCTCTCTCTCTCTCTCTCTCTCTCTCTCTCCTTTTTTTCTGTCAAATAAATAAAACTTATATATATAATAATAAAATAAATGTAGCAGAGTTTATTGGAGCAAATAATAATTCATACATAGTAGTACTCAGAACAGGAGAGGGTCAGAACTCAACTGACAAGGTGGGCAGGTGGGATTTATAGTCAGCAGAAGGAAGAGCATACAAAAACCACTTGATTGGCTACAACTCAGCATTTTCTGTTTGTGGACATGGCTCCCATAGTTAGCTGAACTTTGGCTGATCAGAGTATGCGTGTGTGTGTGTGTGTGTGTGTGTGTGTGTGTGTGTGTGTGTGTGTTGTATATGCATGTCCATAAACAAGTGAATGCACATGTGTGTGCATGTGGAGGACAGAGGATGACATCAGATGTCTTCCGCAATCCCACTCCTCTTCACTTACTGAGGCAGAGTCTCTCACTTAAGTCCAGAGCTCACTGGTTCACAGTTTATCTGGCCATCCCCTGTCTCCACCTTCCAAATGCTGGTATTGTAGGTGACCACCATGCATACCCAGCATGTACATGGGCCCTGGGGGGATCTGAAGTCTAGTCTTCATGCTTGCACGGCAAGTGCTTTATCCACTAAGCCATCGCACCAGCCCCCAAAGAGTATACTCTGTTGGGGTGCAGTTTGTTTATATACTAAGTTGCAGTTTGCAGTGTTTGGAGGCAGACTTAGGAAAAGTTCAACTTAAACATTGGCCAGAGCAAGATCTCTGACAAGCAGAGAAGATGGACTCCAGAGCATAGGGACCACATCAGAAGAGCAACTGTGCAAAAGGAGGGATGGATTCGACCAGTAGGATCCCAGAGACAGGGTCCCTAGCGACCAGGAGTATCATGCATTGGGTGACTGGGCCCAAGAAGAAATAGGGGAGCAGCAGGAAGAACACTCAGTGTGGGTGTTCTTGATATGGAAGTCTATGTGTGTTTAGGGGTAGCATACCCTGCATGTTTCTGAGATATAGTTGATTTAATTATGTGGTTCAAATTGTCACTTTGTTTACTTTGTCTGCCTGTCCCATTCATTTAGGTACTGTTCATTGATGCCTCCTACTGTTACTGTAGAACTATTTTTCTCCATGTCTGCCATTGTGTTTTGTTTGTTTGTTTGTTTGTTTGTATTTTGCTGCATATATCTTGTTTTTGCTTTTGTTTTTTTTCCCCACTAAGGGTATAGTAGTCTGTATAAAAAGGAATCTGGGGCTGGAGAGATGGCTTAGCAGTTAAGGCGCCTGCCCGCTAAGCCTAAGAACACCGGTTCCAACTTCCAGGTCCCATGTTTAGCCAGATGCAAAGAGATGCAAGGGTGCAATGCCACACTTGACCACAAGGGGGCGCATGCATCTAGAGTTCATTCGCAGCAGCTGAGAGGCTGCTGGCACGCCCATTCTCTATCTTTCTCCCTCTCCCTCTCTCTCTGTGTCTTTCTCAAAAAAAAAAAAAAAGGAATCTGTTTCCTTCCTGGGAGTTCTCCCAGTTATTTGTACTTGCCTCATTCTGGAGGGTTCTGGTTATCCTTACATAATAATGACTTCCTGGTAGGATAATAGTTTTAAATATCTGGCATTCCCTAGCAACTGGATGGAATCACAGCATAAGTTAGCATACAAATAGACGGTGTCAGCCTGATGTCACTTAAGAGATAGTATCTTATATTTTATTTATTTGAGAGAGAGAAACAGGGAGAGGGAAAGAGAGAATGGACACACCAGGGCCTCCAGCCACTGCAAATGAACTCCAGACACGTGCTGCTTTGTGCATCTGGCTTATGTGGGTCATGGGAATGCAACCTGGGTTCTTTGGCTTTGCAGGCAAGTATCTTAACTGCTAAGCCATCTCTCCAGCCCAAGAGATAGTTTCAGATTGGACTTTGGAGCATCATTGGTTATCCTTGAAGTGAGTCACTTTTGTGTCCCTTAAGTTGGACAAAGTTCTTGGGTGGAATTTAAACAGCTCCTGCATTATAGGCTCAGATAATTCTGAGGTAAGCAAACTACTATGTCAGCCAAAATAGCCCCAGTAGTGATCATAATTGATTAGTCTTGCTGATCGGATTATAATGATCTCAGAAGAAGCATTGTGTTCTTTGTTAAGACTAAAGGTTGGAATTATTGATGTGAAGGAAACATTATTCTATAATTAAAGGGAACTTATTTCCTGAACAGCTGTTAAATTTCTGTCATCAGGGTCTAGCAACATCAGATCCAGAACTATCACAATGATCAGGGGGAAATATACAGGTAAGTTTTGTTTTCTCTTAAGTGGTAGATAGACAATCCAGGAGGTCAGATATAGAAGGATGAAGCCAGGCATGGTGGCGCACACCTTTAATCCCAGCACTCAGGAGGCAGAGATGGGAGGATCTCTGTGAGTTTGAAGCCAGCCTGAGACTACAGAGTGAATTCCAGGTAAGCTCTGGGCTAGAGTGAAACTCTACGTCAAAAAGAAGAAAGAAAGAAAGAAAGAAAGAAAGAAAGAAAGAAAGAAAGAAAGAAAGAAAGAAAGAAAGAAGGAAAGAAAAGAAAGAAGGAAAAGGAAGGGAGAAAGAGAGAAAGAAGGAAGGAAAGAAGGAAGAAGGAAGGAAAGAAAGGAAGGAAAGGAAAGGAAAGAAAGAAAGAAAGAAAGAAAGAAAGAGAGAAAGATGAAGATGAGGGAAATAATGCTTTCAGGGCTTCAAAGTGAGATAAAACAAGGAATAATAACAGGGAAGGGCTTTGAACCAGAATGTTAATCTTGATCCAAGTTTGGAGCAGAAGCTGTCCACCTATCCACTCAGAATTTCTCTGAAAAATTCCTAAGATGCCCAGCTCTAAGACTCTCATTTTAAGATTTCCAATGGAATGGATGTTCTGTTCTTTGGAGGAAGTGTATATCCTTTGAGCTGGGAAATATTAACCTATGGATCAATACACTGGAGTTTCATTGATAGGACAAGATAAAAATTCTTTGCATGGACTCTGGGCATGGTGGCGCATGCCTTTAATCCCAGCACTCGGGAGACAGAGGTAGGAGGATCGCCATGAGTTCGAGACCACCCTGAGAATACAGAGTGAATTCCAGGTCAGCCTGGGCTAGAGTGAGACCCTACCTCGAAAAATGAAAAAGAAAGAAGAAGGAAAGGAAGGAAGGAAGGAAGGAAGGAAGGAAGGAAGGAAGGAAGGAAGGAAGGAAGGAAGGAAGGAAGGAAGGAAAGGAGGAAAAGAAGAAGGAAGGAAGAAGGAAGGAAGGAAGGAAGGAAGAAAGCCTTTGAAAGAAAGAGAAAAGAGAAGGGCCATCCTTCTGAGTCAAGGGCCATCCTTCTCAGTCTTACGTTAGAGCTGGAAGGAAGGTGGCTTGGCAAACCAGAGGTCTTGTGTAAGTCTCTTACAATTCTTAATCATATTTCATTGTAACCACATAGAATCTAAAACTTGGGGTGAAATTTTTCAAATACATAGAAAAGTCTCTTATTATCTCATAAGGAAGTCATCTGTGGGCCCAGGGGTCACTGACTTTCTGAAACTCATTAAAACTAATGGTAGTTTTCAACCACAAATTTGAGGGAGTGTTGTTAATTTTGATTTTACAGTTCCATTAGATCTTTCTGTTTCTCCTGAGAACTGTGGGTGGTATGGGTAGTAAGCTTTTAGGGTAAGAGAGAAACTTTACAGAGTTTCTTAATAACAATTTTATGTAAGTGCCATTATTAAAGAGATAATGGAAATTTCCAACTGGAAAACAAAAATCAAACAAAAAATATTTTTGGCCACAGAATTATAGCTTCCCGGGGGAGGAAGAATTTGCCCTGACTGGAAGGAAACAAGAAGTAATGAGAACACATTTATAATCCATTGCAGGAGGCAGTCAGATAAAATCCACTTCGAGGTTAGAAGAGCCCTCAAGTCCTCAGTCCCTCTCTAGGTCCCACATTAAGTTGACTGAGATCACACTGTTGCCAAAAGGACATGTTTGCAAAACATCCTTGGTAATGCCTGAAAAACCAACCCCCCCAAGTTGGCTTAATATTGTTTCTAGTTTATCCCTGCTATTATGAGTAATATCATGAAGCATTAACTTCTTTTTAGGTTACTTAATAATATGAGCCGATAGATAACCTGACCATGCACTCAGTATCCAAAATTTTCCACTTTTTTAGCCAGAAATTAATCTGTAATTGTTTAAAACAATCTCCTTACTAAGTGACTATCTTGGTTACTGTTGGTTTGTTGAACATACTGATGAACTAAAGCAGTACTCTGAGATCTGGGTTCCTAAAAAAAAAAAAAAAAAATAGTTTCATAGCCCGGTGTGGTGTGGCACGTCTTTAATCCCAGCACTCGGGAGGCAGAAGTAGGAGGATCGCCATGAGTTTGAGGCCACCCTGAGACTACATAGTGAGTTTCAGGTCAGCCTGGACTAGAGTGAGACCCTATCTCAAAAAGCCTAAAATAAAATAAAATAAATAAAATAAAATAAAAATTTATATTTATGAACAGAAAGAGGGAGGGGTAATGAGAGAGAGAATGAATAAGTGAATGAGTACAGGTGTGCCAGGACCTCTTGCAAACCAACTCCAGATCCTTGCAGTATTTGTGCATCAGGTTTTATGTGGGTACAGGGGAAATTGAACCTGGGCCAGCAAGCTTTGCAAGCATGCACCTTTAACCACTGAGCCATCCATTTCCCAACCCCCTATTCTAGGTTCTTTCAATTGAATAATTCTAATTTTATTAGGACTTCTTCTAATTTCATTAGAGCCAACAACAAAGCAGATAAAATATTTCAGTTTTATGATTTTTAAATTATTTATTTATTTATTTATTTATTTGCAAGCAGAGAGAGAGATAGAAGAGAGGCAGACAGAGAAAGAATGGGCACACCAGGACCTTTAGCCACTGCAAATGAACTCCAGATGCATGTGCCCCTTGTGCATCTGCCTTATGTGGGTCCTGGAGAATCGAGGTCCTTTGGCTTTACAGTCAAACGCCTTAACCTCTAAGCCATCTCTCCAGCCCTAGTTTTATGATTTTTGAGGGAGTATTTTTGTGAGTTTTTAGCTTTTTTTGTTGTTGTTGTTTTTTTTTTTTTGTTTTCCGAGGCAGGGTCTGACCTGGAATTCACTATATAGTCTCAGGCTGGCCTCGAATTCACAGTGATCCTCCTACCTCTGCCTCCTGAGTGCTGAGGATTAAAGGCGTGCACCACCACACCCGGCTTGTTTTTAGCTTTTTCTTTGAAATAGGGTCATACTCAGTAGCCCACGCTGGTCTGAAACTCACATAGTTGGCCTTAAATTTGTGGCAATCCTCCTGCCTCTGCCTCTGCCTCTGCCTCTGCCTCCTGAATGCTGAGATTAAAAAAACTTAAGGCACCACAGCCATTCTTTCAATCTGTTGCTCAATTATTTCGTTGTTTTTGTTTGTTTGTTTGTTTGTTTGTTTGTTTGTTTGTTTGTTTGTTTGTTTTGTCAAGACTGTAAAACTTGGGCTGGAGAGATGGCTCAGCCATTAAAGGTGCTTATTGTAAAGCCTGATGACCTGGATTTGATTCCCCAGTACCCATGTAAAGCCAGTTTCTAGCTTCTGGAGTTTATTTGCAGTGTAGGAGGCCCTGGTGAGCCATTCTTTCTCTCTTTCTCTCTCTCTCTCTCTCTCTGCCTCTTTCTCTCTGTCTCTCTGTTTCTCAAAGAAATAAATGAAATTATTTAAAAAAATAAAAAGAGGCTGGATGTGGTGGTGCACGTCTTTAATCCCAGCACTCGGGAGGCAGAGGTAGGAAGATTGCTAAGAGTTTGAGGCCACCCTGAGACTATATAGTGAATTCCAGGTCAGCCTAAGCTAGAGTGAGACCCTGCCTTAAAAAAAAAAAAAAAAAAAAAAAAAAAAAAACTTTCGGGGCTGGAGAGATGGTTTAGCCTATGAAGCCTAAGGACACAGGTTTAATTTCCCAGTACCCACATAAAGCCATATGCACAATATGGCACATGCATCTGGAGTTTGTTTGCAATGGCTAGAGACTCTAGTGTGCCCATTTTCTCTCTCTCTTAAATAAATAAATAAAATATTTTTAAAATAACTATCACTCATTAAAAATTGATTGGAGGAGAAATAAAATTTAAAAAAAAGAGAGACCTGGGTTTAGCCATTAAGGTGCTCCCCTGCAAATCCTAAGGACCCATGTTTGACTCTCCAGATCCCACATAAGCCAGATGCACAAGGTGACACAAGTGCTCAAGGTTGCACATCGGGAGTTCAATTGCAGTGGCTGGAGGCCCTGGCGCACCAATTCTCTCTCACGCTCTCTCTCACTCACTCATTCTCGCTCTCTCTCTCTCTCTCTCTCTCTCTCTCACACACACACACACACACACACACAAATAAAGACTAGGAAACTTGAAATTTCAGAAGCATTTCAAATCCATACACTCTACCTCCTAAATCTGCTATGAGTACTCATGCTTGCTCTACTTACCTGTTTTTTACCAATTGGCAGAGACAGGAAAGGACAATTTTAGTCATCAGAACTGATTTCTTTCTTAATTGGTATAATTTTAAGGGCAAATTTAGGTCGATGATAACATTTGTAATTATATTTATTTATTTATTTATTTAAGAGAAAGAAAGAGTCAAAGAGAGAGGGAGAATGGGTGTGCCAGGGCCTCCAGCCACAGCAAATGAACTCCAGATGCATGTGCCCCCTTGTGCAGCTGGCTTACATGGGTCTTGGAGAGTGGAACCAGGATCCTTTGGCTTTGCAGGTAAACTCCTTAGCCGCTAAGTCATTTCTCCAGCCCAACATTTTTAAATACAAGTAAATAGAATTGAGTCCCAGATATCCAAAGGACTTTCTTTTTAAAAATTTATTTATTTATTTATTTATTTATTTATTTATTTATTTATTTGAGACAAAGAGAGGGTGAGAGAGAGAGAGTGAGAATGGGCGCACTAGGGCCTCCAGCCACTGCAAACAAACTCCAGACACATGCACTACCATGTGCATCTGGCTTATGTGGAACCTGGAGAATCGAACCGGGGTCCTTAGGCTTCACAGGCAAATGCCATAACGGCTAAGCCATCTCTCCAGCCCCTTCGTTTATTTTTATGAATTTATTTGTTGGTTTGTTTTTGTTTTTTGAGGTAGGGTTTCACTCTAGCCCAGGCTGACCTGGAATCCACTATGTAGCTTCAGAGTGACCACAAACTCACAGCGATCCTCCTACCTCAGCCTCCCAAGTGCTGGGATTAAAGGCATGCACCACCACACCCTACTATGCAAACAAGGACCTCTAACCACTAAGTCATCTCTCCAACCCCTTGTTTGTTTTTGAAACATTGTCTCCCTCTATAACCCAGGGTGACAACAAACCCTTGGTCCTTCTGCCTCTAGCTCCTAAGTGCTAGAATTAAAGGCATGTTCCACTACACCCCACTTAAAGCTCTTTTTTTAAAAAGCGCGTACAGCTAATAATACTGTATTGTATACTCATTGAACAACAATTGCCAATTTCCCTTCCCACCATCCCCTGGCAAACACTCTTGGTTGCTTGACTAGCAACCATATTGGCCAATGGAAGAGAACAGAGAGCTTAGACAGAAGCCCGTTCATAAACAGTTAACTGGATTGTCAGCAGTGCTGCTAAGGAAAGGCTGGTCTCTTCAACAAACCGTGCTCAGAAACCCACCTGCAAAAGAATACATTAGAACCTTACACCATCCACAGCAGTCAACTCACAATGCATTTAAGACCCAAGTTGTGGTGATTTGAATCAAATGTCCCCCATAAACTCATGGGTTCTGAATGCTTGGTCCCCATATGATGGCAGTTTGGGAGGTGGAGCCTTGCTGGAGGAGGTGTGTTATTGGTGTCAGGCTGGGGGTATGGGGGCTATAGCCATCTATTGCCAGAAATTGGCTCACTCTCCTGCTGCTGCTGTCCACTTGATGTTGGCAAGGAGGTGATGTCCAGTCTCTGCTCATGCCATGCTTTCCTCTGACACCAGGAAGCTTCCCCTCAAGACTGTAAGCCAAATTTAAAAACTCTCCTCCCATCAGCTACTTTTTTTTTTTTTTTTTTTTTTTTTGAGGTAGGGTCTCACTTTAGCTCAGGCTGACCTGGAATTAACTATGTAGTCTCAGGGTGGCCTCGAACTCACAGCGATCCTTCTACCTCTGCCTCCTGAGTGCTGGGATTAAAGCCATGTGCCACCACGCCCGGCTCCATCAGCTACTTTTTAATTTGAGTGCTTTGTCCCAGCAACTGAAACACAAGTCTATAAAACTCCCAGATGATGGCGCACGCCTTTAATCCCAGCATTGGGAGGCAGAGGTAGGAGGATTGCCATGAGTTCAAGGGCATCCTGAGACTACATAGTGAATGCCAGGTCTGCCTGGGCTAGAGGGAGACCCTACCTCCAAAAACAACTCCCAAAAGAAAACATGGTGGGAATTTCTGTGACCCTGGTCTAAGCAATGGTTTCTCTGAAATGACATCAGAGGCACAGGCAACAAAAGGAAAAATAGACGAGAGGAACACAGCAAACTAAGAAGCTTTTGTGCAGCAAAGGAAGAAATCAACAGAGTGAAAAGCCACAGAACAGAAAAACATATTTGCAGAGCAGGTGTGGTAGTGAGTTCAAAGCTAGCCTGGGGCTACAGAGTGAGTTCCAGATCTGTCTGGGCTAGAGTAAGACCCTACCTTGAAAAAAAAAATATATGAAAGAAAAGAAATTTGCAAATCATTTCTCTGAGAAGGGAATTGTATCTAAAATACATGAAACTTACAACTCAGCAGTAAAAAGTACTTTAAGAGCCGGGGGGTGGTAGCGTATGCCTTTAATACCAGCATTTGGGAGGCAGGGGTAGGAGGATAGTCGTGAAACCCTATTTCAAAAAAACAAAAATAATAACAATAATAATAATACTCTAAGAGATGGGTGGCTGAGGTAGGAGGATGGTTGTGAGTTTGAGCCACCCTGAGACTACAGAGTGAATTCCAGGTCTGCCTGGACCATAGTGAAACCCTACCTCAAAAAAACAAAAATAGGGCTGGGGAGATGGCTTCGTGATTAAGGCGCCTGCCTGCTAAGCCTAAGAACACTGGTTCCAATCTCCAGGACCCACGTTTAGCCAGATGCAGTGATGCAAGGGCGAAATGCCTCACTTGCCCACAAGGGGGCGCACACATCTGGATTTCATTCACAGCAGCTGAGAGACTGCTGGCACGCCCATCTCTATCTGTCTCTGTCTCCCTCTCTGTCTGTCTATCTCTGTGTCT
Source organism: Orientallactaga sibirica (assembly GCA_036365145.1). Lineage (NCBI taxonomy): Eukaryota > Metazoa > Chordata > Mammalia > Rodentia > Dipodidae > Orientallactaga > Orientallactaga sibirica. Next base: position 13,371,448 of record JAEOAD010000025.1, read on the forward strand.
CTCTCCAAAAAAAAATAAATAAATAAAATAATAATAATAACAGTACTTTAAGAGATGGGTAGCTGAGGAAGGAGGATGGTTGTGAGTTCGAGACCAACCTGAGACTACAGAGCGAATTCCAGGTCAGTCTGGACCAGAGTGAAACCCTACCTCAAAAAAACAATAATAAGGGCTGGAGACATGGCTTAGGGGTTAAGGCGCCTGCCTCCTAAGCCTAAGAACACTGGTTCCAATCTCCAGCGGTTCCAATCTCCAGCGGTTCCAATCTCCAGGCCCCCCGTTTAGCCAGATGCAAAGTGATGCAAGGGCGCAATGCCGCACTTGACCACAAGGGGGTGCACACATCTGGATTTCGTTCACAGCAGCTGAGACATTGCTGGCGTGCCCATCTTTGTCTTCTCTCTCTCTCTCTCTCTCTCTCTCTCTCTCTCTGCCTCTCTCTCTCTGTCTCTCTGTGTCTCTCTCCAAAAAAATAATAAAAAATATAAATAAAAGTTTAAAATAATAATAATAATAATAATAATAATAATAATACTTTAAGAGATGAGTGGCTGAGGTAGGAGAATGGTTGTGAGTTCGAGGCCACCCTGAGACTACAGAGTGAATTCCAGGTCAGTCTGGACCAGAGTGAAACCCTACCTCAAAAAAGCAATAATAATAATAATAATACTTTAAGAGATGGGTGGCTGAGGCAGGAGGATGGTTGTGAGTTCAAGGCTAGTCTGGACTACAGAGTAAATTCCAGGTCAGCCTGGACCAGAGTGAAACCCTACCAAAAAAAAACAATAATAATAATAATAATAATACTTTAAGAGATGGGTGGCTGAGGTAGGAGGATGGTTGTGAGTTCAAGGCCAGTCTGGACTACAGAGTGAATTTCGGGTCAGTGTGAGTTATAGTGAACCCTGCTTCAAATAAAAATAAAACAATAAAATAAAATTTTAAAAAAGCTAGACGTGGTGGCTCACACCTTTAATCCCAGCACTTGGGAGGCAGAAGTAGGAGGATCACTGTTAGTTCAAGGCCACCCTGAGACTACATAGTGAATTATTATAGGTCATCCTGGGCTACATCAAGACCCTACCTCCAAAAACAAAAATAAATAAATAAAATAAAATAAACTTTAAGAGCCTGTTAGATGGCTTGGTGGTTAAGTGCATGCCCTACGCAAGCTTAAGAGCCTGAGGGAACCAAGAAGTTCTAATCTCCAGAACTCATGCAAACAGCTGGGCATGACCATGCATGTCTGTAACCCCAGTCCTATGGGAAGTGGAAAATCAATAGAAAACTATCTTAAAAATGAAGCCGGGCGTGGTGGTCCACGCCTTTAATCCCAGCACGCAGCAAGCAGAGGTAGGAGGATCACTGTGAGTGGAAGCCACCCTGAGAATACATAGTGAATTCCAGGTCAGCCTGGGCTAGAGTAAAACCCTACCTCAAAAAAAAAAAAAAAAAAAAGGGCTGGAGAAATGGCTTAGCGGTTGGGCTGAGAAATGGCTAAGCCAGATGCACAAGGGGCACATGCATCTTGCCTGCAGTGGCTGAGGCCCTGGTGTGCCCATTCTCAAGGAGTCTGGTTCTTCTATCTCCAGGATTGCAAATAAATGAATTAATTTTTTTTTTTTTTTTTTTTTTTTTTTTTGGTTTTGCAAGGGTCTCACATGCAGGCTGAGTCCGAATTAACTATGTAGGCTGGGTGGCCTGAACTGTGCCCATCCTCACTGAGTCTGCCTCCTGAGTCTGGGATTCTCTCTGCGTTTGCAAATAAATGAATTAAAAATTTTTTTAAAAGAGAGAAAGAAGAAAGAGAAAGATAGGAAGGAAGGAAGGAAGGAAGGAAGGAAGGAAGGAAGGAAGGAGGGAGGGAGGGAGGGAGGGAGGGAGGGAGGGAGGAAGGAAGGAAGGAAGGAAGGAAGGAAGGAAGGAAGGAAGGAAGGAAGGAAGGAAGGAGGGAAGGAGGGAAGGAGGGAGGGAGGGAAAGGAGGAAAGAAAGGAAGAAAGGAAGAAAGCAAGCTACCTCAAAACAAACAAAAAAAGACATGTCAGTGAGTGATGGAGGGGAACCATCCAATGTTCTCCTCCAGCTGCACAAGGTGCCGCATCAGCACATACACATGCATACACCACACACACGCCACACTACACATGCTACACACATGAAAAAACCCAAAAGGACCTCCAAAGCTCTTAACTATAACTTTAAAATACAATTAACTTGCTGGTATGCTAAATAAAGGAATATGCATTTAAAAATGTTTTTATTATTTTTATTTATTTTTGGAGAGAGACACAGAGAGAGAGACAGACAGAGAGAGGGAGAGGGAGACAGATAGAGATGGGCACGCCAGCAGTCTCTCAGCTGCCGTGAACGAAATCCAGATATGTGCGCCCCCTTGTGGGCAAGTGCAGCATTGCACCCTTGCATTACTTTGCATCTGGCTAAACGTGGGACCTGGGGATTGGAACCGCTGGAGATTGGAACCAGCGTTCTTAGGCTTAGCAGGCAGGCGCCTTAACCGCTAAGCCATCTCTCCAGCCCAGGAATATGCATTTTAAATTTATCATTTGAGTTAATCTGCAGTTACTTTTCTAAACAGGCAAAAAAAAATCACAACTCATTCTGGACGCATACTTGCATTTCTCTGTAACTACTGCTGCCAATATATAACCATCTAATCTAATTATCATTTTTTTGTTTGTTTGTTTGTTTGTTTTTTTTTTTTTTTGGTTTTTGAGGTAGGGTCTCACTCTAGCCGAGGCTGACCTGGAATTCACTATGTAGTCTCAGGTTGGCCTTGAACTCACAGTGATCCTCCTACCTCTGTCTCGGAATGCTGGGATTAAAGGTGTGCACCACAACGCCTGGTTTCCAATGTTAGGTTTTGATAAATTTATGTACCTTATGATGCTTAAATCATTTCTTTATTCTTTTTTTCTTTTTCTAAGATAATTTTTTAAATTTGTGTTTATTTATCAGAGAGAAAGAGACAGAGAGGTGGGGAAGAGGGTGGAGAATAGGCATGCCAGGGCCTCCAGCCACTGCAAACAAACTACAGATGCATGCGCCACCCAGTGCATCTGGCTTACATGGATCCTGGGGAATCAAACCTGGGTACTTTGGCTTTGCAGACAAGCACCTAAACCACTAAGCCATCTGTCCAATCCTAAAATTTATTTATTTATTTATTTATTTATTTATTCATTCATTCATTCATGAGAGAGAGAGAAACAAAGGCAGATAGAGAATGGGCATGGCAGGGCCTCTAGCCACTGCAAAATGAATTCCAGACACACATGCCCCCTCGTGCATCTGGTTTATGTGGGTACTGGGGAATCAAACTCGGGTCCTTAGGCTTTTCAGGCAAGCACCTTGATTGCTGAACCATCTTTTTAAAACAAATTTTATTTATTATTTGCTAGGAGAGAGAGAGAGAATAAATAGGCCCTCCTGGGCCTCTTGCTACTGCAAACAAACTCCAGATGCATGCACCACTTTAGTTAGCTTTTAATTAGTACTAAGGAATTGAATCCAGGCAGTCGGGCTTTGCAAACAAACACCTTTAACCACTAAGCCATCTCCCCATCCCTAATCATTTCTTTATGGTTAAATAAAAGAAATTTTCAAACATCTTTCCTTCTAGCTTTCTGAAATATAGAGGATATTATTATTATCCATAGTCAGCCTCTTATGAAATAGCACACCAGAGTTTCTCTCTCTCTCTTCTCTCTCTCTCTCTCTCTCTGTGTGTGTGTGTGTGTGTGTGTGTGTGTGTGTGTGTGTGTGTGTGTGTGTTTTCAAGGTAAGGTTTTGCTCTAGCCCAGGCTGACCTGGAATTCACTATCTACAACAATCTTCCCACTCTGCCTCCTAAGTGCTGGGATTAAAGGTGTGCGCCACCACGCCCAGCTCTGTCAGCATTACTTTTAAATTTTTTTTTAATTTTTGGAGAGAGACAGACAGAGAGAGAGGAAGAGGGAGACAGATAGAGAATGGGCGCGCAAGCAGTCTCTCAGCTGCTGTGAACGAAATCCATATGCATGCGGCCCCTTGTGGTCAAGTGCAGCATTGCACCCTTGCATCACTTTGCATCTGGCTAAACGTGGGACCTGGAGATTGGAACCGGGTTCTTAGGTTTAGCAGGCAGGCGCCTTAACCGCTAAGCCATCTCTCTAGCCCAGCATTACTTTTTTAAAAAAATATTTTATTTATTTTTAGCCGGGCATGGTGGCGCACGCCTTTAATCCCAGCAATTGGAAGGCAGAGGTAGGAGGATCACCGTGAGTTCGAGGCCAGCCTGAGACTACATAGTGAATTCCAGGTCAGCCTGGACTAGAGTGAGACCCTACCTTGAGACCCCCCCCAAAAAAAATACCATATATATATATATTTGGTTTGTTTTTTGGTTTTTGAGGTAGGGTCTCACTCTAGCTCAGACTGACCTGGAATTCAGTATGTAGTCTCAGGGTGGCCTCGAACTCACAGCGATCATCCTTCCTCGGCCTCCTGAGTGCTGGGATTAAAGGCGTGCACCACCATGCCCATGATTGTTGTTAAATGTTTTATTTACATATTTATTTGTGTGAGAGTAACAAAGTATGGGTATACCAGGGTCTCTTGTTGCTGCAGACAAACTCCAGATGCACACACTACTTTGTGCATCTGGTTTTACATGGGTACTGGGGAATCAAACCCCAGGCTGGCAGACTTTGAGAGCAAATGTGTTTAACCACTGAACCATCTTTCCAGCTCTGAGAGTTCTAATTTATTTCAGGTAATTTTTTTTTTCCAATTTTGCTCTGTGACAGTTCAATGTTATTGAACTGATTGTGTGGAAGGCGTGTGTGTGTGTGTATGTGTGTGCGCGCGCGCAAAAAAAAATGTTGGCACTTCCTCAGTAAGTGATGTCTTTTCTCTATATATCTGCCTTTGGGGAAGATAGAATTTCTCAAGGTTTTTTTCTGCTTTTGTTTTTGTTTTGTTGTGGGTTTTGGTCTTACTCTAGTCCAGGCTGATCTAGAATTCACTGTGTAGTCTCATGGTAGCCTCCAACTCACAGCAGTCCTTCTACCTCTGCCTCCCAAGTGCTGGGATTAAAGGCGTGTGCCACTCCGCCCTGCAAGGTCTCACCTCTTAGAGCCCTCACAAAGGCAGTGGTAACCTAAAGTGGGTTTTTTTGTTTGTTTGTTTGTTTTGTTTTTTTGTACTTGCAGTTTGGGGAATGAACTCAGAGTCTCTGGAGCATGTTTATAAGGACTGAATAACAGTGAATAATACTCCCAAGCCCACCCTCATCGTGTCTGTCTTCTTTTGCCTTTTCTTTTTGAGACAGGTTTATACTGTTTAGTCACAGGCTGTCCCAGAGCTTGCACTCCTCTTGCCTCAGCCTCCTGAGTGCTGGGATGTCAGGTGTGTCCCACCATGCCTGGCTCCCACTATGGTTTGTCTTATCAAAACAGTTAGGTAGGGCTGGAGAGATGGCTTAGCGATTAAGAGACTTGCTTGCGAGGCCTAAGAACGCTTGTTCGAATCTCCAGGTCCCAAGTATAGCCAGATGCAAAAGTGACACAGGCATGCAATGTCACACATGTGTGCACAAGGGGGCACCCGCGTCTGGAGATCGTTCACAGCGGCTGAAAAGCCCTGGCGTGCCCAGTCTCCCTCTCTCTCTGCCTTTCTCCCTCCCTCTCAAAAATAAAATAAATACTCCCTGAGACTACGTAGTGAATTCCAGGTCAGCCTGAGCTAGAGTGAGACCCTACCTCGAAAAACCAAAAAAAAAAATAATAATAATAATAATAATTAATTAATTAATTAATTAATTTAATAGGTAATTCATCAGTGTACTTCATATTTTCTAGTATTTTAAATTTTTAATTTTTTGTTTATTTTTATTTATTTATTAGCAACACAGAGACAGAGAGAAAAAGAAGCACAGAGAGAGAGAGAATAGGCGCACCAGGGCCTCCAGGCACTACAAACAAACTCCAGATGCTTGTGCCACCTTGTGCATCTGGCTTATGTGGGTACTGGGGAATTGAGCCTTGAACTGGGGTCCTTAGGCTTCACAGGCAAGCACTTAAACCACTAAGCCATCTCTCCAGCCCCCATCAGTGTATTTCAGATGACTATCGTTACAAAGCTAGGTGCACCTGATTGCCAACCATAGTGATATGCACGTATACATTTTGACTTTTGATCTGCTGCTTTATAAAGACAGCTCATCAGCTTATAACTGTTATACATGCAAGTCTGTCATGAATATACCTTAGTGTTTATGCTTACAAAAATACATGTTACCATTGTCGATTTTGTTGTATGACGTAGCCTTTGAAGTGCTGTCATGTTTTTATGTCTCAAATGAATATTCAAGCACGGTGGTGACACATGCCTGAAATCTCAGAATTCAGGAGGTCAAGGCAACAAGGTAACAAGTTCAAGGCCAGCCCAGGCTACACAGTGAGTTCCAGGGAGACTGGACTATATATATGATGATCCTTTTCAAAATCGAAACTAAATAAATAAATAAGTAATTTTTAAGCCGGGCATGGTGGCGCACGCCTTTAATCCCAGCACTCGGGAGGCAGAGGTAGGAGGATTGCCAAGATTTCAAGCCCACCCTGAGACTACATATGAATTCTAAGTCAGCCTGAGAGAGTGTGAGACCCAAATAATTAATAATAATAATAATAATAATAATAAAATTTTAAGCCAGGCATGGTGCCCCCACATCTTTAAGTCCAGCATTTGGGAGGCAGACGTGGGAGGATCTCTGTGAGTTTGAAGCCACCCTGAGATTACATGGTGAATTCCAGGTCAGCCTGCACTAGAGTGAGACCCTACCTCAAAAAATTAAAATGAAGGGGCTGGAGAGACGGTTTAGCAGTTAAGCACTTGCCTGTGAAGTCTAAGGACCCCTGTTCAAAGTTCAATTCCCCAGTACCCACATAAGCCATATGCACAAGGTGGCACAAGCATCTGGAGTTCATTTGCAGTGGCTGGAGGGCCTGGTGCGCCCATTCTCTCCCTCTCTGCCTCTTTGTCTGTCGCTCTCAAATAAATAAAATAAACAATTTTTTTAAATGAAAATAAAAATGAAGAAGAAAAAAGAAGGAGGAGGAGAACTCACAAAAGAGTGCCTCTGATTGTCCACAAGATTTCCAACCACAAATCCACATGCCTATGGCCCTGGAATGTCATTCCCACCTCACCGTCTCCTCACTGCCTCTTGCGCTCTCGCTCACTGACCCAGCTATGAAGACATGGCCATTGATGTTGTGTTTGGGGTGACTGGACTCCAGTGGAAAGTACAGCTTCCTCTGCTCCAGAGAGATGCAGATGAGAACTGCAGACAAGCCTAAAGGATTCCTTCCCGGTGGATGTCCAGGTCTGCCGTCCGTCACGCGAGAAGACTGGTGAACCCACCATATCCTGCACATTCTAGAATCTTATCATACCGACAGCCTGGGCTGCAAACGTTAAGCCCCACCCTGTAAATACCTAAATCCCCACCAGCTTTCAGGCAACAAGCGCCCCCTGGTGCCCAAATGTACGACTATCAGGCAAGGGTTCCTTCATCTTGCAAATCCCTTACAAGGCCTCTCTTTGGCCAGGGCTCTGGCTCCCAAGAGCTACTCTTACAGGGCTGATGACGTGGCTCAGTTGGTAGCATATGTTGTTGCGCAGTTAGTAGAGTGCTTGCCTAGCATGCATGAAGCCTTGCATTCAATCCCAGCAGAACATAAAACTGGGTGTGGTGGTACATGTCTGGAATCATAACACTCAGGAGGTGGGGCAGGAGAATCAGTTCAAAGTCATCCTCAGCTACCTAAGAGTTAGAGGCCATGGCTGGAGAGATGGCTTGGAGGGTAAGACGCTTGCCTGCGAAGCCTAAAGACCCAGGTTCAACTCCCCATAACCCACGTAAGCCAGATACACAAGATGGCACGTGCTTCTGGAGTTGGAGTTCCTTTGCAGTGGCTAGACGCCCTGGAGCGCCCATTCACCGCCCACCGCCACTCCCATCTCTTTCAAATAAATAAATAAATAAATAAATAAATAAATAAATAAATAAATAAATAAGATTTAGAGGCCAGCCTGGGCTCAAACCAAACAAACAAAAAGCTATCCTTGCCCCAGTAAGGGCCCTGACCCACCAGAGAGACTGCCTGGTAGGCATAGGTCTTTTTATGGTTCTTTGCTCGGAGGGTTAAACCACATCCCCAGGGTTGGGGGAGAGACTGGGGAGGGCTCTGTGAAACTCTAGGAAGAAACATTCAGAAAACGATGCGCAGGCTGGAGAGATGGCTTAGTGGTTAAGTGCTTGCCTGTGAAGCCTAAAGACCTTGGTTCAAGGCTTGATTCCCCAGGACCCACGTAAGCCAGATGCACAAGGTGGTGCATGCATCTGGAGTTCGTTTGCAGTGGCTGGAGGCCCTGGTGCACCCATTCTCTCTCTCTCTCTCTCTGCCTCTTTCTCTGTCTGTTGCTAATAAATAAATAATTTTCTTAAAAAAACAATGCAGACCCTTTATTGAAGAACTAATGCTTGGCCACTTTGTACATACTTTATTCCTTACAACCAGAGCTTGACTGCTTTTCTCCACAAATGTTTTTCTTTTAAACACTGCAGTGTGATTCACAGAACATAAACCTTTTTTTTTTTTTTTTAAATTTTGAGAGTGAAAGAGACAGATAGAGAATGGGCAGGCCAGGCCCTCTCAGCCACTGAACGAACTCCAGACTCGTGCACCCCCTTGTGCGCATGTGCAACACTGCGTGCTTGCGTCACTTATGCGTCTGGCTAAAGGTGGGACCTGGAAAATAGAACGGATGTTCTTAGGCTTCGCAGGCAGGTGCCTTAACCACTAAGCCATCTCTCCAGTCCACATAAACCTTTTTAAAGCAGCAATGCAGTAAATTCACAATGTTTAACGACCATCACCCCTATCTAGTTCCATAACCTTTATTTATTTATTTTTTTATTTTTACATTGAGAAAGAGAGAAAGGAGGATAGAGAGAGAATGGGCATGTCAGGGCCTCCAGCCACTGCAAAAGAACTCCAAATGCATGTATCCCCTGCTGCATCTGGCTTACATGGGTACTGGGAAATAGAACCTGGGTCCTTAGGCTTCGTGGGCAAATGCCTTAAGCACTAAGCCATCTCTCCAAAACCTTTTTATCGCCTCAAAAGAAACCTCAAACCCATTAGACAGTTGGTCTTATGACTTCCCTTCCCCCAGCCACTGGAAACCACCAATCTGTCACTACAGATTTATCTATTTTTGGATATGTCATACAAATGGAGTCACAAAATATGTACCCAGCTTATTTTACTTAGCATAATGTTCAAGGTTTGGGAACATCAGCCCGTATCAGACTTGCATTCCTTGTATGGTGAAATAATTCTCTGCTGTGCAGATACATCACATTCTGTTTATTCGTTGCTCCCTGATGCACCTTTGGGCTATTTTTGCCTCTTGGCTGTTGTGAATAACACTGAAGTGTACATGTGTGTGCATGCGTTTGTTTGAGTCCCAGTTTCCAGTTCTCTTGGGGATATGCCTGCAGCGGTATTGCTGGGTCACATGTTAATTCCATTTTTAACTATTCGGGGAAACACCAAGCTCTCTGTCACAATGCACCATGGTACATGCCACAACAATCACCAGGGTTCCGGTTTCTCTGTGTCCTCATAACTTCCCTCATTTTTCTCTTATTACAATCATTCTACTGGGTTGTACTGAAACTTTCTGTTTGTTTGTTTTTTTGTTTTTTGAGGTAGCTCAAAAAGTAGTTCCGGCTGACCTGGAATTCACTATGTAGTCTCTCAGGGTGGCCTTGAACTCACAGCAGTCCTTCTACCTCTGCCTCCCGAGTGCTGGGATTAAAGGTGTGCACCACACCTAGCTTGAAACTTTTTTAATTTAAGTTTTTATTGACAACATCCACAAATATAGACAATAAATCATGGTACTCCCCTTTCTCCCACATTCCCCTTCGCAGCTCCACTCTCCACCATGTGCCCCTTTTCCTCCTATTATGATGATCTTGTATAGATGGTGTCAGTCACTGTGAGGTCATGGACATCAGGCTATTTTGCTTCTGGAAGATTGCACTGTAAGGAGTCCTACCCTTTCTTTGGCTCTTACATTCTTCCTGGCACCTCTTCCGCAATGGGCCCTGAGCCTTGGAAGGTGTGATAGAGATGTTGAACTTATTTTTAAATAAACTTATTTAACTTCAATTTTAAGAAAATAACCAGATGTGATGGTACATACCTATAATCCCAACACTCGGGAAACTGAAATAGGAAGAGCTTGAGTTCATGGCAACTTAGGCGAGCCCTGACCCCAAACACATCATCTTTTCTATTCAAACTGAGCTCCACGTGACCTCTTCAGGGCAGCTCTTCTCAGTCAGAGAGTCATAATGAATTCCAGGTTAGCTAGAGTGAGACTCTACCTTGAAAAACCAAAAAAAAAAAAAGTAGCCTGGCAGGAAGGAGCCAGGGATAGTGCACCTCCAGTGACCTGCTTCCTCCAACCAGGTTCCACCTTCTTCAGGTTCTATAGCCTCCCAAAACAGCACTAACCAGTTGGTGGTGAAAAGCATTCAAACACATGAGCTGGTGAGAGACATTTCACATTCAAACCATGCTTTTGTTTATTAAGTTCTTTTTATTTTAAAATTATTTATTTATTTATTTGAGAGAGAAAGAGAAGCAGAGAGAGAGAGAGAAAATTGGCACACCAGGGCACACCAGGGCCTCCAGCCACTGCAAATGAACTCCAGATGCATGCACTACCTTGTGCATCTGGCTTACGTAGGTCCTGGGGAATCGAACTGGGGTCCTTTGGCTTTGCAGGCAAATGCCTTAACCACTACGCCATCTTCTCCAGCCCCATTTGAAAAATATTTTTTAAAAAACCAGACTAAGAAGCAGAGAGGGCACAGACCCAGCAGCAGGGCTGTAACCTTCCAAGCCCCCCTCTAGTGAACTCTTCTCCCATCTAGGCCCAACCTCCTAATGGCTCCACAGCCTCCCAAGTAGCACTTCCAACAGGAGAAAAGCACTCAAACCAGGAGCCTGTGGGGACATTTCAGCTTGAAAGCATAACAACCTGGTATCCCGCTGCATGACTATACCACACCCTTCCGCATCCTCTCCTGTCATGCTGAGCTAGAAGTGGGATCCCAGGTTATCAGGGACGCCTGCATTTTGCACACATTACCAAACAGTCCTCCATAGCTGCGCCATTTTACATCCCCACAGCAATGCCTGAGAATTCCACTTCTTAGCTCTGTCCTGTTGGTCATCACGGAGGGTATGTAGTGGTAGCAGTCCGAGGTCTTAATTTGCATTTGCCTGACAGCCAATGAAGACGAGTAACTTGTCCATATCTCTTGGTCACTGAGATGTCCTCTTTTGTGAAATGATTGAGCAAGACCTCCTCTTATTTTCTATGTTCTAAATAAAATAAAATTTAAAAAGAATATAAAATAATCTCAATTCTTCCACTTACATTTTTCTTATTAACTCTGCTTTGTTGGTTTTCATAAATAGATTTCTTTATCTTAATTTTTAAAAGATATTTTAATTTATTTATTTGCATGTGTGCATATGCCAGTCTCTTGCTGCTGCAAAGGAACACCAGACACTTGTACCACTTTTTTTTTTTTCTTTTTCAAAGCAGGGTCTCACTGTAGCTCAGGCTGACCTGGAATTCACTCTGTAGTCTCAGGGTGGCCTTGAACTCATGGTGATCCTCCTACCTCTGCCTCCCAAGTGCTGGGATTAAAGGTGTGCACCACCTGCCCAGCTTTGTGCCACTTTCTATGCTTGGCATTACATAGGTGCTGGAGAATCAAACCTGGGTCAGCAGGCTTTGCAAGCAAGCACCTATAGCCACTGAACCATCTCCTTAGCCCCCTCCCTTTTGGGGATTTTTTTTTTCAAGGTAGGGTTTCACTCTAGCTCAGGCTGACCTGGAATTAGTCTCAGGATGGCCTTGAACTTACAGGGATCCTCCTACCTCTTCCTCCCCAGTGCTGGGATTAAAAGCGTACACCACTACGTCCGGCTCCTTAGCCCCTTTTAAATTTTTTTTTTATTATTATTTTATTTATTTTTGGAGAGAGAGACACAGAGAGAGAGACAGAGAGGGAGAGGAAGACAGATAGAGATGGGTGCACCAGCAGTCTCTCAGCCCCTGCGAACGAAACCCAGATGCGTGCACCCCCTTGTGGTCAAGTGCAGCATTGCGCCCTTGCATCACTTTGCATCTGGCTAAATGTGGGACCTGGAGATTAGAACCGGGTTCTTGGGCTTAGCAGGCAGGCACCTTAACCGCTAAGCCATTTCTCCAGCCCTCCTTAGCCCCTTTAATCTTAATTTAACATCAATTTTTTTCCCTCACAGTACTTTTCATAACCCGTTTAAGAAATTCTTGCATCGCAGGACCATCAACATATTTCCTGTGTTTTCATCTAAAAGCAGAATCATTCGGGTGCAGTGGTAGCGCATGCCGGCACTCCCAGCACTTGGGAGGTATAGGCAGAAGAATCAAGAGTTCAATGCCAGCCTCAGCTACAGAGAATGTGAGGTGAGCTACATGAGACTCTGTCTCTAAATAAATAAATACAGAAATCTTCTAAAAGTGGATCTTCTAGGCTGGAGAGATGGCTTAGCAATTAAGGCATTTGCCTGCAAAACCACAGGATCCTGGTTCGATTCTCCAGAACCCACATAAGCCAGCTGCACGAGAGGGCGCAGGCATCTGGAGTTTGTTTGCAGTGGTTGGAGGCCCTGGTGCACCCATTCTCTCTCTCTCTCTCCTTCTCTCTCTGCCTGTTTCTCTTTCTCAAATAGATAAATATATTTTTTAAAAAATTAAAAGTGGATCTTCTGAGAAGAAGTGACAGAGGAGTGCTCAGCACTGAAACATCTCTATCACACCTTCCAAGGCTCAGGGTCCATTACGGAAGAGGTGGTGGAAAGAATGTAAGAGCCAAAGGAAGGGTAGGACTCCTTACAATTCACTCTTCCAAACATAAAATGGCCCAGATATCCATGACCTCGTAGTGCCTGGACACTACCTACACAAGACCATCATAATAGAAGGAATGATTGAGAGGAGGAGGGGATGTGATGGAGAGTGGAGTTGTGAAGGGGAAAGTGAGGGGGGAAGGAAATGTCATGGTTTATTGTCTATAATTATGGAGGTTGTCTATAATTAAAAAAATTAAATTAATTTTTTTAAAAATTAAATAAAAGTGGATCTTCAGCATGCCTGGAATGGAGTTTCCTATAAGGTGTTTTGTCCAGGGAAACCCACTGCTGCGGTTGTGTCAAAAGTGGCAGTCTGATGGAAGAGGATAGAAGGGGCTCTGAATCTTGTGCGTTGTCCGTGAGAACGCACATTTCGGATGCTCCCTTATCCCTTAGAAAAGGGCCGCCTCTTTTACCCATACCCAATTTGTACAGAAACAGCTGACTGGGGGCTGCTTCCCTCTTTCCATGAAGTCTCAGTTTACCCAAAGAAGGAGCTTCCCTTCTTTATCCTCCTCACAGCCATGTTGGCCCTCCTGGCACATCAGTTCTGGGAACTAATGGGGGTCTTTGCAAAAGCTTTCCTCAGTACTCTGTTTGCTCCTTTGAACTTTGTCATGGAGAAAGTGGAGGGCCTCCCTTCCAGCCTGTGGCATCAGACCATTCGGATTTGGGGGGAGTCAGCCATCCTTCCCTCTCCTTCCCCAGCCGGTGCCACCGTCTCTGCAGAGACTCATGGACCGCAAGAAAGCATGACTTTGAAAAAAGGGAAGCCATTCTGAGATTTTTAAATGTTCATGGACAGTCTGTTCCATATTAGAGCTGTTTTGGTTGTACAAAATTCATTGATGTTCAGTTCTATTTTATTTTGCCTCCAAAAACAAAGAAAAGAGTAAAAATAAATAAATAAACTTTTATGTATTGCAGAAATAAAAGGTGGCAGTCTGAGACTTCCCACAGATGAGGCAAGATGGGACTCCACAGAAAGAAGTACCCGATGCCAGGGTGATGGGTCCAAAGCACTTATTAGGAGAACTTCATGCCCAGCGAGGCAGCTTCTCCTTGGGAGGGACAGTAAGGAGCAAGGTGTTCTGTCCAGATACAGCTACAGCCAGGGCAGGGAGCTGATGGGCGGGTGTAAGGAAGCTGGCTCAGGGCTGGGACTAGTTTCTACATGTTTGACCACTCAGTGTTTGTGGCCACGACCTAAACAAGTTTATCATGGCCTAGGAATGTTCTAGGGTCCTACTTGGTTTCAGTAAGATCAACTCCTACCTCCCAGAGAGACAAGGAGATCCTACAAGTCCTGTCCTAGGGAGGGGCTGGTCCAAAGAGCAAAGGCCTGTCTATAGCCTTTGGGACATTGCCCCTATACAAGGAGATAAGAGAGATTCCCCCACAGCCCCACAATGCCTTTCTTCCTTCCTTCCTTCCTTCCTTCCTTCCTTCCTTCCTTCCTTCCTTCCTTCCTTCCTTTCTTTCTTTTAATTTGAAAAAGAGGCAGATAGAACAGACACTCCAGGGCCTCTAGCCACTGCAAACGAACTCCAGACACATGCACCACCTTGTGCATCTGGCTTTACGTGGAACTGAACCTGGGTCCTTTGGCTTTGCCAGCAAGCACTTTAATCACTAAGCCATCTCTCCAGCCCTCAGAATGCCTTTCTCCCACCCCTTCCCTCCAGGATCTCCCCACCCTTGCAGAACTGGTCAAAGCCCATTTCCTCCTTGGAGGCTTGCCCAAATGCCCCAGACCCAGAGCTTCCTCACTGCCCTGACCACCCACAGCCATATGCACAGGGAGCCTCATCTTGATCAGACCTGAAGTGTGACGATACATGAAGGTGAAATGAGCTCCAAGGATGACAGGAAAATCCAGAGAGAAGACAAAATGCATGCCGACAAGAAGCACCTGAAAACTGAACAATGATTCTGATGAGGAGCAAAGGGAACCAGTTCAATTCTGCTGATGTAGTAGGTGTGCCCTGTGGTGATGAGATAATCATGCAGGTACAGCTGGGTCTAGAGCCAGACTGTCCAGCCATGCCCAGGACCCTTGCGGACATGTCAGCTGGCTCCCAGGTAGCTCTCCTCATAGGGGCTTTGGTAGATGGGGTGGTGCCTACTGCACGAGTTAGTGTCTAGAGAGGGTGGCCCAGCCCATCCAACCTCCCAAGAGGAGCAGCCAAAACCAGTGTTCTCAGTATCGCCACCCTGTGAATAAACTGGAAACTGCACCAGGGCTACAGCTGAAGAGGCAAGTGGAAGCGGAAATGCAGCCTACCCTTGATCCCTTTTGGAGGAACTTGCAAGGCAACAGCTGCAGCCTTACCGAAGGAGGGCCGGTCTTCCTTAACGGAAAATGCCTTCAGTTACGCAAGTTGTCGGGATTACGTCTTCCCAAAGAGTTCACTTTTTCCTACTCCTGCAGAGGTGGCATGGAGATCAACAGTCCTGAATTTGTACATGACCCAAACGCTCAAGCAATCCAGCAAGGGACACAGAAAGGTCCGCAGGGACAGAATGTAATGACAGGGATGGGGGTGGGAGAAGAGATAGGACCTAGAGCCCAGGTGACACTCTGGTGGCAGCCCCCACGCAGCCCCACAGGCATTGATCCTTGCTTGGCAACAGGATAGGATTGGGGTGTAGGAGGGATGGATCCATGGCTGGAACTTACAGACTCATGGAGGGTGCTATCTGCAACTTCCAGAACCAAGTGGATGACGTCCTCAGGCTGGAGAGCCACCAGCATGGCAGGTGCTGACTCAACTGCACCTTTTACCCTGAGGCTTCAGGACCTGGGGCCAAGCCATCAGAAGTGTAGGAGAGGTTATCACCTCAGAGCCCCTGGGGCCATCTGCTCTGCTCTGCTTAGTAATGTTTCCTAGTAAGGGGCTTTATCTTCCCCAGGGAAGGAGCAAACTTCCAACACACAAAGGCACTCTACTACAGACTAGCATGGCTCTGCCACGGGGCACATGGATACAGAAGGAAAGGAGGCCCAGGGTGGTGGCGAACGCCTTTAATCCCAGCACTTGGGAGGCAGATTTAGGAGGATCACGTTGAGTTCGAGGTCAGCCCGGTGAGAAGGAGGTACAGTTAGGGTGACTGGACCCGTGAAAGTAAGAAAAACAGGCAGGAAAGTGTGCACTTGCTAGAAATCAAAGATGATGTCTTGCCTACTTCCCTAGACTTGTTTTTCCAAAAACAACCAGAACCCCTCCTGGGAGGGAGGTCTTTCATAGGATTTAAACATTGTGGTTGGTCAAGTCCAGTCCCTGGTACTTGGTACCAGGGCTATCCTCTTCCTGAGACAGCCCCCAGCCCTAATCAACCAGCTGTCCCTCTGGTTCACCTGAGCCAGAAGACAGCTGGCCACTATAAGGTTATAAAGACCTTTGCAAGGGGAGGGCAGTCTCTCTGACCACTTGGGAACTTCCAGCTGTGAGTGAATTTTTCCCTCTGCTGGGCATGGGCTGGGAGGGCCCCTAGCCCTTACTCTCGGCATGGGGTCCTTTATCCCCTCCAGCCCCCCTCTTTGCAGGAGCTCCTTCAACTTTCTTTTCTTTCTATGGTTTTCCCAGGCCCTCCACACGGGATCTCTAGCCACGTGGGTGCCTTTCCTTGGCTCTGTACTTCCCTCAATAAATATAATAATTTAATAATTATTAATTCTTTGATTAAAATTAAAAGCAAACCTAGGATTTGGAATTCAAGAATTTTCCTGGACCCCAACACTCTATTTACATTGGGACTCCAGAGTAAGTGCCAGGTCAGCCTGTGTTAGAGTGAGACCCTATTTCAAAAAAAAAACAAATATATGTGTGTGTGTGTGTGTGTGTGTGTGTGTGTGTTAGATTTTGTTTTAGATTTTATTTTCACTTATTTATTTATGAGAGACGGCGGGGGTGGGGGAGAGTGAGAATGAGTACACCGGGGTCTCCAGCCACTGCAAATGAACTCCAGATGCATGTGCCACCTTGTGCAGCAGACTTACGTGGGATCTGGAGAATCGAACCAGGTCCTTAGGTTTCACAGGCAAGCACCTTAACTGCTAAGCCATCTCTCCAGCCCTGTTCTTTTTTTTTTTTTTTTTTTTTTCATATGTGTAGTATGTGAGGTGTGGTGTGGTGGTGTGTGTGGTATGAGGTCACCATGGGCTCTCTTGCAGTGGACAGAGGAGACCGTGGCGTGTCCCCCTCCATCCCTCACCTGCTTGCTTTTTCCTTGCAACCATCTTACTAACTCCAGAGCTTGCTGTTTACCAGCCCTAGCAATTCTCCAGTCTCTGCTCCCCCCCACCCACACACACAGAACTAGGTTATAGATGAGCACAGCCAGGCCCAGCTATTTACATGGACTCCACAGATTCAGGCCTGTATGCTTGCACTGAGCTCTAACCCCTTCAAAGCCTTTTTTTACAAATCCTGTGCTTGGTGTTTTGAATCCTTACTGCAAGTGGGTACGTGTCTTACCAGGGCTGTTTGGCATCTTCTGGGTAAGAGGGAGTCAGTTCTAGGGACTAGTCATCTCTAGATGCCATGACAGGCTGAGGATCTGCCCTTCAGGGCAGCCTCTCCCAACAGCCTCCCGAACACTCTCTCCTTGCCTGCTGTGGCCTCTAACTAATATGCCTCACCTCCCTCCTCCTCAAAGCCCTCCCCAAGCACTTCAAAAGAGCTTTTCTGGGCTGGAGGGATGGCTCAGCAATTAAGGCACTTGCCTGCAAAGCCTAAGGACCCATGTTTGACTCTCCATATCCCACGTAAGCCAGACACACAAAGGTGAGGCAAGCACAAGGTTGCACATGCCCACTAGGTGGCACAAGCATCTGGAGTGCGATTGCAGTGGCTGAGGCCCTGGCATGCCAATTCTCTGTCTCTGTCCCTCTCTTTCTCTCTCTCTCTCTCGATCTGTGAGTCTCTCTCTAAAATTAAAAAAAAAACAAATTTTAATAATTAAGAAAAAAAAATCAGGAATCTGGATTTGAAGTCCAGCTTTACTTGGCATCAGCTGAATGACCAGGACATTTCTTCATTAGTACATTAGAATACAGTGTACGAATGTGGATAATAATAGTGGAGACTTCCCAGTGTGTTGTGCGTGCTGGGCAAATTGGAAAGGGAAAGTTATTCGAGGCAGGAACATGATAAATAGGAAGTTAGTTAGCAGGTAAGAGCTGGAAGCAGATGAGAAGGATCTGGAAGCAGAGGAGGTTGAAAAGGCAGTGGGCCTGAGTCTCTGCAGCCACTCCATGCCATGTGGGCTTCCCCAGAATGCTCTCAGGACCAAGGCTGGGGTGTGAGGCAGGAACAGAAAAGAAGATCCTGGGAATAAAAGACATGTGAGGGTGTTTGCTTTAGAATGTTTTAGTGTCCTTGGTAAAGACCTGACCTAACCACTGCTCCACCCTTCCACTCCCCTACCACCTGACCTAACCACTGCTCCACCCTTCCACTCCCCTACCACCTGACCTAACCACTGCTCCACCCTTCCACTCCCCTACCACCACCACCACCAGCAGCAGCAGCAGCAGCTTTGCTCTTGCTTGAACCTCCACCATCTCCATTCACATTCAGGCCTCTTACCAGGACCTGCCCCAGATCTCCAGAATGTCCCAAAGGGAGCTCAAATTTTGAACACCGAGCCAGGAGTCCAATGCCAAGAGTGCCTACTTTGTTTTACCTTCTATCCCTGAGAGAGGACAAGGTATGTGGCCGCTCTAGTTGTCCCTGCGATTAGCCCATCTGTACAGCAGCGATCC
Organism: Orientallactaga sibirica; assembly: GCA_036365145.1. Taxonomy (NCBI): domain Eukaryota; kingdom Metazoa; phylum Chordata; class Mammalia; order Rodentia; family Dipodidae; genus Orientallactaga; species Orientallactaga sibirica. Next base: position 13,390,265 of record JAEOAD010000025.1, read on the forward strand.
TGCCTTGCTCCTAAAGGCTGTCAAGAGCGTTGGTAAGCACGGTCACATGCCAACATAATTTTCGAGAAAATCTACACGTGTAAAATCAGAAATCACAAAACAAACATGAACTTAGAGTTATTTTTTTCCAAAAACAGAATTTACCTACCCTTTGTTGGATCAGAGTCCAGGCTGAAACAACTAGAGCAACGTGGAAATAAAGAGAGTGACTCTAAGACCTCAACAAGGAGGCTGTTCTTGACTGGAGAGCACGTGACCAGAGAAGGATGGCCAACCCCATCGTGCAGGTTTGAGGCAGCTGAACTCGATTTTTTGTTTGTTTGTTTCTTCTTTTGTTTTTCGAGGAAGGGTCTCACTCTAGCCCAGGCTGACCTGGAATTCACACTGTATTCTCAGGGTGGCCTCGAACTCATGGCATGCGCCACCACGCCCAGCTCTGAACTGGATATTTAAAGAGACAAGCGGGGCAGATAGTAGGGGAGGGATGTAACAGGGCCATTTCCGTTGTTCACTTGTTTTCCCAGGTGGGACTCTTAGGTTTGTTTGTTTTTTTGTTTGTTTTTTTTTTTTTTTTTTTTTTTTTTTTTTTTTTTTTTTTTGGTTTTTCGAGGTAGGGTCTCACTTTGGCCCAGGCTGACCTGGAATTCACTATAGTCTCAGGGTGTCCTCGAACTCACGGTGATCCTCCTACCTCTGCCTCCCGAGTGCTGGGATTAAAGGCGTGCACTACCACGCCCGGCGACTCTTGGGTTTTGACTAGATTTTGATGATGGTGGGTTTGCATGGCTCCTGTGCACTTCAGGTTGTGGTTTGGCTCCAAAAGAATTTCTTCTGTGCTAAAGCCTGTTCCAAGGCCAGCAGGTCCCAGTAATTTCTGTGACTCTAATGATTGCTGGGACCCCAAGACTTATTAACCCTTACACCCTTCCCTGCTCCCCAGTGGAGCTTCTGACATGGCCCCAAATTGCTCAAGTCCTCTGGCTAAATTTAACTCACCTTTAAATATATAGTATTCAGTCTCTCCAACAAACCACTGTAGTAGATCCTGATTGATTTGGATCAGGAATATCCCTTAGAGGCCCATAATTTGAAAACTTGACCCCAGCCTGTGGTACCGTTGGGAGTTGGTAGGAAATTTAAGAGGTAGAGGCTAAAGGGAGGCAGTTAGGTTATTGGCAGCATACCCTTGAAGGAAGAGTAAGTGGGAAGCCGTGTCTTCTCTATCTCTCTGTCTCCTGGCCTCCATGAGAAGAACAGATCTCTTCTGCCACTTGCTACCACATGCCACCACTACTTGGTACTGTGCCATCATGGGCCCAAATGAAAAGGGCCAAGTGACCAAGGACTGAGCCTCCAAAACCATGAACCAAAATAAACCTTTCCTGTTCTTTTAGTTATCTCAGGCATTTTGTCCCAGTGACAGAAAGTTAACACACCCTGATAATGTCACTTTTATAGATAAGGGAACTAAAGCTCAGAGTTCATCTAATTTGCTCAGCAGCTTGTGTTAATAAGTGATAGCTGTACCATGAATCAGTGATATTTATTTATTTATTTATTTGAGAGAGGGAGAGAAAGGGAGAGAATGGACACACCAGCACCTCCAGCCACTGCAAACAAACCACCTTGTGCATCTGGCTTACGTGAGTCCTGGGGAATTGAACTTGGGTCCTTAGGCTTCGCAGGCAAGTGCCTTAACCACTAAGCCATGTCTCCAACCCATGAATCAGTGCTTTTTTTTTTTTTTTTTTTTTTTTTTGTGAGGTAGGGTCTCACTCTGGTCCCGGCTGACCTGGAATTAGTGTCAGGGTGGCCTCAAACTCTCGGCGATCCTCCTACCTCTGCCTCCCAAGTGCTGGGATTAAAGGTGTGCGCCACCACGCCCGGCTGAATCAGTGATTTTTAAGCCATAAGTCTCAAGCTCATACATCTCTGGCAGTGTGTACACTGGGCCCCTGTGTAAGGCAACAGGGGGAAGCGGGGCTTGTGGCCATCTCTGAGTAGTCACACTCTCAATCTTTTATCAGGAATGCCAACTATGTCCCAGTCATGACACTATGCCCAGTCATGCCATCCCTGTATAAAGCACTGGTCATAATTGCCTCTACTAACATGTTCCTTTCCAACCCCCACAGCCACCAGCCAAGTCCTCATCACTCATTACAGAATGGGGCAAGATGGTCCTCCACTGTCCCTTCCTTAAGACCTCCACCCCCCACCCTGCCACAACCAGACACATGCCTCAGTGCCAGGGTGGAGTGGATTGGTTGCAGCCTGACAGTTCTGGGGTCACATCCTGGTTATGTCACTGACTGCCTCAGTCATGGGGATAAATTACTTAGCCTTCCTGAACCGTGGTGGTTCACTCTTTTTTTTTTTTTTTTTTTTTTTTGGTTTTTCAAGGTAGGGTCTCACTCTGGTCCAGGCTGACCTGGAATTAACTATGTATTCTCAGGGTGGCCTTGAACTCACAGTGATCCTCCTACCTCTGCCTCCCGAGTGCTGGGATTAAAGGCGTGAGCCACCACGCCCGGCGTGGTTCACTCTTTAGCACACGGAGCATGCGGAACCTAATGGCATGTGCCTGAAATCTCAGCACTGGGGAGGGTGAGGCAGGAAGTTTGAAGCAGGGTGGGTAGAAATATCTTGAGGCATGCACCCCCAGACTGACTGAGGCCCCAATTACCCACAGTGAGCACCAATAACCCCACTAAGGAGGGGCATCAGAGAAATGGGGACGGGGGAAGAAGGGATGTAACCCATGTTAAAAAAAAAAAAAGGAAAATCATTTAAAAATTTGTTCAAGTTAAAAAAAAGAAAAAGAGGGCTAGAGAGATGGCTCAGTGGTTAAAGGTGACTGCTTGTAAAGCCTTCTGGCCATGGTTCAATTCCCTAGTACCCACTTAATGCCAGATGCACAAAGTGGCACATGCATCTGGAGTTTGCCTGGTGCACCCATACGCTTTCTCTGCTCACAACTAAATAAAAATTTTAAAGAAGAAAAAGGGAGACAATATGATGACGGTTGACATGAAGTCTTAAGTACATCAAATATGTTTGCATATGTAAAGGATTTAGTCCAATGCCAAAGTGTGAATAGGTGTTTTGTCCAATTAGAAATATATGTATTGAGCCAGGCATGGTGGCACATGCCTTTAATTCTAACACTTGAGATGCAGAGGTAGGAGGATCAGCATGAGTTCGAGGCCACCCTGAGACTACATAGTGAATTCCAGGTCAGCCTGGGCTACAGTGACACCCTACCTTGAAAAACAAAAAGAAAAGAAATAGAAAATGTGTTGGATTGAATAAAGGTAAGGTGGGGGTGAGTTAATCAAAATCTAAGAGGGTATGAATAAATCATATGGAAACCTACCATTTTGGACAATGGTGCATCCAGAAGCCATAGATTGTTTCTAGAAAATTTTCAGTACCAGGGATGAGATACCTTCCAGTGAGTTGTTGGCCAGGGAGGTCCCTGATGCCTCCAAAACATTACAGGCTATTGCCAAGGCCCTTGGTTTCCCACCAGGAATAGATGGTAAGAACCTATTGCTGAAGACTCCATATGCTTGGGCTGCAAGGTCACTGAGAAATCTTGCTGGATCTGAGCCAAAAACCTACTCTGTGTAACTGACAGAAAATTGGGAAAAGCTATGCTTCATGCAGCTCCATGGGAGAGAGAGAAATCGCCAGTGGAGATAAACAACAGTGGACACTGTAAGCCTTAAGTTGGGCCAGTCAGCAGGACCCAGGGCCCTCATTCAATGTAACTCTTTTTTTGTTTTTGTTTTTGTTTTGTTTTGTTTTCTGAGGTAGGTTTTTGCTCTAGCTCAGGCTGACCTGAAATTCATTATGTAGTCTCAGGGTGGCCTAGCACTCACAGCAATCCTCCTACCTCTGCCTCCCAAATACTGGGATTAAAGGCGTGAGCCACCACGCCCGGCTCAATGTAACTCTTTAATTGAGCAAACAGGTGCAATAGTGGCATGTCTGTTATGGGGGGAACCAACCAATCTCTAATTGAACTGGAGGCCTGCTCCATGGAAGGGAATACATGCCTGATATTGAAAACAATGACAGGGGAAGTCATGAGCCCTAGGAGTGTAATGCCTGCTGGTGTCTGGCTAAATGCATATATTATGCTTACCAAACTGCCCAGTAAGCATTTTTTTAAATGTTCATCCCCATATAGTAATGCTACTCTCACTTTTGGTTAGAGAAGCTTCTCTTTTCAGATGGTGGTTACCTCTGGGATGGCTCAAAAGGCACCATAGTGCAGAGGAGTGACAGAGGAGGTGGTGGGAAGATTGTAAGAGCCAAAGGAAGGGTAGGACTCCTTACAGTGTGCTCCCCAGACACAAAATGGCCTGGATATCCATGACCTCACAGTGCCTGGCACTACCTATGCAAGGCAAGTATAATAGGAGGTAAAGATGATGACATCAAAATAAGAGAGACTGATTGAGAGGGAGAGGGGATATGATGGACAGTGGAGTTGTGAAGGGAAAAGTGGGGAGGGGGAATTATCATGGTTTATTATCTATAATTATGGAAGTTGTCAATAATAAAAAATAAATTCAAAAATAAAAAAGAAATATATGCATTGTTTCATTTGTTTCATTAGGAGGCCAAGCCAGGGATGGGCTGGCATGTCAGGGCTGACCTGCCCAGCAGCTCCCAGCCTGGTTAGTTTCTCATCAATAAAGTGGAGTCAGGAACTACAGCCGTAAACAAGGCCCGTGAGCAGACAGTAGCTAAGGCAGCACTAGTGGCTCAGATTCTGCTCCTGGGTTCAGGAGGCCACTGGCCCGGAAGTTGAGACAGTCCTGCCCTGGGTGGGGACCCTAGTGATGCCTGGGTAGACCCTTCATCTGATCCTGAGGCCCTATCCTAAGGTTACAAATATTAAAATGAATCACGAGCCCTCATTCAATGTAACTCTTTAGTTTAAATTTTAAGGGGGTTTGTAAATTTGCTTTTGAAATGACTTGTCTATGACTAACTTATTTAAATTACTACTGGTATGATTTCAATCATCCTGAAAATTCTGGAGCTTTTGCCAAAAATTCAATTTACACATTGTTTTAAAATATAATGACAGTTGTATGGATACTAAACTTAACAAATACTAAACTTGACATGCTATTTTCTGAAGGCATTTTCTTGAACATTTGTCAGTTTCAAATTTGCTTTTTTTTTCCCCCATATTTTGCAGCCCGCAAGGTTCCAGCACTCTCGGTTTTCCTAAGCCTTAAAAGTCCTTTCCGTCCTCTACAGAAGACAAGTTTGTGCCCACAGCCAGGGCACTTGGGCCACCTCAACTCCAACCCTGCAGACCACCCTCTCAGATCATTCATCAGGCAGGAAGTCAAGTTGGCCATTTTTCTTCCCATTTTCAAAACCAAAGTGATTTGTTAAATATCGGATTAAATGCAATTTAATATTTAAAGCTCTACTGAACTTTATTATTTTGTTGAAACAAAGTCTAGCTTAACCTAGGCTGGCCTCCTCGTACTTACTATGTAAATGATGTTGAGCTCCTGATCCATTAGGCCTGTGCCTCCTCACCAGGTTTTCTGTGGCGCTGGGGATCAAACCCAGGCAAACACTCCAGCAACCCATCACCCTACACCTTTACCTAGTACTTTCCTGTGAATACATTCAATGAGCCAACACTGTGATGGCAAGCATTCTGTTGGAGGGTTTGAACTCACGTGCTTGTACTGTCCCCTTCTTCCCTGGAGTCCTCCAGGAAGGGGCATCCCAGCGCAAGTGGCCCAGAGGACTGGCTGCCCACTTGGCAACAGTGCCCAGATGTAAACCTTGTGAGCAATAGGAAGGTCTTTGACTCATTTGTATTAAATTGGAAAGAAAATATTATCACACCTAGTAATTTCCTTCATGGGCATGTAGTCTAGGAAAAACCTCACCTCACCCAGATGATAGGACCACAAGAAGTCAAGTTCTTGTGGTGTTCTCTTGTGCTGTTTGGAGGGTTTTAAAGCAAAGTCTTCAGGGCTGGAGAGATGGCTTAGCAGTTAAGCCACTTGCCTTTGAAGCCTAAGGACTCAGGTTCAACTCCCTAGAACCTGTGTAAGCAGATGCACATGGTGGCACATGCTTCTGGAGTTCATTTGCAGTGGCTAGAGGCTCTCTCTCTTACGTATATTTTAAAACCAGAGTTTTAATCAACCACCAGCCTCATACCTCCCTCCAGAGGACAGAGAGAAGGAAGGATGGTGGGCCCCACCCACCTCCCAAGCCCACCATGAGGATGGGTTGCTGAAATTCCAAGAGTTCCAAAGGAGGCACCCACAGGGGACCTGTGTGGGCAACACAGGAGGCAATCAGAAGGCCTTTGATTTGTTTGTATTAAATTAAAAAAATACATTATTATCAGACCTAGTAATTTCCTTCATGGGTATGTAGGCTAGGGAAAACCTCATCTTTCCTGGATGATACCTTATCGAGGAGCTTATTTCATTCTTCAAACCTAGTGACTAAAAGGATCCAAGTATCAAGCATGAGGAAGAGCTTGTAACGAGTTTCTAGAGGTGAGTAAAAAGAAGTGACTTGCTTGTGGTCACACAGACAAGGGGTAGAGCTAAAACTCAAGCCTGTGTTCTGGCTCCACGGGGCAGTCAGCCACCACATTAGGCCAAGTTACTCTGAACAGAGTAGAGCCATAACTATAAATCATGGTGAGTCACCATGGGGCAGGACACAGCAATTAAATTTATATTTATGGATTGTTTTAATGAAATGTGAAAGCATGTTAAAATAACAAAATGCATATAATCTCAACTCAGGCTGGGCATAATGACACACGCCTTTTATCCCAGCACTCGGGAGGCAAAAAAAAAAAAAAAAAAAAAAAAAGATCTGGAATGATGGCTTAGTGGTTAAGGTGCTTGCCTACAAAGCCAAAGGAACCAGGTTCGATTCCCCAGTACCCACGTTAGCCAGGTACACAAGGTAGCACATGCTTCTGGGTTAGTTTGCAGTGGCTACAGGCCCTAGTGTGCCCATTCTCTCTATCTGCTTCTTTTTCTCCTCTCTTTCTCCCTCTCTAATAAATAAAATATTTTTTTTAAAAAAAGTTGAGCACAAGACATGGTGGCACATAACAGTAACTCCAGCACTGAGAAGGCTGAGCCAGGAGGATCTTAAGTTGAAGGCCAACCTGGGATCGACTGGAAGCTTCTGTCTCAAACACAAACCAAAAGAAAAGTCACTTGAAAAGGAACTGGAAGTATATGAAAAATTATTCAAATATGGACATGTTTTAATCCCAGCACTCGGGAGGCAGAGGTAGGAGGATCTCCTAGAGTTCGAGGCCACCCTGAGACTACATAGTTAATTCCAGGTTAGCCTGGACCAGAGTGAGACCCTACCTTGCAAAACCAAAAATAAATAAATAAATAAATAAATAATAAAAAATAAACAAATAGGGACATATATCTCAGGCATATAAGTAATGAGCAAACAGTTGGTGAAGTTGACAGATGGAGTGGGCTTTTTTTCTTCCTATTTTCTTATGTCTTCAAAAGTTCTTTAAAGAAACTGATTTTCTTTTTAGATAGTAAAAGGTAGTTTTAAGATTATTTGTGGGCTGGGGAGATGGCTCAATGGTTAAAGGTGCTTGCTTGCAAAGCCTGACAGCCTGGATTCAATTCCCCAGTCAGACAGGCATTTGTTTATAGCAGCAAGAGACCTTTGCACGTGCACACACACGCACGTAAAAGTTATTTGCTGGGGAAAGGACTCAGTGAGTAAAGCACCAAGTTCAGTTCCCGGACCCTACATAAAATGCTGAACATATGAATCCCAGCAGGCTGATGGCATAGACAGAGACAGAATTTTCCAGAAATTAGCAACAAAGAATAGGAGGAAAATTCAGAGCAAGAAAACCTTGCCTTGAATAAGGCAGAAAAACAAAAAATTGACCCGAAAGTAGTCGTGAGGATAAAGAACTCATACCTAGTATATGAAAGGACCTGAGTTCAATCTCCAGCACTACAAAATCTTAGTTTTTAAAAAGATTTTATTTATTTATTTATTTATTTGAGATAGAGAGAGGGAGAGAAAGAGTGAGAATGGGTGTGTCAGGGCCTCTAGCCACTGCAAACAAACTCCAGACACATACACCACCATGTGCATCTGGCTTACGTGGGACCTGGAGAATCTAACTGGGGTCCTTAGGCTTCGCAGGCATGCACCTTAACCGCTAAGCCATCTCTCCAGCCCCCAAATATTAATTTTTAAAAATTTTATTTATTTATTTGCAAGCAGAGAGAGAAAGAGAGAGAGAGAGCCACTGCAAACGAACTCCAGATGCATATACCCCAGTGCATCTGGCTTACGTGGGTCCTGGAGAAATGAACTGGGATCCTTTGGCTTTGCAGGCAAATGCCTTAACCGCTAAGCCATCTCCCCAGCCCCCAAAATATTAATTTTTAAAAAGTATTTGCTCAAGGGCCTGGGGAGATGGCTTAGCTGTTAAGACACTCGCCTGCAAGTTCCCTAGGCCCCACGTAAGCCGGATGCACAAGGTAGCGCATATGTCTGGACTTTGTTTGCAGCAGTTGGAGGCTCTGTTGCACCCATTCTAACTCCCTCTCTCTGCTTCTCTCTCTCAAATAAAAATAAGAATATTAGCCAGGCATGGCGGCGCACACTTTGAATCCCAGCACTTGGGAGGCAAAGGTAGGAGAATTACCGTAAGTTCGAGGCCACCCTGAGACTACATAACAAATTCCAGGTTAGCCTGAGCTAGAGTAAGACCCTATCTTGAAAAAAAATTAATAATAAAATAAATTAATTAATTAAAATATTTTTTTAAAAATTGCTCTTGATAAGTGCTTTTTTTTTGTTGTTGTTTTTTGAGGTAGGGTCTCACTCTAGCTCAGGACTCACGGTGATCCTCCTACCTCTGCCTCCTGAGTGCTGAGATTAAAGGCATGCGCCACCATGCCCAGCTAGTAAGTGCTTTTTTAAAATTTATTTTTTATTTGAGAGTGATAAAGAGATAGAGATAGATAGATAGACAGATAGAGAGAATGGACACACCAGGGCCTTCAGCTGCTGCAAAGGAACTCCAGATGCATGTGCCACCTTGTGCATCTGGTTTACATGAGTCCTGGGGAAATCAAATCTGGGTCCTTTGGCTTTGCAGGCAAGCGCCGTAACTGCTAAGCCATCTCTCCAGCCTTTGGTAAGTGTTTTAAAGATGAATTTTTGAGAACCTGAAAACCATAATCAAGTTAACTTAAAAATAACTGCTTAGTTGCTAAGAATCCATTTGCATTAGTAATATATGCTTAGGGCTGGGCCTCATCACAAACTGAGAAAAATAGGGGACAAAAATGGTGAAACAAAGGATTTGATAAATGACAAATTCAGTGAGTAAATATGGAGTCTTCGCTGCAGGCAAAAGCCTTAGCACTGCTATAGGTCAGGCAGTTCTTGCCTTTAAGGGATGGATCAGTATGATCAATTTACAAAGGTCATCACCCTTGAAAAGCACTGTTAGGGAGGCAGGAAAGGCCCAGGGTGGGGTGGAGAACCCTGGACTGGGACCTTGGTTCTGTTACGGACCATATTTCCCTCCTCCGCCTATTTCTTCAGCCAGATCAGCCAGAGCTGCACAGCTGTCCACTTGTGCCCCAGCTCCGGCATTCGCTTCTGCTATGTAAATGACTTGAACAAATTGGCAAGAGATACCTCCTGCACCCTGAAGGGCGTCTGGTCCCTGCCAGGAGGTCTGGCTAGCAGCCACCAAGAAGCAATAGAATAAGGAAAGCTTGGCCTTGTGTCCCTTGGGGTGGGCACATGCTGCAAAGGTTGGGGTCAGGTACAGATGGGTCCTCCTGACTTCCCAGCCGAGGGAGACAGGACAGTGCCATCAACTACATGGGCTCTCCAGTTCTGAGGCGCCAGCCCCGGTGTCTCCCCATTAGGCAGAAGCCATGGCAGGCTTTGCTGTCTCCAATCCAGCATCCGGGGCAGCCCAAGGCACATTGCACTTCCTTTCTTTACACAGGCAACAGACTCCAGCAACCAAGGAGATGATCCGCAAATTGCTGTAGACTGGAAAGGGAAGTCGGATCGCTCCTGAACCTTGTAACACAACGCGCTGGGGAGCTCGGTTGCTATCTGTGCCACACCTGCCACCTTTGACTGAGGGAGACAAGTGGAAAGGGCATTTTAAACAGGCTCCCAAGAAGGTGCTGCAATTTCAGAACCACAGCCTCGGGCCTGCTTGTGAGGACACACGCTCCCATCTGCCAGGCTGTCCGGGGGCTGTTAGTGCACAGGAGGTACAAGGTGGGAAGGGTGCCACCATTCAAGCTTAAGTGACAGGGCTGCGCCCCCAATGGAAGAGGCAAGCTGGATGAGTGCTCAATGGGCGTCTCCTCTTTCTTATATACAGCTCTCTTAGTCCCAAACACACTTTGTTCAAGCCAGGTCATTCCCCTCAAAATGTGCTGTAACCCCATGGGGTATGGTCACACAACTGTAACCCCAGCTGTCAGGCGACAGACAGAAGAGCAAGAAGATCACAAGTCTAAGAAGCTGAGGCCAGCCCAGGTTACACAGCAGCCTGTCTCAAAAAAAAAAAAAAAAGTAAGCCAGGCATGGTGGCGCACGCCTTTAATCCCAGCGCTTGGGAGACAGAGGTAGGAAGATCGCCATGAGTTCCACCCTGAGACTACATAGTTAATTCCAGGTCAGCCTGGACCAGAGTGAAACCCTACCTCGAAAAACAAAACAAAACAAAAAAACAAAAAAAAAAGTGCTCATTCTCCATCCACAGTAACTGACCACAACCTCTGCCACCCACAGCCCTCCCTCCCCTTCTCCCTCTCCCAAACAGAGACCTCACCTGCCTCATTATTTAAATAATCTTTATTTCTCTCTCATGCACTAGGAAACATGGGTCATATGAAACACTGCTTGTCACAGCAAAGGCCTCAGTCCAGAACACAACATAGGAGGGGAGCTGGGATCCATGTCTGGAGACTCCCCCCACAAAGGGGATACCACCCCCCAGGACTTGTGGCACATCCAGCACCCTGCATTCACAGTAACCCCAGACACAGCCCAGGGTCGCTGCCCCATCCATAGGGGCACAGGAAGCTAATGCTGGAGGAGCACGTAGACTGGGGAAGAATGGCAAAGGCTGCTGGGCAGGAACATGGCAGAGGCAGTGGTCCACCCCTCCAGCCAGGCCTTCAGGCACCCAAGCCCAGCTCTGCCCAGTGCAGCACTGCTGGAGCTCCACAGAGCCTGGGCAGCCAGTGCCCACAGCAGAGGGTCATGGGCTCCACGGGACTGACCCTCAGCCACATAAACAAGACAAGGAGCTCAACCTAAGCTCCAGTTAAAGCCCGGATCTGCCCAGGCACAACCCCAGAGGCTAAAGGGGCCAGCCCTATACAACCATCTCAAACCTCTGTCGATGACTTAAAGACGCACCCATAGAACAGCTAGGTTTTGGACAAGCCTAGGACAAGGTCACTAACAGGGCCAGCCCTTAAATGTCAGCCATCTGGTGCCACCTGAGCCAAGACAAAGGTGAAACAGATTCTTGGGCTTGCTTTCAGTGAGGTGGCCCAGTGGCAGGACACAGAGACATGCATGATAGAAACAAAGAAAACGGAGACATGCAGAGACCACGCCAGGCGGGAAGGGTCCAAGGACAAACACAGCCAAGGTTCTGAGTTGGCATCGGCACTGCGTGGCCCAGGCTCACTGAGGCCCTGGGCTGATGGTGATGCCCACCTCCTCTGGGATGGTCTCCAGCATTTCACTCTGGACAGCCTGTGTGATGAGCGCCAGCTCCTGGCACAGGGTCTCGTGGCGGTAGCCCACACGAATGTCCGGCACATTGGTGCGGCGGATGTCATTGCCCTCAGGGCCCTCCTTGGTGTAGTTGGGTCCCAGCCAGTGGCTCTTTACCTGAAGCGGGGATGGGGACAGACAAAGCTGGAGGCAGCTCCCAACCATCCAAGACCACGACCCCAAATGCTGAGGAGGGGAGAGGGGCAATGCCCAACCCCAGGCAAATGGGTGTAGAACCTTGTGGGAGAAGCCGCTCATGAGCACGCTGTTGCGGGCCAGCTCACACATGTCGCAGGAGCTAAGCTTCCACACCTGGGTGGCGATGCTGTACTCCTCCATCAGCGGCTCCTGCAGAGGTCAGTCAGTTTCCCTCAGACAGGCCCCTCCCTCCCCTGCGCTCCACCAGCAGAGAGGGGCCAGCGCCAACCCAAAGAGACCCCAGGGTCCCAGAACACCCAAACCTGCCTGCCCGCCTACTGGGCTCTGACCTTGGTGAAGTGAAACTGCAGAGGGTCATCTGTGGACAGTGAGACCATGAGGCCACGGGACAGGTACTCAGGTAGCGGGTTCCGGTGGTAGCTGAGGAAGAGGCTATTGTTGCTGAGGGGAGACATGGCGATGCCGATCTGGGCCAGGTAGTACAGGTACTGCAGGACTGGGGCCTGGCCAGGGAGGGGAGAGGGAGGGCCTGTCAGGTGGCTGGAAGAACATGCTGGTTCTGGGGCACAGGGAGAGAGGGGGCCCTGGATGGGTCCCACGTGAGAACGGAGCCAGAGTCAAACCTAAGGCCCCATGGTAGGAAGAGCTGGTTATATTGGGAAGGAGTATACTGTCTGGGGCTGCATGAGGAAGAGGATCAGTTGCTAACAAATGGTTCAGAGGACGGCAAAGGGCTCCACAGGTTGCGGGGGGGGGGGGGGACAGGCACTGGGACTGGGGGTGCAGACCCTGACCTTGCGCAGAAGCAGCCCGTGGGAGATGTTCTCGGCCAACATGAAGGCTGATACCAGGTGGTGGATGGGCCCGGCCTCCCCGCAGTGTGGCCTCAGCACAAACGTGTGGAAGCCCCTCTGCCTGGGTAGCGTGAAGACAGGGTCAGCTCCGGAGCCTGGGCTCACCAGAGCCCCACCCCATTGCTAGCATGCCCTTTAGCGGTGACTGTGGGGGCCTGGGATGTGGGAGGGGTGAAAGAAGGAGCCTAAGGGTAGAGAAAGAACCTAGCTATTCTGGGCACAGGAACAATAGGCAGGTCAGGGCCCTGGCCCAGGGTACCCACAACAAGGCAGGTGGAGGTACGGCACCGGGTGGGGCAGGCACCTGCGCAGGTGGTTCAACATAGCCATGTTGGCGAAAGTGTAATAAAGGTAGTAGGCATAGGGTGGGTTGTCCTCCTCCACCCAAGCCTCAGGGAGGGGGCTCTCCAGATTGAAGACATGGTTCTCTGGCTTGGATTCATCATCCACACTGTCAAAACCATCCACCTGGCACAGGAACAAAGTGGTCAGGCCCAGAGAGACAGCTGGACCTATGCCCAGCCCTCCTAAGGCCCTCACCCAGCCCGTGCCAGTGCTCACATGCTCCAGAAAAAGGTGCAGCTCAGGGTGGCTGGCAGGGTGCACAGTAGCTTCGAACAGTGGAAGGAAGATGTTCTCCAGCATCTCTTGGAAGTTAGCCAGCTGGCCCTTGGTGCGATACACGTCACTGTAGGAAAAAACAGCACCCAAGCACAAACAGGCCGGTAAAGGTCAGAGCTGGCGTCACAGCATGGTAGCATATCTGAGCCACAACAGGAAGGTGGGGATACCCGGGTGGGCCAAGCTAGGTCGATTGTGGGTGGACCTGGAAGGTGCCTCCTGGCACTCAGCTTGGCTAGCAGAGGTTCAGTGCAAGAGACTGGCCCTGAGGTTTCCTCCCATTCCCCAGGACACTCACAAGAGGCGGGGCACCTGCACCAGCCAGCGCACATTGGGAGAATGCACTCTGTGCATCACAGCCCAGCGGGCCAGCTTGTCCCACTCATCCCTAGATCGCCCGTAGATGGACAGCCGCAGCTCCGCATTCTGGTATTTGCTCTCCTCCAAGTCTGACATCACCTCCTAGACATGGGGATCAGCTGTCACACAGGCTCCTCCTGGACCTCTGCGTTCACCATACGCTCAGCAGACCTCTCGCCTCCCTCCCCAGCCCCAGCCCACGAGCACTCCTCCATCCCATACCCAGGCTGTCAGCTCAGCAGGAGAGTGCTGCCTCCATACCTTGATGATGTGAGCAAAGTACTTTCCGGAAACCCTATTGTCAGTCTTGATGAATATCTCTCGGAGGACAGATTCCCCGATAGGGTTGTATTTGGCATTGAATTTGTCAAAGCGGTGAAAAGTGTTCCTGTCCTGGGGAAAGATGAGCAGACCCAGGTCACCCTTAACCCTCGGTCCCTGAGCTGACCCAGCCTCCCTCCCAGCCCACGCCACGAGGACAGACCGCATGCACGTCAAGCGTGTCCACACTGAGGTCGTAGGCGGTGAGGTTCATGCTCTCGAAGACCTCCCGCAGCGTCTGCTCCCGGCCCTGCTCCACGTGCACGATCTCATCCAGGTGCCGCTTCATCGCTCGCTTGATGAAACGCAGCAGGTGCTTCTGATTCATGCAGGACGAGGCGTGGATGTGTGTGTCCACCTGCAGTGGGACAGGGCTGCTGGGTCCACTGGAGGGCAGGAAGGAGCAGGGCATGAGAGAAGTCTCTCCATATTGGAATGCTGACTGGGAGCCCAAGTCCTGGAGGGGAGGGACAGGGTGAGGACACAGAGGCCACGGGCCAAGGGCCCACCTTACGGATGTTGTAGAAGTCGCGGTGTGGCACTTTCTTCTGAGCAGCCAGCTCCTTCATCTCATTGAGCAGCACGTGCATCTGGAACTTGGAGCTCAGGTACTGCAGTCGGCGGTAGCAGAAGGATTTTCTGAGCGGGAGGAAGAAAGAGAGCAAGACGGGGACTCAGGCCCTGAAGAAGGCGTCAGGGGAGGGTGAATGGAGGAGGCAGCAGGGTGCAGTGAAGGGCTGCCAAGAGGCCAACAGACTTGAGGGAAAGTATAGTTTGGTGACCAAAAGTTGGCAAGAGATAAGGTGACAGGTTCTGGGGCAAGGCAGGAATAGGGCTGGAAAATCCGGACAGGGACGTGGGCTGTATGGACAGATGGAATCTTACATGGGTCCGTTGATAATCAAGGCCGTCAGCACATTGACATCAGCCACGAATTCCTGCAGGTCAGGGTAGGGCAGTTCCACCTCTGGACAACTGGCATGAGAGGAGCACATGTGAGGAGAGCAAGCCAGGCCCGTGGGCCCCTCCCAAGCCAATGTGGCCTCCTTCATGGCGTCCCCCAGCACACACCACACCCCTCTTACAGCTCATCCGGTTCCCTGCGAGTGTAGACGTGCACCACGCCACGCACCATGCGCAGACCCAAGCCCAGGTCCCCAGGCATAGCGCTTGGCTCACAGTGTTCATATGGGTGCTGTTCCAGCGCAGGGGGGTGGACCGGGGCATCTATAAGGGTGGGAGGGTGGAGTCAGAACAAGAATCTTCCAGTCCCCAAGCTGCCTAACTCATGGACTCCACGGAGGTCAAGGGACATCAAAGAACCCCCCACCACCAATAGGGCAGCTATGGCCCCACCCACCCCTGAGTGTCAAGAAGCAAGAAATAAGCCTGACTGTGGGGAGATGCAGGCAGGGTTGGAGGTGCCTGACCCCAAGCCCAGGGTAATTGGAGTAGGCCAGGATGAGGGTTCCCACCAGCAGACACAGGGGTGTCAGGGCTCTGCTCATAGGTCCTTGTCTCCAGAGGCTTCTCAGCCAGCTGCTGTAGGTAGCGGCGGGTGGTAGGGCAGAAACTCTGTAGTGACAGGGCCATGTACTTCTCCCGGATGAAGAGCGCCCGCACCACACTCTTGGCGGCATCCAGCAAGTCTGTGAACGGCACCTGGAGACAAGGACATGAAGTCACTCTCCTGCACACCTCCTCCCGCTGGACATCCTCACCCCTACTCTGTCTCCAGCTCCAATGGCCTTGACTCCAGCAGCACCCAGCCCACTGTGGTCCCAGCATACCAGTGCTTCCAGCCAGACCCTCTGCCTCTCCAGGTGCCAGGAAGTCTCTCTCCAGCCCCCCAGGCTACAGCCAACTAGGACAGAGGGACGGAGACCCAAGGCCCCACCCCACACTCACCCCACACTTCTCCTCCCCAGAGATGGAAACGCGCTGAAATTCCCGTTCCAGCACCCCATCACGCTCCCACAGGCCTCTGTCCCCCTGCCCTTCACTCTGCTCCTTATACAGCCTACAGAGGAGGGAAGACAAACAAAAGAGGGTGTAGCCAGGGCAGGCCAGGCCCCAGATCCACATCCCCTGCGTGTACTCCTGTCCCTTCCTCACTGTAAGTCCGAGTCACTGTCTGTCTTCAGGAAATCTTGCTTAGCCCGAAGCAGGATGTCTGGTTCCAGCCTAGAGGAAAGAGACAAGAGGTCAGGCAGAGCAAGAGGTGGCTCCAGCTCCTGGGTACTGGCGCTGGGCTAGGTGCTGTCACATGCTGTCCCCTGTGGTCTTCACAGGCAGGGCTGCAGGACCCTCAGCTGTTTTCAGCCCACTTCAGAGATGAGAAAGAAGCCAGGAGATTCTAAGCTGCCTAGAAGATGGAACCAGAACCAGTAGACTGGCTCAATATATATACACATTCTATACTGCCTCCTAGGTAGACCGCAAAGAGAAGATGGGGCAGGAACAGAGCAGTAAAAACTAACTCACTTGACATCCTGGCTGATCTGCCTCTCCAGCCGCTGTCGCCGCTCCTCCAGCTGCTCGATGGGGCTCTCCTCCGGAAACTCATACGGGGCACTGCGGAGCTCACTCTCGGCCAGTGAGCGGCTAAACAGCTCCTGGTGGGAGGGAAGGAAGGGAGAAGATTCAGAAGGCCTTGCCTTCTGACCCTCTGCCCCTGCCCTCCCCTGCTGAGCCTGGGCATGGGGTGCGGGCAGTGGGCAGCAGAAGCCAGGGTTCCTGGGAGAGGCTGAGGATCAGGGACAGCCAAGCGTGAGGTGAGAGACAGCTGAGGTGGAGGGGTGTAGGAACAGAGGCAGAGTGCAAGATGAAGGGTGAAAAGTGCCAGGCGATACCTCGGCAATCTCCTTGCATTTGCCATCCATAGACGTGCGAAGGTCGAGCGGGAAGTGCTTGAGGCAGGGGGCGGGGCCCGGCAGGGATCGGGCAGACTGCAGCGGAGAGGCCCCCAGACCACCCCGAGCCTCTGCAGAGACAGTGATGCCAGGGTCAAGGGGGTGGGGAATTGGGGTGGGTACCCCTGGAGCTGAGGGCCCCTGCCTGTCCTGGATCATTCCCCAAGAGAGGCTAGGGCCAGGTAATCCGTGCACTGAGGAAAAGGAGTAAGTCTGTGTGGAGCTCCCAGACGTCCTCATCCTCTTGTCTGCTCAGGCACCTCCCACCCTGAGCTGCACGCAGAAGTCCTCCTCCTGCCCCTGGACAAGCAGACTCAGCCTCTTCTCCAATAAGAACTCGAGACCCAAGCAGACCCACTCCTTCCCCCAGCTCAGGAGAGTCTGCACATGACTATCTGTACAGAAGTGGGCACATCTGTGTACACACACACACACACACACACACACACACACACACACAGCAGGCATTCATGAAGGACTAGGTGGCCCATACCAGGGACCTCCAGCTTCCAGGCCACCAGGATTAGACCCGTCCCTGGCCTATCAGATCCTCTACTGATGCCCTGTCTGCTGTCCTAGACCTCCTGCAGGGCACAGCGGAAAGTACAGTAGCCACCCAGCTCTGACCTCAGGAGCAACCCTCAGGGAAGAGAAGGACCTGGTTGGCAGGGAACTCTGTCTCCCTGGGAGGCCTGTCCTCTCCCCAGGACCCCGGGGCTGCCAAGACAAGGCCTGGCCCCAGCCTGCCCCTCCCACTCTGGCTGCCCCTCCAAAGGGAGCAGCCACAAACAGTGTGCGCCACTCATAGGCCCCAGGATCTGGGCCGAGGCCCCAAAGAGGACCCTAGGGAAGAGAGTATTAGAAGCCAGGGTTTTTTTTCTTCCACCAAGGGAAAAACTCTTCATGTGACCCCCACCCCACGCTAAATGACTGATGCTGTTCATCTACTAGGTGGCCTGGGCTCTCTGTCCACCCTCCCTAGGTTCTCAGCAGTCCCAGTCTCCCTGCAGAAAGCTGTCCACAGACCATTTGGCTCACTCTGCCGGCTGTGGAGGGTGCAGCCCTTCAGACCCTCTTTCCCCCCTCTCCCCTGGCTTAGGGAAGGTCTGGAGGTTCTGTTCAGGTAGCATGCCTTCAGGTCTCTGCCCAGTGCCTTAGGTCTTGTCCCAAAGCTGGAGAAAGGGAAGAGGAAAGTGCTTACCCCAGATCCAGTACCCAGCCTTGCTCTCTGTCAGGACCCTACCTGCAGAGCTCAAGGTGCTCTAGCCAGCAGCCCTGTGCCCCTTGCCAGCCTGTTTGTCTTGTGAAGCTGCTGCCAGTCCCCCAGGACAGCTGAGGGGCCGGCACGGGCTGTACCAAGTGCAGCTGCAAGCAGGGGAGACCCTGGGATGGACACAGGCAGGGGGCTGGAAGAGTTCGGAAGAGTCCAGAAATCCAGGGAAGGAACATGAGTTGGGAGATGAAAGAGAGGAGCTCCGGGGCTAACAAGACCTTAACCTCTTCAGTGCCAGGTTGGCCCAGCCAGATTTAGGGATCCCAATGGGAAAGAAGCAGGGCAGACTGACAGGGCCAGGGCAGGCTGGCAGGGAGGGGCTAAGCCTCCTTAAAACCACAGCCCTAAGGGACAGAGTAGGCAGGGCCTAGCTGGCCAAAGGGTAGGAGGAGAAAAAAGGAGGGCAAGCAGCCCTCCCCTCTAAATTCAGCAGCCCAGGCCAACATCCTCTGTCCACCACTTCTGGGATGATTATGGAGTCCTTCAGGAGAGTTGGGGCCTTTGCTATACACAAGAGCTGGCTGGTAGCTGGGTCACTGGCCCATTCTGGGTACGGGTTAATTACAGAAGTTTCAAGGCTCCCAGGCCTCTAATCCCTGTTCCAAGCCCACTATCCGAGTGGGGACAACCTGTCAGGAAGAGCACTTTGGAGAAGGGGACTAGCATTTGGAAGACCCACATCAGCCTCTCCTGCTTCCTCACTCGTCTTAATCTCTGGTCACAGACTACAAACAGGTAAGAAGTGGCCTTGTCCTTACCCTGCCACAGCCCCAGAACTCACCAAGAAAATGCCCCACAAGAGTTCTGTAAAGCCCAGGGTGCAGCACGCAGCGAACTACAATTAGGAGCTCCTAGAACCCTGAAAACACTTTCCACCTGGAGCCCACTAAGTTAATAGAGCAGGAGGTTCTCAGAGCCCAGCACAGGATCAAGACTACTGAGAAGAGAACATTACTCGGAGGAGGACCACCGTGAGTTCGAGGCCCCCCTGAGACTACATAGTGAATTCCAGGTCAGCCTGAACTAGAGTGAGACCCTACCTCAAAAATAAATAAACAACAACAACCAAATACACACACACACACACACACACACACACACACACACATATATATAGAGAGAGAGAGAGAGAGAACAGAACTTGGGAGAGGCGGAGATAAGGCGACACCATCCTTGGAAGAGAGCAGCGGAAAAGGAAGAGGAAGAAACTATGTGCACACCTGTCTACCTCGAGCATTTCAGGTCTCTGTCCAAGTACCCAGATCTCAAGCACTCTTTCCCCCCTAGGACCCCCTCAGACCATTCTCAGGCTGTTGTATTTTGCATTACTAGGGATGGAACTCAAGGCTTTATGTATGCTGGCAATACCATTGGGCTACATCTCCAGCTTTTTCTCTTTTCAGACTCTTGTCAAGCTGCCCAGACATGCTTCAACCCTCCTGCCTCAGCTTCCCAAATAGCTGATGCGCACCACAGCACCTGGTCACCAACCACTTCTAACCCCCTCAAGGGCAGGCAGCCCACAGACCTCCAGGGGCTGAGTCCAAAGCCTTCATGTTAAACCCCTTCCCACAGCAATGATAGATGATCAGGAAGGGCCAGCAGCCAGAGCCATCCCAGCAGCCTGCCAGGCCACTGCACAAAACAGTGAAGGACTCACTGGAGGTAACAGAAGGCAGGAACTGCCACACTCCCTCAGGCCAGGTCTCTTTTCACTGGCCCGGTGCCAGAAGCTTGCACCCACAGCACCACACATACACCCATACACAGGGAGTCAAAGCCCAAGAGAGTCACTCCACCAACCAGGAACCCTGTCACTGACTGTCAACACTGCCTCAAAGACTTGACCCTAAGTACAAGGTGCTATCTCCATGTGACCACTCAAGAGCCTCTGGTTCAGCAATAGATTAACAGATAATAGAGCCAGCCACAGGACACACGCCTCTAGAATACACTCTCAGAGCAGTACACAGACCTCAGGCCAGGCCCCTTCCACAGCACAGGAAAATGCCAGCAGAGAGGGGAGTCCGGATACACATACAGCTGCAAAGGGCTATCAAGACTTCATAGTCACCAAAGAGTCACTAAGGGTCTTTCCTTAGCCACAAGTCATAGGGAAAGTAGGTGGCAGACAGACATCCCCCACCAAGTACGGATCCAGGCAGATGAGCCCTCTCCGAGACAGGCCACACCACATCACACCATCAGCTCCAGATGATGCAGACCTGCCCACTGAGTGGAAGCCAAACACAAGCGTGCAGGGCATACAGCACACAGCCACCCCAAGGACACCCCACAGTCCTAAAACGGTTCACAGCACAGACCAGGAACAAGCGACACAGCAAAGGATAGTGGCAGTTGAGTCCTAGCTCTGGGCTGCAAGGCAGTAATGCATGCCCCCAGATGTCAGAGTCCCAGCGAGGGGGTTCTAGGTCTGGGGTCCTAGAAAGAGGAAATAACAGACTGACAGCATGAGCCTGTCTGGTATAGCCACAAAAGCCAATCAGTCTGGCCAGCTCTCAAAGCAGTCAGTCCCACCCTCCTCCCCACACTCCATTCACACACACACATACACACGTACGCACACACGCACACTTCACATGCAGTCTTAGCATCTGCACACACAGACACGTGTGCATACACACCTTTGTGCACCCACACTCACACCCACTCCTTGTTCCCGAGGGCAGCATCCCTGACATGAAAGCCTCCGACACCCCCTTCCATGTCCCTCTCCCAGACACCCAAACCTGACAGCCCTTGGAACCGAGGTCGAGGAGAACCACTGCAGAGGGGGTGCTGCGGAAGGAGACCCCTCTCTGAGGTGTTCAGTGGGCTGAGCAGGAGCTAAGAGAACCGGTGCTTGAGGCCAGCAACACTCACCTGGAACAGCAGCGGAAGCCTGCAGGCTGGCTCGCTTCTTAAAGGGATATTTGGCCTTGGGCTTGCCGTGCCCAGAAGGATAGGATGCCATGGCTGGGGCCAGGGCGACAGCGAAGACTGAGCAGCACCGGCTGGGGCCTGACTCTGCCACATCCAACCCCTTCCTCCGCCCCGCCCCCAGCGGGAGTGACTGATGCAGGAAGCAGCGCCCCGCAGGCGGAAGAGGCCCCGGCCACGATTTCTGATGTTGTCTAGGCAACCTCGGGGAGTGGGGCCTCCATCCTGCCCCTTATCCTTCCCCTCCCTCTCCAGTCCCTGGAGTGACGTGACTGACGGTGGCTGAGCCTGGAGCGGGCGGGGGGAAGCGAGGGCAAAGAAAGCATCGTGGGGCAGGGCCAGTCCCCAGCTCTGCACTAACCATCCCCCTCGGGAACCCTCCTCATCCCTTGCCAGGGCTCCAAAGTAAAGGAGCCAAAGTCCAGGCTCCGCTGGTCCAGCCAGCCCAGCCCGGGAGAAAAACACTAATAAGCAGGAATCCAGCGTGAGCTCCTCCAGGCTCAGGACCCATTTCCTCTCTCGAGCAAGTCTACTCATGGTAACCCAGTGGCTCTGGGGCAGAGACCCCACTCTTTCTTCTTCTCCATGTGACCCCGGTTCCAGGGACAGCCCAGCTCTGGGAGGGGGCAGATCCGGGAATCCTGGACCGGGGGGAGGGGCCTGTCTTGGGAAAATTCCACTGTCCCCGCAGAAGGCGCTTCGGAGGGAGGCGGGGGCTTGACGGGGGTCTGTGTGAAAGTCTCCCACCTCCTCGGACTTGTCCCTCGATGTGCACGCCCAGGCTCGCGTCCGTCCCCCCCTGCTTTCCCCCGGCGGACAGGCCCTTCCAGGAGGAGATGGCCACCTCCCCTACGCCCTGCAGGCTGCGCCGAGCCCCCCACCTTCTGGTCACCCCGGTCCCTGGCCACCAGCACGCACGCCCACACTTACCAGAGGCCATGCTTGCCCGCGTCCCGAGGGGCACCGCGGAGCGGGTGAGGGACGGCAGAGGGGCTGGGCCCCGACCCCGAGGAGGGGGAACGAAGGCAGTTTTCAAAACGGCCAAGCCGGCTGGAAGTGGGTCCTCCCCCGTCCCCGACCCCCCACTCCAGAGGAGGCAGGCCACGTGCTCTCGAGAAAACGGGACCCGGGATGCGTCCAGGCTTCTTTCGCTACCCCCGGTAGGGATTGAGTAGGGATCCGACTCTCGTGGCCGGACCGCGAGGAAGCCACGCAACAGGTGCGACCCCGCGGGAACCTCGCGGGCCGCGCGCCGGCCTCGGCCAGCCCCGACCCCGCCAGGTCCGCGGCCCCGCCCCGGGCCCCGCCCCCATCACTTTTCCTCTTCCTGGGCGCCACGTGGACAGCCATCGGGACACACTTGGCCCGGCTTAGTCTAGGTCTTGGGCAAGTTCAGTGCGTCAGCTTCCTCATCAGCAAGATGGGATAGGGTGGTGACAGTACCTCACCCAAAGGGGTTACTAAAGATTAAGACGTAAAGCCCCCTTGTACAGTACCTGGCACGAAAGTCTGGTAGCTATTATTAGGGGTCCTAGGATCCATTTTAAGCAATAGCCCTGCCCTGCGTTCCCTCCCACCTGGGGCTGTTTTCTTCTAGCAGGCATTTGTAAGCAGGGCGTGCCTTGCCGTGCTGGCTCGTCTCCCCTCATTGACTTCCATAGCTGGCGTTGAGGTTAAGCTCTAGTCCGAATGTCTCGGTTCAAATTCGGTCTGCCCCATCTACTCCCTGACTTTGAAGGAGTTACTTCTCGGTACTTCGATTTCATCTGTAAAGTGAGTGTAAGAGTCCCTGGCTTTATAGGGTGGTGGTGAACCCAAATGAGTTAATGGTAAGTGCTTAGAACTGTGCTTGGCCTGTAAATTGCTATTCATTGTTCATGTATGCTCATTGCTTTGGCCTGGGTTCCCTGTGTCAACTCATTTCACCATGCAACCTATAAAGAAGTGGAGGTGAGAAAGCAAGACCCTACCTCTTAAAACCAAAAAGAAAATTTAAAAAGTGGAGTTGAGTTGTTTGGAGGGCTGCAGATGCCTTACCCAACCACCAACCCCATTCCCAAGGGGGACAGTTCCACCTAAAGGGAACAATAAAAGGAAATCCCTTTATTGAATATAATTAAGTTATGAGGGGAATTAGTCCCTTCCCTGTTCTCTTCCTTGTGGGAGCCCTTTGCCCCCCCCCCCCACACACACAAGTTGCTCTGATGCTGTATGTCCAGCTACCTCCAGTTCTTGTTATGTGCACACCAAGTTCCTTCCCAAACTCTGCTTCCCGTTTTTCTCCCTACTCTGGATTCTGGATCCTGAGCCCTGGTCTCTACCTGCATCTGATGCCGTGTCCACTAATTCCCCTAACTACTGCCTCTTAAAACAAACCTTTTTTTAAATTAAAATTTATTTATTTGAGAGAAATGAAAAGGGAGGAATGGAGAGAGGGAAAAAGAGAGGAGAGTATGGGTGTGCCAAGGCCTCCTGCCACTGCAAACGAATTCCAGACACATGCCCCATGTTATGCTTCTGGCTTTACGTAGGTACTGGGGAATCGAACCTGGGCCGTCTGGCTTTGTAAGCAAGCACCGTTAAGTGCTGAGCCATCTCTACAGCCCTTAAAACAAACTGAAAAACCACTGCCTTGGACTAGGGATGTGGGCTCAATGGTAGTGTGCTTGCCTTGAGTGTGACAGGTTGTGGGTTCCATCCCTAGCGCTACAGAAAGCACAAGATAAACAATGAGACAGTGGCAAACACACACACACACACACACACACACAAACCACAGCCTCTGTAAACATGGGTGGGGGGGTCATCTGGTAAAGAATCAAAATATAAATAAAAAGAATAATACCAAAAATAGAAAAGATTATACCTTGTTCATATTTTGTTGTTTACATACCAAAATAGCAGAGACTAAGCTATCAATCCTAACACAGGAAAGAGTATGTTTAGTGAACTGAGAGACACACGTACACACTACTCATGGCTATAAACGATGACATAATCTAAATACCATTTAGTAATGTATAATCAAGAGTCTCAAAAAGTTTCTTACTGTTTGACCCAGTATTCTACTTTGAGAAAAAATATTCTTTTGGAGCCAGGCGTGGTGGCGCACGCCTTTAATCCCAGCACTCGGGAGGCAGAGGAAGGGAGGTAGGAGGATCACAGTGAGTTGAAGGCCACCCTGAGACTACATAGTGAATACCAGGTCAGCCTGGGTCAGAGTGAGAGCCTACCTTGAAAACCCCCCCCAAAAAAAATATTTTAAAAAGAGCTGCCGTGAGCCAGTGAGGTGGTGCAGTGAATAAAATAAAATGCTCACTCCTCAAACCTGAGTAGCCAAATTCAATCCTCAGACCCTACACTGACAGTCAAACAGGAGGTAGAGACCAGAATTCCCTACAAGGAGGGGGGCTGGAAAGAAGAAAGCTCTGCAGGTAAAGGCGCTTGCTTGCAATGCCTGATGGCCTGGGTTCGATTCCCCAGCACCCACATAAAGGCAGATGCATAAAGGGGCACATGCACCTGAAGTTTGTTTGCAGAGGCAGGAGGTCCTGACCATCCCTACTCTTTCTCTCTCTCAAATAAAATTTTTAAAATTATTATTATTTTTGGTTTTTCAAGGTAGGGTCTCACTCTAGCCCAGGCTGACCTGGAACTCACTCTGTAGTCTTAGGATGATCTCAGACTCACAGTGATCCTCCTACCTCTGCCTCCTGAGTGCTGGGATTAAAGAGTGCTGGCCCAGCTAAAAAAGATGGTCTCATTCTGGCCACCATGCAGTCCAGCTAAAAAAATTTTTGCTGGGAAAGAGCCACAGGCCCGGCTAAAAATTTTTTAAAGAAAGAGCAGGGTGTGGTGGCCCATGCCTTTAGTCCCAGCCCTGTGGAGGCCGAGATAGGGGAGTTGTGAGTTTGAAGGCAGTCTGAGACTACATAGTGAATTCCAGGTTAGCTGGAGCTAGAGCCAAACCCTACCTCAAAAAATAAAACAAAACAAACAAACAAACAAACAAAATTCCCTGGAAGTGGTTGGGGATATGGCTCAGTGGTTAAAGGTGCTTGCCTGCAAAGCCTGCTGGCCCAAATTCAATTCCCCAATAACCCGTAAAGCCTAATGCACAAAGTGGCACATGTATTTGGAATTTGTTTAAAGTGGCAAGAGGCTCTGGTGTACCCATATGCTCTCTTTTTCTCTGCATACACACGCACGCACGCACGCACACGCACAAATTCCTTGAAAACTTGTGGTGAGCACAGCAAAGAACAAAAGCAGAAAGAGACCAAGGAAGAGAAACCCTACCTCAAATGAAGTGGAAAGGTGAGCACTGACTGCAGACCTTGTTGTCCTCAGACCTCCACATCTGTAAATGTACTCTTAAAATCAAGGAGATCGAAATCAATAAAAGACCTGTAAAACTCTGTAATCACCTCCACAGCCCCCACCCACCCCAGAATTAAAATGGACTCTTAAGCCAGTCTTGGGACCTTTAGGAATTTTGAGGATGTTGGTTCTCAAGGATGAATACAATAAATGCCAGAATTAATCATCAAATACCATGTAACCACATAGGAGGTCATTTGTATTTGGATAAGATGCAAATTTTGACATAATTTTAAAGGCCTTAGCCTTTCACTGGGCCAGTCCTGTGTGGGTCCCCGAATTCTGATCTGCCTATTTAGCTAGCCAACAGGTAGCAATCCTGCCCTCCACCCAACCCAGAAAAACCAGTTTGAGTCCCTTCCTGAGCCTCCCTCATCCCATCAGTAACACGCCCCTCACTACATAACTGTCCCCTATTTCCAGGCCATCTGGTGTCTAGTGTCAGCTAGGAAGCCTGCTCTGGTTCCGACCAAGCATTAGTCTCCCACCTACTCAGCATCTGCAAGTATCTTAGGCAGTTTCACCGTCTACGAAGATCAGGGCCTGGGAGATGAAGGGGTGAGTCATCCTGTGGCTTTGGACTTCTTCACACTGAAGCCTTAGTGCACCCAAGCCTCTGGGATTTTCCCTGCCTCTCAACATAGCTTCCTGCCCTCCCAGTTTATCTCCACCGTGACTTCTCAGTTGGCCCAGACCTCGAGTGTCAGCATATTCATACTTCTGAAGAACAGTGTCTCACCTCTTCGGTTGCCTTACCAGACCAGAGCACTCCTAGCAGGTGAAACACTTGAGAGAGAACGCCTGCACGCCCAAAAGACACTGGGCCAAGACAACTTCCAAAACCCTACCCTATGCTCAGACTTTTCTAGAGCCGACCTGTTTAAACTTTCCCCCAGCAGCAAACTCCTCTTAATGCTGTCACTTCAGTCACCAAACACCATGTTTATAGCACCATGCAGCTGTGTCCATCTGTTCTGGTTTGTTAATCCCCAGTGAATTTTACCAACTCTTCAGTGCATGACTCCACCTTTCCTTTTCTGTCCTCACCCCTCCCCACCCGGCTCTCCTCCCCATGAACCTTTCACTCCAGTCCAGTCACATCAAACTTCCAATCTCTGAGCCTGTGCCTCTGCCTTTTTCATACTTTCCTCTCCCCAAATGTGTATCCCTCATTTTTACTGCCGTTCTGCTTCTCTGTAGAAAGTTTGGCCTTGTCACATTCACACCTTCATTTCGTTTTTGTTTTGTTGTTTGAAACGGGGTCCCTGGGTAGCTCAGGCTGGCCTGGAACTCAGCATCCTTCTATCTCAGCCTCTTCCATGCTGGGATTACAGGCATGAGCTGCTGGCTGTTTGCAGGCAGGGTCTCACTGCCCAGGCTGGCCCCAAATTCACTGTGCTCTATCTACCATAGCCTGGGATTAAAGGCATTAGCCTCCACACCCGGCACAACCCTTTTTATCTACCAGAGAACTTAGTGTGGCAGTTAGATTTATATTGTCTCTCCTACTAGAGGCTGGAGACTAGATTTTGCAAAGCTTTAAATTCTCCAGTATGAGTAGTGTCCCTTTAATTGTTGCTCTGCGAATTTCCCATCTCCTCCTCTGGACCGAGAGTCCTGAAGGCAATTCTTCTGTCATGTCCCACACTCCATCTGTGACATGGCTTGCCCCTAAATGTAAGACTAAGATCTTCCCTTTACTCAGGAAACATGGCCAGATTCCTTGTGAAACAGTGATTTTCCTTGTGACAAACAGTGATTTCTCTTTCTGACCTATGAGGATCCCTGGACAGGAATCTGCCTCACCTTTTCACCAGGAATCTGTCCCAAAATGTGACCAACCAGAAGAACAGCACAAGGCAGGCAGAGCTGACAAGGCAAGTCCCTGGCACAGGACACTGCATCTGTGTGGGTCAGTACACTCAGAGGCCCTGGAGGGCTGCAAATCCCCTGCCTTAGCTTGGGCAGGGGAATGGGGAGCTTCCATCCAGCAAGCTAGCAGACCAAGCAGAAGAAGGGGAGGGAGGCTGAAAAGGGAAAACACAAGTATTTTCCAAATGTGTAAAGCAGACGGGCGTGGTGATTCACACCTTTAATCCCAGGAGGAGGAGGTAGGAGGATTGCCATGAGTTGGAGGCCACCCTGAGACTACATAGTGAATTCCAGGTCAGCCTGAGCCAGAGTGAGACCCTACCTCAAAAAACCAAAAAAAAAAAAAAAAAAAATAAAAAAATAAAAATAAAAATAAAAAAACCAAAACCAAACAAACACATGTGTGAAGCAAATGAGTGGTTTCTTTGACAGTGCGATCTGCAGTCCTGGGTTTCTGCCTTTCCCCTGAGACCAACTCTCCCTGGCTGTTTATGTTTCGGGTGAGCACAGGGGAAGGGAGGCTCACTGGTTTGTCTGTTTACTGGGCTGTGTGACCTTGGATGGTTGCAGAACTGTCGGAGCTACAGACACGGTTCTCACTGTGCCTCTTTTGAACAGTGTAGCCTTCAGTACAGGTCTGGTCTAGGTATAGGTTACCAATATTGTGGGCAGAGCAGGACAGGGGTAGTGATGGGGTGTAATTAGGAACATCGTAGTCAAGATTCCAAGACAGTAACAATTTTAAAAACAAATTTCTTCTGTTTTCCCTTAAGTCGTTAGGCACTTGTCAGTTTTTGACTGGAAAGAAGGAATACCATGGAAGGTAGCTGGCTACCTTTCTCTCCATCAAGCCCTCCTATATACACAACTGACAGATACAGCGCAGGATGTCTCTTTGGTGAGAGACCTGGGTTTTACTTACCATGTTCTCACCCCACCACCCACAGCCACACAATTATAGCTCTAAAAAGAGAACAAAAATTCAGACCTTTTAGCATACAGGTTTGCTACCTTACTGTACATGGCACGCTAAACCAATTAAACAAAAAAAACTGTTGTATAATGCCAGTATACACCAAACAGTGAGACCAAGTATTCTAGCCAGAATGTTCAAGCTTGCCAGATGACAATAATCATCTACATGAGATTAAAGTGGTTTCTCTAGCTCTGGAATTACTGAACTTCATTGATTATAAAAACAATGCATGCATTGTTTCAACATCTTTGAAAGCCAAATGATTTTCCAGTCAGTGGCATATAATACTTCAGGAAATGGGCACAAGAATTAGGCTAGTTTGGGGCAAAATAATAATAATAATAATAACAGCAGTTCCAGGGGCTGGAGAGATGGTTTAGCAGTTAAGGCACTTGCCTGTGAAGCCTAAGAACCCAGCTTCGATTCTCCAGCACCCACGCAATATACAGGGTGGTGCGTGTGTCTGTAGTTTGTTTTCGGTGCCTTGAGCTCTGGTGTGCCCATACTCTCTCTCTCTCTCTCTCTCTTTTTTTTTTTTTTTGGAGGTAGGATTTCACTGTAGCCCAGGCTGACCTGGAATTCACTATGTAGTCTCAGGGTGGTCTTGAACACACGGTGGTGAACCTCCTACCTCTGCCTCCCACCTGACTTCCATACTCTCTATCTGCCACCTCTTCTCTCTTAATAAAATACAAAAGTAACAACAGGTCCTGAGGGCGGTAGCCTCCCAACCTTTTATGTTCTGAGA
The DNA here is from genome assembly GCA_036365145.1 of Orientallactaga sibirica. Classification (NCBI taxonomy): domain Eukaryota; kingdom Metazoa; phylum Chordata; class Mammalia; order Rodentia; family Dipodidae; genus Orientallactaga; species Orientallactaga sibirica. The sequence goes on from JAEOAD010000025.1 coordinate 13,419,528, forward strand.
GTCGCCTGAGATCTTGTTAAGGTCCAGCTTCTGAATTGGGAGATCTGAGGCTGCCTTTCCAACAAGCTTCCAGGTTACGTGATGTAGATGGTCCTTGCCTCACAATTTGGTACCAAGGTTTCTTAATTATCTTTATCTGACGAGGCTCTTTCAGCAATGGAGTGTTCAGTGTCTGTGAGGCAACTGCTAGGTAGTTCCTTCTTTCTCCCACAGGACAGACAGGATGAGGGTAAGGGGAAGAGACCTGTCCCAGTCTCTGAGAAGGCAGAGTCTAGAGTCCAACTCCCCAAAGCAGCAGTTTATTGTGTGAGATAGCACCAACACACTACCCACGTTCAATACTAGCCAAGTCCACTTACTAAATGAAGTCGATGTGGCTCAAGGGAACACAGTCCACTTCTCTACCATGTACCCTTTCCACCTCACTTATTCATTCAACAAACTTTTCTTTTCTTTTGTGGTTTTTCAAGGTAGGGTCTCACTCTAGTTCAGGCTGACCTGGAATTCACTATGTAGTCTCAGGGTGGCCTGAACTCATAGTGATCCTCCTACCTCTGCCTCCCAAATGCTGGGATTAAAGGTGTGCGCCACCACACCTGGCTTTTTTGTTTGTTTGTTTGTTTGTAAGGTAGGGTTTCACTCTAGCCCAGGTTGACCTGGAATTCCTCACCGTGGCCTCAAACTCACAGTGATCCTCCTACCTCTGCCTCCCAAGTGCTGGGATTAAAAGCATGTGCCACCATGCCCAGCTCACAAAACTTTTAATGAGGACCAACTAATAAGTACAAAAAATTTAAAAGATGAGTCAAATTAAAGAAATTCACAGCGAGAAGCAGGTTACGAAAACAGACCACAATATGAAATGGCAAGTGCTAACGGCAGGCGCACTAAGAAATGTGCCAGCACAAAGGAACAGTACCAACAATAGTCACAGAGGGAACTGAGCAAAATTCATCCCCAATCTTCCCAAGGAAGGGCAGCACCCCCCAAAATTTCTCTGCCAGGACCAGCCTCTTTGATGCCTTGAAGCCCCTGAAACCCAGACTCTGTAATCCGGAGGCTTAACATGGGAATGTTTTCCATTTGTGCCCTTTAACCTCCAGCTCTCCAGTCAGAGAAGCCATGAGAGGCAGACTTGTGGAAGACGAACCCTTCGAAAGGGTGGAGGTGGTCATTTCATCCCAGAGAGCCCCAGTGCCCGCATCTACCCTCCTGTCAGAACGCATTACAGAATGTTTGAGTCTTTGCCCTTTGTCTTATTGGCAAAGCTTGTAATTGGCTTAACCCGTCATATTGCTAGACATAAAGACAACAATCCCCACCTAAGAGGTTGGTTTCCAGCTGGGTAGGGAATCTCAACCAAGGTAGGTAGGGCCCAGGACCCTTCAGTGTGAGCTCTCATTCCACTTTAAGGGGAGAAAGAGAATGACGCTCTATCCCATCTCATGTGCAGGAACCTCACGGGAGAAGCCCGAGAAACAGAAAGAGTGGCTCTGTGAGGAGGGGCAGCGGACATGGGGAGTGGAATCAGTGCTGAGGACAGAGAACTGGCCAAGAGGTCCAAGGAGCTGGAGAAGAAGCTACAGGAGGATGCTGACAAGGAGGCCAAGACCGTCAAGCTGCTGCTGCTGGGTGAGACGGGCAGATGAGCCAGCAAAGGGGAAGACAGAGCTTCTTCCTGCTTTCCTGGCGGCTCGGTGGGTTCTAGCCCACCCCACGAGTAGGGGAAGGCCAGGTCTGTGTCTCTTGTCCCCATTCCGTCTCAAGCTAGGGGATGAAGCCTGCACAGCCAAGGAGACCCAACATGTCAAGGTCACTGAAATTTATCTATTCTTCCTTGAACTGGGAATAGGCCACCTAACTCTAAATCTAATCAAACATAGCACTTTCTTTTGGCTCAACAAATACCAAGGACCCTGGCTTCACAGATACTTACCTAGTCTGTAGTCTGAGGACTCCGGGCCATGGAGTGAAAAGCCAGGATCTTCCCTTGTCAATGGATTCCTAAGTCCCTCCATGCAATCCCAACAGTGCCAAGGATAGGCCCACTTGTTTGTGCCAGGCATTAATTCCTTCTCCTTGCATTCAATATAAATGATGGAATTAGGAGACGTTGGCAAGGTGGGATGGGGGGGTGTGTGTGAGTGTGGGAAAGAGCATGAGTCTTTATCCACAAAAGTTACTTCCTGGCTTCCTGTGAGGTAAGTGCCTCTAAAGCCCCGGACAGATGGAAGGTTCATTGAATTGATAAGCTCCTAAGCAGATCACTGGTTTTGTTATTTTTTTGTTCTTACCATGTGGCGGTAGGGTTGTAGAACTCCAGAGGTAAGTCAGGCATTTTTTAATTAATTAACTGAAGAAAGAGGCAGATAGAGAGAATGGGTGAGCCAGGGCCTCCAACCACTGCAAACGAACTCCAGACACATACGCCACCTTGTGCATCTGGCTCATGTGGGTAGTAGAGAATGAAACCTGGGTCCTTAGGCTTCGCAGGCAAGCACCTTAACCACTAAGCCACCTCTCCAGCCCAGATCACTGGTTTTGATGAGAAAATAAAAGCATCATAGTGGGTCAGTCAGGAAAATCGGTCATCTCTGTCAATAAAACCAAGACTGGAAATGTTAACACCTGGCTTAGGAAACAGAACAAGAAACAAAACACCAATGATGCTGCAGAAGGAGGTTAGCTAGAGCAGGCCAAGGTAGCAGAAGACCGGCTGCTGGGCCAAAGTAGCATTTCCACTGTGAGCTTGGACACTGGAGCAGTGAGGCTTAAGTACCTCAGTTCCCCTCAGCTTATCTGGTACAGCCCAAGGACATACTAAAGAAGCATAGCTCTGTCAGCTGGACCCAGCTCCAAGGAACCCACTGGTTACATGGTGGGAAGAGAGGGCAGGGCCACCAAGAGATCTTTTAAGCCTAAGAAGATTTCTTCTAGATTCAGGATAACCAGCTTAGAGGGGACAAGCACAGACAAAGTGGGAGGAGGGTGAGGGATTAGGGCAACAGAGGCTGAGGAAGAGGACAGAGAGAAAGGTGAGGTTTAAATTTTTTTTTTTTTTTAGAGGTGGGGAGAGAATGGGGATGCCCGGGCCTCTAGCCACTGCAAACAAACTCTTGATGCATGTGCCACCTTGTGCATCAGGGTTATGTGGGTTCTGGGGAATCAAACCTAGGTCCTTAGGCTTCACAGGCAAGCGCCTAACCACCAAGCCATCTCACAGCCCGGAAGGTGAGTTTTTGAAGGAGGAGAGTGTGAATAAAGACATCAAAACATTTTTAGTCGATAACAAACCATCAGGGTGATGTGATGAAAAAAACAGTACTTCAGGGCTGGGGAGATGGCTCAGTCATTAAAGGCACTTGCTGGTAAATCCTGCGGTCTAGGTTCAATTCCACAGAACCTATGTAAAGTCAGATGCACAAAATGGTGTGTCTGAAGTTTGTTTGCACTGACAAGAGGCTGTGGCATGGCCATGCACCTACTCTTACTTTCTCTCCACACACACACCCTAGTTCTATCCAATGCTGTTCAAGACAAATGAACTCCAGACATTGAATGAACTACAGGATAAAGCCACAAATCATCAGTGGTTCAAAGGGGGAATCAAACCTAGGCCCTTTGGCTTGTCAGGCAAAATGGCTTAACCACTAAGACAATTCTCCAGCCCTCAAAAATATTTTTTAATGAACAGTATTTATAGGAATTGGCCAAAGTTCTATCAATGCTGTTCAAGACTGAGTAAAAATCAGACATTGAGAACACAGGATAAAGGAATTTCCATGAATCTATCAGTGGTTCTCAATGAGATTTGACCCAAAGGGCCTTTGGGATTGTCTGAGATATTTTTGGTTGTTACAGTTGAGAATGGGATGCTATTGCAGCAAAGAATGGGATGCTAGCACCTAGTGGTGGAGGGGAGTAGAGTGGTCTTAAAAAGCCTGAGGGCAGCTACCCACAAACACAAAAATCTCAGCCTCAAAGATGAATAGCGATAGTGCTCACAAGAAACTCTGCTTTAGATCCAGGCCAAAAAGCCTGGCCTGAGTGCCAGGTGCTGATGGAAACGGAGGGTGGTGGTCACACCTGGATGTTCTCCCTAACAAGGCTCTCAAGCACAGCACTTCTCAAGACCATCCACTGGAATGTTGGGAGGTACTGATGGAAACTGAAAACATGAAAATCTCTCTTCCAGGAGCTGGGAGCCCGGAAAGAGCACCATACGTCAAACAGATGGAAGGTAAAACAAAACCCCAATAGAGGTCCTCCTGGAAAGAGGGTTCCTAGCATCTCAAGGAACAGGAATAAAGGACCTAATTCCCAATGTCCCTCTGGCCTCACCCTCACTTTGAAAACAGCAATAGGGCTGAGGAGTTCTTATCGGGTTTTAAATCCTCCTAGATCCCCAATCCCTTAGATCTGATTGCCAGGATCAACTAAAAGCTGGGTGTTTGCCCCTTGAAGGATCATTCACCAGGATGACTATTCGCCAGAAGAATGCCTCGAGTTCAAGTCTGTCATCTATGGAAATGTGTTTGCAATCCATCCTGGCTATCATTCGTGCCATGTCCACACTGGGCATTGACTATGCTGAACCAAGTTGTGCAGGTGATTAATGTGGACGGGTGGAAGCAGAAGAAAATAAGAGGGCAGCAAACCAAGAGAAAAAGTTAAATAAAACAGTTCTGGGACGGGCATGGTGGCACATTTAATTTCAGCACTCGGAGGATCACCAGTTTGAGGCCAGCCTGAGACTTCTTTTAGTGAAATCCAGACCCTACCTTGTTGAAAAAAAAAGAAAATAAAAACAGTTCTGTGTAACTCTGCAGAGCTTCTGATCATCTAGTCTTAGATTTGCAACCTCTACCTTCATAATGCTTACAAATCTACTCTCAGCAGGCTCAGCCTTTTTGTCTTCTTTTACCATTTAAATTTCCCCTGGGCTTGTTCAGGATACAGAACTTTTATGAACTAAGTTCCCTAGTTCCAGTATTGGGCTTTTCTAAATTTGGATGTTGCAAGAACAGAGATGATGGGCACCTACATTTCAGGATCAAGCTAGTTTACACGCAGTCCCTGCAGTGAAGGGTCTACATTCATGAAATCTGTGTCTATTTAAATCTGGAGGCATTCAAACTAAAGGGTACATCCTGCCACCTTTACCTCTATCTGGAGAGCTGACTCAAGTTTAATTAGCATGTTTTTATTTTACTTAGAGAAAAGCCTAAGAAGATTTCTTCTAGATTCAGGATAACCAGCTTAGAGGGGACAAGCACAGACAAAGTGGGAGGAGGGTGAGGGATTAGGGCAACAGAGGCTGAGGAAGAGGACAGAGAGAAAGGTGAGGTTTAAATTTTTATTTTTTTTTTAGAGGTGGGGAGAGAATGGGGATGCCCGGGCCTCTAGCCACTGCAAACAAACTCTTGATGCATGTGCCACCTTGTGCATCAGGGTTATGTGGGTTCTGGGGAATCAAACCTAGGTCCTTAGGCTTCACAGGCAAGCGCCTAACCACCAAGCCATCTCACAGCCCGGAAGGTGAGTTTTTGAAGGAGGAGAGTGTGAATAAAGACATCAAAACATTTTTAGTCGATAACAAACCATCAGGGTGATGTGATGAAAAAAACAGTACTTCAGGGCTGGGGAGATGGCTCAGTCATTAAAGGCACTTGCTGGTAAATCCTGCCGGTCTAGGTTCAATTCCACAGAACCTATGTAAAGTCAGATGCACAAAATGGTGTGTCTGAAGTTTGTTTGCACTGACAAGAGGCTGTGGCATGGCCATGCACCTACTCTTACTTTCTCTCCACACACACACACACACACACACACACACACACACACACACACACACAAAAAAATCCTCTAGCTCAGGCTGACCTGAAATTCACTATGTAGTTTCTGGGTGGCCTCGAACTCACAGCGATCCTCCTACTTCTGCCCTCCCAAGTGCTGAGATTAAAGGCATGCGCCACCACACCCAGCTATATATATATATATATATAAATTTCATTTATTTATTTGAAAGAGAGAAAGAAGCAGAAAGGGAGACAGATAGAGAATGGACACACCAGGGCCTCCAGCCACTACAAATGAACTCCAGACGCATGTGCCACCTTGTGCATCTGGCTTATGTGGGACCTAGGGAATCAAACCTAGGCCCTTTGGCTTTGCAGGCAAATGGCTTAACCACTAAGACAATTCTCCAGCCCTCAAAAATATTTTTTAATGAACAGTATTTCAGGGAAGTGGCCTAGTTCTATCCAATGCTGTTCAAGACTGAGTAAAAATCAGACATTGAGAACACAGGATAAAGGAATTTCCATGAATCTATCAGTGGTTCTCAAGGGGGAGATTTTGACCCCCAAGGGCCTTTGGGATTGTCTGGAGATATTTTTGGTTGTTACAGTTGAGAATGGGATGCTATTGGCACCTAGTGGGTGGAGGCTAGAGAGTGGTCTTAAAAAGTATATAGGGCAGCTACCCACAAACACAAAAATCTCAGCCTCAAAGATGAATAGTGCGATAGTGCTCACACCAAGAAACTCTGCTTTAGATCCAGGCCAAAAGCCTGGCCTGAGTGCCAGGTGCCAGAAACGGAGGGTGGTGGTCACACCTGTATGTTCTCCCCTAACAAGGCTCTCAAGCAAGCACTTCTCACAGACCATCCACTGGAATGTTGGGGAGGTACTGATGGAAACTGAAAACATGAAAATCTCTCTTCCAGGAGCTGGGGAGTCAGGAAAGAGCACCATCGTCAAACAGATGAAGTGAGTAAAACAAAACCCCAATAGAGGTCCTGAGCAGAGGGTTCTTTAACCTCAAGGAACAGGAATAAAGGACCTAATTCCCAATGTCCCTTGGCCCTCACCCTGTACTTTGAAACAGCAATAGGGCTGTAGGGGAGTTCTTATGCCCCTTTAAATCCTCCTAGATCCCCAATCCCTTAGATCTGATTCCGTAGGATCAACTAAAAGCTGGGTGTTTGCCCCTTGAAGGATCATTCACCAGGACGGCTATTCGCCAGAAGAATGCCTCGAGTTCAAGTCTGTCATCTATGGAAATGTGTTGCAATCCATCCTGGCTATCATTCGTGCCATGTCCACACTGGGCATTGACTATGCTGAACCAAGTTGTGCGGTAGGTGATTAATGTGGACGGGTGGAAGCAGAAGACTAGAGGGCAGCAAACCAAGAGGAAAAGTTAAATAAGAAACAGTTCTGGGACGGGCATGGTGGCACACGCCTTTAATTTCAGCACTCGGGAGGATCACTGTGAGTTTGAGGCCAGCCTGAGACTACATAGTGAAATCCAGACCCTACCTTGAAAAACCAAAAAAAGAAAATAAAAAACAGTTCTGTGTAACTCTGCAGAGCTTCTGATCATCCTAGTCTTAGAAAAGTAAGCAACCTCTACCTTCATAATGCTTACAAAATCTACTCTCAGCAGGCTCAGCCTTTTTGTCTTCTTTTACCATTTAAATTACTCGCCCTGGGCTTGTTGCCCTGGCTACAGAACTTTTATGAACTAAGTTCCTAGTTCCAGTATTGGGCTTTTCCTAAATTTGGATCATTGCAAGAACAGAGATGATGGGCACCTGTCTTCCTCGCTATTTCAGGATCAAGCTAGCCTTTACACGTAGTCCCTGCAGTGAAGGGTCTACATTCATGACAGTCCGTGTCTAAGCTTAAATCTGAGGCATTCAAACTAAAGGGTACAGGCTATCCTGCCACCTTTTACCTCTATCTGGAGAGCTGACTCAAGTTTAATTAGCATGTTTTATTTTACTTAGAGAAAGAACTGGTGCACCTGGGCCTTTAGCCACTGCAATTGAACTCCAGACAAATGTGCCACCTTGTGTACATGTGCAACCTTGAGCACTTGTCACCATGTGCGCCTGGCTTATGTGGGACTTGGAGAGTTGAACATGGGTCTCTAGGCTTTGCAGACAAGCGCCTTAACCCCTAAACCATCTCTCCAGCCCATGGAATGTTTTCTTAGATGGCTTCTTCACTGGAGACTGTTCTGCCTTAGGCTTTGGTAGCAACACAAAATGCTTTCCTTTTGCCATTGTTCCCAGATCCTGGAAAGCCATCACTATGTCATTTTCAGCCAGGTTGTGGCATTTTACAGGATTATGGCCGACAGCTCAACAACCTGGCTGACTCTATTGAAGAGGGGACAATGCCTCCAGAGCTGGTAGAGGTCATCAGGAAGCTGTGGAAGGATGGTGGAGTGCAAGCTTGCTTTGACAGAGCCGCGGAGTACCAGCTCAATGACTCGGCATCTTAGTAAGGCTCTGGGAAGTGGGACGAGTACTAAGGCAGTGTTCCAGGAAAAGCTTACCCAGCTTCACATTTCAGGGATTGGAAGCTGGAGACCCACACACTGCCAGTTCCCACTATTTTACATTAGTTCACACTTGCTCCCTACAACCTTCCAAGCTGAAGACACGGAATTCAAAACAGAGGGGCTCTTTAGCAGCCGTGGGACCTAGCTTAAGAAATACACCCAGACACTGCCAAGGCAAAGCAATGAAAAGTGCTCAGGAATTAGAGACAACCAACTTAGCAAAGCTGGTTCCAAGCAGATAAGAGGCAGAATTTATCAGTCACCCCCCCCCAATATTACAGTATCATGAATGGACATAAGCTTTGGCATCAAACAGACCTGTGTTTACTCCCCCATCTGTCACCTAATCTTGAAATGCTGTCATCTACTATTTCTGGACTCCTCCCTGGCAAAGTCCCAGCACTGCTAAGCACATGTTATATACTATCTAAGACCCACCAAGGAAGTTATCTGGCTTGACTGAAACAGTACAGAATTCTTGCCTGCTTCCTTTTATAAGGACACATGGGGTTTGAAGAACCCTGGGTTTAATGTTACGGGGTCCAGGCCTGGTTCTGTGTGTCCTGTGTGGAAGACCCTTTACCACCTCTTGTCCTGCCTCTGCAGAATGCAATGTCACCAATGTCACTCACTTCCCTCTAGCTACCTGAACCAGTTAGACCGTATCACAGACCCTGATTTCCTCCCTAATGAGCAAGATGTGCTTCGGTCCAGAGTCAAAACCACAGGCATAATTGAAACCAAGTTTTCTGTCAAAGATTTGAATTTCAGGTAAGCGTACACTTCTAAAGAGGATCACGGCATGTTTCGTGGCCTTTGCTGAAGCCCAATCTGAATTATTACTGTCCTAATTCTTCCACTTCTCCCTATTCCCACTTTTGCTGTTAACTGGCCCCAAAGTGGTCAACTCTCGGGGTGACCACCAAAAGCACATGGGTCATATGCTGGACATGCCCATGAGAACAGCCGCTTCTTCCTCCAGGATGTTTGATGTGGGAGGGCAGAGGTCAGAGAGAAAGAAGTGGATCCACTGCTTTGAAGGAGTAACCTGCATCATTTTCTGTGCTGCTCTCAGTGCCTATGACATGGTGCTGGTGGAAGATGACGAGGTGGTGAGTGGCCTTTATACCAAGCAGCTCAAGTGGGACATTTCCCTCACAATTGTTTCTCTAGGCCTTCTGTCAGTCTAAGGCTCAAGTGGGTAATTGCAGTCAATGAGAGCCTAGCCATCCCCTAGCAGATCCATCACTACATGTAAACCACTCTAGAAAAACTTCTGCAGGTTCTAAATTAGCATTGGCTCACACTTATAATCCCAGCACTCAGGTAAGGAAGATTGCTGGGTGTTCAGGGCCAGACTATGCTGTAGAGTGAGTTCTAAGTCAGCCTGAGCTAGAGTGAAACTGGTCTGACCCTGCCTCAAGAACCCCCTCAAAAAGGGATTGAGCCAGGTGTGGTGGCCCATACCTTTTATCTCAGCACTTGAGAGGCAGAGGTAGGAGGATTGTCATGAGTTCAAGGCCACCCTGAGACTATAGAGTGAACTCCAAGTCAGCCCGGACTAGAGAGTGGCACTACCTCAAAAAGCCAAACCAAAAAAAGGATTGAAAAGCAAAGGAATTACTTTGCTCTGCCACACTACCTACAGAAGAATGGGGTGAAAAAGGTAGGGCCAGAAAGACTTTGTATGATGTGTATCTTTACACAACATAATAGAGCAAGTGAACTACTAACCTCACTTAGAAGCCCAAAATGTAATAGGTGTTAACAGAATGAGAGACCAGCAGATCAGGTTTCTCGTGTGCCAACCAAATAGGCAGCTTTGAGGCCACCCTGTGACCTCACCTCAGAGTGAATTCAGGTCCAGGTCACTACCTCAAAAAACCAAAGGGGGGCTGGAGAGATGGCTTAGCGGTTAGCGCTTGCCTGTGAGACCCTACCTTCAAAAAACCAGAAAAGGAAGCCGGGCATGGTGGTGCCCCAGTGCACCCATTCTCTCTCTCTCTCTCTCTCTCTCTCTCTCTCTCTCTCTCAATCTGCCTCTTTCTCTCTGTCTGTTGCTCTCAAATAAATAAATAAAAATAAAATCCCAGCAAAAACCAAAAGGGAGGCAGAGGTAGGAGGATCACTGTAGGAGGATCACTGTGAGCTCGTGGCCCACCTGAGACTCCATAGTAAATTCCAGGTCAGTCTGGACTCAAGCTACATCCTACCTCTGGGGGTGGGGAGGGGGAGGCAGCTAGAGGACTACCTGAGGGTGTTTTCCTTTAACCTGTAAAGTGCTGCAAGAAAGGAGCACTGCAGGCTATCAGGGACCAGGCAATGTCTTTTCTTGAGTTTAAGATAAAAATGTCAAAGGTAGCCAGGCAGAAGTAGGAGGATCACCATGAGTTCAAGGCCACCTTGAGACTACATAGTGAATTCCAGGTCAGCCTGAGCTACAGTGAGACCCTACCTTGAAAAAAAAAAGTCAAAGGTATAAAAACACTAATTTCATCAGAACACCTATTTCACAATGGGAGGCCAGTAGCCTTGTAATGGAATACAAAGCTTCTATTCTCTCATCTCCCCCTCTAGCTTTAGCTGTTCTTTCTCCTTAAGTTCAAGTTTGTATTAGAGCACTCTGCACATTTTTTAGCCAAAATGTTCTTATAGCACTATTCACCCTCCAAGATCAACTGCATCTTTATCCCTAAAATCTATGAGGTATTAAGGTACCAAAAGCAGGAGTATTAACAGTGAGGAAAAGCTACAAAATTAATTTTTCTTGTCTTATTAGATGACAAGGGTCAGCTTACTTCAGGTCCCTAAAGATCTGTTCCCTAAAATCACACTCAATTGGTGCGCTGGGTGACCTTAGGAGTCTGCAGGTGCACAGCACTTCTAAGAGAAGTGCTGGCAGCTGGGCACTGGGAAATGCTCTAGCCAGTACCTATGGCACCAGGGTCTTGCCCCAACTGATTCTGGGGACTCATGACAGAAGCCAATCAAAATCATATTGGAGATGCAAGTGCTAACTTGGTTTCAGCCTACGATCAGCAGCACTTAGGGATGCAGGCATGCCCGTGTGTGCTCTAGTGGCCAAAGCTCTTCATAACCCTATATACCTACCTATATGCCAGGCACTATCATACCATACTCCAGATACCATAGACACACGTCCTCACTTAATTTTCACAATAAACCTATGAGGAAACCGAGCTCAGAGACACCCAATAAATTCTCCAATTCAAGAAGTTATTAACATAAAAGCAAGGAAATTAGAAGGAACCCAATATTTGGCTCTCTGCCATCACAATCAAGACAGAAGCTGTTTCCTTGCTTTTCTTTCCTATTTGGAACACTGATCTCTGCAAGCGGAGTGGGAACAGTAAGCGGGCATATATCCCACAGACTCAGTCTGACATTTCAATGGTGTTTCCTTCCTCTTACTAGAATCGCATGCATGAGTCTTTGCATCTGTTCAACAGCATATGTAATCACAAGTTCTTTGCTGCTACTTCCATTGTTCTCTTTCTCAACAAGAAGGACCTCTTTGAGGAGAAAATTAAGAAAGTCCATCTCAGTATTTGTTTTCCAGAGTACGACGGTAAGTGTCAACTGTTGCAGACAAGAGTAATGGCTTTCACTACTGACATATGATTGCCTCACTCCTTATGCTAGGGAGGCAGAAAAGAACTTAAGGGAGAAACCTGAGCACTCGGATACAAGGCTTGAATTCAGGTGTGTCTGGAAGAGGTATCAGATGCCTGAGTGCCAATAACTGTTCAAAGGAAATTTACTAGAAACCAAAAGTGAGAATAAACGCCTCCTCACTCAGTGTCCCAGCACCACCAGTGAGAAGCAGCGTAGAGAGAACTGCCCTCCCCTAAATAGGCCCCAATTGTATTTGTCTACCACAGCATTCTAGGTGGAAGTGAAGTAAGCGAGCAACAACGGGTTAATTTATCCAACTTCTTCACTAGTTTTTTTTTTTTTTTTTTTTTTTAAAATCAGGGAACAACTCCTATGAGGATGCAGGGAATTATATCAAGAGCCAGTTCCTTGACCTTAATATGAGAAAAGATGTCAAAGAAATCTACAGTCACATGACCTGTGCCACAGACACACAGAATGTCAAATTTGTGTTTGATGCAGTTACAGATATTATCATCAAAGAAAACCTCAAGGACTGCGGGCTCTTCTAATCCTCACCATTCCTCAGGTATCAATTCTATAAACAGGCCTAGAATCTGAGTAAATTCATGCAGAAAGTTATAGGTCAATATATCCCATGACATGAAGAATGAAATCATTAGAGATAGAGAAGGCATGGTTGCAACTATTTTCCCAGTCTGACAGTCTAAAGTACAGTTTAGAGTGTAAGGCTCCTAAGACCCAGAATCTAGCACTTGTTCCACTTAATACGAATACTTCCTTTCTCTGAACCACAAGAACATTGTCTATAAGCTGAAGATGGGTTATTCTACAGAGCACACACGATGGAAGGGAAGGCACATAAAAGTTGTTGTGGCTGGGCGTAGTGGTGCACGCCTTTAATCCCAGCACTCGGGAGGCAGAGGTAGGAGGATTGCCATGAGTTCAAGGCCACCCTGAGACTACATAAGAGACTACATAGAGCAAGACTCTACCTCGAAAAAATAAAAAAAATTTAAAAAGCTGTTGTGGTTAGTCATGGGAAGCCTAAATAAAGGCAGCAATTTATGAACGTCAACACCTGTTTTTTTAGAATAAATTATCTCAACAAACTCTCCCAAGTATAATAGCAAACCTTCCCCAAACTACACCTACAACTCCCTTTTTACTAGCAAATCTGTGTGCCTCACTTCAGAGCTCTGGATCATTGGGCAGATGTGAGCCTGTGGTTTCTAAGGCACTCATTCAGACACGATCATCATTATCAAGCACAGATTATCCCTCTGGCCCTGGGTTGCCAAACAGTTTCTTTGATCTCTATAAGCAACTGCTTAGCTATATAAGATACTTTCTGACTAAGAAGACATCAACACACTCCCACTTACAATTTTACTGCTGCTGCCACTTCTGTATCATAGAATTTAGAACAAGTGAGCAATCTAAAATTCTCATTTTAACTGCTACATGTCTTAGGGGAACAAAAAAAGACTGCTGAGCTGGCTTTAGGCAGTGGAAATCTCTGCAGCTGGGTCCATGTGGGGCTGGCTGCAAACATCTTCCCAAACAGACCAAGGAGTAAATTATTCCTTTGAACTCCTCTGAGGGGAAAGGAAGCTTGCATTTATCTTGACAGGAGGTGGTGAAGTCATGCACAGATTTAGCATTCACATCTATTAAGTGAGGAAAGCTCTTGGCATCCAAGGTTTAGTATATAAAAGAACGTGTCAATTAAAGTGAAAATCTGCTCCTTGCCAGAAACACCCATTCATACTTAGGCCGCTTCTAGCAATATTAATACTAAACAGCCTCATGAGCTTAAAATACACTAAGGAACAAACTCATTACTCCTAAAAATGGATTCATTTAATAGTCCAGTTCCCCTCGCGCGCTTGTGCGCTCTCTCTCTCTCTCTCTCTCTCTCACACACACACACACACACACACACACACACACACACACACACACACACACAGAGTCACCCCAACCTGAAAGAATTACCAAAGGGACTACTCTGGCTGTGGAGGCTCGTAATTTAAAAACGTAAAAAGCAAAACCAAATGAAACAATCCTCCTGTAGGACTTCTTGTATAAAGAGCTATTAGTATAAAGCACTATTTATAGTATAAAGCACTATTCGGGGACTAACTGGATGGTATGCCCCAAACTGTTCACTTTAACTCAATTCACATGGGCTTGAGAGCCTGTTTATATCATGAATCCCTCCAGAAGTATGAGAAGCCTCTAGACCACTTTCCAGAATAGTATTTTCTTTTAATTTTTTTATTTATTTATTTTTTTTGGTTTTTCGAGGTAGGGTCTCACTCTGGCCCAGGCTGACCTGGAATTAACTATGTAGTCTCAGGGTGGCCTTGAACTCACGGCAATCCTCCTACCTCTGCCTCCCGAGTGCTGGGATGAAAGGCGTGCGCCACCACGCCCGGCTTAGTATTTTGTTTTTATAAGACAGGGTCTCACTGTGTTGCCCAGGCTGCTCAAGAGATCTGCTTGCTTCAGCCTTATGAGGCATGCACCAACATGGCCGGCTCAGAACACTTTAAAATGCATGAAATAAAATTCAGAGCATTATGAAAGGCTACTATACTAAAGATAACTTCTCCAGACTCTGGAATTGAGGCTCCAGGTGAAGAACCCTCAGCTAAGACCTTGTCTACATTTATTCCATGCATTCTTGCCACTAAGGATAACCCCATTCCCTCTGTACCAACACTAAGTTAATTCTTCTTATAAGCTTTTCTTAGCTGTTGAATCTAGGTAAAAACTGATCATGGGTCAAACTACAGTAGTCTAAGCCAGGCTCTCTGGTACTGTACAAACCTGCTCTCTGGTACTCGGATGGAAGTAAGAGCAGAGAGGTCGTTTGGCAGAACAATAAAAATCTCTAGTAGAAAGAAAGTAGTCCTCTCCTTTTTTGCAGGTATCTTAACTTTTAACTCATTCATAAATTTACATAATCTATCTTGTGTGAACATCTTACAAAAAGCTTGTCTTGGAAGACAAAGAGAAATACTATCACTCAAAAGGAACATAAAAATCCACAGTTGTTTTGACGTTTAAAAAATTTATTTTATTTTAGTTTATTTATTTGAGAGAGAGAGAGATACAGAAATAGGCAGGAGAGAGAGAGAGAGAGAGGAGAGAGAGAGAGAGAGAGAGAGAATGGGCACACCAGGGCCTCCAGCCACTTAAAACAAACTAGATGCGTGCACCCCCTTGTGCATCTGGCTTACATGGGTGTTGGGGAATCAAACCTGGGTCCTTTGGCTTTGCAGGCAAGCGCCTTAACCACTCAGCCATCTCTCCAGTCCTTAATGTTTTTTTTTTTTTTTTAAATTGAGGTTAGGATCCAGTTACATTTATCTTAGAATGTTTTGAAATTGAAGTTTTCTGCCAAGTCCACAGTGCCTGAAATGCTGGGGACATGGTCACCCATTCATCTATACCTTAGAACAAAGCCAAAATAATTCTCTAAAACTTCTGGCTAAGACCAAGCTCTCTAAGTAAGGGAAGTTTTCCTCAATGCTCTTAATAAGCTACCAAGAAATGGCTCAGCGGCTGAGTACTTTCTTCTCACATAAGCACGAGGGTCTGAGACTGCCTGGGTTTGATTTCCTAGCATCCATGTAAACACCCAGACACAATCCCAGAACTATAGGAAGCAAAAACTAGAGAATTCTGCTGGGGTTCACAAAATTAGCAAGATCCAGAATCAGTGAGACTCTGTCTCAAGGTAATCCATGAATGAGCAATTCTTCTCTGGCCTCCGCACATGCACGGGGCACAAACATTTGTGCATGCATGCCCATACACACACACAGACACATACACCACACATATTCTTGGGAAAAAAAACTGCCATTATATTAACCTTTATTCCACCTCATTTCCCAGCTCAGAATGTTTCCAAACTGAGCTACAGGAAAAAGTGTGCTTGTACACAGCCTGTTTTTAATCTCACTGATATTTTATATTACATAACAAGTTCTTCTTTTGTAAAACTACAATAAAGCCTAAAACCAAATCTATACCACATACTGTCATCTTTCTCTGCTTTTGCCTCATTTTAAATTTATAGTATTCAGTACCGTTGAATTTCACGCCCTTTGCTTATAAGCCATCAGTATTCTTTTCAGTAACAAAGCCAGAAGCAAATATTCAACCCTGTTTTCTCGCACTATAACCTTAGTTCTTAGAATACTGTTCACCAAGAACTTAAAAATATCCCAGGCCCATCACCACTAGCAGGATTGTACTGCCAGAAGTAGAATTAGAACTCCAGAGCAGTTCTTCTGAATCCAAGGTCAGAACCCTACAGATACCACCACCAACAGTACACCATAGCTATAAATCTTCAACTCTTCTTAGCAACTCATGGTCCCAGCCAAAGTAGATTTTGAATTATTTTTATCTCTAAATCATGGATATTTAATAAAACCATCTGTAAACTAAAGTAAATAGTCCGCAAATAGAATTTGAAATTAGCACAAAGTCACAAAAACATAAGTAAATGTTTTCTGGTTGAGACTATTATGTACTTCTCTGACACAATAGAGCAAATACTGTGTGATTCCATTTATATAAGGTACTTAACAGAGTACAATAGACTGTCTTTTTCTCTTATGAGAGAAAGAATGAATTGGCAGGCCACTGCAATCGAATTCCAGAGGTATGTGCCAACTTGTGTGCATGTGTGCCCTTGTGCACTTGTGTCACTGTGCATCTGGCTTTTGTGGGATCTGGAGAATTGAACCTGAGGCTTCAGGCTTTGCAGGCAAGTGCCTTAACCATTAAGCCATCTCTCTAGCCCTTGCCTCTTATTTCTGAGAACCCTTGAGTTATGTCAATCCTAAACACATACCAGGGGAAAAAAATGTGCTGTCCTAGCTGGACGTGGTGGCACATGCCTTACTTAATCTCAGCACTCAGGAGGCAGAGGTAGGAGGATCACCATGAGTTTGAGGCCATCTTGAGACGACATAGTGAATTCCAGTCAGCCTGGACTAGAGTGAAACCCTCCCTTACAAAAAAGTATTGTCCTGACCCATTCTAAAGTATGCTGTCCCCAAAAGTAGTTCAAGGGCTGGAGAGATGGATCAGTGGTTAGGGTGCTTGCCTGCAAAGCCTAATGACCTGGGTTCGATTCCCCAGTGCCCACATAAAGCCAGATGCACAAAGTGGTGCATGCACATGGAGTTCGTTTTCAGTGGCTGGAGACCCTGGAGTGCCTATTCTCTACTTGTAAATAATAAATAAATAATTTAAAAAAATAAAATACTTTTTAAAAAGTAACTCAATATCAATAGAAACACTGGAGGGCAATGAGGCATAAAAACTATACAAAGATAAACCCGGGCTTAAGAGACAGTGCAAGTGGTTAAGGCACGTGCCTGCAAAGCCAAAGGACCTAGGTTTGATTCCCCAGTTCTCATGAAAGTTAGATGCATAAGCATCTGGCATTTGTTTGCAGTGGCTGAAGGCCCTGGTGTGCCCATTCTCTTTCTATGAAATAAATAAATAAAAATTAAGCCGGGCATGGTGGTGCATGCCTTTAATCCCAGCACTCGGGAGGCAGAGGTAGGAGGAACACCATGAGTTCAAGGCCACCCTGAGACTACATAGTGAATTCCAGGTGAGCCTGAACTAGAGTGAGACCTGACCTCGAAAAACCAAATAAATAAATAAAAATTATTATTATTATTATTATTATTATTATTATTGGTTTTGCGAGGTAGAGTCTCACTCTGGTCCAGGCTGACCTGGAATTCACTATGTACTCTCAGGGTGGCCTTGAACTCTCAGCAATCCTCCTACCTCTGCCTCCCAAGTGCTGGGATTAAAGGCGTGTGCCACCACGTCCAGCAAATAAATAAAATTATTAAAAAATATTTTTTAAAAGAACTTTCTTTTTACTCCCCAACAGTTCACTTCAAAACCAACTTTTGCTGGGCATGGTGGCACACACCTTTAATCCCAGCCTTCAAGAGACACAGGTAGGAGGACTGCTATGAGTTGAAGGTACCCTGAGACTACATAGTGAATTCCAGGTCAGCCTCGGCTAGAGTGAAAGCCTACCTTGAAAAACAAAAAACAAAACAAAAACCTTTCAGTTTGAAGCCTCTAGGCATCTTGTATTTTCTCTTGTGCTGAATGGGAGCAATACAATGAAATACATGGAAAGCTGTGCCTGTCTGGGTTAAATTTCTGGTTTATACTACAGAACCTGAAGTAGAATGCAAGAAATGTTATCTAAGATAACACTTTCCTTAAAGTCAGTAGTCCACATGAAATGGAAAGCTTCCACAGGTAGTTACACTGAAGGACATAATTTTAGTTTAGGTTTGATCACAGGACTGTAATTATGCTTTTAACATCTGGACGAGGGAAAGGTCAAAGCAAGTATTTAACTGGAATGAGACTGTCTTTATATCCAACTTCAATACAGCAAGGAGTTCTGCAACAAATGCTAAACAAAATCGCTAAAGATATGAATAAACTAGTCAGGCCAAACACACAATGTCTAAAGTAAGTCACAGCTACAAAACAGAAAATAGTGGCCAGGAAAGAAAAATATGCAGTGCACACATCAATTAGAAAAGCCAGCAATTATTTTTCATTGAAAAATAGTCTAAAATGTTTCTATAACAATACATTAGAATTAAAAAACAGAAAATGGTTTATTTTTGAAGGTTAAGACTAGTAACTTTATTAGGAAAATAAAGATGACTATTGCATCTTAGTTGTGGGATCTCAAAATTCCTATCTTCATTTGCTGCGAAGATTTGACTCCTTTCTTTTCATCTTGGTTGCTTATCAAATAGTAAGTTTAACATATAGGACCATGTTTAAAAAATTTTTTACAGCACCTTGTGAAAAAATGTGAGACCTAGAAATCTAGAACTTAGAATCCAAAATGTCCAGGATGAAAATATCATGTCAAGATCCACTTACAATAATAGCCTTCGGACCTGTCAGAATAGGAGGTGGAATGTACCACAAGGCTGAATTATTAAGGCTAGGAAAGATACCCCACGTTAAGGAGAATGCCACTGCTTCACGAAAGAGGAATAAATGTAGCTGTCAACAAAGCTATTTTGTGGTCCTTCCTGCTGAGGTCAATTTATTCTTCTTCATTCATTAAACTTTAATTTTCCTAGCTATACTGACTTCTTAAATGGTCCAAAGGTCTGGCCACTTAAATTTGAAAACATTCTTCATCACATATCTCAGCATTTTCCAGAGAAAACATACAACCTTTTGCTTCTTTGGTTACAAATTATCAATCCTTTTCCTCCAAGTTAATACAATGTTTGTAACATCTTGGCTCTTCTAGAAGAAATGATCTTTTATTTCAAAATACAAATTAGTGATGGGAAACCTAGAATGAACAGAAATACTTTCAAGTTTATACACTACCAGCCCACGAGCCAAGAATTAGTTTCTTCAGACAAGTCTCGATGATTCTGAAGTCATACTTGGAAACTTAAATTGCCTCCCTTCTATCCTAAAATAGTGTATTTGAGATGGTGGCAAAGATGATCTTCATATAAATAGAGAATGTTAATGGTGTGTAGGGGCAGAAAAGTGGAGAATTATTACTTTTCATTAACAGAAAGGCTTAAGAAATTAACATACCAGTCAGACATATTCAAATGAAAATACAAAATACATGTCAAAGTAGAATTAAATTTGGATTATCTATTATTTTAGATTATCAACACCATTACATTAAACCCAAAATATAGAAAAATTATGAAAACAGCATTTCTCCAGTTTGCATTTCTAGACCATTCTATATTACATAATACAACAAAAGAAAGATAAATTCAAAATGAGTAAGACTCATTAACTCCTACATTGTGGGCATTAAGACAATCACAAGTTGAAGCAAATACTTTTCTTTTTTATAGATGAAGTTTTCCTACCCTGAAAGAAATGTTTGTTAGCTAATACAATTATGCCATCTGTATAGTATTAATTTGCCAAAACCAAGATAGAAAAAAAATTTAAAAATGCTACCAAAGGCACTGACTGATCTGCTGTGGTATGCTTTCTAAAGCAGTTTTGATGACCACCAAGATTTTTTTGTTTGTGTGAGTAGAAGGTCACATCAAAAGATGAAACAGAATCCAATCAAGAGACTGGACCTGTTCAAGGCACTGCTCAAGCTGACTTGAAATGCTCAAAATGTATTCTTTCCAGTTGCCTTCCCTCAATGGTCTGCTCAGTATCTCAAGACATTTGCTGTACACTGTACACAAGGACCCACAAACCAAAGTGAATGTTCTCCTCATTCAAAAATGTAAACCTGTAGATTATGACCGCATCATTTGTACAAAGGACATACAAACCTCAGTCCCAAGTCATGATTTGACAGTATTATCATACCAAAGGAGTAGACTTTCAGAGAACCTTTCTATCTACACCCATTCTCAGACAAAGGCCGAAGAACACTCAGCAGGGGCAGAAAGAAACAGAAGACAGAATTTCCAGAAAAACTGATTACAAACAGGAGCAAACCTGGACTCTTTACTCACCATTTTAATACTGCTGCCAACTATAACAGATTAAAATCTGTACACACGACAAAGTGGAAAAAAGTCCCAAAACGCAAGAGTTTTAGAAAAAGAAAAAACTGACTAAGGATTACTAGTACAGTTAACATTGTGACAGTAGAAACAATGGCAAACAGGGATTTGGCACCACACTTACAAAGCAGAAGCATGCACTGTTAATATACTGTAGATGTCTCTGAACGAAAAGGCCATGAAGATGGAAACCATGGGGCATTTTGTACAAAACTCCCTATGACTGAGACAAACAAGCAAGAATCAAAGTGGTCAATTTAGTAGATCTGTAGCAGCAAAGCCATTGGTTTGTCTGAAATTTAGCCAGTTCCATTTTCACTTGACTGCTGTTCAGGGTGTGTCTGTGTCCAAGAAGCTGACGAAATCAACAGTTACCTAGTAATCAGCATAAACAAGGTTACCTTTGACCTTAAAGAAATGAGAGCTAGAATCCTATTGCAGAACTCTCCAATGTAAGTATTGTTTAGAAACCATCATAGTACTCTGAACATGACAGTAACAACTTTCATTCAAAAAAAAAAAAAAACTGTATTTATCGCCCCAATTAATTGGGAAGAATTATAGGTAATTATGGATATACCATATTCTGACCATACAAAGAGTTCCTACAAAGAGGAATATTTTCAAAATGATCTGATCACATCATGTGCATAGTTAAGACTGCTTGTGTTTTCACAAAGATTATTCTGCAAACAACTCCAGATTTAGTAGTTTTTCTTCTCTTAATGAGAAAAACTTTAGAAATTAACTACCAGTAATTGTTTAAAAGGAAAAAAATAAAGCTACATATTTAAGTTCTGGAATGTAGCACCTTAACTTCATATATACCCTAAACTTTTGAGATTATAAAATCCAAGTGACGTCTTAACTAATCATACTTTACAGTTGTTCCAATTTTAATCCCTGACTTGAACATCTCATGTCAATTAAACATTCCCTAATACAGAAGATTGTGCTAAAGAGTGCTTAGATTCTGCATGCTGCTGCCATTCCCTGGTCCCGTCATGCGTGTAGCTGCCCCAAGTGACAGCCAAAGATGTCTGGTCTCAACACTCCACACTGTAGTAACTAAAAAAGAAGAACATTTTTTAATCAGAAAAAAATTTACAAAGCCCAGAAACAAACTTATAGCATTATAACTAAACTTTCTGAAGTTTTACCTTTTACTAACATCCACCCTCTTCAATAAAGTCCACATTCCTTTAAGTTGTTTTTAATGATGACATCTGTAACAGCATCAAAAACAAACTGCACGTTCTTGGTGTCTGTGGCACAGGTAAAGTGAGTGTAGATCTCCTTGGTATCTTTTCTTCTATTCAGATCTTCAAACTGGCACTGAATGTAAGCAGCTGCCTCTTCATATGTATTGGAACCTAAAACAGAACCCAACATCATCAGCTCAAATTATTAGTTACCTGAACTCAACTAAGGCCAAAACCATTTACTAATGAGAGGCAACATAATACAACTGAATATACACAGAATTCTATGTTCCTACAATCATGGGCTTTTCTACAATCATTAGATTCTTTGACAGCAGACTCCCACTGAACTAAAATAAAATCATCACATACAAAGACTGAAGAAATAACAAGTTTTACTTTCCCCTTTCATTTAGTTTTTTTCAGCTGAAAAAGGGGGAAAGTATAAAAAGAAATAAGAAAAGTAGAAGGGTACATTTCTAGAAAACACAACTGTGTAAAAAGGTCAGAGGGAGCCTGTGCTCCTTCGAGTAATATTGAAATAGTAATTCAAAAGGGTAAGGCATTCTTTTCAAAACCAGTCCAGCTTTAAGGAGGCTTAAACTCTGAGTCCTTAGGCAATAATTAAATAGCCAAAAACAAACAAATAAATGCAAAAGAAATAGGACCCAATGTCACTATGACAGGGTTTCACTCTAGTCCCAAGCTGGCCTCACACTCATGACAATCCACTTGTGCTTCAGCCTCCCAAGGGCTGGGATCATAGGCATGAGCAATCCAGTCCAGATAATTTATACACTTTTAAAAAGTGACATATTGCCGGGCGTGGTGGCGCATGCCTTTAATCCCAGCACTCGGGAGTCAGAGGTAAGAGGATTGCCCTGAGTCCAAGGCCACCATGAGACCCTACCTCAAAAACCTAAAAAAAAAAAAAAAAAAAAAAAAAAAAAAAAAAAAAAAAAAAAAAAAGAACCCTTACGTCTAAGAATGACATGAAACAAAGTTGGCCACACACACAACAAAACGGATATATTGAAGGATCTTTGCTTTGTGTGATGATTCCCAGGGGGCCTTCAACATTAACACCAACCTTTTAATATAAGATTTCTCTCCCCATCCTAAATTTTGGTTACTTTCCACAAAGTCACATAATTCTCACCTCCTCTGTTCCTGACTCGTAATAGTTAACGTTACCAATGTTTATGAAAAAACAAGGGGCCATGGGGCTTAAGCTATATCTCAACTGTACTGTACTCTGGTCTGAGAGACATCTTCCATCCTGTTCAAAAATAAATGGCTCAAGCCGGGCGTGGTGGTGCATGCCTTTAATCCCAGCACTCGGGAGGTAGGAGGATCACCATGAGTTCAAGGCCACCCTGAGACTACAGAGTGAATTCCAGGTCAGCCTAGGATAGAGCGAGACCCTACCTCAAAAAACAAAACAAAACAAAACAAAACAAAACAAAACAAATAATGGCTCAATCTATTTGAGAGTATACAACTCTACAACATATAGTGTACTGATAACATTGCATAACCACCACATCCCTGGTTTTGAAACTTTTTTCATCATTCCAGAAAAATAATCTTATTCCCATTTATCCCCGCTCTCCCCCTTTTTTTGAGATAGGGTTTCACTCTGTTCCAGGCTGACCTGGAATTCACCATGTAGTCTCTCTCAGGCTGTTCTCGAACTCACAGTGATCCTCCTACCCCTGCCTCCTGAGTGATGGAATTAAAGGCGTGCATGATGCCCAGTTTATCATCCCCAATTCTTTGCATGTCTTCTCCCCCTGGTAACCACCCATATGGTTTTGCCTATGGATGTCTGTTTTTTAAGATATAAGAGAAAACAGATACTATGTGACCTTCTGTGTTTGTTTTACTTAGTATGCATGTTTTTGAGGGAGATGGAACCAGACATGAGAGCAGCACAGAGGTACACATGACTGTAACCACGTTGTCTGCATGTGGGCTTGGACTTTATAAAACATGGGACAGTACTTCAACCCTTGGACTTGAGCATCCTGTCAACTGGCAGTAGCGACCTTGAGGTCGTTTTGGCCAACATTAGTTGGTTATGTTGAAAATTACTTTGTGCACGCAGGAAGACTATTTTGGACGTCATCTGCTTGAATGGTTTTGGCAGTGACAGGCCTACATTACTTCTGTACACTTCACCTCTCAGCTGTGCACATCATAGATTTTGTCTGAGGAACTCCTTTAGCAAGTCTCTTTATATTTTTTAAAGATTATTTATTTATTTATTTATTTATTTATTTATTTATTTATTTGAGACACAGGAGGGGGGAGCAAGAGAGTGAGAATGGGCATGCCAGGGCCTCTAGCGACTGCAAACGAACTCCAGATGCATGTGCCACCATGTGCATCTGGCTTATGTGGGACCTGGAGAGTTGAACCTGGGTCCTTAGACTTCACAGGCATGCACCTTAACCGCTAAGCCATCTCTCCAGCCCTATTTTTACTAAACAGACCTTCTAGCTCTGTAACAGACGTGCTAGCACCACCATTCATATGGAAGAGCTCACCTATCTTCCCTTCCTTTTATGTGTACTCGGAATTGGTGAGAATGAGCATTCTTAAGTCTATTTATTTTTCTGCCACTTATATTTACTTAAAGGCAAGTGATATTTTCTTGATCACAAATATTTTGTAATAGTTCCTCTTTCCTAAGGTTTCGTATGCACTCATGTAGTTACATTGATGGTGAATGCAGAGTTTGAATTTACCTGTAAATACCTTTTTGGTAAAAAGAAATTTTTATTGCTTCTAAAAGTTTTAGATATTGTTGATTTTTCTTTTGGTAACTTGGAGCATCATGGGAAGTGGGTCTTTGGGGTTTGAGAAGTAGTTACCATGTAAGACATGCTAACAAACACACCTATTTAATTTCAAAGGGGTTTGAGAAAAAAATCCATTGTGAAAACAATGCCCTGGCTCATCTGGGGCTTTCTTCTTGTGCAGCTCAGGAGCCTTTAACTAATGAAGAATTACCATGTGGGTTTTCCTTTGGAAAAAAAATTGCAACATATATATATGGTGTGTGTGTGGGCATCCCAAGGTCCATAGTTGCTGCAAATGAATACCCATCTGGCTTTACATGGAACTGAACCTGGCCCAGCAGGCTTTGAAAGCAAGTGCCTTTAGACACTAAACCATCTCCCCCAGCTCCCAAATCAACATTCTTATATATGAATTCAAATTATACTATTACCTACCAAGACAGAAGTATGGGTACTTTTCCCACTTCCTAACCCTTGCTATACCCTTTTGCCCTTCCTCCCTCTTTCCATCCATCTATCC
The DNA here is from genome assembly GCA_036365145.1 of Orientallactaga sibirica. Lineage (NCBI taxonomy): Eukaryota > Metazoa > Chordata > Mammalia > Rodentia > Dipodidae > Orientallactaga > Orientallactaga sibirica. Next base: position 13,444,645 of record JAEOAD010000025.1, read on the forward strand.
ATCCTTCTTTCTCTTACTTGAGACAGGATCTCATGTCCCCAGGCTGGCCTTGAACTGGCTATGACAACAATTGTTTTTAGTGTATAAGTGTGGTACGCATACAAGTAGGGAGGCCAAAGGAGAATACCAGATGTCCGCCCCTACTGTTCTTCAACTTTATTTCAAGACAGTCTCTCTTACTGAACCTGGAGCTGCCACTTTCAGTCAGAATGGACGACCTGTGCGCCACAGCAATCTTCCTGTCTCCACTCCCTCAGCACTGTAATTACAGACATGAATGTCCACCCCCACCTTTTTTTTTTTGCATGAGTGCTGGGATTGAACTCAGTTCCTCATGCTTGTACAGCAAGCACTCTTACTGAATCATCTTCCCAAGACTGAACTTGAACTTTTCTGATTCTTCTGCCTCCATATCCCAAGTGCTGGGATTACAGGCAAGTGGAACCAAGCTTGGTTTTTGTGGTGATGGATATGGGACCCAGACCTTAATGTATTATAAATGAGCACTCTGCCAACTGAGTGCCATCCTCAACCACTTTTCACTTTATTGAATAAAGGATGCATAGAAATTCCTGACTATGACCTACAAACTTCTTAGTGGTAGTCATGTTTGTGTCTCCAACCTCAAGTGACTAACTGGCCTAAGAATCTTTGCCTGACTTAAATGATTAGAATTTCTTTCCTTGAAATTTAAAACAAAGACCAAACAATCCTAGTCTAGCCTCATCATTCTAACATAGTAACTGTGACAAAGTCATCTTCTAAAACATAAAATGAGTAAGTAGCAAAGAAAGCTGGTAAGTAGAGAAGAAAAGGAAGATAAACAGAGTTGAGGTAAGAGACTAAGACACAGGATACTTCCTTTAGAGGTGCCTAATAGCTATTTTCTAGTTCTAATTCCATTCTAAGCCTCACCTGAATGCATGCCTTGGCTTCTAAGATATATCTGTCGTCTCTCACCAAAAGCTTTTATTTACATCCTAAGTCCATACTCTCTTCATTATTATTATTGCATCTTTCTAAAGCACTGTTGCTGCATCATGTACCTAATAAAATGCTTCACTAAGACTGGAGAGATGGCTTAGCAGTTAAGGGATTTGCCTGCAAAGCCTAAGGACCCAGATTCAATTCCCTAGAACCCAGGTAAGCCAGATGAACAAGGTGGCACATGCCCCTGGAGTTTGTTTGCAATGGCTAAAGGCCCAGGTGTGCCCATTCTCTCCTTCCCTCTCTCTTAACTAACTAAATAAATAAATATGCTTTACTAGTTCTACCTTTCTATGAGACATAAACTCTCATTGTCCTAGAGCTCATTTCTTAGGTCAGCAAGCTCCAGGGATCCTCTTATCTCCACCTCCACAGTGCTAGGATTACAGGTACATGCCGCCATATCCAGCACCGTTACAAGCAAAATGGTGTTTGAACTCATGCTTGCAAGGCAGGTACTTTACCCACTGAGCTGTTTCCTCTGTCCCGCCTACCACTTTAAATTACACTAGTCATATCCCTTCTAGGTTCCAGAGTAAGTTGGGCCATTTATTTAGCTTCACTGTTTTCAAATATGCAATTTTCATTTTCCAAAATGCTTTTATCTGCCTGATGACTTCCAATTCATCCTTTTAATAGCTCTTACACAAGAGCACAACTACATTGACTCCATCAAGGTAACTATTACTTCTACTTCAGTCCGTGCTCATTTACACTACAACAAAATCTGTGCATTTCTTTCTAAACTTTGATGTCAGTTTCTTAAGCAATAAGTTCATCTTAATCTTTGTATGTTCTTGGCCATATGCTAAGTTTTAATTTTTAAAAAACATTTTTATTTGTAAACAGAGAGAGAGATTGAGATTGGGCGTGCAAGGGCTTCCTGCCACTACAAACAAGCTCCAGATGTATGCACCACTTTGTTAATCTGACTTTATGTGGGTACTGGGGAATCAAACCTGGGTCATTAAGTTTTGCATGCAAGTGCCTTAACTGCTGAGCCATCTCTCCAGCCCTAAGATTTTATCTATTCCTTTGCAGGGTGGGGGAAGAAAGAGAGAGAGAGAGCGAGAGAGAGAGAGAGAAAGAGAGAGAGAGAGTGAGAGAGAAAGAGAGAAAGAGAGAGAAAGAGAGAGAGGGAGGGAGGGAGGGAGGGAGAATTTTTGCCCTTATTTTATTTTTTATTTATTTTAGAGCAAGAAAGAGAGAGAGAGAGAAGGAAAGAAAGAAAGAGAAAGAAAAGATGAATGGGTGTGTCAGAGTCTCTAGCCACTGCAAACAAATTCTAGATACATGCATCACTTTGTACATCTGGCTTCACATGGATAATGGGGAATCAAACCCCAGTTGTTAGGCTTTGCAGGCAAGCACTTAAAGTTTTCATTTTTTTTAAAATTTTATTATTTTTTATTTATTTTTGGAGAGAGAGACAGAGAGAGATAGACAGAAAGGGAGAGGGAGACAGAAATGGGCGTGCCAGCAGTCTCTCAGCTGCTGTGAATGAAATCCAAATGTGTGCGCCCCCTTGTGGTCAAGTGTGGCATTGTGCCCTTGCCTCACTTTGCATCTGGCTAAACGTGGGACCTGGAGATTGGAACCAGCATGCTTAGGGTTAGCAGGCAGGCGCCTTAGCTGCTAAGCCATCTCTCCAGCTCTAAGTTTTCATTTTTATCAATTACTTTCCTTTAAAAAATAAGGGAAAGGGTTAGAGAGATGGCTTAGCGGTTAAGGCACTTGCCTGCAAAGACTAAAGACCCAGGTTTGACTTCTAGTACCCACATAAGCCAGATGCACAAGTTGGCACATGCACCTGGAGTTCATTTGCAGTAGCCAGAGGCCCTGATACGCCCATTCTATCTCTTTGCCTCTTTCTCTCTCTCTCTTGCTCTAAAATAAATAAAAATAAAATAAGGGCAAAAATTTTAAATTATATCTGAACTCAGTCTAAATTTAAGTGAGCTTGGTCATATGCTTAATCCTACCACCACTACTAGTGAATGTGCCTCCAGTAAACTCTTTCATGGTCCCTTACCTGTGTATTCTGGATAACAGATTGTTAACGGACTCCTCTTTATTTTTTCCTCAAAAAGGTCTTTCTTGTTGAGGAAGAGAATGATTGAAGTGTCTGTAAACCATTTGTTGTTGCAAATGCTGTCAAACAGTTTCATACTTTCATGCATTCGGTTCTGAAAAAGAATTAATGGATGATGAAAAGTTAATAATAAAAAGTAAAAGTAGAGTCAGGCGTGGTGACACATGCCTTTACTCTCAGCACTTGGGAGGCAGATATAGGAGGACTGCCATGAGTTCAAGGCCAGACTGAGACTACATAGTGCATTCTAGGTCAGCCTGGGCTAGACTGAGAACCTACCTTGAAAAAACAAACAACAAAAAGATAAAAGCAGGGCAGGCAAGATGGCTTAGTGGTTAAGGCACTTGCAGGCAAAGCCAAAGGACCCAGGTTTGATTTCCCAATACCCACAAAAAGCCAGATGCACAAGGTGGCACATGTATCTAGAGTTCGTTTGCAGTGGCTAAAGGCCCTGGCGTGCCCATTCTCTCTCCTCTCTCCTCCCCTTCCTCTCAAATAAACAAAAATTAAAAAAAAAAAAAAAGTAAAAGTAGACTAATTAGTGAAAAAAATTATACTAACAGGCTTTTAAATATTCATGGAGGCTGGGTGTGGTGGCACATGCCTTTAATCCCAGCACTCGGGAGGCAGAGGTAGGAGGATTGCCATGAGTTCAAGGCCACCCTGAGACTACAGAGTAAATTCCAGGTCAGCCTGAGCTAGAGTGAAACCCTACCTTGAAAAACCAAAAAAAAAAATCATGGAAATAACTTGGACATTAACAACATGAAGTTGAGTCAATACCGAATGGTAAAATTCTTGGTGGGTAGGAAAAAGGGACAGCTGACAGGAAGACCTAGTCTTGTCCACATAGTATGGCTAGCATATCTCTCAGGAGTGACTAAGGACATAGAGCATTTCATCTTGGCACTCTAATCTCAATGACAAGCAGCAAACCTAAAGGCACTAAATCGTGGTCCAATGGGCAAATGGAAACACCCCATCTTCCTAGGAGCTTTCTTCATTTCCTGGCTGTGTTTTTTTTTTTTTTTTTTTTTTTTTTGCAGAAGCTTCAACATACCATTTCCTCATCCTCTGCCAGAACGAGGTCATAATCACTGAGGGCCACACAGAAGATGATTGCTGTCACTCCCTCAAAACAGTGAATCCATTTTTTTCGTTCTGATCTTTGGCCACCTACATCAAACATTCTAAGTAAGGAAAGAGAGCACAAAGTCAGCACATCCCGTGTACACCTCTCTAAAGTGTGATGATTAGAAAACCTCATGCTATTACATTTCAAAATCTCATTAGCAAGAGAAAAGACAAACAAGGAGCAAATCCAATGTAGTCTAAATACTTGTGTCTAAAAGTAGAAGAAAACAACATGAAAAAGTTAAATTTAGGAATAAGCTGAATGCTCATTTTAAATAGCTGAACCTCCTCCCTACCAAAATTTGTTTCAGATGTGCCAAAGGTCAGAAGAGTAAGTACAAAAAAGGTTAAAGAAAGGAGAGGAAAAAAGGAAAACTGAAGAGCTGAATAGTAAGTATAGCTTAGATGAGTTCACTCATGCTTGGCAGGTAGCTCACTCCAGAAATCCCAGCATTCAGGAGGCTAAGGTAGAAGGATCTCTGTGAGTTCAAGGCCAGCCTGCACTACAGAGTGAGGTCCTGCTTCACAAAAAATATATATATATAAACAGAGACAACTCTAATCACAACAATATTTGTTGTGTTTTCTATGGTGTTAGACAGTACTCTACATAGCTTTAAAAATTAACTCATTTTGTCCTCATAACACTCCTGTAAATACTATTATTGTCATCATCATATCACCATTATAAAGACAAAGAAATTGAAAATTTGCTGAAAGCACACTGAAAAATGAGGTCTGGAGTCTGAAATCCAGTACTCTAACTTCAGTGCCATCAACCCCACGGCACCTCTCAAAATTTTCTAAATATCACCGGGCATGGTGGCGCACACCTTTAATCCCAGCACTCGGGAGGCAGAGGTAGGAGGATCGTCATGAGTTCAAGGCAACCCTGAGACTACATAGTGAATTCCAGGTCAGCCTGAGCTAGAGCGAGACCCTACCTTGAAAAACAAAAAACAAAAAGAAAAATTCTAAATATCCAACTGACTCCCAAATATGTTTGCTTTATGTTAAAAACATTTTAGAGCTGGGCATGGTGGCGCACACCTTTAATCCCAGCACTCAGGAGGCAGAGGTAGGAGGATCACCATAAGTTCAAGGCCACCCTGAGACTACAGAGTGAATTCCAGGTCAGCCTGAGCTAGAGTGAGACCCTACCTTGAAAAACAAAAAACAAAAAGAAAAATTCTAAATATCCAACTGACTCCCAAATATGTTTGCTTTATGTTAAAAACATTTTAGAGCTGGGCATGGTGGCGCACACCTTTAATCCCAGCACTCAGGAGGCAGAGGTAGGAGGATCACCATAAGTTCAAGGCCACCCTGAGACTACAGAGTGAATTCCAGGCCAGCCTAGGATAGAGCGAGACCCCATCTCAAAAAACAAACAAACAAGCAAACAAACAAACAAACAACAACAACAAAAAATTTTAGAAAAATTTTATTTAATGGTTAAGATTCTAAGAAGTGAATCAATATAGTTTTTAAAGTTCTTGAAATGGCAGAAGAAAATTAAAATGCCATGATACTAATAAAATCATTTTTATGTGCTAATAAAATCATTTTTTAAAATTACCATTAAAATAAAAAGTCAGAAGCCGGGCATGGTGGTGCACGCCTTTAATCCCAGTACTCGGGAGGCAGAGGTAGGAGGAGCGCCGAGAGTTCGAGGCCACCCTGAGACTACACAGTTAATTCCAGGTCAGCCTGAACCAGAGTGAGACCCTACCTCAAAAAAAAAAAAAAAAAAAAAAAAGTCAGGCCAGAGAGATGGTTTAGTGGTTAGGGCACTAGCCTGCAAAGCCAAAGGACCCAGCTTCTATTCTCCAGGACTCACATAAGCCAGATGCACAAGGTGGTGCATGTATCTGGAGTTCATGCGCAGTGGCTAGAGGCTCTGGTGTGTCCATTCTCTCTCTCCCCCTCCCTCCCTGTTTCTTTCTTTCTCAAAAATAAACATAAAAAAATAAAATATTTTTTTAAAAAGTCCTTGAGCCAGACTTGATGGTGCATGCCTGTAATCCCAGCATTTAAGAGGCAGAGACAGAAAAATGGTAGATAAAGGCCAGACTGGGCTACAGAGCAAACCCTGTCAGTAAGGGTGCTTGCCTGCAAAGCCAAAGGACACAGGTTCAGTTCCTCAGGAACCACATAAGCCAGATGCACTAGGTGGCGTATGTGTCTGGAGGGTTTGTTTTTGTTTTTTGGTCCATTCTCTCTCTTCTCTACCTCCTTCTCTCTTTCTCCATCTCTCAATAAAAATTTTTTTAAGGAGTGAGACCCTACCTCGAAAACCCAAAAAAACAAAAAATAAAAAAATTTTAAAAACTTATTAAAAAAAAAATTCTTAGCCAGAACTTCCCAACTTCAATTTTTATTTGAACCTAATTATCAATAAGGCCTCAATATTTCGGATACTTTTGTTCTACATCAGATTAATTTTAGTTCTCTACTCTTTTCTAAAGTGTTAAGTTTATACCAATAATGCCTACATCTACTTCCTACAATGACAGAACATTTGCCCTACTTTGTCTTTTAGTTAATACTTAAGTCTGATGACATATGCATTCAAATGATTACTCTTAAGATCTGTTTTTGATAGCAATGGTAAAAATTTTAAAACCTATTCTGTTATACTGGTTTAGTGTGTTAGATCTTCAGAAACTAGGAGCCAAAATATCCAGGGATTTTTTTGCCCCTAGAAATTAAGAGAAATAAAATATTGGTAAAAACTTCTCAATGTAGTTTGAAGTGGACATTCATCTTATCTTTTCCTGACTCAATTCTTCCTTTGGCTTATCTTGTATACTTCTCTGCTATCTCTGCATGAAAGCTAAATGATGTAATGATAAGCTAGCCTCATTGTAAGTTCTAGAAAAACACTCATCCATTTCACCAGACAAGTCTTTCAAAGGGAGACACTCACTAGCACACCAATAATTCCAATTCATATCCCCATTTTCTTCTATAAAGCTAGTAGAAAACTATGAAATCCCAAGGTTGGCTCTTAGTACAAAGTAACATGTATATTATTATTCACTAACAGATCAACATGTTATAAACATTACCTCATAACTGAGAGGCAAGTAAGCAATTACACAATGCCTTGCATATGGTAGATGCTCAATAAATGTTTGAATAAATGGACAGTGGATCTGCCTAGAGAGAGGAGGAAAAGGAAGAGGTGATAGCACTTCACAATACAGTCTACATGCCAAAAACAGAGTGGGCGTGGCACTTCAATGCAACCTGCCTACTGATCCTAGCACACACAACTGTTGAAGTAAAACTGGAAGATCTGGGGCTGGAGAGATGGCTTAGTGGTTAAGCACTTTCTTGAGAAGCCTAAGGACCCTGGTTCAAGGCTCAATTCCCCAGTACCCACATAAGCCAGATGCAAAAGGTGGCACATGCATCTGGAGTTCATTTGCAGTGGCTGGAGGCCCTGGTGTACCCATTCTCTTTCTGCCTCTTTCTCTCGCTTGCTCTCAAAAAAAAAAAAAAAAAAAAAAAAAAAAAAAACCTGGAGGATCTGAGGTAGTGGTTACCTTTGTACACAATAATGCTGATTCTCACATTCTACACATAAACATAACCAAGAAACTACAAAGCAATCTTAAAGGTCACCAAAGAAGAAAATGAGAACTGAAAGGACAGCTATATTTTTTAAAAAGACCATCAACACAAAGCTGAGGTTTTGTCATAGAATTCCAGGTGCTATGAGAAAATTCTTTTGGAAGGATAGAATTGTCTCTCTAATACTATCAGTACTTACATGGCACCACATCACTCTAAATACCTCTACTTCCAAGCCCATTGTGCAGTCTACACTGTGCTACAAATTTAATAGTGCATGTGTGATGCTATGCACACATCAAGCCAAGAGAAAAGCCAAAACTAGCTTCTCTGTTAAAGAGAGATAGGAACTAATAAGAGAGGGGTAATAGTAGTAAGAACAGTATTTCTATTTTAATATCATGACACAATAAACAGAAGTTACCTAACTGGAAGAAATTTGATTTTCTATTCACTTAGTATTATTTCTATCCTTCTAAGAGATACTCAATACCCATCTTTTTTGGTTTTATTTTTTGTTTTTTCGAGGTAGGATCTCACTCTAGCCCAGTTTGACCTGGACTTCACTATGTAGTTTCAGGGTGGCCTTGAACTCACGGCAATCCTCCTACCTCTGCCTCCCAAGTGCTGGGATTAAAGGCATGCACTACCATGCCCAACTCTCAATACCAGTTTTAATGACTAACAAAAAAACAGCTGAAAATAAAATTTGAAATAACACAAATTGCTAATGACATGATTAATTCTAATAGAAGGTAAGCTGCCTTTAGTTTTGAATTTAATTTCTTCCAATTGGACACAAATATTTGATGTTATTTAGAGTAAAACTTTAGTTGGTCAACACATTCAGGTAATGCCTGATGAATATAATTTTCTAAACCAAGTAATACTCTCTATAAGAGATGCTAACAAAAGGTAGGATAACAAATTGGGTGTGGTGGCATATGCCTGCAATCCCAACACTCAGGAAGCTGAGATAGGAGGATCACTGCAAGTTTGAGACCATCTGGTCTACATAGCAAATATCAGACCCAGCCAGGACTACATAGTAAGGCCCTGTCTCAAAACAAAAACAAAAAAGGTAGGATATATTTGTCATATCCAGCAAAAAGGCTTACTTGAAGTATAGTTCTTTGAAGGTAAAATGTGTTTCCACAATGCCTGTAGTCTTCACTCTTGTCCGAAGAACATCTTGCTGTGTGGGAATGTAGTTGGTTTGGGATATTCTATCCAAATCATTTAGGTAACTAAAAAAATATAAATGATTTTATTGGTTAAGCCATATATGCACAATGGTCAACTAAACTAGTTGCCTGAATAAAGTAGTAAAGCACTTGCCTAGCATGCACAAGACCCTAAGTTCAAGCTTCAGTAAGTACCCTCCCCTGCCATACCCCCATACACAAAGTAGATTCTGAACCTGCCACTAAAGAACAAAATTATATCTTCAGTACTTAGAGGAAGAAAAAAAACTGAGACAATTAAAATAGGTTCTAAATACAATAACAGAAGTGTTAATTCTATAGAATTATACTGTGAAGGCCAATTTTAAAAACAACATAGAAACATTCTTAGAAAAACTCCTAACATTTAATATTAAATAAGCTGGGCACTATTCAGCAGAAAACCTAAACAAAGCAGGACATGGTGGCACAGGCCTGTAACCCAGTCCTCAAGAGGCTGAGAGAGAAGACTGCAGATTGTAGGCCAGCTTAGGCTACATAGTGAGTTCATATATAGAGGCTTGCTGTGTAGCTCAAGTCCCTGTCTCAGAAAACTGACCAACCAAACAACAACAACAACAACAACAACAAAAACAACAACCCATTAAATAAGTACTTAATTAAAGTACTTAGATATTTAAACTTAGCATGTCAGCTGCACACTTAACTATTTGGTAGAAGATTAAAGAATAGCTTTTGCACTATCAAAATTTACAAGAGAACTATATTTAAGTAAGAATATTTCATGGCCAGGCATGTTGGTGTATGCTTGTCAACCCAGCACTTGGAAGAGTGGAAAAGATGGAATGCAAGTTTGAGACAAATCTGAGCTATATAAGGAAATTCAAAACAGCCTGTGCTACATGGCAAGACCCTGTGGCAAAAGAAAAAAAAGAATAAATACTTTGATTCCAGGCTAAAATATCAAAGAACTGATGGTACTAATTTAAGACCGTCATTAAAGATCTTCTATAAAACCAAATGCTATCATTAATGTTAAGAGTCAAGCTTAGATGAATAATTATGGGGGTGAAGGGGACAAGTCTATAAATTACATGTAGTTACAGGATGCAGAGCTAACTGAATGTATGATGGAAAAGGCAATTACAATATACCTTGGATGACCACTGAATTACTTAACTGTCAGTAATGTGCAACTAAAAAAGTTATTAAAAAGTGAGTAAGAATCCTTAAATGTTTACCAAGTCAGTTCCATTAAGAAAACAAACAGGCTTTTAAAATAGCTAATTTTGTATAGCAATTTATGACAGAATAAGGATGGCACAGAGAGATTAGTTTAATCTGGCACATGACTGAATGTGCTTTAAGCCGGGCATGATGGCGCACGTCTTTAATCCAAGCATTTAGGAGGCAAAAGTAGGAGGCTGGCTGTGAGTTTGAGGCCACCCTGAGACTACAGAATGAATTGCAGGTCAGCCTGGGCTAGAGTGAGACACTATCTCAAAAAAAAAAAGAAAAAAAAAAAAAAGAAAATGCTTTAATCTGACACAGAAAGGGATACAGGTAACAAGTATTCACCAAGTCCTCAAAACAGTACATTGAAATAATGTACTGTGAATATAGGTTTTATAAATAAATACATATAAAGAGTCAAAACAAGATTACATATAAAAAGTTTAACAGAAATATTAATTATCAATTGTATAAAACTAACACTCAAGAGAACTTCTTTGGCAAAAAGATACTTCAACTTAATTCTATGACCTAACATTCTCTGTCTATACAAAGTCCACTATCACAAGGTGACAAACGATTTGTAAGTAGTACTTGAGATGCAGAGGCAGGAGGACTGCAATTTCATGGTCTGTCTGAGCTACAGAGTGATTTCAAAAACAGCATGGGCAACCTGGTGAGACTGTGTCAAGCAAAAAGTAAAAAGAGGATGTAGGTCAGAATAAGACTTGCCTACCAAGCATAAGGCCCTTGGTTCCATCCTCAGTATCACCAAAAATAAAAAAATTAAAAATTAAAGTAAGCGAAATCCATGATGTAGCCTATACACAGATGAGCCACACAGAAAGGAATGTCACAGTTCTGACTTTCCTCTCTAGCTGTTTTACCAAGTGCCCGGCCTATGTGGAATGAACTGATTTGAGTAGGAAGAGACCCAGCACCTACCTCTATTAGATGCCTCTCCTTTATTTACTTACTATAAACATACCAGGGGGTGGATCTAACACTGTGATAATTATAATAAAAGACTCTACAGACTTCTGAAGTTTTTCTTTTTGTTTTTTTTTCTTTTTCAAAATTTTATTATTTTATTTATTTTGGGGGGAGAGAGAGAGACAGAGAGGGAGCGGGAGAGGGAGACAGAGATGGGTGCGCCAACAGTCTCTCAGCTGCTGTGAACGAAATCCAGATGTGTGCGCCCCCCTTGTGGTCAAGTGTGGCATTGCGCCCTTGCGTCACTTTGCATCTGGCTAAATGTGGGACCTGGAGTTTAGAACCAGGTTCTTAGGCTTAGCAGGCAGGCACCTTAACCGCTAAGCCATCTCTCCAGCCCCTGAAGTTTTTCTTACGTAAACATTTCTTAATAAAGGGCACAGAACTTTCTCTAGGGTCAGCAAGTTATTTTCTATTAGTTTCACAAACACAAACAAAAAAAATTACTTACTATGAAGCAGAATCATTGAGCTGATATTCTCTGGACCTGCTGAAGCATGCTTGTACCCCACCATCTCGCCATAACCGTTTAATCACTCCTGCTAGCTCTGAGGTCATGACTCCTTCCTCAGCACTGCCAGCTAAAACAAACAACTGCCGCGCATCATCCTGAAGAAAGCAGTTAAGAGACAAGTGAGTCTTCATTTCTTTAAGAAAATGTATTACTGCTTTTCTGTGTGTGCATGCATGTAGAGGGCAGAGATCGAAGTCAGGTATGTATCACAGGCTCCAAAAATCCTGTCTCTGCCTCCTCAGCATGAGATTGCAGGTGTGTTCCATGAAGCTTTTACGGGGGTGCTGAGGATCATCTGAACTCTGAGCCTCATGCTTACAGCCCAAAAGACATAGTTTGAAAGAGGTGTTACAAGCCCAGTATGGTGGTAGGCGCCTTTAATCCCAACACTCAGGAGGCAGAGGTAGGAGGATCCTTATGAGTTTGAGGCCACCACGAGACTAAATAGTGAATTCCAGGTCAGCCTGGGCTAGAGAGGTCCTACCTCGAAAATAAAATAAAAAAAATAATTGTTACAAAGAGACCTTTTCTTTCTTTTTTTTTTTTTTTTTTTTTTTTTTTTCGAGGTAGGGTCTCACTCTAGCTCAGGCTGACCTGGAATTCACTATGTAGTCTCAGGGTGGCCTCGAACTCACGGTGATCCTCCTACCTCTGCCTCCTGAGTGCTGGGATTAAAGGCGTGCACCACCACACCCAGCTTCAAAGAGACCTTTTCTGATAAGACAGTATGAGTAAACTTGCAATTAAGTCCTTCCCCCTTCTCATTCTACTAGTTATAAAAATCCAGACTAGCCGGGCGTGGTGGCGCACGCCTTTAATCCCAGCACTCGGGAGGCAGAGGTAGGAGAATCGTTGAGAGTTCGAGGCCACCCTGAGACTACATAATTAATTCCAGGTCAGCCTGGACCAGAGTGAGACCGTACCTTGCAAAACCAAAAAAAAAAAAAAAAATTATAAATCCAGACTAGACCAAGGAATGATTTTCCTTCCCATTTCTCCACTTTGTGGCACCATCCTTATAAAAGATCTCTTCTGGGCTGGAGGGATGGCTTAGCGGTTAAGGCATTTGCCTGCAAAGCCAAAGGACCCAGGTTCAATTCCCCAGGACCCACATTAGCCAGATGCACAAGGGGGTACATATGTCTGGAGTTCGTTTGAAGTTGCTAGAGGCCCTGGCATGCCTATTCCTCCCTCTCTCTCTCTCTCTCTCTCTCTCTCTCTCTCTCTCTCTCTCAAATAAATAAATAAAAGATCTCTTCTGACTGGCCCAAAAATCCCTAACCTAATACTTACTGGTGGGAGGGAACTAGTGTAGGTAAATACAATACATTCCCATTCTGTAACAAAAATAGAAATGAAATGACCAGAAGTCAAGAGGTGAATTCTACATGTATCACAGGGACTAAAATATTAATCAAGGGGGCTGGACAGATGGCTCAGTAGTTAAGTTACTTGCCTGTAAGCCTGACAGCCTAAGTTCAATTCCCCGGTATCCATGTAATACAAGATGCACAAAGTGACTCATGCATCTGGAATTCATTCACAGCAGCTAGAGGCCCTGGCACATCCATTCTCTCTATCTGCCTCTTCCTCTCTCAAAAAAAAAAAAATAAAATAAAATAAAATAAAATAAAATAAAATAAAATAAAATAAAATGAAATGTAATTCACATATTTTTCCTTCCCTTATCTTTTGCTATTTTTCTCTCCCATCATTTTACAGTTGTAAAACCTACTCCCTCATGCCACTACTAATATCCTACTCAAAAAACAAAAAGGTCCTAAGTACCTTTTAATATATTCCTCTTCAACTTCCCATTTACAATTTTTTAAAATTTTTAGTTGAGAGAGGGAGGGAGGAAGGGAGGGGGGAGGGGGAGGGAGGGAGAGGGGGGGGGGGGAGGGGGGGAGGGGGGAGGGGGGGGGGGAGGGAGGAGGGAGGGAGGGAGGGAGGGAGGGAATGGGTGTGCCAGTGGCCTCTCAGCCACTATGAACGAACTCCAGACATGTGCTCCCCTTTGTGGGGAAGTGTGGCATTGTGCCCTTGAGTTACTGCATCTGGCTAAATGTGGGACCTGGAGATTGGAACCGCATTCCTAGACTTGGCAGGCAGGCACCTTAATCGCCAAGCCATCTCGCCAGCCCCCCACTTATTTTATGGAATACTAACTTGCACTTGATAAATTAAGGAGCTTATGTTTTCTAAGCTACTTCACAAATGTACAGGCACTGTCTTTCTAGGCAAACCTCCTCCAGGTCACTCCATTTATTTTTCTATGGCAGAACATTGGGGAGGAGTGTGGTGGAAGGCTGTCTTCTGAACACAATATAGTCGCTACACTCATGAACTCACAAAAGCTGAGATGGTCAGCATTCCATCACGGATGGGGGGGGGGCTCACAAGACTTCACTCCTCCCAGAATAGCTATTGGTAATTAATGGTTTCTGGAAGGGGGGAGTTGTGTTCTTCAGTGGTAGAGCCACTGTATGGTGCCTACACTCCAGTAGATAAACCCCCACCCACGCTCATACAAAGAACCCTAATTAAACTCGTCAAACCCCTCACCCAAAGAGATGAAAGCACAAAGAGGTTAAGTTGGGAAGAAGGAGATTTTTGTGGGAATTGTTAAGAGCAGGTATGAGGATGAAGATAGCCAAAATATATTACATAAATGTATGAAATTGCCAACAATAAAGTAAAATGAAGGCCGGGCATGGTGGCGCACGCCTTTAATCCCAGCACTCAGGAGGCAGAGGTAGGAGGATCACCGTGAGTTCGAGGCCACCCTGAGACTACAATAGTGAATTCCAGGTCAGCCTGAGCTAGAGTGAAACCCTACCTCAAAAAAACCAAAAAAAAAAAAACAAAAAAATAAAGTAAAATGAAAAAACAAAAATAATTCTATACCTTCCTAGCATTTGCTTGAAATTTAGCTGATGATAATATAAATGATCTTTTGCTGTCATTTTGGCCCTTTCTCCACTGACATAAAACATATGAATTTACAAACTAGACTTTCAACATCTATTAAATATTATTATAATTAATTTACTTTTCAATTCTGACATGTGCAAGGCACTGAAGAATTATATTAGCATAAGGGATAATCTTAATTCTATAATCTAGAGTTCTGTGTAATATATACTATTTCTGAATATCTGAAAATCAGCTCTAAAATTTGAACCCAATACTGAGTCTACAGAAATTACTCTGAGAGCCTGTGTTTTTGTCTTTAACCTCAACATCTCCAAAAGCAGAGCCAAGTATCAATGCAACCCTTCTTTTAGATTATATTAATTTACTATGACTACTAACTACTATAAAAGTCAATGGGAGATGGCTCAGTAGGTACTGTCTGCTGTGAAAGAATAAGGGCCTGAGTTCAGGTCCTAGAACCTGTATAAATAAATGCCAAGTGTAGCAGCAATGCACACATGTAACCCTAGAATTGGAGAGGTGGCTATCTAGACTAGCTGAATGGTGAGCTCCTTGTGCAATGAGAGACCCTATCTTAATAAGTAGGGTGGACAGTGATAGAAGGAGACATCTGATGTCAATCTCTGGTCTACACACCCACCCCATATAAAAACGCACAACCAGGTGTGGTGGCCTTTAATCCCAGCACTTGGGAAGCAGAGTAGGAGGATCGTTGTGAGTTTGAGGCCACCTTGAGACTACATAGTGAAATCTAGGTCAGCTTGTGCTAGATTAAGACCCTACCTCAGAAAAACCAACCCCTTTCCCCAAAAAGCATGCGCGCACACACACACACACACACACACACACACACACACACACGAGTCATGGGAGCAAAGTCAGTAAAATTCTTGCCTTGTAGGCATGAGGACCTAAATTCCATCCCCAATACCCATGTAAAAATGCTAGGTGCTGTAATCTCAGCACTGGGAGATGGAGACAGATGGATCCCCCTGGATCTCCCGCTAGCTAGTCTAGCTTAACTGGCAAGCTCCAGGCTAAGGAGAGACTGCCTCAAAAAAGGTGGACTGATGGGCTGGAGAGATGGCTTAGTGGTTAAGGCACTTGCCTGTGAAGCCTAAAGACCCAGATTTAATTCCCCAGTACCCATGTAAGCCAGATGCACGAAGTGGTGCATGCTTTTGAAATCCGTTTGCAGTAGCTGGAAGACCTGGCGCCCATTATCTCTGTCTGAAAATAAATAAATACACACAAAAAAAAAAAAAAAAAAAAAAGAGCCGAGCATGGTGGCACATGGCTTTAATCCCAGAACTTGGGAGGTAGAGGTAGGAGGATCACTGTGAATTTGAGGCCACCTTGACACTACATAGTGAATTCTAGGTCAGCCTGGGCTACAGTGAGACCCTACCTCAAAAAAAAAAAAAAAAAAAAAAGGATAAAAAAACGTTTTAAATATTTTTTATTTATTTGGGGGTGGGGGAGAAGCAGATATATAGAGAGAGAATAGGCACACCATAAGCTGGGCGTGGTGGCACAGGCCTTTAATCCCAGCAGTTGGGAGGCAGCAATTAGGCAGACTGCCATGAGTTCTAGGCCACCCTGAGACTACAGAGTGAATTCTAGGTCAGCCTGAGCTAGAGTGAGAAAAAAAAAAAAAAAAAAAAAAAGGCACACCAGGACCTCTAGCCACTGCAAACAAACTCCAGACGCATGTGCCACCTTGTGCATATAGCTTATGTGGGTTATCAAACCCAGGTTATCAAACCTGGATCCTTAGGCTTCAGAGACAAGTGCCTTAACTGCTAAGCCATCTCTCCAGCAACCCCCCAAAATTATTTTTTAAAAAGGTGGACTAAAGGCTGGCATAGTGGTGCATGCCTTTAATCCCAGCAGTCAGGAAGCAGAAAGAGAAGGACTGCTGTCAGTTTAAGGTCAGCCTGAAACTACAGAGTGAGTTCCAGGTCAGCCAGGGCTAGAGTAACCACAGTTCAAAAACAAACAAATAACACAAACACACGAACACGCACATTTTTTAAAAGTCAATAGTACTGGGCTGGAGAGATGGCTTAGCGGTGAAGGTGCCTGCCTGCAAAGTCTAAGAATGCCCATTCAAAACTCCAGGTCCCAAGTTTAGCCACACACAAAAGTGAAACAGGCACACAATGTCACACATGCACACAAGGGAGTGCATGCATCTGGAGTTCGTTCACAGAGGCTAAGAGGCCAATGACACACCCATTCTGTCTCTCTCAAAAAAATAAAATTTTTATAAAGTCAACAGTATTGTAAAGAACAAACATAACTAAATAACAGTTAATAATGCATATACTGTAATTTGTTCCATTTTATCTTTTTGCTTAAATCCATTTTCCTAAAATATGACAAATTTGGCTTAATTGCATCTCCTGAATAAAAGCAAGTGAAGAAGAAATGAGAAATACTTACTGCTCTGGCAGCTTCCCCAAAATCAATCTTCAACCGTCCCATGGCTCTTATGATGGCAATGATGGACTGTATAGTATTACTGTAGACAACTACTTTATATTGCTTGCATTCTTCTTCGGAATAGCCATCTTCATGAATGATTCTTAAAAAGAAGAAAACCACAAGTCAGTACATGAACCCAAAATGAAAAATACTATGAATTTTTGATGCAGGAGGTGGAAATCTAGTCTTGTAAAAGATCTTCTTGAACTTACTTCATCTGTTTCACAATGGTGCTTTTACCAGATTCTCCAGCACCTGAAAGAAAAGAAAACAAGGCCTTGAATTTTTCTGTAGTCAACATAGAGCTATGAAGTCAACATGACTGATAAATGTAGGCTAAATAGAAGCTACAAGTTCTATGGACATTTTTGGTAAGGTTTTTGTACAAATCAGGGAAACTATGAGCTCCTCAATGAGAGCATTTTGCTTTCCTTACATAACTGAGCAATAAAATATAATCTATTGGAAGTGTCCCCAAGGCCTGCTGGATACAATTTATGTGAAATATGCATACTCAAAAATGGCAATATAAACATTTACAGTAACTCAACATAAAACATGATATACATGGACAAAATGAATGATTATTTCTTGGTCTATGGACCATTCATTTTTATTAATTCTTCTTGGCATCTCCATGGACCTAAGGAATGTTCCAGGAGCAATACTCTCAGTCAGGGAGCCAACAGAGTTCAAAATGTAAACCGAAAGGGCACTGACTATACTTTTTCTCACTGTATATTCCCTCAGAAGGGAGTGAGAACCGCACTTCTCTCCATAAGCCAAGTAAAACCACCTGAATTTCAAGATCACAAATGGTAAATAGGCTTTCAGAACTGCTTGACAATCTGCAGACTACATTTCCTGCTTTCCAAAACGCTTCATATGACCGACCCCGATCCCCCCGCACCTCATCACAAACCCTTCCGACTTCTCATTCCTAGAAGATGATCCAGCTCCTTCCTTCCTTCCTTTTCTTTTCCTTTCCTTTCCCCCCTCCTTCCTTCCTTCCTTCCTTCTTTCTTTCTTTGGTTTACTTGGGAGACAGGAGGATCATCATGAGTTCCAGGCCAGCCAGGCACTACATACTGAATACCATGTCAGTCTGGGCTAGAACAAGAACCTACCTCAAAAAAGAAAGAAAAGAAGAGAAGAGAAGAGAAGAGAAGAGAAGAGAAGAGAAGAGAAGAGAAAAAGAAAAGAGAAAGGAAAGAGAAATATTAAAATCATCGGCGAAAATGACCTCATTTCCCCATAAGCAAATCTACCATTGATTTAGACCTCATCCTCTAACTTCATTAATGGGTGAACTGTCTCTTCCAATATCTTAAGAGACTTAACCACTCTCCTTGTACACTTATCTACTTCATTTTTACCTACTCAAGATTGTGGCAGTTGTAATTTCCAGTGTCACTAAAGTACTGATTTTTCTCTCCTCACCAGTCAGTCCCATTAGCATACAAACTTCCTTACATTATCTTTAAAACATATACTCTTCCCCTACCTTTCCTTGACTCCACTTATTTTCCTTGAGCTACTATTCCATCTTTCCTGAATCGCTTCATCGTTAAAACTCTTCTAAAGCCGGGTGTGGTGGCACACACCTTTAATCCCAGCACTGGGGAGGCAGAGGTAAGAGAATCGCCTGGAGTTTGAGGCCACCCTGAGACTCCACAGTGAATTCCAGGTCAGCCTGAGCTAGAGTGAGACCCTACCTCGGGGGGAGGGGTCAGGGGGGACTCTTCTAAAATGTCATCCATCTCATGTCAACTACACTCACTGTCTTCATTATGTATCTCCAATTCTCTCCCTTACCCATCCCAATCAGGCTTTTATACCCACCACTCTACTGAAACCACAAGGTCTCCAAACCCCTTCAGTCTTGACAAAAAATAGTCTGGGGGGGGGGGGAGTGCATGTATGTGGGTACGCACGTGGAGGCCAAAGGTGACATTGGGAGTCTTAGTTGCTCCTCACTTTACTCTTTTTTTGGCGATAGAGAGAGATAGAGACAGAAGGGAGAATGGGTGCACCAGCGGCCTCTCAGCCGCTGTGAATGAACTCCAGATGTGTGTGCCCCCTTGTATCACTTTGCGTCTGGCTAAACATGGGGCCTGGAGAATCCAATGCGCGTTCTTAGGCTTAGCAGGCAGGCACCTTAACCACTAAGCCGCTTCTCCAGTCCTCCTTACTTTATTCTTTGAAACTGTTGTCTTGCTGAATCTAAAGCTCACAGATTCAACTAAAGTAGCTGGCCAGCAAGCCCTAAGATTCCTCCTGTCTCTACCTCCTCAGTGCTGGGCTTATAGGCTTGTGCTGCTATGCTCAATGGGTCCTGGGGATCCAAACTCAGATCCTCATATTTGCACAGCAACCAGTTTACCTAGTGAGCCATCTCCCTGCCCATCATGGTCATTTCTTGGTCATAACTCTGCCTCTCAAACAGAATTTTTCCATGTTGATGACTTCTCCTTATTGCAATACTTTGTTTCCTCTATGTAGCCTTCCAAGCAACTCACCTTCCTACCTCTGACTCTTCGGTCTCCTCTAACAGTCTGAATTCTAAAGGTGGTACTGCTTTGGGGCTTGTTCTCAGTTCTTTTCTGTCTACACTTTTTCTCTATGCTATCTAGTCACACCATGTGTCAGGACAGTCTAAGCACTTTGATAACATTAGCTCATTTCATCCTCACAACAACTCTGTGGGTAGATACTATCAGTTTCAATCTGCAAATGAGATAAATGAAACAGAGGGGTCAGGTAAATGGTCCACAATTACAAAGAAAGTGGCAAAATTGAAATTTGCATATGGGTTGGCTTCAAAGTTGGCATATGGTCTCTATGCTAGACTCCCAAATTTAGATCTCTGATTTTGCTTTCTTTCTTTCTTTCTTTTTTTTTTTTAAGATATTGATTTGAGACAGAGAGTGAGTGAGTGAGTGAGTGAGTGAGTGAGTGAGTGAGTGGGAGGGAGAGAATGAGCATGCCAGGGCCTCTAACCACTACAAACGAACTCCAGACACATGCACCACCATCTGCATCCGGTTTACATGGGACCTGGAAAATCACACCTGGGTCCTTAGGCTTTGCAGGCAAGCACCTTAACTGCTAAGCCATCTTCTCCAGCCCTCTAATCTTGCTCTCTAACCTTGGCTCCAGACTCTGCCTGCTTGATAAATCACATTAGATGTATAGTAGGTCTCTCAAACTTAAAATGCCCAGTACTGGGCTGGAGAGATGGCTTAGCAGTTAAGGCGCTTGCCTGCAAAGCCTAAGGACCTAGGTTAGACTCCCCAAAACCCACATAAGCCAGATGCACAAGGTAACACATGAGCACAGGTGGTGGCATGCACACAAGGTGGCACACATGTCTGGAGTTTGTCTGAAGTAGCTAAGGTCCTGGCATACCAATTCTCTCTCTCTCTCACTCTCTCATAAAATAATAATAGTAAATCCCCATTTCCACTTCAAACAAGCCTTGCTCTTCCCTCAGTTTTCTCACCCTAGTGAATGACACCTATGTTAACCCGACTGCTTAGATCAAAACTGGCAAGTGACATGCAACAAACCTGCAGATGGAATAGGGGCTCCAATGCCAACATACATTAAATATTAGTAAGGTTTAATTTTTAAAAGTAAAATACAAATAAATATAGTTTTAACAGTCTGTTCTTTGTACATTGGAAACCACAAACCTAATTCACTGCAAAGCTTCCTAAATACTAATGCTTCAAGCTTTGCCTCTGCTATTGTCAGTTTTCCACTTTGTGACTAGAACAAATTTTACAAAAAGTCTATCAGATCTTGTTTTTTTTTTTTTTTTTTTTTTTGAGACAGGGTCTATGTAGCCCCAGCTGGCCTGAACTTCCAGAGCTCCTCCTCTCTTTGCTTCCCAAGTGTTAGAATTATAGGTGTGCACCGCCATGCCCAGCAGGATCATGTCACAACTCTGACTAGAGTTGGCCTATGGCCTCCGTTTACATGGGCAATAAGATTCAGTATTATTCTGGCCCTGCCTACTTCCTCACCCTCATTTCCTATTAGTCTACAATTTATTCTCACTGCTCTTGTCAGACCAGCTTTTTGCTTGTCCTCCAACATGCCAAACTGGTTCTCACTGAGCTATGTTCTGACTCACAATCTTCCAATTTGCTGTTCCTTCTGCTTGAAGTATTTTTTATCAGATTTTCTTCACTAACATTTTTATTACTCCATGCATTCCTTAATGAATTTACCAAAATAGCTCCCACTTCATCAGTCTCCTCTTACCCTTTGTTACATTTTCTTCACAGCATATGTTGCTTCTACACATGTCAGACTTGCTTATTTCTTTCTTCCTCAATGAAACAGCTCAGTGAAGACAATGCATCCCTGTATTTCCCAGGGCCTCAAACTGAGTCTGTTACTTAGGGAAATCAGTTACTTAGGGAAATACTGTTGAACAAATGCACATTTAAGAAACATGACATTTTGCTAACATTCTTCAACTTTATCACATAAAATTCAAATGACACTGTCAAAAGAAGTGACTGTCCTTATACGTATCTAGAAAAACTAATGATTCTGTTCTCGGAAAGAAAATACAAATGCATGTCAGTTATATTCTAAATTGCTTAAAATTCCTAATTCCTAGATCATCCTATATTAGCAAGAACTAAGTCACTAAGAAACCAACAGTTTAATGAAGTAACAAATGATCTCTTTGATATACTGAAAACAGCAACCCTATCCTTTGAGAGAGGCTGTCAACAAATCTATTAATCTCAGCATTAATTTCCACCCATCTCATTAAGTTCTACTCTATGAAAGTGCTAACTTTAAATACACACAAACTATGCTGTCTTTCTTATTTAATTGTTTATTTATTTGATATACAGAGAGAATGGGTGCACCAGAGCCTCCAGCCACTGTAAACAAACTCATGTGCCACCTGTGCGTCTGGCCTATGTGGGTACTGTGAAATCAAACCTGGGTCCTTAGGCTTCACAGGAAAGCACCTTACTGGCTAAGCCATCTCTCCAGCCCTCTTTCCAATTTTTTCAAAGGTATCCTTGGATAATGTCATTTTGGGGCTGGTGATATAGCTCAGTAGTAGAGAACTTGCCTACCATGTGCAAGGTTCAAGGTTCCATTCCTAGCACCACAAAAAGGAGAAAATGTCAGTTATTTTATCTATTTTCCCCAAGCTTTATTAGGCATCCAGTTTATCTCATAAAAGGAGGCCCTCTGACCACCTACAGGGTATGTCTCAATGAATGTTCCTGGGATTTTAAACACATAAAGAATGAATCACTTCATGCTAAAAGGTTCTGGCCCATTCGGCTTCTAGATCATGAAAAGTGCTACCATCTTACCCATCTTCCAAGTATGAAATCTAAGTATCACTGGAACCTATTCACTGTTTTTCCTAACAAGCTGTAATAAAATCTCTCTCCTTGAGATGGCTTTACCAGTTAAGGTATTTGACTGAAAGCCAAGGGACCTAGGTCTGATTCCCCAGTACTAACGTAAAGCCAGATGCATATGGTGGCCCAAGTGTTTGGAGTTCATTTGCAGTGGCAGAAAGTCCTAAAGAGCCCATTCTCTATCTCGATTTGCCTTATATTTGCACAAACACACACACACACACACTCTCTCTCTCAAATAAATAAAAATGAAATATTTTTAAAATGTCTCTCCTTAAGTATTTCTCAAAGCAATCTCTTCTACTCCTCACATTATCTAACTAAGCCTGACACTATGCCTAGTATATTACTTCTGTTATTTTCTTGAACTTTCATTTCAAAGTCCCTCTGCTTTCTCATAATTTCTAAGCAGCAGTATTTAAAAAAATCATCATCAGGGCTGGGGAGATGGCTTGCGGTTAAGGCACCTGCCTGCCAAGCCTAAGAATGCCAGTTCCAATCTCCAGGTCCCACATTTAGCCAGACGCAAAAAGTGACGCAAGAGCGCAATGTCACACTTGCCCACAAGGGGGTGCCGGTGTCTGGAGTTCATTCACAGCGCCCATTCTCTCTCAAATAATAATAATAATAATAATAATAATAATAATAATAATAATAATAAAAAACTCATCATCAGCCAGCACGCCTTTAATCCCAGCACTTGGGAGGCAGAGGTAGGAGGATTACTGTGAGTTTATCATAGTGAATTCCAGGTCAGCCTGGGCTACAGTGAGATTCTACCTTGAAAAACCAAAAACAAAACAAAAAAAAAAGATCATCATCAGTTTAATGACAACCTGTGAACACCTTCTATAGTCCTTCTTGTTAGGTCTGGGCTCTAGTTTCACTTTAATCCTCTGTGTACCATTACTCCACTAGTAAGCTCCCTCTTTTATACCATTTAGCTTTTAGGTTTTACCCAACATGTTTCCCCTGTTGCACCTCTCCTCCAACTACTATGTGTAGTTTGAGACTTTCTAATTTTTTAAAAAAATATTTATTTATTTGAGAGAGAAAGATACAGAAATAGGCATGTAAAGAAAGAGAGAGAGAGAGAGAAAAGGAATGGGCACACCAGGGCCTCCAGCCACTGCAAACAAGCTCCAGATGTGTGCAGCCCCCTTTGCATCTGGCTTGCATGGGTCCTGGGAATTGAACCTGAGTCCTTTGGCTTTGCAGGCAAGCACCTTAACCGCTAAGCCATCTCTCCAGCCCCCTTTCCAATTTTACGTACTTCCTTTTTTCTGTGTTTCTTTAAAAATTCATTAGTTTAAGGGCACATTCATTTCCCATTTTCAGTTCACCAGAGAAATTTTCAGTTCACCAGTGTAGACTACTGCAGAGAAAGACTAGAGTTCAGAATGAGAGGAACTGAAGGGACTCCATAGAGGCAATGAGGGCAGTGAGCAGGGGAGACGGGGTGAATTATGTAAGAAAGAAAAAGTGGGAAGGTCACAGGAATACAAGAGAACATGATCAGATGAATTTACAAGGTTTAAAAAGGACATCTGGGGCTGGAGTGATGGCTCAGCAGTTAGGGCACTTGCCTGAGAAGCCTAAGGACCCAGGTTTGATTCTCCAATGCCCACGTAAGTCAGATAAACAAGGTAGTGCATATGTTTAGAGTTCGTTTGCAGTGGCTTAAGGACATGGTAGACCTATACTCTACCTGCCCGTCTCTCTGTTTCTCTTGATCTCTAACACATAAATATAAATAAATAAACAAACAAACAAACAAATAATTTTTTAAAGGATATCTGGCCAGGTGTGGTGGCATATACCTTTAATCCCAGCACTCAGGAAGCAGAGGAAGGAGGATCACCAAGAGTTTGGGGCCAGCCTAGGACTACAGAGTGAGTTCCAGGTCAGCCTGGTCTAGAATGAGACCCTACCTCGAAAAACCAAAAAGAAAAAAAAAAAGAGAGAGAGAGAAACCATCTGCCTAAAGGGCAGAAAAGGAAGCTATGATAGATGGTCTCTAATTGCCAATAAAAAAATGCAAGAAATTTGCAGACAGTTATCTTGTATATAATCAAACAGAATAAGTATACATAGAGTTTGAACATATGATCACCCTGCTAGATAAAATACAATTTGCTAGGACTGGAGAGATGGCTTAGTGGTTAAAGCACTTGCCTGTAAAGCCTAAGGAATCATGTTTGACTCTCCAGGTCCCATGTAAGCCAGACGCACAGTGACTCAAGTGCACTAGGTCACACATGTGCACAAGAAGTACATACATATGGAATTCGATTGTAGCGGCTAGAGGCCTCAATTCATTCATTTACTCTCTCTCTCTTTCTCTCTCTCTCTCTATTTAAAAAAAAAAATTCACAGGGCTGGAGAGATGGCTTAGTGGTTAAGCATTTGCCTGCAAAGCCAAAGGACCTCAGTTTGATTCCCCAGGACCCACATAAGCACAAGGTGGCACATGTGTCTGGAGTTCATTTGCAGTTACTGGAAGCCCTGGTGTACCCATTTCTCTCTTTCTGCCTCTTTCCCCCTCTTTCACTCTCACAAATAAATAAAAAAAATTTAAAAATCATTAGTATATACTCTATTGTACACTCTACTTGCCTAAGTATGCTTTTATTTATTAAAATTTTATTTTGGCCGGATGTGGTGGTGCATGCCTTTAATCCCAGCACTTGGGGGAGGCAGAGGTAGGAGGATTGCCGAGAGTTTGAGGCCACCCTGAGACTACATAGTTAATTCCAGGTCAGCCTGGACCAGAGTGAGGCCCTACCTCAAAAAGCCAAAAAAAAAAAAAAAAAGAATTATTTTTAAGAAACTTCAGAGCAGGCACTGTATGATATGCCCCCTCCACAGTATAATACCTATGATGTTATAGATATTAAAAAGAGATGGTGGGCTGGAGAGATGGCTTAGTGGTTAAGTCGCCTGCCTGCTAAGCCTAAGAACGCTGGTTCCAATCTCCAGGTCCCACGTTTAGCCAGATGCAAAAGTGACACAAGGGTGCAATGCCACACTTGCCCTTGTACAAGGGGGCGCACACATCTGGAGTTTGTTCACAGCAGCTGAGAGGCTGCTGGAGCATCCATTCTCTATCTGTCTCCCTCTCCCTTTGTGTCTCTCTCCAAAAATAAAAATAAAAATAAAAATAAAAATAAAATAAAATAAAAGAGATGGTGATGACTGCTTGGCAGTATTTTTTAAAACAAGACCAGTCTATTTTAAAAAACTTGGGCTGGGGGTGGTGGCACACACCTTTAGTCCCAGCCCTGAGAAGGCTGAGGTAGAAGGGTCTCAGTGAGTTCAAAGCCAGCCTGCAGCTACAGAGTGAGTTCCAGGTCAGCCTGGGCCAGAGTGAGACCCTATCTCAAAATAATTAAATACATAAATATATAAATAAACAAACGAGGAACTGTAGCAGATACTCAAAAACACTGTCACCCGATGCTTGTTCTTTTTTTATTCATCTGACTAAAACCAGTGCAGAGAAAGGGCATTATAGGTATATTAGGCTCTCTTATACTCATGTGCCTTCAAGCAGGATGAATTTCCTCAATTAGTAAAACAGGTGGCCAGCAAAAAATGTTTTGAGGGCTGGAGAGATGGCTTAGCAATGAAGGTGCTTGCCTGCAAAACCTAAGAACCCCATGTTCTACTCTCCAGGTCCCAGACGCAGAAAGGTGAGGCAAGCACAAGGTTTCACATGCCCACTAGGTGGCACAATTGTCAGAAGTTCAATTTCAGTGGCTGAGGCCCTGGCACATTAATTCATTCTCTCTCTCTCTCTCTCTCTAAAAAATAAAAATAAATTTTAAAAAATGTGTTGAATAGTGGTGCCTGGCACATAGTGAATGTTTAATGACCATTAGCCAGCTACTACTTGTGACTGTGTTCTCACTATTTAGAATTTCACCAAGTAATGTTAAGGCCCAAAATAATTTTATTTAACAAATCCTAATTTGATATTTATGTTGACATACAATCCCAACAGAAATGGTGTAACTATTTAGCAGTCATTTCACAGATATAAAACTCTAGACGGAATCTGGATCACAAACATTAAAAACTACTTATAACCTAAAAGCTACAGCAAACTACGTCACTTTCTCCATTCCATCCTAAGGAGCAAAAACACTGTTTTCCTTAAATATATTTTTAGCCATGTCTACTGCCTCCTATCTCATACTCTTCACCCATCTTGGCCTCTACAACTTTTCCTTGAAGTCTCCTCACAGGTCTACCATCGTAGATGTATTACAGTGGCATCTAAGATACCTTTTTCTTTTAAATACTTGTTCTAAGGAGAAATCTTTGTTCTAATAACTCAAAATTATAAGTGGTGCACAGTCCTTTCTTCCTAAGTCTGAACAGCTAGGTTCCAGAATTGAACACTACTTTGGGATTAACTGTCTAGCCAGTGCTGAGCCAAGATTCACTCTTCTACTGGCCTCCCACTATCATATCTATGGGCACACATGACTCTAACAGGCATAGACATTCCCACAACACCAAGATGCAATGCTGATTAGCAAATAATCTTGATGTTTTTCTAATACCTTTCATTTACAACCCAGTTAAAAAGATCTCTTTTTTTAACTCACAACATCATGTAATAATAAAGTCAAAAGAGTAAATTTTTGTGCTACTCTACCGTGTCTAACTATGTGACCTTGGTAAGTCACCTCACTGTACAAGGTATGTCTCCTTATCTATAAAATATGAAGGGCTTTGGCCTAGATGAGCTCTATGGTTACAACTGAATATCAAACACCAAAAGCTCACTAAATCGCTTATTTTAACACTGAGGTCTCAAATCAAACCACAGCAGCTCAACAATTTAAAATAGCTACCAATGGGGCTGGAGAGATGGCTTAGCGTTTAAGTGCTTTCTTGTGAAACCTAAAGACCCCAGTTTGAGACTTGATTCCCCAGGACCCATGTAAGCTAGATGTACAAGGTGGTGCACGCATCTGGAGTTCGTTTGCAGTGGCTGGAGGCCCTGGCGTGCCCATTCACTCCCCCTCTCTCTAGCTCTCAAATAAATAAATAAATAATTTTTTAAATTACAAAAATAAAATAAAATAAAATAAAATAAAATAAAATAAAATAAAATAGCTGCCATAATGCAGTCATTAGTGTATTCTCCAGCACGTACTCCTCCTCCTCCAAAAAGGACTGAGTGGGAAGAATGAGAGTGCACAACAGGGAGGGAGGGAGGAGCTGTTGGGCATGCTGGTGTCTATATTTATGTTTGAAGGTGTCTATAATTATATAGTTTCAAACTAGCAAAGCATTCAAGTTAGACTGCTATTGTTAGGACAGATGGCAGTGGGGGGGGATGTGAATTCCTCCTACTAAGGATCACTGGTGTACAACCCATGCTAGTTACAATAGGGATACCTATTACTCCTACTAATTCATCTTTAATAGCATTTAATCAGCAGTAAAAACTCAGATTAAGGTTAAAAATGACATTTTATGAAAAATACTTTCCGTGGCACTTTACTTGATAAAAAAACCCAGTTGCTGCTGGTTTTTTGTTTACCTTTTTTGAGACGGACTCTAACTATGTAGCCCAGAGTAGCCTTCCAATTTATGATCCTTATGCCTCAGCCTCCCAAGTGCTGGTCTTTTAACATCAGGATAATACAGTTGTTTTTTTCCTCATTGAAAGGTTAGAAGAAATTACAGGTGGAAAAAATATCTCTGAGCAAATGAAAACTGGTG
Organism: Orientallactaga sibirica; assembly: GCA_036365145.1. Lineage (NCBI taxonomy): Eukaryota > Metazoa > Chordata > Mammalia > Rodentia > Dipodidae > Orientallactaga > Orientallactaga sibirica. The sequence continues at coordinate 13,472,929 of JAEOAD010000025.1, forward strand.
TTCATGTCTTTTCAACAAATGCCTCCTACATGCCTGCAACTAGGGAACATTAGATTTTAAGTACAAGTACATTTAGAAATTATGCTGGGAGACATTAGAGATCTATTTTCATTATGAATTATGAAATTGGCATACTTTCTTAATCAAAACCCTAAAATATGAGAATAATTCATTTTACCCAGTCCACTATCCCTCCAAACATGCCAAGCCTCTGCATATATAAACATCCCTAAAGCATGCATCAAGTTCTTGCTGAGGTCTTCATTTTTCACAACATAGCAATCACTCCCATTCTGAGAGCTGGCACAATATCAGTCACAGGGGTTAATTTTTTTTTTGTTTTGTTTTTCCAGGTAGGGTCTCACTCTAGCCCAGGCTGACCGGGAATTCACTCTGTATTCTCAGGGTAGCCTCAAACTCATGGTGATCCTCCTACCACTGCCTCCCGAGTGCTGGGATTAAAGGCTTGCGCCACCATGCCAGGCAGGTGTTAATTTTTGAAATTAACTTTCATACTGTCCTTCCCAGTTACTCACATCATTTTATCTTGGGTCTGCTACTCTAAATATATATATATGTATATTTGAGGCTGGAGAGATGGCTTAGTGGTTAAGACATTTGTCTGTGAGGCCTAAGGTCCCAGGTTCAATTCCCCAGTACTCATGTAAGGCAGATGCACAAGGTGGCACATGTGTCTGGAGTTCGTCTGGCTAGAGGCCCTGGAGTACCCATTCTCTTTCCCTCTCTCTCTCTCTCTGTGTCTCAAAATAAATAAAATATATTTTTTTAATTTGACTATCTTGGGCTGGAGAGATGGCTTAGTGGTTAAGTGCTTGCTTGTGAAGCCTAAGGACCCGGTTCAAGGCTCGGTTTGCCAGTACCCATGTAAGCCAGATGCACAAGGTGGCACATGCATCTGGAGTTTGTTTGCAGTGGCTGGAGGCCCTAGAACACCCATTCTCTCTATATATCTGCCTCTTTCTCTCTCTGTCTGTTGCTCTCAAATAAATAAATAAAAATAAACAAAAAATTTTTAAAGAAAATTTAACTATCTTAACAGCTCCTAATCACCTGACTTTTCAAAAGCTGTTAATTGGTTTTCTTGAATTTGATAAATTTAGTTATGAGACATGTTTTGGCATGACCTGCAACCCTTCCATACCTGTGTGATCTGTGTACTTCTCCTTTAAGAGCACCCTGACTAGGCTTAACCCAGCCCGATAGTGTCACACACCTAGTACTTGGTCAAATTTTTGTAATTATTTCAGTTTGTGCCTGTTTCAGAACTCCACTAGCCGTAAACTCAAAAACATAATCCTTGAAAGCACAAACTATGCTTTCTTTCTGTGGCCCCTTCTCCAAACGCAGAGAACAATCTAGGACAGAGGAGGCACAGACAACAATGATCTGTGGGATGAATGGCTTGAGTTTCTACGATATTCAGTGGTTGCCCAATCACATTTTGTAAATACCAGTTGCAATGGATGGAATTTTCAATGTGGGCAGTTAACAGAAACACATTTCCACTCCTCTGCTCTCTTTACTCAGCTCAGCCCCTACACCTACTCCTGGCTAGGCTTTCAACTCTCATCCTATGACTGTAAGAAATAAACTCCCACTCATTAGCCTCACTTTGCTCTAACCTTGCTCAAATAAATTGCTATGAATATATCCCATTCACTCTGCAACTCTAACACTTAAAGAGTATGCAAAATAGTGAAAGTTTACTAAATATTTGTTCAGTGAATGAATGAACGAACACTTTAATGGTAAAATAACTAAGACAGAGATGAGTCTCCTTTTAGAAAATATTTTTTTTCTAGGATGCAATCACACACTCATCACCAAAAAAGGCTTAAAGGGCATATAAGACAATTTTTATGAAATTTCATTGAGCCATTTAATCTTTAACAAGTTTCAAAAGTATATTCTGGGGCTGGAGAGATGACTTAGTGGTTAAGGCAAAGCCTAAGGACCTAGGTTCAATTACTCAGTACCCACATAAGCCAGATGCACAAGATGGCACATGCATCTGGAGTTCGTTTGTGTGGCTGGAAAACCTGGCATGCCCACTCTCTCTATATATATCTGCCTCTTCCTCTCTCTCTCTCAAATAAAATGTTATATATGTATGTATGTATGCATGCATGCTGGAAAATGACACTATCAAACGGTGCTTAGAGAACCGGCTTAGCCATGTGTAAAAAGAATGAAAGTAGACTCACTACCCCCACCCCTATACAAAAATCAATTCAAAATGAATCACATACCTTAATGTAAGACTCAAAACTCTGAAACTGCTATAGGAAAGCATAGGGAGGAACTTTCTGAAAAGGACTCCAATAGCTCAGGGTGGTATAAAACTAAATAGCTTCTGCACAGCAAAGAAAACAATTAGCAGTGAAGAGACAGCCTACAGAATTTATACTTAACAGGGGATTAACAACTAGACTCTATAAGTAACTCAAAAAAATCAAAACAAAAAAACCCCCACATAATCTATTCAAAGAAAGGGCAAATAAACTAGACACAGTTCTCAAAAGTAGAAATACAAATAGTCAATAAATATAAGAAAAATGTTCAATATCCTTAGCCATGAGACAAACCAAAACTATACTAAACTATACTAAGTAAGAATGGCTATCATCAAGAAAACAAAGAGATGCTGGTAAGGAGGGGAAAGATGAAACCTCATACAATGCTGGTGGGAATGCAAACAGGTATAACTACTATGGAAATCAGTGTGGCAGTTCCTCAAAATTCTAAAAATAGTACTATATGAACCAGCTCTATCACTGCTGGTTATATAACCGAAGGAATCTAAGTCAGCATGCCAGAGAGATCATCATCCATTTTATTCCTGCACTATTCACAAGAGCCAAGATACAGATCCAGGCCACATACTCATCCACACACGAACTGATACGCATATACACTGAGTTTTATTCAGCCATAAAGAAGATGACATTCTATCATCTGAAAAAAAGGGGGGGGGTGGAACGAGAGATTGTCCCACATTTAGTGAAATAAGATTCAGAGCCGGGCGTGGTGGCACACGCCTTTAATCCCAATACTCGGGAAGCAGAGGTAGGAGGATTGCAGTAAATTCGAGGCCACCCTGAGACTCCATAGTGAATTGCAGGTCAGCCTGGGCTAGAGTGAAACCCTACCTCAAAAAAAAAAAAAAAAAAAAAAAAAAAGCCGGGCGTGGTGGCTCACGCCTTTAATCCCAGCACTCGGGAGGCAGAGGTTAATACATAGTTAATTCCAGGTCAGCCTGGACCAGAGTGAGACCCTACCTCGAAAAACCAAAAAAAAAAAAAAAAAAAAAAGAGAGAGAGATTTACAAGGCCACATATTAGTAATAGTTACTGTTTTTGTTGCTGTGACAAATATCTCAAAAATGCAATTTAAACTGGGTGTGGTGGCCCACGCCTTTACTCCCAGCACTTGGAAGGCAGAGGTAGGGAGATCACTGAGTTCAAGGCCAGCCTGGGATTACATAGTGAAACCCAGGTCAGCCTGAGCTAGAGTGAGACCCTACCCCCTACCTCCAAAAAAAAAGTTTATTTCAAGGGAACAGGGTCCATCATGGCAAGGAAGGCATGGCAGCAGGAACAGGAGGCTTCTGTTCACATGCATGCAGGGTCAGGCACTCAAGTATGATGAATGCTGTGCTCAGCTTTCTTCTTTGTAGGAAATCCAGGACCCCAGTTCATGGAATGGTAATGCTCCCACATTTAGCATGGTTCTACCCACCTCAATGAATGTAATAAATCCCTCACAACCATGCCTAAGTTTTGTTCCTATGGTGATTCTAAAATTCTATCAAGTTGACAACCAAGATTAACCACTCTGATCTTTAACTCTTCTTGTATTACAAAACACTCCCTCTGTTATACAATAACCCACCCTCCAACTAAGCTAAATTAAATGTCTTCTGTCCGTTCAACCAACAAGAGAAAAGAAAAAAAAATGGAATGGAATTGTCTTTAATTAGACAATTTAATTAAAACTTTGTCCTGGGGCTGGAGAGATGGCTTAGCGGTTAAGGTGTTTGCCTGAGAAGCCTAAGGACCCAGGTTTGATTCCCTGGGTCCCACGTAAGCCAGATGCACATGGTGGCACATGCATCTGGAGTTTGTTTGCTGGCTAGAGGCCCTGGCATACCCATTCACTCTCACTTTCTCTCCCTCTAATAAATAAATAAAAATGAATTTTAAAAAAACTTTGTCTTTTAAAATGTTTGAGTTTTTATTAAATATTGACTATATGAATAGGAATATTTGTAACATATATATAACAAAACAAACATCTCTTCAGCCTGAGAAATCTTTTTAAAAAATATTTATATTTTATTTATTTGAGATATTTTATTTATTATAGATAGAGAGAATAGGCATGCCAAGGCCTTCAGCCACTGTAAACGAACTCTAGAAGCATGTGCCACCTTGTGCATCTGGCTTACATGCATCCTGGAGAACTGAACCTCAGTTCTTTGGCTTTGCAGGCAAACGTCTTAACTGCTAAGTCATCTTTCCTGCCCAAGAAATCTTTTTTAAAAACCTAACCAAGGGCTGGAGAGATAGCTTAATGGTTAAGGCACTTGCCTGCAAAGCCTAAGGACCCAGGTTAGATTCTCCAGGACCCATGTAAGGCAGATGCACAAGGTGGCACATGCATATGGAGTTCATTTGCAGTGGGTAGAGGCGTGCCCATTCTCTGTATATCTGCTCCCCTCTCAAACAATAATATTTTTAAAAACCTAACCAAAATATGTCCATACACACACACACACACACACACACATACACATATAGTTTGTTCAGATTGTCACATTTTACTAATCATATGGCTCTGACCCTACAAAAAGCCTTATGCACAAGACAGAAAGCTAACCAAGGCTAGGGACCTAGTTCAGTTAGTAAAGCACTTGCATATCAAAGGTAAATGTGCAAGGCCTTGGTTTGATCATCAGCATTAGACTGGAGAGATGGCTTAGCAGTTCAGGCATTTGCCTGAGAAGCCAAAGGACCCAGGTTCAATTCCCCAGAACCCACGTAAACCAGACACACATGGTGGCATGTGTCTGGAGTTCATTTCAGTGGCTAGAGGCTCTGACACGTGCATTCTCTTTCTCCCTCTCTCTTGCATAAATAAATAAAAATAGAAATCATATTTTAAAAATCATAAATCATTTAAGGAATATACTGGTTTGGTTACAAAGAAATAGGCAGTTCACTCAGCCCCTAAAGTACGACCAAAATGTTATTACTTGAGCATATGGACAACAAAACCTGAGTTCTGGCAACTGGCCAACGAAGGGGCAGAAGTTGGGTTTCTTCCTCATCAAAAACATAAGACTGTTTGGGAAACAGTCATTTGTGAGCAAGGAGGCAGATTATTCTCTGACTGACTCAATGCTCTAATTTTGGCCTATGGTTATTAAGTTTCCTTTTTCTTCTTTGAAAGCAGGGCAACAAAAAAACTATTTTGGTGCTGGCACAAATTAAATGATATTTTTATATGACAACTGAAAGCTATTTTTAATGTGGAATAAAAAAGAACAGAAATGCCACAAACAACTGAAGGCATAAGTAAGTACTCCAAAGACCTCAATTCATAAAAATAATTTTTCATTATACTGGAGATGTTCTCCAAAGTTAATGGCATTGCTAAATTCATTCATTAGAACCCATATATCCCAAAATCATACCCTCACTTTGACCTTCCAACACTGATGGCAATATGGAGAACTTTTTTACATGCTTATTTAATCAAATGTAAACTAAGTGCCACATTTTAAAATGTATCAAGAATTAAGCATTACAAGTTAAGAATCTATAAAATAATGAAGACCTTCAATTTAATTTATTTTACCATATAAATGCTCACCAAAGCTGTTTGCTGTTAAGCCAAAAGTCAAGAAAGTCCAGGATTCAATCAGGTGTGGAGCACATGCCTTTAATCTCAGTGCTTAGGAGGCAGAGGTAGAAGGATCGCCATGAGACTACATAGCGAATTCCAGGTCATCCTGGGCTAGAGTGAAACCCTACCCCGAAAAATCAGAAGGGAAGAGAAGGGGAGGGGAGGGGAGGGGAGGGGAGGGGAGGGGAGGGGGAGGGGGGGGGAGGGGGGGGGGAGGAAAAAGAAAGGAAAGGAAAGGAAAGGAAAGGAAAAAGGAAAGGAAAGGAAAGGAAAGGAAAGGAAAGGAAAGGAAAGGAAAGGAAAGGAAAGGAAAAAGGAAAGGAAAAAGGAAAGGAAAAAGGAAAAAGGAAAAAGGAAAGGAAAGGAAGTCAGCCAGTCCAGGATTCACATTCCTTGTTACAGTATCAATTATTGTGGTGGCAAGGCAAAAAAGTAAAAGATAAAGTAAGTAATAAGAATAATACACAGATTCTAAACTTTGGACTGGAGAGATGGCTTAGTGGTTAAGCACTTGCCTGTGAAAGCAAAGGACCCTGGTTTAAGGTTCGATTCCCCAGTACCCACATAAGCCAGATGCACAAGGTGGCGCATGCATCTGGAGTTCGTTTGCAGTGGCAAGAGGCCCTGGTGCACCCATTCTCTCTCTCTCTCTCTCTCTCTCTCTCTCTCTCTCTCTCTCTCTCTGCCTCTTTATCTGTCTGTCAGTCTCAAATAAATAAAACAAATATTTTTTAAAAAGATTCTAAACTTTGAGATAAATACATGCACAGTTGTGTAAGTAATAAAATATGGCTTAAAGACAGCTTATTAAAAAAAAAATGACAGGTGTAATAGCACAGGCCTGTGACCTCAGTACTGTGTGGCTAAAGCAGAAGGATCTAAAGATCTGAGACCAAGCCGGGCATGGTGGTGCACGCCTTTAATCCCAGCACTGGGGAGGCAGAGGTAGGAGGATCACTATGAGTTCAAGGCTACCCTGAGATTACATAGTGAATTCCAGGTCAGCCTGAGCTAGAGTGAGATCCTACCTCGAAAAACCAAAAGAAAGAAAGAAAGAAAGAAAGAGAGAGAGAGAGAGAGAGAGAGAGAGAAAGAAAGAAAGAGAGAGAGAGAGAAAGAAAGAGAGAAAGAGAGAGAAAGAAAGAGAGAGAGAAAGAAAGAAAGAAAGAAAGAAAGAAAGAAAGAAAGAAGGAAGGAAGGAAGGAAGGAAGGAAGGAAGGAAGGAAGGAAGGAAGGAAGGAAGGAGAGGGGGGAGGGGGAGGGAGGGAGGAGGGGGAAGGAGAGGGAGGGTGGGAGGGAGGGAGGGAGGGAAGGAAGGAAGGAAGGAAGGAAGGAAGGAAGGAGGGAAGGAAGGAAGGAAGATTTGAGACCAATGGGAGGCCAGCTGGGGATATACAGTAAGACTCTGCCTCAAAAGAGGAAAGAATTCAAATAAGCACTCTACACATCCTCTACATATTTTCCTAGCTTCAATTCTTACACCTACTCCTATATTAACTTTTGGTTCTAGTCACATGTTCTTGTTCATGCATGTTGTGGGCCTCTGTCCTGGATATTCCCACTGTGTGGATACACTTTTCTTTGATCACTAAAGAGCTATTTAGGGGTAGCTCACGGACAGAGTACTTCCCTAGCATAGGTCCCATCCCCAGCACCCACCCCCCCACACACACACAATTCCCATGTTATCCTTCAAGGTCCATCTCAAGTACTACCTCCTCTAGCAGTACTTCCTTCCAAAACTCACTCCTGTAATCACACTCCACATATATTGCCATTGGGAGGCTGAGGCAGGGGGATTACAAACTCAAAGCCAGTATGAGCCGCATAAAAATTCCAAGCCATCCTGGGTTCATAAGGAGATCCTGCCCAAAAATAAATAAATAAGGAAGAGAGGAGCCAGGTGTGGTGGCACGTGTCTTTGATCCCAGCACTGGGAATCAGAGGTAGGAGGATTGCTCTGAGTTCAAGGCCACCTTGAGACTACATAGTGAATTTCAGATCAACCTGGGCTAGAGCAAGACCCTATCTCAAAAAAATAAAAAAAAAAAAGAAAGAAAGAGAAGGGGGGAGGGAGAAGGGAGGCTTCACATGTAAGACAATTAGAGACACAGGCTCCTAAGTGATACATGAGCCTTCTAGCAAGGAATGCAACACTGAGTATTAAAAAGCTCAATAAAGTACAGCCTTAACTAAACCAAATGTGGCCCCATGGACTGGATTCAGAATCAGAAAAAGAACAATAGTGGAAAAATAGCTGAAATCTAAATAACATATGAAGTTTAGCTAACATAAATCTTTTGGTGATGCTAGATGTACCATAGCTATTAAGCAGAATGTCAACATTAAGGAAAACCAGTGAAGAGTATGCAGGAACTCTCTGTACTATCTTTGCAACTTTCCTGTAAATTATTCCAAAATAAAAAGTTTAAAAAGAATTTAAAGAGAACTGGAGGGATAGCTCAGGTGGCAAAAGTCATTTGCCTTGCATACATTGAGTACCTGAGTTCAATACCAAGAACCCACTGTAAAAATGCCAGGCATGGTGGTACACACCTGTAATTCTAACTCTGGAATGGAGACAGAGGACTGCTACACTAGCTAGTCTAGATGAATCAGTGAGCTCCAGGTTCAGTGAGGAATGTGGAGAGCGATTGAAGAAGGCATGTGACATCTACCTCTGGCCTCCACACACATACACATACACATAAGAACATGTATACACACATACATACATGCAAAAAAAAAAAGTCTAGAAAAAGCCTGAAGACCTAAAATGTTGGTAAAAATATGTGGAATTACAATCATGACAAAAATAAGAGTAATAGGGCTGGAGAGATGACTTAGCAGTTAAGGTGCTTGCCTGAGAAGCCTAACGACCCATGTTCGACTCTCCAGATCCCATGTAAACCAGACATACAAAGGTAAGGCAAGTACAAGGTCGCACATGCCCACTAGGTGGAGTTTTGTTTGCAGTGGCTGGAGACCATGGCATACCTATTCTCATTCATTCATTCATTCTCTCTCTCTGCTTGCAAATAAATAAAAATACTTTTTAAAAAAATACACTGCAGTAAATCCCATAAGGTTTAAGACTGTATTTTCACATCACATACCTCAGAGCTACATTATTTATATAAATCACAGTAGTAATTTTATCACCACATCAAATAGAGCCCTATTTTGAACTTAATGATCCACAATTTCTAACTTCAAGAAATAGAGAAAATGGGGCTGGAGAGATGGCTTAGTGGTTAAATGCTTGCCTGTGAAGCCTAAGGACCCTGGTTCAAGGCTCGATTCTCCAGGACCCACGTAAGCCAGATGCACAAGGGGGCGTATGCATCTGGAGTTCGTTCTCAGTGGCTGGAGGCCCTGGCTCGCCAATTTTCTCTCTCTCTATCTGCCTATTTCTGTATCTTTCTCTTTCTCTTTCTCTCTCTCTCTCTCTCTCTCTCTCTCTCTCTCTCAAAATAATTAAATAAATAAATAAAAGATTTAAAAAAAAAAAAAGAAATAGAGAAAATGTTCCAATTTGGCATTTCTTTTTCCAACAGTCCTTCTACAATTATAGTATTAAAAAATATTGTATTTATTTGTTTATTTGAGAGAAAGAGGCAGAGAGAGAGAGAGAATGGGCATTGCAAACGAACTCCAGATGCATACGCCCCCTTGTGCATCTGGCTTACATGGGTTCGAGAGAGTCAAACTGGGATCCTCTGGCTTTGCAAGCAAACACCTTAACCGCTAAGTCATCTCTCCAGCCCCAATTTGTAGTATTTGTAAAAGATAACATCCGAGTCGGGTGTGGAACACACATTTAATCCCATCACTCAGGAGGCAGAGGTAGGAGGATCACTGTGAATTCAAGGCCACCCTGAGACTACATAGTAAATTCTAGGTCAGCCTGGGCTAGAGTGAGACCCTACCTCAAAAAAAAAAAATAATAATAATAATAATATCCAAGATCCCAAAGTATATTTTCACATTGTAAATGCTATTTAATCGAATGATTTTAAAATTATATTGGTGAGTTCCAAAGTCATATCATAATATATACTATTATCTTTTTTTAAATATATAAAAATTGGCTAGGGACCGTGAAATACACCTGTAATCCCAGTGCTCATGGACAGTAGGACTGCCACAAGTTTGAGGCCAGTCTGAACTACCTAAGTTCCAAGCCAGCCAAGGCTATATAGTTGAGACCTATCGTTATTTATTTACACACACACACACACACACACTCACATACATATTACACTAGGGATAACATCACATAACTAAAACAAATCCAAATAGCTTAACAGTTTCACAGTAAGTTCTTAGAATTTAATGCAATACTATTTTATTTTTAAAATTCAATTTAGGGGGGCTGGAAAGATGGCATAGCTGTTAAGGCACCTGCCTCCTAAGCCTAAGAACGCCAGTTCCAATCTCCAGGTGCCACGTTTAGCCAGATGCAAAGTGACGCAAGGGCACAATGCCGTACTTGACCACAAGGGGGCGCACACAACTGGATTTCGTTCATAGCAGCTGAGGCTGCTGGCGCACCCATCTCTGTCTTTCTCTCCCTCTCTCTCTGTCTCTGTCTCTCTCCAAAAAAAAAAAAAAAGAAAGAAAGAAAAAAAAATTCAATTTAGGGGCTGAAGCAATGGCTTAGTGTTTAAGGAGCTTGCCTGGGAAGCCAAGGACCCAGGTTTGATTCCCCAGTATCCTCATAAGCCAGATGCACAAGGTGATGCATGTGTTTGGAGTTCATCTGCAGTGGCTACAGGCCCTGGTGTACCCATTCTCCGTCTGCCTCTTTCTCTCTTCTCTCTCAAATAAATTAAATAAATCCAATTTAGGGTTAGAGATCTGGCTCAATAGTTAAGACACTTGTTTGCACATTTCTCACCAGATTGCCCTTTCAGGTCTGGAGAAAGACCCTACAACAGTCAGGTTTGATTCACCATTAAATGGCTAAGATTTTGGGGGCAAGCCAGACCATCTGCTAGGTGGCTCATTTCACAGACTCATTTGCAGGCAAGTCCAGGTTTGATTTTCACCCATTTTGTTCCCATCTCTCTGTGCTTGCAAAATTTTGGGTTCATCTGCAGTGGCTAGGCCCTGAGGTTTCATTTGCCTTTTTTTTAATTCTCAAATAAAAAAATTCCAATTTAGAGTTTTGATTCAAGAGCAATAAGAAGTGATGGTGCATGCCTTTCATCCCAGCACTCTGGATGCAGAGGTAGTGTGGATAAGTATTTTTAAATTTTAGTTAAAAAGACTAGTTTTGAGACTATAGACTGCAGAGTGATGGTTGCCAGGTCAGCACTCTTGCAGAGGAGGAAGAGTTCCCTACCCTGAAAAAGTCAGCTTGGAGAAAGAACTTGAAAAGAAATGTAAAATACTAGAATAAGTCATTGTATAATATATAATTCAAGAAAAACTAAGACTTTGGGGGCTGGAGAGATGGCTCAGCAGTTAAAGGTGCTTGCTTGCAAAGCCTGATGACCTGGGTTTGGTTCCCCAGTACCCATGTAAAGCCAGATGCAAAAAGTGGTGCACGTGAGCTGGGTGTGGTAGTGGACGCCTTTAATCCCAGCACTTGGAAGGCAGAGGTAGAAGGATCGCTGTGAGTTCGAGGCCACCTTGAGACTACAGAGTGAGTTCCAGGTCAGCCTGGGCTGGAGTGAGACCCTACCTCATGTGTCTAGAGTTTGTCTGCTGTGGCTGGAGACCCTGGTGTGCCCATTCTCCCTCCCCCCCTTCGCTCCCTGTCTCTCAAATAAATAAATATTTTAAAAACTAAGACTTTTATATTAAAAACATTTATTCATTTGAAAAATAAGACTTATAACAAAAATATCCACAGCAACAAACAATAACATCTCAGGTATTTTTTTGTTTTGTTTTGTTTTTCGAGGTAGGGTCTCACTCTAGCCCAGGCAGACCTGGAATTCACTCTGTATTCCCAGAGGGCCTTGAACTCATGGCAATCCTCCTACATCTGCTTTCCGAGTGCTGGGATTAAAAGCGTGGGGCACCATGCCCTGCATCTCAGCTAATTCTTAAATTTGGCAGGGGTTTTGATGTAGAGTCTCATTCTAGTCCAGGCTGATCTGGAATTCATTATGTAGTCTCAGGGTGGCCTTGAACTCATGGTGATCCTCCTACCTCTGCCTTTAAGTGTTGGGATTAAAGGAGTGTGCCACCACACCCCACAAATTCTTAATTTTTCTTAAACCTTTAAGTGCCTTCCAAGTCTAACTTGGAAGTTAAGGTTTGGAGTCTAGCTCTTCTTAAGACCTATTTCCAAGATCTCTAGGCCATTTAGGTTCAGTCAAACAAACCTGAGCTTTCCCATCTCCTCCTTCGTTGCTTAGTTCACACCAGATACGAATTTCCATTATGACGTAAGAAAAAATAGGATAATTCATTTATACAGAATGACATACCTAAACTAGAACAATTAAACAGTGGGATCCTAACACAATGTTATTCAGTTCAAACAGCTTGAATTACAGAAGTGATACGGCTGATTACTAATCAGGTAACAGGAGAACCTGGATAGATAAAAGCTTAAAGATAACTCCAACTTGCTAAACACTGCAGAAAAGTTATTCTAAAGACAATTAAAATTAAGGAAAAATCAAATACTGAAACTTTCTTTTCAGCATTCACATCAGGGCTGGAGATGGCTTAGCAGTTAAGGCACATGCCTGCGAAGCCTAAGGACCCAGGTTCAATTCTCCAGGTGCCACATAAGCCAAATGTACATAGTGGCGCATGAGTCTGAAGTTCATTTGTAGTGGCTAGAGGCCCTGGTGCGCCCATTCCCACTTTTTCTCTCCCTAACTCCTCTGTCTCTAATAAATAAATTCCAAGATTCCAAGTAAAAAACTGTCCTCTAAAGAGTAAATAGAAGACCTCACAGACTCTTCAGGAAGCCTAGTTTTTTTTCTTTTTCATAATGAAATGGCTTTTGATTTTCTTACACATCTGTGTGTATGTGTGTGTCTGTGGTGTGTGCATGCATGCATATTAATATGGATGTGCACAAGCAACCAAGAGGTCAACACTGTCTTCCTTAATTGCGCTCCACCTTCCCAGTGCTGGGATTACAGATGCATGTCATGCCTAACATTATTACATGGGTGTTGGGGATCCAAATACAGGTCCTCACACTTAAGCAGCAAGTACTTTACCCACTGAGCTATCTCCTCAGCTCCTCCTGAGTGTCTCTTTAAATTGCTTTTTCTGGCCAGGTGTGGTGACACACGCCTTTAATCCCAGCACTTGGGAGGCAGAGGTAGGAGGATTGCCTTGAGACTACATAGTGAATTTCTAGGTCAGCCTGGGCTATAGTGAGACCCTACCTTGAAAAACAAAACAAAAAAGATAAATTGCTTTTTCTGGTCACAAATGAGGAACTTTCATGAGTGACTGGGTAACATACACGAGGCCATGAGTTTGATCTCCAGTACAACAAATAAATAAATAAATAAATAAATAAATAAATAATAAGTTATGGGGGAGAACTTGATTTTTAAAAAATGGGCTGGAGAGATGGCTCAGTGGTTAAGGTGCTTGCCTATAAAACCTAAGGACCTGAGTTCGATGCCCCAGTATCCATGTAAAGCCAGATGCACAAAGTGGCATGTCTGAAGTTCATTTGCAATGCCTAGAGGCCCTGACCCATCCATTTTCTCTGTCTCTCTATCTGCCTTTCTCTCTCTCAAATAAATATATTTTTTTAAATCTATTAAACAATCTTTCTGGTTCCATAGAAAAATGAACACAAGTACAAATGTTGTTAACAATCTTTAAAAGTTCATGGATCCTCTGAAGCCCGAATGGTTCAAACAACAAAGGTTTAAAAATCAAAGCCAACAAAAAAGAAATGTTGTGGGGAAAACAGGGAGAGAGAGGGTGGGAAAAGAAAGAACCACCCAAGCCGGGCGTGGTGGCGCACGCCTTTAATCCCAGCACTTGGGAGGCAGAGGTAGGAGGATCGCCGTGAGTTCGAGGCCACCCTGAGACTACATAGTTAATTCCAGGTCAGCCTGGGCCAGAGTGAGACCCTACCTCGAAAAACCAAAAAAAAAAAGAAAAAGAAAGAAAAAAAAAAGAACCACCCCTTTCCCATGAAACAGAGGCACAGCAACTTTGGTGGGGGGAGAGCAGAGGAAGACACTACAGTAAACAGCTTCTGGTTTCACCAACCTCTAAAACAGCTCTCTCAACCAGGAACCACTTTTAACCCAGACAACTATTCCAACATTAGAAGACTTTTTTTTTTTTTGAATACTCCAAGTAAGTGTAATAAGCTGAAAATTACTTTTTAAAAGAAAAAGAGTTGCTGCTCTGATTAGAAAGTTCCATGCCCTGTCAAATCCACTGAGTACTGAATACCCTACTCTATGCATATCATTGTTCTACAATAATGTGGCCTAGGAAGATTACATAGCACAAATGCCCTGGAAAAGGCTCATTTTTTTTCTGATTGCAAAAGTGATGACTGCACTTCTTATATAAACGACAATAAGAACAGAGCTTATTTTAAAAAAATCTCTTTTTTCTGCAATGCCCATTTCTACTTGGTTAGGCTAGTTTTCCCTTTTTTTTTCCCACCAGATACAAATTTCTTACAAGAAATTTAACTTCTGTAAACCCTATGCTGAATGACCAACTAAAATGATTATCAACCTATAGGAGAATATAATAGCATATTATATGACTCAAAAGTGTCTTTCTCTCAAATAAGCATATTTAGTCTTATGAAATAATATGAATATCCAAATGCATAATACAGAATTTAAATAGTTTTCTAACTCTAAATACAACTAAAGTTTCCCCACAAGACCTAACTCTTTTCATCACAAAATATTTATGAAAGTCTTTGAAAAATATAATGTAAAAATACTCAATTATCTGTCTGAAATACTCCTAAAGCTGGGAAGGGGAATTATCATATTGTACTTCAGAATACACTGAGGGTCCTTGCTCATCTCTTCATGTTAACATATTTGGCTGTTTGTAGGTTGCAAAAGCTCTAGTGGAAGCTTTTTAGGTATAAAGGAAAAGTTATTCAGTGGAGCCTGAGCAATGAATCCTCACCACAAATGGTCAAATACTATTTTATCTGTGCAAATTCTGAGACTATAAAGCAATTTAAGAGCCAGACATGACAATGCACACCTATGATCCTAAAGTCAGGATGACGAGGTAGGAAGACAAGAGCTCCAGGTCAACCTGGGCTACGTGGCCAAGATCCTATCTCAAAACAAGACAAAACAAAAATATTTAAAAATAATGAAGTTAGGACTTAGCAGTTAAGGTGCTTGCTTGCAAAGCCTAAAGACTCAGGATTAATTTTCCAGTACTCACATAAAGCCAGATGCACAAAGTAACACATATATCTGGATTTCATTTGCAGTGGCTGGAGGCCCTGGCATGCTCATTCATTCATTCTCTCCCTTCCCACCCCCCCCCCACTGCAAATAAATAAATAATTATTTTTTAATGATGAAGTAGGTAAAAATTAAAAACAAATGTTTTTGTACTTTGGCTTTTACTTTCTCTTCAGGTTCCATAAATGTGTTTAATTTTTAATTAAATGCACTACTTATAAAGTCCTGAATAAAGATTTTTCTACACATTTCGACAAGTTCTGCCTGTCTTGACACTTGGAAGAAAGCCACATAGTTTACAACAGTATTACAACAGGCTAACATCCTGAGGGTATCTCTGATGGTCAATGCAAATTGAATCTCAGAAGATGAGCATCATCTTCAATGTCATAATCATCTATCAATACAAAATATGTTAATGCTGTAGAGTATGGTGCATCAGCATTGGCGAAGCTAAGACAGGAGAATAGAGAATGAAACAGGCCAGTCTGAACTTTCATAAGACAAGATCCTGTCTAAAGAAAAAGAAAACAAGCTAATGGTTTAAGCACTGTGTTTTAATCAAACTTGTGAAAGGCCACAAGGACAGGACCAATGTTCAACATGAGCTGGCCCATGCTGGTTAACAGTAAATACTCAAGGAGCACCTAGTATGGGCCAGGAACCATGTTCATGCACAGAAGACACCTGGTATACAGACAGTGGCAATTCAGAACTATGATTATTTAAACTATATTTGAACCATGATTTGAAAGTATGCTTTGGGAAGGTCAGGTATTCAAACTGGAAGCTCAAGTTCCAAGGAATAACTTTTCCTTTATGTCCAAAAAGGCTGTCAGTAGAATGTCTAAGATCTACAAACAGCCGCCATATATGTTAACATGAGGCGATAAGCTAGGCCCCTCAGCGTATTCTGAAGTAAAAAAGTCTGAGCTTATGGTATCAACAGTGGTTTCTTTTCTTGAAAATCAGCTGTTTAAAATGTTGTATTAGGGGCTGGAGACATGGCATAGTGGTTAAGGCACTTGCCTGTGAAGCCTAAGGACCCAGGTACGATTCCCCAGAACCCATATAAGCCAGCTGCACATGGTGGCACATGAGTTTGGAGTTCATTTGCCGTGGATAAAGGTCCGGGTACACCCATTCTCTCTCTGTCTCTCTCCCTCTCTCTCTCTCTCTAATAAATAAAAGAAAAAAAATGTTTTATTACTTAAGGCAGCTATGACTCCTCCTTACACTTATCTAACAGATAGCTAGAAAATGTGAACAAAGAAGAAATACAGCTAGGCTGATACCACAGAACTTTATAGGATTTACTGGACCTACCCAAGTTTAAAATTAAGTCATTCTAACTAAAACACGTTTGACCGCATATAAAAGCCAATTAAAATGAGTATAGTGCATGCTGCAGTCCCAAAAGCAGCAATTTTACTTTGAAGAGACCAAAGAAGGTAAAATAGCTACCCGAAAGTTTATGACAGTCTTACAATGAATGCCCCATTCCGTAACTGACCCTAAATTAACTCCATTCCCATGCATATCTTCCCAAAACACTGCCCATGTGCAGCCTATCATCCACTAGCACCTCCATCGCAAACCTCAAAGAAGCCATTCTTTGAAGTTCCTCCATCCCCATTCTTCTTCCCTTCCAATAAAAATCTCAGGAGAATAAAAATGATCGGAAAAGCTGGAGCCATACCGACAGCCTGTGCATGTACCCCAGGGTCTTTTTATTACCTAAAAGCTTGCTATGTAATCTCATCCACCACCGCCCCCTCTCCCCCCCCCACCCCGCTTCGTGTCCACCCATCTTACGGACTCCTCAAAATGCTCGTTCTAACAAATGGCAGGGCCTCTACATGGGGCCATTCTGTCCTGGCTTCTCTCTTTGCGAAATCATTCAATCCATCCTTCTGGCCTGATGCTGTCGTCGGGTTTTATCCAGCACGCTCCAACTTCACAAGCCACTGGGCACGACGGCACAGAGTCCTGCAAGTTGCCCACGCCTTCCCCGCGCCACCGGAAGCCTTCCCTGACACTCGGATCCCCGGGTTCCCCGGATCCCCACGCCGCCAGAGTCTCTTTACTAGGCGCCGGGTCACACCCTCTCTCCAGCGTAATCCCGACAAGCTCCAACACCCCACGCCCTCCTCCGCGGCCTCCCTTCCTTTCTTTCTCTTTTTTTTGGGGGGTGGTGGTGGTGGTGGTGGGGAATCCTCTCCACCCCCTTCCTCACGCTCGGCCGGGGCCCGGCGCTCGAGACCCGGCCCCGCGGCTCCGCTCCCTCCCTCCCCGCCCGGGGCCCTCACCGAGCAGCAGGAGCTTCACTTCTTTGGCCGCTTTCTCCCCGTCCTCGCGCAGGTTGCGGTCGATCATCTTGCTCCGCTCCACCGCCGCCTTGTCTTCGGCGCTCAACGTGCAGCCCATGGCGGCGGCGGGAGAGGGAAGCCGGGCCCGGCCTCGCTCGCTCACTCACTCGCTCGTTCGCAACCGCGGGGAAGTGCGGCTCGGGCCGGCTGAGAACGAGCGTCTGCCGCGGGGCGGTGGCCTCCTCCGTCAGCTTCCCCCTTCCCTCCCTCCCCCCGAGCGCCCTCCGAGGAACCGGATATCCGGCGCTGACGACACTTCCGGCGACGCCCGCCCGCCCGGTGGCTGTGTCTACTGTAGCGTCTCGGGCCTCTGAGACGGGAAGGCGGGGACCGAAAGCGGAAGTCGCTGGGTGGCTTGGCGGTTCCTTAGAAGTTGGTGTCGCGCTGTCATCTCACCGCCCAGTCGGAAAACGCTTTTAACGTTTTAGAAAAAAAAAAAAAAAAAACAACAACGGGTTTTCCGGTCCATGGTGTCTTCCCGAGGTCACCACGAGAGTTTGGAGGACCGGGGACGGGGAACGTGTCGCCGATCAGAACAAGCCTTTTTGGACTCTGACGATGACTCCTGTGCACTTGTAACACTCTACCGAAGTTGTCACCGTCGGATCTACGCGATGGGGACAAGCTGGCCAGCCTGGACTCCACTCGCCTCCCACCTGACATCTGTAACCCCGACTGTGCCCAGCATGAGGCCCGCTCTGCCCGCCACCTCCTCCTCTTTCACTATCTCTTGGCCCGGCTGCTACATGTGCCCATCTCCTATGTTGACAAAGGATGACTTGACATTGCTGGCACATAACCCAACCTGAAAGGTAGGTGTAGTTCCTCATCAGATGTCCACGCAGCCCATCTTTCCAATATAAGCCAAACAGTCCTACTTGAGGGACTTTTGGACTTCTACCAAGATAAGTCACTCCCGGTCCCATGCCCAGAAATAAACCAATGCACCCTCCAAAACCAAAACGAACAAGATTTCCCATTGTAATAGCCGCACGAAAAGGGAAGTTTAGTTTTAAAAAAAAATCGCTTCTCAGCTCTGTTATCACCTGAAGGTTAATAAGTCCCCTGCAAAGCCTCATACTAACCCTGTGACTGTTGTCTGAAATACTTACACTGACAGTCTCACGTTGTTCTAATCATTCTAGATTAAGTAGGGGGACGTTTTTGCAGCTCCTATGACCTTTCCCTGAAATTAAGTGCATTTTACAAATAAAAGCTAAACTTAAAATATAAAATCCCAAAAGAAAGGTCTATGTGTTGATGATTTCATTATGAGAACATTTTAATTGGGAGATTGGAATCACCTCAACCTCCGTCACCATAACGCTTATCAATTTGAAACCTCTCCCACTCATTTCCAAATGACTGCTGGAATGAAAGAGGCTGCTCCAACTGTATCAGTACTTCAGAGGAAAGGGGGGGGCGGGGACAACATTTATTGACTTCCTTAGTTGCCAGGTATGGCTAGGTGCTTCCACCATCTCATCTCATAATCCTCACAACAACCCTGTGAGGTAGGTATAGTGATCCTCATTATTATTATTATTTTGGTTTTGCGAGGTAGGGTCTCACTCTGATCCAGGCTGACCTGGAATTAACTATGTAGTCTCAGGGTGGCCTCGAACTCTCGGCGATTCTCCTACCTCTACCTCCCAAGTGCTGGGATTAAAGGCGTGCGCCACCACGCCCGGTTTAGTGATCCTCATTATTACAGATGAGGAAATCGGCTCAGAGAAATGCAGCAGCTTTCCCGCGTAGATCTGATGCCCATCTCACCCCCTTCTGTACTTGCCTCTAGAAAATATTGCCTGGGGACACACCTGACGCACAGAGTCTAAAGTTTTTTGCTGAGGCTGGGGGATAGCAGAATGTAAGAGAAAGTAACATTGCCTCATTCCTGTAGCTTCTTCGGTGTGTTTAGGGAGCTTTTGTACAGAACAGCTTTCAGAGCTAAGGATTACGTATTGAAGTTACCAAGCCATCCTGGCGACTAGAAAACTGGAAGGTGGTAATAGCAGAAATTGTTGGGCAAGTTCTCAGCATAATAAAAGAGAAAGTTTTACTTCACTTCATGATCCATTCCTACAGGGAAAAATAAATGGCAAATGAATCCATATATGTCAAACTCAATAGTAAATGCCAGCAAGTGTCAGGTCATTTCAGCCTGAATTAGAGACATTTTTGCACTTAAAACTCTCTCTCTCTTTTTTTTTTTTTTTTTTTTTTTTTGGTTTTGCAAGGTAGGGTCTCACTCTGGTCCAGGCTGACCTGGAATTAACTATGTAGTCTCAGGGTGGCCTCGAACTCTCGGCGATCCTCCTACCTCTGCCTCCCGAGTGCTGGGATTAAAAGCGTGGGCCACCACGCCCGGCTCCCTTCTCTTATGTATGTGAAGGAAGGGTTGGAGGGCAGAGGCAAAGAAAAAGGAAAAAATAAATTAACAAAATGGCTGCCAAATAATGTTTAATGCCACTCCCCCGCCCCATACAAACCTTTCTTATTTCTACTGGAGTCACACTGCCATCTGCTGGCAGTTTCTTGGACCTACTACCTGATTAGTGACACAAAGTTTGTCGCCCACGTAGAAATGAGATTTTTTTTTTCTTAAAAAGGGAGGAGAGCAGAGAACATGTTTTTGCATCACAAAGGTTTCTCTTCAATCTATAGACTTCCTAAGGGATTTCCTTGGTGTATTAGGCACTCGACTAGAATAATGCTCTAGTGGTAGGAAGACAGAAACTTGGACATTTTCCTAGTTCAAAAGGGGAAAAAGCTATCTGCTGTTTCATTTAATAGGTTATCTTCTTCAAGGAGGCTCTATGTATCACTGCAATGAACTCTCGCAAGTGAGAACCACAGATATATTCTCCAGTATATTTCTCCAGCATTTTTTTTTTTTTTTTTTTTTTTTTTTGTTTTTTGAGGTAGGGTCTCACTCTAGCCCAGGCTGACCTGGAATTCACTCTGTATTCTCAGGGTGGTCTCGAACTCATGGTGCTCCTCCTACCTCTGCCTCCCGAATGCTGGGATTAAAGGCGTGCGCCACCATGCCTGGCTCAGCATATATTTCTATGGTACTTTATCAGATCTAAAGGCTCTACAAAAATACAAAGTATCTGATCAAATTAGACTATGAACTCCTTGAAGACTATGATTACACATCTTCTGTATGGGTCCCAGGGAAGATAGTGTTCAAAATTTATTCACTGAATAGAGCAGAAGGAACCAGTGTTGATATCAATATAACATTTATCATAAAAATATTTATTAGCTATTCAAAGGGGAAACTACCCCACTCCTCCAATCCATTTCACCCCCTTTTCTGACTCACTCACTGAGCCAGAAATTTGTTCAAGTATAGCTCACAGCACTCTGGCTCTGCCTTGACCCTTTGTGTTCAGTTGAGGGAAGTGGGATGGACAGTGCCCCAAGATGGGTGTCCTGTCCAGTGTGCACTTATCTCCTCTCTCCACTGAGAATATCATTGCCAATAGTAGTTGACATGGTTCCTAGAGTCTTAATTAGTAAACAGCCAAGCCCAACTCTCTGCCCTCTCCAACCCAGGGCTACAGATAGGAGAGAAAGAGATTTAAGTCTTTGTCAATGAAGCTAATTTCAAGAGTGATGAATGAGAGTCGGGAGGCATTTAATGAACTATGCAAACCCCACCCTTCCCATGCCCGACCTTAATCTCTTGTACCCGATTGTCCAAGGGGCTGGAGGTGGGTCACTGCCATGAGGAGAGAGATCGGGGAGGCCAGACCTGGAAAGAAAAGATGTGCAGTATTATTCATCAAGATGGTTTATCTAATCTCTCTGTATCCAACCACTTTACCAATTCAAATGCTAACTCCACCCTTAGCTTCTAAGCCCCAGTCATTCTAGTTATTCATTATAAAAAAGACAGGGAGAAGAAGGCATCCTTCCTTATGCTTGATCTGCTGAGATCAACCCCACACCAGCCTCTTACATGCAAGAAAGACAGAATAATAGGAGTTTTTCTTAAAGAGCTCCAGAGAGGGCTGGAGAAATGGCTTAGCAGTTAAGGTGTTTGCCTGTGAAGCCAAAAGACCCAGGTTCGATTTCCCAGGACCCACATAAGCCAGATGCACAAGGGGCACATGCATCTGGAGTTTGCAGTGGCTGGAGGCCCTGGTGTGTCCATTCTCTGTCTGTGTCTCTTCTATCTCTCTCTACAAATAAATAAATAAAAATTTTTTAAAAATAGTTAGAGAGAGAAAGAGTTGCAGTGAGATTTGCTGTCATCTACTCCCTGTGCCCTATTGGCTATTTCTCCTTGCTGCTGGCCAAACCCAGGAAAGAGTTCTGCCTGCTTGTCTGCTCACTTTAAGAAAACCTCAGGGCTGGAGAGATGGCTTAACAGTTAAGGCATTTGCCTGCAAAGCCAAAGAACCCAGGTTCGATTCCCCCAAGACCAACATATGCCAGATGCACAAGGTGGTACATGCATCTAGAGATTGTCTGCAACAACCGGAGGCCCTGGTGCACCCATTTTTTTTCTCTCAAATAAATAAAAATATTTAAAAAAATAAAACCTCAGGCATTAATCTAAAAAAAAGGTCTGCTAATTCATATGGAAACACTTGGCTACAATTTAGGGTTTTTTTTTTTTTTTTTTTTGCATGTGTGTGTGGTTTGCCTGTGTGTGTATATGCATGTACAAATATTCATGAACAGGTGAGCATGAAGACCAGAGGTTAACATCAGGTATTTTCTTCAGTCGCTCCCTACCTTATTTATTTATTTATTTATTTATTTTGAGACAAGGCCTCTCATTGATTGGATATACTAGTTAGCCAGCAAACCCCAGGGATTCTCCAGTCTCTGTCTCCGCAGCTCTGGGATTTACAGTCA
This sequence comes from Orientallactaga sibirica, assembly GCA_036365145.1. Classification (NCBI taxonomy): domain Eukaryota; kingdom Metazoa; phylum Chordata; class Mammalia; order Rodentia; family Dipodidae; genus Orientallactaga; species Orientallactaga sibirica. The sequence goes on from JAEOAD010000025.1 coordinate 13,495,499, forward strand.
TATGCCATAATGCCTGGCTGTTACATGGGTCTAGGGGATCCAAACTCAGATCCTCATACTTGCATGGCAAGTACTTTCTCCACTGAGCATCACACCGTAACTTTGTCCTTTTAAAATCTAGTAAGGAAATGACACGGGGCATTTTCTTACCTTGCTATAGTATAAGTATCACCCTGGACAGTTACACTGAAAAAAATCCTCAAAGATCCCCAGAATTACTCAGCACCTAGCCAGCTATCCTAGTCTTCCAACTCCTACCCTTAGGGGGTTTCCCTGTTTCTTAGGGCATGGAAAGTTCACTAGTTGAGAAAATTCCACCTCACCTTTGTGACCCTTTTCTCTCGTCACCGTCTCACCATACCCAGGTTCCCTCCCCCAATAGTCAAAGATCACAGCCAAGTCCAAGGCTTTTGCCACAAGTCCATCCTGTTGGCTCTGGTTCTGACCCAGGAAACACTAAGCAAAAGCTATATGCGGAGACCCCAGCCCCAGCCCCAGCCAGCTGGAAAAAGGTGGCCCCACAAGGCAGTCCTTGGGATCATAAACCAGCCTCCAAACCCTATTTCCAGTGTCCACGAGCTCATCATGACTCCAGCTTGGGCGATGGGGCAGGGTGGAGGTAGCTGTCCGGCATGATGATGTCATTAGTGAGTTGCTGCTCCAGGAACTCAGAGGTTTCCTCAGCGATCTGGCCTGGAATCCGAAAGTCAATAGCAGGTGGCTCCTGTTTAGGGCTGGGTAGGGGACGAGAAACCCAGTTCTCAGAGGAACAGCCAGTCCCCTGCAGGAACTGCAGGAAATTCTCCTCAATGGAGCCCTCTCGACTAGGCAACCTCAGCTCCTCCTCTGGAGCTGGCTTGAAGAAGCAGACGAACTGCTTGCTGAGCTCCCCCCGGATCTGCCGGTTGAGACATCCATAGAAGAAAGGGTTGGAAGTGAAGCAAAAGTAACCAATCCAGGTCACCACACTCTCCACCTGTCCTGTCGACATGGGCTGAGCACTCAGGGCCACGTAGAGATGGAAAGAGAAGTAGGGCAACCAACAGAGCAGAAACTGTCCCCCTACAGCCAAGAGGACCACTGCTGCTTTCCCACCCCCAAACGTCCGATGTGGGGTGGTCTGTGGGGCCCCCGAGCTAGTGACCATAGTGGAGCGGCTGCTGAGAGACTCGGAGCGTTGCCGGGGTGTCTCCATCCACGTGGGCAGTGGCCCGTGTTGCATAGCAGCCACGCGAGCCACCCGGAACATGCTACAGTAGACCACAAGGATGAGGAGCAAGGGCAGTAAGAAGTACAGGACCGCGAAGACCACCACAAAAAGCTGGCAGTAGGCACTGTGGCTCCATTGGAGTGAACAGCCCGGGTGGACGCTGGGAGCTCCTTCCTCCCAAGAGACCCTTCCCAACACTGGCACGGAGGCCATGGCCAGGGCCTTTACCCACACGCCCACCAGCACAGAGGCCGCCAGCCCCAGCGTCATGCGCACCTCGTAGCGCATGGGGTGGACCACATAATAGTAGCGCTCCACATTGATGGCAGACACAGAAAGGATGGCCAGGCTGACAAAACACACGCTGAGGAACAAGTAGAGGCGACAGGCCACCTCCCCAAAGAGAGCGTGGTCAAAGAGGGCAGAGCTGGAGAGCATGGCCAGAGGCATGAGGGTCAGGGCAGCCAGCAGGTCCACCAGGCAGAGGTGGAAGACGAAGACGAACTTGCGGAGGGCGGGAGTTTTGGCAATGACAGCCATGACAGCAGCGTTGCCAGCCACAGCGGTCAGGTCCAGCAAGAGCATGAAGAAGAGGGCCACAGACTCCGAAGCCACGTCCCGCAGCCCCAACTCTGGGACACCGCTGGCAGCAGAGGGATCTGGGGTTTGAGGAAGCCTTCCCAAAGTGGAAGAGTTCCCTGATGACTGGGGGATGGGTGAGGACTCCATGGGGCCGAAAGAGGACACCCAGGGCACCTCCTGTCACAGGCCCATCCCCCATCCTAGTCCACAGCCCTGGGATGGCAAGCCCAGGCTTCCCTATTTCTTTTATCTTTTTTTTCTTTTTTCTTTTTGGAGGAGATTAGGGAAAAGGGTTCCTGCTGGAGTCTCTTGGGCAAACTCTTATTACCAGCCACCAAGGCTGGGCTCCTCTGTAGACAGAATGCCAGGCCAGGCAGCTGTGAACTCAGGAGCTCATGTCCTGTTTCTGGCAGCAGGTAGTTTCAGGGTCAGCCCTGGTGACTGACAAGAAGCCAGAGATGTATCTTCACCCACTCAACAGCACTCCACCTTCTGAGCAGCCTGGCACCTCCTGGTCCACTTTCTTCTCTACATTCTCCATACCCTTCTTCCTTTTCAAGGGCAAAAGAGAGGATTTACTGTCTCCTTTGCCCAGGGGTCTCCTGAGCTCCCAGACAGTGCTGTGGTTTTAGGGTTGTTGATATGAATTTCTTGATTTCTGATCTTGGAATGGAACACAATATCCACTTCTAGTTCCAGATCTGGACACTAACTGCAACGCTTCTGCATTCCAGTTTCCTCATAAAGGCATCTGTAAAATGAAGGGAACAGTACCTGTTTCACAACCGTGTTTGCAATTGGTCAATAAACACAGGCAATAGCATTTACATGTTGCTCTCCACATGGCCGGCCCTATCCTAAGCACTAGGTATATATTAACTCATCTTCATCCTTACCCAACCCTATGAGACAGAGGTCATGACCTCCATTTTTCCTAACCTGTACTTAAGGCCCAAGGTCAATAGCTAGGAAGTGAAAAGTTCCAGATAGTCTGGCCTCAGGGCCACTTCCGTTGCCCACCATGCTGTGCTATGCTGGAAGGTAACCTCTAAATCAACTCAAATATACTAGATTTCCAGGGTTGGAGAGGGAGCTCAGTCTGTAACTTGTTTGCCTTAAAAACATGAAGACCTGAATCTGATTCCCCAGTACCCACGTTAAGATGCTCAGCCTACCCATACCTATAATCCCAACACTGGAAAGGCAAAGACAGGAAGAGCCCTGGGGCTCACTGGTTGTCCTCTGACCTTGACATGCACATACATTCACCCACCAGCACACACACACATACACACTCACAGGTGTGTGTGTGTGTGTGTGTATATATATATATATATATAAAATGTATGTGTATATAATGTATATATATATATATATACACATATATATATATAATGTGTGTGTATATATATATATAATGTGTGTATACATACATATATAATGTATATATAAAATGTATGTATATATATATTATATATATATATATATATATATATATAGTATGGCTTGCAGTAAGTCAGTGTTGAACTGTTGCTAAAAATGCCTCTCACTGCTCTAGGGCTGTCACCTGAAAAGGAGAACTGTGCTTTAGTCTCTTCTGACATCATCACTCCCAAGATAAAACAATAAAATAAAAATGGCAGTTTAGGAATGCTGAAGAGCAACAGCGAAACCAGAATGCCTCAGCTAGAAGGAAGGCCTCCTGAGCTCCCAAGGTCAGATGACACAAGTCACTTGAACTCTTCCCTTCTCCACCTACTCAGCTTCTCAAAGCAAGTTATGCCCTGGCTGATGGGCAAAAGAGCTGCTCCTAACCTCCCACTCAACCATCTGCCCATATCTCTTGATCATTGGAACTGACCCTCTGAAGATTGCTGACCCTCCTTTGATCACTAAAAAAGGAGTGAGAGTAGGTGCCCATATAAGAATGACAGCGAGCCAGTCATGGTGGCACACGCCTTTAATCCCAGTACTGAGGAGGCAAAGGTAGGAGGATCACCTTGAGTTCAAGGCCAGGCTGAAACTACATAGTGAATTCCAGGTCAGCTGGAGCTAGAGCGAGACACTATCTCAAAACAAACAAACAAACAAACAAAAACAAACAAAAGAATGACAACAAAATTGTGATGGGGTGGAGGATTGTGACTATGGAAGTGGGTACATGCAAAGCAGAGAAAATCAGAAGAAATCAGGATCTCTCAATGTTCCTGTTTAAGTGGCAGATCACATCTGTTTTATGTGTCAGTAGCCATGTTGAGTTTGTATATAACCTATACAGGTTGCCAATGCAATTAACTTTTTTCATTTACATATACCATCCTTGCACATTCTTTTTTAAATATTTAATTTATTTATTTACTTATTTGAGCAAGACAGAATGGGTGCTCCAGGGCCTCCAGCCACTGCAAATGAACTCCAGATGCATGTGCCACCTTGTGCATCTGGCTTACATGGGTACTGGGGAATTGAACCTGGGTCCTTAGACTTCATAGGCAAGCACCTTAACCGCTAAGCCATTTCTCCAGCCCCAGATTCTTAATATAGCATGCTGAGTTACACAGCTTAGATGCAAACGTGTCTTTCTCCTTTTTTTTGTTTGTTTTTTCAGGTTAGAGTCTCACTCTAGCCCAGGCTAACTGGGAACTCACTCTGTAGTTCCAGGCTGACCTCAAACTCACAGCGATCCTCCTGTTTCTGTCTCCTGAGTTCTGGGATAAAGGCATGTCCCAACTCAAAACGTGACTTTCTGTAGACAAGAGTTCCATGGGCCATACTTTCCTCATCTATGAAATGTAAGGGTTAGACTAGAAGACCTCTAAGTCCTACACATAACATTTTATTATTCTATGAGTTTGATGGCTGGGGAGAGCCTTATCGTTGCTCCATTTAAAAAAACAATCATTTCTGCCAGGTGGGGTGGCTCACACCTTTAATCCCAGCACTCTGGAGGCCAAGGTAGGAGGATCACCATGAGTTTGAGGCCACCCTGAGACTACATAGTGAATTCCAGGTCAGCCTGAGCTAGAGTGAGACTCTACCTTGAAAAAACAAAACAAAACAAAACAAACAAACAAACAAAAACAACAATCATTTCTATGACTGCAGTGAAGAGGAGCCATGTGGCCTGCCAGGGCCTACTCTTCTTTCAGTTATCTTACAGTCAGCATGGGGTTTGGATGTTACCATAAACTTTACACTAATCCATGCCATGCATGGTGAATTGCATGCAATTTGGTGAATTGATTCAGACTCAAACCACTGCTCCCATAGTATGAACTCCAAAGATATTCAGTCAGTCATCTGTGTGCCAGCCAGGGGACTCTCTTCTGGAAAGGATGGCCCAGACTTCCTGAATTTGAGGCTTCTCTAACTTTGGACAACTGCCTAGAGACTTGCCTCTCTCTCCAGGGAGATGTCAGCTTCTTTTAAGACAGCCTACAAGGAAAGAAAAAAATCCTAGAGGACACATGAACTCCACACCATGTTAATCCCTTCTACCTGTGAGTGGGGCCCAGAAGATGTGACTCCAAGTTTCTGGGAGCTGAAGGAGGAAGGACCCATCATATCTGGATGGACAGCAGTAATCCAATCTAGCGAGGCTCAGCCATGATCCCTCCCAGCCTGAGGAAAGTGGGCATGGTTTCCACGTGGACACAGAAGGCTGCTCTGAAGCCATGATGGAGCTCTGGGCAAGAAAGCATTGGGCATTTTTCTTTCTCAGCCCCCTCAGTCTTGCTGGTATTTCCACAACGACTCTAGCTTCTCTCCTACCATCCTATCAGGCAGAGCAATATACTTGGCTACTTGGCACATTCTTACTGATGAACCGGGTTAGGAAGGGGAGGGCTCTGTTGTAATGGTTTCACAGGGGGAAACCCAAGGAGCCTGACTCCACTCATTGCTCATGGCATCATGTCTTCTACCCCAACAGATGCTCTCGTCCTTTCAATACTGTCCCCTAACCTCCAAGACCTCTTGATACCTGGAAGGCTTTGCCACCATGGGGACCGAGGTCTGGGGTCTAGAAGGGGCATGGTCAAGGGTAAGATATCCTTGTTTCAGAATACAGGATGCACTCATGTACACAACCCAAGGCCACAGAGGTGTTACTGGGCTTCACATGCACCCCTTTCTTACATACAGAGCTTCCATCCCAAGGATTGGAGCCTGGCCTGCCTTTAAGCAAGAGCGTGCCCCTCCTAAGCCAGAGGAGATTTCCAGACACCTTGGACACCTCGCCCCAGCAGAGCTGCCTACAACTGGGACTCAGCTGCCCAGCAGCCCGGATGCCTCAGGACCCAGTACTAGGATGTGGGAGATCCACCTCTGTGACATGGAGCAAAACAGAGAATGTTGTTTGTTGTGGATGTGGCTACTCCTGCTGGCAGGATATGGTCAGTCCCTGTCTCCAGGCTTCAGAGATGCCCACACCCCAATACTGCCTATGGGACACCTGGGAGTCCATACCCTGACAAAACTGCCCACCTTAGGACAGACAGGGTGGGCTGCTGCCATGGAACGTCACCCTTCTGTAGGGTGCAGCAGCACTCACCACCAGGCCCTGGGTCTGGCCCCCATTCCTGGCCTAGTCGGCAACTCCTACCTTTGCTGAGCAGCTCCCGGCTCCCATGTGATAGCTCCTCTCAGCTGATGCTTCTCCAAGGCTGCTGAAGCCTGAACCACTGCAGTGAGCGGTGAGAGGCAGCCAGCAGAGCAGGATGCTCAGAAAGCTTCTGGGTCCTAGTGGCCTCCTGCTTCGCACCAATCCCTTGGAGTCACTTCTGGAGCAAACAGCTGGGTCCCAGTGCCCTGGGCAAAGTGCTCAAGAGTGACCTCAGCAACACATACTTCTCTCAGACTGCTTATCCAAAAGTTTCCTGGAATCAGATGATGACAGGCAGAAGAAACCAACCCAATCAATCAGATGAAGAAAAAAGGGTGTGTGGCACTTAATAAGCATGTGACCTTAGGCAAGTCATTTTCAATTTTAGCTTTGGTTTCTTACCTGTTACATAGAATTCTAAGGGAAATGACCCTGCGGTTCCTGATAGCCCTGTCATTGCATGGGTTCTGTGTGACACCAAGACCCAAGGTGCTTTTGTAACATACAGGTCAGTGGAGACACAGGGCCCAAAGATTAGACCTGGAAAATGCTGAACCTTCAGGAGGTGGTCCAAGGTTAAGCTGCATTAGAAGGTAACAAATTTGTACAGCAGATAGTTGAGGGGTAGCAGGCAGGTTGAAAGGAGAGCTGAAGGCTTTGTCTTAAACCTACACTTGCTCCCAGCCACCCCCCAAAATCTCATTATTGGGCTGGAGAGATGGCTTAGTGGTTAAGGCATTTGCCTGCAAAGCCAAAAGACCGAGGTTCAATTCCCCAGGACCCACGTTAGCCAGATACACAAGGGGGCGCACACATTTAGAGTTCGTTTGCAGTGGCTGGAGGCCCTGGCGTGCCCATTCTCTCTCTCCCTCCCTCCCACCCTCTCTCCCTGTCAAATAAATAAAAATAAAATAAAAAGAAATTTGCATTAAAAATCACATTATTACTTCTTAGTCTGTATGTTCATTTGGAATGGAGCTATGAGGGCTTATAAAAATGGGGACCTAATATCCCTAAGCAACCCTATACATCTCCCTGAAGACAGAGTGAGAGCCTGGTTCTCAGCAAGGCCTGGATTGGCCTTTATTTGTAAAGCTGAACAGAGCTGGGAGCATCACCATGAAGCATCACCATAGTGTGATGAACCTGAGGAAGGGAGGTGAGGGATACAGCCTCTCACATGCTCTGGAGAGCATGCTGTTACCCAGGCACCTGACTAATACTGAGATAGGCTCTTTTGTTGTTTTTGTTGTTTTGTTTTGTTTTTTTTTAGGTAGGGTCTCACTCTAGCCCAGGCTGACCTGGAATTCGCTATGTAGTCTCAAGGTGGCCTTGAACTCGTGGTGACCCTCCTATCTCTGCCTCCCAAGTGCTGGGATTAAAGGTGTGTGCCACCACGCCTGGCTTTGAGGATAGGCTCTTAACATGGCAGAACCACAAAGACTTCTGCAGAGCAAGGAATCTACCCTTCCTGAGGCAAAAAGACTGATCAGAGTCCACTGGTCCACACGGTAGAGCCATGAGACTAAACAGGAGATTCAAAGCTGGCTCCAGAGCCTTGTACCCTATCACCTGCCCATTCAACAACTCCTTCTGTCTCAAAAAGGAAAGAGAATTTTAGAAGTGTTCAGTAAGCCAAACTGAAGAGTCATAAAAATCACTAACGCAGAAGGGCAGGTTGGCTATTCCAGGCCCAGGCCAACCACAGAGAAGTAACTGGCCCACCTAAAGCTGATAGAGTGATCTCTGCTACCACCAGATCCCTATTTTTTTAAATCTCATTTTATTTTTTATTTAATTTATTTAATTTATTTATTTATTTATTTTATTTTATGAGGGAGAAAGAGGCAGATAGAGAGAATGGCCACACTAGGGCCGCTAGCCACTGCAAACAAACTGCAGATGCATGTACCACCTTGTGCATTTGGCTTTACGTGGGTACTGGAGAATTGAACCTGGATCCCTTAGGCTTTTCGGGTAAGCGCCTTAACTGCTGTGCCATCTTTCCAGCCCTTTATCTCTTTTTAAAAATAGTTTATTTTGGCGCACATCTTTAATCCCAGCACTCGGGAGGCAGAGGTAGGAGGATCGCCGGGAGTTCGAGGCCACCCTGAGACTACATAGTTAATTCCAGGTCAGCCTGGACCAGAGTGAGACCCTACCTCGAAAAAAAAAAAAAAAAAAGTTTATTTTTGCTGGGCTTGGTGGCACACACCTTTAATCCCAGAACTCGGGAGGCAGAGGTAGGAGGATTGCTATTCGTTTGAGGCCACCCTAAGACTACATAGTGAACTCCAGGTCAGCCTGAGCTAGAGTGAGACCCTATCTAGAAAAACCAAAACATATATATATATATATATATATATATAAATTATATATTTATTTGAGAGAGAGAAAAAGACAGAGAAAGAGAATGTGTGCACCAGGGCCTCTAGCCACTGCAAATGAACTTCAGATGCATGCATCGTCTTGTGCATCTGGCTTTATGTGGGTACGAGGGAATCAAACCTGGGTCCTTTGGCGTTGAAGGCAAGTGCCTTAACTGCTGAGCCATCTTTCCATCTCTTAACTGCTGAGCCATATTTCCTCTCTTTTTCTTAAAAAAATATTTATTTTATTTATTTATGGACATGTCAGGGCCTCCTGCCACTGCAAACAAGTTCCAGATGGATAAGCCTCTTTGTGCATCTGGCTTCACATAAGTACTGGGGAGTAGAATCCAGGCTTTCAGTCTTTGAAAGCAATGCTGTTAAGCACTGAGCCATATCTCCAGGCCCATATTTATTTATTTTATTATTTTATTTTATTTTTTGGTTTTTCAAGGTAGGGTTTCACTCTAGCTCAGGCTGACATGGAATTCACTCTGTAGTCTCAGGGTGGCCTTGAACTCACAGTGATCTTTCTACCTCCACCTCCCAAATGCTGGGATTAAAGGTGTGTGCCTCCATATTTCTTTTTAAAATTTTTTTATTGACAACTTTCATAAGTATAAACAATAAACCATGATGATTTCCTCCCACCACCTCCATTATCCCCCTCCCAATATTTCTCAATCTCTTATGAGTGCCGGGCCCTTACCATACAGCATTTTCAATCCTCATACCAATATTTTTTTTGGGGGGGGAGGTTGAGGTAGGGTCTCACTCTAGCCCAGGCTGACCTGAATTCACTATGCAGTCTCAGGGTGGCCTCAAACTCATGGTGATCCTCCTACCTCTGCCCCCCCCCATCCCTGAGTGCTAGGATTAAAGGCGTGTGCCACAGTCTCATACCAAACTTTGAAGTAATGAATTACTGGCCCCATTTTACAAGTGAGGAGAAGGGTCCACAAAGTAAAGTGACATTCCCTAGACCAAGCTTATCCAAAGTCAAATTTGAGCCCAGATATATATATATATATATGTATATATATAAATATAAATATATTTTTGGTTTTTCGAGGTAGGGTCTCACTTTAGCTCAGGCTGACCTGGAATTCACTATGTAGTCTCAGGGTGGCCTCAAACTCACAGTGATCCTCCTACCTCTGGCTCCCAAGTGCTGGGATTAAAGGCATGCGCCACCACGCCCGGCTTCTGAGCCCTGATATACTTGAAGGCAAGGTGCTTGCTTTATCCTCCTTAACTCCAGAGGCTCTCTGGAGTCCAGATGTGACACTGTGGGCAGGATCCCTTCCAAAGGATTTGAAGAGAACCAGACTAGACATAGGCTCTTTGCAGTAAGGTTATGGAAGAAGCACTAGAAAGTGAAGAAAGCTTAGACTGAGTTTGACCCTACTTGACTGGCTGGGGATAAGGCCTTGGTTTCTGATCTGGCTGTTTGTATATTAGGTGTCTATGAAAAGAGCAAAACCCTTCCCAGTGTAGCTTATGGGGATAAGGAACATATAAAAGAGATTGCTTCTCAGCCGTAGATGAATCAATACAGTTACCATGGCTGGCCACATAGCTGGTATGAGGTCAAGGGCAAAGTCGTGAGCCCTCTTCTTGAAAGCTGTTGGGAACAGGTGTTATGAAAGAGGCTCTAGAGCATCATCCTAGGTGCTAGAAAGTCACCGTGTCTCAGGGAAGAGAACAAAGAACAAGCAGGTGGGCAGGGAAGAAGTGCCAATTTAAGTCTGGTGCAACTGATAATAGGGGTCCTGATAAGTGCAAGGTGAGGCTGATGCTGCTGCTATTACTTAAAAAAAAAGTTGCAGGTCAGCCTGGGCTAGAGTGAGACCCTTGAAAAAAAAATGAAGAGAAAAAAGGGCTGGAGAGATGGCTTAGTGGTTAAAGGCACTTGCCTACAAAGCAAAGGACCCAAGTTCCAATCCCCAGGACCCACATAAGCCAAATGCACAAGGGGGTGCATGCGTCTGGAGTTTGTTTGCAGTGGCTGAAGGCCCTGGAATGTCCATTCTCTCTCTCCCCCTCTTTCAAATAAATAAATAAAATAAAATATATTTAAAAGAAAAAAAACTGGGTGGGTAGGGCTTTAGATGGCTCAGAAATTAAAGGTGCTTGTTTGTTTAGTTCCCCAGTACCCATGTAAAACCAGATGCACAAAGTGTCACATGCATCTAAAGTTTGTTTGCATAGGCAAGAGACACTGGAGCACCCATATTCATTCTCTCTCCCCTCAAATAAATAAATAAAAGCCAGGCATGGTAGCACATGCCTTTAATCCCAGCACTCGGGAGGCAGAGGTAGGAGGATCACTGAGAGTCTGAGGCCACCCTGAGACTACATAGTGAATTCCAGGTCAGCCTGAGCTAGAGCAAGACCCTACCTTGGAAAACCAGCAAATAAATAAATATTTTTTAAAAAATCTATGTATATATGTGTGTGTGCGTGCAACAGTGTCTCTTCCCATTGCAAATGAATGACCATCTGGCTTTACATGGGTAGCTGGGGAATTGAGCCCAGATCGACAGGATTTGCAAATAAGTGCCTTTAACTGCTGAGCCATTTTCCCAATCCCTTGCTACTATTATTTGATGCTTATATTGGAGTTTGGAGTAGCTGTTGACATCACACACCCACATCATCCTGCTAGTCCCTCCATTTATTTATTTACTTAGTTATTTAGTTTTTTTTTGTTTTTATCTTTTTTTAAATTTTATTTTGTAATTTATTTATCTTACTTATTTGAGAAAAAGATAGAGGCAGAGAGAGAGAAAGAATGGGCTGCGAGAGTCTTCAGCCACTGTAAACGAACTCCAGATGCATATGCCACCTTGTGCATCTGGCTTATGTGGGTACCGGGGAATTGAACCTGGGTCCTTTGGCTTCACAGGCAAATGCCTTAACATCTAAGCCATCTCTCCAGCCCTGTTGTTTTGTTTTTTGAGGTAGGGTCTCACTCTAGCCCAGGCTTACCTGGAATTCACTATGTAGTCTCAGGGTGGCCTTGAACTTATCCTACCTCTGCCTCTGGAATGCTGGGATTAAAGGCATGCACCGCCATGCCCAGCTTTTAATTAGTTTTTTGTGTGTGTGTGTGTGAGAGAGAGAGAGAGAGAGAGAGAGCACCACTGAGTTTATTGGGGATAATTACAGAGCACAGGTGAGGGGGCACTAGCAGAAACATGGAAACTCAAAGGCAGCTGCATCACCCAAAAGCCCACCCTATAGGTGACAATTACAGAAGCTGTAGCTCTGGAGCACACTGTACAACTTGCAGGCAGTTCCACTGGTTGGAGAGTCTCCTAGTTAGATTTTTGTTGTTGTTGTTGTTGTTGTTGTGAGACAAGGTCTGGATATGTAGCCTAAGCTGGCCTTGAATTCCTGATCTTCTTGACTCAACCTTCTGAGGACTGGGAATATAGGTATTTCCCATCACATCACATTCAGCCCAATGCCTCCTTCTAGAGTTTAGCTCAACAAGGGAGTGAGAAGACCAAAGTAGAGAAAATGGAGAATGTTCTTCCCATCACATCAGCAATCCCTGGTCCAGTGTGCACACCCAGGACCCCTGTTACAAGTTTGGGGACAGGCCCCCACCCAACAGTGGCATTTGTCTCCTGAGTGTCATCGTGGGACTCGGGACTCGGCGCTGAGGTCTGAGCTATTCATTCTAGACTTACTTTTTGGCACCACCCTATGCACCCTTTCCTGCCCAGGCTGAAACCCTGAAGCTGACCAAGTTCACCTTTGGTTCGTACCTCCTTGGCTCCATAATACTGAACAGCTTTCTAGGTTCCTCTATTCCCCTTCCTAGAGTGCTTCATCCGCTCAGCGGTATCTCGCGTCTTCCTTCTTTGCCTTCTGTCAAAACCTGCTCTCGGGCAAAAGCTTGATAAATCCATTCACACTGATAGCAGCTTAATGTGTTCTCTCTCCCAGGGATATTAACAATTTAACAGGAAACAAAGGGAAGAATCAAAATGTTGGGATTCCAGCACCGACCCAGAGATCCTACAATACAGGCTGCCCAATTCAACTGCCCAATTCAAACTGCTCCTACCAGGCCACACCCAAGCATGCCAGTGCTATATCCTCTCTGCACCCACCTCCATCCGCTGGACACCCAACCCTCCCAACCCAGACGCAGGCTCAGGCTCCAGCTGTTCGGAGCCCCTGTACCAGCACCAGCGCTGTCTGCTTCCCATTCTGCCACCTCCCCTTCCCCCTTCTGGCGGCAGGCTGAGGGGTTGGGGGAGAGACAGGGAAAGCAGAGGTGAGAGCCTTTCTGTTCCCTTTATTCCCCCACAGTCTGGCCCACACCCCCTGCCAGGAGCCGAGATCCAACGGTATATTCAGCATGCAGCTGCCACTGGTCATGTGAGCCCATTGCTAGGTTACAGGAACCCAAAAATAAATCCTTCCCAACCAGATTAGAAACTGGGGGCCTTGGATGAACCAGGCTCAGAAGAATGGCAGAAACATCCACAGCGCATGAGCAGGCGAGGCCATGCTGCCCAGTTCCTCTCCATCAGTCAGCTTCAATCTTGGATTCCACCACCCCCCCCAAAAAAAAATAATAAAAGAGAAAAATTCTAGACAGCTTCTGGTTCTTTTACAACACAATAAATAGGTTTGCGAGTGGAGTGGACCTCCTCACCAGCCTGTTCCTGCACAGGAGTCACTCCAGACCATAGTCACCACAAAGCCACGGTGACCATTTTACTGAGACCCTGGGGAGGGGGCGGGCAATGAGGACCAGCCATCCTGCTTTTCTAGACTGGGGAGGGAGATGTAGCACAAAGCCGGGCCTTTTCACACAAGCAGCCTCAAGCAGTCCTTCCGGTTCATTTCACTAACTCCATTTACAGATGCAGAAACCGAGGCTCAGAGAAGTTAAGTAAGTTCTCAGAGCCACAGAGTTGAGTTACTGGGATTTGAACTCACTCACTCACTAAGACGGGAGATATCTGAGTTTGGAAAAGGACCGGAAGCACAAAAGGGAAGAGGAAGGAGTCCCTAAGAACTGGTCAGTGGGGTGTGATGACTGCCCGTCCTTAATGTGCTCTGAGTCGGCGTGTTGTCTCCACCTGCTTCTACCTCCACATCCGCCAAGCCAGGTGACATCTTATCCAGGCCACAGGCCTCCTTCTCCACGACTAGAGGCTCTGGCCCCTCGGCTGGGAACAGCGTTCAGGATGCAGAATGGCCCCTGCTGCTGAGACCTGGGGAGCAAGCTGACATAGAGTCAGAGAAGCAGACCAAAAGAGTCCTCGGAGGTCAGGGGTGGAGCCCCCTATCCTACAGGTGAACAGATCCCAAGCTTCCAGGTGCTATTTCTTTTTTCTTTGATCTGTCACTCAGGATACCCAGATGTGGCTCAGGGTAACCTGGCGTCCTTCCCAACACCTGCTGCCCTTCCTGAGCCTACCGCATCTCCAAGGCCCTCCCAGTTGCTGTTCTCTTCAGCAAGAGTTCCTCCTCCCTAGTCAGGATCTGAGGCTTACATTGCCCATGGACGCCCTATCTGGATTCTGGCTTCCTGTTTGCACACTCCATCTCCCAAAGCCTCAGAGCATTCCATTCCCACCCCTTTCTGCTCCCAGCAGCCCAAAAGGCAGGCTCCTCTTCACTCCAACACTCTTCTGACAGTTCACTCTGACTGGCCATCCCTTATGTAAAGCTCTGACTAGGAAGTGAGAGGCATACAGAGACTAAACAAACACAGACCTTGCCTCTTGCTGCTTGTATTCGAGAATGACACAAGGCAGGCTGTAAGTGTTGTATCCTTCAAGGGAAAGTCAAACTGCTTCACAGATTCAGAGCAAAAAGTGAAACTTGGGGCTGGAGAGATGGCTTAGCAGTTAAGATATTTGCCTGTGAAACCTAAAGACCCAGGTTTGATTACCCAGTACCCACATAAGCCAGATACAATGTGTCTGGAGTTTGTTTGCAGTGGTTAGAGGACCTGGCATGCCCATTCTCTCTTTCTCTCTCTCTCTCTCTCTTCCTGCCTCAAATAAATAAACCTCTCTCAAATAAATAAAATATTTTTTAAATCAAAAAAAGAAAAGAAAAAATGAAACTTCTCCGTGAGGGTAGCTAGGAAGTTTCATTAGGGAAATGGCAGAGTCTTAAAGGAAGGGTAGGATTTTATTTTATTTTTAATAATTTTTTACTGACAACTTCTATACTCACAGACAACAAACCATGATAATTCCCTCCTCTCCACCACTTCCCCCTTCACAACTCCACTCTCCATCATATCCCCTCCCTCTCTCTGATAGTCTCTCTTTTAATTTGATGTCATCATCTTTTTTTCCTATTATGAGGGTCTTGTGAAGGTATTGCTAGGCACTTCAAGGTCATGGATATTAAGGCCAATTTCTGTCTGGACAGTTGCATTGTAAGCAGTCCTACCCTTCTTTTGGCTCTTACATTCTTTCTGCCACCTCTTCCACAATAGACCCTGAGCTTTGGAGGGTTGTGATAGAGATGTTTCAGTGCTGAGCACTCCTCTGTCACTTCTTCTCAGCACTTTGGTGCTTTTTGGATCATCCCAGTGGTCACCACCATATGAAAAGAGAAGCTTCTCTAACTAAAAGGGAGAGTAGTGTTAATATATAGATATGAACATTAAGTGAAATGCTTATAGGGCAGTTTGGTGAGCCAGACACAAGCAGGCATTACACTCCTAAGGCTTATGACCTACCCCGCCATAGGGTTTTGATTAGGTTTTCAGTACCAGGCATGTATTCCCTCCCAATATTTTTAAATATATATATATATATTTTTTTTATTTTTCAAGGTAGGGTTTCACTGTAGCCCAGGCTGACCTGGAATTCACTCTGTAGTCTCAGGGTGGCCTCCAACTCACAGTGATCCTCCTACTGTTGCCTCTCAAGTGCTGAGGTTAAAGGCGTGTGTTACCACGCCCAGCTCAATAATTTTTAAAAATTAAAATCATTATTAATATACATCTTTCAATTGATACATAACATATTTATGAAGCATAAACGTGGCCTTTTGATATATGTAACCAATGTGTTAATGATCAGATCAGGGTAATTGATATACCCATCACTAAAAACATTTATCGTTTCTTTTTGCAGGGAACATTCAGACTTGTCTTAGTAGCTACTTCTGTTTTATGTGTGTGGTTCAGGGGGTCAGTGTGTGTGTGTGTGTGTGTGTGTGTGTGTGTGTGTGTGTGTGTGTTCTAGAGGTCAACCTCAGTTGCCATTCCTCAGAACACTAAATTTTCTCTTTCTTTCTTTCTTTCTTTCTTTCTTTCTTTCTTTCTTTCTTTCTTTCTTTTTTTCTTTCTTTCCTTCGTTTTTAGTTTTCCAAGGCAAGGTCTTGCTCTAGCTCAGGCTGACCTGGAATTCACTTTGTAGTCTCAGGGTGGCCTCAAACTCACGGCGATCCTCTACCTTTGCCTCCCAGGTGCTGGGATTAAAGGTATGTACCACCATGCCTGGCACACATCTGACTTTTTTTTTTTTTTTTTTTGTATTTGAAAGAGGCAGAGAGAGGGAGGGAGAATGGGCATGCCAGGGTCTCCAGCCACTGAAAACAAACTCCAGACACATGTGCCACCATGTGCATCTGGCTTACATGGGTCCTGGGGAATCAAACCTGGGTCCTTTGGCTTTGCAGGCAAGCACCTTAACCACTAAACCATCTCTCCAACCCACCTCTGACTTTTATTTTTTAAGGTTTAGAGAGACTTTATTAAATTAAGAGGGAAAGAGGAGGAGGTACAGGAGGTGAGAGAAAGGGAAGCAGATAGAACGAATGGGCATGTCAGGGCCTCCAGCTGCTGCAGACAAACTCCATATACATGCACCATCTTGTGCATCTGGTTTGTGTGGGTCCTAAGGAATTGAACCTGGGTACTTAGGCTTTGCAGACAAGTGCCTTAATTGCTAAGCCATCTCTCCAGCCCCACATCTGACTTTTTTTTTTATTTGAGAGAGACAGACAGAGAGAGAGAGAGAGAGAAAGGAAGAAGCAGAGAGAGAATGGGTGTGCCGGGGCCTTTTCAGGCGCTGTGAACAAACTCCAGATGCATGTACCCCTTGTGCGCATGTGCAACGTTGCGCACCTGTGTCACTTTTGTGTCTGGCTAAACGTGGGACCTAGAGATTTGAACAAGTGTTCTTAGGCTTTGCAGGCAGGCACCTTAACCACTAAGCCATCTCTCCAACCCCCCACTTTTAACTTTTTGACTTTTTAGAATGAGTTCTGGAGATCTAACTTGGATTCTCATGCTTACACAGCAAGAACTTTACTGAAGGAGCTATCTCGCCAGCCTTTGTTTTGTTTTGCGATAGGGTCTCTGGTAGGCCAGGCTGGCCTTGAATGTGATATATAGCTGAAGCTGGCCTCAAACTCTCAATCCTCCTGCCTCCGGCCTCAGCCTCCCAAGTGACATAGTGACTCCTGTATGGGAGCAGTGAAAGGAGGAGGCTGTTGTAGTCACCTTCCTGTTGCTGGCACAAAGCACCTGACCAAAAGACCTGATAGGAAGAAAGAATCTATTTTTGGTATGAGCAGAGGCTGGGCATCACCTCTGCCACAGGAAGTGGAAAACAGCAGCGAGAGAGTGAGCCACACACTGGCAAGAGGAAGCTGGCTATAACACCAATAAGCCTGCCTACAATAAAACACCTCCTCCAGCAGTGATCCAATTCCCAAACTGCCACCAGCTGGGGACCTACCATTCAGAACACATGAGTTTATGGGAGACACCTAATTTAGACCACCACAGAGGCTGAGGAGGAATGTGGTCCAGGAGGAAAGAGCAGGCCTACCTAACAAACCATGGTGAATAATGAGTTCAAGAAATATCAGGAGCTGGGCGTGGTGGCGCACGCCTTTAATCCCAGCACTCGGGAGGCAGAGGTAGGAGGATCACCTTGAGTTCAAGGCCACCCTGAGACTACATAGTTAATTCCAGGTCAGCCTGGGCCAGAGTGAGACCCTACCTCGAAAAACCAAAAAAAAAAAAAAAAGAAAAAGAAAAGAAAAGAAAAAAGAAATATCAGAAGGGGGGCTGGAGGGATGGCTTAGCAGTTAAGGTGCTTCCTGCAAAGCCAAAGGACCCAGGTTCGATTCCCCAGAACCCACATAAACCAGATGCACAAGGGGACACATGCATCGGGAGTTCATTTGCAGTGACTGGAGGCCCTGGTGTGCCCATTCTCTCTCTCTCTCCCTTTCTTTCTCAAATCCATAAATAAAAATAAAATATTTTTTTTAAAAAGAACTATCAGAAGGGCTGGAGAGATGGCTTAGCAGTTAAGGCCCGTGAAGCCTAAGGACCCAGGTTGACTACCCAGTACCCACATAAGCTAAATAGATGCACAAAGTGGTGCATTTGTCTGGAGTTTGTTTGCAGGGGCTAGAGGCCCTGGAGTGCCCATTCTCTCTATCTGCCTCTCTCCCTCCCTCTCTCTCTCAAAATAAATAAACAAAATATTTCTTTAAAAAATATCAGGAGGGCTGGAGAGATGGCTTAGTGGTTAAGGCGCCTGCCTGCTAAGCCTAAGAACCCGGTTCCAATCTCCAGGTCCCATGTTTAGCCAGATGCAAAGTGACGCAAGGGCGCAATGCCGCACTTGACCACAAGGGGGCGCACACATCTGGATTTCGTTCCCAGCAGCTGAGAGACTTCTGGCACGCCCATTCTCTGTCTCCCTCTCCCTCTCTGTCTGTTTCTCTCTGTGTCTCTCTCCAAAAATAAATAAAATTTAAAATATTTTTAAAAAATATCAGGAGCCAGGCATGGTGTTGCCTGCCTGTAATGCTAGCACTCTGAAGCTGAGGCAGGAGGATTATAAATTCAAGGCCAGCCTAGACTACACAGCAAAGCTTTGCCTCAAAAGAAAGAAAAAAGAAAGCAACTCTCAGGGCGCTCTGTGCTGTCCACATGCAGAAGAAGAAACTACAGGTAGGAAAGAAGTGAGGATAGAGAGGTAGGGTTACAGGATTGTGGGAGGCTTGGCAAGCCAGGCTAAGAGGCCAAACTGGGGGCTGGAGAGATGGATTAATGGTTAAGGTACTTGCCTGCAAAGCCCAAGGGCCCATGTTCAACTCTCCAGATCCCACATAAGCCAAATGCACAAGGTGACACAAGAGCAAGGTCGCACATGCCCACTAGGTGGCACACACATCTGAAGTTCTGTTGCAGTGGCTGGGGCCCTGGTGCACCATTCTCTCTAAATAAATAAATAAATAAATAAATAAATAAATAAATAAATAAAGCCAAACTGGGAGGTCAATGTTAACAAAACGATGTCAGCAGGAAATATGGAGCTACAGATGTCATCATCTCTAATGATATTAGTGAGTTAATGGTTAACTATTTACCGAGCCCACACGTTCCAGTATCAAAGGGACTGAACTAGACACTGGGAATTTTCCTGGTCATTGAGGCCCAGAGGGAGGAACACAAAAGCATTTATGTCATGAAGGAGCTAGAGCCTGGGAACTTAAGAAAAAGGACAGGTCAGATTGAACTCAGAGGAAAGGGCAGGTCAGAAGGGAGGAGATGGAGATCAAATGATATCAAGTTTCCAGGTGGGGCTTTCAGAGCATTGCTCAAGGTACCTGTGTGCAACCTGCAAGTCTATTTTGGGAGAAGGAGGCGAAGGTGGGCAGAGGGACAATTTGAGTACCTGGAAATTCTCCCTACAGATTCCTGGCATCCTGAGATGCTGCCCAGCCTGATCTGCAGGGCTGTGGTAATCTAAGCCACTCAGCTGAGCATTCCAGCCTGGGATGCCCAGTTCAAGACCAACTTCCTTAGCTGCAGCCTGAGAACAAACTGAGTTTCCAACTTCAGGAAACCAAAACATTCCCAGATGCCTGGTCTCTCATTCTCGGCATGCCTCTGCTCTGTCTCTGGGTAGGACAAGGTAGGAAAGCCTGCCTCTTCCCTCTTCAGCCTGAATGCTGCTAAGCCCAGTGACCCAGGCCTCCAAAGTTCTGTCCATGCACTCCTGGCCTGCCTGAAGAAGGACCACACTTAGCTCAGCTCTGATGCCCATCCCACCACTCTCCTAGGCTCAGCACCCTCAAGGGCTTCTTAGGGAAGGAGCACTGACTTGTGACTGTCTCCTCACTGAAGGCTGAGAGAGTGAGAGAAAGAGGCAGAGAGAAAGAAAGAGAGAGAGAGAGAGAGGGAGAGAATGCGTGCACCAGGGCCTCCAGCCACTGCAAACAAACTCCAACTCCAGACACATGAGTCCCCTCGTGCATCTGGCTTACGTGGATCCTGGAGAATCGAACGGGGATCCTTTGGCTTTGTAGGCAAATGCCTTAACTGGTAAGCCATCTCTCCAGCCCCTCCCCTGCCTTTTTGGTGGCCTGTCTTGCAGAAGTTATCTTGGAAGGGTCCGAATCAGTCTTTCACTTGGGGCAAGTGTTCCCGGATGAAGAGGACCTAGATGAGAAAGGACTCAGCTGCTCTATGTCAGGGAACCCAGGCTGCATTGACAGACATGTGCCACAGGGGGACAGTGTTGGCCACAGACCTGCGAAGTCACTGCAGTCTCTAGTGACTGGCTTCCTGTCTACTCCCCACCAGCTTTTTTCATCCTGGGGATTTGTAGTCTTGTGGGCCTCGACCTTTTTACACTGCCACAAGCTCAGTTTAAAAGGCCAAACAGAAAAGGCTGGGCGTGGCGGTGCACGCCTTTAATCCAAGCACTCGGCAGGCAGAGGTAGGAGGATCACCGTGAGTTCAAGGCCACCCTGAGACTATATTGTGAATTCCAGGTCAGCCTGAGCTAGAGCCAGACCCTACCTTAAAACAAAACAAAACAAAACAAAACAAAACAAAACAAAACAAAACAAAACAAAACAAAACAAGGCCAAACAGGAGGTCCATGGCTCCCAGAGAAAATCCTGCTCCTAGGCGTTGTGAGGCAGATCCTACAGACTGAGGTCTCGGCTGCAGCCCACACTGGACAGTGCAGAGTGGAAGAAAATGGTGGGCTTGTGGGGGGGCCTCTCCTAGCTTCTCTGAGCCCCATCTTCAAATGGAGTTGAACTGGGACTCCTGACCTTCTCTGAAGTCCTTTCCTCCCTGGGTTTTGAGAATCTGAGTCAGTGGCCACAGTCCCTTGTGTGGCTTTTCTTCCAGAGCCCTGACAAGTTCAAAAGCTCAGAGTCTTGACGGGTGTGGGGAGGGGTGGAGGTGGGAGAGGAAATGGCAGTGGACACTTCTGATCTCTGCAAACCGGCCATTCTTCTTGGAATCCCAGTTGGGCAGAAATTCAGTTGTAGGACTGAGAAGAAAGAGGTGACAGCAGAAGGACCCGCTAAAGGACTGCATCTGTTGTGTTTGTGTTTGATGGTATGAACGGTAGAAGGACTGAAGCCTCATGGAAAAATGTTTCCTCCCTAGCCCAGGTTACCCAAAAAACCATGGGGCCATATTTGACTACCTTGAATTAGCAGCTATAGAAAATTTGGACACCCCCCCACACACACACTTCCCTCCAAGTCCTCCCTCTTCCAGGACTATGCTAATGGCACCTTCTCTATTCCCCACATTCCTCTGACTCCTGGTCTTAGCTCTCTGTCAGACCCTCATTCCACAGGGCACAGCCCACATTCTTTTAAAAAAATATTTAATTTAAATTTATTTATTTGAGAGAGGGGAGGAGAGGGAGCGAAAGGGAGAGAAGGGGCACGCCAGGGCCTCCAGGCTGTGTAAAGGAACTCCAGATACATGCACCACCTTGTGTATCTGGCTTATGTGGGTCCTGGAGAACGAAACCTGCCTGGGTCCTTTGGCTTTGCAGGCAAGTGCCTTAACTGCTAAGCCATCTCTCCAGGCCACAGCTCACATTCTTAATTCTAGGGGAGGCGGACCCATCACCCTTTCTCTAGACCAGTTCCTGCCCACTCACCCACAGCTGTTTTGACACCTGAGCCATTCTCTCTCAGTCCCTGAAATTTCACACCAGGCCCCTGGACATTCTTTGCCAGGCACCTCAGCTTCCGTGGTGAGGCATCTGATCTGACACCTGGGGCCTGACCCTCTAAGCACAGGGTGTGTCTGGGTTCTTTTCTCTCACCTCCCTGTTCTTCTTTCATGTCCTGTTTTTCTCGCTTTCTCTGCTTCTATTCAGTTTCCCTCCTTTGATTCTCATTCTCTTGCTCCTTCCCTTCTCTCTCCCCCTCTCCTTTGCTCTCTGTCTGTGCTTCTCAGAGCTCTCTGATTCTCAGGAACCTCTTGGCCAATGGTCTCTGCCCCCCCACCCAACTACCCTCAATGTACACCTTTCACTTGCCATCTCTCTCCCTACCCTCACTTCCCCCTCTGCAGTGAGTACACCGAGAAGCTGATCCATCCCTCCATGGACTGAGGGTATAAATAGCAGAGGGAGGCTGGGCTAGCAGCCAAACTTGCCTCCAGTCTCTTCCTTGCAGCCTGGAGCTTGGCCATCCGGGACCTATAGTGGGGAGGGTCCTGGACAGTGCCTCAGGCCTAGGGAGGTGGTGGTGGGGGGCGAATCAGGGTTGAAGGCCACTGCACAAAGTGATAGATTGCACGCAGGGGGAAGGGGGTGACAGCAAGCTAAAGGAGTTGGGCCATGTCATGTTCTGGCTAGCTTCTCCACCTCCCCGCCCTCCCCCGCCCCCCCCCAACACGGTCTGTAGTCCCAACATCTTCTGCTGGAAAAGAAGCTTTAAGCCAGAAACTCTCCCAAGGGCCTTGCCCACTCCTCCAGGGCACAGATGCAGGGGCCCAGGTGGCTGCCAGCAGACAGCAGCTGGGGACTGGAGTGGAAGTGGCGCCCTCAGGAAACAGGCCACACTTTCACCCCAGCCAGCTCCCCAGCCTAATTAGAGACCAGAACGGCATTGATCGTCCCTGAGCTCATTATGTCACAGCTGGGGAACAGCTGGCCAGTCTTTTCCAGGCCATTAGCTGCGCCATGAAGTGGAGAAAGGGAGGGGGTGAGCAAGCAGGATCAATACCCTGTCTGTGTGTGGGGGAAGCGGCCTGGTGGCTGCCTCCCCTGGCACGCTGGGCTGTCTTTCTCTCTGGGGCTGTCTGCTGCTCACGTGGGCAGAGGTCTTTGGAGTTCCCACGTCCCAGCTCAGCTCCTCTCCGTTCCATTCCGGAGCCTACAGAGATGGACTCATGGCTTTGGGCCAATGCGGACCTGGGGCAGGGGACCCTGGGAGCTTTATCTCTCAGGGTACCAGGAAGGGAAAGGCTCCGATTACCTACCCTGTCCCAGAGGGGACCTTAGAAGTCCAGACCCTCTGCACCCCCACAGCAAGATGACACCTAAGGCAGCTGTTTCTCTTGGCCCCAAGCCACCTCTATGTCAAGTCCCTGGGCTCATCTGGGGTTTGGTTTCCTGGGGGGGTGGGAAATGGTAGGGGATCCTCTGACCCTTGGGGAATGGAGATGCTGAAAGAGGGAGGGGAGAGATGACAGTTCTCACTAACTTGGTCTCTGGTCTGGGCAAACAGTGGCTCAGTTGGGTGGCATGCCTGGCAGGTGTCTATGCCACCTGCTCCCAGGAGTCCCTGTCTGAAGGAGTCCAATGTTACTTAAGGGACCAGCCTTTGCTTATAGGGTTATAAAGTGACTAAACTGGATGGCACCTCTAAAATATCCCAGGCTACCCTTCTCATTTTATGTCAGGAGAGAAACAGCTTTAAAAAAGCCTTGAACTCCCAGACCATCCTGAGACTACATAGTGAAGTTCAGGTCAGCCTGGGCCAGAGTGCAACCCTACTTCCAAAAACAAAAACAAAAAACAACAACAAAAAAACTCCATCATGCCTGGCTGATTCTGCTACCGAATGCTCATTTCATTTCTCTCTTGCCCACGTTCTATATTGTTTTTTGTTTGTTTGTTTGGCTTTTTGTTTTTGGTTTTGTTTTGTTTGTTTTTTTCGAGGTAGGGTCTTACTCTAGCCCAGGCTGACCTGGAATTCACTATGTAGTGTCAGGGTGGCCTCGAGCTTACAGCGATCCTCCTACCTCCACCTCCCAAGTGCGCCACCATGTCCAGCTATTACTCATTTATTTTATTTAATTTATTTTTTATTTTATTATCATTATTTTTTGTATATTGTTTTAATGTAGCCCCAAGGTCTCTCAGGCACATATCTTTGGGCTGCTGACAGAGGCCAGGAGAGCGGTAGGCCTGCTAGCTCCTGTCCACACACTACTGGGCATGACTACAAAAAAACAGCACCAGTTGCTGCATTCCCAGACAGTGTCCCCCATCCCACTGAACAGAGGCCAGGCTGTGTGCAGCACCCTGGGCTCCTCCAGATCTCCACAGTAGCCTTTGTTTCCAGAACTAGCAGTAAATAAAGCATCAGTCAGTGGTCTGAATTCCAGACTTGAGCTTCATGGGTGTGTGTGGGGGGAGGGGGCAGGCAGCTCCAGCCATGAAGAGCCAGCACACAGATCTAACTAGAGGTAGGATGGGAAGGGCAGATGGGCCCTTAGAATTTGTTTTTTGTGCTGCAGGTGGTGATGAGGCTGTGTCCACTGGAGGAGAGGCTTTTCTCAAAGACACCCACAGGCCAATTGGAGATCAGGTTTCCCAACTCCCTCCCTGGTGGTCCCATTGGCCCATTTCACCCAGGGACCTCAGCTCCCCCCCAAAAAAAAAAAACAATAAACAACCTCCCTTCTCAGATTTCTTAGAACAGTGGGGAGACCTAGGGCTGTCTAAGGCACATTGGTCACACTACCGCCACTAGACATGCCTGTGCTCTGGTGAGCTTCTGTCAAGTCAAGAGAAGCTGCTACCCAGGGTGGGTGGAGCAGAGACTGTCTGGGCTCCAGAGCGTCTGATGCGGAGCCATCTGTCTGTCTGGGTCCATGCAGTGTTCAGGGCAGAAGGAGCCTGGTGGTAACTTGGCTTCGCCACAACTCCCTCCAGCCTGGGACATAGGGATGGTAGGGGCGCTGGAAGCCAGGGTTGCTCCTTGGGCCTGCCTTCTGAGGAAAAAGCATGTGTGCAGGAGTGAGAAGATGACACAGCGACAGGACTGGGAATCGGGAAGGGCACATAAGTGAGTTCTGGGCCAGCTTCCTGAGGCCGTTGGCCGCCAGCCCCACCTTCATTTTTTTTCTCTTGGCTCCAGAGCAGGAAGTGACAGCCTCAAGCAATGGGGACTAAGATGCTGAACCCCTGTGGTTTGAGCTGGAATGTGGAAGATGGGAAGCTTGTTAGACAGTATGGAAAGGGAGCCACAGCATAGGATGTTTCAGGGCCAGAGATCTGAGAGTGAGAGTCTCATGATAGGAAAGGAGAGCTATGGGAAGCCAAGGACACCAGAAACAGAACCTCTGAGGTGGGGGGGGAAGGAGGGGATTGCTAAAGTCCTCACTTTATGGCCCATGGGTGCCCTTTATTAGCCACGGGGAATCCCCGATCTGATCAGAGTAAGTCCTGGTGTGTGAACTGTGACAAGCAGCAGCTGCCTCCCAGGTTGCTGTGACTCTGAGGCTCACTTGAGGAAATGTCAGAGAAAGGATTTGGGAAGTGATCAGACCTCAGTGGTGATTTTCATGACCCCACACTGCTCACGTGACTGCGTGATGATCTATGGCTTGTGGCCTTTAGGGATCCCGCTTCCTAAACTGCCAAAGTGGTTTGCATCATAACACTGTGTACACAAGTATTTTTGTCATGAGTGACAGAAACAAAGGGGCTTTCCTTCTAGAAGGGACTACCCAGGCCACATGAGCAGATGTTTATGAATCTATAGCAGCAGGCTGATCAGTCCCCACAAGGTCTCTTCTCACAGAGATGCACTGGAAACTTAGGCCTCTAAGACCAGTACACATGTGCACCTGCCTGCATGCATACAAATACATACTCCATTGCCAACCCTGGTGGCTGTACCAATGGTGCCTCTTTCTAGGACTGAGGTGTCCTTACTTCTCAGTCCATAAGAGGAGCATCTCTGAGTGTGACAACATGGAGGTGGTATCTTGATGATGAAGAACTAAGAGAGGTGGGGCTGAATCTCTGCATTTATTGGTTGTAGTTTCCCAAAGTAAAGTTACTACTATGCGCTGGGCATGGTGGCACACGCTTTAATCCCGGCACTGGGGAGGCAGAGGTAGGAGGGTCACTGTGAGTTTAAGGCCAGCCTGAGACTACATGGTGAATTCCAGGTCAGCCTGGACTAGAGTGAGACCCTACCTCGAAAAAAAAAAAAAGAAAAAGATACTACTATGAAATATTTGCTGCCATGTTTGATGACTTACAAAACTCTGTTACATATATTTACAATTGTTATTATTATTTAAGGCACATGTCATTCTTGTGAGGACAGTACCATCAGAAATGTGTAACAGCTTTTTACAAACAATCTAGGTGACAATCAGGACCCATTCTGTCATTGATTCCAACCCTGTTCATCCACTATGACACTCTACTTCTCACTGCTGTTAACTTTCAGCTCTTATATGTCTTTACTGCCAGAGTCTAAAAATACTGTTTGCTGCAAAGGTTTTTTTTTTTTTTTTTTTTTTTTTTTTTTTTTTTTTAAATTTGAGAGAGAGAGAGAGAGAGAGAGAATGGGCACGTCAGCAGTCTCTCAGCTGCTGTGAGCAAACTCCAGAAGTGTGCACCCCCTTGTGTGCATGTGCGACATTGCACTCTTGTGTCACTTTTGTGTCTGTCCAAACGTGGGACCTGGAGAATCTACTGGGGGTTCTTAGGCTTCACAGGCAGTTGCCTTACCACTAAGCCATCTCTCCAACCCGCAAATGTTTTTTTTTTTAATTTAAATTTTATTTAGTTGAGAGAGAGAGAGAGAGAGAGGAGGCAGAGAGAGGGAGAGTGAGAAAGAATGGACATACCAGGGCCTTCAGCCACTGCAAACAAACGCCAGAAACATGCGCCACTTTGTGCATCTGGCTTATGTGGGTCCTGGAGAATCAAACCTGGGTCTTTTGTCTTTGTGGGTAAGTGCCTTAACCACTAAGCAATCTCTCCAACCCCCCTGAAAATGTTTTTAAATCTTTCATCTTGAAATTGTTTCAAATTTAATGAAAAGTTGCAAAGAGCTGGGTGTGGTGGTACACGCCTTTAATCCCAGCACTCAGGAGGCAGAGGTAGGAGAATTGCCATGAGTTCAAGGCCACCCTGATACTACATAGTTAATTCCAGGTCAGTCTGGGCCAGAGCGAGACCCTACCTCGATAAACAAAACAAAACAAAAAAAAGTTACAAAGAATTCCTGCATACCTTTCACTCAATTTGATTGTTGCTTTATGTCTCAGTTTTGCCATTCTTGTCCCTTTTAATATTTTATTTATTTATTTATTTATTTATTTATTTATTTATTTATTTGAGCGAGAGAAAGAGAGAAAGAATGGGCATGCCAGGGCCCCTAGCCACTGCAAATGAACACCAGACGCATGCCCCTCCCCTTGTGCATCTGGCTTATGTGGGTTCTGGAGAATTGAACCAGGATCCTTTGGCTTTGCAGACAAATGCCTTAACCACTAAGCCATCTCTGGAGCCCCCATTCTTGTTCCATTGTCTCTCTGTTTCTCTCTGTGTCTTTATCTTTCTCCCTCTCATTTTATATACATTATATATATATATATTTATATACATATATCTACATACACACACACACACATATATATAGAAAGAGAATGTGTGTGTGTGCATAGGCACATGTGTGTATGCATAAATGCAATTTCTTATGCATTGGACAGTAAATTTTAGACATGATGCCCTATTACCCCTAATATTTCAGTATGTATTTTATATATAAACAAAGACATTCTGCATAGCCACAGTACATCATAATGAGGAAAATAACCTTAATACAAAACAACCATCCATATAGATGGCTCAGCAAGCAGTTAAAAGCACTTGCTTGGGGGCTGGAGAGATTGCTTGGTGGTTAAGGTGCTTGCCTGCAAAGCCAAAGGACCCAGGTTCATTTCCCCAGAACCTATGTAAGACAGATGCACAGGGTAGCGCATGCATCTGGAGTTTGTTTGTAGTGGCTGGAGGCCCTGGTACACCCATTCTCTCTCTCTCTGTCTCTCAAATAAATTTTAAAAATTTAAAAAAGGCACTTGCTCGGAAAACAGCCATCTAATCTAGAGTTGATTCAAATCTTACTGATCGTCCTAATGATGCGTTTACAGGTCCAGGCTTCAATCCACATCTAGAATCATGTGCTGCATTTAGTTGTCTTTTTAATCTCCTTAAATCTGGGATAGTTGTTCCCTGCTCTTCATTATCTGGAATTTTGTTTTGTTTTGTTTTTTGGGTTTTCCGAGGTAGAGTCTCGCTTTAGCCCAGGCTGACCTGGAATTCACTATGTAGTCTCAGGATGGCCTCAAACTCATGGTGATCCTTCTACCTCTGCCTCCCAAGTGCTGAGATTAAAGGCATGCACCACCATGCCCAGCTTTTGGAGTGTGAGAGTGTGTGTGTGTGTGTGTGTGTGTGAGAGTATATCCCAGTTTGCAAAATGTCCCTCACTCTGCATTTGACTGATGTTGCATCAGTGAGTGGATTCAGGTTATGCAATTCTGACAGGAACACAACCAAAGTAATGCTGTCCTCTCAGGTCATCTTAACAAGAGGTACACAGTGTTGGTTTGTCCCATTACTTCAAGTGTTAGCTTTGGTCACTTGTTTAAGATGATGTCAGCCAAGTTTTCCACTACAAAGTCAATAAGTATTGTGTACTTACCAATTAGTAAGTATTTGTGGAGAGATACTTTGAGGCTGTGTAAATATCTTATTCCTCATCAAATTTTCACTTACTGGTTTTAGCATCCACTGATGACTCTTGCCTAAATCATTTATTACTATGATGGTTGCCAAATGGAGATTTTCTAGTTTGATCCTTTTTTAAATTTATCAATTGGCACTCTGTTGTGAGATAAAGGCTTCCCTCTTCCCTTTACTTATTTATGGATGACTCAATCCGCTTATATTTTACTCAATGGATTACAACCTAATACAAACGTCATTTGCTTTGATGTCCCAGATTTGATTTGTGAGCACACCTTCAGGTCGAGTTCTCTATCCTTTGATAAGTTGACGTCACTCAGAGTGTCCTCGATTTCTTCTCATACGAGATGTTCCAAGCTTGTTTCTAGGCTGATCAGTCCTAATATTTATTTATTTAGGGAAGTGAGGCCAAGACGATCTGGGTGCTTGATATTCTTGTTGCTATTCCTTCTCATATCTTTCAGAAAGAACACACAATGAGTGCCCACATTGTGATATACATATTTGCACATACACATGCACCTATGTCTACTAATATTATAAACATGACTTGGAAATAATCCCTCACTTCTAACCTGACGCCACAGGGCTCAGTCTCTTTCCACATATATAACTTCTATCAGTAACTAGGAGAAACAGGTTCCCATCCTCAGTACATCGTCTGTTTGTTCACTCTCTTTGCTTATCATCTATCTACTGCTCATACTGCCCTAGGCTCACCAAACATGCATGTTGGGCAACCAAATCATGGTCCTGGCCACACTGACTCCATCCAGGCCAAAGGTAAGGGGAGAGGAAAGACATGTTCTATGGACTTACTGAAAAGTCCATTTTCATTGAAATCAACTCCACTATCATCCCAACACTTATCATATCACTGTATCATATTTATTCCAGCTCCTTTACTAATAGAGTGACACAGCTGGTATCTATGAAGTGAATGCTAGATGACTTAATTTTAGATTAATTTGAGAAGTGCACGTTTACATATTCAATCTGCATCTTCAAAGCTCAGTCATAATCTGTTCTATTTTATATCATGCCAACTCAGATGAAGAAGTAGATATTCTTTTTTTAAAAAATATTTTATTATTTATTTATTTGAGAGAGAGAGATACAGAAATAGGCGGGGAGAGAGAGAGAGAGAGAGAGGGAGAGAGAATGAGTGCGCCAGGGCCTCCAGCCACTGCAAACGAACTCCAGATGCATGCACCCCCTTGTGCATCTGGCTTACGTGGGTCCTGGAGAATCAAGCCTCGAACCGGGGTCCTTAGGCTTCATAGGCAAGCGTTTAACCGCTAAGCCATCACTCCAGCCCCAGAAGTAGCTATTCTTTGTCATACTGATAGATTCAGAAACAAAATTTTAAACAATGTGTGTTAGAGACTGACTGGTTGCTTACTAAACTATTTCCATTTACCTCCTGTGTGCAGAGGTTGACTACATTTCCCAGCCTCCTTTGCAATCTGATGTGGTCATATGGCCAAATTTTAGCCAGTGGGATATGGTAGAAATGATGAATGTCATACTTGTAGACTTGACCCATAAAACCTTCTCTGTAATCCTGTATGAACCCCATATCTTCCTGCAGGTGTTGACTTAATACAGAAGATCTCATGGAGAATTCCAAAGCCTGTACAGTGAGCAGAACCACTAACAGACAGTGCTGGTTCCCAGATTCACCCCGTTTAAAAGGCCATCAGCTGCATACCTTCATTAAACTACTATGCGACTTGTATTGAGATAATAAGCCAGTGAGATTTGGGAGTTATTGATTAGCTCACCCTAACCAATGCAGAAAGTAAGCAAGTTATCCAAGGATACCATTTAGAAGTAACAAAGCATGATGTTACATCAGACCAGGTCATATGCACTCGGACCTTGGAGAGGCTCTAACCATATCTTTCAAAATCTTACTATTTCAAAAGCCATTCCCCCCCCCCCGGAGTCTAAGTCTGACATGAGCATGGCTGCTCTTTTCTCCTCCTTTTCCTAAGGGATCTATGACCCAGACGCTCCACATCCTTCTTCCAGGTATGATTTTTTTCATGAAATTGTCTTCAGCAGATGAAAACATGTACTTTGGGACTAGAGAGATGGCCCAGTGGTTAAAGGCACTTGCTTGCAAAGTTTAACAACTTGGGTTCGATTCCCTAGTACCCATGTAAAGCCAGATGGACAAAGTGCATGTATCTGGAGTTTGTTTGCAGTGTCTCTGCTTGCCAATATATATGTATTGGTTTTTCTGAGGTAGAGTCTTGCTCTAGACTAGGCTGACCTGGAATTCACTATGCAGTCTCAGGTTGGCCTCAAACTCATGGCGATCCTCCTACCTCCACCTTCCAAGTGCTGAGATTAAAGGCATGTGCCACCACACTCAGCTAAAAATATTATTTTAAAAAGAAAATATCTGAAGCCAGGCATGGTGGCGCATGCCTTTAATTCCAGCACTCAGGAGGTGGAGGTAGAAGGATTGCCCAGAGTTCGAGGCCGCCCTGAAACTACATAGTGAATTCCAGGTCATCCCAAGCTAGAGTGAGACTCTACCTCAGGAAAAAAAAAAAAAAATCCAGGTGTGATGGTGTGAGTTTGAAAATATCTGCTGGGTGTCGGGGTGCATGCCTTTAATCCCAGCCCTTGGGAGGCAGAGGTAGGAGGATTGCCATGAGTTCGAGGCCACCCTGAGACTACATAGTGAATTCCAGGTCAGCCTGGGCTAGAGTGAGACCTTACCTCAAAAAACCAAAAAAAAAAAAAAAAAAACCAAAAAGAAACCATCTAGTTTGTGTGTAGCACCTGCCCTCCATCAGAAGGAGGCTTAACTGACCCTATAGAGTCTCTACAATGAAAGGGGGCAACCCTTCAATTTCCTACAAGTGGACCCTGCGATTTGTGTGAAGGTTGGCAGTAGGTCCCACAATCAGGGATGGGCCAAAATGCTCAGAAGACAAACTGATTCCTTCCTCTGCTCACAGTCGGTGAGCCAGCAGCACTTCTGTTCCAGTGGAAAGGCACCTCCTCATGCTGTCTTTTCACGGGCTGGTAACTACTGCTTCTGCAGAGCCAGCACAGTCCAGGCTGCTAGAAAATGAAATATTCCTGCAGAAGTTCCTCACCCTCCTCTCTTCTGACAAGACAAGTTTGTAAGACTAAGAGAGTACAGAGGTCAGGTAGTGTGAGAAGAAGGTGGGGAACAATAGAATAATGCCAGGGAAAAGAAACATCCATTCTGGAAATGTGACCATCAGAAGCATGAGCCATTTCCTTAATCTAGGACTCAAAGGAACACCACAACCAGATTTCAGAGTTCCACACCAATGACTGTGTTTCTAGAATGGAGCAAAGCTCCAATGTCATCATGACTCATTTTAAAGAGGAACTAGGGGACCAGAGTGATATGTGATGGAGCATCCCAAAATCAAGAAGTAGTCATGGGGCTGGAGGGATGGCTTAGCAGTTAAGGCACTTGCCCAAAAAGCCTAAGGACCCATGTTCACCCCCAGATCCCACATAAGCCAGAAGCACAAGGTGACACATGCACAAGGTCGGGCATGGTGGTGCATGTGTCTGGAGTTCAAAATGGCTAGAGACCCTGGCGTACCAATTCATTCTCTCTCTCTCTCATAAAAAGAAGAAGAAGAAGAGGAGAAGGAGAAGGAGAGGAAGGGGAAGAGGAAGAGGAAGAGGAAGAGAAAGGAGAGAAGAAGAAGAAGAAGTCAAGCTGGGCATGGTGGCACACTCCTTCAATCCCAGCATTCGGGAGGCAGAGGTAGGATGATCCCCGCCTGAGTTCAAGGCCACCTTGAGACTACATAGTGAATTCCAGGTCAGCCTAGGTTAGAGTGAGATCCTACCACGAAAAACAAAAAACAAAAACAAACAAACAAAAGAAGTAGTCATGGTAGGACTGGAGTCCAAATGAAGGCTCTACACTTTTCTTCTCTTGCCTGCTAGCCCAATGGAAACCACCCAGTTCCAAGTGTCGGAGTAGCAGATGGAATGAAGGTACTAAGTGCTGGGTGCGTGGTCCCAGTGGACCCATCTTTCCATGCCCTTGGCCAGCCTCTAGCCTCCCTGAAAGCCTTTGCCTGCTTCTTTGAGAAGCCAGCTCCCATCACTCGCTAGGGACTGACACAAACAGTCTGCCTGGGGCATGTCTCTCAATTCCAAGGTGAAGCAGAAGTTCCACTTAGAACACGGGAGCATCTGGGAAGGGAATGTATCTCCAGCCTGGAAAGGCATGGAAATTTCCCTGAACCCAGAAACATGCTTGGAATAGTATCAACTGCTGCATCACCACTCCAGCCCAGCCTTGTTAGCGAGGCAAGCCGCAATCAGAGAGATAATTAGCTTGCTGTTATTTATTCCCCATGCTAATCAGCAGCCTACTGCTTGCACAGCGGAGAGGGCTCCCGCCCCCAGAGCAATAGGGCTTCTTGGGGGACCTCTAGTTACCAGCCAAGAAGCAAGCGGCAGAAAACAAAGGACTGAGGCGAAGGACAGAGGGAGAACACGTGGACCCAGGCCCAAGTTCCTCCATCAGGTTTCTGCCAGCGCACCAGTCCCCGGGGAGAGGCAGTCTAGGGACCATCAGGAGTCCAGGGCCATGGTACACTCCCTTTCGTTTTGTTCTTGGGGCCGGGCTCTGGTCGATAAAGGGCGGCTGGTGTTCAGCTCCTTGTTCTGCCTCACTGCAGTCAAATTGCCTTTTTTCCAAGGCGACTTAAAAAAAAAAAAGATGACATTTATCAAAGCCTGCTGAGTGGTGACCTTGGTGGGAGGGAGAAAGGGCGGGCGTACTGTCTGTGGAAGCAGGCACAGAAAATGAGGAAAGCCTGCAGGCAAGGAAATGCTTTCAGACCTCAGAGTTGTTGGAACAATCATGGGGAGATAGCTGAGGGTTGGGGACAGCCACTCCACTCTCCAGCGTACTCCTATCTGCTCCCTTCCGCAACCTCAGCAGTACATTCTCACTGACAGGTCCCTGACTTCTATCTCAACAGCCGACTGAGAATGCTCCATGCCTATACTGATCTCTGGGTCGGACCCAGGCCTGTGATTTGATAATTTTGTAAAATGCAGAAGCTTAGGGTCTTCCAGAATTTCCGTATAGGGCAGGTTAAGAGACTGCCATTTGGTTAAAAGGCAGGAGGTAGGGGTGAAAGGACTAGAAGACCTGTCCTGAAGTTGTACAGAGAGAGAACGGGCATGCCAGGGTCTCCAGCCACTGCAAAAGAATCCCAGACGCATGCACTCCCTTGTGCATCTGGCTTACATGGGTCCTGGAGAATCGAGCCAGGATCCTTTGGCTTTGCAGGCAAGTGCCTTAACTGCTAAGTCATCTCTCCAGCCCCTTTTTTTTGTTTGTTTGTTTTTGTTTTTGTTTTTCCGAGATAGGGATTCACTCTAGCCCAGGCTGACCTGAAATTCATTGTATTCTCAGGGTAGCCTCAAACAAATGGCCATCCTCCTACCTCTGCCTCCCGAGTGCTGGGATTAAAAGTGTGTGCCACCACACCTGGATCCCAATTTATTTTTAATGAGAGAGACTTGGCATGCCAGGGCCTCCAGCCATTGCAATCAAACTCCAGATGTGTGCACCACCTTGTGTGCATATGGGACCTTGTGCACTTGCCTCACCTTGTATGACTGGCTTAAGTGGGACCTGGAGAGTTGAACATGGGTCCTTAAGCTTCTCAGGCAATCACCTTAACCACTAAGTCATCTCTCTGGCCCTGAATCATTGTTCATAACTATACATCTGTTTGGCGTGCCATAGCTAAAGCCCCTTCCTCCTACTCAAGCCAATGTTTGGTCACACTGATGCACAGGGCACTAGAGTTTGAAGAGGACTTAGAGGTCATGTGATTGCCCTCTGGAGCTATGCCAGCTCCCTACCCAGCTATCTCCTTCTCTTCTGTGGACTCCTGGGTATTTTCCATATGAGCTCACTGTCACCATGCACTATGACCACCTGTGTCTTGGTTTCCTTTACTAAACTGTGACACTTGTGAACAGAGACAGTTTCTGCTTTCCTGCTAGTAAACACTCATAAGAGTTCTTGCCATGTGTGAATGGGGGTGTGTGTACAATAGAATGAATGAAAAAACAAATGAATGGGCATCTGTGCCAACTGGTCATGCACACGAGTGCTTCCTGTGATGGGAAAGAAGTCCACTCCTCAAGATAGAAAAGATTCATCGCAGGACAACTGAAATGTCAGAAGATATTTTGGAATATGAGGCAGAAATCTGCTTGGCTCTTCTGCCCACTAGTACAGTTCTGCCCTTTAGAAGCTCAGAAGAATAGAAATTCTTACTCTGGGAATTCATGGGGTCAGTGAGGCCCACACCTCCCAAGAAACGTGTATGAAACTGCATGTGCCTCTGTCCATGTGCCCGGGGTGGGAGAGAATCTGTGCGTTTCACAAAGAGAGCACATTACCAAAGTTTAGAATCATACTTCATTTCTTTCCTTCCACTTTGTCATGAAAACCTGTACTTAGGAGTCTGGGGAGATGGCTCAGTGAATAAAGTTCTTGCCTTCCCGGCATGAGGACCTGAGTTCAGTCCCTAAAAACCATGTAAAAATGCCCATCATTGTGGCATATGCCTGTGTTCCCAGCACTAGGCAGGCAGAGACAGAAAGCTTCCTGGCCTCCCTGGCTAGCTAATCTAGCCTCATGGGAGAACTCCAGGCCAGTGAGAGAGTCTGTCTTCAAAAACAGTGGATGGCGCTCCTGAGGAACACCTGAAGCTGCACTCGGGCCTCCACAAGCATGAACATTCACATGCACACACACTTCTACCCACACCCACACACATGCACCTCCACACAGGAATACACACCCTATACCAGGCAAACCAAGAGGCTTCAAAATGCTTACTTTTAAAGATTTTTTTCCCCTTACTTTTATAAAGAAAGTAGATCTCCAGAGTGTTTTATGTACTTTGAACAAAACTAACTCTGGGGGGCTGGAGAGATGGCTTAGTTGTTAAGGTGCTTGCCTGCAAAACCTAAGGACCCAAGTTTGATTTCCCCAGTACCCATATAAATCTAGGTGCACAAAGTGTTACATGCATCTGGAGTTTGTTTGCAGCAGCTAGGGCCCCTGGCATGTCCATTCTCCACCTCCCCTCTTTGTAAATAAATACATAAATAAATAAATAAACTCTTAGTCTAACCACATTAGTCAACACACAAAAATTAACCAAGTATTATTGAGTCACATAGAAAGCACTTGATAAAAATCCTGCCCAGTGGCTGGAGAGATTGCTCAGTGGTTAGAGTATTTGTGTGCAAAGCCTAAGGATCAATCCTGGTTTGATTCCCCAGTACCCATGTAAAGCCAGATGCACAAAGTGGCACATATATCTGGAGTTTGTTTGCAGTGACTAAAGGCCCTGGGGCACCTGGTCTCTCCTCCTCTCCCTCTTGGTCTTTCTCTTTCTCCGTTTATAAATAAATAAAATAAAATAAAATAAAATAAAAATCCTGCCCTCCAAAAGTTCTCCACATTGAGTAATAGCAATTTGACTCATTCAAGACCTCTTTTTGTTGGAGGTGGGGTGGGGATTAAAGGTCATGGTGGAAGCCAAAAGAAAGGTAGGTGGCTTCGGGTTGCAAGCCTCTGTCTACTATTTCACATCACTTCAGGGCTGGGGATATGGCTTAGCAGTTAAGGCACTTGCCTGCAATGCCCAAGGACCCAGGTTTGATTCCCCAGAACAAGGTGACACATGTTTCTGGAGTTTTCAGTGGCCTCTCTGTCTCTTTCTATCTCTCAAGTAAATAAATAAAATAAAATAAAATCACTTCAACTCTCCACTGGGCCTATGGCGACTACAGCTAGTGAGGCAATGCTCTGGCTACCCTTTAAGGTCCTGCAACAAACTGCTCTTCCCAAGGCCTCTGGGTGAGACTTCTACCTAGCTCCATGGATTCCAATAAGCCATGTACCTCTTTCAGAATGCTTCTGATAACACTTTCCCATACTCAGTCACCACCTGTGCAAAGCTAGAAAAGTTTTCCCGAACATTCTCATTTAATCCTCGCAACATCATCTAATAGTGATTTTTTTGTTTTGTTTTTGTTTTTCCAGGTAGGGTCTCACTCTAGTCCAGGCTGACCTGGAATTCACTGTGTAGTCTCAGGGTGGCCTCGAACTCACAGCGATCCTCTTACCTCTGCCTCTCGAGTGCTGGGATTCAAGGCATGCGCCACCACGCCCTGCCCAGTAGTGATTTTTAACTTTAAGAGTACAAAGAATCACCTGGGATCACCTTAAATACAGATTTGCAGGCCCCTAACTTCAGAAGTGTAAGTTCCTTGGACAGTCGAACATCGGCACTTTAAAACCGTTCGTGAATCACATTCCCAGTGGTTCATGTATTCCTATTTCCTGGATGCTTTAAATGCTTCTCAGACTCTTCTCATGGAGACCCTAACTTAGTGGGTCTAGCGCTTTGTAATTTGTGCTTTGAATAGAGAAGGTATTATAACATCAATTTTATATGTGAGAAAATGGAGGCCCGGAGTAACTTATCTTTAGTCACACTGCTATTTGGCAAGGTGGAACTAGAATCCAGCTGGGGTTTTTGTATTTATTATTTTATATATTTTTTCTAAAGATTTTATTTTTATTTATTTATTAGAGACAGAGAGAGGGAAAGAGAGAAAGGGAGAGTGAGAATGGGCATGCCAGGGCCTCTAGCCACTGCAAACAAACTCCAGATGCATGCACCCCCTTGTGCATCTGGCTTATGTGGGACCTGGAGAATTGAACTGGGGTCCTTAGGCTTCGAAGGCATGTGCCTTAACTGCTAAGCCATCTCTCCAGCCCCTGTATACATAGTTTTAAAAATTATTATTTAGTTAGACATTTAGAGAGAGAGAAAGAGAGAGAGGCACATTGAGACTGAAAAAGGGGGCTAGGGCCTCTAGCCATTGCAGATGAACCCCAGACACATGCACCCCCCCCTTGTGCATCTGGCTTCCATGGGAACTGGGAAACCAACCCTGGGTTCTTAGGCTTCACAGGCAAACACCTTAACTGCTAAACCATCCCTCCAGCCCTATTTTTAAATTTTTTTTATGAGAGTGGGGGTAGGGAGGGAAAGAATTGGTGTACCAGAGCCTCCAGCCACTACACTTGAACTCTAGACACACGTACCACTTTGTGTGTATGTGCAATCTTGCTTGCTTGTATCATCTTATGCATCTGGCTTAGGGGGACTTGGAGAGTCAAACATGGGTCCTTACGCTTTGCAGGCACCCACCTTAACCACTAAGCCATCTCTCCAGCCCAAATCCAGCTGTTTTGAAGTCAGACCAGTGTTCCTTCTACTGGACCCCAAAAGCCATTCCACCTACAGTCCTGAACATAACAGGCAAATGACAGGTAGTTGCTAAACTGAATAGAAACCATCTATCTTACTTTCTATGTCCCAGTAAGAGAAATCTATTTCAAAAGCATATTTACATCCCACTCCACCCAGCCTTACCCCAAGGCATGTCAGTTCTCTGCCCTAGGGACTCGACAGATGTTCATGAGCAAATGCACATGATATGATTACTGGAGTGTGCACAGCTCCATCAGCGACCTCGGGCTATGCTCCAGACTATAAATGAGCTTTCCCAGAACGGATCTTGATACTGCAGCTATGGTCTGACCCAAACTGAGTACAGCAGGAGCTCTTTTGCCGGCAGTCTTAAAGGGCTCGTTCTCTGTTCTGGAAGCGGGGCCTGTTCAAATGACACGAGTTAGGGACGGGTACAAGTGAATACAAATGAATGCTCCATTGCTGACCTTGGTTTGTCCTTGCACATCCAGCCTCTTCCACAGCTTCCTCGTGGCCTCTCAATCTTGGCAACCCTTTCTTCAACACCTAGAATTCTGCTCTTCCATATAAGCTCCACCTAGACCCTGGTGATTAAAAGTAGATGGTCTCTGTGGGGCCCTGGAGAACATATTACAAATGACAGCATTTCCCCTTAATCCATCTGCTTGGCAGAGGTCCTGGCAATCTGCTGGTGCATTGAACAGAACCTCAACCAAAGATGCAATTGCAGCCTGCTCCTACCTCCTCATGTCTGTAGCAGTTAATGCCCATTAGAGACACTGTAAGAACATATGAGCTTAATAAATCCTCACAACAACCTCATTAGGCAGGTATTATTATTTTCTCCCTATTACAAGCTGTGGTGGTTTGATTCAGGCATCCCCCTTAAACTTAGGGGTTCTGAATGTAGGTTCCCAGCTGATGGAGATTTGGGAATCAAAGCCTCCTGGAGACCGTGTATTATTGTTGGGAGCGGGCTTATGGGTGTCTTCTGGCCAGTGATTGGCACACTCTTCTGTTGCTGTTGTTCACCTGATATTGCCCAGGAGGTGATGCCCACCCTCTGCTCATGCCATCATTTTCTCCTGTCATCATGGAACTTCCCCTTGAGTCTGTCAGCCAAAAAAACCTTTTTTTCCCCACAAGCTGCTCTTGGTCAGGCATTTTCTGCCAGCAGTGTGAACCTGTCTGCAACACAAGCTAAGCAACTAGCTCAAATCACACAGTAAGGGGCAGAGCCAGGGTCCAATCCCAAGAACGCTGATTCCAGACACTGCTCTCTAAACCACAAAGTTACACTTCCTCTTTCCTTCACTCTTAGCCCTGCCACCAGCAAGCACATGAACTTAACTTCTGTGTTCTCTTCTAGCAGGAGTAGTCTAAAGTTTTCTTTTGATAGGTAAGATCCAGACCAGCGAATATTATAATTAATCTGAGAACCAGCTAAGAACAGTGTAAGTGGTTGGAATCTTTCAAACAAAATGACTTGAACCCAGAAAGTGTGACTAGAGGAGAAAGATCTATTAATGCAAAGGGTTAATCAAATAGCTCAGGGAGGAAA
The DNA here is from genome assembly GCA_036365145.1 of Orientallactaga sibirica. Lineage (NCBI taxonomy): Eukaryota > Metazoa > Chordata > Mammalia > Rodentia > Dipodidae > Orientallactaga > Orientallactaga sibirica. Next base: position 13,534,955 of record JAEOAD010000025.1, read on the forward strand.
CTCTGTAATTATATGCTCCCCAACAACTTAACAGTCACCCTCCTCAAGTTATAACAGCACTGATTTCCGGGACTGGAACATGAACTGTCCAAGCATAACACAAACAGTCAATGATTTGCATATGAAATTAGTTGAGATGTCTCCACATTAGCTAGGATTAAAGTTTAGATTTTAAATCCTTCAGTAATCAAAAGAAGAAGGTTGCATGAACAGGAAAAGAAAATATCTTCATGTTTATGACAAAACTCCTTAATGAAACAAAAACTCCTTTTTTTAAAAGAGCCATCTATGTTTTAATTTTTTTTTTTTTTTTTTTTGGTTTTTTGAGGTAGGGTCTCACTCTGGCCCAGGTTAACCTGGAATTCACTATGTAGTCTCAGGGTGGCCTCGGACTCACGGCGATCCTCCTACCTCTGTGTCCCGAGTGCTGGGATTAAAAGCGTGTGCCACCACGCCCGGCTCTTTTTTTAAATTTTTAATATTTATTTGAGAGAGAGAGAGAGAGACAGAGCCAGAGAGAATGGGTATTTTATTTTGGGGCTGGAGAGATGGCTTAGTGGTTAAGGCACATGCCTGGGAAGCCTAAGGACTCTGGTTCAATTCTCCAGGTCCCATGTAAGCCAGATGCACAAGGGGGTGCATGCATCTGGAGTTTGTTTGCAGTGGCTAGAGGCCCTGGCATGCCCACTCTCACTCTCCCTCTTTCTCTTTCCCTCTCTCTGTCTCTAATAAATAAATAAAAATAAAATCTTTTAAAACATAAAAAATAAATAAAAGCAAAAGTTTAAAAAATAATAATAAAGGTATTTTATTAGAGAGAGAATGGTTGCACCAGGACCTCCAGCCACTGCAAATGAACTCCAGATGCATGTGCTACCATATGCATCTGACTTACATGGGTACTGGAGAATTGAACCTGGGTCCTTAGGCTTCACAGGCAAGTACCTTAACCACTAAGCCATCTCTCCAGCCTGCAGTTACCTTCTTGTTGCTGGGATAAAGCACCTGGCTAAAAGCAACTGATGGGAGGAAAGGATTTATTTTGGCTTATATTCACAAGGCTAAGCTTCATGATATCAGGGGAAAACATGGCAGGAGTAGAGGCTGGACATCACCTCTGCCACAGCAGGTGGAAAATAGCACCAGGAGAGCGAGCCAAGTTCTTCCAAGGGGGAAGCTGGCTGTAACACGCCAGAAATACACCTTCATCACTCCATGGGAGGGAATATATCCCTGATACTGAAAACCTATGACAGGGGTAGACATGAGCACTAGTGTAATCTGCTGGTGTAATGAGCAAATGTAACGTATATAAATGTATATACTATGCTCACCAAACTGCCCACTAAGCACTTCTGTTAATGTCCATACCATATATTAATGCTACTCTCACTTTTGGTTAGAGAAGCTTCTCTTTTCAGATGGTGATGACCTTGAGATGACTCAGAAGAAGGGACAGAGGAGTGCTCAGCACTGAAAATCTCTAACACGCCTTCCAAGGCTCAGGGTCCATTCTGGAAGAGGGGGTGGAAAGAATGTAAGAGCCAAAGGAAGGGTAGAACTCCTTACAATGTGCTCCTCCAGACACAAAATGGCCTGGATATCCATGACCTCACAGTGCCTGACACTACCTATACAAGACCATCCTAATAAGGGAAAAAGATGATGACATCAAAATAAAAAGAGAGATGAACTGAGGGGATATGATGGAGAGTGGAGTTTCAAAGAGGAAAGTGGGGATGGAAGGAAATACCATGGAGCCTCTTTCTCTTTCCCTTGCTCTGTCTCTAATAAACAAATAAAAATAAAATCTTTAAAAAAAATAAAAAGGAGCTGAACATTATTGTTAATCTGTTTCTTGACTTCAGCTGCTTCACACTACTGCCAAATCCCTGGAGCCTTTCTGCTATGGTCTGAATGTTTGTATTTTCCCACCCCAAAACTTACATATTGAAACCTGTTCTCCAAAGTGTAGGCATTAGGTGCTGATCACCCAGGTAAAGCCCTGGTGAATAAACTAATGCCTTCTAAGAGAGAAGCCAGAGAATTGTCTTACTCTTTCTGTTATGTGAGATCCAGTGAGGAGGTCTTCACCAGATACTGACTCTCCCAGGCTCACTCTTGAACTTTGTAGCCACTAGCACTGTGATGAATAATGTTGCTGTCCATTTGTCATTCAGTCTTGTGGTATTTTGTCACAGCTTCCCTAACAGGCTAAGACAATAATCTTTTAAGAGCAGAAGAAAAAAGTGTTGGCTAATATAATTAAATTCTTGAGATGGGATTATCATGGATTATCCAAGTGGGCTCTCAGTCCCACAACTGTCCTTACAGGACTGAGGTGAGGTGGCCATAGGCTGCACATCACAGAGTGTCAACAGTCACACGAAATTGCAAGATACAAGGAATGGAATTTTCCTTAGAGCTCTGCAAGGAGTATTGCCTGACCTTCTGACACTTTGATTTTTGACCTTCTGGCCTCCAGAATGTTGAAAGAATAAATATCTATTTTTTTGTTGTTGTTGTTGTTGTTGTTGTTGGTTTTTCGAGGTTGGGTCTCACTCTGACCCAGGCTGGAATTCACTATGTAGTCTCAGGGTGGCCTCGAACTCACAGCGATCCTCCTACCTCTGCCTCCCGAGTACTGGGATTAAAGGCGTGCACCACCACGCCCGGCTTAATATCTATGGTTTTTAAAAAATATTTTTATCGGGCTGGAGAGATTGCTTAGTGATTAAGGCACTTGCTGCGAAGCCTAAGGACACAAGTTTGACTCCCCAGCACCCGTGTAAGCACAAGGTGGTGCGTGTGTCTGGAGTTTGTTTGCAGCGTGCTAAGGCCCTTCGGTGTCAATTCTCTCTCATAAATAAAAACAATATTTTATTTATTTGAGAGAGAGGGAAAGAGGTAGATAGAGAAAGAATGGGTGCAATAGGGTCTCCAGCCACTGCAAATGAATTGCAGACACATGTACCACCTTGTGCATCTGGCTTATGTGGGTACTAGGGAATCGAACCTGGTTCCTTAGGCTTTCCAGGTAAGTATCTTAACTGATAAGCCATCACTCCAGCCCTAATATCTATAGTTTTAACCCATTAAGTTTATGGTAATGTTAAAGTTGCTACAGAAAACTAACACTGGATTAAGATGACATGACTATTAAAATTCTGTATTCCAGGTCTGACTTCAGCTTCACAGGGGAATGCCCCCGGCAAGCCATGCTGTTCTGGGAAAGCCTGCCCATCTGCCAGGGGCTGCCTACCTTTCTCAGTGCTTGCCGGCTCTCTCTGTCCTCAAAGCTAATACTTAGCAACTCTCTAATGCTACTTATCACCAGAGCCCTCTCTGCTCTGCTGCCCCCTTTAGGAACTCTTGTGATACCAACCCTTCTGCCACATCATCTGGGGTGACATCTTGTCCATCTGGTGCTTTTACAACAGGACAGGCAAGGCTGGGTGAGATTTAGTTACGGAGTCTAGCAAGTCCAGTGCTGAGAGTGAGTGCTGCATCTGGCAAGAGCCTCCTCGCTTCTTTGCCCATGACAGACTTGGATGACAGTACAGAGGAGATAATGGAAGAGTGGGAGGGGGTCCTTTCATTAGGAACCACTCCCACAATAGCCATCTCCTTCCAGCATCAACAGCGTTAATTCAGTCATGAGAATCACCTTCTCCACACTCCTGCTGAGAACCGTTTTCAACATGACTTGGGAGGAAACATTTTAAATGTCACTTGTTGAGCCGGGCGTGGTGGCGCACGCCTTTAATCCCAGCACTCGGGAGGCAGAGGTAGGAGGATCACCATGAGTTTGAGGCCACCCTGAGACTACATAGTAAATTCCAGGTCAGCCTGAACTAGAATGAGACCCTACCTCAAAAAAACAAAAATAAAAAAAAATAAATAAATAAAATGTCACTTGGTAAAGTTTTAATTCATTTATTTTGGAGATGGTGTCTAAGTACCCTTAAGCTGGCCTGAAAACGGCAATTCTGCCTCTGCCTCCCTGAATGCTGAGATTACAGCACAATTTATCTAGGCATCTATTAATGCATATTTGGGGAATTTCTCTTGTGGCTGTATCGTTAATGTTATTGCTTAATTGTACGTGTGCAGGGAGAGGGCACCTAATAGGATAGTATTGTATATATATAAGTAGAAGAACAGATTAATGGGGATGAAAAGGCGTAAGTGAAGACAGGGGAAGAGACTGAGTAAAGGAAAGGTGGATGGAAGGCTAATCAAAGTCTAAGAGAATATAAATTAAGTCATATGAAAACCTACTTTTTTGGACAATGAACACTCAAAAGCCATATATTGTTACTAGAAAATTTTCAGCACTAGGGATGGGATACCTTCCAGTGAGTTGTAGGGAGGTAACAGATACCCCCAAAACATTACAGGCCATGTGAGGCTTTTGGTTTCCCACCAGGAATAGATAGTAAGACCCTATTGCTGAAGACTCCACATACTTGGGCTGCAAGGTCACTGAGAAATCCTGCTGGAGCTGAGCTGAAAACATTCTCCATGTAGACCAGGTGAAAGCTAGAAAAAGCTATGCTGCATGCAGTTCCTTGGGAGAGAAAGAAATCACCAATGGAGATTCTCAACAGTGGACACTGCAAGCCTTAAATTTGGCCAGCCAGTCCAAATGAGCCAATGCGTGCAATAGTGACATGTCTGTTATGGGGAAAACCAACCACTCTCTAATTGCACTGGAGGCCTGCTCCATGGGAGGGAACACATCCCTGATACTGAAAACCTACAAGGACAGTCATGAGCCCTAGGGGTGTTAACATCTGCTGGTGTCTGGCTAAATGTATAGACTATGTTCACCAAACTGCCCAGTAAGCACGTCTCTTAATGATTATGCCCACATATTAATGCTACTCTCACTTTTTGTTAGAGAAGCAGAAAGAAATGAAAAGTGGTCATCAGTCTGTCATAAACACCTTTGACAATCCCTTGAGTTTGGCCAGCCAGGCAGGAAAAATGAGCCAATGAAAGTATAATCCAGGTTTCGCATGTCTGTTATGGGAGAATAAATATGTAAACCACTCTCTGGAATGGAGGGGTCCATGCCATGTTGAGGAGAATACATAGTCCCTGGCTCACCAATCAGAAATCCACTGGTCAAAAGCCTATGGTGGGGAGGCTGACATAAGTAACCCTGGAAGGGAAGTTGAACCCCTGACTTCATGTGGAGACTCTTGTCTGGATAGATACATTTATTATGATTTTTCTGGAAAACCAAACTGCCCTGTAAGCACTTTTCTTAACATTCATACCATCTATATTAATGCTACCCTCGCTTTTGGTTAGCCCTGGCTTCTCTTCTCAGATGGTCTCTCTGGTTGACTATTGGGTTTCTCAGCATCTTTATTCATAACTCAAAGGCAGAAAAATGGTGCTGAGGGAGATTGGGGAGAATTTAATGGGTATATATGAGTAAATGAACAGATTACTGGGATGGAAGGCACCTGGTGTAATGAGGTCAGGGGATGGGGCCCAATAAAGTAAAGGTGGGGGACAATTAATCACAATTTAAGTCCATTGTTGTTCTCACTGCCAAGCTTTAGAGGTGGTTAGGAAAATTTTTGTGCCAAGGATGGGATACCTTCCAGTGAGTTGGCCAAAGGAGGGGGTGATGTCCCCAAAACATTGAGGCCAGCAGCCTGGCTCTTGGAAGAAATGATAGAGCCAAATTGCTGAAGACTCCACATGCTTGGTGCAAGGTCACTGAGAAATCAAACTGGAGCAATCTCCTTTCAGACCAGCTGACAAAAGCTATAAAAAGCTACACTGCATATAATATGGGGATGAAGTCATCGCAGTGATAAACAGCAGTGGACTTGACAATCAAAAGCCAGCCAACAAATGAGCCAATTGGTATAATAGTGGCATGTCTGTTATGGGAGGAAACCATCAATCTAATTGGAAGACACATGCCATGGGAGGGAATACATACCTGGTAGAAAAATCTAGTCAAAAGCCTATGGTGGGGGAGGTCATGAGCCCTAAGTGGGTGTCTGGGAGATATTATCAAACTGGTTTTTTCTTAACATTATAATTATGGCTAAGTTGTCAATTTCAAAATTTTCAAAAAAGTCCTTGGACTATCACACCTGAGAATGTTTAAACAGAATTGGGATGGATAAAACTTTTAAAATGGCCTTTTTTAATGACCTTTATAATTATGTGGTGGCAAAATTTTAAGACACCTTATAATTCTGATGGTGGGTGTGAAAGTGGCAGCACTCAGGAGGCAGAGGTAGAAGGATTTTGTTTTGTTGAGGTTTTCAAGGCCACCCTGGGCCAGAGCGAGACCCTACCTCAACCCCCCTCCCAAAATAGGACTGAATGGATTGCTTTTTGTTTTGTTTTGGTTTTTTGAAGTAGGATCTCTCTGTACCCCAGGCTGAACTGGAACTTACTTGGTAGTCTCAGGGTGGCCTTGAATTCATGATGATCCTCCTACCTCTGCCTCCCGAGTGCTGGGATTAAAGGTGTGTTCCACCATGCCCAGCATGGATTGCATTTTGTATCATGAATGGTTGTGAGTTTATGGGGGCCAGGGGCAGAATATGATGGCTTAAATCAGACATCCCCCATAAACTTATGTGCTTTGAATGCTTGGTTCCCAGCTTTTGGCAATTTGGGAGGTGGAGCCTTGCTAGAGGAAGGTGTGTTTCTGAGGGGCTGGGCTCAAGAGTGGTATTGCCAACTCCCTCCTGGAAGGACACAGCTCACTCTCCTGCTGCTGTTTTCCACCTGCTGTGGCTGAATGACATCCAGCCTCTGCTCATGCCATGCTTTCCCCTGTCATCATGAAGCTCCCTTGAGACTGTAGCCAAAATAAAAACGTTCCTCCCATCAGCGACTTTTGGTTGGCGGCTTTATCCCATCAAGAAGAAGGTGACTATAACAATATCAAAAGTCAAGAAAATGTTCATTTTTTAAAATCTAGAATGATCACTTCCAGAGTAGCATTAATATATGAACATGAACATTAAGTGTAGTGTAGTTTGCCCACAAAGCATAATATGGTGAGCATAATATATGCTCTTTTGTTTTTGGCCAGAGGTGGGGTCTCACTCTGGTCAGGCTGACCTGGAATTAACTATGTAGTCTAATGCTCATGACCTCCCCCACCATAGGCTTTTGATTAAGTTTTTAGTACCAGGTATGTATTCCCTCTCATAGAGTAAGCCGCCAGTCCAATTAGACAGCAGTGGGTTTCCCTGATAACAGACATGCCACTATTGCACCTGTTCAGTCATTTGGCCTGTCTGGCCAAACTTGAGGCTTCCACTATCCATTGTTTTCACCACTGGTGACTTCTGTCTCCCATAGGGGCTGCATGCGGGGCAGCCTTTCCCAGCTTTCAGTTGGCTGGTCTACAGGGAATTTTTCAGCTCAGCCCCAGCTTGAGTTCTCAATGACCTTAGCGCCCAGGCATGTGAAGTCTTCAGCAATAGGGTCTTACCATCTGTTTCTTGTGGGAAACCAAGGGCCTTGGCAATAACCTGTAATGTTTTATAGGCAACAGGGAACTCCCTGGCCAACAACTCACTGGAAGGTATCCCATCCCTGGCACTGAAAATTTTCTAGTAACAATCTATGGCTTCTGGATGTCCCATTATCCAAAAAAGTAGGTCTTCATATGTCTTATTCAGAATATCTTGAACTTTGATTGACCCTCCCCCACCCTTTTACTCAATCTCTTCCCCTGGCCTTGCTTAGGCCATTCCCCTCCCTGTAATTTGTTCTTCTACTTACATATATACAATACTATCCCCTTAAGTCCTTCCCTCTCCTCCCTCCCTTATAGCCTTTTTCTAGCTTACTGGCCTCTGCTACCAATTTATGGTTCCAGCTCACATACAAGTCTACACATTTGTAACTAGGATCCACATATGAGAGAGAACATGTGATGTTTGGCTTTCTGGGCCTGGGTTATATCACTTAGTATAATCCTTTCCAGATCCATCCATTTCCCTGCAAATTTCATAATTTCATTTTTCTTTACTGCTGAATAGAACTCCATTGTGTAAATGTGCCACATCTTTATTATCCATTCATCTGTGGAGGGACATCTAGGCTGGTTCCATTTCCTAGCTATTGTGAATAAAGCAGCAATAAACATGGTTATGCAAGTATCTCTAAGGTAGTGAGAATAGACATTAGGATATATGCCTAGGAGCGCTATAGCTGGATCATATGATAAATCTATTTTTAGCTGTCTCAGGAACCTCCACATTGATTTCCACAATGCATACTCACTTTTTTTTTGTTTGTTTGTTTTCTTTTTCAAGGTAGGTCTTGCTCTAGCCCAGGCTGGCTTGAAATTCACTATGTAGTCTCAGGCTGGCCTCAAACTCATGGCAATCTTACCTTTGCCTATTGAGTGCTGAGATTAAAGGTGTGCACCACCACACCCAGCCATACTCTTTCTGTTTGTATCCCTCTTTCTCTCTCAAATAAATTAAAAACAAAAGGAGTATTTGGATGAGCATGCTTTAGGGTTAAAACATTAGAAGGGTCAAGAAAATGAGAGCTGGTTTATGAGGTTTGGAAGATGTCCACAGGAATCCCCCAGAATGAGCACCATTGGAGACAAAGACCAAAAAAAAGGGAGTTTGGAGACATAAGTGAATTGTTTGATATACTGGGTTCAACCCAATAGTAAGGGCTAACGTTTTAGTCCTTTAAACAATTCCTTGGAAATTTAAACATTTGTGATATACAAAACACACATACTCTCTCAAATATATATCTTTAAACAATTCCTAACAGCACACTCATAGTTTTTACCAACCACTCTAAGAGAGAGACTCGTTTCAGGGGTGTCTCTTTTTGAAGATACCCTAAGATATAAAAACAAGATAGACAATTCTGCAACGTAACACGTACATATGTTGATAGGGTGACAAGAATGCTTCCTGTCATTTAGGAAAATAAGATTTAAAAATTAATTTTAAGTTGTAAAAGCATTTTCACAACCGTTAGTTCACTTGAGTATTCTTTTGATATATTTTCTGGTAAAATGTTCCAATTTTATAGATAAATGTTCCCCTCATACAGATATTGTAATAAAATTCAGTAGAACAGTGAAGTACCCAAGTCACATGACACAGCTGGAGTTATACAGAAGAGCCCAAAGTTGCCGCCATACCAGGTGACTAACATATAACAAGCATGCTAATTAGATAGAATTAGATACTATCATTAAGTGATTAGTTACTTTAATGGACACTTTGAATGCCTGCAGGAACCAAATCCATGGAAACCCCTGTTCTCAGGGAGCCCACAGTCCAGTGGGAAGGTAGACATAAGAATAGACAAAATAGCATTTGAAAGTTCCATGAGCATATATTTGCAACATGAAAGGGAACCTCAGAAAGAATGGCTAGCTGAGAGTGGCAGTGCACGCCTTTAGTCCCAGCACTCTGGAAGCAGAGGTAGGAGGATCACTGTGAGTTTGAGGCCAGCCTGAGACTACATAGGGAATTCCAGGTCAGCCTGAGCTACAGAGAGACCCTACTTTGGAAAAAAAGCGGGTGTGTGTGTGTGGGGGGGATAGCTAAATGTGCCCAGCATATTAGACTACACTTTCCTTAAGAAAGAAAGAAAAAAAAAGAATAATTAATCTTTTTGTTTGTTTGTTTGTTTTTTTGTTGTAAGGTTTCACTCTGGTCCAGGCTGACCTGGAATTAACTATGTAGTCTCAGGGTGGCCTCGAACTCACGGCACTCCTCCTACCTCTGCCTCCCAAGTGCTGGGATTAAAGGCGTGCGCCACCACGCCTGGCTAAGAATAATTCATCTTAAGGCATCTTTAAGAAGTTGCCAAAAAGTAGCCTCTTTTTGAAATATTTTATTTATTTATTTATTTATTTGGGAGCGAGAGAGAGAGGGAAAAAAAAGTGGGGGGAGAGAATAGGCATGCTTGGACCTGTAGCCACTGTAAATGAACTCATGTACCTGGCTTTACATGGATACTGGGGAGTTGAATTTAGGTCCTTAGGCTTCACAGACAAGCACCTTAACCACTAAGCCATCTCTCCAAGCCAAAAGTTAGCTTTTTTTTTTTTTCGAGGTAGGGTCTCGCTCTAGCCCAGGCTGACCTAGAATTCACTATGTAGTCTCAGGGCAGCCTTGAAACTCACAGCAATTCTCTACCTCTGCCTCCCAAGTGGTGGGATTAAAGGTATGTGTCACCATGTCCACCTTAAGTTAGCTTTTTTTTTTTAATGGGGTGTCTTCCCCCATCCTCTCTGCTCTAATTCCAATGGTCGGTATTAGCCAGAAAAGAAAAAAAAATTACCTCTAGTATGGAGAAAAGGAATTTATCTGATCTCATAACCTGGTAGATAGATTCAACTTTTTTCTACTCAAGTCCAGAGCAAACCAAATAACCTTTCAAATTGCATTTAGGAACACTGGGTTGATCTATTCCAGCAACAGAAAATAAATGCTCACTATAAATAACCTGTTGCTATTTATCCTGCAATTTCCTCTTTCATTGTGAATTAATAGATAGTTGTTCTGGTCTAAAAACCAGCTGTTTGGGAGTTATAATGAGTTGATTCTCTATACCAGTGCCATCCAAAGAGCCTTCTATGATGATATGTCATTTAATTGGGTAGCTAGTGATCATTTGCAACGTGGCTAAGGAAACTGAAGAAGTTATTTATAATGTTATTTAATTGTACGTAATTTAAATCCCCATATATGACTAATGGCTACTAATTTGAATAGCACATCTCTAGAACCTCGCTACTCAGAGTGTGGTCTGTGCCTTGCGGAAGAGGTGGCAGAAAGAATGTAAGAGCCAGGTTGGAGAGATGGCTTAGTGGTTAAGGCACTTACCTGCAAAGTTCAAGGGCCTGAGTTCAATTCCCCAGTACCCACATAAAGCCAGATGCACAAGGTAGTGCATGTGTCTGGAGTTTGGTTTGCAGTGGCTAGAGGCCCTGGCATGCCCATTCTCTCTCTCACTCTATCTGCCTTTTTCTCTCTCTCAAATTAATTAATTTAAAACAAAGACTGTAATAGCCAACAGATGGGGAGGAGTGCTTTGCAATGCTATCTTCTAGACACGAAGTAACTGTTGCATTCATGACCTCACAGTGGATATTGTTACCTGCATGAGCCCTGAACCACAGTGGGCCCAGGAGGATGTCATCATGGTTGATGGAAGAGGGCAAAGAAAACAAAACAAAGGAAAGGAAAAAAGATATCAAAATAGAAAGAGTAGTTGGAAAGAAGGGGTTCAACAGAAGGGAGGGGAGGACAAAAGAAATAATGGGAGGAGGGCTGGAGAGATGGCTTAGCAGTTAAAGGCTTGCCTGTGAAGGCTAAGGTTCGACTCCCCAGAACCCATGTCAGCCAGGTGCACACTGTGGCACATGCATCTGGAGTTTGTTTGCAGTAGCATGCCCATTCATTCATTCATTCATTCTCTCTCTCTGCCTCATTCTCTCAATAATTATATATATATTTTGGTTTTCTAAGGTAGGGTCTCGTTTTTAGTTCAGGCTGACCTGAAATCTACTATGTAGTCTCAGGGTGGCCTTGAACTCATAGTGATCCTCCTACCTCTGTCTCCCAAGTTCTGGGATTAAAGGCATGTGCCACCACGCCCAGTTAAAATAAATTTAAAAAGAAAGAAAGAAAGAAAAGAGGGCTGGAGAGATGGCTTAGAGGTTAAGTGCTTTCTGTGAAGCCTAAGAACACCTGTTCAAGGCTCAATTCCCCAGTACCCTCGTAAGCCAGATGCACAAGGTGGTGCATGCTTCTGGAGTTCGTTTGCAGTGGCTGGAGGCCCTGGCACACCCATTCTCTCTCTTTCTCCTCTGCCTCTTTCTCTCTCTATCTGTTGCTCTCAAATAAGTAAATAAAAATAAACAAAAAGAAAAAGAAAAGAATGGGGGCTGGAGAGATGGCTTAGCGATTAAGGTATTTGCCTGTGAAGCCAAAGAACCCAGGTTTGATTCCCCAGGACCCACGTAAGCCAGATGCACAAGGGGCACATGCATCTGGAGTTTGTTTGCAATGGCTACAGGCCCTGGTGTGCCCATTCTCTCTCTGTCTGTCTCTCTTCTCTCTCTCTCTCTCTCTGCTTGCAAATAAATAAATAATTTTTTTAAAAAAGACTTTTTTAAAAAAGAAAGAAAATAATGGGAGGAGATTGTGATCAAAATACATTATGTATATGAATGAAAATTGTCAATAAACAACTTTATTATTTTTTTTTATGTTTTGGAGAGATACACAGAGAGAGACAAAGAGAGAGGGAGAGGGAGACAGATAGAGAATGGGCGTGCCAGCAGTCTCTCAGCTGCTGTGAATGAAATCCAGATGCGTGCGCCCCCTTGTGGGCAAGTGCGGCATTGAGCCCTTGTGTCACTTTGCATCTGGCTAAACGTGGGACCTGGAGATTGGAACCCGGTTCTTAGGCTTAGCAGGCAGGCGCCTTAACGGCTAAGACATCTCTCCAGCCCATTATTATTATTATTTAATCAGGGAACAGTGCTGGAGAGATGGCTTAGTGGTTAAGACGTTTGCCAGCAAAGCCTATAAACCTTGGTCTGGAGTTCATTTGCAGTGGCTAGAGGCCCTGGTGTGCCTATTCTCTCTCCCTCCCTCCCTCTCTCTCTCTCTCTCTCAAATAAATATTTTTTTTAATCAGATAACAAGCCAGGCATGGTGGTACATGCCTTTAATTCTAGGATTTGGGAGGCAGAGGTAGGAGGATCATTGTTTGAGGCCACCCTGAGACTACATAGTAAATTTCAGGTCAGCCTGGGCTTGAGTGAAGATTCTGCCTTGAAAAAAAGAAAAAAAAAAAAGATCAGGAAACAGAAAAGAAAAAAATATCCTGTGTGAACCAGCAGTTTGTTAGCTTGCTAGAAGGGTAGACCCTCAGGCCCCGAACTGGACCGGCTGATTCAGAATCTCTGTATTAAAAAGACCTTCTGGTGATTTCTATGCACACTGAATCTTTAAAAGAGCAACTGAGCTGAAAAAGAAACCACTCAAGACCATAGGTCTCCCTCCAAATTATAGACATCCATTCTTTATTTTATTTTATTTTTTATTTTTCGAGGTACGGTCTCACTCTAGCTCAGGCTGACCTGGAATTCACTATGTAGTCTCAGGATGGCCTTGAACTCATGGCGATCCTCCTACCTCGGCATTCCAAGTACTGGGATTAAAGGTGTGCACCACCACGCCCGGCTAGACATCCATGCTTGAAACTGATGTCCAGCATGAAGGTTCTTTTGCTTTTTTTGTAACTGTCTCAGCCTTACTTACCTTTCAAACACAGCAGGAAGGGGAAAGGGAAAGGAGGAGACAGCCTGGAATGTTGGGGTGTAAAGGAAGTAGGGGTAAAGGGTGAGATGGGAAAAGGATGAATTTTTCAGGGATATTTGTACAAAATACAATAGTATTTCCTTGACACTATTTGAATATAGATAATGGATATCCAGAAGTTTACTGCATTATTTTGAAAAGTTTGAACAACACCAAAATTTAAAAATAGGTGTGGATTCAGAGATGATGTGTGTGATGTTAGCTCCCAAATGGCCCCTGATGAGTGTTTCCTTGGGAAATTCTTGCTCCTTGTGTTCTTGCTCTTCCCCATTGAATCAGGGCTTGTCTATGTGACCAAAGAAGAGGTGACAAGCAAAACTTCAAAGAACTAGGTTATTGCTGTGAGGGAAGTTGGCCTGTGAGAGCACTAAAGCAGTCTTGTGAACAGTCCTTCCTGGAGGGTCACTGAGGTTTTCTGCCATCAGCCAGCAGCCAGCTATATGATCGGTGTGAGTGTGGGTGAAGCTGACCCTATAGCCCCAGTCAATTCTTCCAAGGACAGGCTCCAATTGCACGAGAAACCTCCAGGCCCAGATGGCCTAGCATGCTGTTTCCTCTCTGGCCAACAGAATTATATATTCTGTTGGAATAAACCACTGAGTTTGGGGACGATCTGTTATGCAGCAATTGATATGTGACATGATTGATTTCAGGAATCCTCCCTCTTCTTCCTCCTCCTCAAAAAGACCCCAACTTTTCACCCATGCTGGAATGAACAGGAAAAGAAAGCTCTTTTCACACTGTGCGTAAGGTTAACATGCTAATTCCCCATGGATGAGATAATACATCCACTTAAATTCATGGTAAAACATATGTGACGGATATAAATTCTTTCTTTTGAAAACTCTTAGCAGGCTAATCTGTTGAGAGATTAATTTCAGTCTTGGTCTTGCTATTGTAAGAGACTAGAAAGAAAAAAAGTATGCTACTTTCTCCCTTGGTGTCTACCATCTCAAGAATAACTAAAATCTTGAAATATAGCCTTGGCTGTTCACATCCCTGGTCCTCAGTAGCATACTCTAGTTAACATTTCAAGGGCCACCCTAGAGAAGACACACCTCACCCCCACCATTGGCCTTCATCTTGAGAATTCGATTAATAAAGAAGAGATTGGAATTACTCCACCAGAGGAGGAACTGTGCTGATGCTGGCTGAGGACAAGTGAGAGATGGGGTAGGAAGAGGGGAGAGCTGTGCTGGAGTGTCTTCACAAGGTGGGGGCAGGATCTCAGGACAGGTCCAAAAACACCTCCCTTCCCTTACCCGTGCCCAGCTGTCTTGCAAGCTGTAGAGCTGTGCCCGTCATCCGTAGTACCTCAAGGGTTATGGACCAATGAAATCAAGACCTAAGGGAGGGCTGGAGAGATGGCTTATCAGTTAAGGCATTTGCCTGCGAAGCCTGAGGTGATTCTCCAAGTCCCATGTAAGCCAGATGCACAAGGGGGCGCATGCGTCTGGAGTTTGTTTGCAGTGGCTAGAGGCCCTGGTGCACCCATTCTCACTCTTTCTCCCTCTGTCTCTTTCCCTCTCTGTGTCTCAAATAAATAGATAAATAAAATGAAAGTTTACTTAAATTAAAAAAAAAAAAAGACCTAAGGAAAACCAAAACTTTCCCCCCAATTTTTTTGGTGTGGGGGAGAGAGGGGAGACTTTACAGCCTCGGAGGAGGGGAGGGGAAGGGAGGGGAGGAGAGGAGAGGAGAGGAGAGGAGAGGAGAGGAGAGGAGAGGAGAGGAGAGAGAGGAGAGAGAGGAGAGGAGAGGAGAGGAGAGGAGAGGGGAGGAAGAACTTCACAACGTGACAGATAAATTTCCCGCCAATCATGACCACGGGAGCTGCGCCAGATTTCTTTTAATTTGGAAAAAAAAAAATTAAAAAGCCACACACACACACACACACACACTTCACTCGACGGAGACACTGACTTTTGGCGCTTGCGGATTTGGGTAGAAAGAGTCCTGGGGGCGGAGGGTGATGAGGAAGGAGGTGGAGGAAGGTGGATGGAAGAGAGAGAGCGCGAGCGAGCAGCCGCAGAGACCACTGGTCCCCAGCTCGGTGGCCAGGGCTGATGCACAGAGAAAATGACGTGGCTCGGGTGGGGGTGGGGGTCGACCCGGAGCGTCACCCCCACCCCCCTCCATCCCGCGCGCGCCGCCGGCTGGGGAAACAAACACACGCACGTGCGCCCCGCCCCCGCCGCGCACGCGCCCCGGGCTCCGGCTCGGGCTCCGGCTCCGGCGGCGGCGGCGCGCGCGGCCCCCACGCTGCTCGTGCGCTCGCTCTGCTCGCTGTGCCTCCCGCACCGCGCCGCCGCGCCGCGCCGCGCCGGAGGCCACGGCCGTGCTCCCTCGGTGGGCTCCGGTGGGTGCCAGCAGAGGTCGAGTGGGTAGCTCGGTGGCGGGGTGGAAAAGGGGAAAGCCGAGCGGAGCCCCCGCAGGTTCCCCAACACCCCCACCCCCGACACACACCGGGAGGGGAAGGTTCCCGGGTGTCGGGCGCGGGCTCCTGCGTAAGACGGGCGCCGAGACACGCCGGCCAGTGAGCGAGGCGCCGCCGCCGGGGGAGGCCGCGACGGAGCTCCGGGACCGGCCATGGGCTGAGACACATCCTCGCCGAGCAGGTGCAGTGACCAGACGTTTCCCAGGGGAACCCTCCCGGGGCGGGGGGGACCCTCGATCCCTATCAGTACCCGCCCTTAACCCTGCCCTGTACCCCGTTGACCTTCCTCTCAGCTCCTCCAGAAAGGCCCTGCGACCCCCTTGCGTGCCATCCCTGGGACCCTCAACAGCACGGGACAGCTTGTGCATACCCTTATCCTACACCGTGACCTCAGCTCGATGGGCCTTTGTGCCACCTCCCCTTCTGCCTCAGTATTTTGAGCCCACTGCCTGCGTGCACAGTCCCAGGGAACGACTCGGGATTTCTTTCTCCTGCTCCCCCTCCACCGCCACGGGGTGG
Source organism: Orientallactaga sibirica (assembly GCA_036365145.1). Classification (NCBI taxonomy): domain Eukaryota; kingdom Metazoa; phylum Chordata; class Mammalia; order Rodentia; family Dipodidae; genus Orientallactaga; species Orientallactaga sibirica. The sequence goes on from JAEOAD010000025.1 coordinate 13,551,287, forward strand.
AGGCAGGGGTGGAAGGGGAAAGTGGGAGTGGTGGTCCTTCCTCCAAGAGTCCCTGGTGACTACAAACCCATCCCCTTTCTCTCAAGCCTGTAGTGAAAGTGACCCTTCCATACCCCACCAGAACATGCCGGGGTGACTCCCTCCCAGTTCTTCCTGTGGGCCTTCCTTGTCCTCGTCTTCCCTATTGACACTATGCAACCCCAGCGTGACCTGCGAGGCCTCTGGCTCCTGCTGCTGTCCTTGTTCCTGCTCTTCTTTGAGGTAGCCAGAGCTGGCCGACCTCTGGTTAGCTGTCCCGCCACCTGCCTGTGCGCCAGCAACATACTCAGCTGCTCCAAACAGCAGCTGCTCAACGTGCCCCACTCCTTGCCCAGCTACACGGCGTTACTGGACCTCAGCCACAACAACCTGACCCGTCTGCGGGCCGAGTGGACCCCCACCCGCCTCAACCACCTTCACTCCCTGCTGCTGAGCCACAATCAACTGAACTTCATCTCCTCTGAGGCCTTTACCCCGGTACCCAACCTGCGCTACCTGGACCTCTCCTCCAACCACCTGCGCACGCTGGATGAGTTCCTGTTCAGCGACCTGCAAGCACTGGAGGTGCTGCTGCTGTACAATAACCACATCGTGGTGGTGGACCGCTACGCCTTCGACGAAATGGCCCAGCTGCAGAAACTCTACCTGAGCCAGAACCTGATCTCCCGCTTCCCCCTGGAACTGGTCAAGGAAGGAAACAAACTGCCTAGACTTATGCTCCTGGATCTGTCCTCCAACAAGCTGAAGAAGTTGCCCCTGAGCGACCTCCAGAAGCTGCCGGCTTGGGTCAAGAATGGGCTGTACCTCCACAACAACCCCCTGGAATGTGACTGCAAGCTCTACCAGCTTTTTTCACACTGGCAGTACCGGCAGCTGAGTTCCGTCATGGACTTCCAGGAGGATCTGTATTGCATGCATTCCAAGAAGCTGCACAACGTCTTCAACCTGGATTTCCTCAACTGCAGCGAGTACAAGGAGAGTGCCTGGGAGGCTCACCTGGGCGACACCTTGACCATCACGTGCGACACCAAGCAGCAGGGGATGACCAAAGTGTGGGTGACACCAAGCAATGAACAGGTGCTAAATCAGGGGGCCAATGGCACAGTGACCGTGTCCCAAGATGGCAGTCTTCATTTTGAGCAGGTGCAGGTTGAGGACGGGGGTGTGTATACCTGCTATGCCATGGGGGAGACTTTCAATGAGACACTGTCTGTGGAGTTGAAAGTGTACAACTTCACCTTGCACGGACACCACGACACCCTCAACACCGCCTACACCACTCTGGTGGGTTGTATCCTCAGCGTGGTCCTGGTCCTCATATACCTGTATCTCACCCCTTGCCGTTGCTGGTGCCGGGGTGTGGAGAAGCCTTCCAGCCATCAAGGAGATAGCCTCAGCTCTTCCATGCTCAGTACCACACCCAACCATGATCCCATGGCTGGTGGGGACAAAGATGGCGATTTTGACCGGCGGGTGGCTTTCCTCGAACCTGCTGGACCTGGGCAGGGTCAAAATGGAAAGCTCAAGCCGGGCAACACCCTACCAGTGCCTGAGGCTACAGGCAAGGGCCAAAGGAGAATGTCAGATCCAGAGTCAGTCAGCTCCGTCTTCTCTGATACACCCATTGTGGTGTGAGCTGGATAGGCTGGTGGGGAGGTTCTGCCCCAGGAGAGGTAGTGTACCCCTGAAGGATATGGGGGGATGGAAGAGAGGGCTGGCTGCCCAAGGGAGTGGGTTCCTCCTGACCACCAGGGAATTGGTCATGGGCACAACAGCAGGCAAGATCCCAAGAAGGGTATGGCTGCAGTGAGTTTCACATATGGATATTATTAATCTTCAGGTAGACACCACAGCCCTGCCCAAAGCCTTGGCAATTCTTGGTGTGTAGAGGAGGAGGAGGAGGAGGGAGTGGAGCACATCTGAGTTGGATGGGAATGAGGAAGGGGTGAGGGGAAGAGCAGATTCCCTAAACTTTTTTTTTTTTGAGGTCATTCCTAAGTCCTTAAAAGAAAATCATTTGAAAAACAAATTTTCTTGTCTCTGCCCTCCCACACCTGTGGAAGTTGTGTGTGTTGGGGAAGCCTGCCTAGGAGAGGAGCCATGTTGGGAAGCTGCATTGTCTTCTCTGGTCAGGAAGTCACATGTCCCAGCTGGGCAATTGGAAACCTTTGGAAGATGAGTCAGGAAAAGGCTGAGACCTGGAATAAGAACACTTCCTGAAGCTGCCGTGAGCCTTCCCACTAAAGCCTTCTTTCCCCACGAGCCCCGAGTGGGTGTGTATCTTTGCAGGAGCTTGGCCCCTTGCCTGTTAGTTATGGTGGCAATGGGAGATGTCGTGTCTCGGCTTTATTCTGGGACAAGTGGCACAAATGGTTATAGCACGAACGAAGAGGTCCTTGTCACAGCTTAGGTACCAGCACAAAACTTGTTGATGGAAGGTAATTCCCTGGCTGGGGAAATCTTTGGTTAATATTTGACTCCCAGCGTCTTTGTGTCAGACCAAGGTGGGGACTACTGCAGGCAGAGAGCTTATATGACGCTTGCCACAGATGTGGCAGCAAGGCCACTCTCACCACAAGGATGAGGGCAAACCAGTCTCTTGGATGTAGCAGCCAGCTGGTTTTCTGTATGTGTGTGTGTGTGTGTGTGTGTGTGCCATCTCTTTAGTCAGTCTCCTTATCAACCCAGGTGGGCTTCTGAGTTTTCCCTAACATGCTGCTCTTCTAAGGGAAGAATCCAGTTCGAGTCTCATCCCACTTGGTTGGACTAGGCCTGGAAGTAGATGGGACCCAATATATTTCTCCTCTGTGCTGACATGGCTGCCTTGCTTCTGCTGCAAAGTCCAAGCATGGGATTTTGTCATCTGAGGGGCTGGGATTAGGTGGTCTCTGTCTCAGAATGGCAACACAGAGTGTGGCTTAGAGTTCTGCCCTTCCCATCAGGCTCCAGACAGTCTTGGAGCTAAGCCAATGGTGGCACTAAACTTTCTTTCATAAGGAAAGCCCTGCCATTCGCTTCGTCTGTGCATTCATGGTTGTCAGAGCAGAGGAGTGTAACTACAAGCCCAGCCTTGGGTTTCATCCGGGGCTGCAGAATGCTTTAGGCATGGAGATGACTACTCCCCTGAGCTGCTCTCTGTGACCGTACTGCAAGCCTGGGAGGTGGTTTCTCTGAGCTTTGGGAGTGGGGTGATCAGGGCCCTAATGAAAATGTTTCCTGATGTTGGTCTTTTGTTGTCGCCCCCCCCCCTTTGGTGTCTCTTCTTTCCCATGTTTCCTGTCTTTTGGAAGTTCTCAAAATCCTCTCATTTCCTGACCTGCTTTTTAGGTTCCGAGAGTCATTGTTTTTCCGTGGATAAGGGCTGCTTCACTAGGAGGGCCTGTTAAAGCTGTCTATTTCAATTGGGGAAAGGGACTGGTAGTTAACATCTTCCCTTTGTCTGCTCCTGGGAGCTCAAGGCTGCTGTCCATCCTGTGTTAATAGCATCATTTTGTCAAGAGAGAGGTGCAGCAGTTCCCCTCAAGTAGTTGCATGCTCGTAGGTATGCATGCTTATAGGTCTGCACGCACACCAGCACCTTGAACTCCACCAGGACAGTGAATCTGGAGCCCTCAATATTGCCACCACTTCTAGAATGGCCTCTACCTGTGTGTACAACTTCTCACACACAATTTCCTTGCACTGTAGGAGAGACAGTGACTGTGCCAGGCTCCTCAAATACACAGTCTCTTGTCCTTTAATTTCTGAGTTCCCTGGGTCTTCATCCCTATCTCCATGGCTCTGAGTCACTTCTCTGCAGAGGCAGGAGTTAGGAGTGCTCCCACAGGTTGAAGACCTTGAGAGAAGGGGTGGTGAGGCACTAGCTGGTTCTTCAGGCTACTCAGAATCCCCTGCCCCTTAAATTACATGTATGAGACATGCATGAAGCTATGAAAGACCCCAAAGGATTCTGGCAGAGGGCTAAGCAGCTGTGAGTTGCTCTTCCTATGTTAACTGTCCTCATAAGATAGGGGGCAAAGACGAAAGGTCATCTAATTGTATTCCAAAGACTTCCTACTAGAGCTACAGGAACCAGAATTCCCTCCTCAGACTAATCACCAAATGGAAAAATCTCTCTCCATGTGGCAGTTTCCCTCTAGGGCTGTGAACTCTTTTGAGGGGATGTCAAATGAAGGTAGCCTCCTGGGACATTCTGCGGAGCTCTGAGGACAAGGAGGGCTGTTTTCTTCATAAGTCCTATGTTGTAGCTCTTACTTCTCCCCACTATAGTCTGAGCTGGGTTGTGGTTTAAGACACCTGGAGGATGTCCCTGGCTGCCCCACCAAGAGATTTAAAAGGATCAGCCTCTCTCCTGTGGTTTCACTTGGCATAACCCAAAGGTAGCTTTCTACTTGGATGGGTGGGGTTCCATACTCATCGTACATAATTTCATTAGTACCTTGGGTAGAAAATTGCCAGGTGTGGCTTATAAGGGCTGAGCTATCACCTCTGTCCCTCGCCCCACCATTGTAGCAGACGGGGTCTTCCAGGAAGTAGGTGTCTCTGGAGACAGAATGTGACAGGGCTCTACAGTCTATGTAAGTCTTTGTGATCTTTTCCTTTGCTTGTATCTTGGGGCCTCCAGGAAGAGGCCAAGAGAAGATAGACCCTCCTACACACACACACTGGGGAAAGCAAAACCAACTGATTCCAGTAGCCTGTGTGTTCGTACCTTCGTACTCCCTTTCCTGTGTCTAGGACCCTATTTCTCCCACTCTGTGTACCCAGGCTGGCACACATCAGAGCCCATGGCTCTGGAAACTAGACAATGACCATTAAACCTGGCTTAAGTCTCTGCTCTGGCACAGTCTGTGGCTGGTTTATTTTATTTTTTTTTCAGCCTGTGGGTGGGATCAATGTACCTCAGAAGGGTGTGACTGATCTAGGAGGATAATTTTTTTTTTTTTTTTTTTTTTTGAGGCAGGGTCTCACTGTAGCCCAGGCTGACCTGGAATTCACTATGTAGTCTCAGGCTGGCTGCGAACTCATAGCGATCCTCAGCCTCCTCTCCAGTGTTGGGATTAAAGGCATGCACCACCACACCCAGTGAGAATCTTAGTATTGTTATATTGTCCTGGTTAAATCCCGTGTCTAATCATTAAGATAGAAAATGCCAAACTTTTTCTGTGACAAGCCCCAGACAGTAAATATTTGGGGCTTTGTAGGCTACACAAATCTATTAAACCTCAACTGTGCTGCTATGGCGGACAGATGTCTCTATAAACAAATGCTTGTGGTTTTGTCCCCGTGTATTAGCGTATTAGTCCATTTGCTGTCACAAAATATCCAAGGCAGAGTATTTCATAAAGAAAAAAAAGGGTTATTTAGCTTACAGTGAGTGTTGGAGGATGAAAGTCCAAGATCGAGTGAGCTCATCGGGTTGCCATCTAGTGAGGGTCTCTTGGGGATGGCCCTGGGCCCAAGCTTCCAGTGATGCATGAATCTTTGGGGTATACATTCAAATCAAAGCCAAGCCATGGCACCCAAGAAAACTTGGTTTACAAATTTTAAAGAATTTTCATATGTCTTTGAAGTTTTTTTTCAAACCACTGAAAAATGTGAAAACTATTATTAGTTTCCAGAGCACCCAAGGCCAGTCAGTGGGCTGGTCTGACAGGCAGATCACAGTTTTCCAGCATCTGAGACCGATTCTTCAAAGTGTCACAGTGTCTTTAGCAGGCAAGAGTTGAGAGATCCCATAACCTGGGCTAAGGCTTGTAGATAGTATTCTAGGTCCCAGGAAGGAGGGTTGCCTCTCTGCAGGGTTCTCTTAGAAGGCTAGCTTGATCTTATGATACTATGAAGAAAGGCCTGGAAGGAAGGAAGGAAGGAAGGAAGGAAGGAAGGAAGGAAGGAAGGAAGGAAGGAAGGAAGGAAGGAAGGAAGGAAAGAAGGAAGGAAAGAAGGGAGGGAGGGAGGGAGGGAAGAAGGAAGAAAAGAAGGGAGGGAGGAAGAGAAGAAGGGAGGGAGGGAGGAAAGGAATGAAGGCTGGAGAGAGGCTTAGCAGTTAAGACACTTGCCTGCAAAACCAACGGACACTGGTTGGATTCCCCAGGACCCATGTAAGCAAGATGCACAGGAGGCACATGCGTCTGGAGTTCATTTGCAATGGCTAGAGGCCCTGGCATGCCTATTCTCTCTTTCTCTCTCTGCCTCTTTCTCTCTCAAATAAATAAAATATACTTGAAAGAGAGAGAGAGAAAGAAGAAAGAAAAGGAAAAAGAGAAAGGCTTGGGTTTGTTGGTTTTGATTGTGGGAAGTGGGGTCACTTTCATAATGTTTGGTTGCTACTAAAAGTATGTTCATCTAACAGGTAGGATAATAGGACACTTTTATGTGTCCTAGGCATTCTGTAGAGTGGGGGAAAAATGTCATCCTCAAGCCAAGCTTGGTGGCTCATGCCAATAATCCCAACAACCAGGAGGATCGCTGTGAGCTCAAGACCGACCAGCTTGGAATAGAGCGAGCCCTGTCCCAAACAAAACAAAACAAAATGTAATCCTCACTTTTTTTTTTTTGTACAGACATAGCCTACCAGAAATTGGAATGGAGTCTAAACTCCAACTAGGCAAAGTCTTTGGCTATTCTCATGGTGCTTCTGGAAGGGGATTATGCTAGAAGATTCCAAAGAAGCAGAGAACATGTTATGAGGGGGAAAAATGAATCAGAATTTGTATCATGAACCTATTCTCTTAACATTTGTGAAATCTATGAAATCTCAACCAAAGTGCAGCCCTCCTCTGGAATGTTCTTTCTCACTCAAGGTGGGGGGGACAATTGAACCACTTCACCTCCAGTAAGCCAGTCAGTGAAATGATAGATGGTGACATTACAGCTCTCTCGGTGCACCTCTGTACAGCTGCTCATCTTTGTAAAGACAGCCTGGCCCGGAGGATGAAGCTGCGAAGGGAACAGGCTAGGAAGGTTCCTCACGGCTCTCCTTCTGTGTTGTCTGAACCTGAGCTTTGGCATCCTCTCTCCATCTCCCTGAAGAAGCCCAGAACTCACTCTCTTCTACTCTTCCTGCCTATCCCAACCTCAAGCCACAAGTCCTCGAGATCCCCTGCGAGACATAGTTTCACTCTCCCTCAGTCTGCTTAGGCAACGCCTCAGGTATAACAGGGGGGACTGATGTGACCGTCGCCTGGTAGAACAGAAAATGAGAATTTGGTGCATGGGCTAGCCTCGCTTTCCTTCCACCTGGTCTCTCAACTCCTCCCAGTTCCACATTTGTACCACTTATCTTGTCTCCCAGGCAACCAGTGTTGAAGCTTCACTTTCTCCACCCACACGGCAGAAAAAGCCCAGGTCCTGCAGTAAGGACAGTTGGCTTTTCTGGTCAGGCCACAGTGAGTGTATGCTGGCTGCTTCCTCTCCCAGGGTTAGAGAGAGTACTGTCAGATCCAGTGCTTAGACATGACAGGTAGAAGGTATCAACTGGCGGCTGGGCATGGTGGCGCACACCTTTAATCCCAGCACTGGGGAGGCAGGGGTAGGAGGATTGCTGTGAGTTCAAGGCCAGCCTGAGACTACATAGTGAATTCTGCGAATTGGGCTAGAGCAAGACACTACCTTGAAAAACCAAAAAAGTATCAATTGGCAAAGATACTTACATCTGTCCTGCGCCCCCCCCCCAACCCTTGCCAGCCTGGTTACCATCCCTGGAGCAGAGGGCACAGAACCAGGGTCCAGGAGAACCATATTTCAATGAGTCAGGACACAGTCCCATGAGGGGACTTCTGGCTGCCTTTGAGCACAGACATACATCAGGTGAGAGTCCTCCCCAAAGCCAGGCATGGGTGCGTGTATGTGCACGGGTGTGCACACAGGTTGGGGAGGACTGGACACACTGGGAGACAACTGGGAATCCTCTTTAAAGGTAGAGGTGCCGAGGGTTGGTACCCATGTACACTCGGTGACACAAAGCTGATCCCTCAGATATCAGAGACTAGCCTGAATGGTTCTTTCATCTGCTTCAGAGAGGTTAAAAAACACATCTGGGTGGGGCATGGTGGCACACACCTTCAATCCCAGCACTGGGGAGGCAGAGTTAGGAGGACTGATAGGAATTTGAGGCCAGCGTGGCACTAGAGTGAATTCCAGGTCAGCCTGGGCTAGAGTGAGACACTACATCAAACAAACAACCCCCTCCCCCACACACATTTGGGGAATTTTGATAATAGTAGATGGATTGAAAATTATTTTATGACCACATTGCCAACTAGCCAAAGCGTAAGGTTGAGTGTAAGGTTGTGTCACTAGAGAGAGTGTGTCTGCTAAGCCCTGCCCAGTGCGGAGACCGTCTACTTCCCACACTCTCTAGGGTAGTTCTGGGCGCTGGCCTCTCATCTTGCAGCTTATGTCTTCTTTGGACCCACACTGGTGAGATATCTTAGGCTATTTATGCCCATAATGCCTTAGTCATGTTTCATTCCTGGACCCCAGGATGGACAAAACAATTAAGATATGAAAACAAATGCCCAAGTCTCTGTGCTGCCGTTGCTCCTGCCTTTCTGTGTCCAGTCTAGGCCAACTTCTGCCTGCTCCCAGAAAAATGGAGTGGAATGTATCTTCCTCTAATTTAATTTAAACAGAACTGCTTTCAGGCGTGTTGTGCCTGCGTATGTGCGAATTTCAATAAAGCATTTTGAGAAGGCAGAGGAGACTAGGATCCCACTACAAGAACTGGAAACAGGAAAGGGAACCTTAAAAGCTGTGGACCCTTGGGAGCCAGGAACCCAGTTCCTCATGGTACGATATCCCCTGCCTGGCATGTGGGTCTGAGGTTTCAAGAGGTGAAACCACAGGGTCAGAGAGAAGGCACAGTGTTCAATATTACTGATTCTCACTTCCTGGCTTGTGTGCTCCCCTCTTCCCTAGGAAGGACAGAGTTAGGGAGGGGAGAGTTGGCTAAGTTGTAACCAGAAACTCTTAGGAGCTCTTAGAGCTAGACCAGCGCTAGCACTGCAGGATAGACTGAGGGGAAGCTGTACTGACTCTGAGATTTACATTCAGCCCCGTGACTTGAAAACCCCATGTAAGCAACCCTTAGGACAAACCTCAGGAGGCAGGATCTTGGGAGCTCTCTGACAGGAGGGGTAAGAGCTGTCTTCACAGCTAGAGGTAGACATGCGTGCTTCCTTATGATGGCTGAGCCTTGACTCCTCCGAGTACCACTGTCCATACTTTACTGCCTTCTAGCAAGCATAAAGCCCAGAGCCCAGCTCAGTAAGGGATTAAAGGACAGCCCATAATACCACCTGTTTACGTTTGTTTAATGCTTTGAACTTTCAGTGCCTGTTAACATTTGTCCTCTCATCTAACCCTCACAACATCCCTGTGAGGTAGGTCAAATAGCAAGTAGTTTGCCTGAGACCACACCAGTGTCAGGGCCTGAGTAACTCACAGAGCAGCTTTCCCAGCTCCGAGCTGACACACCCACCCTTCAGTTCATGATACACAGGTTCTTTGTGCCCGTCAGATGCAAAGAAGACATTGAGAGTACTTATACAGAAGTCTCCCTGCTCCCCAAGCTTGCTGAGGGGCATCAGGACCAAGGGTGCCCCCCAGAGGGTAAGGCAGGAAGGACAAGAGTACTAGAGGCTCGGCTGTCACTAATACCAGCTGAGCTACTGTGTTGCCTACATACCTTGACCTTTGTCAGAGACTCGGGCCTTATTAGTTTATGGAGCAGATCCTCCGTGCCCGCTCCCAGAAGAGAGATGCCTCAGGCATGGCCAGGCGGCAAGAATCCTGACTCTCTCCCACAGTGCCTTCCCATGCTGTTACACTCCTCAGCCCAGGAAGAGGGGGAAGGTGAAGGCTGGCTGACTCAGCCTGCAAGTGCTTAAAGATCTGGAGCTGCAAGGCCCCAGCACCATTCAACTAATGATTATTATTAACTCTGAACAAGCCTTGGCACAGCAGCCAGCTGGCTTAGGGAAGATGCCTGGATCTCCCACAGTGAGGTTTGAAAAACAAGATCCACCACAGCCACACATGGGGGTGGAAGGGTGGGGACAATGGGAAAGAAGGGCAGGCCAGTGTGAGAGAAGAAGGGGGGCCTGCCTTGAGGGGGTGGGGAGAGGAAGCAGGGACTGGCAAGTGATAGCAGCCTATCTGGGATGAAGATGACAGCCAAGAAGTAAAGAAGGAAGACTTCCTCAGATGTGGAGCTCCTGCCATGCAACACCACCCCCAGTCCCTATGGAGCCGAGCACAAGGGAAAGGGACGGTACAGGAACCCCTGGGGCCTGGGAGGGGAATCCAAGCCTAAATAGTGCACCCATCATTACCGCTTGGATTTGGTACAAAACCATCTATATTTCTCATGTCCTCGAGGTTGAATATAATCAGACTTAGAACACGATCACATATGGGACCAGGGCTTAGCCTAATATGGAAATTTATGCAAATGATAGGTTTTTTTTTTAAAAAAGCAAAACAGGATGGCTACTAGCAGCTAACCCTAGTTAAGGAACGAGGACAGGACAGCCATTTGCTTTTCCTCTGAGGCCCTGCCTCACTTCTGAGAAGTCCAGGTAGTACCTAGTCGCTAGGAGACAGAGGAGTGGGGGAGCACACAGCCAGGAGGCATATGCAGCTGGCAGCCACTGAGGTCCCAGGTGGAGGAGAGTGCCCTGGCACGGAGGCCTAATGGTTGTCCAGCTGCTGCCCCAGGATGTGTGGGCAGGTGGTGATGGAGAATGAAAAGACAGGAGGGGAGGGAAGTCCCCTCCCAATCTGGCCTGTCAGGAAAAAGGGGTCCTCCCAGTGACTTATTTTCTATACTGCAATCAGACCCAGCTAAGCAGGAGACCACCTGTGTCCCCCTCTTTGCCCTGTGCTGCTGCCCTCTAGGCCCATTGGTCACAGGGGCGACAGCTGGGTCTCTTCTTCCTGCAGAATATAAATGGCTCGCCTTCCTCCCAGGGCTGGGAATAGACATCAGATGGCACAACCCACGCAAACTGCCGGCTGTCAGCACGCCTGCCCGCCCGCCCACCAGCCTCCGCACCACCTGGGAGGAGACAACACCTCAGGCAGGCTCGGGATTTCTGCCTCTGCTTGTGTGCTCTCAAGCTGCGGGGCCTCACCTGGCCTACCCTGTGGGGATAAGCGCCCCCCCCCACCCACTGGCCCTGAGGAGGGTAGAAGAGGTGGGGTCCCAAATCAAAGTGACCCTAGTGGGAAACTCTTCCATGCCCATCAGTAAGCATTCCATCCAAGTTCCCATCATGTTGGATGGTTTGAGAGGGGAGGGAGGGCGCCAAAAGAGACAGGACTGAACGGCAGGGGCCTCTGTTTGCTGTTTAATGCTTAGAGGGTGTCAGGAGATGACACTTGACCCAGGAAATGCATGGTGAAGTCCACTGACAGGAGACTTCTGCCCCTTCAGTCCACATTCCTGTTCTCTTGAATCACAGAAGTCTTCTTGCTTTGATCGGCCTGGAGAGGAGGCTTTAAATCTCCAGGAGGCCTGGGATACTCAGGGCACTGCCTGGAAGACTTTCCCCTGGCCCCGGGAATGGAAGCCCCAGCTCCTACACCACAGGCCTCCAGAGTTTGTTGGCCTCTGTCTGCTTCACAGAAAGCTCTGAGGAAGCCTTCTGGCTCCGTGGTCTTCAGTACTTGCCACCATCTATGGAAAGCCCATCTGCCTGACTGAGCTAGATCACAGCTAACCAGTTTGGTATCCAGCTCTCACCATGGAGGGCAGTCTGAGGAACTACCTGGGTCTGGAGCAAGGATGGGTATCTGCAGGGAAGACAGCCCTGCTGACACCACTCATCCCCCTCTTAGGTCAAAGAGCTGGCAGAAGACAACTGAGGACAGTTTAAAAGATGAGAGAAGAAGGGCAACAGGGAGACATTTTTCTTGGATCAAGCATCCTACTCTACTTCCTTGTCCCTTATTTTGTTCTAGAAGCTTTGGAATTAGCTCCATGATGAAATGTGCTAACTCAAGACCCTAAGCCCTAAGGGCAAAGCACAAGATGCTCAGGAATTCTTGGCTCTGAGAATGGATGTGGGGAAGGAACACACCCAGGTTCCGCAGCCCAGATCTGAAGGTGGGCTGAAGGAAGCTTAGCCCAGCCAAGAACCAAGAGCTCGGTTAAGCTAATGCCCTTCTGCTCCTCTAAAGAATTTTAAAGTGGCTTTAGTGCTTTTTCTGTCTTAAGAGTTCAGGAGATCCTCATCTGGGCCCCTTCTCTCCACAGTGCCTGACTCTCATGTCCTTGGTCCATCTGGGCCTGGAACTGAGTACATGCCCAAAAGCATAGATTCTGAAAAGATTCAAGGGCAGACCTGTTCCTCCAGGTAGGAAATAGAAAATAAAAGTAAAAATTATACCCTGGATCGGCTAAACAGGCCATACGGTCCAGGGCTAGGAGGGTTTTTCAGTTGAGGGTACTGAAATCCTGAGCTATGGGCCTTACCAACGGTTGACTGCAAAGCACTGCTCAAGAGGACCCATAAGCAAGAGTTACAGGCACTCTCCATCACACTGCTTTCTTAAAAGGGACCCAGATAATTCATGGTTGCCATTCATAACCTGCAGGAACCTGGCTCTTCCATTAGGCACACAAGTAAGAAATGCCCACCACCACCATCACCACCACCAGCTAATACTTCTATCTTCCATCAAGAATGAAGGCTTCAGGTTCAAGTTCTCTGTTGCCTTCCACTTGCACCCAGTAACATTTCCCATTTTGATTCACTGAGTCATCCCTCAACCATAACAGCTTGGGTTTCTATGGCTTGCAGCTCAGCCATGAAGTGCAAAACCCCAACCACTTCTGAAGTAGGTCCCTTGAAGGTCATCAATGAACCACTGAAGTCCAAGGCAGGTATCCCACCTAGACTCGGAGTTCGGAGTCACTTACATTTCCACTTTCTTCCTTGGCAAGTAGGAGCTGGAAATCTGGTGCATGATCACTAGGGCTGGATACAGTGGCAATGCCAGGCACAGGTACCAGGCTGCACCTTTGATCTGGGCCTGGAACCACACTGAGTTCATGCCCAAAAGCACTGTGACTGTAGCCATCAGGTAGACCACCAGTCCACATGTCAGATGGTAGAGCTTGAGGCGAGCCACCCTTGAAACCTTGGCTGCCTGTGGACAGAGGAGACAGAGCCCATAAAGTGCCTGTCCACCAGTGGCCAGTAGTGTCAGAGCTCCTAGCCAGCTGTGCCAGGACACCAGATGGGACAGCTCACTTCGAATCTTGCTGGAGATGATGAAGCCCAGGCCCAGGAGAGCACAGAGGATGGTTACAGTCTGCCCCACCCAGTGGAGCCGAATCCGGGCCTTTCGAGAGCAGAAGAGAAATAGGGAGTGCTCAGGCGAGAAGAGTAGGATGGCTTCAGCCATGCAGAGGCAGAACTGTAAACACAGGAGAAGGCCAGTGAGCCTGGAGTCTGCATGGAGACCTGAGAAAAAGAAAGTGTTATCATGGGTCCAAACAGGGGACAAGGATGAGGGTGAAAGGACTCCCAAGACCTGCCTCACACAGGCCCTTTCTCGACCAGGAGGACAGCACACATTAAACTTTCTCCTGAACTTTGGGGACAAAGACTTGATACCATCCCACTCCACTTCTTTTCAGGCCCCAGGAGCGAATCATCTTCCGTGCCCTCCCAACCTTCCCAACCACGGTACATTTTATTCCATTTTCCCTAATCTCATAGGTTACAGGAAAAGATGAGGTTCGAGCTGTTTTCCCCACCTCTCTGACCCTTAGAAAGGCTGAGCCTTCTGAAAGCTGGCTGCTTCCCCGGGGGTGAAGCTAAGCATATCAAAACTCACCGCCAAGGCCATGAACACAGGGTGCCAGGAGAAAAGACCTAAGAATCAAAAAGAACAGGCTGATGGCTGGGCACTACAGATCCTAACCCATGGCTAAGTGGAACGTCAAGAATTTGGCTACAGCGGGAAAGGTCAGCATTCCATCTTCAAGCCTAATCAATAATAAGGACTTTAGGGCAAAAGGGAAGCAAAGGAGGGGGGGTGTCAAGATGAACAACTGCAAACACACCACCTTGGTCTAGGTTCCCCGTTTGGCCCCTTCCGGCTGCCAGCCCGGTCCTAGAATAGACCTCAGCCTCCCGCTTTCACTGGTATCGAGCGTGCATCAGAAGTATCACTCACTTCTGGTTTTTCATACGTCTGCCCGCCTACTCACCCTCCCAGGACTTCCCGGGCTCCGCCCACCAGGCCATTACAACCTCTCCATCGCCGGCCGGTGCAGAGCTCGGGGTCCACCTTCACAGTTGCCAGACCTCCCAAAGCGGCCCCGCCCCCGCCCCCTCCCATGGCCCCGCCCCTCCTCCCTCCTCCCTCCCCCCCCTCCCAGCACACTTACTGGTTCCTGGCCGGGATAGCACAGTCAGAAAGATGGTGAAGCCCAAAGCTACGAGGTGCGCCAAGATCCCACTGCCTCTCCGCAGCCAGCGGGTCAGTCTGGGCTCCCTCGCTGGAGCGGGAAGCAGACCTACCTCCAGGGGCTGCATGGCAGAGCCAGGCCAGCCTGCACTACCCGGCTGCCGGAGGATTCTTCCGGGTTTGCAATCGCGGAGGCGGGGGCGGCTGCCGGAGAGGCTCCGCCCCCCAGGGATGCCACCGGCAGCGCGGCGGAGATGCCCACAGTGCCCTCTGGAGGCTGGGGGAGAAGCACCTCGGCTTCCTGAGACCCGCAGAGCAGGACAGCTCCCAAGCCGGCGCCTTAACTTGTTATCTTTGTGACCTCAAGCAGCCGGTGCGGATTACATGGGTGGTACCTGATTGCAGCGACATCACACACTTAGTTCGGTGACCCAAGAGTGTGAAACCAATGTTTTGAACAGTTTCCAGAAGTACTGAATTTCCACAGCTGCTCTCTGTCTCCTAACATCTCATCTTCTGGCTTGTTAAGGAAACAAGATTCCTCCCCGCCTGAACACAAGGGAAACTAAAAAGACCAAAAAAAAAAAAAAAAATGCCCTGCATGTGCTGAATTCAGGTTTGAACACCAAAAGAGGGAATGCCAGGCTCACTCTCTGGCTGCACAGCTGTCCCCGGTGAGATACTCTGAAGACAAGGGGCACACTCAGCTCTTGCTACCTCCTAAACAGCTGCTAAGTACTGAGGAGCAAAGTGATCCTGAGCAACCAGGCCTCCCACAACCCAAGTTCTAACTAAACCCTTTCTCCCTCCTACCTCCAAAAAGATGCGGTCCAGTCTAAGGAGGACTAACTGAAAAAGGCTTTACCCCGTCCTTAAGGGAAAACCCACAGGGCAGGAAGACTGAAACAAGAGGTACAGCACAGACAAGGGGCTTGATCCCAAGACAGTTACCAGTCCCCTCAAGCTGACTACATAGTTGAGAAACCAAGGCTGCTTTTATGTAGAGGGAAGGGCAGGAACAGTCAAAAAACCCAAGGAAATATTTGGAGAGGGACTGAGGGTTACAGTTGATGGGAAAGGGCCGTAAGCCAGCTCCCACAGACCCCCATGACAAAGACCCAGGAGTAGAGCCAGGGGTGTGGCTCTCCTCACCTGTAGTGTCCCTTCTCAACAGACTAGTCTCTGGGGTCAAGATTCTGGGGAGCCTTGCTCATTCAGAGCCACATGCCTTATCACCCTATCTTGAGAATAGGGTGATACAAACCCAGTATTTCCTGTGTGTGTGTGTGTGTGTGTGTGTGTGTGTGTGTGTGTATACACGCCTTCATGCACCATGTTGCAGTTTGGCTGCCTAACCTGTCTTCCAGGATGGGATTAGGGACAGTAAGGACACTCATTTTGCTACATTGTTTTTCTTCCTTTTCTATGTTTCTGTTTTTATATATTTTCTTAGCAGCAACAGAACAGGGAGACAGTCTTGAGGTATTTTAAAGAGTTTTTTTTTTCTTAAAAAAAATAATATAAAGTTATAAAAAGCGGCAGCAGCCTGGGGCCCGGATCTGGAGGGGAGGAGGTGCTGGCGGCTCCGTTGCAGTGGACAGGCACTTTCTTGTTAATGGGCTTTTGACTGTAGGAAGACAAGAGATAGGGTCAGGGTGGGGGCCTATTGGTCATCCTTCCTAGTGAACTACACAGACTATCATGACTAACCCCTGAATTCCTTCTGCTGGCCCTGTAAATAAAACTGAGCAGGGGAAGAGATATGGCAGCCCAACAGAGGCAGCCTAGGTGGTGAAGCTGGAGAGCAGTCAAGCCCTCAGTAACTGTCAGACTTCAGTACCCTCTGGGTGCCAACAGAGTTGAGGGAGGAGTCAGCAGACACGTGACCTGGCCCTAAGTCAGGACAGCATTCCCCTATCCCACCTCCTAGAAATCCCTCCTTACTGAGACCAAATGGACAGCCCAAAAAACAGGATCCAACAGATAAGGCAAATACAGCTGACTGCAGGCTTTCCTAGAAACCCTGGAGAACCTGCTATCATCTTAGAACCTGGATGTGGACACATAGGTATGGTATGTACCTGCCCTTCAGTCCCCTAACACCAGAGGAAGATTCCAAGAGCAGAACTGGCCTACCCACCCAGATACTCAGCATGTCAGGACTCAGCTCAGAGACCCAAACGCCCCTTGCCCCTTCCCTTGGGAGCAGGATAGCCACAAGCAATTCAAAAAGAAGTGGTCCTTGCCGGGTGTGGTGGTGCATGCCAGGAGGCAGAGGTAGGAGGATCACCATGAGTTCAAGACCACCCTGAGACTACATAGTGAATTCCAGGTTAGCTTGCGCTAGACTGAGCCCCTACCTCAAAAAAAAAAAAAAAAAAAAAAGAAGAAGAAGAAGAAGAAAGAAAAAAGAAAAGAAGGAGGAGGAGGAGAAAGGGTCCTTTGATTAAAGGCAAAGCAAGTGCAGAGTGGGGCAGCTTGTCCTGAGCCTATGAGGGAGAGAGGACTGGGGATAAGAGAAAGTCCATTAGGCAAAAGCTGGGGTTGGGCTGGAAAGATGGCTTAGTGGTTAAGGCACTTGCCTGCAAAGCCAAAGGACTCAGGTTCAATTTCTCCAGACCCATGTAAGCCAGATGCACAAGGTGTTGCCAGTGTCTGGAGTTCGTTTGCAGTGGTTGGATGCCCTGGAGTGCCCATTCTCTATCTCTTTCTCCCTCTCTCTGCCTCTTTCCTCTCTCTCAAATAAATAAATAAAAATAAAAATGTTTTAAAAAAAGCTGGGGTCACCTTGGTAAAAGCTGACCTACCTCTCCCTAAAGTAGATGGTCCAGGAACTCTCAAACTCTCCTGTATTTCCTTATCTGTAGTTATCGCCTTAGCACCTTCTCCATCTCACATACCCACTGTGTTCCCTAGCCCCAGCCCTCCTGACTTCTGTCTGTCTATGCTCTTCAGGGAACTGGGCTAGTACCTTCAATGTAGAGCACTTCTCCTCAAAGGCCAGGGCTGGCCCGGGCTTCTTGCGACGCACAGAGCAAGCCGCATCAGCAGGGGCACTAGCTTGACAGTGCTTGGCCTTCACTGGCCGGCAGTAGGTGGCCAGGTTTTTCCGCTTCTTGGCTACCTCCTCCTCAGAGAGACAGGTGGTCGGCAGGGCCTTGGATGGGTGTCCAGCTGCTCCTCGGTTCTCTAGCTGAGAAGCCTTGACCGGTATGGGGGATGGGTGAGGGGGGCTCCGACAGTCCAGGGGCCCGGCCCGCTTAACTCTTGGCCCCACTGTTCCATTAAGCCCCATGCCCAGGGCTGTTTTAGTCTTAGCTGAGAGAGCCCGACAACCAGAGGTTTTGCCTTTCCCAGCAGGCTCCAGGATGCAGGTCCGTTTGAAAGTGGTGGGGCCAGGGGATAACTTCCGCTTTCGAGATGGGGCCTCCGCCTCTGCCCCATCCTTGCCTTTGGATGACTTGCTAGCCTTGGAAGGCGGCAGTTTGCTGAAGGACGGAGATGGCGTGTTGGCAGGCAGAGGTGAGGTGATAGCCTGGCTACCGCCCATGCACTCCGCCTGGCTGCAGGCGGCTGCCACGCTGGGGGAGCCTGCAGGGTAGCTAGGGACAAGGCTGTCCTTGGTGGGGGGCGTGGAGGCTGAGCAAGCAGGTCTGGGGGATGGGCCGGGAAGTCGGGGACAGCTGCCCATAGAAGATGGGCTTAGGGGAGCAGATAAGGGGGAACTGACAAGGTGGGATGGAGGTTCAGCTGCCGGTGGAATCTTCCTGCAGTAAAAAAAGAGCCCCACTGTGATTGCCAAGCAAATATCAGGATCTCCCCAACACACACCAGTTACTCCACCCAGAAATGGCCAGGAGAGCCCTAGAGCTGCTGCCATCTGCTGGGAGACACTGGAAGTGAGGGCTGAAGAAGGCAAAGAATGAATGACCTAGTGCAGTATATGTGAACAGTGTGTAGACCCCTAATAACCTCACTGTGGACACGGCCTATCCTATGTTACCCAAAAGGAAGGTACTAGCCACGACAGGTGAGACCAGATTCACCTCCAGACCACCCACTCGTGCTTTGCTCCAGGCTGCTAAGTCTCTACCCACTTCATGCCACTCTCCATCTGGAATCCTCCTTCCAATCGCCAAGGCACACCAAAGTGTGTGCGTGAGGGACTGAGCGTTCTGAATGTCATGCACACCGAGGCCGGAGAAGGGACGTTTTGGGTCTGTGAGACTCACTTCCACATGTGTGAGCTGAGGTGCCGTTCCAACATGGAGCTCAGTGCTGAGCAGAACCGGTCCAGCCGGCGGCTAAACACGTAGCATCCTGGGCTCACGAGCCGGCTCCCAAAGGTGCAAAACTGGAGGCAGAAAAGGAAGGAAGGAATATGGCTGGTGGGGTCCGAGGTGCAGAAAAGCACTGCAAACAAGATCTGACCTCCTCCTCCTATTCTGGGCCAGAAGGACTGGGCAACCCCCCACCCCAGGCCCGCCGCCCCAGGTCCTTACCGCCTGTGGCCGTGGGGGCCTGGTTGCATAATGACAGTCAGGGGGGAGGTGGAAGTCATCAGATGTCCCTTCCTCCTCACTTTCCTCGCTGGATGCCTGGGCCCCACCCCGGGGCAGAGGGAAAGGGGAACAGGCCTGGGTCCCCATCACCGCCACAGGGGCTTTCATCATCCAACTCACTCTCAGAGGAGCCCCGGGACCTGGAAGGGCCAAAGGGGATGTAAGGATAATGTGACTGGTGTGGGATTAGGGTGGGAGTGTCCCTGAACCCGCAACACTCAACACGCCAGGGCAGATACCCTGCTGGGTGATCAGAGGAAGAAAAAGGAGGATAGGATGGGAAGACACAAAAGAGCTCACAGAGTAAGAGACAGAGCCCAGGGCCACAGCTCCCAAGGGGTTCTCGCCCAGCCCCTTCACTTCCCAGGCCCTGCCTCCTTAGGGGCAAAACTCTGCTCCAGATTCGCCTCCTCCAGAAAATCTTCCGAGCTTAACTGCAACCCAGCTCTGGTCAGCCCAGTCAACTCTCTCAACCCCCTTCTTGCATCACATATTCCTGTGAGCCTGTCTGGGAGCTGAGCCTGTGTTTCGTGTCTGCCCCTCGTGTTACAGGCAGAGATGCGTGTGTGTCTCCTTCAGCAAGGATCCCCAGGGTCCAGCGCAGCCTCTGCACACGAAGGGGCCAGTGAATGAATACACGTCACCCAGGATTCTGACCCTTTTAACTCCCTAATAACAGAGGCTGGGGTGTGTGGAATACTTGGGGCAAGAACAGGGGAGTCACCTGTTTCCACAGCACTGGCCAGGGCCCAAGTAACCCCCCACACTCAGGGCCGAGTGAGCCTGTATTCCAGGATATCCCTGGGCCTGTCTCCAGGGTTCTCTGGTGCTTTAGGGGCCAAGTATCCCAAGTGAGGTGGGGACTGCATTCTGGACATACCTGGGAAGTGCACAGTATGGGTAAGTTGGCTTGGACCGAGCAGAGAAGGTGCTGCTGGGGGCAGCCACGGCTGCCACACTCTGGACTGAGCACAGAGGCTCCTGGGAGGGCCGCTCAAGAGCTGGTTCCTTGCGCCCTGGGCTCTTTTCCTTGGGAGACTCTCCTTTGCGGGAGTTGGCCTTCAGTTCAGCCACTAGCACATCAAAGTCCTTGGCCCGGCCCTGGACCTCCCGGCGCTGGTGCACTGAGTGGATCTAGAACACAAGGAGGAGGTGTGAGCTGAGCAGGGGTGGATGTGAGCTGGCAGTGTTATGCTCTAGCCTGAGGAAGGGGAGGGGATGATGGTGGTGTGGGTGTGTTTGTGTGTCTATTGTACTGCCCTGTGGGGCTGCAAACCTCCTCTGGGGTGGGGGAATGCTCCTCTCACCTTGTGCCCACTGGGGGAGTAGCCTCATCTCCCATCCCTTCAACTAAGTCTCTTATAACTTCTAAATTCCTCTCCTTGCCCAGGTTTCTCCCTCACCATGCAGTACGAATGAGGGTTACCTTGCAGGTCAGTAGACGTGTACAGATCTTTTTGGTCTCTGGATTGATGACCCCACACTGCCTGTTGAGGTCACACTCCTTTCCTGTAGGAGAGAGGTTCTAATGAATGTGAAGTCTGTTTGTTGGAGTTCTGTGGGAGTATCTGGCCTCTTCCTGCCAAGGGCCCAAGAAGCAGCAGGACTAAGGCAGAAGAGCCTCCAGCCCTTGGGTGTGGGGCACTGCCTTCTAGAGAAACTTTTGACATCCACATTTTTGTTGGGCACTAGCCACCCCCAGCCCCAGCCCCAGCCCAGACCCTGGCCCAGGCACTCCTCTGGGAATGCTCCAAGCCTGAAGCAGGGCAGCCCATAGCAAGAAGCAACAGTGGTCACAGACCTCTGGGATGCCAGAAACTCTAGCAGTGGGATCTAAGAAAGGAGTTATCAGAGAGCAGACCAAGGTGAGAAAGAGGGAGTTCGCCTGCTTGGGCAAAGGTTCCCGCAGCCTAGCCCGAGAGACCTGGACTAAAGGTGCTTCCCGGGAACAAGCAGGGCAGGATGTAATGGGGTTCCCGTGTCCTGCAAGCTGTGATAGGCAGGCCCAGTCTGGCTTGTTCCTTCTTGATTTCCAACCCTTTCATTCCATTCTTGGGTCTAAGCAACCCAAGGGAGTCTCTATCTTTTTGACGCCCTCCCCTGATGACCATGACTACTCACGAGCCATCTTTCGGTGGGTTTTCGGGGGCATCCTGGCCCCACTTGGCTCTTTCTCTGGGGGACTGCCTTCAGCCCGGTGACTGGAGCCCTCACCAGGGATTAACTCGATGCTCTCTCTGCCAGAAGGTTCTTTAGAAGGGGGAGCCATGGGAGCTTTTCCAGGGGAGTCCTTGGGGAGGCCGCCTGGCTGACTGAGGAAAGCAGAGGGTGGGGCCACCCTGATGCCATGTCCATCAGGCTTTGGGAGACTGGACATCTTCTCCAGATTCACCACAGGCACGAAAAGGCTACACATGGAGAGAGGGTATGGGCTAGGCGGTGGGGAGGCTGGGACTGGGGTCTGGACTCTAGCCCAGAGCCATCTCCTCCCCAGCCCTGGAACTTGGGTGGGCTCCAGGAGAGGGGTGGAGAAAAGGGAGCCTATGTTCCATGGAATACACAGAGGGAGCTACAGATAGCACCAGCTCCATTAGTGTCAACCCCTCCCTGGGTCAGGGTCGGTCTACAGCCTCCTCTTACCAGAGGTTGTCCTTCTGTGTCTTCTCAGGAGGCTGGTTGCCACGGCTCCGGGACCCCTGGCCCTTCTCCCTGGAGGAGGTTTTGGTAGAACCTGGGGCCCTACAAGATGAGCCCTGCCCATTCACTACATGGCATTTCTGAGAGCTGGCAGGGGCTGGAGGTGGGGGTGGGGCCCGGGCATAAAGCTTGCTGAGGGGCCCATGTCTTCTTTCTGTCACCAGGAGGTGGAGAGAGTAACGGAGGTGAGTGGTATTGACTGCCTCCTTCCCCAGCCTTCCTAACCAGCCCACCAAGTCACTTCGCAGCATCTCAGTTTCCACAGCTTGGGCTGTGAGTCTGTCTCCTTTCCTTTCCAGATTGAAAGTCTAGAGCAACTCTCTGAACCTCTTCATTCCACTGGACACTGGAAGTTTGTTCAAACGATAACTTGGACTCCCACAACACTCTGCCCCCAGGACCTTCCTACCTCCATCACCACCCTCCTTTACCCCACAGGACCTCCCAAATGACACTGTCCTAAGAAATCCATGTTCCACCTTCCCCTGACCCCTTAGCTCCTCGCAAGAGCTCCCCTCACCACAATGCTTCTGGAAAGCTTGAGGCTTCACCACCTGGCTGCAGTGGTTACACACAACCAAATAGAAGTCATCATGGGCAGGGCAATGCCCGAAGATAGACATGTCTGCAAAGACAGAGCCCCTTGTCATTGGGGTTGGGCACCCAGGATTTCCCTGATACATCAAATGGCACTCCCACCCCACCACTCAGAAGACACTTCAATTCCCAGTGGACACGACAGGCTTTCTGCTGGATGCTTCCTGCTTCCACAGTTCAATCTAACTGGATCCACTGTATGGGCTTTCACAGGAGAGGGCCCTGGACACCGACTCTGTATGATTGGGATCTCCAACACTAGGGCACTGGAGCCCAGGGCGAACAGCTCACGTTGACCTATCAAAATGAGGCTCCCCAGCAGTCGTGCTGCTTCAAGCCACCTCCTCTGGTGGACGAGGGGAGGGCTGTTCTATTGGGTCCCAGCCCTGCATCTGTTGACTCCCACCTTCTTTAATGAGGGTCATGGCATCCAACTTCTTCGTGTTTTTGCTACTCTCCTCCAGCTCAGCCCCTAGAGGAGAAACATAGCTCAGAAGGCCCACTCCCTTCCCGCAGCTCCATCTCCTACCCCAGCAGAGCCTACAGGCCAGCACTATGAAGCCCACACTCCCTGACAAGCTCCTGGTGCTCAGAGACTCCCGGAGAACCTTTCGGTGGTTCATTCTCAAGTGCCCATCTTTCCTTCACCTGCCACTGAAATGTGCTAGCCCCATTAAGATCAATCTTAAAGACACTTCACTCCAAGGTGCAGTTCAAGATTCCACTGCTGACTAGGTGGGTGGGTGTGGGTAAATATTCTTTCCTGGGGCTTGCTTCCCCACTTAAAGGGGAAATGGTCTTGAAAATTTCTCTACAGGTCCCTGAGTCCCTTCTTAAGATTTCTCACATGGGTCCTTTCTGCTACTCTGTGGCATCCCAAACACCCTCCCAGGTCCCCACCCCCATAAACTCATTTTGCTCCACCCAAGTTACCATAGTATCATCAAAGTTACACTCAGCTTCTCAGGTCCTGCACTGATAGGATGGCCACAGAGTAGAGAAACTGATGTCTTTGGGCCCTTTGGCATCTTCAAAGTCTCCTTGATCAGCTACGCAAGCCCCTCCCCTTCTTAGGGGGGCTTTGTCCAGGGGTTGCCCTTGTACCTCAGTTTCTGGGTTAATGACAAAAACATCTTAGCTTGGCAAAGCAGCTCTTTCCCCATCCCCCTACCTCACTCCTCCCCCCCACCTCTTCGCCCCCTCCCTGTCCCTTGGAAAAAAAATCAATTCTGAGTCACCAAACCCGTCTGACTCCATTTCCGGTTCTCAATGCACCTAGACCCTGACAATGGCCCCATCCTTGGCCACTCATCATGGGGCAGTCCCAGGATGGCCTTTGCTCCCCCTTAGGTCTGCTCTCTGGTGCTAACAGATGTGCCCCTTTCTAGGATGAGACTGACAATCTTATATAATATCCAGACAGGAGGGGTGGTGGGTTAGGCATGCAAGAGACAAGGGGCAGCAAGCAGCTCCCACTCTTTCAAGTGCCTTCAATGCAAGTGTGGGGAATGATGGACAGAGCGGAGCTGGAAGTCAGATGTCTCAAAAGAGAACAAGTGTCATTAGAGACTGCTCCATGAGGTCTCCTCCTTCACCTCTTCTCACTTGAAAACTTCTTCAGGGGCGTGATGCCTGCTGTCACCCCCAAAGGCCACGAGGCCAGGTGCTCCCTCAGGCCCAGGAGACAAAGATCAGAAGGGGTTGCAGGGTGGCTCATCAAAGGCACTCAGGGGGCCTACAGAAGATGGGGGTCAGGGAAGAGAGCCAAAGGCAGGGCAGGAGACCGGGGAAAGGAAGGAGGCATGGATGGATGGACTGAAGGAGGAAGAGAGGGCGGATGGATAGATGGATGGATGTACGGACCAACTAATGCAGAGGGGCGGGGGCCAGTGAGCACTGCAGCAGGCAGACAAACGATGAAAAGGAGCCGAAGGTGTGGGGCAAAAGGCGAAGGACCAAGGGGGTAGGGAGGGGGCACAGAAGTGGGGTGCGTGGGAAACACGTGGAGAAGATTGTTGCAGATGGAGAGAGCTGGAGCAGGTGCAGAAGGGATGAAGCTGGAAGTCAGCAGAAATGGAGAAAGATAAAGGCAAGTAAATGTGGGGGCAGGTATTGGGCACTGGCAAAGAGACAGAGGTGGGCAGGGTGGGCTGCGAGCGATGAGCCGGCGCTAGGACCCGGAAGCGCGAAGGTGGCTGAGCAGGCGGGCACTAGGACCCGGCGGGTCCTTTGTTTGGGGGGCCAGGGAGCCGGACGGCGGCTCTAGTCGGCGGCTCCCCTCAGCTGGAGGGGGCCCCGGGTGGGGGAGGGGACGCGGTGATGGGGGTCCTCGGAGTCTAGAGTGGCGGTACTCACCGTCGGCCGCAGGCAAGTCGGCCCGCTCCACCCACGAGCTCCAGCTCTGTCCCGCGAAGTCATCGAGACTCGGCACTCGCCGCTCCAGAGCGGCCATTGCTGCCGCCGCGCGTTCACGCACCGCCATCACCGCCGCGGACGCGCGCCCGCCCCGGCGCCGCCGCCGCGCGGCCCCCTCCCCCCGCCGGGCCCCGGCCGCGGGCACGCCTCCCTCTCCCCCTACCTTTCCAGCGCACCCTGCGCGCAGGCGCAGCTGAGCTCGCCTGTCACCTCCTCCGCCGCCTCACTCCCGCAGAGCCTTCTGGGAAGTGTAGTTCTGGAGGGGCGCTGGTGCCTTACCGAGCTAGCGGAGCGAGCCCTTCCGAAATGCACAATTACAAGGGGAAGAGAAGAGACCAAAGCCCCAGGAACTCCTCTTCTAACCCTCGTGCACGCGTTCTTTGTGCTTCCCCACCCCCCTCGACCGGTTCACTCCCCCAAGCTCACTGCGCACACACTCCAATCTCAAACCTCTCTCTCTACCCCAGACGCCCCTCTAAAAAGCTGGGCATATTAGCCAGCTGGCTGGCGCCCCTTCCCGGGCTGGCGGCCACGGAGCGACTCGGCTCCCCTGTAGATTGAATAGGGTAGGTGCAGGGAGGTGGGCGCTGTGAATCAGAAGGGCAAGGGGAGGGAGTCTGTAGGATGTGCTGAAGGACACAGGGGTTGGAGTGGGGGAGGGCCTCGGCTCCCGTGGCTGTTCCTCTATGGGAAACCCACGCTGCCCTGATGCGGAACGGAGGGCTTGGAGCGCCGTTGTCTGGGTTTGGGGAGGACCTGGCTGAGCTGGCCAACATCACCTGTCAGGATGACAGAAGGCTATCTCCGAGCCAGAAACCAGCTCCGGAACTAGGGTGGCCCTGAGGCTGCTAGTGTTTGCAGCAGCTTCTGGTCTGATCCATCTCTCTCCTCCTGAGAACTACGATCGATACCCTGCACCACCTCTTCCCAAACCCTGGCTAGACCCTGACTCCATCCATCATTTTGGCTTCTTTTTCTAATGAATATTTTCTCTGCTGAAAGATCTGCTACTGAAGCCTTGGCAGAGCGAGATTTCTCATCAGACCTGTCATTTTTCTTGCTAAGGCCTGGAAAAGTACCTTAATCATCCACCTTTCTTTTCCTTAGCTGATAATATTTCTTCCCACCCTTACTCAAGAGACAAAAGTCTGTCTCTACCCTCCCTCTCATCAGAAGAAGATATTAATCCTCGTTTTTTCTTCTCAGTCCCTCACATCTCACCAGCATTTGCATCCCCTTAGCTAACAGGAAACCAAGTTTAGAGGCAAATTAGTCAAGGTCTGTTATTTCAAGACCTCAGACTTTCTTATCTTTTCCATCTAAAGGTACACTAAAGGTAATATCTCTCGCACAGTTTCTTAACCTGAGACACATAGGTGATCCCTAAGAGGCCCAGGAACCTGGTGAGATTGAAGGAAAAATGCTCAGATATATTCCCCTCCCCAGAGGAATGTAAATGTAGCGTGTGAGTGTCTGAAGAAGATGGAGGTGCAAGTTTGTTCAGGGAGAAGCTTACAGTAAAGAGAACGAAGCATATGGCCTTCAATTCCTCCTTTGGGTCACAGATGGTAAGGGAGCAAGTGGAGACAGCACTATAGAAGCCACCATCTCTTGCCTTTTGAGTTTGCTCCAAATTTGCTAATGAGTCTCAGTTACTTTGGACTAATTGGGTGCCACCAAAAGAGGCGATGTCACCAGACTGGGGCTTGCCAGGAACAACTGCTCAGCCAGCAGATGCTATTGCTTGGGATATAGGGTGGAGAGGAGCAGAATGATGT
Source organism: Orientallactaga sibirica (assembly GCA_036365145.1). Lineage (NCBI taxonomy): Eukaryota > Metazoa > Chordata > Mammalia > Rodentia > Dipodidae > Orientallactaga > Orientallactaga sibirica. The sequence continues at coordinate 13,577,799 of JAEOAD010000025.1, forward strand.
CTTGGTAGAAATGCTGCTGTTTGCCCAAGGACTTAAAGCAAAGGAAAGAGGGAAAAAAATCCCCAGAAGGGCTCTAATCTTGGCTCCTTCGTGGCAAATGCTCGCAGCACTGTTTATTCAAATGTGTCATAACAAGCACCAGAAAACAACATGCAACATTCTCCCCCACCCTTGATCTACAATCCCAGAAGTAGGAGGCCCATGACCCTGATGTTGAGGGACACTCATGTCTAGGAAAGGTCCTGCATGGACACTTGGGCAGGGTCAGAGTCTGTCAGGGTAAAGGACAAGTGCCCTGCCTGTTGGTCTTCTGCAGCAGCTGGAGAAACCGGACACCTCCTCCTACTTCAGGCCTCACTAGGCAAAGTGGTGATGCCAGCTCTGGTTTGAAGGGGACTTGAGTCCTATGAGGACAGCCCTGCCCTTGGCACTTGACCCAACCCAGCCCTCTAGAGGTAATAGATGAACTTGTATTTTTGTATTTTCTTTATTTTCTTTTTTTCCTTTCTTTCTTTCTTTCTTTCTTTCTTTCTTTCTTTCTTTTTTTTTCTTTTTGGTTTTGTTTTGCTTTTCAAGGTAGGATTTCACTCTAGCCCAGGCTGACCTGGAATTCACTATGTGGTCTCAGGGTGGCCTCGAACTCATGGCCATCCTCCTACCTCTGCTTCCTGAGTGCTGGGATTAAAGGCATGTGCCAACCACTCCTGTCTGTGAACTTGTATTTTCTTCTTAGGGTGGCCAGAAAAAGAGAGAGAAAGAGAGAAAAAAAAGTGTTCTAAATCAAGGCTTTTCTGGCTAACAATCAGCCAGTCTCTTGAGCAAGAGACTGCCCCAGAGAGCTCCGAGCTGGGAGTCCTTAGGAGGAGTGAATAACTCCCTTTCTACAGTAGCCAACAGGCTAGTTGTTAACTTTAGCCCTCAAATGAGAACACTTTATCCACCACATTTCAAATAAATTATAAATACAGATGCAAAATTCAAAGTTCCAGTAGAAGCTGCTCACAGACCCCCAGAGGGACTGGTCTGAAGAAAAATGAAAGGTACCACTTTTTACTCAGTGTCACCGGAACTGTAGGTAAAACTGTCCCCTTTGACCTTGAGTAACCATGGATGGTAACAACTTGGGATAGAGAGTTTCAGACTTAGGAACATTCTTGCCCCCATCTCTTTTCTTCTCTCCTCAGATCCCTTCCCCAAAATCTGTTTTAAAAAAGATAATACAACCCTAATTCCTTTATTGAAGGACTCTGGAGCATTTGGGGAAATAAATGTCACACCTCCCATGCCAAGTGGGGAAATTCTTACCCAAAGAAGAAACAAAGAGTCCAAACTCAAAGGTCTAAGCCCCAGGGTACCCGAGTAATGCACGTGTTGTTCTGGATGGCATTGAGGGAGGGGAGGAAGTTGAAAGGAGTTGACTAGGTCTGGAGGAGAAGTTGGCACAGGACACATGCACCTTTGGGATGCTGTGTGGGCTGATTGTCACTGGATTGGAAAATGGCTGGATTCTTCCTTCTTCATCCTTCCCTGAACAGCCCTATTGCCAGGGCAAACTGAGGAGTTTTGAGCTGGGTTGAAGGCAGATGGCACCTACCAAGTTAGCACTTTCAGGCCTTGGGGCCCAGAGAGGGACTGAAGGAGGTGTCGGAAAAAGGAGACATACCAAAAGACAAATACGGAAGTAGGTCCCAAAGTGAAGAAGCACCAATAGCATTGGCCTACCCTGGACTGGGGACGGGATAGAGCCTGGCACAAATGAGGACCATGGAAGGACTGGGGGAGCCAAGGAGAGGGTGCGTCCTTTGTGATGATGAGAAGGGAAAGTATGAAAGAAGGACAGGAGAAGGTCTGGAGGAAGAATGAGCAGAGAGTGAAGGAGAAGTGGATTCATCCATCCATGTCCTGGGGCTCTAGGATAACTTAGTCTCCTAACTGCCCTTCAGATCCTTCCAAAGCCCCTATCTGGCCCCACAGGAATGAAAGGAAGGCCCGGACAGACTTCAAAAAAAATGATCTCAGATGCCTCAGATCTAAGAGGCTAGGGAAGGGAGATGGGCTGAGAGGCGAGGCCAGGGGAGGGGCCTGAAATGGAGCTATTCCTAGCCCCTCATCTTGTGCCCCAAGTATGAAATGAGACCAAGCCCAAGAGGACAAGGAGAGAAATAAGGTTTATGGAGTAGAGTTTAGTCTTGCTGCTAGAAGTGGCCTAGCTTAGCAGGAGAGAGGCTTGAGGGGGGCTGCGGGCAGAAAACTGATTCTGCCAGCAACTTTCTTGGCTTTCTTCCTTGAAACTGCAACTCAGTTGCAGTCTTTTTTGCTCCCACTGAGTCCAGGCCTCATGTGGACCCATTAAGGGTGCTTGGCTAGGCTAGTGGGCCTCCATGGTTCAATCGTGGTGGATGTCATGGGCAAACAGAGACCAGAGACAAGAAGAAAGAAGAACCCTGGGGCTGTGGGGGCTAGAGTCAAGGACTACATGACAGCCATTGATGGGTATCACCAAACCACTGCGTGGTCCTCCATGTAGGGACCAGGGACAAGGTAACTGCCCTCCCCTCACTATATTGAGGCTGGACTGGTGATAAGTGGCTGGTGGAGACCAGTCTCAGTGCCCCACTCCTTGTCTGCAGCAGAGGCTGGTTCTCAGAGGCTAAAGGGGTGCAAGAATATCCCAAAGTAAGAAGCCTGAGTCCAGGCAGTAGTCAAGAGCCCATCCAGGGCTCCAGAAAGACAGGGGATGGGAGGCCAGTGGGAAGGCTGCCCACATTATTGACAGCTGGTGCCTGGCCATCCATCATCTCAAAGCTCAAAGCCCAGAATGATGGGGAAAGGGAGTTTGAGGAGGAGAAAAAGGGAGTTCCTGGAAGCCAGAGGTGTTGAAGAGGTGCTGTCCAGTTTGAGAGTAGCCAGGCGGGGGACCGTTCACTGCTTTTCCACTGCTCCCTGTTCAGCTGCGCTCTCCTGGTTGGGGCCCTGGCCCTGGTCCTGGCCCTGTCCGTGCCATGGGGTCTCCTTGAACACAAACCAACAGTTTCCGGCCCACAGGAAGAAGTTGATAAAGCCAAAGAGCTGAAAGGACATTAAGGGAGTTTGTGAGCATAGTAAAGGAAGGGCCATGCGAGAACAGGGAGGGGAAAGAGGTACAGAGAACTCGAAAGATTAAAAGGCACAGAACTGGATATAGATAGAGGCGGAGTTAGTTCAAGGCCATTGCCTATGAAGGGATTCCCTGGTGAAAGTCCACCTGCAGCATTCACTCACAACGTAGCTTGGTCACTAGCTGAATATGTCCCCTGTAATAATCATCCCTCAAAGTGTGGCAAGGAGCCAAGAGTCCTGGGTCACAGTACATGTGGGTCTTGTGTGAAGCACCTTCTGGGAGGTGGGCGTGGCTGGAGCTATCCAAGGTACTCCTTCTCTAGGAACGAGGACTCAGCCAGGGCTCACTCTCCCCCCCCTCCATATATATATATATATAATTTGATGATTTCTTTTCTGACATACAGTCTCACTATGTAGTCCAGGCTGGCCTAAACTTGCAATCCTCCTAGTCGCTTCCCAAGGGCTGGGATTACAGCTGTGTGCCAACATGCTAGCTCTATTCAGATATGCATGACAATGTTTTAAAAACCTACCAACAAGTCGGGAGTGGTGGTGCACGCCGTGAGTTTGAGGCCAACCTGAGACTACGTAGTGAATTCTAGGTCAGCCTGGGCTAGAGTGAGACCCTATCTCGAAAACAAAACAAAAAACTTAACAACACAAAGTAGTTAGGAGGAAAGCGATGTTTGCAATGCACTTTGAAATGCATTTAAAAATAGATTGATGAGCTGAGCACGATGGCCCACACTTGTAATTCTAGTATTTAGGAGGTCAGGGCAGGTAGATTTTGAGACCAGCCTGGGCTTCATAACATTCTGTCTCAACCACCCCCCCTCAAAAAAAATGAAACAAAACAAGGCTGGAGGGATGGCTCGGCAGTTAATGCACCTGCCTGCAAAATCTAATGACCTGGATTTGATTCTCCAATACCCATGTACAGCCATATGCACAAAGTGGCACGTGCATCTGGAATTCATTTACAGCAGCTGGAGGCCCTGGCACACCCATTCTGTCTATCTCTTTCTCTCTCTTCCAGCTCTGTATCTCCCTCTGCTTGCAAGTGAATAAAAAAAACTAAAAATATTTAAAATATTTAAAAAGAATTAAAAACACAAAGCAAAACAAAGTTGGATGTGGTAATTTCAGATTTGGAAGGCTGAGGCAGGAGGATCAGGAGTTCAAGGCTAGCCTGTGCTACATGATGAGTTCAAGGCCAGCCTGGTTTGCACACAGCAAGATCCTGTCTAAAAAATAATTACTTGCCGGGCATGATGGCACATGCCTTTAATCCCAGCACTCGGGAGGCAGAGGTTAAGTTTTTTGTTTTGTTTTCGAGATAGGGTCTCACTCTGGCCCAGGCTGACCTAGAATTCACTATGTAGACTCAGGTTGGCCTCAAACTCACCCTGAGACAACATAGTGAATTCCAGGTCAGCCTGAGCTGGGACTCTAAAAAAAAAAAAAAAAAAAAAAAAAAAAAAAAGGATTGATAAGAGAACAGGTAAATAAATACGTAATGAATTAAGTGTGATGAAATGTTACAATTAAGGGGTAAGTCTATGAATGGTCAGTGTAAAATTCTTCCAACTTTATGAAAACATTTACAATAAAGTGCCAGAAAAGAATCTGTGTGCAGGGATCCAGTAACTTCCCAAAGTCTTCCTGTTTGTTTAGATGTTTAAATCCATTAAACATTTCAGTTGTGAGTCTTGGGGAGGTCTGAGGCATTTTCAAAGTGGTCCTCTGAGAAGCTCAAAGCTCAGGTTTTTACCTGCTGATGTCATATTTCAACTGGGATGGCTACAATATGACTGGACCCCCACCTCTGCGTCCCCCTTTTCAGCGGGGAGAGCTCAGTGATAAGGATCCCCTTGCTTGGGCTGGTCTGCTCATACCTCTGAGCCCAGCCACAAGCCTATACTCTCCCACCTAATGCTCACACATGCACACACAGTGTCAAATCAACAGGAAGGGTGGGAAACAGTCACCAGGGCACCTAAAGGTGGCGAGGGGACGTGGGGCATAGAAATGGATTTCAGATTCTTCTCGTCAGATTAGGAGGCCCTAGTCCAGGTGCAACGGGGTACCAGCTCTTGAGACTCCCTCTCTGCTCCTCTCATGACCTGCTAACTGGGATGAGCCTGGGCAGCCGGACCAGTATGCCTCCCCCAAATGCCTCAGTGACCACAGGGGTCTCACCACGGACATGTTGGCCAGCCCCATAGAAGGTGTGGCTCCAGCACTGCACACTGCATCCTCTCCATGGCACACGGACATTGCTGCAGTCAGACTGGATGGCCGTGTGGCCCCTTTGACATCGGTCAGGCCTTTGCCCCAGGCAGCTGCAGCTACCAGCCAGAAGAAGGTGAAGGAGACAGTCACACAGAAGTCCTGGAAAGGGCAGAAATGTTGGAGACGCATTCAGAAAGGCCCCACGATTCCCGGTTTCTCTCCCTCTTGTTACACACTAGAATCCTGTGGTCCCAGAACACTTGCCTCTTCCCATCCTACCTGGCACGTAGAGTCCCAGGGGCACAGATGGCCCTGAGAAGTCTGTAATACTGCTACTCAGGTTGCCCTACCCCTGCCCACAGAACTAAACCAGGCAATGAGGTGCCAAAGCATTGGCTGGCCACCCTCTCCCAAAACCCACGAGATCTGAACTGTCAGCTTCCCCATGGATCACTATTGCTTAGCTGTAAGTAGTGATGGAGGAAGACCTGAAAAGATAATCTCAGAGTTCTCTCTCTCTCTCTCTCTCTCTCTCCTCCTTCCTCCCTCACTCCCCTCCACATGTATCTCAAGCTGGCCTAGAAATCACTAGGTAGCCAAAGATGACCTTGAACTTCTGATCTTTCTTGCCTCTACCTCCCTAGTGCTGGGATTACAAGTTTATGCAGTGCTGGGGGATCAAACCCGGAGCTTAATGCATGCTAGGCCAGCAACAACTGAGCCATATCCCAGGCCACAACTGTGGATCTATAAGCATACCTGCCACCTTGCATGTGTGGAATGCAGAGAAAATAAAGAATAATACTAGCAATAGTTAACTCTTATGTACAAGGTACTTAATATACATATTCATTTATCCCCTCAAAACACTATGAGGCAGGTATTATTCTCATTTAAAAATTGAGGGGGCTGTCGAGATGGCTTAGTGAATAAACGCTTGCCTGCAAAGCCTAAGGACCCCAGTTCAGGCTTGATTCCCCAGTACCCACGTAAGCCAGATGCACAAGGTGGTGCATGCATCTGCAATTCATTTACAGTGGCTGGAGGCCCTGGTGCGTCCATTCTCTCTCTCTCTCTCTCTCTGTCTGTTGCTAATAAATAAAAATAAAACAAATATAATAATAAAAAAAGTTGAGCCAGTCGTGGTAGCACATGCCTTTAATCCCAGCACTCGGGAGGCAGAGGTAGGAGGATCACCATGAGTTTGAGGCCACCCTGAGATGACATAGTGAATTCCAGGTCAGCCTGGCCTAGAATGAGACCCTACCTTGAAAAGCCAAAAGAAAAAAAAAATCTTGTAATATATTTATATATTTATTTATTTGGTTTTTGAGGTAGAGTCTCATTCTAGCTCAGGCTGACCTGGAATTCACTATGTCATCTCAAGGTGGCCTCAAACTCATGGCAATCCTCCTACCTCTGCCTCCCAAGTGCTGGGCTGAAAGATGTGTGCCACCATGCCCAGCCTGTAAAAAAAATTTTTTTGAGATAGGGTCTCACTCTAGCCCAGACTGACCTGGAACTCACTCTGTAACCCCAGGCTGGCCTCAAACTGATAAGACACTCCAACATCAGTCTCCCAGGTGCTGGGATTAGAGACATGTGTCACCATGCCCAGATCTCATCCTCATTTAAAAATATATTTTATTTATTTATTTAAGAGAAAGAGAGAGACATAAAGAGGCAGACCGAGAGAGTGAGTATGAAAACGTCAAGGCCTCCTGTCGCTGCAAGCAAACTCCACATGTATGTGCATCTGGCTTTATGTGGGTATTAGGGAATCAAACCCAGGGTGTCAGGCTTTGCAAGCAAGCACCTTTAATGACTGAGCCATCTCTCCAGCCCCGCATCCTCATATTTGTTTGTTTGTTTGTTTGTTTGTTTATTTATTTATTTATTTATTTATTTATTTATGTTTTTCAATTTTTTGAGGTAGGGTCTCACTCCAGCTCAGGCTGACCTGGAACCCACTATGTAGTCTCAGAGTGGCTTTGAACTCACGGTGATCCTCCTACCTCTGCCTCCCGAGCGCTAGGATTAAAGGCCACCATGCCCGGTAACATTCTTATTTTTATAACCAAGGAGATTGAGGTTGAAAGAGTCTGACTAATCTGTCTAAGGTCACATAGCTGCTGAGAGCCAGTGCTGAGCTTTGAACCCACCTAGCCTTACTCTAGAGCCTGCTTCTTTAAGCTGCTCACGCACCTCCTGAGCAGAAGTAAAGGGAGGTTGGTGGAGGAAGACATTCCATCCCACACGCAGGTGTGAAGGACTCAGGGAAATCACCACATTCAACACTCCCCACTCCGACTCAGCCCCTAACAAATGCCTCCTCAGTTTCTTAGCCCCATCGCTCTAGCCGTGCTCACTCACCACCAGCGGGAATCGCCTGTTCTCCGTGTAGAGGTTGTGAAAGCGCAGGTAGAGGACTAGGGCAGCCATGGTATAGAAGAAGGAAAAGATGCCAAGGGTCACAAAGAACTCGGCAGGGGCAGAGAAGTCCCCCATGAGGTGCATGGTCTTGGAGGTGGAATCGTCATCACAGAGAGGCATCTCATACTGGACCCGGTGCAACCTGCAGGCAGCAGGGGCGGTCATGCTAAGCTACGGCCAGCTTCTCTTCCTCCCTCCCTCCCTCCCTCCCTCTTTTTGTCTCTGTCTCCCTCTGACTAGGACAGCTCTTTTTAAATTTTATTTTATATTTATTGATTTATTTATTTATTTAAGAGAGGGAAAGAGGCAGAGATAGAGACAGAGAAACAGAGAATGGGCGAGCCAGGGCTTACAGCCACTACAAACAAACTCCAGATGCATGTGCCACCTTGTGCATCTGGCTTGCATGGGTACTGGGGAATCGAACCAAGGTCCTTTGGCTTTGCAGGCAAGTGCCTTAACTGCTAAGCCATCTCTCCAGCCTGAGCTCTTTTTAAAAAATATTTTATTTTTATTTATGTATTTGAGACAGAGAATGGGCACTCTAGGGCCTCCAGCCGCTGCAAACTCCAAATGCATGCACCACCTTGTGCATCTGGCTTACAGTGGTCCTGGGGAATCAAACCTGGGTCCTTTAGCTTTGCAGGCAAGTGCCTTAACCACTAAGCCATCTCTCCAGCCTGAGACAACTCTTTTGATAGTTCTCACCCTGGACTTGCTGAGAAAGTAGTCACAGAGGGAGGAGCTTCTGGAGGGGACCTGGTAATCAAGATAGGAACTGTCCCAAGGCTCCACACAAACCCCATGTTTCCTCAGCAGCCCCTCCACACCCCAGTGCACCAGCAGGGCATGGACAGTCACCATGGACTTACAAAGATCTCCTTTAGGTCACAACCACACATTCATTGTGCCTGGGAAAGCACAGGGTAAGCAGTGACAAAGTTCAAGTTTGAATCATCCACTCAAGGCCTGATTGGACAAAATGAAGAGGGGGAATCTAGCCTGTTGAGCCGGGTGGGGTGGCACATGCCTTTAATCCTGGCACTCAAGAGGCAGAGGTAGGGGGATTGCCATGAGTTCAAGGCCACCCTGAGATGACACAGTGACTTCCAGGTCAGCCTGAGCTAGAGCAAGATCCTACCTCAAAAAAAAAAAAAAAAAAATCAAGTCTGTTGAATGCAAAAGACATGTAATCCAAGTTGGTGGCTGGTAGCAGACATTCCAAAGAAGGTGATTCCTTCCTCTACCCACTTCTGCACATTAAGGCCTCCAAGCTTCCAAATACCCAGGAAAGAGCATTCTCTTCTACTTCCTCCTGCTCAAGGTGAACCTCTTGATGTTTGGGTGACCCATGATGAGCATCTCCCATCAACTCTTCAGGATCTACACGCTAACAAGCTTCCTTACCTCAAACCACAGAGGAGTCTTCAGAGAGAGCTACCCAATTTGCTCAGACACCTGCCAGCCTGCAACCTGCCTATCTAAGCTGTGGCGACCTGCTATGGCTTGAGCTTGGACCAGCGCCTCATGGTAATGACCTGTGCTTTCTTTATGGTTTTTATTTTTATTTTTCTGGTCAAGGCGTCTGAAATGGCCAATGGCCAGAAAGTATCCACATCTTAAAATTCTATTTGGATCTGGAGTGACACATAACGAATGGTCTATAGATTTTAGGAGACTGAAGAAAGTCCTGTTGGTGTAGTGAGAGGCTGAGCTGGGTTAGAACCAATTTCTGCTCACCTGAAGGGATAGCCGAATAAAACAATGATGGAGCTCACATCCTTGGCTTCGTTGTTGCAGCGAACCATGGCTCCTGTCTCCCCGCTGTAGGAGCCGCAGGACCCGAAGGCGAAAATAGCAAAGAGCTGAGATAGAGATAGAGAGAGAGAGAGAGAAAGTTCTTTTGAGCATCTGAAGGTCTCACCTGGCCAAGGTGAAGAGCCAGCCCCTGACTCCAGCAGGTGGAGATGCTCAGAGGGCAGAGAGTGAGGACTCCATTTATCACGTTCCTCCTGGGCTGGAGGTGCCATGCTTCCGACAGCTCATGGTGTTGTGCTCACTGCACAAGGTGTTGTATTCACTTGACCAAGTGGCCAAGTATAAGGTGGTATCTCAGAGGGAGAGTGAGAAAATAGTTTCCAGATATCCCCATTGGGTATGGCATTGGGTGGAGGTCATAGTAGACTCTTTTATATGAGAGAATTGACATGCCAGGGGCCTCCAGCCACTGTAATCAAACTCCAGATGTGTATGCCCCCTTGTGTGCATGTGTGACCTTGCACACTTGCATCACCTTGTGTGTCTAGCTCACATAGGACCTGGAGAGTCAAACATGGGTCCTGAGGCTTCACAGACAAACACCTTAACTGCTAAGCCATTCTCCCAGCCAGTCTCTATAGTAAACTCTTTTTATTTAAATGTTTTTTTATATTTGAGAAAGACAGAGAGAGAGAGGAAAGAGGCAGAGAGAGAATGGGCACTCCAGGGCCTCTCAGGCACTGTGAATGAACTCCAGACATGAGCACCCCCTTGTGTGCCTGTGCGACATTGCATGCTTGCATAACTTTTGTGTCTGGCAATATGTGTGACCTGGAGATTTGAACAAGCATTCTTTAGGCTTTGCAGGCAGGTGCCTTAACCACTAAGCAATCTCTCCAGCCAGTCTCCATAGTAGACTCTTTAAGATGATGACTAACAAAACACCTTGCTAGTGAAGGCTCTGGAATCTTCTGTAAGCTAGACTTACTTTCCCAAGGGAGCAGCACCCTCAAAAACAGATTTTCTCCCACCAACTCAGACCAGGCAGGACCTAGAGTGTTTCCATTTCATTTGCATTTCTCCTTTGAATTAACCATGGAAACTTGACCTTACCTTTTTGCTAACTTTCAGCAGTTTCCTGCCTCAGTGGAGGTAGTGAAAGGGACAACTTCTGTCAAGCCATCCCATAGTGCAGCCAGCCTAACTTCACTTCTCCGAAAGCATATTTCCTTCCAGCAACAGTGCTGGCTGGGCAATGCTGACAAGCCTGGCTCAAGCCCAGAGAAAAAGTACCCTCCACTTGCCTTATCAGCCCTCTACTCCTTCCCACCGCTGTCCCTCTTTGTCACCTGTCGAGGCTGCCATTTCTCTGTGGTAAGAAGCAGAGGTGCTTCAGACCACTTGAATTCCATTCTTGAGTGAAATGAAATGTCCCCAGCCTGTGATTGTCAAATGTCTTTCTGGGAAAACACATTTGGGTTAGAAAAGAAGGTGAGATATTGGAATCTCTTATTCTCTCACTGATCTGTTTAGACCCTATTTCCCACGAATCTACCTTTGGCTAGTACATGATGTTATTCTTTTTTTTTTAATCTTCATGTGTAAATGTGTGTGTGTTTATGTATATGAATACTCATATGCACGTGCCATGACATTTGCATAGGGATCAGAAGACAACTCTGGTCTCAGTCCTTGCCTTACACCTTGTTTAGGACAAGTCTGCTTATTTGCCACTGTGTATGTCAGGCAAGCTGACTCACAAGCCAACACCGAGGATTCTCCTGTCTCCATCTCTCATCTTGCCCTAGATGCACTGGGATTACAGATACATGCTACTGCGTCTGGTCTGATGTGGGTTCTGGAGATCTGAACTCAGGTCCTCGCCCTTGCATGTAAGCACTTTATCCATTGAGCATCTCCCCAGCCTTCACTATTCTTATTAAGCAGTGAGCTTATTTTGTTCATTTTTCACTTTATTTTTTTTTTTTTTATTTTTTTGAGGTAAGCCCAACAGACTGGCATTTTTTTTTTTTAATGCGAGAGAGCAAGAGAAAAAGAATTGGTGTGCCAGGTCCTCACCCACTGCAGTCTAACTCCAGATGCATGTGTCCCCTTGTGCACATGTGCAACCTTGTGTGCTTGTGTCAGTTTGTGCATCTGGCTTACATGAGATCTGGAGAGTTGAACATGAGTCCTTAGGCTTTGCAGGCAAACGCCTTAACCAGTAAACCATCTCTCTGCACCCCATTGTTCACTTTCTTTCTTATTTATTTATTTATTTTGTTTTTGGGTTTTTTCGAGGTAGGGTCTCACTCTAACGCGGGCTGACCTGGAATTCACTATGTAGTCTCGGATTGGCCTTGAATTCACTGTGATCCTCTTACCCCTGCCTCCCAAGTGCTGGGATTAAAGGCGTGCACCACCATACCCAGCCTTTTTTGTTTGTTTGAGAGAAAGAGAGAGAGAGAGAAGTGGTGCACCAGGGCCTCAGCCACTGCAGTTGAACTCCAGACACACCTAGTGGGCATGTGCAACCTTGTGCTTGCCTTGCTTTTGTGCATCTGGCTTCTGTGGGATCTGGAGAGAGATCGAACATGGGTCCTTAGGCTTTGCAGGTAAGTGTCTTATTTGCTAAGCCATCTCTCCAGCCCTCATTGTTCACTTTCTTTTTTTTTTTTGAGAGAGAGAGATAGAGAGAAAATGGGTGTGCCAGCAGCCTCTCAGCCACTGTGAATGAACTCCAGATGCATGTGTCCCCTTGTGGGCAAGTGTGACATTACGCCCTTGAGTCACTTTGCATCTGGCTAAACGTGGGACCTGGAGATTGGAACTGGTGTTCTTAGGCTTGACAGGCAGGCGCCTTAACCACCAAGCCATCTCTCCAGCCCCCCATTGTTAACTTTCTATCTGCTTCTCTGTGACTCGGTGTTTTGAACATCAAGCACCTAGAAGACATCTAGTCTACACTCTAGTCTAGAGTTATTTTGCTAATACTTGTTGGAGTAAAAGAGATCTGAAATAGGAGTCAGGAAACGGGTTTGAATCCTGACCCTGTCACTCATTAGTCAGGCAATTTGACTGTTTGAGTCTCTTTCCTCCTCTGTAAAATGAGGGGCTTAGCAATAATCTAAAGGTTCTTTCCAGCTTGGGAATTCTTCCACCCTCTGAAGTTTGCACTATCAGCAAAGTATGCTCTTGGCTGGGCTTGCCAACAGCTGTGCTCTGTCCCTGGGTAGTATCCGGTGCCACTGCCCTGCCTTTCATGGCCTGGTCTGGCAAGAGATCCATGCTGAAGCCATTGACTTCTCTCTAAAGGTCATTATGTGTGCCTCTGTTTTCAGGAGGTTTGTTCCAGACAAATGAAAATTATCTCCACTGGTAAAGGCACCCAGGGAAGAAGATAGTGTAACCTCCCTGTAATGCCTGCAGAACCTCCACATCTAAATTAAACTCTGGGCTACAGTAAAGCACTGTTTGCTTGTCTTCTTCTTAAAAGACCCAGAGAGTGATCACTCGCTTCCTCTTCACATGCTCAAAGCTGCCACTCAGGCAAAACAGTGGAACTTGTCTAGCTTTGCCTCAGAAGTTTCTCATCTTCAGTCACTCTGTGGCTCTCTGATTGCTCCTAGAAGTTTCTTTTTTTTTTTTTTTTTTTTTTTTTTTTTTTTTTTTTTTGCAAGGTAGGGTCTCACTCTGGTCCAGGCTGACCTGGAATTAACTATGTAGTCTCAGGGTGGCCTTGAACTCATGGCGATCGTCCTACCTCTGCCTCCCGAGTGCTGGGATTAAAGGCGTGCACCACCATACCCGGCTCTCCCAGAAATTTCTTTATTCTAGTTTCTGGTGCCCAGAATGGGACACAATTATGGTGTTACATTCTAGGTAGAGCAGCACGGTCCCATGCATTTTCACTCAGTGGTAGTGAGTGAGTGGCTCCATAATAATTCTTTAAGGAACTGTGTAGAATCCCTAGCATGGGGCAGTGAGTGGCCAGCTATGGATCCTTCTCTTCCAGATGGTGCTGACAATCTACAGAAAGATGACATTTCTTCTGCACCTACTTACACCAGACACATCTCTAGGCACTACTACTATTCTGTAGTGCATAAGACAGAAAGGGATAAAGCAAGACCAACCTTCATGGACCTTATGGTCTAGAGTTGTGTTGTCTAAGGAGGTAGCCACCGGCCAACTGTGTCTACTTAAACCAACTAAAACAAAATTTAAGGGCTGGAGAGATGGCTTAGCTGTTAAGGCATCTGCCTGCAAAACCTAAGAACACCCGTTCAGTTCTCCAGGTCCCACGTTTAGCCAGACACAAAAGTGATAAAAGCACGCAATGTCGCACATGCGCACAAGGGGGTGCACGTGTCTGGAGTTCGTTCACAGAGGCTGAGAGGCTGCTGGCACGCCCATTCTCTATTTGTCTCTCTCTCTCAAATTAAAAAATAATAATAACATTTACAATTAAAAAAATTTAAGATTCAGTTGCTCAGTCTTATCAGCCAAATTTCAGGTGTTTAGTGGCCACATGTGGCTGGAACTCATCAGTACAGGTATAGAACTTTTCCATCGTTACTTAAAATCCCAAGTTTAAATAATGACCTTGAAGTTCTGAAAATTATCAATCCTGCTTTTTGAGTCTTCCAAAGGCAAAATAATAATAATAATAACTATACTAACTTCACCGTTAACACTATTCTGATTCTCTGAAAGTCAGGAATGCCTAAACACTCTCCATAATTAATTGTCAGTAAACATTTGCTTGTCTTAAACATATAAAGCAAGCACTCTACCACAGGCCCATATCCTCAACCCAAGAACGCATATTTAAATCTGTGGGGCCAGAGAACAGTTTTCAGCACAAGTGGACAATGCGGAAATCCAAGAACACCATAGGTTCGCAAGTCACAGAACAAAATGACATCAGAATTTATCAAGCCCAGAGTTCTTGTCTCACTTCCGGAAATAGAAATGAGCACCTTCCCAAACCCTTCCCCAGTTACATGGTTTTTCCAAAGTCACATTTAGCTATTGGAAGAGCCAGGCTTCAAATTCACATCCCCAGATTCCCTGTCCAGAATTCTTTCAACCTTTCTTTTCATTTTTAATTCATTCATTCATTCATTCATTCATTTGACACTTATCAAGCATCTACCATGTGCCCTGGTGCTAGAGATTTGAAGATGAGTAAGCCCTGGCTCCTACGCTCAAGAATTCTCAAGCCGGGCATGGTGGCCCACACCTTTAATCCCAGCACTCAGGAGGCAGAGGTAGGAGGATCGCCGTGAGTTCGAAGCCACCCTGAGACTACATAGTGATTTCCAGGTCAGCCTGGGGCTAGAGTGAGACCCTACCTCAAAAAACCAAAAAAAAGAAAGAAAGAAAGAAAGAAAGAAAGAAAGAAAGAAAGAAAGAATTCTCAAGACAAAAAACAAACCTGCACCATAGAGTTACTAAGGCTAAAGGAGAAGTCCCTTCTGTGTAAAGTTCAATATCAGAAGGAGGAAGGCATTAGCTCTGCCCTGGGATGCAGGAGCAGACACATGTACCCAGTCCTCCTCAGCTTCGAACCCTCCACCTTTCTGTACCAGATTTGCTCCTGTACAAGAAACTGAGCCTCAGGGACAAGAGAGGGTATAACAAACAGCAGCCAAGGATGGAGGTCCTGGGACTGGAGAGATGGCTTAGTGGTTAAAGGTGCTTGCCTACAAAGCCTAAGGACCCAGGTTCGATTCCCCATTACCCATGTAAAGCCAGATGCACAAGTTGGCATATGCATCTGGAGTTCATTTGCAGTGGCTAGGGACCCTAGTGTGCCCATTCTCTCACTCTCTCTCATCTATCTATCTATCTATCTATCTATCTATCTATCTATCTATCTATCTATTTATCTATCTATCTATCTCTTTCTCTCTCTCTCTCTCAAATAAATAAACAAAAATATTTTTTAAAAAGATGGAAACCAGGTGGATTCTTGGAGTTCAACCATTTCCCTCCTCTTAAACTTGCATTGCTGGAAAGAGTGGTGATCATATTTTGCCCTCCACCTCTTCTTCCTTCTCATCCCTTTCCATCTCTTTTTACAAAGATATCAAAATAACTTTCCCAGTTTATGGCTGAGGCTCCACTTCAGTGCTGACTTGCTTTGGGGTGACAGTCCTGTGTCAGTCCAAAGAATACCAACATCATCAGTGAGTACAAGATATGGGAAGATAAGTTCTTTCTCCAACCCCCACTCCACAGTCATCTTATGGGTTTTATATGGACTCTGATGGTGCCCATTCAAATTCCCCAGTGAAATAGCTTGTGTTTATTAGAGAGACCCCAAA
This sequence comes from Orientallactaga sibirica, assembly GCA_036365145.1. Classification (NCBI taxonomy): domain Eukaryota; kingdom Metazoa; phylum Chordata; class Mammalia; order Rodentia; family Dipodidae; genus Orientallactaga; species Orientallactaga sibirica. The sequence goes on from JAEOAD010000025.1 coordinate 13,593,656, forward strand.
GTCAAATCAGTGACTTTGGCATTCTAAACATGAATAGTCATCAGGAGGGCATACTTGGGTTAAACTAATACTACTTTATTATTATTATTTTTTTTTTTTTTTGAGGTAGGGTCTTGCGCTAGCCTAGGCTGACCTGGAATTCACTATATGGCCTCAGGGGGGGCCTTGAATTCACAGAGATCCTCCTACCTCAGCTTCCTTAGTACTAGATTTAAAGGCATGTGCCACCACACCTGGCTTTTTTTTTTTCTTTATTTTTTCAATGCAGGGTCTCACTCTAGTCCAGGCTGGCCTAGAATTCACTCTGTAGCCCCCAGGCTGTTCTCAAACTCACAGTGATCCTCCTACCTCAGCCTCCTGAGTGCTGGGATTAAAGATATGTGCCACCATGCCCAGCTGACTTATTTATTCATTTATTTATTGTAATTGTGTGTGAGAGAGAAAGAGAGAGAGAGAGAATTGGCATGCCAGAGCCTCCAGCTACTGCAAACAAACTCCAGGTGCATGCACCACCTTGTGTATCTGGCTTATGTGGGTACTAAGGAATTGAACCTGGGTCCTTAGACTTTATAGGCAAGTGCCTTAACCGCTAAGCCATCTTTCCAGCTCTAACTTATTTATTACTAAATCCTTATTTATAAGGATTGAAAACTGAATCTCCCAGAGATTATTTTGTACTTTATAATCAAACTGAATATCTGGTAGTGACATTTGGGTAGTCTCACTAAAGGCTAAATCTAGCTGGATAGTCTGCATAGGGGGAGAAAGTTCAAGGAGAAGTTTGGGAATAGGAGGGAAAGGAACCACCACGTATGGACTATTGTTCTCTGTGGTCTTCGGGTATGTTCTATGCCTTACAGACATAACCTTCTATAATCTTCCCAGTAAACTCAAATGATGTGTTGTCCTCACAGAGGAGGAAAGTGAGGCCCCAAAAGATTTCATCATTTATCCAAATTCTATGGCTAGAAAGCAGAGGGGACTGAATTTATGCTAAAGTCAATCTGATCCCAATATCTTTTCATTAAAAAAAAAAAAAACATAAGTCTTGGCATGGGGAGATGGCTCAGCAGTTAAGGTACTTGCCTGTAAAGCCTAAGGATCCAGGTTTGATTTACCAGTACCCATGTAAAGCCAGATGCACAAAGTGGTGCATGCATCTGGAGTTTGTTTGCAGTGGTTAGAGACCCTGATATTACACTGATATTCATCCTCTCTCTCTCTCTCCTTCTTTCTCTCTTGAATAAATAAAAGGAACATACGTCTTCAATAACTGTTCTATTATGGATGATTCAGCTGTCTTGCTATAGACCTGGTGGGACTCCAGAATAGGAACTGAGGTGAACCTTTGTGTGTGAGCTACGTGTATGTGGACATGTGGTGCGTGTGTAGTGTGCAGATGCCCAGTCCCGTGCACACACACATGGAGGCCAGAGGTCAATGGGTGTCCTCCTTTATGGCTCTTCTTCCTGTATCTTCCCTGAGAGGAGTTTCTCTCACTGAACCTGCAGTGACTGTTTTCAGTCCCACCGGCTGACCAGCTCGCCCCAGCCATTCTCCTGTGTCCACCCTTTCTCCTGTCTTCACCCCTCACAGGACTGGAGCTACAGGCATGTACACAGAGCTTTTTTTTTCACATGGGTACAGAGGATCAGACCATCTCAGACCCATCTCATACTTGAGTGGCATTGACTGTTGCCCACTGAGCCATTTCCCCAATCTCCTATTCTGAATGATAAGACACCCTAAACTCCTGACTCGTACAAGAATGACATCACTTTCTTCTCACAAGGATTCCAGTAAGACCTCTGCCTTTTGGTAATACTGATAATAAATGTTTTCAATTACCATTATAATGACCGAACAATTTGGGTTTTCTGGTTTTCCTCCCTGGTCAGGAGCATTGGATCCTTCCAAGTAGAACATGGGTTTTTTTTTTTTTTTTTAAAAAAGTGGCCAGGCATAGCAGTGGTGCACACATTTAATCCCAACACTTGGGAGGCAGAGGAAGGAGGATCACTGTGAGTTTGAGGCCAGCCTGAGACTACATAGTGAATTCCAGGTCAGCCTGGATAGAGCGAGACCCTACCTTGAAAAAAAAACAAACAACAACAACAAAAACCTCATCCAGAAGTTAGGTTATCTGGAATGGCATTAAAAGTAAATCTGTCCTCTCATGATGAATGAAGGTTAGTTCAGAGTCTACTCTTATGGCTCTGGATTTAGCAGTATGAGAAGAAGGTGGGGGAGGCATTTCAGTTTTGTATAACTTCCTTTCTATGAAACTGAGTATCATAAAAGTCTTAATTATTAGAGCATCAGTGCCACCCTTGGAGGAGACTGGACCATCTCCCTAGTAATTGAAAATATTGCAGATACTGGCGGGGGGGGGGAATGATAGCGGGACTGAAGAAGGAAGCTTTCCAGAATCCCCCCAGGGAAGGCAAGTCCATTGTCTAATATGCTTACTGTTTCTCTTGTCCCTTGGTGGTATGTCTTGGATTTCCATTAGATCCACTTGTCTAGTTTAAAATGCTGTATTTATTTGAAAGAGAAAGTAAGAGAGAAAGAGGGAGGGTGCATGCACCACCTGTGCATCTGGCTTACGTGGGTCCTAGGGAATCAAAGCTGGGTCCTTAGGCTTCACAGGCAAGTGCCTTAACTGCTAAGCCATCTCTCCAGCCGCACGTGTCTACTTTAATGATCAAACTGTATCCTTACACCTTGGGCTCTCTTCCTGGGGGTTGCTCACAATGGCACTGCACTGATGGATGCCAGTCCCTTTGGAGCCTTACCCTCTCTATATTGCCCTCTCAGGTCAGAACAGGGAAGTGCCAGGAGGTGAAAGAACCCAGTCACCAGTTTGGTTCCCTTACTCTTCATGTGTGTGTGTGTGTGTGTGTGTGTGTTCCACGCATGGTTTATATGTGTGCCCATATACGTGGGGTGCATATGTGTGTAAGTGCACATGCACATGTGTATACTCACTACACTCACTGAAACTGGAGTTTACCGATTTGGCTACACTAGGAAGCTGGCAAGCTGCAGGCATTCTCGCGTTCCTGCCTCCCCAGGGCTGGAATCACAGGTGCATGCCAGGATACCTGGCTTTCACATGGGTACTGGAGACCCAAACTCAGGCCCTTACGCTAGCCGGGCTAGAAGCTTACTGACTGAGCCATCTCCCTAGCCCTTGTATCATCCCTCTGGAGGCAGCCAGGTAAAACGTGGGCACTCCCAAGGCTGGCCTGTAGTCCCAGTTAGGGTCTTGAATATCCTGAGATAATCCCAAATGCAATACTGTCCCCTTAATTCCAGATTTGATAATTCCCCTCCAAACCATGCTTCTGGAGTTGGTGACAGTACTGACTCCCATCTCCAGTGAATTCAAAGCTTGAATTTAGAGTGCAATCCTCCTAGGTATTCCTGGTAACTTACTGCCTAGCTGAATGCCATGCTGGAAGCACGTTAAATTATTCCACATAGGACTTGCTATAGACCATCCCCACCAACAAGTCTGCGATTTGAAAAAGTGAAAAAGCACTTGTCCACGTTCCTTTGTGGCTTGGATTTTTTTTTTTTTCGAGGTAGAGTCTCACTCTATCCCAGGCTGACCTGGAATTGACTATGTAGTCTCAGAGTGGCCTCGAACCCTTGGCGATCCTTCTATCTCTGCCTCCCGAGTACTGGGATTAAAGGCGTGCACCACCACGCCTGGCTTCGCATTCCTAATTTATACCCAGGAGGTCTTGGGCACTGGGTTGAAGAACAGAGGGTATGCCAATGTCTTAAAGTACCAGTAAAGCAATGAGATGATATTTCATTCAACTAAAACGGCGGAACCTGAGGACTTGGGCAAATGAGGTTTATAAGAACACAGGGCAAATCTAAATTAGAGTGATATTCCAGCATGCAGACAGACTTGAAGCATAAAAGGTCTCATCTACATTGATAGCTGGAAACTGGTATCCAGAGAAATGACTTGCCCAAGGTCATATAGCTGAGAATGGAAGGAACAGGCTTGTACCCCACAATCCCAGCTTCTAGGTCCAGTGTTCAATATGCCCCGTTTTAGCCATGCTACCATTTTTCCCTTATCTTTTTAATGGGAGTGCCAAGGCCTCTAGCCCCTGCAAACAAACTCCAGACACATGCGCCACCTTGTGCATCTGGCTTACTAGAGAATCGAACCTGGGTCCTTAGGCTTCGCAGGAAAGCGCCTTAATGGCTGAGCCATCTCTCCAGCCCCCAAGCTCTGATTTTTCTGCTGCCTTAATTGGTTTATTTAATCGGAGGGCTGGTGAACTCCATTCATTCATTTAGACACTTCCTCACTCAGTAACAGGCACCGAGATTAGTCCAGTGACCTGTCCCCTGAGTGCACTCCCGGGATCGTCCAGGTCCTAGAGGGTTCGGGCAGGATGGTTTCTATTGCCCGCCTCCTGTGCCCTCTGTGGCTTGGCTGGCACCGAAGAGCGGACCTTATCCTCTTCGTCCTCCTCGGCCCTCCCGCCACGGAAGAGTGGTATGTGCGCGATCAGAGTTCTGGAAAGGTTACACCGGGCTCCTCTCTCCTTGCCCGAGTGAAATGTGAGCGCCCTGGGCAAAGGCTCCTTGCACATAGAAGGACCGAATCCCGGAGACTCCGCATGCCTCGCTCCTCACCCTCCTGCCACCCAGGGCTGGAGAAGCCACCAGTCCACCCCTCCCCCGCCCACCTGTCGCCGCCCCCCACCTTCCGCACCCTCCCCAGCCCCCACTTGGGACCACATTGCTTCGGGTCAGCGTCACAGCCCCGGGCTCCCGAAATAGCCCTGGGGCACCGGGCAGAGACTCACCCACTGGAGGACTTTGATGAAACCCAGTGGTTCCTCCAGTCGCCGCCAGCGCAGCCCCACGAGCAAGCGGTCCACCTGCCGAGACAGAGCCCGCGGGCTGTGAAGGCCGGGGGGACCCCCTCTACCCAGGGGAAGGCGTGGGTGCCCCCTGCTCGTGCCCACCCTGGGGGAATTCGGGGGCGATGACATCGGAGTCACGGGGGTGGACATCGGGGTGGACAGGACAGAGCGTCCCCAGGACGCACGCGGGGAGTACCTGCTGGCGAGGCGACTTGTCCGCTGTGCGGCTGGAGCTCTCGGCCGAGGACATGCTGGCGCAGCGGGGCCCGGGCGCAGCCGGGTTCGAGTCCCTGGCCGGGAGGCTTCGGACTACGCGCTGGGGCTGGGGGCGGCTGGTTAGCGGCCGTGGGCAGGCCGGGATCCAGGCTGGCGGGCGTGGGGCGCCGTCTGGGGCTGTGTCCGCGGAGCTGTCCCGCCGGCTGAGAAAGCCCCCTGAGTCCGATTCAAACTTCTGTCCAACTCGCAGGCGGACTTGGCGGCCGGATCACGTGGCGTGCGCCCGCCCACCTCCTCCCCCCTCCCCTTTTCCCTCTCCCCTTTGCGCCTCGGTGTCCGCGCAGGGCGCCTTAAAGGGACCTGGGCCGGTCGAATCCTCGGGGAGGGCCCCCCACCTGACAGCACAGAGCAGGGGGATGTGCGCATTCCTCCCTGTGTCCCTGCGTCTCAGATCCTCTGCCTTGGCTCTCTCCTCTTGACCTAGAATTTACAAGATTTCCCCATTATTTTTGCCGGGCGTGGTGGCACACGCCTTTAATCCCAGCACTCGGGAGGCAGAGGTAGGAGTATTGCCGAGAGTTCGAGGCCACCCTGAAACTACATAGCAAATTCCAAGTCAGCCTGAGCTACATATGTTTGCATAGAGATACAAATACACACAGAGAGAAAGAGTATGGGCGCACCAGTGCCTCCTCCAGCCACTGCAGACTCTAGATGCTTGTGCTACCTTGTGCATCTGACTTTATGTGGGTCCTGTGGGGAACTGGGGAATCGAACCTGGGTCATTAGACTTCATAGGCAAGCGCCTTAACCTCTAAGCCATCTCTCCAGCCCCCACCCGGTTGCACACGGTTTCCATCAGCATCCAGAGTCTTTGGGAGCTATTCCAGAGAAAAGGAAACTGGAATATGAACTGCTCACTTTTACTCCACAGTAAGCACTGTTTGGAATAGCCAAATGCCTATCTGTATTAATGATTTAAAAGTTACTCGGCTTTAAAAAGTAAAAACTTGCCGAACGTGGTGGTGCACGCCTTTAAGCAGAGGTAGAAGCAGAAGCAGAGATAGGAGCATCGTCATAAATTGGAGGACACCCTGAGATTACATAGGGAATTCCAGGTCAGCCTTGGCCAGAGCGAGCCTCTATCTCATAATAATAACAATAATTATTATTATTTTATTGTAATTATTATTATTATTAAAAACCGTAAAAACTCAGTCTCTTTTAAGTAGCCAACACTATTTCAATAAGAAAGAACTTTGAGGGATGGTGGGCACAGACCATGGTTTGTATTGAAAAGCTGAAGAAGGTGTATCTTTTGTTTTGGTTTTGAGGTAGGGTCTCGTTTTTGGCTCAGGCTGACCTGGAATTTACTATATAGTCTCAGGCTGGCCTCGAACTCTGATTCTCCTACCGCTGCCTCCCGAGAGCTGGGATTAAAGGCGTGCGCCACCACGCGTGGCAGAAGCTGTATTTTGATTGACTTCGGATTGGACTAATTTCCGAAAAGTGTTCATCAGGAGCCCAAAATGAACAGTGGTGAATAGTACACACTGTTATTTGATTGTTTTGTTTTGTTTTCAAGGAGTGTAGATCTAGGTAGCAAAGGGTTTCTTCCCAGGACGCCCAGGGAGCCAGTGGGCGGCTGCCGGGAGCAGAGAAGCAGCCTGCGCTTGCTTCCCGAGCTTAGCTTGAAAATAGGCATCCATCCAAGCCTTGCTGTGATTCTTTGGTGATCCCCTGTTCGCAAGCACTTCACAACCAATACTCTGTGATCAAATGGCCCGCTATTTGTTTATATAATTCATTCTGCCATTAAGTATCTAACCAAGGCTGGGGATGAGTGGGTGGGAAGACGAGCTCAGACTGGGCTTGGAGACTACTCCAGTGAATTTTCACGCGAGTTTAGGCTTCTCAAGGAATCGATAAGTCCTCAATTCAGCTCTCGATAAATTATCCCGCTACCTTAGGTTCCTGTTCTGTGGAGCAGGAATAATCATTTCTGTTCCGTTTACTTCACAAGTCCATCATGAGATGCAATGATGGAAGTGCCCACAACACAAAAATCTAAAATACTACATATTACTAATGTCTATAATAATATGTGTAAATAATAGAGCACAATAAGAAATGAATCAGAATAAAGCAATAAAAACTCCCATACCAGTAGGTGTGGTGGCCCCCGCCCTGAGGAGGCAGAGGTAGGAGGATCACCATGAGTTTGAGGCCAGCCTGAGACGACTACTTGGGCTAGAGTGAGATCCTACCTTGGAAAAAAAAAAAAAGTGTACTCCAAAAAAAAAAAAAAAAGACAGTTTTAGGGGTTGGGGAGAAGGCTCAGCAGATAAAATACTTGCCACAAAAGCACAAGCGCCAGAGTTTGAATATTCATGGCCCCCATCAATGCCTGGAAGGCATGGCTCTAACTAACCCCAGCACACTGGAGGCAGAGGTGGGGGTCTGGTGCTAATTTGGCTAGATTAGCTGATCAGACTAATTCTGGATTCAAGTGAAAGAGCTTAACTCAGTAAACAAAGTGGAGAATGATCAAGGAAAACACTCGACATCTTCTAGTCTCCATGAGTACCCACACACAAGTGTACTCATACACATGTGAACATGCATATGCACACTCACACAGCAAACACACACATACGCATAAAAGTCCAGCATTGTACTGTATGTGTACACATTTCCTTGTGTACATGTGCATAGGTTTCTACACAGTACTGAATTTTTTTTTTTTTTTTTGAGGTAGGGTCTTGCTCTAACACAGGCTGACCTGGAATTCACTATGTAGTCTCAGGGTAACCTCGAACTCATGGCGATCCTCCTACCTCTGCTTCCCAAGTGCTGGGATTAAATGTGTGTGCCACCGTGCCCAGCTAGCACTGAATTTCTAACATGTGAATGTGGGTGTGGGTGTGTGCATGCATATGTGTGTATGTCTAAACACAACCCCTGAAAACTGGGTGTGATGGTACAGGAAAATCAGAAGTTCAGTTATCCTTGGCCACATAGTGAATTTGAGTCCTGCCTGGTAGACATGAGACCCTGTCTCAAAATAAAAAAAATTTTTAAAGCCCATCTAGTATATTAGTTACCTTTCTGGTTGCTGGGATAAAATGCCTGATAAGAAACAACTTAAGGGCTGGAGGGATGGCTGGGCAGTTAAGGCATCTGACTATAAAGCTAAAGGACCCAGGTTTAATTCCCCAGGACCCACGTTAGCCAGATGCATAAGGGAGTGCACGCGTCTAGAGTTTGTTTGCAGTGGCTGGAGGTCCTGGCTTGCCCATTCTCTCTCTATCTATCCCCCTCTTTCTCTGTCAAATAAATAAATAAATAAAAAGTATTTTTTAATATATGTTTAAAAACAAAGAAGAAGCAACTTAAGAAGGGTGTGGTGGCGCACGCCTTTGATCCCAGCACTCAGGAGGCAGAAGTAGGAGGATCGCTGTGAGTTTGAGGCCACCCTGAGACTACATAGTGAATTCCAGATCAGCTAGAGTGAGACCCTACCTCGAAAAACCAAAAAAAGAAAAAAAAGAAGCAAAAGCAACTTAAGGGGCTGGAGAGATGGTTTAGTGGTTAGATGCTTGCCTGAGAAGCATAAAGACCCAGGTTCGATTTTCCAGATCCCGTGTGAGCCAGTGGCACACGTGTTTGGAATTTGTTTGCAGTGGCTAGAGGCCCTGGTGCACCGATTCTCTCTCTCAAATAAATAAATAAATAAATAAATAAATAAATAAATAAATTTTTTTTGAAAAGCAACTTAAGGCAGGAAAGGTTTATTTCAGTTTATAGTTTGAGGTTGCAGTTCATTATGGAAGCTGAGCAGGTGGTCACACTGCCAACAATTAGGAATCAGAGAGTGACGAATGCGGATGTTCAGCCAGCTCTCGCCTTTCTTTTTTTTAAATTTTATTTTTATTTGAGAGAGAGAGAGAGAATGGACACACCAGGGCCTTTGTGCCCCTGTGATGCATGCACCCCCTTGTGGGCATGTGTGACATTGCACACTTGCATCGCTTGTGTCTGGCTATATGTGGGATCTGGAGGATTCCAACAGGAGTCCTTAGGCTTCACAGGCAAGTGCCTTAATCACTAAGCCATCTCTGCAGCTTGGTAGGTGAGTCAGTCTTACATTTTTTTGTCATGTTTTACTGTTCTTCATATTTTCTTTTGCTTTGTTTTTTGAGATAGGGTCTCGTTCTAGCCCTGCACGTGGCATTTATGGTGAGGGCTGGGGATCTGAACACAAACCTTGACACTTACATGACAAGCGCTTCACAGATCGAGCCATAGGCCCCGGACAGTTTCTGGTTGTTATAACTACCCTCACTATTCTTGTATACTTGAAACTATCTTTGATTCTTTCCTCAGTGAGTAGTTGAAATGATTTTTGTTAATTTTCCTGTTTTAATTTTTTGCAAAATTATAATCATGGATTCTATTTATTTATTTTGGGTTTTTGAAGTAGGGTCTCACTCTAGCCCAGACTGACCTGGAATTCACTCTGTAGCCTCAGGTGGCCTCCAACTCACAGTGATCCTCCTACATCCACCTCCCAAGTGCTGGGATTAAAGGCATGCACCACCACACCCAGCTTGATTCTATTTATTTTGATTATTATTTTTTTTTTTTTGAGGTAAGGTTTCACTCTAGCTCAGGCTGACTTGGAATTCACTGTGTAGTCTCAGGGTGGCTTTGAACTCATGGTGATTTTCCTACCTCTGCCTCCTAACTGGAAGGATTAAAGGCGTGTGCCACCATGCCCAGCTGATTTTATTTTTTATATTTATTTATTATTTATTTATTAGAGAGACAGAGAAATGGGTGTGCTAGGGCCTCTAGCCACTGCAAATGAACTCCAGATGCATGCACCACCTTGTGTGTATTTGCCACCTGTGCACATACATTACCTTGTGCGTCTGGCTTATGTGGGTTCTGGGGAGTCGACTCTGGGTCCTTAGACTTTGGAGGCATGCACCTTAACTACTAAGCCATTTCTCCAGCTCCTCCCCCCACCCTTTTTGTTGTTTTTTTCAAGGTAGGGCTTTCCCCCTAGCCCAGGTTGACCTGGAATTCATTATGTAAGCTCGGGCTAGCCTTATACTCACATTGATTCTTCTACCTCTGCCTCCTGAGTGCTGGGATTAAAGGCTTGTGCCACCATGCGCATCTTATTTTCTGAATAATCACTGGTTTTCAGCCTGGTTTCTCCTCTTGTACCCCAATATGTGTCATCTCTGACATAGCTGGTCTAGGAGAGCTTTAAGACCTCCCTTCCCAGTCTAGCTCCTTGTGAGTTTTAATGACTACTAACTAACTCTGCTTGCAATGATTTTTCTCCTATAAGTCTAAGACACGTGGTCCCACTAGGGTCTGATCCTCCTCTGTTCCCTGTGGGGAGATTTCCTACTTAATTTTTTTTTTTTTATTTTTGTTTTTTTGAGGTAGGGTCTCACTCTAGTACAGGCTAATCTGGAATTCACTATGTGGTGTCAGGGTGGCCTCAAACTCTCACAGATCCTCCTGCCTCTGCTCCCTCAAGTGCTGGGATTAAAGGTGTGCGCCACCAGGCCTGGCTGAGATTTCCTACTTTGAAGTCGTTCCTGCCTGGCTGAGTTTGGAAGAACTGGGCAGCTGGTGAGGCTGGATGGTAAGGGAGAGGGGAAGGCTTGTTGGTGAGGTTGTCAGTGAAAAGAAGGGGGTTTGGGCAGAAGGAAAAGGGCTTAAAGACTGAGCTGTTGACTTACATATTCATTAATGGTTTCACAGCACAAAAAATCCTCAATCCTAGAGCTCAAAAAGAGCACAGCATGGAGGAGAATACTGGGGAGAACAAGGATACATCAATGCATCAGAAATAGAGAGCTCATTGTCTATCATGAGACGTGTCGCCTGCCTTTATCTTCCAGGGGCCCAGAAGTCGTTACAGAGGAAGCAGTGACACAATTGCTGCCTTTGCAGCTAGCCTGGAAACCAGTCCTAGGGAAATGGCAACAGACGGTCACTCAAACCTCACCAAAATAGAGATCCGGGGCTGGAGAGATGGCTTAGCAGTTAAGGTATTTGCCTTCGAAGCCAAAGGACCCAGGCTGATTCCCCAGGACCCACATATGCCAGATGCACAAGGGGGCACATGTGTCTGGAGTTCATTTGCAGTGGCTAGAGGCCCTGGAGTGCCCATTCTCTCTCTCTGCTTGCAAATAGATTTTTTTTTTTTAAAGCAGAGATCCAGAGTCTACAGAGAAAGTCACACTAAATCAGATCCCTATTTTGCCCCCAAGGCTCAGGAAGCATCTCAGAAGAGGGGGCAGAAAGATTGTAAGAGCCTTAGGGTGGGCGGGAACAGCCTGAGGCACAGTGTTTCCCCCATCCCTGCAGAGACTGACTGAGGCCTCTTGGTCCCCACAATGAACACCAAAGACCCTCAGCAGAATTGGGGTGGGAGAGAGGGTGTCTAAACTAAGAGTATGACTGTTTTATAAAGGAGTGATAATATTTTTTTGAGCTGTATTCTCTAAATTTCTGTTTTATTTTTCCTGTTTTCATACAACATTGAAAACCAAATGCAGCACATTCACATTTTCCCGAGGAACTGTAAAGATGATCTCTACAGGGACAGACGTTGTAAAGCCTGAAGCTCAAAAGAAGTGATAAATTTTTTAAAAAGAGCGTAGTGTATCAGAACACGGGCCCACAGAAAACAGTAATACAAGTGGGACGGTGTCCTTGACCTTCAGTTGGAGGAGTGTTAAATCAGGTGTGGTGAACGTGTGGCCTGTGGGCTACATGTCCCAGGTTAGCTATGAAGAAAGTCTATCACTGTAGACGACATTGTCATGGTGCAATACCAAATACCAGATGCCCCTGGTCTATACCTTGCTAATTCTCCTTCACAGATATACCTTCCCACCTAGAGGTTCTGCTTTCTTTTCTTTTCTTTTTAAATGTTTGTTTATTTTTATTTATTTATTAGCAACAGACAGACAGACAGAGAGAAAGAAAGAGGCAGAGAGAGAGAATGGGTACACCAGGGCCTCTAGCCACTGCAAACAAACTCCAGATGCATGTTCCACCTTGTGCATCTGGCTTATGTGGATACTGGGGAAATGAGCCTCGAACTGGGGTCCTTAGGCTTCACAGGCCCTGGGTCACTCATTTTCACCCTTTCTCTCTCCTTGTAAATAAATTTTAAAATATATTTTAAATATTTTTTTAAAAAAAAGAAAGGTGCTTGCTTGCATAGTCTGATGGCCCAGGTTCTATTCCCACACAAGGTGGATATACATATCTGTAGTAGCAAGAGGCCCCCCTGACATACCCGTTCTCTCTCTCATTCTCATTCATATTCTCTCTCTTAAATAAATAAATATTTTTTAAAAAGCAGTAGCCAGCTGGGTATGACGGTGTACGTCTTTAACCCCAGCAGGCTGAGGTAGAAGGATCACTGAAAGTTCAAGGCCTACTTGGGGCTACAGAGAAAATTCCAGGTCAGCCTGTGCTACAGTGAGATCCTACTTGGAAACACAAAAATAATAGCCTTATAGTAACTATAAAAGAAAGGAATACTTTCTAACTCATTTTACAAGACTCTCAGTACCTTAATACTAAAACCACAGACAAAGAAAGAGAGAGAAAGACAGAGACAGAGAGAACAAGGAGGAGGAGGAGGAAGAAGATGGGAGGAAGGAAAAGGAGAACAGAATAATAGTCCTAAACATAGATACAAAAATACTCAACAGTTAGTGGAAAATTGAACCAGTATTATAGAGTATATAGCATGAAATAAATATACATAAAGGAAAAATATATAGAATCTGGAGGTATACTTCAGTGGTAGAATATGTTCAGCATGAACAAAGTTGGTTCAATCCCGAGCACTAAAAAAAAAATTAAAAACATGAAGAATAGCTGGGTGTGGTGGCTCACGCCTTTAATCCCAGCACTTGGGGGGCAGATGTAGGAGTATTGCTGTGAGTTCAAGGCCAGCTTGAGACTACATAGTGAATTCTAGCAGTCTGGGCTAGGGTGAGACCCTACTTCGAAAAACCAAAATAAATAAATAGAATCCATGATTATAATTTTGCAAGAAATTAAAACAGGAAAATTAACAAAAATCATTTCAACTACTCACTGAGGAAAGAATCTAAGATAGCTTCAAGTGTACAAGAACAGTGAGGGTAGTTATAACAACCAGAAACTGTCCGGGGCCTATGGCTCGATCTGTGAAGCGCTTGTCATGTAAGTGTCAAGGTTTGTGTTCAGATCCCCAGCCCTCACCATAAATGCCACGTGTGGGGCTGGGGAGATGGCTTAGTGGTTAAGGCACTTGCCTGCAAAGCCTAAGGACTCATGTTCTACTCCAGGACCCACAGAAGCCAGATGCACAGTGATGCAAGCACAAGGTCGCACATGGGCACAAGGGGGCTTATGTGTCTGGAGTTCAGATGCAGTGGCTGGAGACCCTGGCATGCCAACTTTCTTTCTCGCTCTCTTGCTCGCTCTCTCTCAAACATAAATAAAGGCAGCTGGGCGTGGTGGCGCACGCCTTTAATCCCAGCACTTGAGAAGCAGAGGTAAGAGGATCACCAAGAGTTCGAGGCCACCCTGAGACTACATAGTGAATTCCAGGTCAGCCTGAGCTAGAGTGAGACCCTACCTCAAAAAAACAAAAAACAAACAACAACAACAACAACAACAAAAACACCATAAATAAAGGCCAGTCTGTTGGGCTTGCCTTAAAAAAAAAAAAAAAAAAAAAAAGCCAGGTGGCCTTTTCCACCCAGAAGGCGAATACAGGTAAATTCCTAAGTCAAGCTGGCTAGCTAGACCAGTCAAATCAGTGAGCACTGGGTTCAGTGCAAGAGCCTGAATGTGGAGAGCGATTGAGAAAGACACCTGATGTTGAACTCGGTCCTTTACATGCACCTGTACACACATGTGCGCCCACATAAATATAAACATGCATGCATACACGCATGTACATATACACACAAACTGTTATTAGGGTCAGCAAATATTATCTTGTACTGTAAGACATATACTATAAAATATGATGTCATGACTAAGATATCAAATGGTTTTTCTTTCTTATTTCCTTTTATTTCTTGAGAGATTAGTTTTGTACTTTATTTTGTTTTGTTTTGTGAGGTTTTTTTATGAGAGAGAGAAAGAATTGGCACACCAGGGCCTCTAAGCCACTGCAATCAAACTCTAGATGCATGAGCCACCTTATGTGTCTATGCTCAACCTTGTACATGTGTCACCTGTGTGCCTGGCTTACGTGAGATCTAGGGAGCTGAATATGGGTCTTTAGGCTTTACAGGCAAGCACCTTAACTGCTAAGCCATCTCTTCAGTCCTTATTTTGTTTTGGTTTGGTTTGGTTTTTCAAGGTAGGGTCTCACTCTAGCCCAGGCTGACCTGGAATTCACTATGTAGTCTCAGGGTGGCCTTGAACTAACAGAAATCCTCCTACTTCTGCCTCCCAAATGCAGGCATTAAAGGTGTGCCCCACCACACCAGGCTCCCCACTTGCCTTTTTTTTTTTTTTTTTTTTTGAGATGGGGTCTTTCATTGGCCTTGGAGCTCACCAGTTAGGTTAGATTCTCTAGCCAGCAAGCCCCAGGGATACTCCTCTCTCCACCTCTCCAGCACTGAGATTACAGGTGCATGCCACCATGCCTGGGTTTTGGGCACTGGGGATCAAACTAGATCCTCATGCTTGCAGGGAAAGCACTTTACTGAATGGACCAATTTTGGACTTTTCTTTTGCCTTCCTTTGGTGTCAGCAATAAATACCAAAATCTTGCCTTTTACCTAGTCAAGTGCTCATAATTTGTAACATTTTTAAAAATGCTGCTGATTCACATACCTCTGAGTAAGAAATCTTTCTTCTAATGTTGCTTCTGATCTTGTGCCAGAACTCCAGGTGAATTGGTTAAAACCTTTAATACAGATACTCAATGCAAATGGGCTTCAGTAAAGAAGGTCATTTATTTCCTCTTACAACCAAAAATTCCAACAGTTTTAGTCATAGCTGGCTCTAGGGGCCAAATTATAACATCAGAACCAAGTTTTCTTCTGCCTGTCTCACTATTTCTGTCTGTCTTTGTCTCTGTGTCTCTATTTCTACCTTGATCTCTCTGCTTGACTTTCCTCTGTGCTGACCTCATTTCCAGCAGAATTCTCCCCATGGTGGCCCATATAAGCCTGGGCTTACATCTTTCCCCCCCCCCCAGTGCTGGGGATTGAACCTAGGATTGTACAACACTAGGCAAGTGACCTTTCACTGAGCTACATCCACATCCCAATTATGTCTTCCCTCCGTAAATGCCACACTCACTTGCTGGGGACCAAACCCAGAGTTTTGTGCACTCTAGGACAAGTGATCCACCACTGAGTCACATCCCTGCTTATGCCTCACTACCGCACATACTCATGAAAGTTCCAAAGTTGTGGATAGGCTCTCAGGGGTACACATTGGGTCAAATAAGCTCATTTCAGAATCAATTGCTGTGACCAATGGACTGGTGGATCTTGGTCAAGCCCCCATCCTTAGACCTTGTGGATACTATCAATGCTTCAAAATATACCAAACTAAAAGTGGGAGAGGGCTAGCTCCCTCAAGGGAAATTCCAGGTGTATTATCTAAAGAAGAAAGAATAAATATGCAATGAATCAGCAAATATAACCAGACCACAGAGGCTGCTAGAACCATATCTAGACTCATGGCAGACTAGCTCTAAAGGAGGATCTGAAAATGTTTCTCATAAAAACCATGAAAGTCGGTATACACACTTTGTGGCATGTCCTTTGATAGTTGCAAATGGCTGTGAATTCCTCAGAGTTTTCACTGGGATTTCCCTATGTGCAAATGATCGATTAAGTCAGGCATGGTGGCACACACCTTTAATCCCAGCACTCAGGAGCCACAGGTAGGAGGATCACCATGAGTTCAAGGCCACCTGAAACTACATAGCTTCATCTGAAAAAAGCAGGGATGGAAGTTTTGGTGTTTTTTTTTTTTTTTTTTTGGTTTTATTAGGTAAGATTCGCTCTAGCCCAGAATGACCTGGAATTCACTATGTACTCTCAGGCTGGCCTCAAACTCATAGCAATCTTCCTATTTCTGCCTCCTGAGTGCTGGGATTAAAGGTGTGCACCACCATACCCAGCTACCCAAAGATATTCTTAAAGATCTTTATCTGAAACAGAGACTGCAGTTAAGGAGAAATTGACATTGTTCCTCCTCATTGCTCCATCACTGTAAAAATCTATCTTTTTAAGGTTTATGTCATTTATCTGTTCAATTCTTCTCCCTTCCCAGTGAAATTATCCTCCACTCTCTTGGCCACTTTCCCTCCATCTCTGAAAACCTGCATGTTCCTGGTTTATACCGTTCTTCTTTTCTCATCTGCCATTATCCTGGACCATTTCAAGGCCTTTCAGGTTTATGTTCTTATTACCTGAAACCCAACTCAACCCCACATCAGATGGCATCCTCTTGTTGCATGCTGTAGTCTCTCCCTCTCTTGCCAGTTCTTATGGCTTTACATACCATCTGTATGCTGAGGACTTTCAGTTACATTCCAGCACAGCCGTCTCTTCTAAAATCCACACTCTGGGCTGGAGAGATGGCTTAGTGGTTAAGGCACTTGTCTGTAAAGCCTAAGGACTCATGTTCGACTCTCCCGGTCCCATGTGAGCCAGATGCACAAGGTGACACAAGCCTGCAAGGTCGCACATGCACACAAGGTGGTGCACGCATCTGGAGTTCAATTGCAGTGGCTGGAGGACCAGGCGCACCAATTTTCTCTCTCATAAAAAAATTAAAATCCACATCCCTACATTCAGTTGCCTGTCCAAGACCCCTCTTTACATGCCTCACGTTCAAGCATCTCCATCTTAGGTATCTCAGGTCTCAAGCCTTAGCTGTATTCTTTATTTTATTTTATTTATTTAAGAGAGAGAGAGAAAGTGAAAAAGAGGCAGAAAGAGAATGGGCACATCAGGGCCTTCAGCTGCTGCAAACGAACTCCAGATGTATGTGCCATCTTGTGCATCTGGCTTATGTGGGTCCTGGGTTATCAAACCTAGGTTCTTTGGCTTTGCAGACAAGTGCCTTAACCACCAAGCAATCCCTCCAGCCCAGCTTTGTTCTTTTGACCCTCACTCTGACAAATGGTTCCATAAATGATTCCGCTGGCCATTCAACTGTGAAAATCTATCCCCCTCGTACCTTCATTTACTCCTATTCTTTCTGTCTGTAAGATAGGTTGTGAAGTCTTGAACCCTATTTCTCACCATCACTAATGCTGCCACCTAAGCCTAACCCACTGTCACCTTTTACTGAAACAACCACAGTCTCTCTATTCATTCTTACGTCCTTTCAATGAATTTTTTAAAAGATTTTTAAATTTTTATTTATTTATTAGAGACAGAGAGAGGGAGAGAAAGAGAGAGTGAGAATGGGCTTGCCAGGGCCTCTAGCCACTGCAAACAAACTTCAGACACATGTGCATCTGGCTTAAGTGGGTCCTGGGGAATTGAACCCGGGTCCTTGGGCTTTGCAGGCATGCATCTTAACCACTAAGCCATCTCTCCAGACCTTAATCCATTCTTTTCACAGCAGCCACCATGACATCATGATGTGTGTCTGTGTGTGTTTGTGTTTGTTGAGCAGGGCCTTCCTTGGCTGACCTACAACTCCCCACGAAGAACAAGCTGGTCTCAAACTTGCATTGATCTTCTCAAATGCTGGGATTTCCAGGCATGAGTCACCCAACCCAGCTCATCATGACTTTTTGTTGTTGTTACGGTTTTTCAAGATAGCTCAGGCTAGTTTCAAACTCACTATGTAGCCAAGGATGACTTTGAACTCCTGACCCTCCTACCTGTCTGTACCTCCTGAATGCTGGAATTACAGGTATGCACCACCACACGTAGATCAATTATTATGACTTTTTCATGTGTGTGTGTGATGTGTGTGTGTACAGATATGCTTCACCCCATAAGCATGTATAGGCCAGAGAACATGCAGTGCCCTCCTCTATCACTTACCTGTGTAGTCTGTGTATTTCCTTGCAACAATCTCCCCCTCAACCTGGAAATGCCAGTTTTCAGTTGCTCTTTTGGTTTCCATCCTCCCCAGAGACATGTGTGGCCATGCCTGATTTTTTATGTGGGTGCTGGAGAATCCAACTTGGGCAGTCTCGGGCCCTCTCAGGCCTTCATACTTGTGTGGAAAGTGCTTTTCCCCACTGAGCCATCTCCCCAGGCCATCATGACATTTCTCAATGCAAATTTTAAAAATATTTTTACATTTTTATTTATTTATTTTATGAAAGAGAGAGAGAGAGAGAGAAAATTGATATGCCAGGCCCTTTAGCCACTGCAAATAAATTTCAGATGCATATGCCACCTTGTGCATCTGGCTTTACATGGGTACTGGGGAATTAAATCTGGGTCCTTAGGCTATGCAACCAAGCATCTTAACCCCTGAGCAATCTCTCTAGCCCTCAATGCAAATTTTATCTTGTCATTCTCCTACCTAAAACTTTTCAAGAAGACCTTTTGTGATCTTGTCTTTCCAGTTTGCTGTCTGGCTGTTTTCCACTCACGCAATAGGCTGCAGACACAATTGACTGCTCTTTTCCCTGAAGGCATCAAGCTCCTTCGTGCCCCATAGAATTCGTATGTAAAGTTCCTTCTACTTTAAACATTCTCTATGCCCTCCTTCCATCTCCACTGCTTTTACTTTGTGACTAGAGCTGTGCCCTAAATAAAACACAACCTTTTGGGCCAGGGGGGCATAGATCAATCAGTAAAGCATTTGCCTTGCAAGCATGAGGACCTGAATTCAATCCCTAGAACCCACGTTACAAAAAACAGCTAGGGCCGGGCGGGGTGGTGCACACCTCTTTAATCCCAGCACTCAGAAGGCAGAGGTAGGAGGATGGCTGTGGGTTTGAGACTACATAGTGAATTCCAGGTCAGCCTGGGCTAGATCAAGACCCTAACAAAAAAAAAAAAAAAAAAAAAAAAAAAAGCTGGGGGCTGGAGAGATGGCTTAGCAGTTAAGGCACGTGCCTGCAAAGACTCATGTTTGACTCTCTGGATCCCACATAAGCCAGAGGCACAAGGTGACACAAGCGTGTAAGGTCGCTCATGCACACAAGATGACATACATGTCTGGAATTCAGTTGCAGTGACTGTAGGCCCAAGCACACCAATTCTCCCTCCTTCTCTCTCTCATAAAAAAAAAAAAAAAAACAAGGGCTGGAGAGATGGCTTAGTGGTTAAAGCATTTGCCTGCAAAGCCTAAGGATCCCGGTTCGATTCTCCAAGTCCCACATAATCCAGATGCACAAGGGGGCGCAAGCGTCTGGAGTTCATTTGCAGTGGCTAGAGGCCCTGGTGTGCCCATTCTCACTCTCCCTCTCTCTCTTTCCCTCTGTCTGTCTCAAATAAATAAATAAATAAATAAATAAATAAATAAATAAATAAATATAAAAGAACCTTTAAAAAAGAAAAGAAAGTTAAAAAAAAAAACAAAAAAAAGCACCCTAGCTGTGTGTTACCCCAACATTGGGGAAGTGTACACTGGCTCACTGGTTAGTGAGTTCCAGGCCTGTGAGACATCCTGTGTCAAAGGAGGTGGATGATGTTACTGAGGAATGACACCTGAAGCTGTTCTCTGGCCTCCACATGAACAGACACAAGTAAATAAATACTCCTTTAAAAAGACACAAACGCCAGGCATGGTGGTACACACCTCTAATCCCAGCACTCGGAAGGCAGAGGTAGGAGGATCGCCATGAGTTTGAGGCCACCCTGAGACTACATCGTGAATTTCAGGTCAGCTTGGGCTAGAGCAAGACCCTACCTTGACAAACCAAAGGGAAAAAAACAAAAAGACACACCTTTTTTTAAAATATTTAACTTTTATTTATTTATTTGGGAGAGATAGAAAGTAGGAGAGAGAGAGAATGGGTTCACCAGGGCCTCTAGCCAGTGCAAATGAACTATAGACCCATGTGCCACCTTGTGCATCTGGCTTACATGGGTCCTAGGGAATCAAACCTGGGTCCTTTGGCTTTGCAGGTGAGTGCCTTAACTGCTAAGCTATCTCTCTAGCCCAAGACACAACCTTTTAAGGAAGTCACATATATGTAAGCAAAAAAATATATATATCAAGTACAGCATGAAAAACGTAGTAGCTGATCACCAGAGGAAGAAACATTTCTCTCTCTTGGAGTCAGGAAAGGGTATCAGAGTGGAAGAACCAGCAGGTTACATCTTAGACAGAGACAAGAATGAAGGCCAGGAAGTGGCAGGAGGCATGGCTGGAAATCTTTGGATGTGTTTAACGAGGCTTGCTTTCTCCACTATGCAAAGATTCCGCCCCCCCAACACACACACAAAGGGTTTTAGTAGGGGAGAGAGATGAATACATGTCAACCGTAGTGCTATCACATGGCATGGAATATTTGGCTAGAAGGTGAAGGCAGAAAATTAAAGGGGACTGTTTAAGCACATGATGGTCTCAACTGAAATGAGAAAGAGATGCTGGAAAAGGTTGATAAAGAGATTCTTAAGTTGTAGAATAGATAACACTTGACGACTGGGCAAAGCAGATAAATTCCTACCCTGTTGAGCTCATATTCTACTAGGGGAGGCAGGTAATACCTCCAATAAATAAGTGCATATATGAAATAATGCCTATACTAAGTATTATGAGCTCGGAAAAACAAAGAGTGTGCTGGCAGTGGTGATGAAAGCCTGTAAACTCAGCACTTGGGAGGAGGGTCATGAGTTCCAGGCCAGCCTGGGCTACTTAGCAAGTTCCAGGCCAGTGTGGACAACATAACAAAGCCCTGTCTCAGAAAAAGAAGGAGGAGGAGGAGAAGTAGAAGAGGGAGGAGGGAGAAGAATGGAGGGAAGAGAGAGGAAGAAGCAGTGTAAGAGCACAGCAAATGGAGAGTTGTTTTACATAGGGTGGCTCCCCCAGAGAAGGTGATATTTGAACAGAGAGCGGAATGAGGCTAGGAAATAAGTCTTGTGAATATCCATAGAAAGAGGATTTCAGGCAGAGTGAACAGCAAGTGTGAAGGTCTAGAGGTAGCAGTGAGCCTGGCATATGGCTGAGAAACAATAGTGAAGCCAAGTGTGACTGAAGCATATGGAAAAGGAAGAAGAGGGCTGGAGAGATGGCTCAGCAGTTAAGGCACTTGCCTGCAGAGCCTAACGACCCGAGTTCAGTTCTTTAGTACCCATGTAAAGCCAGATGTACAAAGTGGTGCATGCAGCTGGAGTTCATTTATAGCAGCTAGAGGCCCTAGTGTGCCCATTCTCTCTCACTCTTTCTCTCTCTGTTTCTTTTTTGTTTTTTCAAGGTAGGTAGGGTCTCACTCTAGCACAGGCCGACCTAGAATTCACTCTGTAATATCAGGGTGGCCTCGAACTCATAGCAATCCTCTTACAGCTCCCCAGTGCTGGGATTAAAGGCATGCGCCACCATGCCTGGATACTTTCAATATTTTTGTTTGTTTTTTCAAGGCACAGTCTCACAGCGATCTTCCTACCTCTGCCTCCCAAATGCTGGGATCAAAGGTGTGTGCCACCACGCCTGGCTCTCTGTCTCTTTTTGCTTGCAAATAATTTTTTTTTTTAATGAAGAGGAGATTAGAAGGAGAGGAAGTCAGAATATGACAAGAGGCTAGATCACCAAGGTCTCAAGATCATGGAAAGAAATTTGAATTTTAAGTATGATGCAAGTCATTAAAAAATTTTGAACAGGAATGTGTGGCTTTATTTACAATGAGAAGGAGACACTCAGAATAGGCAAGAGTAGAAGCAGGGTTGCCAATTAGAGGGAAGGTGTTGCAGTCAGGTTCACATTGCTGGCAGAAAACACCGAACCAAGAGCAGTTTGTGGGGCAAAAAAGAGGGGTTATTTTGGCTTACAGACTTGAGGGGAAGCTCCATGATGGCAGGGGAAAACGATGGCATGAACGGAGGGTGGACAGCATCTCCTGGCCAACATCAGGTAGACAACAGGAGAGGGTGCCAAATGCTGGCAAGGGGAAACTGGCTATAACACCCATAAGCCCGCCCCCAATAATACACTGTCTCCAGGAGACGTTAATTCCCAAATCTCCATCAGCTGGGAACCTAGCATTCAGAACACCTAAGTTTATGGGGGACGCCTGAATCAAACCACCACAGAAGGGGTCTTGGGTGAGAACTGATGGTGGCTCAGATGGTTGCTCGCACACATGCCTGAGGTGGTCAGAATTCAAATCAGATCTCCAGAGACACAGAGACTCACAAAACCTCGGCACTGAAATAGACCTAAAATGAACCCAACATGGCTCAGGGAAATTCGCAGAAGAGGGCACGGAAAGATTGTTAGAGCCATGAGTTGGGTCATTATACACAGAGTCATTGCCTCTCCCGCAGAACTGATGGCTACCCACATAAGGCAAGAGCCACATTACCCATGGAGGGAGCACAGGGAGAAGGCTAACGATGGTACCATCATGGCTGTGTATATACTATATACATAACTAATAAAAATATATTGAAAAAGAAAAGAAAAGACAAAAAAAGAGAGACTAATGGAGAGAGGGAGGGGATATGATGGAGAGTGGAGTTCTGAAGGGGAATGGGGGGAGGGGAGAGAAATATCATGGTTTATTGTCTGTAAGTATAGAAGTTAAAAAAAATAATAATAAAAAGAAAAAAAGGCAAACCTAAAAAAAAAAAAAAGAGTAAAGGGGGCAAAAGCCTCACTGGGGTGGTAGGTTAGGATATAGCAGAAAGGGAGAAATTTCACTGTACAACATGGGGCAAAGAAGGACATGCCAACAAAAGGAGGGTTTTGTTTTTCTCCCCCAGAGGGAGAAACTCTTCACGATGCAAAGATGAGGTAAGTCAAGAGGCAAAATAACTGAGTTTTCTAGATACTTGGATTTTTATTTTTTCTTTTTTTAATATTTTATTTTTTTATTTATCTGAGAGAAAGAGAGCACGCAAGAGAATAGGTGCACGAGGGCCGCCAGCTGCTGCAAACTCCAGACACATGTGCCACCATGTGCATCTGGCTTACGTGGGTCCTGGGGAATCAAACCTGGGTCCCTTGGGTTTGCAGGCAAGTGCCTTAACCACTAAGCCATCTCTCCAGCCTGCTACTTGGATTTTTTTAGCCTGGCGCTCAATAGAGAAGTAGAGGCTGGAGACAGATCTTGGAATGCTTGACTCATATATGATAGGGAAAAATGTGAAGAAGGAAGGAATTTCTTCAGGACAGTGGAGAGTGTATCCCTTTTTTTTTTTTTTTTTTTTTTGGTTGTTTTTTTTTTTTTTTTTTTTTTTTTTTTTTTTGAAGTAGGGTCTCACTCTAGCTCAGGCTGACCTGGAATTCACTCTGTAGTCTCAGGGTGACCTGGGACTCATGGCGATCCTCCTACCTCTACCTCTCAAGTGCTGGGATTAAAGGTGTGCACCACCACGCCTGGCCAGGAGTGGAGAGTGAAAAACAGAAACCAAGAACAGCATTCTGAGGAATAAAAAATAAAAAGCTAAGAAAATATGAGGGAAAATCAAGGAAGGAAGACTGAGAAGAAATGCTTATTTTCCAGATTTTTAAAGCAACCATACCAGATGACACAGTGTCTGTTCCCCCGTTCCCCAACAGTCCCTCTGTGGATTTGATCTCCGGCTCTCATATTTCTTCACACAGATCTCTATTAACAGTTTTTCACTCCGTTTAATTTATGTGTCTGCTTTTTCAGATGTCAGCTTCTCCTCTCCACCAGAAGAAATCCTTTTATTCATCATTGTATCTAAAATATTTAACATCACGTCCTGAGGCATAGGTGCTCAGTGAATGATGCATGGGAATAGGGTGATGTTAAGCCACAAATAGAGTAATATGTAAGCATTAGAAAGTGTGAATGTGCCTTTTATACCTTTCTAAAAGCAGTATATATGTTGGAAAGAATTCACCAGCGAAGCCATCTGGAGTTTTCTTTGTAGGGTGGTTTGAATTATGAATTCAGTTCCTTTAGAATATGAAATTTTTCCTACTTATTTTTGTTTCAGTCTTGATAAGTTTTGTTTGTAATACATTTTTCATTTCATGTGATTTATCAAATAGTATAAAGTTATTTATAATATCCTCTTATATTTTTAACATCTATAAGATCTATAGTGATGTCGCTTTGTGTGTTGCCAATATTGGGTAATGTTTTCTTTCACTTTTTCTTGATTAGTCTTGCTAGGAGTTTGTACTTTTTCATTAATGTTTTAGAAGATTACTAGGTTGAGATTGTCTCTGGTACATTTCCATTCTGTTTCATTGATTCCTGATTTTTTTTTTTTTTTTTTTTTTTGCAAGGTAGGGTCTCACTTTGGTCCAGGCTGACCTGGTGTAGTCTCAGGGTGGCCTTGAACTCTCGGCAATCCTCCTACCTCTGCTTCCTGAGTGCTGGGATTAAAGGTGTGCGCCACCACGCCTGGCTTTTTGATTCCTGATTTTTATTGTTTGTGTTGTGTGTGTGTGTGTGTATTTTTGAGGAAGGGGTCTCACACTAGCCCAGGCTGACCTGGAATTTACTCTGTAGCTCAGGCTTGCCTTGAATTCCTGGTGACCCACCTACTTCAGTTTCCTGTGTGCTTGGATTCAAGGCCTGTGTCACCATGCTCAGCTCTATTTGCATTAAATTTGCTGTCCCTTTCTGAAATTTTCCTTTGAGCTCTGAATCCCATGTGTAGCTCTTAACCAAAGTTGGGTCACAGTACAGTTACCTTTTGGTGGCTGGAACAAAACACCTGACCAGAAGCCACAGAGGAAAGGGTTTCTTTCCGGCTTACAGGTTGGAGGAGTTTTTTTTTTTTTTTTTTTTTTTTTTAAGTATTTTATTTATTTATTTGACAGAGAGAGGGAGGGAGAGAGAGAGAGAGAGAATGGGCGTATCAGTGCCTCCAGCCACTGCAAACAAACTCCAGTCGCGTGCGCCCCCTTGTACGTCTGGCTAACGTGGGTCCAGGGGAATCAAACCTGGGTCCTTTGGCTTTGCAAGCAAGTGCCTTAACCGCTAAGCCATCCCTCCAGCCCTGGAGGAGGAGTTTTATCATGGTGGAGAAAGAATGGCATGAGCAGTAAGCTAGCTCATATCTTGCAATATCTGGGGAGAAGTAATCTGAGTACTGGGCTTGGAGCTGGTCTAATATACCTTAGGGCCCCCTCCCCAGTGACACACCTCCTCCAGGAAGACTCTGCGTTCCAAAGACTCTACCAGCTAGAGATTGAGCATGAGGCTTAATTGCAAATACATGGGGCTACGGGGGACATTTTACATTCAAACTACCACAGGCCCTTAGTCTTGCAGGGATGAGCCTGCATTAGTATTCTAGAAACAGCTGGTGGGAAGCATGGTTTCAAGTGGAGGGATCCAGAAGGTGAGTAGCTAGCTGAGTTCATCAATTAACTATGACTCCACATCTGAAAAGTCTGAAAAAAACTACTTTCAGCCAGACATGGTGGCGCACGCCTTTAATCCCCGCACTTGGAAGGTAGAGGTAGGAGGGTCACCATGAGTTCAAGGCCACCCTGAGACTACAGACTGAATTTCAGGTCAACCTGGGCTAGAGTGAAATCCTGCCTCAAAATAATAAAATAAAATAATAAAATAAAATAAAATAAAACAACCACTTTCATAAGCATGATCGTCAGTCCTTGTGAACCACAGAGCTATGGTTGTGAATGTTTTGAGAAGATATTCCATGGTTCCCATGGATTTCTTTTCCTGAAGGAACGTTCAAGAGGAAAGTTAGTGAGATCACTTCTAGCAATTGATCTCAGAGGCCTCACTTGGTACTGATTCTCCCTCTCCCTTGTGATCCACTCTACACTCCCCTCACCCTCAGGCGTCATCTTAGCTGGTGTTGGTGACTTGTGTGGTGGTGTCAGCTGAGCCTTTATGCTTGAGAAATCTGAACTTCTCTGGCAAGGTTTGTGGCACGTGCTCATTCAGTTACAATGGGGCATAGGAAGACCAGGAGACAACCCCCCCGCAAGTGGATCATGCGGGCTCCGGGCAGGTCTGCTTCCTCCTCCGGCTCAGGTCAGTTGTCCATGCCATGTCTTTCTACCAGCTGCTCTGTGGACGTTAGGAGTCCACTAGCCCGAGGTACTGCTTGCAGCTCAACTGGACACCTGCCGAGTGTCCTCATTAGCGTGCAGCCCCTTTGACGCCCGGGATTTCTAGGTCTACAGATCCCAGATTTGGGTCACGAAAAATACAAACTCCTCTAGTGGGTTCTTGGTAAGGAAGATAAGTGGGGCTATTCCTACATTCAACCTTTGGTTAGTGGGCCCAGGTCTTTTTCTCCCTGGGGTCATAAAGGCCTCTGAGTCAATGTGTTTCACACACCCTGGGCAGCACTTCTCTTAGGTCTTTATAAAGTCATTATAGCTCCCAATGAGGCCAGATTCTTTTAGATGGTGTGGTATGATCAGTGGATCCCATGGCCTCTGGCTTCCCACAGCTCTTTAATGATAAACAAAGCCCCTTATTGGATGCTGTGATTCACAGGACTCTATGCTTATAGATCGAGCATGCCATAAACTCCCTGATAGCAGGGCTAGCTGAAGATCTTTGGGCAGGAAAAGAAAATCAATACCTAGGATAGGCATTTATCACTGTGAGAAGGAGCCACTGCTCCCTTATAATAAAATAAACCTAACGGAGTCCACCTGTCACTAAATGGTGCCATACTAGGGCACAGAATTGTCCTTAGATTATATTAGTTTTCCATTGCTGTAACAAATACCAAAGCTAAAGCCACTAAAGAGAGGAAAAGTTTGCTTTTTTATTTTTTTAAGGTTTATTTATTTGAGAGAGTCAGAGAGAGAGAGGCAGATAGACAGAATGGGGGTGCCAGGGCCTCCGGCCACTGCAAATGAACTCCAGACGCATGTGCCACCTTCTGCATCTGGCTTACGTAGGTCCTGGGGAATGGAACCAGGGTCCTTTGGCTTTGCAGGCAAATGCCTTAACCGCTAAGCCATCCCTCCAGTTCCCCCAGCCTGGCTTTTTTTTTGAGGCAAGCCCGACAGACTGGGTTTTTTTTTTTTTTTTTATGAGAGAGAGAATTGGCACACCAGGTCCTCCAACCACTGCAATAGAACTCCAAGACACCCCCCCCCTTGTGCATATGTGTGACCTTGCATGCTTGCATCACTGTGCATCTGGCTTATGTGGGACCCGGAGAGTCAAACATGTGTCCTTAGACTTCTCAGGCAAGTACTTTAACCGCTAAGCCGTCTCCCAGCCCAGGAAAGGTTTACTTTGGTTCACAGCTTTGGAGGCTTCAGCCCATTGTCAGTTGGCTCCATTGCTTTTGGGCCTGTGGTAAGGCAGCACAACAGAGTGGGGAACACATGCCAACATACAAAACAAAACAAAATGAAAAAAACACTGAAATCATGATGAAAAAGAGCAAGGGGGCTGGAGAGATTGCTTAGTGGTTAAGGTGCTTGCCTGTGAAGCCTGACGACCCAAGTTCAATTTCCCAGTACCCATGTAGACCCAGTACCCAGGTGCACAAGGTGGTGCATGTGTCTGGAGTTTGTTTGCAGTGGCTGGAGGCCCTAGTGCGCCCATTCTTTCTCTTTTTCTTTCTTTCCCCCTGTCTAAAATAAATAAATAAAATATAAAATTACCCTCCCCCCAAAAAAAATAAGAGAGAGGAAAGCCAGGCGTGGTGGTGTACACCTTTAATCCCAGCACTTGGAGGCAGAGGTAGGAGGATTGCTGTGAGTTCAAGGCCAGTCTGATAAGTGAATTCTAGGTCAGCCTGGGCTAGAGCGAGACCCTACCTTACTTTAACAAACAAAAAAAAAAAAAAAAAAAAAAAAAAAAGAGAGAGAGACAGAGAGGAAGACACTGTTGTCATCTCAGTCCTCTACAAGGACATGCCCCAGTGATCTCGAACCTCACGAGGCTCTGTCTTTTAAGGTTTCCACACCTCCCAATAGTGCCAAACCTTTAACCATGGGCCTTTGGAGAACATTGCAGATTCAAAGTACAACATTAACATTAACAGTAGTTAAGATAATCAGTAGCTTGATCACCCTCAGAAAGTTGGGGCCCGTGCTCTGTCAGCCAACACAAAGCCTCCATCTTTGCCACTGTGCCCATCCCATTGGCAGGTCAGCAAGCATTTCCTAGTGCTACCTTAACAAAGCACCGTGATGTAGGTGGTTTAAATAACAAATGCATTCTCTCACAGTTCTGGACACTACCAGTCGGAGTCAAGGAACCAGCAAAGCTGGCTCTTTCTGAACTTGTGAAGGAGAACTGGTCTTTTGCTCTTTCCATTACCTGCTGGTGCTCTGCAGTCTCCTGGTAATCTTGGGCATAAGGAAGTTGTGCCACTGCCTTGATTTTCACATGATATTCACCCTGTACCCCTGTCTTCATGTGGGCACCTGCTTACAGGACATCCATCCTGTTGGAATAGGGATCCAGTCTACTCTGATTTCATCTCAACTGATTCTACATGTAATAACCCTGTTCCCAAGTAGATTATTCGGAACCTTTGGGGGTTAGTTATTCAATCTATGAATTTGGAAGTGGGGGACACATTCAACCCATAATGATGTCCGTCATGCTGGTTCGAAGACGGCTTATGATTAAGACTTGGAAGGTCAACTGGCTGACTCAATTTGCTGGATTTTTTACTGCTGTTTCCCTAATGGACTTAATATATAATAAAGAATATGTATACAATTCATGCCTATTTCTGCATATTCATCCTGATGGAATCCTTGTCTTTGATCTTTTATTCTTTTTTCTTCCATCCTGGCCATTTGGTCAGAGGGCCATGCCATCAACTCCTGCCAGAAAATCTGTATATATCCTCATACTGGCCTGATTTTCTTTAGACACAAAGTAGATGATTTGGAACAATGCCTATAGCTCTACCCATTGCAAAGATTTTCTCTCTGTGTAGGTTCCAAGCAAATCAAGAATATGGGGCTATGGGCTGGAGAGATGGCTTAGTGGTTAAGGTGCTTGCCAGCAAAGCCAAAGGACCCAGGTTCGACTCCCCAGGACCCACGTAAGCCAGATGCACAAGGGGGCATGTGCGCCTCTGGAGTTGGTTTGCAGTGGCTGGAGGCCCTGGTGCACCCATTCTCCCTCTCTCTCTCTCTCTTTCTCTCTCTCTCTCTGCCTGCCTATTTCTGTATCTCTCTCTCAAACAAATAAGTAAAAATAAAAATATTTTTAAAAGAATATGGGCTAAGCATACAGCTCCATTGGTACAGTACTTGGATTTAATCTCTAGAACCCTAGTAATGGCACCCCATAAACTGAGGTGTCACACACTCCACACTTATAATCCCAACACTTAAGGGATGGAGGCAGGAGGACCAGAAGGTCATGGTCATCCTAGGCTATATAGTGTGTTCCAGACCAGCCTGGATACATAAGACCCTATCTGTGGCAGTTACCCTCTCATTGCTGGGACATAACACCCAACCAGAAGCATCTTGTAGGAGGAAAGGGTTTATTTTAGGCTTATAGTTTCCAGGGGAAGGTTCATCATGGTGTGGAAGAGGCTGGCTCACATACATGCATCTCAGAGAGAACAGCAAGCACCAGAGGGCATGAGCTGACTCTGAACACACAGGACTGGACTCCACCCCAAGGCCAGCCTCTGATGACACACTTATAGCAGGGCCCCATCTCCCTAATGTTCTACTAAGGACTAAATAGGAAACTAATCACAAACATCTCAGGCTATGGGGAGATTACATCCAAAATCACCACACTAAAAAAATAAACAATAAATGCCCATAGTCCTAGATCAGGAGGCTTAGACAAGATTGCTTAAGCAATCTGAAGCCATGGTGAGATACCTTCTCAGAACAATAAAAAAAGAATAAATCAAAATGGCACACTTTTAAAATATTTGCGTGTGTGTGTGTGTGCGCGCGCATGTGCACCAAGGCCTCTGACCATTGTAAGTGACCTTTAAATACATGTGCCATTTAAAAAAATATGTATTTACTTATTTAAGAGAGAGAGAGAGAGAAAGGGAAGGAAGCAGATAAAGACAGAATGGGCACACCAGGGCCTCCAGCCACTGCAACCGAGCTCCAGATGCACACACTACCTTGTACATCTAGCTTATGTGGGAGCTGGAGAGTGGAACCTGGGTCCTTAGGCTTTGTAGGCAAGCACCTTAACTGCTATGCCAATCTCTAGCTCCATGTGCCATTTTTTTTTTTTGTATCTGGCTTTAAATGGGTGCTTGGGAATCACATCCAGGCCAGCAGGCTTTGCAAGCAAGTATCCTTAACCAGTAAGCCATCTCCCCAGCCCAGGACATGCTTAAAAAAAAAAAAAAAAAGAATATGATGACAATGCAGCCACTATCTAAATTTAACTAGAATTCACTTATTAAACTAACTCATCTATGAATCCAACTCAGGCTTTCTCCCATCTTCTTCAGTTGATCATGGTATTGGTGCAGCTTTGGTAAGCGGCATGGCAGTGTGGGTTATTTGGCCATGCAGGTTACAATTGCTCTGTGATTTTCTGAATATACATTCCAGATCTGCTATCTCCACCTGCAACAGATGCTACCGGGTCCATCTGAACCAAGAGATTCATAATAAGCAGCTCTGGACACATGGGTACATGGTGTCATATGGGGAAGTATTGTTTCTGCCAAGGTTCTCTCTCACACTAGTAGCTAGTAGACTAGGGGCTTATACAACAGAAGTTTGTTTTCTCATTGTTTTAGAAGCTACAAGTCCAAGATCAGGATGCCATTATGTGTGAGTTCTGGTGAGGGCTCTTTTCCTGGCTTGTCAATAACTGTCTTATTGCCACATCCTCTATGGCAAAATAAGTTCTCTGGTGACTCACTATATATAAGGGTAATAATTTTATGAGGACCATTTCCTCCAAGGCCTCATCTGATCCCAACTTGCCAAAGGCCTTTTTTCCAAATAGCAATTCATTGAAGGGTTCAACACATGAATCCCTAACAGTCCATATATTCTGTCCCTTATCCCCCAAATTATGTCTTCATATACAAAGTACAGTCATCCCATCCTAAGAGCCCCCACGTCCTAACTCATTTAGCATCATTTCTAAAGTCAAAAGTTTTCTCTGAGTAGCATTCAAGTCAGGTATAGGTGAGATTCATCTAGAGACAAAAATTCTTCTTCAGTTGTTAGCCTGAGAAATTAGTTATGGGCTTTCAAAATACAGTAGTAGGGGCTGGAGAGATGGCTTAGCGGTTAAGGCGCCTGCCTGCTAAGCCGAAGAACCCGGTTCCGATCTCCAGGTCCCACATTTAGCCAGATGCAAAGTGAGGCAAGGACGCAATGCTGCACTTGCCCACGGGCGGGGGGGCACACATCTGGATTTCGTTCACAGCAGCTGAGAGACTGCTGGTGTGCCCATCTCTATCTGTCTCCCTCTCTCTCTCTTTCCAAAAATAAATAAAGTAAAAAAAAAATTTTTTTTTAAATACAGTAGTAGGATATAGTGTAGACATACCCATTCCAAATGGAAGAAATGAAAGGAAGGAAAGGAGGGAGGGAAGGAGTTATGGGATCCAATTTCAAAGCTTAGCAAGGCAACTTCCTCTGGATTTCAAGGGTTAGGAATGATCCTCTTTGGCTCCATGCTGTGCCATTCAGGCCCACAGGTGAACTGCTGTCACTCTTGGGGGTCTGTTTGGTTTCCCTGTGGCTCTTCAGGGAAACCCTGACCCTAAGGCTTCAGTTACAAAACATGTGGTCTGTTGAAACCACTGTGATGACCCTGATGATTTCTGAGTGGCCTTAGGGGTCGCATTCCCCTCCTCTTCAAAAAACATAGTGCAGGGCTAGAGAGATGGCTTAGTGGTTAAAGCGTTTGTCTGCAAAGCCAAAGGATCCCGGTTCGATTCTCTAGGACCCACTTAAGCCAGATGCACTAGATGGCGCATGCATCTGGAGTTCATTTGCAGTGGCTGGAAGCCCTGGCACACCCATTCTCTCTTAAATAACTAAATAAATAATAAAAAAAAGAACATAGTGCATGCTCATAGCAGAATAGTTTATCATTCTGTCCTGTCAAATCCAAGGAGTTAATAATCTTCATTATTTCATCCCAATCTCCAGCCCCTTCAGTTCAAATTGACGTTTGTAGTCATATAATCTCACTAACTCTTTATGATAGCCTGAATATATCAGTGGTCTTCTCTCTTTTGTTAAATTTTAATTTATTTGTGTCTGGGGCTGGGGTGCTCCAGGGTCTCTTGCTGCTACAAGAGAATGCCCGTCCATGGGTGGCTGGGGAATTGAACATGGGCCAATAGGCTTTGCAAGCAAGTGCCTTTAGCTGCTGAGCCATTTCCCCAGCCCTAGTGTTCTCTCTCTCAGAGAGGGTGAGTGAGTATGGGCGTGCCAGAGTCTCTTGCCACTGCAAACAAGTTCCAAATGCATGTGCCATTTTGTACATCTAGCTTTACATGGATACCACAGAATCAAACTTGGACTGTCAGGCTTTGTAAGCAAGCACCTTTTAACTGCTGAGCTATGACCCTAGCCCCCTGGTGTTCTCTTTAAAACATACTTTAAAAAATATTATTTTTATTTATTTATTTGACAGAGAAAGAGGGAGATAGAGAGAATGGGCATGCCAGGGTCTCCAGCCACTGCAAATGAACTCCAGATGCGTGCGCCCCCTTGTGCATCTGGCTAACGTGGGTCCTGGGGAATCAAACCTGGGTCCTTTGGCTTTGCAGGCAAACGCCTTAACTGTTAAGCCATCCCTCCAGCCCTAAAACATACTTTTTGAAAAATTTTTTTACAACACAGGTTGGCTGAATGCTATAGTTTGGGTCTTCAGTGTTTCTCAAAGGCTCAGTCATCAGCTTGTGGCACTATTGGGAGGCAGTAAAACGTTCAAGAGATAGGATCTACTGGGAAGTTTTAGGTCACTGGGGACATGTCCATGGAGGAGGAAAATAAGACCCCATTCTTTCTTTTTCATTCTTGGTCATGGGGCACAGGACTTTACGGTGCCATGGTCCTCTCCCTGCCATGGTGCTGACTCAACACAAGCCCACAAGCAATGGGACCAAAAGATAAGGACTGAAACCTCTAAATCCGTAAGCCAAAATAAAACTTTCCTCTTTATAAGCTAATTATTTGGGGCATTTATTATAGTAATGGAAAACTGATTAACACAGTAATGATTATTTTCTCCCATTTTTAACATTTTCATTCAGTATATACTATAATTATCCCATTACCTTTCCCTTATCCTCTTCCTGCTCCATTACTATCCTTCCCCTTCCTCATTAACCACCAATATTTCTTCCTTCCCATTGAGTTCAGTTAGGGTTGTTTGCATGAGCATGGGTGGGAGGTTATTTACTGTGGAATGGGTAACATACCAGTGGCTACACCACTGATGGACCTGACTGCCCCCCCCCCAGCAACCATTAGCTTCATTCACTACTCTGGAGGTCTGGGGTCTCACGGACTCTTCCTGTACTGAAGGTGAAACATTGACAGGCTCTATGTTGTGTAGGAAACCACAACTGTTGTGAATTCATGAGCGTAACAGTCACGTCATATCCAGAGACAGCGTTTTGCTGCCTTCCTCCCCATCCTTCTGTTCTTACATTCTTTCCACCCACTCTTCTGCAAGGTTCTGTAAGCCTTGGAGGGGGTGGTTTAGAGAGCTGTTTGAGGTTGAGCACACAAAAGTCAATTATGAGTCATTTTCCCAGCTATATACCTCTGCATTAACCTTTGCCTATTGCAGTAACAAACTTTTGTGGTCAAGACTTCAAGCAGCATTTATCTTTGGGAACAAATCTATTTAGAAGGCAGTAAGACATGCTGGTTATTTAGCATAACCACGGTAGCACTTTCCTCCCTAGAGCCTATGTCCCTAGCCATAGCTTTTGGCCAGTAGCAGGCCTAAAATCCAGTCAGAAAGTGGATGGTTACTTACATAACATTCATGCCACTATTGCATATGAACTTTGTGTTTGTGTGTGTGTGTGTGTGTGTGTGTGTGTGTAAGAGAGAGAGAGAATTGGCATGCCAGGGCTTCCAGCCACTGCAATCAAACTCCAAATGCATGGCCCACCCAGTGCACATGTGCAACCTTGCACGCTTGCATCATCTTGTGCACCTGGCTTATGCGGGACCTGGAGAGTCAAACATGGATCCTTAGGCTTTGCAGGCAAGTGCCTTAATCACTAAGCCATCTCTCCAGCCTGACGCATGAACTTTTTAAATCTTCAAGTTTGAATTCCTTTTTATCTAACAATTCCTTCTTCCACTTTCCTAAAAACACTGGGCCATGCTTTAAACAAGTTCTTTTTGGATGGAGAGATGGCTCAGCAGTTAAGGCACTTGCCTGCAAAACCTAAAGACCCGGGTTCAATTCACCAGTACCCTCATAAAGCCAATTGCACAAATGGCACATGTGTCTGGAGTTTGTTTGCAGTGACTAGAGGGCCTGGTACACCCATTATCTCTCTCTTTCATAAATAAACAAATAAAATATTTAAACAAGTTCTTTTACATAGTATGAGGATCACCTTTGTCACAATTCCTCATGTGAGGGTGGAAGTAAAGATGAAACATGAGAGCGGGGAGACAGAGATTGTAAAGAATTGCCTCACATGGTTACAAAGGCTGACAAATCCCAAGATCTGTAGCCAACAAACTGGAAACTCAAGAGAACCAGGAGATTCGATGTGTAATGGGCTAAATGCCTGGCAACCAGGAGGGTGCATGACTTAAGGCCAATTCTGAAACCTGGAAATCTTGAGACCCAAGAACTGATGTTTCAGTTCAAGTGTAAATGCTAGAAAAGACCAGTGTTTCACTTCAAGTAGTTAAGCAGGAGTTCCCTTTTACTCAGCTTCTTCGTTCTGTTTAGGCCCACTCCTGACTGGCCCAGGCCCATCCACAAAGGGCCCATGGGGAACAGCAATGTACTTTACTGGATCTGCCGATTCCAGTGTTAATCCCATCTAGAAACACCCTCACAGATAGGCCTAGAATGATTTTGTTGTTGTTCTTTTGAGATAAGGTTTCACTCTAGCCTAGGCTGACCTGGGGCTCACTCTGTAGTCCCAGACTGGCCTCGAACTCACAGAGATCTTCCTACCTCTGCCTCCTACATCTGCACCATCAAGACTGGCTGAGAATAGAATTTGTTCAAGCTTCTAATAACTCTATGGTCCAGCCAAACTGACACAGAATTAAGCATAACAAGCTCCAAACCTGTCACAGCTCCAGTATAAAACTCGACTGGAATATACGGCCAACGTGGGAAGGATAGTCTTTGCTTCTCTTGCTTGTCTTTATGGTAACTGGCCTCCTAGGATCCAGTGACTAGACGCCACTCTCTGGCCTCCATTGCTTGGGCAGTGGAGTGATAGTCCCACAGTTACGAGTGAGCCCCAGATCTAACGCCCAGGACGTTGAAGACTTGCTTCTTACCAGAGCATTTAAAAAATATTATTTGCCGGGCGTGGTGGCGCACGCCTTTAATCCCAGCACTTGGGAAGCAGAGGCAGGAGGATCGCCATGAGTTCGAGGCCACCCTGAGATTACATAGTTAATTCCAGGTTAGCCTGGATCAGAGTGAGACCCTACCTCGAAAAACAAACAAACAAACAAAAATATTTATTTAGGGCTGGAGAGATGGCTTAGCAATTAAGGCACCTGCTGGCAAAGCCAAAAGACCCAGGCTCGATTCCCCAGTACCCACGTAAAGCCAGATGCACAAGGTGGTGCATGCGTCTGGAGTTCATTTACAGTGGCTAGGATGCCCTGGTGCACTCATTCTGTCTCTCTCTATTTGCCTCTGGCTATCTCTCTCTCTCTCCTGCTCTCAAATAAATGAGTAAATAGATAGAATATTTTTAAAAATTATGGGCTGGAGAGATGGCTTAGCGGCTAAGGCGCCTGCCTGCTAAGCCTAAGAACGCTGGTTCCAATGTGCAGTGGTTCCAATCTCCAGGTCCCACGTTTAGCCAGATGCAAAGTGAGGCATGGGCGCAATGCTGCACTTGCCCACAAGGGGGCCCACGCATCTGGATTTCGTTCACAGCAGCTGAGAGACTGCTGGCACGCCCATCTCTGTCTCCCTCTCCCTGTCTATTTCTCTGTGTCTCTCTCTCCAAAAATAAATAAATAATAATAATAATTTTTTTAAATTATTTACTGGGACTGAAGAGATGGCTTAGTGGTTAAGCACTTGCTTGTGAAGCCTAAGGACCCCAGTTTGAGGCTCGATTCCCTAGGACCCACGTAAGCCCAGATGCACAAGGTGGCACATACATCTGGAGTTCGTTTGCAGTGGCTGGAGGCCCTGGTGCACCCATTCTCTCCCTCTCTCTCTCCCCCTCTGCCTCTTTCTCTCTGTTTACTGCTCTCAAACCAATAAATAAACAAAAATTAATTTAGGTCTAAAGAGACGGCTTAGTGGTTAAGCGCTTGCCTGCGAAGCCTAAGGACCCGGGTTTGAGGCTTGATTCCCCAGTACCCACGTAAGCCAGATGCATAAGGTGGCACATGAATCTGGAGTTCATTTGTAGTGCTAGAGGCCCTGGTGTGCACATTCTCTCTCTCTCTGTGTTGCTAATAAATAAATAAAAATAAACAAACATTAAAAAAGAAAAGAAAAAAGAAAAGCAAGTGCCTAACCCATTGAGCCATCTTTTTAGCCCTTATCAGAGCTTTTTTTTTTTTTTTTTTTGAGGTAGGGTCTCACTCTACCTCAGCTCACCTGGAATTCATTAGTCTCAGGCTGGCTCAAACTCACAGGGATCCTCCTACCTCTGCCTCCCAAGTGCTGGGATTAAAGGTGTGTACCACCATGCCCAACCAGGGCATTTTTAATAGCCTTGATAACTAGCATCTATTCTGGCTCCTTCTTTAAAACATAATAATCTGGCTTCATATATATACTCGTTGCAGCACACGTACTTTTCCCATCATTTTATTCATTCCTCTGTCATACATCAGGGCAACTCAGACATTTTTACTTTGTTCAGCATTGACCATCACTTTCTCTAGGTTTCTTTGGTTCCTCCAGAAGTTCTCTAGTCCTTGTCAGGGTGGTAAATCCTGTGTCTAAAGAAATGCCCTCAAAAAGAGAGAGAAAGAGAGAGAATAAAGAAATGCCCTCAAATCAATGAACCTTCTTTAAAAAAATTATTTATTTGAATGTGTGTGTATATATACATGTATGTACACACCAGGGTCTCTTGATGCTGCAAATGAACACCAGATGAATGCACCACTTTGAATCCAGTTTTCTGTGGATGCTGGGGAATTGAGCCTGGGCTGGCAGGCTTTGTAATCAAGTACCTTTAACGACTGTGCCATCTCCCCATCCCTTAACGAATCCTGGTTATATAGTTTTATATGCCAGTCTATTTGATCATGCAACTTCAAAACTCAGTTCTGGAATATTCTATTGGTTTCTGTCCACACATTAGTTAATTTGTTCAGCTCTTTTGTAATCTCTTTCCTCCTTTATCCAGTATGTTCTCAGATGGGCTGTGTGTCAGTCAGGAGAAGAGGTTAGGGCAACTCTTGTGTTTCTTGTGGGACCATAGCTGTCACAAGAGAGAGGCAGAGAGGTGGACCACATCTGTAAGCTTTGGAAATACATATAGAGCTGCAGAGCAAATGTCCTTCTTTTTAAAAAATGTATTTTATTTATTTATTAGAGAGAGAGATAGAGAAAGAGAGGCGGGGGGGAGTAGAAAGAGCACACTGGGGCCTCCAGCCACTTCAGATAAAACTCCAAATGCATGCACAACCTTGTGCATCTGGCTTACATGGGCCCTGGGGAAAAGAACCTGGTTCTTTAACTTTGCAGGCAAGTGCCTTAACCGCTAAGCCATTTCTCCAGCCTCTTCTTTTTCTTTTTAAAGATGTTTGTTTATTTATTTATTTATTTATGAGAGAGAGAGGAAGAGGCAGAGAGAAAGAGAGAATGGGCGCACAAGGACCTCCAGCCACTGCAAACGAACTCCAGATACATGCACCCCCCCTTGTGCACCTGGCTTATGTGGGTCCTGGGGAATCAAACCTGGGTCCTTTGGCTTTGCAGGCAAGTGCTTTAACCGCTAAGCCATCTCTCCAGCCCCCCCCCAATAAATATATTTTTGTAAAGAAAAAAGGGGGCAAGGTGCACAAGATGTTGCATGTGTCTAGAGTTAAGTTTGCAGGAGCTAGAGGCCCTGATGCACCCAGTTTCCCTTTCTCTCTGTCTCTCTCAAATAAAATAAATAAATAAAAATAAAAATATATTTATTTGAGAGAGAAAGAAAGTATGGGCATGCCAGGATCTCCTTGCCACTGTAAATAAACTTCAGACACATGTGCCACTTTGTGCTTCTGGCTTTACATGGATACTGGGGAATCGAACCCAGGCTGCCAAGCTTTTTTACAAGCAAACATCTTTTAACCACGGAGCCATTTCTCCAGCCTGTAAATATCTATCCAGATGTACTATTCCTTGTTTTAGGATCCCTGGTCTTTTCAAGCCTGCT
Source organism: Orientallactaga sibirica (assembly GCA_036365145.1). NCBI lineage: Eukaryota > Metazoa > Chordata > Mammalia > Rodentia > Dipodidae > Orientallactaga > Orientallactaga sibirica. Next base: position 13,632,396 of record JAEOAD010000025.1, read on the forward strand.
GTGACTGCACATTATATGTCTCTGGGTTTCTGTGACTCCACCATGCCCTGGGTCTGTGGCTCAGCTATGTCAGCTCCTCCTTACAAGTGATCAAATTGTTGTTGTAAGCTTCTCAGGAGACTCTATCTTTCACATTTGTTTATTCCCCAAGGGAGACCCTGGCTTTCCCATTCTCCTCCTTCAGTGTCAATACAACTGAGCAGTAACAGACAATTCCATTGTCCTTACAGGTTTTTCCTCCCAAATATTTCACATCCCTGAAATCCTACAAGGGCTTTCCTACCAGTGGGATATTTTTCCAGGTCATCAGTGATGAAACCTTTAGCAACCAAGTAGAAGTCAGTTGGTCCTGAAACCCCATTGTATTGTTTTCTTGGATTTTTCCTACCACTTGTGGTCATAGGGGTGCTCTGAAAAGCAAATGTCAAAGTGGAATTTGATGTGTTAGTTTCCTGTGGCTGACACAACAAAATATCATAGGTTGAGTGGTTTAAACAACAGAAATTTATTTCTCAGGGTTGTGGAGAGAACTGGCAGGTTAAGAGCACTTGTTATACGTGATGAGGGCCTGAGACCACCTGGGTTCAATTCCCCAGCATCCACAGGAACTAATGGGCAGGGTGGGGTCACACACACCTGTAACCCCACTACTTTGTGGAACAGACAGGGGAATGGCTGGGGTTCACTGGTCAGCCAGTTTGACAGAAAAACAGCAGCTCTGGGTTCAGTGGCAGACTGTCTCAAGGAAATGGGAGGATGAGTGATAGAGGAGGGACACTTGATGTTCTTTCCCGACCTCTGAATGGACATGGGGCAAACACATTTGTGCGTACACAGGTATGTACACATCACACACACACACACACACACACACACACACACATTTATTTCTCATAATTCTAGAGGCAAAAGTCCAAGACCAAGGTGTGATAGATTTGGATTCGTCTGAAACCTCTCTCCTTGGTTTGCAGATAGCCAGCCATCTTCTGTTTCATCACATGGCTTTTCCTCTGTCTGCATCTGCCCTAGGTGTCTCATTTGTATGTCTGAATTTCCTCTATGTGTATATAATTTTTTATTTTATTTATTTATTTGAGAGAGAGAGAAAGAGGTGGGGGTGGGGGGAGAATGGGGCACCAGGGCCTCCAGCCACGGCAAACGAACTCCAGACATGTGCCACCTTGTGCATCTGGCTTATGTGGGTCTTTGGGAATTGAACCTGGGTCCTTTGGCTTTGCAGGCAAGCACCTTAACCACTAAGCAACCTCTCCAGCCCTGCGTTTTCTCTATTTTAAGGACATCAGTTAGAGTGCATTGAGGGTCTCCCTAACAGCCTCATTCGAAGGCTTTTTTAAAACGGTCTCTGAATCGAATCACATTCTAAGATACTTAATGTTAGAGCTTCAGCAACTAAGTTGTGAAGAAGACACAATTCAGGATAAAACAATTTATAAGATACATGAGGGGAAAATATCTGGAAGATAGAAGGGAAGACGGGGAACCTGCAGACTGATCCAAGTCTGACGTGTATGAAGGGGCGGAAACAAAGCACTGGTCAGGAGCATCTAGACTGATGGTCGGCCTCAAGCAAAGGCTGTCCATCAGAGAAGTCCCAAACTATGGAGCCCTGACCGTGCTACTTCTCCTATGATGCTCATGCTCAGTTGTCCACCAGGACTGGTCATTTACTGTCTCTGCAGAGACATGCAAAAACCAAAGTTAGAAAAAAAAAAAAACCCCAACATCCTTAAGTTATTTTTAAATATTCCTACAAAATGATTGAGGTAAAAAAAAATTTCATCCAGGGAAGCAGCCAAATCTAAATGTCTTTTTATGTAAATAACAAATTGTAGCAGCTAGAGACGAATGTGGACAGATGGATTTGCAGAACACAATATTTAGGAAGAGCACAGAGACTTCAATTGATTTCAAATTACTTCTAAAATTCCACACATATTTTCTGCCATTTGCCCAGGAATGTCCGAAACAAAGTGATTGTATATATTATTTGCTAATAGCTACTTTTTGTAATCTGGAAATTATTATTATTATTTTTTTTTTTTTTTAGGGTGTATGTGCATTCACAGCACATGTCCAGGCTGACCTGGAATTCACTGGAGGTGTAGTCTGTTTATCCATGGCCTTGAGACACGGTGATCCTTCTACCTCTGAACCAGAGTGCTGGGATTTTCAGCCAGACGCCTGGCTTGAAAATTATTTTATGCCCACATGTAGTATATGTATGTGCGCATGCACAGCACATGTGCAGAGGCCAGAGGAGAATGTTGGAGGTCATCTATTGTTCATCCATGTGTTTCCTTGAGACAAGAGACTCTCATGAACCAGGAGCTGCTGTTTTCAGTCAGACTGGTTGACCAGTGAGCCCCAACCATTGCGTGTGTGGCCTACAGGACTGGCATGCATGGCCACACCCAGCTGTTCATGTGGGTGCTGAGGAATGGAACTGAGGGTAAATCAGGACCCAAGCTTGCGTGGCAAGCGCTCTGACCCCTGAGCTAGCTCAGCGAGGTAGGGTCTGGTTTTAGGCCAGGCTGACCTGGAATTCACTCTGAAGTCTCAAGGTGGCCTTGGACTCATGGCCATCCTCCTACCTCTGCCTCCCTGGGATTAAAGGTGTGCTCCACCACACCTGGCTTTTTATTTCTTTTTTGTGTGTGTGTGTGGTCTATTTTTTAAAAACTTTTTTTCAATTTTAATTTTTATTTATTTGAGAGAGAGAATGGGCGTGCCAGGGTTTTCAACCACTGCAAACGAACTCCAGGTGCATGCGCCACTTTGCACATCTGACTTACGTGGGTCCTGTGGGATCAAACCTGGTCCTTTTTGGCTTTTCAGGCAAGTACCTTAACTGCTAAGTCATCTCTTCAGCCCTTTTTGATCTAGTTTTTTATTTATTTATTTATTTTTGTTTTTCAAGGTAGGGTTTTACTCTGGTCCAGGCTGACCTGGAATTAACTATGTAGTCTCAGGGTGGCCTCAAACCCATGGTGATCCTCCTACCTCAGCCTCCCAAGTGCTGGGATTAAAGGTGTGTGCCATCACACTCGGCTGATCTATTTTTAATATTTATTGGGCAATTAACTTTACAAACTATTTACTTTCAATGGAATGACAAGGCTTTTAATTTAAAGGTGGAAAAAGAATCATGCTTTATTATAACATAGTTTATATTTTGTTTCATGTCTTCAATGACAGTTTTCACTAAGGGTTCTGTTTTCCTATCTTAAAAAAATTTTTTTTATTAACAACTTCCATAATTGTAGACAATATCCCATGGTAATTCCCTCCCTCCCCCACTTTCCCCTTTGAAACTCCACTCCCCACCATATCCCCTCTCTCTCTCAATCAGTCTCTCTTTTATTTTGATGTCATGATTTTTTCCTCCTATTACAATGGTCTTGTGTAGGTAGTGTCAGGCACTGTGAGGTCATGGATATCCAGGCCATTTTGTGTCTGGAGGGGCATGTTGTAAGGAGTCCTACCCTTCCTTTGGTTCTTACATTCTTTCTGCCACCTCTTCTGCAATGGACCCTGAGCCTTGGAAGGTGCATTAGACATGTTTCAGTGCTGAGCCCTCCTCTGTCATTTCTTGTCAGCACCATGGTGCCTTCTGTGTCATTCCAAGGTCCCGCCATCAGAAAAGAGAAGCTTCTCTAACTAAAAGTGAGAGTAGCATTAATATATGGGTATGAACATTAAGAGAAGTGCTTACTGGGCAGTTTGGTGAGCATAGTATGTACATTTACAGATGTTACACACCTAGGGCTCATGACTACCCCGTTGTAGGTTTTCAGTATCAGGGATGTATTTCCTCCCATGGAACAGGCCTCCAGTCCAATTAGAGAGCAGTTGGTTTCCCCTATAACAGACATGCCACTATTGCACCTGTTGGCTTATTTGGCCTAGCTGGCCAAATTTAAGGTTTGCAGTGTCCACTGTTGAGTATCTTCACTGGTGAGTTTCTCTCTCTCCCATTTAACTGCATGCAGCATAGTGTTTTCCAGCTGTCAACTGGTCCACATGGTGGAGGCTTTCAGCTCAGCTCCAGCAGGATTTCTCAGTGACCTTGCAGCCCAAGTATGTGGAGTATTCAGCAGTAGGGTCTTACCATCTGTTCCTGGTGGGAAACCAAGGGCATCAGCATTGGCCTGTAATGTTTTGGGAGTAATAGGGACCTCCCTGGCCAACAACTCACTGGAAGGTAGCCCATCCTTGGAACAGAAAATTTTCTAGTAACAATCTATGGCTTCTGAGTGTTCCACTGTCCAGAAAAGTAGGTTTCCATATGACTTATTTATATCCTTTTAGATTTTGATTAGCCCTGCCTCCACCTTTCCTTTACTCAATCTCTTCCCCTGACCTCACTTAGGCCTTTTTACCCCCATTAATCTGTTCTTCTACTTACATATATACAATACCATCCTATTAAGTACCCCCTCTCTCCCTTTCTAGCTTACTGGCTTCTGCTACTGAGTTTTGTTTTCCTATATTTGAAAAGGTCCAAAAAAGTACCAACATGTTTGAGAGCTCTCATTCTATGGACAAATACAGGATTTTTATTAATGTCTAAATGACATTTTTCTGGTACCTCTTGTCTCTCAGTATTTGACTTAGAAAGGTTGTGACTAACAAATTTTTGTCTATTTAAAAAAATAGTTTCAAAATTAAGAATGTATATTGGGCTGGAGAGATGGCTTAGCAGTTAAGGTACTTGCCTGGAAAGCCAAAGGACCAAGGTTAGATACCCCAGTACCCATGTAAAGGCAGATACACAAGGTGGCGCATGTGCCTGGAGTTCATTTGCAGCGGCTGGAAGCCTCGGTGTGCCCATTCTCTCTCTCTCAAATAAATAAACAAAATAAAGTATTTTTTAAAAAGAATGCATATTAGTTACCTTACTCATTGCTGTAACCAAATACCTGACTATCAGCATCTTGAGTAAGGAAGGGTTTACTTCAGCTGACAGTTCCAGGGGACACATTCCATCCTGGCAGGGAAGACATGCAGCAGGAGTGGGAAGCCAGCCAGCCAGTCAGTCAGAATGCATCCTGAATCAGGAAGCAGAGGTCAAACAGGAAGTGGAGTCAGACTATAAAACCTCCAGGTGCACTCTCAGTGACCCACTTCCTTCACCAAACAGCCACCTCCTTAAGGTTCCTTGTTGCTGGAGAAATACCTGACCAGAACCAGCTTATGGGAGGAAAGTTGTTTATTTTGGCTTACAGCCTCTAGAGGAAGCTCCGTGATGGCAGGGGAAAAACGTGCTATGGGCAGAGGCTGGATATCACCTGCTGCAAACATCAGGTAGAAAGTAGCAGCAGGAGAGTGTGCCAGACACTGGCGAGGGGGAAGCTGGCTATAACAGCCATAAGCCTGCCCCCAACGATACACCAACTCCAAGAGGCTCCAAAGTGCCACCAGATGGGGACCTAGAATTCAGAACACGAGTATATGGGGGATACCTAGTTGAAACCACCACAGTTCCACAACCTTTCCAAACAGTACCACCACCTCAGGACCAAGTGTTCAAACACATAAATCTATGAGGTTCGTTTAACACTCAAACTGTAACAGAGTGCTAGCATGAATACTGAATTTTCTTACTCCACCAAGTCTGGGTCAAGGCAGTAGCTCAGATGTAGAGGACATGCTTAAGGAACACAAGGCCCTCCTTCCCTCTTGCAGTGCACTGTTGGGGATCAAATCTAGGGCCTCAGCGTGCTAGGCAACTGCTCTACTACTAAGCTACACCCTCAACTCTAGCATCTTATCTTTAGGCTTCATCCAAACTGCAATATCAGAATTTCATTCCTTTTAAAGATCTCTGTGACCGGGCGTGGTGGCGCATGCCTTTAATCCCAGCACTCGGGAGGCAGAGGTAGGAGGATCACCGTGAGTTCAAGGCCACCCTGAGACTACAGAGTGAATTCCAGGTCAGCCTGAGCTAGAATGAGACCCTACCTCAAAAAACCAAAAAATAAAAATTAAAGATCTCTGTGTATGGCCACATGTGTGTGGATGCGTGTGTGTGTATGTAGGCCAGAGGTTGACCTCAGGTGTCTTCCCCAATCTCTCCACCTTACGTTTTGACATAGGGTGTCTCTGAACCTGTTCACTGGTTAGACTAGACTAGCTAGCCAATAAGACTCAGGGACCCTACTTCCACTTCCCCAGTGTTATGATTACAGGAATGCTCTGGGTGCTGGAATCAGAACTCAGGCTTGAGGAGCAAACACTGAGCCATCTCCACAGTTATCTTCAAAGTTTTGTTTTTGTAATTTTTTTATGAGAGAGAGAGAGAGAGAGAATTGGCATGCCAGGGCCTCCAGCCACTGCAATCAAGCTCCAGATGTGTGTGCCACCTTGTGCACATGTGCAACCTTGCGCACTTGCATCACCTGTGTGTCTGGCTTACGTGGGACCTGGAGAGTCGAATATGGGTCCTCAGGTTTTGCAGGCAAGTGCCTTAAGTGCTAAGCCATCTCTCCAACCCGTCAATCTAGTTTTATCATTGCCAAACAGCAAATAGGCTAGGAACTACAAAACTAAATTCCTGTTGAATTTGGGAAAGAACACAGGGAATAAATGGTGAGGAAAACAAATAATATCCGAAAAGTAAATTTTGACTTTTCCCCCACCACTGAAATGCCTTGGTAATTTACAAGCCAAAATCTTAATAGGACCTGCAAATATGGCCTGATAAGGTAAGGACTTGAACGGAGGTACGTTAATAACTGGAGCTGAAGCCAGGTGTGGTTCTACGTGTTAGTAATCCCAGTATTCAGGAGGCTGAGGCAGGAAGACTGCTATGAGTTCCAGGTCTGCCTAGGTTAAAAGTGAGAACTTGTATTAAAAAGGAACAAAACAGCTGGGCATGGTGGCACAGGCCTTTAATCCCAGCACTCAGGAGGCAGAGGTAGGAGGATGGACATGAGTTCAAGGCCATCCTGAGACTACATAGTGAATTCCACATCAACATGGGCTGAGAGACCCTACCTCTAAAAACTAAAACAACAACAACAACAACAAACAAAATAGGGCTGGAGGGATGGCTTAGCAGTTAAGGCACTTGCCTGCAAAGCCTAAGGACCTAGGTTCAATTCCCCAGTACCCATGTAGGCCAGATGCACAAGGTGGCCCATGCATCTGGAGTTCATTTGCAGCAGCTGGAGGCCCTGGCACACCCATTCTCTCTGTCTTGCTCTCAAATAAATAAATAATTTAAAAGTGAACAAAAACAAAAAGCTAGGGATTCCCTCTCAGGCATATACTGCCCATTAAATCACTTGTTTCTTCTACACTTTCTCCTTTTACTAAAAGTATAATTGACAAATATGATAAATTTCCAATATTCAAAAGGTTTCGACATATGTATATTAAATATGTACATACATATGCATTAAATACATATGTATATTAATAATGTGATTAAATTAAGCTAACATATATCAGATGCTTTCTAAAAATATTTTATTTTTATTTATTTAGTAGAGTATTACAGAGAAAAAGAGTCAGATAGAATGGGCGCGCCAGGGCCTGCAGCCACTGTAAAGTAACTCCAGACGCATGCGCCACCTTGTGCATCTGGCTTACATAGGTACTGGGGAATCGAACCTGGGTCCTTAAAGCTTTGCAGGCAAATGCTTTAACCGCTGAGCCATCTCTCCAGCCTCTAGAAACTTGTTCTTTTAGACTAAAACCTACCTGCCAATTTTTCTCAACAAGCCAGGTGGCTGAAGCGCTCAAGTGCCCTGGTTCAGACCCACTGCAGCGGGCGTATCTCTCTCGGTCCAAGTCCCAAATCGCTCAGCCGAGCCTGAAGACTGTTCAGGAGCCCAAAGAGCGAGGAAGAGGGAGAAGGGCTAAGGAGACCAGCGTCCTCCGGCTGCGAGTGCGTGAGCGGACGAAAGGCAGGACGCGTCCAGATGCAGCGGCCGCCCGTTCACCCGCCTCTAAAAAGTTCACCTGCGATCCCGAGGGCCAGCGCTCCTAGCAACCGCCCGCTATAGAAAGCGGAAGAGCTCCCTCGGTCCCGCCTTCTCCACCTCAACCGGAAGTCATGGGTGGTGATGGTGGGGAGTGTTGGTCCAATCATCTGGCGAGAACCGCGATCAGCCAATAGGAGGTAGGCACGGAGGGCGGGCTAAAGAGGTCGCGTGCGCACGCGCAGACAGGAGCGGGGCGCTCGGTGCTGTGGCGGTGTGTGGGAGCAGGGTGCTGCCGGAGTCCCGTGGCCCTCGGAAAGCCCGCGTAGCCACTGCCGCCGCCTCCCGTCCTCACCATGTTCCTTACGCGGTCCGAGTACGACAGGTCGGTGAGGCGGGAAGAAGCCGGGTCGGGATGTGGGTGGGCGAGCCCGGGCCACGGCCTGGGTTCTGCAGTGTCATGGGACGCCCCGGGAAGCCGAGAGCTGGGGCTCTCTGGTCCTCCCGGGGCACCCGGCCTCACGTCCCGAGCTACCCCGGAGCAGATCCCCGGCTCTTGTCCTGCAGCTGAGTCACCGCCTCATTCAGTGCGGAAGGGGGAAGTTTGGGTTTGTGCTGGGGTGAGAGAGGGCTGAGGGCCTCAGGACTCCGACCCTGTACCCTGGGACAAGGTTGGGGTCACCACTCCCTCTATCGTCCTTTCAAGCGAAGTATGACTTCCTTTCTGTTTTATTTTATTTTTAAGTGAAATGAGCTGTCTGGAGTAAGAAGTCACTGGGCTCTCGAATGAGTTTGTAGTAAGGCATGCTGGGTTGCACATGTTCTGCCACAGCGCCAAGGCTGTTGTTAACAGCTTTGCCCGGATGTATTGTCTGCGATCTGATTTTATTAGGGATCAGAATTTAGAATGTCTCTTAAAAACTTTATTATCATACCGACTTCATTTGACCAAGGGTTTTCTGGCTTTAAAAAACAACAGCAGCAACAATTTAAAGCAAGTTAATATTCATGTCGTGTTGAAAGCCAAAATCAAGGCTGTGAGATTGTGTGAGATTTTATATATATATACACATACACTTTCGGTTCTTGGAAATGGTCATACTAAACTCTTCAAAGTGATACTTGAAACACTTTTTACTTTCAGTTTCTGTCTTGAGCAGTTTTCACAGCTCTTAAATTTGTTAAAAGTTAGGAAAAACTTTTTGTACTAAGTAGTTACCATCAAGTAAAATGATTTTGCATCTTTGGATGATAGAGTTTTGAGAAAGTTGTGATACTCATGAGAAAGGCTTTGTTACATTTTGTGGCCATTTACTTACCATATGTATTGATTACTTTATGTTGTTCCTGTATCTACTCAAGATACAGCCTAGAATACAGCCCTTTCTTGTTTAGCTAAAGTACTTGAATCTTTGCTGTGTACAAGGCACTGTTCAGAGTGCTGGTCATACAGCAATGAAGAAAGTCATGGTTGTCTTGTAAAAACTGTTACAGGTCTGGAGAGGTGGCTTAGCTGTTAACTAACTTGCCTGCGAAGTCTAAGGGCCAAGGTTCAATTCCCCAGTACCCACATAAAGCCAGATGCACAAGGTGGCACATGGGTCTAGAGTCCTTTGTAGTAGTTGGAGGCTCTGGTGTGCCCATTCTCTCTCTGCCTCTCTCTCTCTCTCAAATAATAAATGAATAACTTAAACAACTGTTTACAAAAGTGACTGTAGCATGAGACAAATGTGTTGACATCATTAAGAGAATTCTGATGAGGAAAATTACATTCATTATTAGGAGATCAGGGAAAATATCACATAGGAGCTGATATTTAAATGGTTTTGAGAAAGTAGGATTTTAGTGAATATAGTGAGAGTCAATAGTTTTCAGTCAGAATATAAAATAAACAAATGAGCAACAGTGGAAAATCATAGTGCATGTTTGAAAAAAGTTTGATTGACACATACTGATGCATGTTATGGGACTAGAAAGAGATGGGAAAAATAGTATGATGCCAGATATTGGATGGCTCTTAATACAAAGTTAAGGATGTGGGTTTTAGTCTATAGGCAGTTGTGTGTTGTTAATTGGTTTTTTTTGTTTGTTTATTTGTTTTTGACTTTTGAGAAAGTCTCATCTTTAGCCCATTGTAGCCTGGAACTTATATGTGTAGCCCTTACTCCTTTCTCAGGTTCAGAGTGCTAGGATGCTGGGATTACAGTTGTGAGACACCATGCCTGGTGCCAAGTTTTGTTTTAAGAAGTTACCTAATCACATTTGTGCTTCATAGAGATTAGTTGCTTGGATTAGAGGAAAGGGCAGTTCAGCACAGTAGGAGGTTATTACAGTAGTTAGGTAAAAGGTAATAAGGGCATTGAGAATGGGAAAGAGTAGTGTGTTGCTGTGCAGAAAGAACTGATACAAACAGGTATGACTTTTGACATATGGTAGGATATGGGAGAAGGCGAGGCATGATGAGTCAAAAAGCATTCAGAACTTTCGGACTTGAGGGAACTAGGAGTCTGGAGGTGTGTTAAAATTCAACAATAGGATCAATACAAGATGAAGCTGCTTGTGCAGGGTGACTGGATTTGAGATTGTATTTTAGATGGGAAAGTGTTGAATGTCAGTTAGGTGTTAATGGGCTATGCAAGTAGAATTGTTCACAGACATGTAGATTAACTAGGAACCATAGATGCTTGGCATTTATGAAATGATCTGTGGAGACAGTGGCATTTGAGAAGAGGATGAAGATCAGGGCCCGTATTTGGGAGGATGGAGAAATGCCTCACTAGGATGAACTTAATAAATTAGGGTGGAAAACATGACCATCATACAGTGTTTTATAGTTTACAGAATTCTTTCATATTCTGTGCAAGGCCATTTTTTCTTGAGAGAATTAATGCTAGTAGTTTGTGAAACTAGATCTCAACTCCAGGTCCTTTATAAAACAGATGGTTCTGAGGGTGCTGAGCAAATACTCATCACTGAGCTCAATCTCAAGTCTTTTTTTTTTTTTTTTTAACTGTTCTCAGAGCCCTGAACTTCCCTTTATATGGCCCCAGTGATGCTAGCTGGTACAAATGTGGTGCTAGAATGGTCATAGTCTTTCTCCATCGTGAAGTTATGCAGAATAATCCTCAGAGGCAGTACCGTGGAATAGATAGTAGAACACTTAGCCTCTTGTAGCCAGATTTCCTTTTTCTTCTTTTTCTTTTCTTTTTCTTTTTCTTTTTGAGGTAGGGTCTTATTATGTAGTCCTAGGCTGGCCTCAAACTCACAATGATCTTTGTACCTCTTCTCCCAAATGCTGGGATTAAAAGTATGTGACACCACAACTAGCCAGATTTCCTAAATTCTAATGCCAGTTCTGCCTCTTTTTTTGCTGGGTGACTTTGGACAACCTTCCTGTGTCTCCTCATTTATAAAATGGTATCTGTATTAGACTTCTGTTTCGTAGGATGGCTTTGCAGATTGAGTTTAAATCATTAGAAAAGTTTATAACAAAGCAAGACATACAGTAAATGCCCTGCAAGTGCCAATTTTATTAGCTATTCTATTTCTGTGTAAAATTCCTATTGAAAAAAAATTTGGTTAAACAAAATTTGAAAACACTGTAGCAAAAGCTAAGCATAGTACTGCATATCTATGGTCCTAGCACTTGAGAGTTGTAGGCTGGAGGATCAGGAGTTCAAAGACAGGTTCAGGCTGGGAAATGGCTCAATGAATCAAGCACTAGCCACACCAGCATGAGTACCTGAGTTCAGATCCCTAGCATCCTTATAAAGCCAGATGCTGTAGAGCTGGTGTCTAATCCCAGTGCACCTAGAGTGAGAAAGGAGGCAGAGACAGGAGAATCTACCAGAAGCTTCTGGGCCAGCTAGCCTGACAAACACTGGTTAACAAGATACCCTGCCTTAAACAAGGTGGAAGGTGAGAATTGATACTTGGTGTTGCCCTCACTTCCACATGTGCACACACACACCATATACAGAAAAGGAATTCAAAGTCATTTTCAGCTACTTGGAGTATTTGAGGCCAGCCTGGGCTACACGAGACCTTGTCTCAAAAAGGAAATAAAACACTGTACTATATGCAACATGTTATAAAATACAAACCCCACAAACCAAGGATTATAATCAACTTTATTCATTGATTCAAATATTTTTGAAGTGTCTGTTGTGTGCTGTGAAAGGGTTTATACCTAACACTGGAGCAGGGAAAGGTGGGCCCATGTTTTAGAGAAAAAAGCAGCCTGGCATGTAACTGGTATAAGTACTGAGTAAATGAATTAGGATAGGCTTTCATAACTACATGGATCCCAGTCTATTATAACATAGTATATCATACCAACCAGAGAAATGTACCTGTGACTGACTTTTACTAAAAAGTAAGGTATAATATCACATGTATCGAATGGGAGAAGGTAAAACACACATTGTCTTTGGAATTGCCTGATAGCTTTGGGGTGTGAAGTAATTGGGTTGATTTGGGATTTATCCAGGTTGATTTGGGATTGAAGCAGAAAAATCACCTGCTCTTACTAGATCTGTTTGGGAAGACTTCTGGAAGTGGGCTGAAGTGTTCTCTGTATATCTGTATAGAAATTGTTGCCTTAAACTGTTGGTGGGGTTGAAGAGATGGCTCAGTAGTTAAAGGTGCTTACTTGCAAAGCCTGATGGCCTGGATGGTCTAAGTTCTGCTCCCCAGTACCTACATAAAGCCAGACATACAAAGTGGACATACATCTGGAGTTTGTTGCAGTGGCAGGAGGCCTTAGCACACCAGTTATCTCCCTCCCTCCACCCCCCCCCCAAAAAAAAAGACACAGAAAGAAAGGAAGGAAGGAGGGGATGGGGGGGGAAAAAGCAAGTGAGCGAGCTGGTGGGCAGAGTAATAACAGCTTGCATCTATAGTCATCTGAGCTAGTTGTCAAAGAACTTGAGTTCAGTATCTATATGACTCATTTTTCTGACACTTTAAATTTATTTTATTTTATTTTATTTTAGGGGTGTGAATACTTTTTCTCCTGAAGGAAGATTATTTCAAGTGGAATATGCCATCGAGGCTATCAAGGTATAGTAGCAAGTAGCATACTTTTGAAATGTCATGACATCCTCATACTTCGTTAGCAGAGCATTTAGAATAAATGTGTTTTAGCCATGCCTTTAGAAAACATTCTTACGTCCCTTACATGACTATAATTTTTATAATAGTATTAATCCAATTCCTGATCAATACCATTTCACTCTGTAGCCGGGCTGACCTGGAATTAACTATGAGTCTATAATTTTTATAATGGTATTAATCCAGGCCATTTTGTGTCTGATCAATACCAGTTTCACTTCCTTTGGCTCTTACAGCAATGGACTCTGAGCCTTGGAAGGTGTGTTAGAGATGTTTCAGTGCTGAACACTCCTCTGTCACTCTTCTCAGCACCATGGTGCCTTCTGAGACATCCCAAGGTCACTGCCATCTGAAAAGAGAAGCTTCTCTGTCCAAAAGTGAGAGTAACATTAATAATATGGGTATGGCCAGGCGTGGTGGTGCATGCCTTTAATCCCAGCACTCGGGAGGCAGAGGTAAGAGGATCACCATGAGTTCGAGGTCACCCTGAGACTACATAGTGAATTCCAGGTCAGCCTGAGCTAGAGTGAGGCCCTACCTCAATAAACCAAACAACAACAAAATAATGATGATGATAATGATGATGATGATGATGATGATATGGGTATGAACATTAAGAGAAGTGCTTACTGGGCAGTTTGGTGAGCATAGTATATACATTTACCCAGACACCAGCAGACGTTACACCCCTAGGGCTCATGACTACCCTTGTTGTAGGTTTTCAGTATCAGGGATGTATTCCCTTCCATGGAGCAGGCCTCCAGTCCAATTAGAGAGTGGTTGGTTTCCCCCATAACAGATATGCCACTATTGCACCTGTTGGCTTTTTGGCCTGGCTGGCCAAATTTAAGGTTTGCAGTGTCCACTGTTGAATATCTTCACTGGTGATTTCTCTCTCTCCCATTGAACTGCATGCAGTGTAGCTTTTTCCAGCTTTCTGTCAGCTGGTCCACATGGAGGAGGCTTTCAGCTCAATTCCAACAGGATTTCTCAGTGTGTTTTTACGGTATGAAAAGCACTTTGCTCTACATAGTAATAGCTGTGGCCAGGTGCTGTTGGCATCTTTGCTGTCTAGGGCCATCCTGTGCTGTAAGATGTTTAGCCACTACCTATTAGATGCCAGTAGCACTTTTTCACTTCTGATAACCCAAAGTGTTTCTAGACTTAGTTGAATGTTGACAGTAGTCACTCAATCCCCAGTTGAAAGTCACTCTACTTGAAAAACTTGAGTGGCTGGGGATGTAGCTCAGATAATAGAGTGCTTGCCTAGTATGCACTGGTTCAGTTTGAGGTACTGCATAAACCAAACATCATAGTCAAGAACTTTAATCCCAGCACTCGGGGATCAGAAAATCAGAGCTTCCTCAGCAGCATAGGGGGTTTGAGTCCAACCTGAGTAATCTGAGACCCTTTCTTTGGCGGGGTACACAAAAAGGGATGCATTTAGTCAGTCCTGTCCTGTTCAATTAAGGATTTAGGAGCAATATGAATAATCAGAGGGTTGTGAATTTGACTTAGTGGTAGAGGGCTTGGCTAGCATGTGAGAAGCCCTGGGTTCAATCCATACCATCATGCCAAGGATAAAGATACAGCAAATACAGAACAGCCGCTGTAGTCAGTTTTCTGGGCAATGGTTTCTGATACTTTCTTTGTGCATGTAGTTCTGGAGTCTATAGGTAAAAGAGTTAGGCTTGACTATTTATTTTTAGCTTCCCAGAGGCAACACTTTAAAAACTCTTGTAGCTGATAATGTTCTTGGCATTTAGCACTATATTATCTATAACACAGGCCTGTATTTCTTTGTTAGGCATTTTCCACACCCTTTTCATTATGGAAGATAAAGATTTCTGCCCCATTTTCCATGTTCCTGTCCTCTACCCACACATAGTGGCCTAGAGAGGTGAGGGTAGGCAGCCCTGTAAAACTAAACTAAAACTATCTCTTGGGACTGAGAAGATGGCTCAGTGGTTAAAGGATCTTGCTTGCAAAACCTGCCAGCCTGGATTCAGTTCTCTAGTACCCATGTAAAGCCAAATGTACAAAGTGACTCATGTTTCTGAAGTTTGTTTGCAGTGGCAAAATGCCATGGTATGTTCATTCTCTCTGCTTTTGCAGATAAATAGTATTTTTAAAAAATAGAACTATGACATCAAAATAAAAGAGAGACTGATTGAGAGGGGGAGGAGTATGATGAAGAGTGGAGTTGCAAAGGGGAAAGGGGGGGATTACCATGGTTTATTGTCTATAATTATGGAAGTGGTCAATAAAAAAAGTTAAAATAGAACTATGGAGCTGGGCTTGGAGTTGCAGGTTATAGTTGGTGGCAGGGAAGGCGTGGAGGCTGAAGCATGAAGCAGAGGTGGTCTCATTCAGTCCCCAGTGAAGAAGCAGAGAGCAATGAATGCTGCTGTTTAGCTAGCTCTTTCCTCTTACACAGTCCAGGAACCCAGGATGGTTCTGCTCACAGTTAGAGTGGGTCCTCCCACCTGACCTAATCAAATGTAGTACATTCCTCACAGGTATGACCAGAGCTTTGTTTCCATAGTGATTCTAATTCCTGTCACATTGACAACCAGAAATTCACTTGATATGTAATGTAGCCCAGGCTAAATATCCTACTAATAATTCTTAATTGTGTGGAGCCTTCTGACCAGCATCAGTCTGGTCTGTTTTTGTCTGGTTCTGCTTTACAGCTGCACACTAAGATCACTAGGGGGCTTGAAGGAGTTTGTGCTGAAGTAGAGTACTTGCCTATTATACATGAGGAAGTGGTGGATGATCCTTAGCACATAAGACAAATTAAAAGATCATCTTAGGGATTCCTTGTATTAGAGCCCATGTCAACAGCCTTTTGTGGTTGATTCCCTCAATTTAGTAGCAGTTTTGTAGAAACTTAAAAAGCCAGTTGCCAAGTTCATTTGTTCTCCCCTCCCCCATCCTCACCTAGAGTCTTGTGCATACCACATAGGCAGTCTACCACTGTGCTAGTCCCCTCCCACTCTCCACCCCTTTCAGCCCACATTTTAACTCAGTTGAGGCAGGGTTTCTCTAGCTTTCTGTTCTTTGCTGCACAGTAGATCATTTTTCATATGTATTCAAAACCTTATTGCACTTGATGCTGGGAACTGAACCCAGGGATTTGCACTGTAGGAAAGCTCTGCACACTGTGCTACGCCCCAGCGCAGGCTTCATCTTCGGCGGTGTAGAATTCTGTAAATGTTCTTGCTGTTGACAGGAGCAGTATATTACTCACCGGGGTACTTCCTGTTTTTCTTTTTTTGTTTGTTTTGTTTTTCAAGGTAGGTTCCACTGTAGTCCAGGCTGACTCCCTGTTTTTTTCTGTGTACTAAGTATGAGTGATTAAAGCTTCTGCCTTTGCACACAGAGATTTCTTTGACCTATGCATGGTAACTATAGCATGTTTTTGTTATGGTTTGTTTCAGCTTGGTTCTACAGCCATTGGCATCCAGACATCAGAAGGTGTATGCCTAGCAGTGGAGAAAAGAATTACCTCCCCACTCATGGAGCCTAGTAGCATTGAGAAAATTGTAGAGATTGATGCTCATATAGGTAAGTAGTGGAGGGAAACAGCTCTGTAGAATCTGGCCTGGATTAATTCATCTTCTCTGGTTGCCCATGGGAGGTTCATGAGGTAAATGCCTTATCTCCTTTAGATGTTATTTCCTAGGTAGGAGGCCAATGTACATACTTGGAGTAGGAAACATTCATAGGATTCATTTTTGTTTAACCTACTACTAGAAGCTCCTTTTGTCGTTAAATTTATTTTGTCTGATTTTACTTTTTGTGGTTTGTGGAATTGAACCCAGGGATTCTAGCATGCTAGACAAGCACTCTTATCACCAACCTACACCCCAGCCCTTGGCAGATGGGATTCTTAACATATGTAATGATTGAATCATATGCTAGTTCTCTATGCTGGCTGCATCTTCATTGATGTATAATTACAGCTTTGATAGGAGGTCCCCAGAGCTAATCATCAAATGTGGAAGGTTACAGTGTCTACTAAAGACTAGTAATTCTCAAAGAGCTTTGGAGTAAGGATCAGAGTTAGAATCCTAGACCTTGACCAGATCAGTCTCTGATTTAGGTTTGTTCTCTTCCTTGTCCCCTCATCCTTTTCCTTTGGTCTTTAGTATAATTCCCTTGCTCTGGCTATGACACTGTATGTAGCATTACAAGGTGAATAGTTCTTTTTAGTAGCATTAGTAGTTTAGTTAGCTGTCCAAATTTTCTTGACCTACCTAGTTAACATAATTAATAAAACATTTACAAAAGTAATTGTTTAAAGGCATAAGAACCAAGTACCATAGTACCATAGTAACTCTTTCATAGATATTAAAAATATTTCATCTTTCCCAATGTAGATCATTGTGTGTACTGTATCTCAAGTCAGCTGACTTTTGGAGGTAGATCAGAGTCTCTTCATCCAACAGGTAGAAAGCGTACATTGTGCTACATGTAAGGGACACTGACAGGAAGAGGCATAGTCCTTGTCTTCCAATAGTACATTGTGTACGTAGTAAGGATATATGGAAGAAAAATGGGTTTTGTATGGTGTCAGTGGTAGTGGGTGTGTTAGTTACTTTTGTTTTACTATGACCAAATACTTGACAGAAACAGCTGAAGGGAGGAAGCATTTATTTGGCTCACAGACTCAGGTTTAGTCCATCATGGTGAGGACATCATAGTGGGCCAGTGAGTTCCAAGCTTTCTCCTTTTTTCCTTTTTATTCCATCCAAGCCCCCAGCCCATGGGTTGGTGCCACCCACATTTAGGGTGAGTCTTCCCTGTTGAGTTAATCCTTTGGAACCACCCTCAGACATACCACAGAAGTGTTGCCTCAGTCTGCTCAGTGGTGCTAAATCCAGGTAAGCTGACAATATAACCATCACAGCATGGTATTCAGAAAAGGATTCCATGAAGCTGATGCTTGAACTGACTTTAATTCTGAAATATAAGTATGAACAGGAAAACAAGTATCTGGACATAGCAGAGGAAAGCATTGTATAGAAAGACTAGAAATAAGCTAACTGGACTTAGTGGCACAAGCCTGTAATCTCAGCTGCTTGGAGGGCTGGGGCCAGCGTGAGCTACAAAATTAGTTTCAGGCTAGCCTGGGCAATGTCATGAGACTCTGCCTCAAAATAGAAAGTAAAAAGAGGGCTGGAAATGGATGTATCTCAGTGGTGGAGCACTTGCCTATCATACATCAGACCCTAGGTTCAGTTTCCAGTACTGTTACCTGATTGAGATTGACTGAATTTGGAATCTGGTTGGTTGTGAAAGTCAACAAGAAGATAAGGAAGAAGGGAAAATCGATTGAATTGAGAAAGTGGTATATCCAAGTAGATGTATTGAAAGAGAGGGTGAGGGAGATTGCCCAGTGGTTAAAGGTGCTTGCTTGACAGAGTACTTTGACTTACACATCTGGTATTGAGGTGAAGCACAGCTATGTGGTCTAAAATGTAAATGGCATACTTCAGTATGATTGGGAGGGAACTATGGCAAGAGATGAGCTCAGGAGTCAGAGAGGGGTTTTTTGTGTGTTTTTTTTTTCCTTTTAACTCTGCTAAAGGGCTTGAACTTACTCCTTTTACATTGCTAGGGAGAGTTTTAAATAGTGAAGCAGTATGACCCCATAAGAATTTTAAAACATTCTTATGATAGTATTACAGGTAAGCTGATGGTGCTGAAACTGGAAGCAGGGAAATTAGTTTAGAATTTTTTTTAATAGTCTAGCTATTTAGCCACTAGTCAGGTGCTGAAGTTCATCCCAGGCAGTGCTGAAAAACTGAAGAGGAAAGGACTAGTTTAGATAGGTTAATCAGGTAGAGATTGACTGAACTTAGAATATGATCGGTTATGAAGGCCAAGGAAGAAGATGGGGTGGGAGGTAAATGAGTTGAGAAAGTGGTGTATCTAAGTAGATGCATTAAAAGCATAATGTGACTTCATAGGTCTGAAACTTGTTGATTTAGTTTGAATCATGGCGTATATAAGCAGTAGTCACAGCCATAATCTTGGCATCTTGAACCATCAGCCAACTTGCTCTCTAATTAAGTAATTGGTTGGTTTGGGGCAAGGAAGTGAAAAGGCTGAAGTCTTCTTCTGTAGCCTATAGCGAGATTCGTTTTCATTACCTCCCGGGGTCTAGTTGTGTTTGCTTACTTCAAAAGTGCATCATGGTCTACACACATTGCCGATGG
This sequence comes from Orientallactaga sibirica, assembly GCA_036365145.1. Lineage (NCBI taxonomy): Eukaryota > Metazoa > Chordata > Mammalia > Rodentia > Dipodidae > Orientallactaga > Orientallactaga sibirica. Next base: position 13,651,681 of record JAEOAD010000025.1, read on the forward strand.
GATGCTTAGGGATGTAGTATGTGGAAGTTCATGTTCGGCTGCTGCTCACTGCCTGGACCTTGGTGTCATTCATTGTGGGTAATTATACTTGGGTTCAGTGCTCATCATTCCTGTATTACCACGAGATTGTTGCCATAGCTGTACTCAAGAATTTCAGTATTTCCTGAGTGGATGAAAACGTTCTATAAGGATTTGGCCACTGGGTTACTGTTGCTTTTACATTACAGGTTGTGCCATGAGTGGGCTAATTGCTGATGCTAAGACTTTAATTGATAAAGCCAGAGTGGAGACACAGGTAAAATCAGCATCTTCTCTCCTTGTTACTATTATGCATGAGCTCTGTGTTTAGTGATGACGTTGCTGCCTGGGCTATTGCAGGTATCTGTCAGTATTAGACATGGCTGTTGGGAATGTTTTGGGTAGAGCCCCCAGGTGTAGCTTCTTGGGACTGAAGATCTAGCCATTCAGCCTTTGTAGCTTTAAGGAAACTCTGGTCAATAGAGCTAACAGTCTTGTGTTTCTTCTGGGTTTGCCTTACACAAAAGTATGCATTGCATTAAATTGAGTCCTCTTCCCTGATTGACTTTCTGTGGGAGCACTGCACCAGGGTGTAGTCATAGTTCAAGGACATTTGCCCTCTGATTGCTTCTCCTGCCAGGCTTATGAATGTTTTGGTCTGGTAAGTAATGAGTTGTGCCAGATGACAAATACTGGTTAGGAATGCTGATTTTTTTTTCTTTCTTTGTCTTTTATTTATTTATTTTTAACTGAGTATTTGTGGTTTGGAGAGTAGGCTAGTAAGGAAAAAAATCAGGATAAATATTTTTGCACTTATTTCAAAACCTACTCTCAATACTTACATAAGAATAAGTAATTTGCCCGGTATGGTGGCGCACGCCTTTAATCCCAGCATTTGGGAGGCAGAGGTAAGAGGATCACTGTGAGTTCAAGGCCACCCTGAGACTACATAGTGAATTCCAGGTCAGCCTGGGCTAGAGTGAGATCCTACCTTGAAAAACCAAAAAAAGAAAAAGAAAATAAAAAGAATAAGTAATTTAACATAAACACCAGTAGGCTAAGATAGGTTCTTTAAGGAAAAATGATACTTAATTACTAATAGTCACTTTGTGAGAAGACTAAACTTAGTATTTGGCCCTTAGGAGTTAACCCTATTTTTCAATGAAACAGCCCTGTAGTCCAGCCTTATTTCCAGAGCTTGCTTGTGTGCATTTGTGTGGTCTCTCTCCCACTGGTCCCCCATCTCCCCAGTTCCTGCCCCTTCTTTTGAAATGTGGTCTTTGAATATACAGTCCAGGCTGGCCTTGAGCTCCTGACTCAGCCTCCTGATTGCTGTGCCACAGTGCTTAGCTATTACTTCTCTTCTCATATGGTGCCAGTACTTGGTGGCTTGTGTTAATCAGGAAAAAGACACTTGAGCTGGGTATAGTAGTTCACACCTGTAATCCTGGCACTCAAGAGGCTGAAGCAGGAGGATCATAAGTTCTGGGTCTTCCTAGGCGACATCATGAGTTCTGAACAAGCCTCAGCTATGAAGTGAGACCCTGTTTCAAAAACAAAAGAAAAAAACAGAACACTTACCCTTTTAGTTTCTAATTACAGTTGGAAAGGATGAGTGTGGTGAGGTGATGGACTGTTTTAATGCTTTTTTAAAGAGAAGTACCATTCTTTGCTGTTGTAGAACCATTGGTTCACCTATAATGAGACAATGACGGTGGAGAGTGTGACCCAGGCTGTGTCCAACCTGGCTCTACAGTTTGGAGAAGAAGATGCAGATCCAGGTGCCATGGTAAGCGTGGTGCTGTGTCAAGTGTGCTTGCTGTTCTGTAGGACATTTGTCCTCTGCACACATCTTTCCCCATCCCTCAGTCCCCTTGTTCATAGCCACTTCTCATAACACCTCTTCTTTTTGGTTCCAGTCTCGCCCATTTGGAGTAGCTTTGTTGTTTGGAGGAGTGGATGAGAAAGGACCCCAGCTGTGAGTACCATTTTGCCAGTTTGATTTGCCTGCTCTCGGTGGAAGGGGTGGTAGTGATTTTAATTTTGGGTGCAGCCTCATAGTTTAAGTCAACTGAGAAAATTACTATAGAGTTTGGAAAAAGTAGGGCTTCTAGCCTTAAGTTCAGTGATTCTGTGCTATTTGTACTAGTAGAATTTTGGGATCTTACTGGAACCAGTGCTGATTCTGAAAGAAAGCAGAAGTAACCTTGTTACTATAGTCAGGATGTGTCTCAGAATTTTGCTTTGGGGTAGTGATTTGATCCTTCAGTCTCAGATGGTAATGTAGACAAATTATAAGCGCCACAGTTGTGTGTGCTCTGCTATACTTCTAAGTTCCTAAGGAAGGTAGTACTTTTCGGAACTCTTTTTTCTGTTTTTTTAAATTTTTATTTATTTATTTGCAAGCAGAGAAAGAGAAGAGAGATAGAGATAATGGGCACACCAGGGCATCTAGCCATTGCAAATGAACTCCAGACGCATATACCCTTGTGCATCTAGCTTATGTGGGTCCTGGGGACTCAAACCTAGATCCTTTGGCTTCGCAGGCAAATGGCTTAACTGCCAAGCCCTCCAGCCCCTTTTTTTCTTTTTCATTCCCTTCCTTCCTCCTTTTTCTTTTCTTTCTTTTTCTTTTTGCTTCCCTTTTTCCTTTTCCTTTCCCTTCTCTGTCTCTTTTTTAAATAACTTTTTTAGTTAGTATACAAAGAAATGAGTTTTACAAGACATTTACATGCATATACATACATGTGTCACTATTAAACACTAAAAATAATAACTCACATATTTATTATCTTATTTATTTGAGAGACAGAATAAGGCATAGAGAGAGTGAGGATGGGCATGCCAGGGCCTCCTGCCACTGCAAATGAACTCCAGGTGCATTTGCCACTTTGTGCATCTGGCTTTACATGGGTATTGGGGAATCAAAAGCAGGATATAAGGCTTTGCAAGCAAGTGTTTGTAACCACTGAGCTCTCTCCAGCCCCATTAAAAACTTTATTTATCTTTCATTTATTTATCTTTCATTTATTGATTTATTTATGAGAGAGAGAGAATTGGCACACCAGAGCCTCCAGCCACTGCAGTCAAACTCCAAATGTGTGTGCCTTCTTGTGTGCCTATAAAACCTTGTGCATCTGGCTTATGTGGGACCTGGAGGGTGGAACATGGGTCCTTAGGCTTCGCAGGCAAACACTTTAACCACTAAGCTATCTCCCATCTGTCCAGCTTTTTTTTTCTTTTTTCTTTTTGAGGCAGGGTCTCACCCTAGCTCTGGCTGACCAGGAACTCACTCTGTAAGCCCTGGCTGGCCTGGAACTGACAGTAATCCTCTTATCTCAGCCTCTCCGTGATTTTCCTCCCACCACTACTTGGCAAGTGCTGGGATTAAAGGTGTGTGCAAAGCTGGGCATGGTGCTGCACACCTTTGATCCCAACACTTAGGAGGCAGTAGTAAGAGGGTTGCCATTGGGTTCAAGGCCAGCCTTGGACTACAGAGTGAGTTCCAGGTCAGCCTGGGCTAGAGTGAGACCCTATTTAAAACAACAACAACAAAAAAAAACCTTTTAAAACACTAAGTGGGGCTGGAGAGATGACAGTTAAGGCACTTGTCTACAAAGCCTAATGACCTGAGTTCTGTTCCCTAGTGCCCATGTAAAGCCAGATGAACAAAATGGTGCATGCATCTGCAGTTTGTTTGCAGTGACTGGAGGCCCTGGCATGCCTATTTTAAAAAAATGGCATGTACCACCCTGCCCAGCCCATTAAACACTTCTTAAAAGATCAGTTTCTTCTTTTGGATCTGTGCCTCAGTGTCTCGTTGGCATTTCCTGGCTGCAGGGCAAAGAATTTACACTTTTCTTAATGAGGCATTTGTTACATGAAAATTCAAACGTTTAACCCCTTTCTCTTGTGGGGTGGGGGTTGCAGGTTTCATATGGACCCTTCTGGGACCTTTGTACAGTGTGATGCCCGAGCAATTGGATCAGCCTCAGAGGGTGCCCAGAGCTCCTTGCAAGAAGTTTACCACAAGGTAATTAAGCATTCTCCCAACTTTACCATCATTCTTTAGGTCAACACATATCTTATTTATAGTAAAATGTACAGACCTGAAGAGTTTAGTTCTAAGTTTTAACAGTTATATACCCTTTAGAATCACAACCTGAAAGAAGATATACCATACTTCCTTTACTCCTCCAAAAGATTATCCAGTTATCCATCTTCCCTTCCATTTGTAACCATGTTTACCACTACAGATTTGTTTTTGTCCTTTTTATATATGGAATTAATAGTTTGCCATTTTTGTTGTTTCATATTGGGGTTGAAGCAGGACTTCATGCATACTAACAGATGCTGTACCACTGAGCTACCAGCCTTGAGATTATGTTTCAAAGCTCATTCATGTTGTATTTATAGGTGTTTAGTAACGTACCACAATATGTTTTCTCCTCTATCCTCACAGCATCCCTTAGCAGTTTATACCATTTACTTTAGCTATTGAAGCAAGTGAGCACTTAGCACTTTCTTTGTGGATTGGGAAGATCTGGTTTTGAGTCATTCGTGGCTAAGGCTAATGGCTGCCATGTGTATCATACAGGGATATTAGCTCATATCAACACTTAACCCAAGCATACTTCAGAGGTACTTTGGGTTTAGCTCCAAACCATTGTGATTAAATGAATATTGAAATAAAGCAGTCATACGAAATTTTTCTCTTCTCCCTTCCCTTTATTTCCCTTCTGTTCTCTGGATTTCCTAGTGCATGTATGTTAGGTTTGTGTTATACTGTAATCTACTAAGTATGCAATAATATGTCTTTGAAAGATGTACATGGCTTAATTTAAACAGTATTGCCAAGCTGGTCTGTGGTGGTGCACACCTTTAATCCCAGCATTCCGGAGTCAGAGGTAGGAGGATCACTGTGAGTTCAAGGCCACCCTGAAACTACATAGTGAGTTCCAGGCCAGCCTGGGCTAGAGTGAGACTCTACCTCGAAAAAAGAAAAACAAACAAACAAACAAAAAAAACAGTATTGCTAGAGCCGGGCCTGGTGGCGCATGCCTTTAATCCCAGCACTGGGGAGGCAGAGGTAGGAGGATTGCCATGAGCTCAAGGTCACCCTGACATTACATAGTGAATTTCAGGTCAGCCTGGGCTAGAGTGAGACCCTGCCTTAATAAACCAAACCAAACCAAACAGTATTGCTTAAAATGCCAGTAATCATCTGAGCCCTTAGCTGCTAACATTTAGCAAGTCATCATCTTTACACCATGGAATGTCTTGTCTCCATGTTGGAGGTAGGGTGGTGGTTGCTGAAGGTTGGTGATGCTGTTTGATAGCATTTACCCACAGAATTTTCTTCAAGAATCCTAATTATCTCAAACTGCTCTGCTTTGCCAGATAAGTTTATGAAGTATTCTAAGTTACTTCAACAATGTTCATAACTAAATTCTGTCTCAAGAAATTGCTTTCTTTGTTCATTCATAAGAAGTAACTTTTCATTAAAATTTATCATATGCCAGGTGTGGTGGTGCACGTCTTTAATCCCAGCACTTGGGAGGCAGAGATAGGAGGACTGCCATGAGTTTGAGACCACCCTGAGATTGCATAGTGAATTTCAGGTCAGCTGAGCTAGAGTGAGACCCTACTCAAAAACCAAAAAAAAAAAAAAAAAAAAACACAGCCGGGCGTGGTGGTGCACGCCTTTAATCCCAGTACTTAGGAGGCCATCCAGCGACTACATAGCAAGTTCCAGGTCAGCCTGGAGAGATGGCTCAACGGTTAAGGCATTTTGCCTGCAGTACCTAATGACTTGGGTTTGATTCTCCACTACCCCCCAAAAAACAGACTATGATCTTGTATGGGTGTGTCTTATGAACCTCCAAAGCAGCCATAGTATACCATGAAAGATGACTGGTAGTACCCATGTAAAGCCAGATGCCCAAAGTGGCACCTGTGTCTGGAATTTATTTACACAGCAAGATGCCTTGTTGTGCCCATTTTCCCTCCCTCCCCCCCCAAATAAGTTTATTTTATTTTTTGGTTTTTCAAGATAGGGTCACACTCTCATTCAGGCTGACCTGGAATTAATTATGTAGTCTCAGGTTAGCCTCGAACTCACAGTGTTCCACCTACCTATGCCTCCTGAGTGCTGGGATTAAAGGCCTGCGCCACCACACCCAGCTTCAAATAAATATTTTTTAAAAGATCATTTAGTATATGAAAGTTAGTAGCTCACAGTAAGGCTTTTTTTTTTTTCTATGAATAAATATATTCTACTTACCACTACGCTATACAAATCAATATGTAAGGTTTATTAATATTTGTTCAGTCATCTCTTTGGAAAGATAAAGGGAAAGTTTCACAGGAAGGAGAAACTGTGTACATTAATGGCTCATCTCACTCTCTTGTTTTAAGTCTATGACACTGAAAGAAGCCATCAAGTCTTCACTCATCATCCTCAAACAAGTAATGGAAGAAAAGCTGAATGCAACTAACATAGAGGTAATTTTTGTTGTTGTTTGCTTTTGCAGATATTATAACTCATTGCTGAAGATAGAATAGAAAAAGATCAGATTTTACATGCTCAGTTTTTAGGTTATTGATAGCATTTAGGTAATAAACAGCTTGAAGTGGTGATAGCAGAAACCAGAATTGATTGTATTTAAAAGGAAAAGGGAATGATGAGGTGGACAATGGGTTTGCTGGTGTTTTGCAGTTAATGCCAGCAGAAGGTACCACTAAAGAAGCAAAAGTTGAGGTGTACAGTGTTGAACGCTAGTGGTTCTGATGGCTGCTTCTTTAGAGCCCTTTCCCCTTAGCTGCTGCAGGCCCACAGCTCCATCAACTGTCCCTTGGCTCCCTGGCCTTTCTACTAGGAGCTTCTGAGAAAAGGCAGATGTTAAGGTTGTATCTTTAACTCCTCCCAGTCCCCCTCCCCTCCCCCAAAAAAGCTAGCTGTGGTGATACATGTCTATAGTCCCAGTTCTGAGGATGCTGAGGCAAGATGATCTCCAGCTTCAGGCCAAGCTAGGCTACATAGCAAGACCCCACCTGAAAAAAGCAAACAAATACACACTAGCCATGGTGGCACAGATGTAATTCTAGCATTCATGATGCCAAGATGGGAGGGTTGATGCAAGTTTGAGGTTAACCTGCTCTATGTAGCAAGTTCCAGACCAGCCAGGACCCTGCCTCAAAAAAGGACCCTGCCTCAAAAAAGAAAAAAGCCTGGCGTGGTGGTGCACACCTTTAATCCCAGGACTTGGGAGGCAGAGGTAGGAGGATCGCCATGAGTTCAAGGCCACCCTGAGACTACATAGTGAATTCCAGGTCAGCCTGGGGCTAGAGTGAGACCCTACCTCAAAAAACCAAAAAAGAAAAGCTGGGCATGGTGGCGCACGCCTTTAATCCCAGCACTCAGGAGGCAGAGGTAGGATCGCCATGAGTTCAAGGCTACCCTGAGACTACATAGTGAATTCCAGGTCAGCCTGGGGCTAGAGTGAGACCCTACCTCAAAAAACCAAAAAAGAAAAGCTGGGCATGGTGGCGCATGCCTTTAATCCCAGCACTCAGGAGGCAGAGGTAGGAGGATTGCCATGAGTTCAAGGCCACCCTGAGAATACATAATGAATTCCAGGTCAGCCTGAGCTAGAGTGAGACCCTACCTCAAAAACAAACAAACAAACAAATAAAAACAAAAAAGCGGGGTGTAGTGGTGCACACCTTTAATCCTAGCACTTGGGAGGCAGAGGAAAGAGGATTGCCATGAGTTTGAGGCTACCCTGACACTAAATAGTGAGTTCCAGGTCAGCCTGGGCTAGAGCAAGACCCTGCCTCGAAAAACAAGAATAAAAGAAACAAACAAAAAAAAAAAAAAAAAATAAGAAACTCCACCTGTCAGCTTTGTTGAAGAATAATTTACATACATATAGTAGATGCATCCATTTAAGAATGTAATCCAGTGAATTTTGATAGCTGTATAACCCCTGTGTCTGCCACCACAATCAATATGGAACATCTCCACTCTTCTAAAAAGCTGTCCAGGTATAGACACTCCCCCACTAGTGCTTTCTGCTCCCTGTAATGTTAGTTTATGTTCTAGAAGTTCAGATAAACAGGGCCATGATGTGTCCTCCTTTGGGTCTTACTCGGACCCCACCTGACTTTGCAGTTCATCCATGTTTGTCGCATTATGTTGATTTTTATTGCTGGGAGGAATTCCTTCCAGCCTGCTCTTTTAACCTCTGTTGCCAAGTCTTCCACACACAAGCTGTATTGAGCATCTCCTTATTCATTCCTTAGTCATGACTATTTACTTGGGCTCTTTATTTCCATGAGACTGCCCCTTGTTTTGTTGATTATACTGTCCATCCCTACTTCTAGTGTATAGAAAAGTGTTAACTGGTTGGATTTTAGGGTTTTTTTTGTGTGTGTGGGGTGGGGGGGTTGAGATAGGGTCTTGCTAGGTAGCCCAGACTGTCCTGGAATTCTTTGTGTAACCTCAGCCTCCCTAGTGCTTGGAATTACAGATATGTGCAGCCATGCCCAGCTCAGGTTCTGTACTTTTTTTTTTATTAGTTACTTTTTTTTTTTTTTTTTGGAGAGAGACAGAGAGAGAGGGAGAGGAAGACAGATAGAGTTGGGCGCACCAGCAGTCTCTCAGGTGCTGCAAACGAAATCCAGATGCATGCACCCCCTTGTGGTCAAGTGCGGCACTGTGCCCTTGTGTCACTTTGCATCTGGCTAAACGTGGGACCTGGAGATTGGAACCGACATTCTTAGGCTTAGGAGGCAGGCACCTTAACCACTAAGCCATCTCTCCAGCCCTAGTTATTTTTTTTTAATTGACAACTTCCTTAATTGTAGACAATACACTCTGCATTGGATCTGAGCCACTCACTATTATTCTCCCATCCCATATGTAGCCTCACAGTATCACCTTGTTTCACAAATGTTATTTTCATGTTTATATGTATTTGCACATTCAGCCTGCCATCCCCTCCTTCAATGTCTGACCAGTTAATATACAACTCAAAAGTTTCCTCTTCCTGGACTCCAGGCCTCCCTTTACATATACTTAGCCCTGTTATTATAATATTGAGGTGACCTTGAAAGCCTTTGGAATCTAGCATCCTTAGTAAAACAGGACTTTCTTCATCTTTGGATTCCTAGTCTCTGGTACAGCTGAATACCAATTAATTATTGATGGAATAAATAAATGAAAGAAAATTTTTATCTGCCTGCCTCAGAAATTTTAAGAAAGGAAAGGCAGATGAAAAGAATCTTATTCATTATGTAAATACATGTGTCATCATGCAAATGTGTGACAGATTATTTTTAGTCACCTCAGGAGGAGTAACTTCCTGAAGGCAGTGCTTGGTTCGGATCCTATTAGTGTTCATTGGCATCCTGGTTCTTTAAGACTGTTCTGTTCAGAGTTTGCTGGATTTCAACTTTTAGCCCTGAAATCTTTTAGGAGGATTAGCCTGAGACATGAGTGACCTGACCAAAAAAAATCTATAGGCTTTCAACTCCTCTCTTTTATTGATGTTATATTGCTGTCCTCACTGTAATCAGTCAAGTAAAGATAGACCGTAAGAGAAGTGCAAAATAATGTATTGAGTACCCTTGCAGTAGAACTCATAAGCTGTGTACACCTGAGTACATTACTTTATAAATATTGCAAATACATTTGAAAATCTGACATTTCAAGTAATAGAATATGTCTTTTGGGAGACTATACTAGACTATAGGCTCTGAGAGAAGGACATTTATTTTAGTCTTTTCCTGGACCAGATTGTCAGATGTCTAAACATATATGGTAGTCTTTCTGAATTTTATATGTATGGATGACAGAGAATAGTAAACATCATGTAACTAGATTATGCTAATTTTGTCTGGCAACTTTCAAATTAATTGCATTTTAAAATGTCTTTGTGTAAATAACTTTAAAATGAAAAAGACAAAATGAAGAAATAACATTTAAAATAAGCACAAAATTTTGAGGCAAATGTAAAGAACTTCATCGATTGCCTCAAAACTTGAGATTTTGTGCTTAAGCAGAGATAGCACTCTCAGTAAAATTTCTAACTATATTGGCCTGGGGAGATGACTTAGTGATTAAAGGTGCTTGCTTGAACCCATGTAAAGCCAGATGCACAATGTGGCACATGTGTCTGGAGTTCATTCAGTGGCAAGAGGTCCTGGTACACCCATATCACACACCTTTAATCCCAGCAGGAGCCTCACTGTGAGTTCAAAGCCAACCTGAAACTACAGAGTGAGTTCCAGGTCAGCCTGGACTAGAGTGAGATTTTGCCTCAAAAATATATATATAGCCATAAATAAATATTTTTTAAAAAAAAATTTCTAGCTATATTGACCCTGGGGATTGGTTAGTCAGTCTTTTTTTCTTTTCATTCATTCTTTAATTTATTTATATTTATTTAGTGGAGGGGGGCAGATAGAAAGAGAATGGGTGTGCCAGGGCCTCTAGCCACTGCAAATGAACTCCAGACACATGTGCCACCTTGTGCATCTGGCTTATATAGGTACTGGGGAATTGAACCTGGGTCCTTAGGCTTCACAGACAAGCACCTTAAACCTAAGCCATCTCTCCAGCCAGCCTGCCTCCTTCCTTCCTTCCTTCCTTCCTTCCTTCCTTCCTTCCTTCCTTCCTTCCTTCCTTCCTTCCTTCCTTCCTTCCTTCCATCCTTTCATTTCATTTCATTTCATTTTTGAAGCAAGCCCAACAAATGGCCCCCCTTTTTTTTTAAATGCAAGAGTGAAAGAGAATGGCACACCAGGGCCTCCAGCCACTGCCATCAAACTCTGAGACACATGCACCTCCTTGTATGCATGTGCAACCTTGTGCGCTTGTGTCCCTGTGCGTCTGGCTTATGTGGGACCTGGAGAATCAAACATGAGTCCTTAGGCTTTGCAGGCAAGCGCCTTAACCGCTAAGCCATCTTTCCAGCTCTTTCTTTCTTTTATTTATTTTTCAAACTTCAAAGGGTTTTATTTGTGATTTCCTATATATTTAGCTTGTAAATACAAGATTGTAAATGTATTAAGAGACAATTTCTGTTAAAGTTTTCATTGTGTTTCACTTCAAGTACTGCACAATCTTTTTTTTTTTTTTCTAGCTTGTTCTTAATTATATTCTGGACTCTATTGAATCTTCATTCACAATTGATTTCCTATTATATTGCTACTGAAATCCTTTCATGGCTAGCCAGTAAACAAAATAACCCTGTTTATTGTTAGGTTGCCACAGAAACAAATTTAGAAAAAGTATCTAACAATGATAGTTAACAATTATTTATATGGTACTTATTATGCTAAGTACTTTGTATGCTGTATATACTTTGATTTGTTAACATTAATCCTCCCAGCTACTCTGTTTGTCTTTTGTCACCATTTTACAGTTGAGTCGCAGAGTGGCCAAGGTAACTCAAACACACACAAGCTTAACTTACAAGTGTATAAATACACTTTAAACATGTTTGGAGAGGAATCTTTTCTTTCTCTGTTTTTTGTTGTTGTTTTTTGTTTTTTGTTTTTGCTTTTTTCGAGGTAGGGTCTCACTCCAGCCTTGGCTGACCTGGAACTCACTGTATAGTCCCAGGCTGGTCTCACACTCAATGATCCTCCTATCTCTGCCTCCTTAGTGCTGGAATCAAAAGTGTGTATCACCTCCTCCAGCTTCTTTTGTATTTGAGGTATGGTCTCGTTCTAGCTCAGGCTGACCTGGAATTCACTCTATAGCCCCAGCCTAGCCCCCAAACTCAACAGTGATCTGCCTACATCAGCCTCTTGAGTGCTGGAATTAAAGGTCATAGCACCATTCTCAGCTTCTAGAGGAATCTTAACTGCATGTGCTTTTACTGCTGCTTTTGTGATTTTTTATTTTTACTGGTTGTTTGAGGTAGGGTCCGATCACTGTGTAGTCTCTGGGTAGCCTCAAACTCATAGCAATCCTTCTACCTCTGCCTCCTAAGTGCTAGGAGTAAAGGTGTGCACTACCACATCTGGCTAGCGCTTGTGATTTTGATTGAAGTAACAACAGTGGGGGCTGGGGAGATGGTTCAGCATTAAAGGTACTTGGAAAAAAAATTATTTGAGAAAGAGAGAGTGAGTGAATATGGGCACACCAGGGTCTCTAGCCACTGAAAACAAAACTCCAGACACATGTGCCACTTTACTGTGCATATATCTGGCCTTATGTGGTTCCTGGAGAATTGAACTCAGGCATCAGGCTTTGCAGGCAAGTGCCTTTAGCCACTGAGCCATCTCTCCAGCCCAAAGGTACTTTGTTGTAAAAGCCTGCTGGCCTGGGTTCAGTTCCCCAGTACCTATGTAAAGCCAGATGCATAAAATGTGCATGTATCTGGAGTTTATTTGCAGCAGCAAAAGGCCTTTGTACACCCATACACTTAAACATACTCTCTCCACTAAATAAATAAAAATCAATATTAAAAAGTCAGGACTGGAGAGCCAGGCATGGTGGTGCATGCCTTTAATCCCAGCACTTAGGAGGCAGAGGTAGGAGGATCCCTATGAGTTCAAGGCCACCCTGAGACTACATAGTGAAATCTAGGTCAGCCTGGACTAGAGTGAAATCCTACCTCATGAGAAAAAAAAAGAGAGATGGCTCAGCAGTTAAGGTACTTGCCTGTAAAGCCTAACTGATTACCCAGTACCCATGTAAAGCCATATGCACAAATTGTGTATGCATCTGGAGTCCGTTTGCAGCAGCTGGAGACCCTGGCATGCCCATTCTCTTTCTTCTTCTTTTTTTTTCCCCCCCAAGGTAGGGTCTCACTGTAGCTCAGGCTGACCTGGAATTCACTGTGTAGTCTCAGAGTGGCCTCGAACTCACAGGGATCCTACCACCTCTGTCTCCCAAGTGCTGGGATTAAAGGTGTGTGCCACCACGCCCAGCTCTGTGTCTCTCTTCTATCTCTCTGCTTGCAAATAAAAATAGTTTTTAAGTCAATGATGGGGCTGGAGAGATGGCTTATCAGTTAAGGTGCTTGCCTGTGAAGCCTAAGGACCCAGGTTCGATTCCCCAGTACCCACATAAGCCAGATGCACATGGTGGCACAGCCATCTGGAGTTCATTTGCAGAAGCTAGAGACCCTGATGCATCCAATCTCCCTCCCTCGCTCCCCCACGTTTCTCTCTGTCTTTATCTGTCTCTGCTCACAAAAAGATAAACACATAAAAATACAGGGTTTTGAAAAAAGTTAATGATGTGCCAAGCATTTGGTTAACTATTTTGTTATGGGCTGACCTCAAAATAGAAAAATTGGTCAATAAGAATTTTTATTTTGGAGTCAGCTATTTTAGGGAGCTGCTCCCTGGAAAGGGTGGATTTCCTGGGGACAACAGATCCCTTAGTTCCTGATGAACAGCTGCATCACCAGGACTTCTTTGACCAGGCAAAGGCCATCCGGAGAAAATCCAGCCCAGATTTACCTGTTTTCTGTTTCTTTGCAGCTAGCCACAGTGCAGCCTGGTCAGAATTTCCACATGTTCACAAAGGAAGAGCTTGAAGAGGTTATCAAGGACATTTAAGGAGGAGTGACCCTCAGAACTTCTCTGGGATAATGCAGTTCTCCTACATGCCCTTAAATTTTATTTCCAACTCTTGGAAAATCTCCAGCATATGTGCATTTTTTATGATGTCTGTACATAACAGCAGTTCTGAAATAAAGAAAATTTAAAATATTTGTTAATAGTCTGTGCTCTTATAATGCAATCTTTTATTTAAAATGCTTACGTTAAATAGCCTGGATATCCATGACCTCACAGTGCCTGACACTACCTACACAAGACCATCCTAATAGAAGGAAAAGATCAAGACATCAAAACAAAAGAGAGACTGATTGAGAGGAAGAGGGGATATGATGGAGAGTGGAGTTTCAAAGGGGAAAGTGGGGGGAAGGAGGGAATTTCCATGGGATATTGTCTACAATTATGGACGTTGTCAATAAAAAAATAATAAATAAAATGCTTACGTTAGCAGGCACAAAAGGTAGTAGTATTAATATCCCTGAGCGTGTCTGTTCTAAAATTATTTTGAGTGGTTCTCTGCAACTCGGTCAACTCTAGCCATGAATCCTTTGATGTTGGAAAAGGAATTCAAACTAGTCCTGCTCCTCCCAGTGGTTAGCAGATGTTAATACTACTCCAGTCTTTTACTGTCTCAAGCATACATGCTTGTTGCTTTCCTTATATAAAGATGCTGCTTATTAACTGTCAAAGAACATGTCTTGGGCTGGGTAGATGGCTCAGCAGATTATGCACCTGCTGCTGAGTTTGGAACCCCAGAGCCCAAGTAAAAACCAGATGCTGTGGCAAGTGTTTAATCTCAGTATACATTCAGTATACATAGGGCAAGAAGGGAGGTGGAACCAGGATAATTTCCCAGAAGCTAACAGCCTGGCTAACTTGGCACATTCAGTGGCAATGAGACGCCCTGCCTCAAACAAGGTAGGAGGTGAGGACTAACACCCAAAGTTGTCCTCTGACCACACACACATGACATGCACGTGCCTATACTCACACATACGAATGTGTGAGTGCACACATATCATAAACACACAAAAGCCTTGAGGACCGCCCCAAAACATGAATGGGTTGAAATAAGTCTTTGATCTTGTCATTTCTGTTCTTGTCTCGATGGGCAGTTTTGAAAGAGTACCCTTTTTATATAGGACTATAACGACCATAACCTCATTGGCAATGAGTTTACATATCAGTAAGATATGTAAAATTTGGAAGTCATTTATGTTAGACTTTGAGGTATACTATGAACTTCCTCCATTACAGCAGCTATCACATGAGTGAAGTTATGTCAAGAATCATTCTACGGGCTGGAGAAATAGCTCAGTGGTAAAAGGCACTTGGCTCCACAAGCCTGCTGACTTGGCCAATCTTCAGCACCCACAGAATCAGGTGCAAAAGTGGCACACTGGTCTGTAATCCCAATGTGCCTATGGCAGTAGGAAGCAGAGCCAGAACCTCTAAACTCCTGGGCCAGCTAAGACTAGCCTTCCCAGCAGCAAAAGGAAAAAAAAAAATTCCAAGAGCAGGGAGACCCTGTCTCAAGGTGGAAGGAGAGAACCAACACCCAAAGGTTATCCGCTGACCACACAGGCGCTGTGGCATGTGCACGTCCTTACACCACAAGTATAATAAAGAAGCCTTTCTATCTGAGTCTCAGAAGTGACCCTAGAAAGTAGACATCATGTACCAGATGAGGACTCTAAGGCTATGTGTCTGTGGTCACAGAAAATTCATCTGGTGGGACTTTGTGGTTTCAAATCGTCAGGTCTTGAGTAATTGGGAAATCTCATTTGGTTTGAAATGTACTCAGCACTGACTACATGGTGGCTGGTCCACACATGGGGATGAAGAATTGGTTCCTGGGGCTGGAAAGATGGCTTAGTGGTTAAGGCGCCTGCCTCCTAAGCCTAAGAACCAGGTTACAATCTCCAGGTCCCACGTTTAGCCAGATGCAAAGTGACACAAGGGCGCAATGCTGCACTTGCCCACAAGGGGGTGCACACATCTGGATTTCGTTCACAGCAGCTGAGAGACTGCTGGTGCGTCCATTCTCTTATCTGTCTCCCTCTCCCTCTCTCTCTCTGTGTCTCTCTCTAAAAATAAAAATAAAAATAAATTAAAAAAAAGAATTGGTTCCAAATCTGATAACTACAGTTACTTGCTGGGCTCTGTGTCATTGTCTCCAGGAGGGCATTGAACTCTGGTGTTAGTAACCATCTGAGCAGCTGAACTTATACTAAATTCAGTGTAGTTCCAGTGAAAATCATGCTTCTGTTCATTTGGACAATACCAAGGCAAGCAGCATAGGAAGAAAGAAGCCCAAGTCTTAAATATGTACATGAAATGAACACAGAGAACTTGAGTGTATCATCATTAATGTTCCACAGACTTCCAACAATTTATTTTTTTTTATTTATTGATTTGAGCGAAAGGCAGATAGAGTGGGTGCAAATGAACTCCAGATGCATGTGCCACCATGTGCATCTGTCTTATGTGAGGTACTAGGAATTGAACCTAGGCTTTTAGGCTTTGCAGGCAAGTGCCTTAACTGCTAAGCCCATCTCTCCAGCACTTAAATATATTTTTGAAAATTTTATTTATTTAGACTTTCAACAATTTTAATCTGTTATTAAATAAACAAGATTAATTTAGCTTATGAACACTGCTTTATTAAATTGCAATAGAAAATGAGTAAAAATCTATTGACTTCCTACTCATTTAACAAATTTACTAAGACCCTACCCTAACATATGTCAAGTAATGCATTGGGTATTGGGGATAGAGCTGTGGACATGCTTGCTATCTGTGATCTTCTGATCTGTGAGATTTACATCTAGTGAGAAGAAACAGACAACATTTCCTTTTAACAGGTTAATGAAATGGACAAAGAACACACTGTGTTGGAGAGGTGAGCTGTGTTTGAATCGTATGTGCATACAGAGGAAACATTAGGGTTAGGGTTAGCCTAACTCTCAGTTTCAGCTTAGTGACTTCCCTCCCATTGGGCCTGCGCATTTGTAACTAAGACTATACCAAAATAGTTAAATATCATTTATTGAAAATAAATTAAATTTTTTCTGTTGTTTTTTTGTTTTGTTTTTCGAGGCTGACCTGGAATTCACTACATAGTCTCAGGGTGGCCTCCAACTCACTGCAATCTTCCTACCTCTGCCTCCCGAATGCTGGGATTAAAGGTGTGTGCCACCATACCTGGCTTTATTTTTTTTTTTTGTTTTGTTTTTCTTTTTGGATTTTTGAGGTAAGGTCCCACTCTAGCTCAGGCTGACCTAGAATTCACTATGTAGTCTCAAGGTGGCCTCGAACACACGGTGATCCTCCTACCTCTGCCTCCTGAGTGCTGGGATTAAAGGCATGTGCCACCACACCCGGCTATTTTTGTTGTTGTTGTTGTTGTTGTTTGAGGTAGGGGTTTTCTCTAGCCCAGGCTGCCCTGGAATTCACTACCTAGTCTCAGGGTGGCCTCAAACTCACAGCAATCCTACCTCTGCCTCCCAAGTGCTGGGATTACAGCCGTGTGCTACCATATCCAACCTTAAAAAATATTTATTTATTTATTTATTTATTTATGTTTATTTATTTATTTATTTTTTTTTGAGGTAGGGTCTCGCTCTAGCCCAGGCTGATCTGGAATTCACTATGTAATTTCAGACTGGCCTTGAACTCATGGTGATCTTCCTACCTCTGCCTCCCAAGTGCTGTGATTAAAGGTGTGCACCACCACACCCGGCTCTAAAAAAATATTTTTTCTAAAAAGAAGATTTCTTATGGAGGAGAAATGATCTTACTAGGAAAAAGAAAGGCTTGTGGTCTGTAATTGCTTTAGATTAATTTTCTTGCTACAGATTTATTTGGAGAAGGTACAGTTTTCAGTAATCATATATTGGTAAAAATTCCCCTATTGTCAAACTGCAGGTAAGGGAAGAGCTAATGGGAGGTATTTCACAAAGGAGAACTGGCGGTACAGCTTCCCTGTGTCATTACATAAAGGTGAAATAGCAAAAGCATTTTGTTTAAAAGGGTGTGGTTGCTCACTTCTATAATCCCAACACTGAGGAGGCTAAGGTGAGAGGATTGCTGTGAGTTTGCCATCAGCATGGGCTACAGAGTGAGTTACAGGTCAGCCTGGGCTAGAGTGGCACCATACCTTGAAAAACAACAACAAAAAAGAAACACGCCCCCCCCCTTTGTTCACATACATATTTCCTTGGGGCTGGGCGTGTGGCTCAGTGGTAGAGCACTTACCTACTATGTGCATGATGCTGGGTTCAATCCCCTACCATTGCAGCAAGAGATACATATATGTTCCGTGCATTTGCAGGTTACGACCAGCACTGATAGTTTGAGGAAATATGTACTATCAGCATATAACTAGAAGCTACACATTAAAAAGTGAAAGTTGAGCCTGTAGTTGGTAGCACATGCTATAATCCCGGAAATTGCGAGGCTAAGGTAGGAGGATTCAGGATTTGAGACCAGCCTGGACTACACACACAGCAAGCCCCTAACTCAAAAGAATTAATTTAAAAAAAAAAATTAAAAGTATGTGTTTCTGGTAGCGTCTCCAGGAGGTGGCGCTGTTAAACTGATTTCTTTTTGGGACAGTAAGACAATAGAGCATTCATCTTTGTGTCACCCAAACAAAGAAATATTCCTTGTAGCCCCTCTTTCCTCCTCCCCAACTAATCACATGCTACTGGAACTGACTGCCTTGTGATCTGCTCCACAGTTGGCATGGATTTAAAAAAATAACCTATTTTTTTAAAATATGACATATTTCATCTTTGTTCAGTAGCTGAGAACTTGGAGGATTAGTCTGGTGATTCTGCCATCCTGTTACAGACAGCATTCAAAAACTTCACTTCTCATGGGTTTACTATAATAGGACAAAAAAAAATCCAAGTTATGTAAATCTTTGGTTGCAAATTACCCAGGATTTTGATGGAAATACTGTGGTTGGGTTTGCTGGCATTCTGCTAGACAGCAAAACCCTCCTCTGGTTTTAATATGTCATAGTCAAAAGTGTTTCTGGTTGCTTGATTTGGGTGTAACAGTTTGCGTACTTTGTAGCTTTACAAGTTTTCCCATCTCCCTACTGAACTTACGGGTAGCAGTTGGAAGAGCTGGCAGTCAAGCTTGGGATTCGAAACTGGTTTTACCTGCACCGCATGTTCTAGAAATTATGAGTGCAGCTTCTGGGGTCAAGAGAACAGTGCAGAGTTTTACTTACTGGAGGCGGGGTACTAATTTAAGGGATATCACACTGGAGCGGAACTGCGGGGTTAGAAGGACACTTGGATAGAGATCACTGTGTCACTGTGAAATTATCACTTACACAGTACCCACTGGGCAATTCTCTCGTCCTATGACCTGTCCCTGATCCCTGAGTTACCTACATTTCGAAGTCCAGGGAAGCCAGTAATTCATTCTGCCTTTGGCCTACCTCCTTGAAGACGAGGGTGGCAAAACGTGTTGGACTTTTTTTTTTCTTTCTTTCTTTTTTTTTTTTCTCTTGGGGTTTGCCTGAGCCACGGATGTCCTGATGACTAATCTGCTTCCGTAAGGTTTTCGCATTCACCTTCTGGGTGAGTGAGCAGGCTGCTTGAGCAGAAAAAACAAAACACACAACACACACACACACACACACACACACACGGGCGTTTTAGTGAGCCGGGGTTAAGAAACCTGAAAAGCACCAGTTCAGGACGAAACCGCCCGTTTTTGCAGCTGAGCGAATTCAGGGATCCCAAGTTTTCCTGAAGCTGCTTCCACCCAAAGAATTTTAGGCTTGTTTCTGGGGGGCAAGAGATGGAGGCTCATCAATCATGCATCATTTCCATCTGCAGGTTTCCCCAGCACACCACCGCCACCGCCTCCACGGAGCAGCAACAACCTCAGCAGCAGCGAAAGGACCGAGGCTCCGGGAGAGGCAGGAAACCCCCCGGGGTGGGGGTTGGGGGGGCGCCGGGGAGACGCTGCGCGACGGTGAGGAATGACCTCAGCTATCTGTGCCACGTTCCAGCCAATCAGTCCCGCATCTTGGCATCCGAATCCAGGACCCCCACGAAGCCCGGAGGCGACGCGAGCCAATGAGGAGTGGGGCCGGGGAAAGAAGGACAGGCGGCCAGCCTATGGGGGCGGAGAGGCCCGGCAGCGCGTATCCAAGCAGCGCGGGGCTCGCGGCTCGGGGAGGTGTGGCGCTGCGCGGAGCGGCGGGCGCGGCGCGGCGCGGCGCCGGCGGGGGTGGGCGGGCTCGCCGGGTGGCAGGTGTCAGCGGCGACGGCATTTCGGCGGCGATGGAGCGGCGCCGGGGAGCTGCGGACGGTGTGCGGCGCCCTCGGCCCCTCGGCCTCGTCGGGCTCCCGCTGCTGCCGTGGCTGCTGTGGTTACTGCTGCTGTCGCCGCCGGCGACCGTGAGCCACGACCGACTGGACGCGCCGCCGCCGCCCGCGTCGCGGCCGCTGCGCTGGTCCGGCCCCGTCGGGGTGAGCTGGGGGCTGCGCGCGGCCGCGCCCGGGGGCCACGGTTCCTTTCGCAGCGGTCGTTGGCGCCGCGGCGCGCCGGACGACGACCAGGGCTGCGGCCGGGTGCCCGACTTCGTCGCCAAGCTGGTCAACAACACGCACCAGGTGAGCGCGAACGGCGGCGTGGGGCGGGGAGAGGGGGGTCCTCGGGCGCCGCCCGGCGGGGAACCGTCACCCCGGAGCCTCCTTGGGCCGACGCGCGCCCCCGCCGGCCCCCGCAGAGACCCCGGCAGGGGCCCTAGCTGCGGCGGACGGACGGGCCCGGGGTGGGGAGGACGGGGAGGAGGAGGAGGGGACTCTGCTGCGGCCCCGCGGGGCTGTGTCGTCACGGGGGTGACCGTCGGAGACTCGCACGACCACCTTCTTGTCGTCGAAGTTGTCAGAATGTGTTCGGGGCGTCGCTGTTTTTCTCGGGGCAGGTCCATCCACCGACGCTGTATTTGCCTAGCAGGGAGACCCGAGGAATAAAATGCCCGCCCGAGTGAGTGCTGGCCGGAGAAGTTGGGTGGCGCAGAAACCGGGGTGTGCCCTCTCTGGGTCAGGACTCTGGGAGGGTGGCTGAGGTCGGGCATCCAGAAATCCCAAAGCACTTGTGAGGTCACGATGTGTATTTTTCCTAATCGCAAGGCATAAGCTTGGAAACCCAGCCTCCTAAGACAACTTCCCTGCTGCTCTAAAAATCGCTTCAAGGTGGGGTTTTTTTTTTTTTTATTCCACCCCCCCTTTGGGATGTGGGCGCAGATCTGACTCAAAATGACCTTGAGATGCTTTCAGAACCAAAATCCTATGACAGCAAGCTGAGGGAACAGAACAGGGCCTCTAGGACCTAGATTAGAAGCAGTTGCAGGGCCAGAATTATCCACAAGTTCCATGTAAACGTACTTCCTGGATGCCAACTGTTCCTCCAAGATTCTGGGTTATCACGAAGCCAACCCTCTCTTTCTGCTCACTCCAAGACTTCTCAGGAACATTCCTTCCCACAGGCCCACTCTGAAGATCTCAGCGTGCCTCTGGTTCGCGTGTCAGTGGGCTGCAATAAAACTGTTTCTCTTTGCAGAACATGGTGCCATAGCGTTGGCTTCTGTGTGCCTCTGGCCGGGGACTCCTTGCTCAATCACTGTTATTTGCATGATCTCTTTTTACTCCTTAAAACTCTGACCAGACATCTATATTCTGCCCACACCCGGGAGGTAGGGTCTCACCGTAGCCCAAGCTGACCTGGAACTCACTCTGTAGTTCCAGACTGGCCTTGAACTCATAGCAAACCTCCTACCTCTGCCTCCTGAGTGCTGGGATCAAGGCACTTCCTAGTCAAAAAGACTTTCAAAACTGGTACTTCTGTCTTTGGAAACAAGCTGCTTAACCTTTGGCCCACTACTGGATTGAGAAAATTGTTTGAAAAGTCCTGGCACACTGCTTTAGCACAAGTAGAACATCTTCCCCGTGTTTGTTTGTTTGTTTCTTTCTTTTCTTTCTTTCTTAAATTAACAATTGTTGCAACCCACATTTGCAGAAAGTATTTTCAATTCAATGTTTTTTCCTCCATTAAGTTTCCTTTTCTTACAGAGAATCGCATATGGAGGCAGAAGTGGGTGGTTCATGTTTTGTACCTGCACTGCCTTTGTATGACCACATTCCTTTCTAGTAGTACCAACCAAACCTCAGTGGGCCCCTGGACGCTAGAATCCATGCTTGTTACCTGGCGATCATTCTCAGATCCAGGGTCACAAGGAAACAAGGGTGGGTAGCAGCTGTAGCAAATAGTGATTTGAAATTATGTTGCTGAGGGAAGCAATACATCCAGGCAGCAGGTGGGTGAAGGTAGCTAAGCCAGTGCTGAAGGGTGGGGCTGGTTGGGTGCCCATAGGGCAGAAAGAGTACTAGGAAATCTTCCTATTGGGTGAGAAAAATAAGTGTATAGACTTCTTCTTGTCAGTGCAGGATTGAGAAAGGCTTACAACATTGACACTAATTTATACCAGAACCACAGCTTCCTTGAGCCAGCCTGACCTAGCATTCTTACTTCATATTTCAGATTTTTCTCTTGCTAGTTCACCTACCTTTAGATCTGCAGCTATTCCTGTATTTACTCTTTTAGCCAGAAGCTTCTTGGTTGAATATATGCCATTTCGAGTATATGAATTTAAAAAAAAAGTTTGAGAAATCTGGCTTGGGAGGGAGGTGTATCTGAAACAACATTCTTTGTTTTCATATTTGTTATTTATTTATTATTTATTTATTTATTTATTTGAGAGAGAGACAGAGACAGAAAGAATGGGAGCACCAGGGCCTCCAGCCACTGCAAATGAACTCCAGACAGATGCACCACCTTGTGCATCTGGCTTACATGGGCTCTGGGAAATTGAACCTGAGTCCTTTGGCTTTGCAGGCAAGCACCTTAACCTCAAAGCCATCCCTCCAGCCCTGAAACCCCATTCTTAACTTCATTCTTGGGAGACCATATGTAAAGGAATTTCTTTTTTTTTCTGAGGTAGGGTCTCACTGTAGCTCAGGCTGACCAGGAATTCACTGTGTAGTCTCAGGGTGGCCTTGAACTCACCTACCTCTGTCTCCTGAGTGCTGGGATTAAAGGCATGCACCACCATGTCTGGCTGAATTTTTTAAAATTTTCATTTCATTTATTTATTTATTTGAGGGAAAAAGAGAAAGAGTCAGATAGAGGGAGAGAGATTGGGCACACCAGAGCCTCTAGCCACTGTAAACAAACTCCAGATACATGCACTACCTTGTGCATCTGGCTTACGTGGGTACTGGGGAATTGAACCTGGGTGCATCAAGTGCCTTAACCACTAAGCCATTTCTCCAGCAAGGAATTTCTATTTCATCTCACTTAGTTATATTTTATTTAATTCCATTATCTGTTCTTGGCTTCTTCAGTCTTGTTTCTGTAAATTTAATTTGTTCTTTGCAGTTGCCCCCACCCCAGTCTCGTCTTTGGAAAGCTCACCCTTTTTGTAATTTGCGTACCCGATAAAAAAGAGAAGTAGATCATTCCTTTGTTAATAGCTTTCACCTTAGAAATAATTAAGATAGCTATCAAAGGTTCCACTCCCTTACCCAGGAAATATTATGTAACTGGTTCTCATTTTCAATTCTGTATTTTGAACATGTCATAATAAATCATCCTGAAGAGATCTAGTATTTTGGGTCCCTTTATAAACCATTAAAAGTATCAGCATGACAGAACAGCTTACTGTTTTGTTGGTATCATTGTAACTTTCATACAGCTGGGGAAGAAAATGTCATTTAGAATACCTTTTCCCATATAATATGGCAGGATTCAATTCCCAAGAAAAATCCGAAGTTCTTGGTTCTTGTGTCTTATAACTTGATGCTATTCTTTTCAGCCCCTATAATCAATGTATTTGAATGTCTTCCAAAGGCCAGATAGGGGTGGGTGTGAGGGGTTAGGTTTCCAAGTTACAGAGATAATTCAAACTGGAGAATGAACAGCCTGCAATGATTTTAGCAAATTTACACCCATTTCCATAGCTTATAAGACTATATCAGTATTTATTTATTTATTTATTTATTTATTTATTTATTTATTTTTGGTGTGGTGCTTGGGATGGAACCCAGAACCTTGTGCATGTGAGATAAGTGCTGTACCATTGAGCCAAATTCCCAGTTCTGGCATTTAATCTTCTTAATAAGGCAAAGTGTCTTTGCCATGTGGCTTTAGGAAACTGTCCTGATGCTGTAATTTGGGCTCCTCCACTCATGAAACTCAACAGGTTATTCTCTTCTCCTAGGGCCTTCCTATTTCTCTCTAGAAGGTTTTCTTTCAGACCCTTTCTTTTTGATCTTGATTTTAAGTCTGATGCCAATGCATTGCGTTTATTTTGGACAGTATATATTTTCCACATAGAAGCCATAATGATTAGGTGCTCTATTCTGGGATTTGAGTGAATAAAAATAGTTACAGGGGCTGGAGAGATGGCTTAGTGGTTAAGACACATGCCTGAGAAGCCTAAGGACCCAGGTTTGATTTCCCAGTACCCACTTAAGCCAGATGCTCAAGGTGGCGCATACATCTGGAGTTTATTTGCAGTGGCTAGAGGCCCTGGTGTGCCCATTCTCTCTCTATCTGCTTCTCTCTCGCAAAATAAATAAATATTTTTTTAAAAAGAAAAGGTAGTTACAGTAGTATACATATTATATAATTGGTGCGTGTATATGCAAAGTGGAAGTAAAAAATATTGGCTGTTACTAAAACAAAAGGCAAAACAGAATAACAAGAAAGGAAAAGAGAAATATTACCACTTACATTTATCAAAAATGATGTGTCCTAGGAGCTGGGGAGATGGTTCAGTGGTTAAACCTGCCAGCCCAGGTTTGGTTCCC
Organism: Orientallactaga sibirica; assembly: GCA_036365145.1. Lineage (NCBI taxonomy): Eukaryota > Metazoa > Chordata > Mammalia > Rodentia > Dipodidae > Orientallactaga > Orientallactaga sibirica. The sequence continues at coordinate 13,676,181 of JAEOAD010000025.1, forward strand.
CGACCCATGTTAAAGCTAAACAGAAACAGTGGCACCAGCGTCTGGTGTTCATTTGCAAGGGCAGGAGCTCTTACACACACATGCGCTTACATACACACATGCACAAATAAGTAAACATACTTTTTAAAATACTGCTCCCTGATCTTGCTGACATACCGTGGAAAGGCAGTGAGGACCATGGGTCAGGTTCTGAGGCCAGCTTTGCCACATTTGAGTCTTGGTCTTGTTACTTACCATCTATGTTATTATTGCTAAGTAGCTTAAGTCCTCAGTTTCAAGGTCTGATCTGTAAACTAGAGATGAGGGTACATGGTTATGAGAAATAAACGAGTATGTATAATGCATATGATGTGTTCACTCATTGAAACAATGTCTGATGGTTCATTAGCACTCAATAAATCATAAGCTGTTACTTTGTTTTCTTAGACTTAGCAGTCTTCCATCTGCTCTTAACCCCACACTGTTCTCAGGCCACACTTGTAACTGATTCTTGCTTCAGACGCCTGGGTATTCACAGCACATATGACCTTTGTACATGAGAGAGATTGAGCAGGCCCTGAAGACGTTATTAATGTTGGTTGCTAAGTTGGGTTGCTTCAAAATATTCCCCCTATAAGCACCCCTTTGAGGGCCCACGTGAAACTCTGTCTTAAAGAAACAGTTGAAATGCTTTGGCCAGAGTTACCGTGGTGGCTGACATAATTTCCTTACTTCACATTGCTGTGCACAGATCATTTGACAATTTCCTTAAAAGTTCTTAAACTTATGATTAATAGAGCCAGAAACTGTTGCTCCTTTTCTCTCCTCCCTCTGCTCCTGTCACCAACTGTGTCTTTACACATAACTTCCCAACTTCTACCCCGACATCAAAGCATCTGGTTTCTTAAGTAAACAGGCCCTGTAGAGAGGCTGTGTATGGCCTGTCGGCCCCGAGAAGAATGTGCGTATTTGTTTGTGGCACTGGCAGGGCTGAGTCCTGTTGGGCATTGCTAAACACGGGCTGGAACTGTGAGGAAGCTGGCCTGGGCTGTTGAACATGGCCGGGGAGCTTAGGCCGTGGAGGTTGCAGCAGGCCTTATCGGTAACCCACTCTGGTGCCAGGGCTGGCCGCTCCCTCCTCGTGAGGCCATAGCATGCCTCATCCCTGCCCAGAGGCTCATATGGAAATGGGACTGATGGGCCGCTCCCCTGTCTCCAAGAGCACCTGAACATTCCGATAGCCCTAAGGTTTCGCTTTCCACACAGTCCCGTGATCTTGTGGCCAGCTACCCAAGAGACCCTTATATGATAGTAAACAGTCTCCCTGCAGCTGCAGCCATCCAATATGTGACTGAAGTCATGCAGCTTTCTCCGCCACTTTTGCTATCTTCCTTGCAACTTCTCCTTCACAACTTCTGCTTTCCAACACTGGCCAATTAGGTAGTGACCCATGTACCTATGTATCCAATCACCTTATGATGTGTGCGTGCCTTCTCAACCTTTCCCAAGTGTTTATAAACCCACTCCCCTTTTGAATAAACGAGTCACCCGGGTGATTCATTGCCTGCCACATTCACCTACTCCAAGACCCTGCCCCCCTCAGCTCCTCCTGTGCCAGGGACATCAGTGGCCGATGACCCCCAGGAGTATCAAGGACCCTCAGATGGTGCCCAATGTGGGGCTCTCTGGACATGTGGGTAATAGGTGATAGGTGACATACTCCCCTTGGGGTTAAGTGCCCCCTGTGGTCGCCTCCCCATCAAGGGCTGGTAGGTTTTGGTTTCCCCTTCCTCCATCAGAGGAAGGCAGGCTCTTCTCTTCATCAGAGAGAGGCAGATTTCTCCTTTCTCCATTAGAGAGAGGCAGGTTTCTCTTTGCTCCATCAGAAGGAAGCTATTTTCTCCTTTTCCTTCTTTACTTTCAGTTTGTGCCATCGCGAGGGACCAATCAAAGCAAAAGGGCAACTGATGTCTTTTGATTGGGGCTATGCTCTGGTATTGACTGAAGGCCCCTAACCCGCTGTTCAGATCCTGACAGCCCACTCAGGCATCGGCAACAGCCTCCTATCTATTTCTCTTCATGATCAACAAACCAGTAACACATCAACCAGTAAAAGCCTCTAGGGTGGTTGCTGGTCTCTTAAACTTGTGGACAGGCTTGCATCTGGACCTTTGGGGAATCCCCCATGGTGCTGCAGCACCCTGGGAAAATTACCCTCTGGTCTTGGCATTTCTGGTCTTTCTCTATCATGGGCAACACTACCTCCCATCAAAAGGAATCTCAAATCAAGGGATTGAGAGCACCTCTCAAAGTCAGGGGCATAAAACTCTGTCAGAAAGAGGCTAATTCATTTTGGGAAGAAGTCCTTCAAATAGCTCCTTGGATGGTTTCTGGGGACCCATATGACCCAGACACATGAACCCGTATAGCATATTTAGCCAGAAGACAGGAAATCCAAGAAGGGAATCCCCCTTCCCTCTCTTTTCTTCCCATTCTTGCAGCCACTGGATAATGCATCAGCTCCTCCAAAAGTGCTTCCAACCCCCGTCAGACAATGACTTCGATGAGGACAGTGCTGAGGACCACCCAGTGGCAGACCTCAGCTCCTTAGAGAAAGCAATAGAGGAAATTAAAACAAAACAGGCTGGAGAGATGGTTTAGTGGTTAAGGCGCATGCCTGTGAAGCCTAAGGACCCAGGTTTGATTCTCCAGATCCCATGTTAGCCAGATGCACATGGTGGCACATGCATCTGGAGTTTGTTTGCAGTGGCTAGAGGCCCTGGCATGCCCATTCTCTCTCTCTCTCTCTCTCTATCTCCCTCTCTCTGTCACTAATAAATAAATAAATAAAAATAAAGTCTTTTTAAAAATCACCCCAGACAACACAGCCACCCCCCTCTATTCACCTCTATCACCATATCCACCCCCTGATCCTAGCTGCCCCCTTGAATACATCCTACTGGAACAGAAAAACCCTAACATGATGAATTCCCCTGATTGGAGCCTTCCCAGAAAAACCCCCACCCAACAACTCTATGAAATTAGAGATAACAACAGGGCTGTTTACAATCAAGAAGTTATAGCCTTTCATGTTAATCTTCAACCAACTTGTGCTCAGCTCCTAGAATGGTACCCATATCAGGCCAATGATCTTAAGGAACTCAGGCAAGCAGTCTAGGAGGATGGGATCCACACACTTGGACTAAATCCCTGCTCCAGAGCCTACAGGGCTTTCTTAATACCCCCCAAGACTGGCAAGATAACTGTCACTCGTCACTGCCTTGCCCCTTATTTCTCCAATGGGAGGTCCCTCTACAGAGACAAATGCCTCCAATAGGTAAAAAGAAACCAAAATCAACAGAATATCCCCTGGGGCTTTGATGAAATGTTTGGACAAGGCAATTTCTCCATGGGGGTTGAACAAGCCTGACAACCTCGAGGGTTCTATGACTAGATCCGCCTTTGCGCCCTCCAGGCCTGGGATAGACTGACCCCCCAATTCCCAAGATAATACCTCCTCCCTTCTGTTTCTTCGCCCAAAACCAGAAGAAACGCTTTCTGATTTCATTTTAAAAACAAGGACCAATTTAGAAAGAAATATCCTGACCCAACTGCCAGGGACCTCCTCAAAAGTATTGTATGGGAGGGAATGATCTCTGAGTGCAGGGCGGCCTGTCAAGGACTCAAAGATGAGCATTATGATAAATGGAAAGTTGCCACCCATGACATTGGGATTGCCTCACACAAGGCTGCCTCTTTAGCCCAGACCTTTGTGGCAGCCCTGGAAATCAAAGGAAAATGTTTCAATTGCAGGGAGAATGGACATTGGAAAGTGGAATGTCCCAGAGGCCCCCTACTGAAAACAGTCTGCCCTAGATGCCGCAGAGGGTTTCACTGGAGAAGGGATTGACACTCTACTCATGACATAAACGGCAAGCCCCTGGAGCCTTTAAACTTTGAAAGGGAGCCAGGCATGGTGGCGCACGCCTTTAATCCCAGCACTCAGGAGGCAGAGGTAGGAGGATCGCCGTGAGGTCGAGGCCACCTTGAGGCTACACAGTGAATTCCAGTGTGAGACCCTACCTCGATAAACCAAAAGGGGGGGGCAGCCCTCAGCCCCGTCAATAAAAGGGCAGACTCATAAAGTACAATGGGTAACAAGTATTGTGGAAGGGGCCCATCCAAGATTAGCCCTAGAAATAGGAGGAAAATATTTTAAATGTTTAATTGACACTGGAGCAGATAAAACTATTCTGAAACAATCTGAGGTCCCTCGACACCGGGAATTGATCCCAGGACCCCAACTAATGGGGATAGGAGGTCCTTCACAAGCATATGTTACCAAAGAGGCTTGCAAATGGAAGGACCCAGATGGCACTACGGGCCTTATTAGACCCCTAGAGGCCGATGTGACAACCAACCTACTAGGAAGAGATAGTCCTGAAGCCCTAGATGTAGTTGTTGCCAGCAACACTGAAGGAGAATGCATTGAAACAGGAGTATGAGAGGTACCTCTGCCGAAGTCACCCCCAATCCTAAAGGCCACTGTTAAATATGAAACTCCCTGCCTAGAATGGCTCTCTTATGGGCCAGTTTGGGTTGAACAGTGGCCTTTACCAAGGGAGAAACTTGAAATCCTAAATCAGCTACTAACAGAACAACTTCAGTTTAGCCATATCCACCTTCTCAAAGCTCATGGAATACTCCTGTGCTTGTAATTAAGATCTCAGGAGGATGGAGATTACTACAAGACCTTACGGCCATTACCAAGGCAATGCTCATTTGGGGTGCCCCTCAAAGGAGACTGCCCCTTGCTTCAGCCATCCCAGCCAATACACCCCTCTTTGCTATTGATATCAAAGATTGCTTCTTTTCCATCCCTCTGCACCCTTGGGACCAATAGTGCTTTGCCTTCATCATTCCCTCTGTCAATAATTCAGGACCTTCCAAGAGGTGGTCACTACAACATTAAGACCTGGTTTAAACCAAAGCCTTAACATCTATCATTACATGGATTATATTCTTGTTTGGAAAGATTCTTCCACCTCTCCAACTGAGGCAGGCTTTAAAATCACCCCAAATAAAGTCCAACTAATCCCTTACTTCTGCTGGGCCCCTAAAGCCCACCTGCTCCTTCCCCCAAAAGCTCACAGTAGCCTCGCTCCAGAGCTTTCTGGGAAACCTCAACTGGCTTCGGCCATGGCTCCATCCCTACCAGTGATTTTCAGCCCCTATTTGATATGTTAAAGGTCAACAAGGACCCATTTCCCCCCCCCCCCGTTCCCTAAGCCCAGAAGCAAACAAAGCAGGCTAATATGCCATATGCTATCCACTTTTGCCATCATAGGCATCGCTCACCAAATAAAAACTGATAATGGCTTTTATCAGCTCCTCATTCAAAACATTCTGTGTGCAATGGAGGATCACACATCACACAGGAATTCCACAATCCTTAGGGCCAAGGAATAATAGAAAGGACACATCAGACACTTAAGAACCAACTTAAAAAACAACAGACCAAGCCGGGCGTGGTGGCGCACGCCTTTAATCCCAGCACTCGGGAGGCAGAGGCAGGAGGATTGCCATGAGTTCAAGGCCACCCTGAGACTACATAGTTAATTCCAGGTCAGCCTGGGCCAGAGTGAGACCCTACTTCGAAAAACCAAAACCAAACAAACCAAAAAAAAACCCAATAACTATCCACCAAACCTCCAACTGGCCATGGCACTGGCTACTCTAACTATTTTCAACATATACAAAAATTCCCAACATCCCCCCCCCTGTTGCCCTTCACTGGAATACACCAAAAATCGCCCCCATCCTTGTACGATGGCAAGACCCCCTAGATGGAAAATGGAGAGGGCCAGACCCCCTCCTCACAACAGGGAGAGGATTTTGCTTGTGTCTTTCCACAGGACCAACCCAAACCTATTTGGATACTGGCCAGAAATGTCCAATTCAATCCCACCGACCAAAGAAATGGCTCATCTGACACTGAAAGGGAAGTGTCCCCCTCACTGGTGTCATGGGAAACAGGAAAGGAAGGCCCTCTAGGAGAAAAACATGCCGACCTGGGGCCAAATTAAGGCCCTGTGCCAAGGAGGAGTCACGCTGGTACGAAATTCACAACAGCCTCTATCACTGAGACTCTGTTTATATCCTTACTTGCTATCCTGACCTTAAAAGTAGCACAGGCTCAACAAGCATATTAGGCTTATGTACCTGACCCTGCACCCCTAGCTAGGGCTGCTCTTTGGGAAGAACCCCTACCTAAGATATTTTTCCAATGCTTCCCTTACCACTGCCAATTATGACCCAGAATTCCTGCAGGAAGTGGCTAAACCAATTAACATCACAGCAGAGCTGCCTATCTGCTTTTCAAGTGATAGGTATCATGAGGGATGTTATATAATGTACACAAACCACCCATTCATTACAGATGGAAAATACCAAAATAAATATAACATGATTACAATTGGGTCTCCGGGAAGGTAAACAATCAGAGGTACCTCCCAAGGGCGACCTCAACCAGAATTATGGGAAATAGCGGTTATCATAAAAGAAAATCATCTGAAGTTTCGGACGTGTCTGCCCCTCCCTTACCTTTTCGTAGCTGGGTCTGGGTATGTGAATCACCAGAGTGGAATTTGCTATCTTAGTTGTACCCAATGTATTATCACCAATTGTATCAATTCTAAAGGAGGCACTGCTGCAGACTACTCCTCCAATGTAGTCTTCATTGTCATGTAGCCTCCTTACTTAATTATGCCAGTCACAATGACTGAGCCCTGGTACTCCAGCTTCGGAGCTCAAATGTTCCAGCAGCTCAACAGATTGATGACAAGAAAAAGAAGATTCATAGAATGGCTAATTGTGGGGATCATTGCTACAATCACCATCATCGCCTCTTCCACCGCAGCAGCAGTATCTCTAGCACAATCAATGAAGACAGCTGATCATGTTAATGGACTAGCTAAAAATGTATCTCAAGCCCTTTCGTCACAGATAGATATTGATAAAAAGGTGTTAGTTCAGTTAGATGCTCTAGAGGATGATGTTGTGTATCTAGGAAGATGGGTTGCCAATCTGGCTACTCAAATGCGGTTGGTCTGTCCTGCAAATTGTCAATTCATATGTGTTACTCCTCTACCCTACAATGGGACTGCTACTGAATGGTGGAGAATTGAAAAATCATATTCGGGGTATTTGAAATCATGATAATCTCAGCATAGATTTACAAAGTTTACAAAAGGAAATATCTGTTATTTAGCACAGTCACTTGTCTTTTGGTGAGCCTGCTAAGGCAGCTAAAGGATTTTTTGATGCCTTACAGAGCACATTACAAAAATTATCTCCCAAACAGTTTCTTTCTCAGCTTTTCATTTGGCTACTATTGGTGTCAGGCACCCTGCTACTACTATTAGGCATAATTCCCTGTATATGTAAGTTAGGGCTCAAACAGCATAGACAATCATGACCAATCGGATCCTTATTCACCATCCAGCTTTAACTGGACCCTCAGTAAGCCACAAAAAGCCTATCCAAGATGACACTGCCCCGTTTTAAAAACAAAGGGGGAGTTGTCGGGCATTGCTAAACATGGGCTGGAACTGTGAGGAAGCTGGCCTGGGCTATTGAACATGGCTGGGGGGCTTGGGCCATGGAGGTTGCAGCACGCCTTATCTTCGGTAACCCACTGTGATGCTGGGGCTGGCCGCTCCATAGCAGGCCTTACCCCCACCCAGAGGCTCCTATGGAAACAGGACTGATGGGCCGACCCCCCTCCCAGAGCACCTGAACATTCTGATAGCCCTAAGGTTCTGCTTTCCCCACAGTCCCGCGATCTTGTGGCCAGCTGCCCAAGAGACCCTTATATGGTAGTAAACAGTCTCCCTGCAGCTGCAGCCGTCCGATATGTGACTCAAGTCAGTAGCTTTCCTGCCACTTCTGCTCTCTCCCTCGCAACTTCTCCCTCACTTCTGCTTTCCAACACCAGCCAATTAAATCATGACCCATGAACCTATTATCCAATCACCTTGTGATCTGTGCATGCCTTCTCAACCTTTCCCAAGTGTTTATAAACCCACTCCCCTTCTGAATAAATGAGTGCTGTCCATCAGATGGTCTCCCGGGTGGTTCAGGGCCCACTACATTCACCAGCTCCAAGACCCTGCTCCCCCCAGCTCCTCCTGGGCCCGGGACATCAGTGGCCAATGACCCTGGGAGTAGCGAGGACCATCAGAGTCCAGGTTGACGGGAATGCCTGTGTCTGTTGATGGCTTCGGAGAGCTGCTGCTCTCAGCTTGTTGTGTTCACCAGGCCTTTGTAACACCCAGAAACCTGAAGTCCAGTGCCTTTAACTGCCCCAGAACTTCTTGACTGCCTCATTTATTCTACACTTAGCCTCTCTCCATCCTGCCTTCCCCAGTTCCCCCCTTCCACACTGTAGTTTATCTCACTTCTTCTAAGGCCCATTTCTTCCACTCAGTTTTGAATCAAGACATGGGCATTCAGGAGGCTGGTAGTCTTGGTCCTGGTGGAACAGAGGGAGCTACTTCTTTGGGAAGAGTCCTCTCCCATGCAGATGGCCTAGACCTTTCATCCCAAAGAGGATGCTAAAATGACATGAACTATTAGCTCACTGGAGAAAATCCATCCATGTGGGGCAAGATTGGTCTTGAAAATGTGTTTGGTTTAGCTGGAGTGAAGGTAAAGGCTAGCCAGGTATGACAAATACTTCAAAGGGAATGCAGTGTAATAATTAGGTAAGTTCATTGCCTGCTCAAGTATTTGACACTGTGAACACTAACTTTTAATTGGAAATTTGCGTTTTGCCTCTGCTGGAGATGGTAATTGGGCGAAGGCTTCTGTTCTGGTCAGTTTCTAATGGCTATTTTCTTTCCTCAGTAATCATGATAATAGGCTTCCGACCCTGCTGTTCGGGTCTGTTCTTTCGTGTCAAGTTCGCGGAGGCAGCTAACAGTTTCTTCTACACTCTGCTATTTGCAATCAGCTGTTTGCAACAGGCATCAGACTCCTGATGGGTGACTGCAGAGTGGCATCTGTGCTCCCCAACTTCATTCTAATCAGCCTGTTACCTTTATGCCAGGCAGTGCTTAGCACGCAGTTGTAGCTGTCAGAGGATGTTTCCTCATCCTCCTCACTTCCTGTCTACCACTACCTCAGTCTCAGTTTGTAGGGAAAGTGAACAAATTTCGAGGTGGGAGAAATGAGGCTCAGATGTTTTATATAATGAAGAAATAATGTTAAGGCAGACAAAACCATCAAATTTGACATATATCTATCTCTAGAAAGAGCTATGCTAATGTTATGAAATAGCTTGGTTTGTAAATTTCTGTAAGTTTTCAATTCCCTTTTCTCTGCCCTTGTAGCCAGAGCTTCTTTTGCAACTAGAATTTCTCTTGCCTCTTTTACCCTTTTTAGAAAGCTAGTGGGAGCTTGTTCTTCCCATTTTGTGGTCTCATGATGTGTATGTAGGTGGATTTCAGGAGCAGTGGTGCTTGAGGAACAAGTTGATCTGTTTTTGTCAGTTCTAGGCAGCTTTCCTTGTTTAATAGCCTCTACAGTCAGAGCTGGGTTTAGTGAGTGGCTTTGAGCTAGTTGGGTTGAATGAGTCATCACAACAGACCCTTCACTAAAGAGACCCTTCACCCTTTGATAAAGACTGTTAGGTGAATGTTGGACATGTGGGTTTATTTAAACATTGAGGTTAGTTTTCCATCTGTACCTCCAATCCAGTCTCAGGAAACCACAGTCAAACCAAAATTCTTCCATTCAGAAACTATGGCAGGCACTCTGCTAAGAAAATTTTCTGTGAATGTAATTTGTTTTCTGTTTTGGGTTTTTGTCTCAATCCTCATTTATGACAGGAGAAGTTTTAGACTAGTTTAAGAGTGTCTTTTAAACGTCTGGGATTCACATGGAAGTAAAGGAGCCAGAGGTGGTGATAACAAGTGCTTATTGATTGATTCTTAATTTAGAAACCATAGTTACACTGTTCAGCTTCCTAGCTGAACTTGAATGTAACATAGATTTTGCATCTGGGAGATTTACTATCAACCCCAGAGCTTCCATGAAACAGCAGGATATTTTTTCCCATGTAACTATAAACACTTGTCTCTTATTTTAGGGGAGTAATACTTTAGTGCTCTGTATTAGCTGAAGTATAGAATTCTAATAAAAACTACTGGCTTGGATAATCCAAAAGAAAATCTAATAGCTATTTAGTAGTAAATGTAGTGTTTTTTTTTTTGTTTGTTTGTTTTTTGTTCCTTTTCTTTAAGTATTCTGCCAAAATTTGGGATTTTTTGCTTTGTTTCTGGCTGGCTGTGTGTTTGAGGGGCTAGAGTAATGGCTCAGCGGTTAGAAGTACTTGCTTGCAAAGCTTAATAGCCTGAATCTGATTCCCCGGTACTCATATAAAGCCAAATGCTCAAAGTGGTGCATGTATCTGGAGTCCGTTTGCATAGCAGGAGACCTGGCACACATTTGCACATGTGCTCATACACACACTGTCTCTCTCTCAAATAAATATTTTTTTTTTTGAAAAGTAAAGATCCTCACATGTAGAAGCCTACATGTGATTAGTTGGCTTGATTTATTGTCAACAGAAGAAAACCTATATTTGTTCTTCTGGGGTTTATGAGTAGTATTCCTCATGTGTTTGCTTGGTTCTGTGGGTTAAGTCTAATTCAGTGCCCTGAAACCAAGAGATGCTGAACTAGAAGGAAATTTTTACTTTAATTCTTCACAGACAAAGCAGTTCAATCAGATATTTATATGGTACTTGATATTTGTCATAAGGGATTCAAATCATTAATATGTTGTACACAAAATTCAAGAGGTCCCTCAATACTGAGCTTATTTTTTTTTTTTACAGATTTTACATTTTTACTATATTTATTTATTTGAGAGACAGAGAGTATGGGTATGTCAGGGCCTCCTGCCATTGCAGATGGACTCCAGAACATGCACTACTCCCTGCATCTGGCTTTATGTGGTACTGGGGGATTGAATCCAGGCCAACAGGCTTTGTAAACAAGCTCCTTTAACCATCTCCCCAGCCCAATACCCAGCTTTTGAGATCTGGATCTCCTACATCATAGCTGTGTGATCATGGACAATTACATCTCTGACTTTTGTAGTTGTTGTTTAAATAGAGAGTTCAGACTCTTAGGGTGGTTCAGGGGGATCAACTGAGAAGTTGTATCCAAGTGTCTTATATAGATGCCATTCATTTAAACACTTCCTGGCCTCCCACTGTGTGCGGAGTGGAGCCCAGGGCTGTTTAAGCAAAGACAAGACATTCTACAGATTCTGGTGTTGAGAGGCCACTCAGTGGGAATTTGAGGAAGACAGAACCTCACCACAGCAGTGCTTTGGAAAGGCTTCCTGAGTGATTATGAAACAAGGTGGAGGTACTTCTTGAGCTGATAACATCTGAGACCCTGCTCAGGGGATGGCCAGTGGAAGCTTTGTTTTAGAGAGAGGTAATGGGCTGCAGAGATGGCTTAGAGGTTAAGGAACTTGCCTGCGAAGCCAAAGGACCCAGATTCAATTCTCCAGGACCCATGTAAGCCAGATGCACAAGGTGGTGCATATGTCTGGAGTTCACTGCAAGTGGTTAGAGGCCCTAGCGTGCCCATTCATTCTCTTTCAAATAAAAATACTTGAAAAAAATCTTAGAGAGGTAATGATGAGGATAATGACTCATGTGTGCATGAAAATATTGGGAAGTAAAAATGATAGCTCTTAAAAAGCCGGGCGTGGTGGTGCACGCCTTTAATCCCAGCACTAGGGAAGCAGAGGTAGGAGGATCACCATGAGTTCGAGGCCACCCTGAGACTACATAATGAATTCCAGGTCAGCCTGAGTTAGGGTGAGACCCTAACTCGAAAAATAAAAAAAATAAAAAAATAAAAAAGTAGCTCTTTAGGGAAACAGAAAGAGAAGGAAAATGGGCTGTGTGAGTGAAGTCCTTTTGGCCCAGAGGCTTACTGGTGAAAGTTTTCTAACAGATAGTGCTAGAACTGAGGCCAGAGCTGGGAAGGCCAGAGGTGGCATTGGTGACTCAGGAGAATGGCTCTCTCCCTTGCTGTAGGCTTTGGGGACTAGGCCCAGTGGATGAGCAGGATGGAGGGCAGGATGGTCTTGAGGTGCTGAAGGGTCTAAGGACCCCTGTCATACTCCGGGCCTTTGTCAAAGACAAGGGGAGCCACAGCATGAGAAACCTGGGTGCCTATAACCCCAGTTCACTTTCCTGAACATTTATGAGCCAGCACAAGGGAGGACACTGGCCGCTGATGTGTTTAGCAGCAGGCATCAAAGATCGTTGGACTCATTAGCTGGATACATACCTACCTTCTGCTGTTCAGGCTTAGACGCCTTGCTCACCAGCTGAGAGCTGCAAGTGAACCCAGATGTCCCGACCTGGTGCTCAATTTGTTGTTGAATTTAAGGAGATGTTTTAAATCAGTGCATTTTCTATAAAGACAAGGCCATAGGCCCCCATTATGTCATGCAATCGTGAATTCTCTGCTCCTACAGGTCATAGACCCTCAGCAGAGCTCAGTCATCCTTTCTAAGCTCTGTAAAATGTAGCATTACCATGTGGCTTTGAAGAGAAAACAAGTGAAAGTACCCTGCAAGTGGGACTGGTATAATTTCTTAATAAGCCTGTTGATCTGTCACAATGTCCACAGGGCCCAATTGTCAGCCAAATAATCCTGATAAATACAGCCCTTGAACCAACTCCCAAGGAACATGTGCATAAAAGGAGACAGACAAGGCTTAAATGCATTTGGTTTTATCTCTTGGCAGGGTTGCTTGGCAGGCTGTGGCGGGGGTGGCATGAAGGAGAGTGAGTCAAGATTGGCAGAAATGTAAGAAGCATATGCGGTGGTGTTCTTCTGTTTTAATCTTTGTGGTGACAGCAAAGTTTTAACTTGCTTGAGGCAGTGGTTGGAAGTAGGGGGAGGAAAGGAACCCACATATAAGACCTGGATTTGAACTTCAGTGGTGAACATGGACAGATTAATCTCTCTGCACTTTGTTTTATCATAGACAAAACGGGATATCTTGGTATGAAGAGGAGTGAGTGGCTTAGTAAAGTGCTTGCTATGCAAGCGTGAAGACCTGAGTTCAGATCCCCAGCTGGGTGCAGTGACATGCACCTAGTGTTGGGGTAACAGGGATAGACGGATCCTGTTGGCTAGATAGTCTAGCCAAATTGGGGAGCTCCGGGTTCAATGAGCTAGCCTGCATCAAAAAATAAGATGGCGGGCCGGGAAGATGGCTTAGCAGTTAAGGCATTTGAATATAAAGCCAAAGAACTCAGGTTCAGTTCCCCAGGACCCAGGCGCACAAGGTGGCATATGCATCTGGAGTTCGTTTGAAGTGGCTAGAGGCCTTGGCATGCCCATTCTCTTTCTTCTCTCTCTCTCTCTCTCTCTCTCTGTGCCCATCTCTCTCCCAAATAAATAAAGAAGATGGAGAGTGCTTGAGGAAGAAACCTGGTGTTGACCTCTGGCTTCCACAAGCATGCACACACATTCACCTACATTCATGCAAATACACACGTACACACTCACACTTCACACACTGAAGAAGTAAAGGGCCATTGTGAAATTAAGCATCTGTGGGTCGTCTGGAGGGGAGGAGAGGCTCAGTGGATAAAGCACTTGCTGTGCAAGCATGAAGACTGGGGTTGAGATCCCTAGTCCCCATGGAAGTGCCAGGTGGATGTGGCATCTGGCCTGTAATCCTAGGATTCAGGAAGCAGAGACCAAGGGTCCCTGAGGCAAGCTGCCCAGCAAGACTAGCTGCATCAATAAGCCCTGGGTTCAAGTAACAGACTTTGCCTCAGTATCTTGAGAAAGATACGTGATGTCAATCTCGGCCTCCCTGGCACATGAGCACACATGTTCATATGCACCCACCAACACACATGCACATATGCACACATACTAACACACACACACACACACACACACACACACACACACACACAGAGTCTGTGGTGAGTCGGGCATGGTGCATGCGCCTTTATCCAGCTCTCAGGTTGCTGAGGTAGGAGGAGTGCCATGAGTTTGACGTTAGTCTGGGCTACAGAGTGAGTTCCAGGTTACTCTGGGCAAAAATGAGACTTGCTTCAAAAAATAAAAAGTTTGGGGCTGGAGAGATGGCTTAGCAGTTCAGGTGCTTGCCTGCAAAGCCAAAGGACCCAGGTTTGATTTCCCAGGACCTACATAAGCCAGATGCACAAGGTGGTGCATGCGTCTGGAGTTTATTTGCAGTGGCTAGATGCCCTGGCACACCCTCTCTCTCTCTCTCTCTCTTTTTCTCTCCCCCCACCTCTTTCTCTCTCTGCCTCTTTCTCTCAAATAAATAAAAATAAAAATATTTTTTAAAAAGTCTGTGGATACATTCAGTTTTTTTTTTTGTTTTGTTTTTTTTTTTGTTTTTTCGAGGTAGGGTCTCACTCTGGCTCAGGCTGACCTGGAATTAACTATGTAGTCTCAGGGTGGCCTCGAACTCATGGAGATCCTCCTACCTCTGCCTCCCGAGTGCTGGGATTAAAGGCATGCGCCATCACGCCCGGCTTTTACACTCAGTTTTTATTGAAGATTTCTTATTAGTATCTCTACAAATGTCTAATGTATTACCAGCTTGATGCTTAAAATTCTTTATTTGCTTAAACAGTTTTTTCACAGCCATATGTTTCTGGGGCCTTGATGGGGCATCCTAGAACCAAACCCTCAAAACATGAATGGCTGACTGCACTGCTTATTCCCTTACACTTAAAGGTGAGGGTAGGTGAGAAAGCAGCTTTCTTTACACACACACACACACACACACACACACACACACACACACACTTATGGTTGGAACTTTGACATACGAACATGCTGCAAATTGGTCATGTTCCCATTGGGTTATCTTATGTTTTCCCCTGCCCCCACTTCACTGAGCGTCCTCCTCAGTGGAGTTACTGGTAGTCACTGTGGGGTCATGAATGCACCAGTCAGTCTCTGTGGGAGGGATGATGCCTCAGCCACCCTGTGGCTCTTAATTTTTTCCCATCCCCTCTCTTGCAATGTTCCCTGAGCCATGAAGGTGTGTTAGGAACCTCAGATTTTCCGCTTAGGTGAGTTTTGAGACTCCTTGGTGTCTGCTACCATCTCCCTGGTGCAGTTTCTCAGGCTAGCAGTGAGACAGCACTCCTATTTAATCTGCCACTTTTCTATAATATTTCTTGGGCACTGACAGGATATAGATGACTCGTTTCTTGCTAGGCACTTGGCTTTCTTTTCTTCAAAGTTTTGTCTGTCTGGGTTGTGTTTGTTTGTTTGTTTGTTTGTTTTTTTGATGTAGAGTCTTGCTCTAGCCCAGGGTGACCAGAAACTCGCTCTGTAGTCTCAGGCTGACCTTGAACTCACAGCAATCCTTGGTCTCTTGAGTGCTGGGATTAAAGGAATGCACCACCACACCTGGCTTTTTTAATAGTTTTGATGGGTCTTGGTCTCTCCAGTATTGGCCAACATCTGTAGTAAGCAGATTCTCTAATCAAGACTGAGAGCAGCATGGATCAAAGGGGATAAACACAAACATTTAGAAGACTTTCTTGACAGATATACATACCCTCTCCTTTTAGCCAAAGAACAGTGGAAGCTTCCCTCTAGGGTATATGACCTGAGCTGCAGGCTTCTGACATGGATCTCAGTACCAAGCATGAATTTCCTTCCACTGAATGGGTCTCATATCCAGGTAGAGAGCAATTGATTGCCTTCAGAACCAATGTGCCACTATGGCATCAAAGGGAACCTCTTACCTGGCTGGTTGATTTTGTAGCTTGCAGGATTCACTGCTTGTTCACCTGCTGGTGACTTTTATTCCCCAGCACTACGAGAGCGAGGCAGCAGGGAGCTGGCTTCCATCTCAGTTCCAGTTTGATCTCCCAATGTCCCGAGACTGCAGCCTGTTGTATCTTCAGCAATAGGGTCTTACCATTTTGTTCTGGCGGGTAACAAGTGTTTTGGCAGTGGCCCGCATTGTTTGGAGGGGGGAGCTCATGGATCTCCCTAACCAACAGCTCACTGAGGGGAGTAATCCACTCTGACACTGAAATTTACCAGCAGAGTCTATGGTTTTATGACATAGCTTTCTTCACCCCCACAGCGTGCTTCTGTCCAATCTCTCTCTCTCTCTCTCTCTCTCTCATCGTATCATTTAATTAGCTAACAAAGAGGTAGGTTTCTATAGTACTAATCCATGCCATTTTAACAAAGTGGATTTCTTTAAACTATTGAGATGGAGGAGAAAATAACAACCAAATTAATAATCAGCACAACCACCAGATAGCTGGTCATCAAGTTATAATAGTTTTGTTGTTGTTATTATTGTTTTGTTTTTTGTTTTGTTTTTCGATGTAGGGTCTTGCTCTAGCTCAGGCTGACCTGGAATTCACTCTGTAGTCTCAGGGTAGCCTCGAACTCTCCGCAATCCTCCTACCTTTGCCTCCTGAGTGCTGGGATTAAAGGTGTGTACCACCACGCCCGGCTAAGGGTTATAATAGTTTTAAGTATGTATAATTAGTTTTAAATAACTTACAATTATAAAAGACATGGTTTAATAGCTCCTTTCGCCTCTGAGTTTTTGGTTAATGGGAGTTGGTGGCTGTGGTCTTGAGGTGGTAGCTCTGAAATAGCACCTTGCACATTTACCATCCATCACCTGAGCACCCATAGGAGCCTTGCTTCCTGTTGATGCAGCGATGTCTTTGGAAATCTTGATTGTTGGCAGGTTTGTCTCTGGAACTTTGCTGGAAGGATGGCAGACTATAATGCTGTAGGATGATTTTCTATTATATGCATATTTCTTCAGCTCACTACTTAACCACTTGCACCCTCCATTCCTGCTAAGGTGACTCTTCAGATGCTGCTGTTTTTGTTCTTGTGGTTTTCATCTTGTCTGAGCACCTTCAAGCCTTGACTGCCTTCTCCTGTTCTCAGTCCTGGAACATTTACTTGCACTGTATAGGACGATGCTTAAACTGCTCTGTCTTCAGTTTGGTTTATAAAAGTCCTCCCAGGTAGGACCAGCTTGCATTATGAAACCTTCATTCACTTTTGCCTTACACAGGGCTAGAGAAACAGTCACATTTAGATGTGTCATCTGGAGTTGAACAGACACGAGTTTAGATTCCTGACCTGCCACTTGCCAGCTGTGTGACTTCTGGGCAAATTACTTCATTTCTTGGAGCCACCTTTTTGATTTACAAAGTAGCAGTGATGTTTTATAATAATATATAATAGCAATATAACAAGAGCTCAGTAAATGTTAATCATTGTTGCCACTCAACAATGGCTTACTAAGCACCTGCACGTCTGACCCTGTACTGGGTCCTGGATGCTGGGAACTGGTGTAGAATCAGCAGAGACAGCCATACCTGTGCCTGTGTTACACACTTGGGAACTGGTGTAGAACCAGCAGAGACAGCCATGCCTGTGTTTGTGTTACACACTTGGGAACTAGTATAGAACCAGCAGAGACAGCCATACCTGTGCCTGTGTTACACACTTGGGAACTAGTGTAGAATCAGAAGAGACAGCCATACCTGTGCCTGTGTTACACACTTGGGAACTAGTGTAGAATCAGCAGAGACAGCCATGCCTGTGTCTGTGTTGCACACTTGGGAACTAGTGTAGAATCAGCAGAGACAGCCATGCCTGTATCTGTGTTACACACTTGGGAACTGGTGTAGAATCAGCAGAGACAGCCATGCCTGTGTCTGTGTTACACACTTGGGAACTGGTGTAGAACCAGCAGAGACAGCCATACCTGTGTCTGTGTTACACACTTGAGAACTGGTGTAGAACCAGCAGAGACAGCCATGCCTGTGTCTGTGTTACACACTTGGGAACTGGTGTAGAACCAGCAGAGACAGCCATGCCTATGTCTGTGTTACACACTTGGGAACTAGTGATGAATCAGCAGAGATAGCCATGTCTGTGCTTGTGTTATGCACTTGTGCTTCATGAAGCTTTTAGTGTGCAATTATGAATACAATCAGTACTCAGAAAGAGAGAAGTAACCACGAGAGAATAATGGACAGAGCTCTTTTTATCAGGACACAAGGAAGCCGATACTGAAGCTGATAGAATTTCACCGGGAGGAGTTTCCCAGGCAGAGAGAACAGCATGTTCATGAGGAAGAGTGTGGCGTTCTCAGGATCTGGAAGAAGGCCAGTGTGCTTGTAGCAGTGAGGGCGTGTCCTCACACCATGGATACACAGCCACCTCTGTGGTCCTGGCACCTTGCTCAGCTGGCCATCGATGCATTTCTTGCTCACTCTCTCTTCTTTGAGATGGAACTAGGAAATAACAATGAGATGAAAATCAGTTTGAAATGTAGTTCATTTATTGGGTATGCTTAGAAATGGATTGCTTCATGGAAGTGAATTTTTAAAAAACCAAGCCTACCCTTGCCAGTGCCAGAGATTTTTGTTGTTGAACATTTTTTTTCCTTTTTTTTTTTTTTTTTTTTTTATTTATTTATTTATTTGAGAGGGAAAGAGGCAAAGAGAGAGAGAGGGAGGGAGAGAGAATACTTATGTGGGTACTGGGGAATTGAACCTGGGTCCTTTGGCTTTGCAGCAAACGCCTTAACCAGTAAGCCATCTCTCCACCACACCCAGCTCTGTTTTCTAAATGAAAACTTCCTAAAACATTTTTTTTTGGCCTTAGCCTACAGTATGATCCTTGATCATTAAGAAGTGATTGAAGCCAGGCGTGGTGGCGCATGCCTTTAATCCCAGCACTCGGGAGGCAAAGGTAGGAGGATCATGGTGAGTTCAAGGTCACCCTGAGACTACATGGTGAATTCCAGGTCAGCCTGAGCTAGAGTGAGACCCTACCTCAAAATAAATAAATAACCCCCCCCAAAATAAAATAAAATAAAATAAAATAAAATAAAATAAAATAAAATAAAATAAAATAAAATAAAAGAAGTGATTGAATCAAGTAGTGCCATTGCTTAGCTTAGTTGACTTAATTTAATATGGCCTGGCATTTAATGTCCATGGAAATATTCACAGATCTGGGGCTGTTTTCTCCCATTTTCTTGGTCTGTCTGTCTGCCTTCCTTCCTTCCTTTCTAACATGTTTATTTATTTGCAGAAGGAGAGAAAGACAGAAAGAATGAACACTGCACACAGTCCAGACACACGTACCACACTGTGCATCTGGCTTTATATGGGAACTGGGGAATCAAACCCAAGCTGGCACTTTGCAAGCAAGTGCCTTTAACTGCTGAGTCATCTCCCCAGCCCTGTTTTCTCCCACTTTCAATAGCCTGTCTTTAGGGTTAGTGCCACTGTCTGTTGCTTGAGTTTCCTGGGTTTGTTGTTTTGATTTTGCAGAAACCACTGTGCTTGCAAAATACGGTTCCTTCTTGCTGCTGCCTGTCTAGCTCCACCATCTCCCCAAAGTGATTTGTTCATCCATAGTTCTAGAAGCACATCTTGGTAAATTGAATTAGAATGATGGTGTGCAGGTTTCTCACCGAGACCAAATGCCTAGTGTCTCTGTGCAGGCGTGGTGCTCCATCAGAGGTCTGCCAGGCCCCCATTCCCCGAGTGTCCTGTATGGGAGTATCTCATAATGGAGGTTGTTCTTACAGCACAGGCATGGGGAACAGGGAGCTGGGGTATTAGTTTTTAAAAGCAGGTTTGTAGCAGTAGAAAAGCAAACTGCGTTGCTAAAGTATTGCTGAGTCATAGAATTGTAAAGCTTAGAGGAACTGGAAACCTTGTCGGTCTAGTACCACCCCACCCC
The DNA here is from genome assembly GCA_036365145.1 of Orientallactaga sibirica. Classification (NCBI taxonomy): domain Eukaryota; kingdom Metazoa; phylum Chordata; class Mammalia; order Rodentia; family Dipodidae; genus Orientallactaga; species Orientallactaga sibirica. The sequence goes on from JAEOAD010000025.1 coordinate 13,696,013, forward strand.
CTTTGGTAATATTAGGCCACACGGCCCAAGTTCACACAGCTCTTGGCAGAGCTGAAAATAAATTCAGGCTGCCTGGTTATTAGCTCAGGGTTGTCCATATCGTCCAGCCTCTCAGAGAACTCTGAATAATTGAATCAATTTTGAAAACTTGTACTTTTTTAATGTTTGGCTTTTTCATGTCTAAGAATAGCTTCCATGAGAACTGGAACATTTGTGATCTTATTTTTGGCTCCTGTTCTATGATCCTAGCGGTGCCTTATTCAACAGAACTATATTCTGTTAAGATTGTCTTCCTGCCTGTAAAAGCATCACCCATGTTGTGTTCCAGACTTTTCCTGCACGTCATATCTCCCTCCTGTCCTTGTGTCCTCTACTTGGAGTTTGGAAGCCTAGTCCTGGATTCCTGGGCTTCACTGGAATCCTCTGCATGTATTTCACTGGGTTCTTATTTCTGTGCATAAAACAATCATTTACTTCGACCCCTGAGGAAATAGATTCCCAAGAGAGAATGGTTTATGCCTTCTTTCCCTACCTGGATGTTCTTTTGTCGTCCCCTTCCCCACCCTGTGCTAGGCTGCCTTCTGTAGATTGTCTACGAGCATAGTTAAGCCCTCATGTTTGCCCTTCTGCGTGACAGAGTCTCTTTACAGCCGTGAGCTGCACAAGCCCAGAGCCTCAGTTGTCACTGCTTTCCCCCAGGCTCCTGAATAGAATCTAGCTCATGGTGGGCATACAGGGTGCGGCCAGCACCTTTAACCAAATTTAAATCGAAAATATTCAGAAAACAAATTATAGGGCTCTGAAGATGGATCAGTTGATAAAGGCACTTGCTTGCAAATCTGCTGACCCAGGTTCAATTCCCCAGTATTCATATAATATTCATATAAAGCCAGGTATACAAAGTGGTACATGTGTCTGGAGTTTTGCAGTGGTAGGAGGCCCTGGCACACCCATACATGCTCTCTCTCTCAAATAAATAAATTAATTAAATTAAATAAAGTATATAGGAGCTGGGTATGGTGGCTCACACCTTTAATCCCAAAACACAGAAAGTCGAGGTAGAAGGATCACCATGAGTTTGAGGCCAGTCTGGAGCTACAGAGTGAGTTCCTGGTCAGCTTGGACTAGAGTGAGACCTTGCCTTAAAAAAAAGAAAAGAAAAGTATAGAGGATAATGTGTATGGGTTATGTGCAAATATATGTCCTTGAACAGAAGGGACTTGAACATCATAGACCGTAGTATCCACAGCAGTTCAGGAACTCATCCCGCACTGATATGGAGGGCATTTTCTTGAAAGAAGGCAAGCTTATGCTACGCCGTCATTGGGTTCCCTCCCTCCTTTGCTGTCCTGGTTGTTAGGTGGAAGGGCCTGCTGTAGGGCTGTCCGCTACCTGCCCCCTCACTGTGGGAGGGTGGGCTAGTGTCAGGTGGGCCAGTGCTGGTTCCTTCAATATTTGATTCCTAATCAAGTTGTAAAGCTAGATAGGCACAAGTTTCTCAGTTTTTTTTTTGTTTTGTTTTCCAAGCTACATGACTCTTGGCTAACTTGAAGTTCTTCAAGCTTATAAATAGTAACAGTGATTTAATTAGACTTCTGCTCTGATTAGATGTGAAGATGAAGTTATTTTTGTGAGGAATGTTTTATGTTGTGGCCTTTCTTAATTTCTAGGTAGAAGTAGGACTTGGCTATACGGCAGCAGAAGTGGACACTGCGTTACTGCATGCAGTCTAATGTGCTCAGATGGCAGGAAGCATGTGGGCGGGTGAGCTTGCGTCATCAGTTCTCAGGTAGACATCTTCAGAGAAGGGAGTACAAGCTGTTCCCAGCTTTCTAACATGGTTTCCTGAAGATCTGCTTACCAGTCAGACTAGACTGTCACTATACCTGCCAGCCAGCGACTCCCTGCTGTGTAGCACGCCCTTAGTGGGTGCAGTAGATGGCTGTTAGTACCACCGGGGGTGTTAGAACATGTTCAACAGGTGATGGACAAAAAGTTGTGAAAGTAGCTGGGTGTGGTGGCACACACCGTGGATCCCGGCACTTGGGAGGTAGAGATGGGAGGATCGCTGTGAGTTTAAGGCTAGCCTGAGACTACAGAGTGAGATCCAGGTCAGCCTGGGCTAGAGTGAGATCTCAAGAAACCAGCAACAACCAAAAGAAAGCTGTGAAAGTGACTCTGAAAGGGTAGGTCAAGTGTCAGTGAAGAATGAGGTTAGGGTGTGATGTTAAAGAATCTGCCTTCAGTTAAGACACCCTGTGGTGGCTCAGTGTGGGAAGGCCTCTTTGACCTGTCCTGTAGCCTTGTGCATTTGTGTGCTAGCCAGTATCATATAAATAGGAATAAACTGACATGGTGTATGTATATTTTCTTCTATAACCATTTCATATGAACTTGTTTCATAGTTTTTGGGGGGTTGTTAGTTTGTTTGTTTGTAGGTTAGGGTCTCACTCTAGCCCAGGCAGACCTGGAATTCACTCTGTAGTTCCAGCCTGGTCTTGAACTCACAATGATCCTGCTACCTCTACCTCCCTAGTGCTGGGATCAAAGACATGTGCCACCACACCCGACCACCTCATTTTTTTTCAAACTCAGTTTTATTTTTTTAAAAAGTAATTCCTGGGCTGGAGAGATGGCTTAGTAGTTAAGGTGCTTGCCTGTGAAGCCTAAGGACCCATGTTCAACTCTCCAGGTCCTGTGTAAGCCAGATGCACAAAGGTGAGGCAAGTGCAAGGTTGCACATGCCCACTAAGTGGAGCAAGCATCTGGAGTCCGATTTCAGTGGCTGAGGCCCTGGCACACCAATTTTTTCTCTCTCTCTCTAAAATAAAACAAAAAAAAAATTAAAGTAATTCCTAGGACTGGAGACATGGCTAGTGATTAAGCACTTGCCTATGAAGCCTAAGGACCCCAGTTCAAGGCTCAATTCCCTAGTACCCATGTAAGCCAGACGCACAAGGTGGCTCATGCACCTGGAGTTCATTTGCAGTGGATGAAGGCCCTGGTGTGCCCATTCTTTCTCTCTCTGCTTCTTTCTCTCTCTGTCTGTCACTCTCAAATAAATAAGTAAAAGTAAACAAAAAAATTTTTTTTAAATAATTCTTGCTGGGCTGGGGAGAATGCTCAACAGTTAAAGTGCTTGCATGCAAAACCTGCTGGCCCAGGTTCGATTTTTCAATACCCACATAAAGCTAGATGCACAAAGTGGCACATGTGTCTGAAGTTCATTTGCAATGGCAAAAGACCCTGGCATGCCTATATTCACTCACACTCTCCCTCTCTCTGTCACTGCTATAAATAAATTAAGTAATTCCTGTTCGTGGATGTCTGGTAAGGGAAACTCAAGAACTCTAAGGAAACTGTAAGTAAGAATGCATCCCCTTAAATTCTGCCACCTAGAGATGACAGCTACTGTTAATATTTTAGAGAGCCCTGGGCTAGGGAGATGCTCAGTGGATAAAATGCTTGCTGTACAAGCATGAGAACCTGAGTTCTGATCCTTAGAGTCACATAAAGTCAGGCAGTAATGTAATACAAGCAAGTGTCCGTGATCCCATGCCTGTGGTGAGACAGGAGAATTCCTGGCAAGCTCATGGTCCAGCTAGCCTGGAGAATGCAGGGGGGAATGACAAGAGACTCCACCTCAAGCCAGGTGGAAGGTGAGTACTGACACACGAGGTAGTCCTCTGACTTACACGTTCATGCTGTGGCACTTGCATGCCTTCCCCCCCCCCCCGCAGGAAATATGAACACACATAGATAGACACATACATAGAAAAAATAAGAAAAAGTAAATTTAAACTTAAACAATGAATCCAGATCTCCTCCCACCCCCAGATAGTGTCTTGCAAGGCTGGCTCAGACTTGTGAACCTCCTGCTTCATATTCCCAAGTGCTAGGATTACAGGCCTGTGTCACCAAGCCTGACTGGGCGAGTCCTTGCTTTTTCTTGTATTGATTTGAAAACAATTTTTTCTTTCAATCTTTTGTCTTATTGCAAATATTTTTTCCAGTTTTTTTTTCAGCTTTCTGTCTGGTATGTTAAGTTTAATTTTTAAAAATAGTCAAATAAGTCTTTTGAGTTCTGGTTTTTCTATCATTTTCAAAAAAGGTCTTTTTGAGGATTATAGAAATACTTGGGCTGGAGAGATGGCTTAGCAGTTAAGGTGCTTGCCTATAAAGCCTAAGGACCCAGTTCAATTTCCCAGAACCCACAAAAGCCATATGCACAGGGTGACAGACATATGCATCTAGAGTTCATTTGTAGTGGCCGGAGGCCCTGGTGTGCCCATTCTCCTCTATCTGCGCCTCTCTCTCTCTCTCTCTCCCCCAAATAAATAAATAAAATATTTTTTAAACAAATACTCATAAACTGGGTATGGTGGTTCATGCCTTTAATTCCAGCACTCGGGAGGCAGAGGTAGGAGGGATCGCCATGAGTTCTAGGTCACCCTGAGACCACAAAGTGAATTCCAGGTCAGCCTGAGGTAGAAAAAGACCCTACCTTGAAAAACCAAAAAAAAAAAAAAAAAAAAAAAAAAAAAACACCTCATGATTATAGATTATAGTCTTAACTTTTTGTTTGGGGTTTTTTTTTTTTTTTTTTTTTTTTTGGTTTTTCGAGGTAGGGTCTCACTCTGGCCCAGGCTGACCTGGAATTATCTATGCAATCTCAGGGTGGCCTTGAATTTATGGCGATCCTCCTACCTCTGCCTCCAGAGTGCTGGGATTAAAGGCGTGCGCCACCATGCCTGGCAGTCTTAACTTCTTTGTTTTGTTTTTCAAGCACTCTAGCTCACTCTAGCTCAGGCTGACCTGTAATTCACTATGTAGTCTTAGGGTGGCCTCGAACTCACAGTGATCCTCCTACCTCTGGCTCCTGGATGCTGGGATAAAAGGCGTGCACCACCATGCCCAGCTCTGTTTTGTTTTGTTTTTGAGTCTTTACTTTTTATAATTAAAGATTTGCCTAATCTGGAATTTGAAAATGGGATTAAGAAAGATGAGGAATTCAGTTTTTTTTTTTTTCCCAAATAGTTTAGTTTTTCCAACATTCCTAGCACTGACTTGAAATGCTAGCCTTGTTTATACTAAAAGGAACCTGCCATTCCTAAGCACTGTTTTGTTTCATTAGTCCATCTTGTCTACCACCAGTCTAGTGGCTGTACCAGGGGATTAACAAGTCTCTCTAGAAGCTGCCATTGTTTCCTGCTTAGTTGCTCCTGCAGAATCTCCTACCTTGCCTGAAACCTGTGGTTTGTGAGCTTCCTGTCCTCCAGTATGATTAAGTGATTTGAATCGCAATAATTGCTCTGTGGTCCCTTTGAATACAGGCATTTGGACTATTAGAGAAAAAGAATGTTCACATCGTTTCCTTTCCTTTTGACCTGTTTCTAGAACGTGCATTTGGCTGGCCAACCGGATCTTTTCCTCTTTCTGCCAAATAGTTTACCTCTTTAGCATTCTACATCGGACAGATAACCTGTTGTTTACTAGAAATAAAATGCAGTTCAGCTCTCCTTACATTTTTGTTGTCTTGTGTACAACCAACACGTAACAATTTTTTCCAAGACAGGGTCTTGCTATGTATCCCAGGTTGGCTATGAACTTGCCATCCTCCTGCCTCAGCCTTCTGATCACAAGTGTGTGTCACCACTTTTGATGATAATGTCTCTTCTTCTTTTGGCCTGTGTGTGTGGTATGCATGTATGTGTGTGTTCATGTATATGGGGCATATGTGTGTATGGGTACATGTGCACGTATGTACCTATGCTTGTGGAGGCCTGAGGTTAACATAGAGCGCCTTCTTCAATCCTTCTCTTCCTTATCCACTGAAGTGGAGACTCTCAGTGGAGCCCGGGGCTACTTGATTCAGCTAGTTCAGCTCATCAGCTTGCTCCAGGGATCTCCTGTCTCAGCCTCCCGAGTGCTACACCCACCCAGCATTTATGTGGGTTCTAGGGATCCAAACTCCAGTCCTCATACTTGGGTGACAAGTGCTTTCTCCACTGAGCCATCTTTCCAATCCCCTACAAAGTCTTTTTTAATAAGACTGCTTGAGATAGACATTCAATCTCCCTCTGCCTCTGTTTGCTGCTGGAGAGATGGCTCAGTGGTTAAAGGCGCTTGCTTACAAAGCCTGACAGCCCATGTGCCATTCATTCCCTAGTATCCACATAAAGGTCATTTGTAGTGACAGGAGATCTGGCACAGCCATTTCCCTCCTCTTTCTTCTTCTCTCCTTGCAAATAAATAATAAAAATAAAAAATATTTCCATATGGCTTAGCATTTTAATTCTAGAGTATTATGTTAGAGGTTGTGATTTTCTTTCAGTTTTTTCTAGCCTTATTCTCTGTTTACATTTCTTTCATTCTTCGTATTTTGCCTTGGTTAGAAGAAGTGAACCAGGGCTGGAGAGATGGCTTAAAGGTTAAGGTGTTTGCCTGCAAAGACTAAGGACCCAGGTTTAACTCTCCAGTACCCATGTAAACCAGATGTACAAGGTGGTGCATGTGTCTGGAGTTCTTTTGCACTGACTAGAGGCCCTGGCATGCCCATTCTCTCCCTCTTCCCTCTCTCTTTGTCTCTGCATCTTTCTCTTTCTCTCTGTCATAGATAGATAGATAGATAGATAGATAGATAGATAGATAGATAAGTAAAATATTTTAAAAATAAAGAAGTTAAAGCTTGGTTGGCGTTGGTGACATACACCTTTAATCCCAGCACTCAGGAGGCAGAGGTAAGAGGATCACCTTGAGTTCGAGGCCACCCTGAGACTACATAGTGAATTCCAGATCAGTCTGGGTCAGAGTGAGACCCTACCTTGAAAAAAAAAAAAGAAGTGAATCAATTATTTGATTATGTCCAGCTCTGTAGGCTGATGGAACCCAGTCCTATCTGAATAAATGAATAAATAAATAATAAATGATCCTGTTGCCTTATCTTGGCTTTCTTTGGACCTTTCAAGCAGAAGTGCTGTTTCTAAAGTGTCAAATGTACTTTTCTTTTTTCTGTTTTATTTTCCTTCAGTGTTAGTCTTAACTTGATTTATCATAACCTTGAAATTTTTACTTATTTTAACAAGTGCTTAATAGCATTTACTTTATACTTAGCTTTACTGGTTGGTGATATTCATAAAATTTTATTCGTGTTACCCTTTGAATGCTTGCGTGCATGTTCCTGTTTGCTCTGTCTGCACAGCTGCCTTCTACCATCTGCTCCCACCTCTGTAAGGTCTTAAGTGTGAGAATACAGACCTCTAGTTCTTCATGCTGTGATATTTGAACTCCTCTTCTCTACAGTCCAACCCAGCCAAAGCCTCTAAACACCTTCATGGTCAAGGCATCTTTGTCAATATTTAACTTGTGGACTTGATGGTGACTATAGTAAGAAAGTTAGGAATAAGGTCACCATTTATATGTTGAACACATGTTGTTTGCTGACACCATGGTAACCAAAGATGATTACACACAGATTAATAAAGTTGATAGCAGGAGTTTGTGAATACTGTATGCCTTTTCTTTCTGAGTATGTGTGTGTAGAGTATGTATAATATAAGCACGTGTGTGCAGATATGCGCACACCATGTGTATGTGTGTGGAGGCCAGAGGAGGACATCAGGTATCCTTCTCTTGTTGCTCATTTGTGTACAACTTCGAGACATCCTTCTGTGAGACAGAGTCTCTTCTCTCAACCATGAGTTGTTGTCTGTTAGCAAGCCCTAGTAATTCTCCCTCTGTTGTTAAGCATTCTTGGTATAGTGTTGGAGAGATGGCTTATGGTTAAGGCACTTGCCTGCAAAGCCAAAGGACCCAGGTTTGATTCCCCAGGACCCATGTAAGACAGATGCACAAGATGGCACATGCGTCTGGAGTTTGATTGCAGCAGCTGGAAGCCCTGGCATGCTCGCTCCTTCCTTCCTTCCTTCCTTCCTTCCTTCCTTCCTTCCTTCTTTCCTTCCTTCTTCCTTCCCTCTTTTCCTCCCTCCCTCCTTCCTTCCTTCTTTCTTGCTTTCTTTTTCTCTATCTCTATTCTTGCAAATAAATAAAATATTTAATAAATCAGATTTTGAGCTTGATAGTTTTTTGCTCCGTGTTGCTCCACTGTCTTTTTTTTTTTTTTTTTTTTTTTTTTCTGTTTGTTGTTTATTCAGACAGTCTTTCTCACTTGCTCAGACTGGTCTTGAACTCCAGCTATCCTCCTATCTCAGTCTTCTGAGGAGCTAGGGCTACAGGCTTGTGCCACCATGTCTGGCACCTGACTAACTTCTGACTTGTGTTGTTCCTCTAGAAAGTTTACTACCACTCCTTTCCTTTGTATGTAAACATCTTTTAGATGTTTTGTAGAGTTTTCGTCTCACCTGTTTCAGACAATTTGAGTATGGTGAGCTTTAATGCAGTTTTAACCATGTTCCCTAAACTTAGGGTGTGTGAGTTTCTTGAATCACTGGTTTTACACTTTCCATCAAATTTAGGAATTTGGGGGATTTGTTTTCTATTTCCATAATCCCCAGTTTTCTCCAGAGACTCAAGTTACAAGCATATTAGATGACTTGAAGTTGTTACACAGTTCAATGATACTCTTTGTTTTTTTTCTCTCTAATTTCACTTTGGTTGGTTTATATTGGTATGTCTTCAGGTTCAATAACCTCATCTGCAGTGTCTAATCTCCTGTGCATTTTCATATTATTTCTTTTCTTTTCTCCTTCTTTCTTTCTTTGTCTTTTTTTTTTTTTTTTTTTTTTGAGGTAGGGTCTTGCTGTAGCCTAGTCTGACCTGGAATTCACTATGTAGTCTCAGGGTGGCCTCGAACTCATGGCGATCCTCCTACCTCTGCCTCCTAAGTGCTGGGATTAAAGGCATGCGCCACCACACCTGGCTTTTTTCATATTATTTCTAGTTTTATGTGGGTACTGGGGAATCAAACTGAGCTGGCAGGCTTTGCAAGCAAGAGCCTTTAACCACTAAGCCATCTCCCAGCCCCCGTTTGATTGATTTTCATTACAGGTTCTTTTTTCTTGCTTTTTGTGTGCCTGGTGATTTTTGATTGTGTTGGATTGTGAGTTTTATCCTGTTGGGAACTAGGTATTTTTGTATTTTAAGTATTCTTGAACTTTGTTCTGGGTACAGTTTTTCTTCACTACTATAGTAAACTTTTCTAAGTGTTCAGTTCCCTTGAATATAAAGGTTTTGTTTTGTTTTGCTTTGTTTTGCTGTGGTTGTTGGGAGTAGGATTACTTCTGGTTTATGTGACGTGCAGATACTATTCTCCCAGTCACTTGTGACCAGAACTTCCCTTGGATAAATAACCTGTGTTTAGACAACATCTAGTGCATGTGCTCAGCACAGCCTGGTGGTAGCACTGGCCGTCATGTCGCTGTTTCTTCTCAAGGAGCTCACTGATTTCAGACTCTGTCTTCTCTCCGAAGAGAACATGTGGTTTTGATCTTTGTGAAACATCTTCTAAGGTGCACTGTGGTGTCGCTCTGTAAGCTTCCAGTTCCAGGAGTTGCCAGCAGCCTTTTCTCAGGCACTGGGCGAGTGAATAGTCCTCTGTCCCACAGAGGTGTGAGAGGCTCGGCCTGCGCCGGGGAGCAGCCCTGCGTGCAGCTGCAGTTGTACTATTTATGGAAAGGGTACAGGGCTGTCTACATCCAGAGGGGAGATAGCAAAGATGGACCCTGAGGTCCAGTTAGAAGGCCCACAGAGAAAATTAAAAGATAAGCAAAATACTTCATGTTCTGAGTTCTGCTACTTCCGGCTTTTCAATTTGGAATTGGTGGCTTGAGTGACCAAGTAGCTGGCATCAAACCATTTACAGACATGGTCTATTTTGAGAGGGAGCGTGTGGTTTGGGAGGGACATAATCATTTTCAACAAATGCTTATTGAGTATACACAGGAAGTACCATTCAGAAATATAAAGTTACACCCTCTGCTTGTAATAAACACTCATATTGGAAAGACAGTGCATGTTAAAGATTTGAAAACTTAAATATATATGTCTTCCTAAGAAAAAAACATAATCATCAACATTTGGTAGAAGTATAAAGTATGTACTAAGCTAAGCTATTGTCTGAGGAGTGGGACTTGGAGTGGTGGGCATGTGTCAGGGAAAAGGAAAATGCCTTCATTCTTGTTTTATATATATATACACACATACATACACACACACACACACATACACACACACACATACATATATGGCATTTAATTTCTGTATACTTAGAAATTTTATTAGGTGATGGTAATTGCTCCTGCGGAATTCTTTTTTTATTTGTTAAGTGAAAAGTACCAAAAGATTATACACATGACATTACCCTGGAATATCCATGTGATAGGATTATGAATAACTTTGTTTTCTTTTTTCTTGGGGGCGGGTAGTTGAGGTAGGGTTTCACTCTAGCTCAGGCTGACCTGGAATTCACTATGTCATCTCAGGCTGGCCTGGAACTCATAGCGAGCCTCCTACCTCTGCCTCCCCAGTGCTGGGATTAAAGGTGTGTGCCACCGTGCCCAGTGACTTTGTTTTCTTTATTTTTATTATGCCTCCTTACAATTGTGAACATCTCTATAATGAATACATGTTATTTCACAAATAAAACATGAATAAATAAAGATGGAAAACCCTAAAACATCCACAATGTTGATTATAACCGTATTTTAAAATATTTTCCATGTTTTAGATGTAATATACAAGTTTCCCTTTTTGGGGGTTCCTACTCCTTCCACAGCTCCAGCAAGGTTTATTGTTATTTAATTACTGTTATTATTGAATAAAACCAAAGCAAAGCTATTTGTTCCTTGCTTCTGCCTCTTGTTGTTCTGGTGAGTTGGCCTGTAAGCAAAAGGAAGCCAGCTGCTAACTGCTCAGCTGTATGGTGAAGACCGCGTAGCCTAGAAGCTTAGTGATGCTGATTGGGTTCTAATTATGTCTGTCAGTGTGAGCTCTGAGCTCTCATTCGCAAGCATCCTAGGAATGTGCTGCTGTATCTTTAGATTTAGTTCTGTGCAGAAAGCAATTAGATTTTCCCATCTCCCCATCTGGTGCAGGCAAGAGCACTCATCTGCTAAGCTTACTCTGTTAGAGAGAATTTAAATTTCTAAGTCATTTGTGACTCAGGTTAAGTAGTTCAATCCTGTCTATCCCAAATTTTGTTCTGGGAATCTATGTCCCCTTATAATTATGAACTTAATTACTCAGAACAAAAGTTCTGAACTATTCAAGAAAATCAAGTATTGAAGGAGAATAGATGGCATTTCTAAATGAATTTTATTTCTTTTTCCCCTGATAGCATGTGTTTGATGATCTCAGTGGCTTGGTGTCCTTGTCCTGGGTTGGAGACAGCACTGGGGTAAGTAATATTTTGAAACTATTTCAGTCAATCAAGATGATGTTCATAGGTGAAGATTGCACACTATACAGCATTGCTTTCTGACAGGATCTTCAGCCCTGAATCATAGAAAATGCGTGTTTTCAGAGCAGACTTCCAGGGAGCTGTAGTTGGTTGGATTTTGCTTTAGAATTGGGTACTGTTCCCAGGATGTCTAAAGATGATGTTCCTCCATAGCAGGAAGATAGACACCTTTTTATCCTTGATGGATCCTTAACATTCAGATGGGAAGGAAGGGGTTGGGGAGACAGCTCATTCAGTAAAGCCTGCTGGCCTGGATTCGGATTCTCCAGAACCCACAAAAATCCAGGTGCATATCGTAAGCGCCAGTAACCCCTGCGCCCCTACAAAGGGGGAGCAGTGGAGGCAGAAGAATCCTGAAGTCTGTGAGCCGGCTACCCTGGTGAACAGACCTGTGAACGAGAGACCTTGCCTTAAAACAGAGTGGAAGGCAAGGTCTGAGACTCCAGGTTGTCCTCTGATTTCTACACATGTGCTATGTATGGCTCACGTGCATCTGTATTCACACACATGAAAACACACATGCACACATGATGAGCACTTACAAAGGGAAAGAGAATGTTGTATGCTGAGAAGGGAACCTCTTCATAATTGGGGAAACCCTTTTGTCTAGAAGAAGAAACCAGACCTTACACAAGTTGGCATTCTTGGCATTTTTCCTCCAAGCTATGTTTTTCCTTTCTCAGTGCCTTTTTTTTTTTAAGGACTATGTACCTATAGGCTCATGCCAACTCCATCTGTTCCTGTACCTACAAAGAGGAGGACTAGCTAGCACTTGGAGGCTAAGGGAGGAGGATCTTGAGTTCAAGGCCAGCCTGAGCTACAACGACAAACTCTCGCTAAAAAGTAAAAGTATGCAGCTGGTCTCCTAGTGGAAGGGTGCACTGAGGATGTGGCTGTGTGGGCCTTGGGTTGACAGTCACATGTTAGTGGCTCTGTTGTTATCCTGCTTAAACAAGGGCAAGGGGGCAAGCCATGTCACATGCCTCTCGGTGTTCCAATAATGCATGTGCTTTGGAGCATGACAGCTTTAGCAGAGGCCTAAGAAAACAATTCTGGTTTTTAAAAGCTTTTTATTTAAATTAACCTTTATAAATATGTTTCGTTTTCTTCTAAACTTTGACTTATACCCTAATTTCCAGTGACATCCATTTACCTAAGACAGTTGGTATCTCTAAACAATTTTTTTCAAGGTAGGGTCTCACTCTAGCTTAGGCTGACCTGAAACTTACTCTATAGCCCAGGTCAGCCTGAACTCTCAATGATCTTCCTACCTCTGCCTCCCAAGTACTAGGATTAAAGGCATGTGCTCAACCCAGCTCTAAGATTTTTTTTTAAATAAGATCTTACACAATCTAGGCTGGTCTTGAACTTACTATGTGGCTCAAACTGGCCTTGAACTCCTAATCCTCCTGCCTCACCACCCAGCACAGGGAATCTCACCTGGCTAAGATTTCTTCTTATATGGTTTTTTAGACTTCCTAGACTTCTGTACTCATCTCTCAGAATATTTTTCTTATTCATATTGGTTGTAGAAAATAATTATTTACAAAAGGAATTTCATGGAAAACTAGCAACAAAAAGAAGAGAGCACATAGATAAACATGGCATGATGGCCTCTGTGAGAACACTGCAATATGCTAGCTTCTGTAAGCAGGAAAAAAAGAGAGAGAGACATAGTTCTTGCCTGAGAGTATTTTATGATAATAGGAGTGCAAAGTAGTTAATCTTTCCTTCATTATAGTCAGGATTTGTGTATCTCATCTCACTTCAAGTGTAGGCATCCCATTTAAATGAGTTGAGGACTTAGGACTTAAATATCCGTATAAAGACACGTAATTTGGTCCTTCCTGGTTTTCAGATGTTTTGTAATATAAGGTGCTATAAAGTGTCACCAGTCTTTTCAAGGTCAGTCTAACCGTGTCACGTGCCATGTCACATGTGGCTGCCACATCATGCCTGTCCTACAGATGGAATGCTCTGGTCTCTCTGCAGGTTATCCTCGTTTTGACGACTTTCCATGTGCCACTGGTGATTATGAGCTTTGGCCAGTCCAAGTTATATCGAAGGTGAGATGGAGAACGTGGTGGGGACATTGACTAACACACTCAGGACATAGGTTCCTCCTTTTCTGGGTACAGTGGTCTAACAGTTGATTTAGAAGATCTTCGAGCCACCTTAAATTTTCACCGGCTTATCACACTCAGCACATTTTTTTTAGTGACAACTTCCCAACCTGAAGTAGTATAGAAAGAAACCCAGTTCCAAGGACCTGCAGAGGGGCAGAATAAAGGCAGACGCAGGAAGGGTCTCAGGCACAGTGTTAATGTTAGTTGCATAGATATTTACTTGCGCGGAGGGGGGACTGTGGACGCATCTAGTGAACAGAGTGGTTATCTATCTCCCTTCCAAGCAAATAGTATTTATTTACATTTTGAGGTCTAAACAATTACTTCTACTTAAGTTGGAGCTTCTCAGGTGACTGTATCTGGATAAGAAGGAGGTTCTGAGATCTGACCTTCGAAAGTGCTTTGCAAAGTTCACACAGGTAATGGCTGTGGGAACATGTGTTCTGTGGCATCTGTGCTTTAGTGGTCTCCTCCAGTTTGATTCCATAACAGGTTCCCTTTCCTTAACAATAAGATCAGCTAACTCCCCCAAATCAGTGACTGACTTCTCTATCATGTGTGTCTATGTCATTTTCTTCCAAGGGATCTAAAACTATCATTGTCAAGGTAATACAGAAATACTCCCAGGACCAGAATTCTTCCAGGAGTCCTGTTAGACTCTAAGGGTTCTTTATTGGACTTTTCCACAGGCTGGCCTTGGCACAGGCGCAGGGAACTCATGGGGAAGCTCTGAAAGGATCAACCCAGCTTCCCTTCCCCATGGGTGTGATCATTGACTGCTGTCAGGGGCCTGGAGCCAGAGCGCTCGCTCCAGGCCTGCAAGGTTGTCTTAAAATAAGCAGATACTCCTTTTGGCCAAGGAGGAGTTGCCATTTGGAACTGATGTAAGCTCCATGAAGGCAAGGCTTTGCATTGGCTTGGATTCTCCAGCACCTAGCCCAGTGACTGACAGAGTCAGCAGGCATAAATATGAATGGATGGATGTCTTGGCCTCTCTGGAATTTGTAGGTTGATTATTTTTCTTCTGGAATTGACTGTATATTTTAAGTGCTAGAAAAGGCTACAGTCAATGACTTTGTTTATTTAATTAGAATAGTAGGTTTTTATACAGTTTATCATCTTGATTTTCTCCTTGGATGTTATATCATATAGCCATATTGTCTTCAGAAACAATATGGAACAGCAAAAAGCTGCCAAGTTTGTTAGCACATGAGCCTGAAATTGAATCTCTGCCCTGTTGTTTGAGTTCATTGTACTTGAAAATAAGTCATTTGGCCTCCTCAGCCTCCTTTCTGTAAAGAAGGTGATGCTAATGCTCTCCTAAGGATTGCTGTGAGGAGTGTTCTCGGTGCTTGGATGGGGTAAGGCTTGGTGCCAGTGGCCACAGATGGCATGTGGTCAGCACAGACTGGCTCTGCTGTACCAGTTGTTAAAATGAGTTGAAAGTCTTCCATGCTGGTTAGTAAAACATGATCACCCCAAATTCCTCCATAGCTTCTATAAATGCACACCCCACCCCAAACCCTTGTCAACAGGCCAATGTTAGTAATACCTGGCATCACGTGGTATTCCCATTCTGGTTACTGTCCATACCTTCCTCTCCAATAGTCACCCCTCATGGTACAGTGACATAATTTACTCAGCTGGCGTTAGATTATAGCTAATTTTTTATTGAACCACCACTATTTGTGTCATAGGGGATGTTAATTTCCATTCCATTCCATTCCATTCCCCCCCTTTTTTTTTGAGGTAAGGTCAGTACATTTTCTTTTTAAAGTATTTTATTTTTATTCATTTATTTGACAGAGAAAGAGGGAGGGAAAGAGAGAGAATGAGCACTCCAGGGCCTCCAGCCATTGCAGATGAACTCCAGACGCGTGCACCCCTTTGTGCATCTGGCTAACCTGGGTCCTGGGGAATCGAATCTGGGTCCTTTAGCTTTGCAGGCAAATGCCTTAACTGCTAAGCCATTCCTCCAGCCCTCTTTTTAAAAGTTAATTATTTAAGGAGGGGTGTAGACAGAAAGAGAGTGGGAGTGCCAGGGCCTCTGGCCACTGTGAATGAACTCCAGGCGCATGAACCACTTTGTGCATCTGGCTTTATATGGGTACTAGGGAATCGAACCTGAGTCCTTTGGCTTTGCAGGCAAGTGTCTAACCGCTGAGCCATCTCTCCAGCCCACCATTCCATTCTTTAGTAGCTCTTCTCTGATTAATGGCCACTTATTTTGTAGATTTTTATTTTTATTAAGCTCCTTCCTTTCTAGGTTAAATAATCTTCTGTACCTAATGCTTCAACCAGTTTTATTTAATGCTTTTTGAATTTTTCCCCCTACATTGTTCTTTAATCATGTGGCTGGAATTGGACCTAACAGGTTCCTAAGGCTGACCTGTGGAAGTGAAAGTATTTTCTTGACATTTTACCCATCTTTTGCTTTTCAATAATGTGCTTCCTTTAAGACAGCCAAAACCCGCACAAGAACCAGAATCACTGTTGCTATTTAAATACCTACCACTGTCTGACTCAGCCTTTTGCATGTTTGTCTCTCTGAGAAACCCCTTTCCTAACACGCGCTTTACTAGAGAGCCGACCTTTTGTTCCTGATACAGAATAATGTTCTCAAGGCTCTTTTTCTTCACATTGGTCTGCAGTATTGTTGCAGTGTCTTAACCACAGTCACTTTGAATATTAATGATCTCTTCCCTACTGGGAGATGAAATATGATTCCATACTCTCTTCCCGAATTGAGGTAGAAACCCTAAATATGCCTTGTTGCCTTTCCAACTGGGCTGACTTGGCCTGAAATGACTCAGCACCCAAAAGGCACCTGTTGCTTCTGAAATGTAAATGGGAGGGGACAGCTTCGTCAACATGGGTACTGAATGTGCTTCAGTTGCCCAGTCAGAAATGAAATAAAAGCCTGCTGAATCCATTCTGAAGCCTCTTGTGTTTTTCACTGTATAAAATGACTCTATTGTTTGTCAGGTTACCTTCCTCTACTAAATCTTACTTGATCCAAAGGTCATTTGAAATACAAATAAAAGCTAGACAATCACATGCTGCTTGCTGGGTGGAGTGAGGCATGAAGGCTTGCCGAGCAGAAGGACGTTGTCCCTGCTGCCTGCAGAGTTAGAGGAAGTACACTTATGTCTGAGGTCCTGAAAAAGAACTGTGGAAGGACTGGGGGAGAGCAGAAAGTCCTAGGGCACTAATGATTAGGTAAAATTCAGATGAAATACTAATACCTTCAATTTAAAGGAATTAGGGTTAATATAAAATTTGATTCTGTTAAGGAATATTTATTTAAGATTATAAAGTACATTTAAAGCCGGGCGTGGTGGCACACGCCTTGAATCCCAGCACTTGGGAGGCAGAGGTAGGAGGATCACCATGAGTTTGAGGCCACCCTGAGACTACATAGTGAATTCCAGGTCAGCCTGGGCTACAGTGAGACCCTACCTCGAAAAACAAACAAAAAAAGTACATTTATCTCTCACTTGTAAATGGAAAGATAAAAATTAACTTAAAAATTAGCTAGCTAGAGCCAGGCATGGTAGTGCACACCTTTAATGCCAGCACTCGGGAGGCAGAGGTAGAGGATCACATTGAGTTCAAGGCCGCCCTAAGACTACATAGTGAATTCCAGGCCAGCCTGGACAAGAGTGAGACCCTACCTCAAAAAAAGAAAGAAAGAAAGAAAGAAAGAGAGAGAGAGAGAGAGAGAGAGAGAGAGAGAGAAAGAAAGAAAGAAAGAAAGAAAGAAAGAAAGAAAGAAAAAGAAAGAAAGGAAGGAAGAAAAAAGAAAAAGAAAAAAAACTTAGCTGTCATATGACAGTTTGATTTTTGGCAACTAAAAGATATTCTGGGGCTATAGGTGAAGCTCCGCAACCTAGTGCTGGGTTTGATTCCCCAGCACATAAAAAGAAAGAAAAGAAGAAAGCATATTCTGTGCATGCAACTTTCAGTGTAAGCTCTACTTAATAATCCAAGTGTAAGCATTGTTCTACACAAGAATTCTAGGGCTGAAGAGATGGCTTAGTGGTTAAGGCATTTGCCTGCAAAGCCAAAGGACCCAGGTTCAACTCCCCAGGACTCACGTAAGCCAGATGCACAAGGGCACGTGCATCTGGAGTTTGTTTGCAGTGGCTGGAGGCCCTGACACACCCATTCTCCAAATAAATAAATAAAAAAAAAAAAAAGGTACTAAAAAAAAATTCTATGCCTAATTGCCACAAAACTGCTGAGTTACTTTCTGGTTTTCATTTTCTGTTGAGGGTTGTTCAACATTTAGAAATTAATACAAGCTGGGTGGGGTGGCGCATGCCTGTAATCCCAGCACTAGGGAGGCAAAGGGGAGAAGATCACTGTGAGTTCAAGGCCATCCTGAGACTACATAGTGAATTCCAGGTCAGCCTGGGCTAGAGTGAGACCCTACCTCGAAAAACAAAAATAAATAAATAAATACAGAAATGTCTAAGAGATTTTATGTGAAAACATATTGCTTAGTCAACATAAATTTTTGAGAATATTGAGATTGACCAATAATAAGCAGCAGCAGCTATGGGTTCACACTAGGCAGAGTTCTGCTAGCACTGAAGCCAGCTTCTTCAAGGCACTTGTGTGCCAGTCTTTTAAATGACATGCTCAGCTTAGCTTTCACTGTAGGAAATTATCAATAGTAACTCTATGTTTCAAATACAATTAGCACTTTAGCTCCATTTACAAAGTATGTTCCTGCTAAAGAGAGAGAGGAAGAGAAAGATACAGGGCTTAAGCTCTGTGATGGTACACACTTGTAACACCAGCACTCAGAAGGCTGAGGCAGAAGGATTGTGAGTTCAAGGTCAGCCTGATCTACATACTGAGACCCTGTCACAAACAAGCAAAGAAACAAATATATACACACACTTATGGAAAGTTTATTCAAATGCATTATGTCATATTGCCTTTAATACAACTTCATTTTTACATAGTGAAGAGCTGTCAGTCAAAACAATAAGGGTCCCAGATGAATACTGATCATATTCCTTCTATTTAATAGCTGGGGAGATGGCTCAATCAGTAAAGTGCTTGCCTCTTAAGCATGAAGACCCGAGTTCAATCCTGAGAACCATGTTTTTAAAAAAGAGAAGAGGGCTGGAGAGATGGCTTAGCGCTTAAGGCACTTGCCTGCAAAGCCAAAGGACCTTGGTTTGATTCCCCAGGACTCACATAAGCCAGATGCACAAGGTGATGCATCTGGAGTTTGTTTGCAGTGGTTGGAGGCCCTGGTGTGCCCATTCTCTCTCTGTCTCTGTCTCTCTCTCTCTCTGCCTCTCTCAGAGAGATAAATACATACATACATACATACATACATACATACATACATACATACATACATACATAATAAAGGAGAAGAAAGAAAAAGGAGGAGGAAGAGAAGGAGAAGGAAAAGGAAGAAGAAAAGGAAAAAGAAGAGGAGGCAGGAAGGAGAAGCCATTGCTCAGTATGGTGTTGCACACTTGTCATCCCAGCACTGGGCCACTAGTCTAGCCTACTTGGTGAGTTAGTTCCAAGTCAGTAAGAGACTCTGTCTCAAAAAAGGTGGACCACACCTAAAGAGTGACACTTGAGGTTATCCTCTGGCCTCCACACACTCACGCGCATGTATACACGCATGTATACATGCATGAACACATAAAAAGGTGTATTTAAAGTTATTTTAGGCCAGGCGTGGTGGTGTATGCCTTTAATTCCAGCACTCAGGAGGCAGAGGTAGCAGGATCCCCGTGAGTTCAAGGCCACCCTGAGACTACATAGTGAGTTTCAGGTCAGCCTGGGCTAGAGTGAAACCTTACCTCGAAAAAAAAAAAAAGTTATTTTATTTATTTAGTTGAGAAAGAGAAAGGGCATGCCAGGGCATCTAGCCACTGCAAACTCCAGATGCATGTGCCACCTTGTTCATCTGGTTTTATGTGGATACTAGGAAATTGAACCTGGTCCTTTGGCTTTGCAGAAAAGAGCCTTAACTGCTAATCCATCTCTCCAGCCCTAAAAACAATAATTTTGTTATTTATTTGCAAGCAGAGAGAGAGAATGAATGGGCATGCCAGGGCTTGTTGCCACTGCAAACAAACTCCAGACACGTGATCACTGTGTACATCTGCCTTTATGTGGGTACTAGAGAATCAAACCCAGGCCAACAGGCTTTGCAAGCAAGTGCCTTTAACCACTGAGCAATCTCTCAAGCCCAGAAAGTTGTATTTTTTTTTTTTAGAAAGTTGTATTTTATTTGTAACCTTCTCTTTATTTTTACATGTATATTTTTAGGATTTTGATAGGAATCATATTTTCTTCCAATAATTATAAAGCACAACAAAATACTAAAATTAAAACACTAACATCAGAAAGTGGTAAAACAGAGTCTAGAAGATTGGGAGTTAAGTTTGATCGGAACTCAAATTCTCCCATTTTTACCCAGTAGCTCTTTCAGGTCTGTGATGCCTGCAGATTATGAGTGACTACTGCACTAAGAGGGTGACAGGTCTCTGAGTCCTTTGGCATGTTTTGTTTGTTTGTTTGTTTGTTTGTTTGTTTGTTTTTAACTATTTTTGTTTGTTTGTTTTCAAGGGGAGAGGGAGAGTAAGCATGGGAACCCCCAGGCCTCCTACCACTGCATACGAACACCTTTCACATGTGCCACTTTGTGCATCTGGCTTTACGTGGGTACTGGGGAATTGAGCACACGCTGTCAGGCTGTGCAAGCAAGTACTTTAGCCACTGAGCAATCTCTCCAGCCCCCTCTTTGATATGTTTTAATGTAGTACATTCTCTCTATTACCTTTTAACTAGAAGTCTCAGTATAGTCAGTCCTTATTAACTATGACAGTTATGTTTTATGAAATTGTCAGAAATGCTGAGTTTGTGAGTGCTGAGCCATTTCTCCTAGAGGAAAAAGAGGGTCAGTTTTCTGAAAATCTCTGCTCACAATACGTGTCAACTGATAATGCATATCCTTGTTTTCCCTCTGCTTTTGTTTAAAGACACTTATTTAATATGTATTGTTGATTCATTAAATTTGAGCTCATGGCCAAGAGCACCACAATCCTTGCCCAAATGAAGTTTGTCTAACACATGCACTTCTTCCATTGGGCCAAGCCAAGTCTGCTCATGCTTAGGGACTCTAATGAGCATGTTAACACTATATGAGGAGACCATTTTAAACAGCAAAATCACTAGCAAAAAGTACACAAATGCAAAAATTTGGACTTAAAAAGACCATACAAAGAACACTTGTTTTAACAGTATAAAAACAGATGATGAGCTGGAGAGATGGCTTAGCAGTTAAGGCATTTGCCTGCAAAGCCAAAGGACCCAGGTTCAATTCTCCAGAATCCATGTAAGCCAGACACACAAGGTGGTACATGTGTCTGGAGTTTGTTTGCAGTGGCTGAAGGCCCTGGTGCGCCCACTCTCTCCCCCACTCCCCGTCTGCCTCTTTCTCTCTCAAATAAATAAAATAAAATAATTTTTTAAAAACCGAGATGAGGGCCTGGAGAGATGGCTTAGCAGTTAAGGCTCCTGCCTGCTAAGCCAAAGAACGCCGGTTCCAATCTCCAGCGGTTCCAATCTCCAGGTCCCACATTTAGCCAAATGCAGTGACGCAAGGGTGCAATGCCACACTTGCCCACAAGGGGGCGCATACATCTGGATTTCATTTGCAGCAGCTGAGAGACTGCTGGCGCGCCCAGCTCTGTCATCCTTTCTCCTCTCTATCTGTTTCTCTCTGTGTCTTTCTCCAAAAAATAAATAAAATAATAAAAAATTTTTTTTAGAAAACTGAGATGAGGCCAGATGTGGTGGTGCTTGCCTTTAATCCCAGCACTTGGGAGGTAGAGTTAGGAGGATCGTTGTAGATTCAAGGTCACCCTGAGACTACATAGTGAATTCCAGGTCAGCCTGGACTAGAGCAAGACCCTACCTCAAAAAAACAAAAATTAAAAAAATTTAAAAAGACGAGAAAGCAGTGTCATATACACATAAGGTGATGTAAAATTTCGAGGTAGGGTCTCACTCTAGCCCAGACTGACCTGGAATTCACTCTATAGTCTCAGAGTGCCCTTGAACTCACAGTGATCCTCCTACCTCTGCCTCCTGAGTGCTGGAATTAAAGGCGTGTGTCACCACACCGGGCTCCTGGTCTTTTTATTTTTTATGTGCAAGAAGGGAAGGGGGGAGAGAGAGAGAGAGAGAGAGAGAGAATTGGCTTGCCGAGGCCACTGCAATCCAACTCCAGATGCATGTGCCCCCTTGTGCGCATGTGCAACATTGAGCACTTGTGTCACTGTGCATCTGGCTTACATGAGACCTGGAGAGTCGGACATGAGTCCTTAGGCTTCACACACAAGCACCTTAACTGCTAAGCCATCTCTCCAGCCCCTCAAGGTAATTTTATATGTATTGTGCAGCGTGTGTGTGTGTGTGTGTGTGTGTGTGTTGTGCAAAAGCAAGAGGAGAATGTTAAGTGTCTCCCCTCCACACTCACCATTGCCATTTTTGTGAGTCCAAGCAATTCTCTGATCTCTGCTCCCCACAGTTCAAAGTGTTGAAATTGCAGCTTGACTCCTCTCAACAACTGGTATTAGAGGCAAGCAGAAAGAAATGACAGAAAGAATTGTTAAGGAGAAAGGAAGTAGAACTTACAAATTCAGAAAATCTTCAGTCTGTGCACACTGCAGAAATAGTGAGCACTGGGGAATGTTGGCTGGGTGGCCAAGGAGCTATTTGATAAGGAAACTTAACATGAGTGTGAACCTCACGTTTTAACCACCCAGCAGGAAACCTAAGAATTTGAACTGAAGGAGACAGAAGGGAATGAAGGCTGCTGGACTTAATGAGTTTGAAAGGATAGGACCAGTTATTCTTCAAAACCAAGGAAGAATGACCCAGAAAGATGAGTGATCATCAAGGCTTTCTTTTCAGATTCAAAGTCAGGCAGCAGAGGGGGTAGGCTCTCACCCTAGTTTTGGTGATGCCTCTCAAAGCTGTGGGTATAGAGCTACCCAAATCCACTGTGTTGCGGAAGTATAGGGCCCTTGGTGCAGGGTGAGTTGCATTGGACTTTCAACTGCATCTGATTTATCTGAGAGGCAAATGACACTTTGGGTTTTGGATTTTAGAACTGATTCTGGAATGCATCAAGACTTGGAATGTAATGAGCATATTTTGCAGGGACATGAGTTGGGGAGGACCAGAGGCAAACTGCTATCACCTGAAGGTGCCGGCATCAAATTGATTTGCTGAAGTCCTGACCTAATGTGCTGGTACTGGGAAGTGAGACCTTTGATAGATGATTAGAACATGAGAATGAAGCCTGCACTACTGGGGTTAGTGCCATTATCAAAAAGGACTCAGGGCTGGAGAGATGGCTTAGCAGTTAAGGCGTTTGCCTGCAAAGCCAAAGGACCCAGATTTGATTCCCCAGGACCCACATAAGCCAGATGCACAAGGCAGCGCATGTGTCTGTGTTGACTTGCGGTGGCTGAATGGTGTGCCCATTCCCTCTCTCTCTCTCTTTCTCTCTCTCTCTCTGCCTTTCTCTGTGTGTGTCAAATAAATAAATAAATAACATAATATATATTTAAAAGAGGACTCAGAGAGCTTGCTTGGCCTTCCTACCTTATGAGGTAACAGTGAAAAGATGGCACTTCGTAGCCAAGTGTGGTGGTACATCCTATAAAGTTAGCACTCGGTAGGCTCAGGTGAGAGGATAGTGAGTTTGAAGCTAGAGTGGGTTACACAGCAACTTCAAAGCCAGCCTGGGCTACACAGTGAGTTCAAGGACTGGCTACATAGGAAAACCTTTTTTAAAAAATGGAGTGGGGGGCTGGAGAGATGGCTTAGCGGTTAAGGCGCCTGCCTCCTAAGCCTAAGAACGCCGGTTTCAATCTCCAGGTCTCACATTTAGCCAGATGCAAAGTGACTCAAGGGCGCAATGTTGCACTTGACTACAGGGGGGCTCACACATCTGGATTTCATTCACAGCAGCTGAGACACTGCTGGCGTGCCCATCTCTATCTGTCTTCCTCTCCCTTTCTCTCTGTCTCTGTCTGTGTCTCTCTCAAAAAAAAAAAAAAAAATGGAGTGGGAATTGGGCCCTCACCAAACTTCAAACCAACCACTGTCCTGATCTGGGACTTCCCAGCCTCCAGAACTGTGAGAAACATATTTCTTTGTTTGTAAGCCACCTAGTCTGTGGGATTCTATCATAATGGCCCAGATGAACAAACACAGCTCTGTTCAACATATATTTATACTTTAGCATTATTGTACCACAGATGGCTCAGTGGTTAAAGGTGCTTACTTGCAAAGCCTGCTGGCCTGGGTTCAATTCTCCAAACCCATGTCAAGTCAGACACACACAACACAAAGTGGCATATGTGTCTGGAATTCATTCGCAGCTGCATGAGGTTCTGATACACTCAAATGCACACACAGTCTCTCTCATTAACAAACAAAAGTAAAAAATTGGTGATGGAAGCTGGTGGCACACACCTTTAACCTAGCACTCAGGAGGTAGAGGTAGGAGTATTGCTATGAGTTCAAGGCCACTCTGAGACTACATGGTGAATTCCAGGTCAGCCTGGGCAATAGTGAGACCCTCCCTTGAAAAAACAAAAAACAAAAAAAAGGCAGGGGGACTGGAGAGATGGCTCAACACTTAAAGGCACTTGATTGCAAAGCCTGACAGCCCAGGTTTGATTCCCCAGTATTCATATAAAGCCAGATGCACAGTGGCGCATGTATCTGGAGTTTGTTTGCAATGGCAAGAGGCTCTGGTATGCCTATTTTTTTTTCTCTCTCCTTGTGAATAATAAAAATATTTTTTAAAAATAAAAAATAAGGCATGGATATTAAGGTTGATATGCAGAATTGTTATGATTCGTTTCTAAAGCACAAGCTTTTACAGGGTTTCCATTGTTAACTATCATTTGAATGTTGTTTATAATTTATTGTCACAAGGAGTTTGAAAAGTAGATTATTTTTCAGGATGTTTTATTGACTTTTCTCTTCATGGTACACGTTGCTTGCACATACATAAAGTGCTGTTAAATGTATTTCCAGACCCCAAAGCAGCCTTGACAGAACCCAACTTAACTCCCAGCAGGTTAGCGCTAGCCCATTTTCTCTGTTTTTTTGAACTAGCTGAAGTACCAGAGGGTTGTAGTGGATGTGTTTTTTGTTTCAGTCACGTTGCTGTCTTTATCTGAAGAGCAGGGATGTGTTTGTGGTGCCAGGTTCTTAAAGAGCACTCTGGCCAACAGCTTTGTGGAGGTTCCCTGGGGTGTCAGGAGGAGTAGAGATGTGTAAGCCAGTAGTAATCAAACTGCTGCAGTCCTTGGAAGATTGTCTGGGCTGGTTGTTGCCCTGCAGAGCTGGGAATTGCTTATGCACATCTCCTGCTGGCTGTCAGGAAGATAAGAGCTGGTTTTGTACTCCAAAGCTGGAGATAGGGCACTGCAGGAAACTGTCCCATGGTACCCAGTTGCTATTTCATTTATCTAGGGATTTATCTAGGAGTGTGTTGTGTTGTGTTCTGTGTGCGTGTGTGTGTGTGTGTCTCCCCAGATAAAGGAGGGGACAGAGTCATCCTTGTTTGGGTTTTGCAATTAAACAAGAATTTATTTTGCTTTATGGTGTAATGGGTACAGCAAGCAGCTCTCCTCATACCAGTGCATCAAAAATACAAATTTTCCCAGCACTCAGGAGGCAGAGGTAGGAGGATCACTGTGAGTTCAAGGCCACCCTGAGACTACATAGTGAATTCCAGGTCAACCTGGGCTAGAGTGAAACTCTACCTTCAAAAACAAAAACAAAACACACACACACAAAAAAAAACCCCACCAAATTTGAAGAATAAGGGAAATTGCCTTTGTTCATTTCTTAAAGGGACAGTCTCATTCTAATAGTTTTGCTTTAGCACACACCAGAGGCATGCACCAGCAAGTATAACCATGACCCTCATGTCTCTAGCTTCTACGTAGCTGGTCTCGACTGCCGGGTCACAAACCCCAGCATGAGAAAGGAAGACCTGGAGTTTTAGGAATGAAGAATCCTCCTTTCAGTTTGGTGCTGGGTACTAAAAGAATTAGACTGTAGTTTCAATTTCGTCTTTAATTAGCTACTTGACTTTTGATAAATTGCCTCCTCTTGAAGCTCTTCATGTGCAATAAGAAAGTTGTATGCGATATTCTTCTCTGTTCCAGTTCTTGTACCTCTTGTGGTCTAAAATTCATTTTTTTTTTCTTTCTTTCTTTCTTTCTTTCTTTTCTTTTTTTTTTTTTTTTTTTTTTTTTTTTTTTTTTTTGAGGTAGAGTCTCACTCTAGCTCAGGTTAACCTGGAATTCACTATGTAGTCTCAGGCTGGCCTTGAATTCACAGCTATTCTCCTACCTCTGCCTCCCAAGTACTGGGATTAAAGCCATGCACTCATGGCTTAAAATTCTTGATTCCCTATATGTAGAGGCTACTACTAAAGTTTGTACCATTCTTGTAAGTAATAAATGTGAACACTGATTACTGCAAATTACCCTGTGGGCATGTACAGGGTCTGCACTGATGGATACTTAAATGTAACATATGTTAAGATTTTGTGACATGTTTTAAGAGAGACACATGTGTTAAGTCTGACAGGGTTGGCTGATTTTCTTACTTGAAATCTAAGCATGGCCTTGTTGGAATAAACGTCTGGGGGATGCTTTGGGAAATCGAGTCAAGGTTGGTCGCTTGGTTTCCCTAGTTATGATTTGTGGATTGCACGTGTTAGACGCTCGTGCCTAGGGATGGTGACTGCTTGCAAGAAACCTCAAGACCTCCATTACTTAACCTTGAGCTTTACCACAGGTGCTGTGCAATAGCACATCAGTTGGGACACCTTTGGCTTCACTTAGTAGAGGTCCTAGCTCAAACTGACTTACACAGTAAGGGAACTGTCAGTTCATGTAACTAAACACGGAGAAACATCATGCTTCAGGGTCAGTACAGTGCAACAGGCTCTGCTTTGCTCGATTCCCAGATCCCAGAGTTGTCTCTCAGAGTGACAAAATGGCAATTTTTGGCTTGGTATTTGTGTACTACATTGTTGAGGGTTCTAAACCTTGGTGTTTTTGACATTTGTGGCCAGACAATTCTCTGTTGTGGACCGTTCTGTGCATTGAGGGTGTTTGTCAGCCTTACTGGCCATACACACTTAATGCCAGAATCTGAGCTGATAATCAACTCTGCGTCCAGACTTTCCAGATGTTCCACATGTTGGGATGAAGAGCAAAAACACCATGGTCTAAAGGGAGATAGAACATCCATCAAGGGGTTGTCTTAGGAGGAAATGTATTTCCTAGAAGATATCAGACTTCTCTCTTTTGTCTTACTGGCTCAACCTAAGTCACTCCCCTGTTTCAGAACCCATCACTGGTAAGGGGGGGTGGAATTTCCCTTGATCTAATCAGGCCTAGTCTGGATAAATAAAAGGGGGATACCTGCTGAATGTATGACGCCCATAGCATCTATGGATACTGTCTCTAAACTTGCCTCCTCCTCTTCCTCTCAGTGAGGATTATGGGAAGAACTTTAAGGATATTACAAACCTCATCAATAACACCTTCATCCGGACTGAATTTGGCATGGCTATTGGTCCTGAGAACTCTGGAAAGGTGAGATTCATCCTTGTACATCTTGTACGTGTAAAGTTGATGTTCCATACCACATGCAGGACGCTAGTGTTGGAATAGTCCAGCGAGACAAAGTAGTCCATGTTAGTTTAGTATTACTGTATTTTAAAATTAAACATAACTTGATGCTGATCACATAAGACCAGACTTCAGCACAAATTATTTTTTCGGTTCATGTCTAAGGTGCATGAAAACCCTTCATACTTGTGAGGTAGTTGTTCAGTGTTACAACATAGACTCCAACAACAACATTGTAATCTTTAGGGAAAGTAGCACATCTCAAAACTGACCAGGCCCAAATCACAGGCATGAGGCATTAGCTTAATTTAGGAGGATATTTTTTATAAGACTAACACTTGCAGAATGGAGTGGGATAGCTAATATGTTTCTGTAACTCTTCTCACCTTGAGACTAACATTTCTTTAACTAGGCACTGAGAAAAGAGTGCAGGAACTTCCCATGCTTTTGGAGTATCTTTCCCTAAATCTGACCCCTTCTTTTTCTGGCCAGGTGATATTAACAGCAGAGGTGTCTGGAGGAAGCGGTGGAGGAAGAGTGTTCAGGTCGTCAGACTTTGCAAAGAACTTTGTGCAGACAGATCTCCCATTTCACCCTTTGACTCAGATGATGTACAGCCCTCAGAATTCTGATCACCTCCTAGCCCTCAGCACTGACGTAAGTCCACTTAGGGGACTTGGTAGGCCTTTCGCATTTTTATAATCTCTAATGCACTGTCTTTAAAGGACCCTGTCAGTAATACTCTTACATTGGACTTCCTACTAGTCTTCTTATGCATGAACTGTATATTTTTGTACTTTTTCCCCATGTGGCAAAGGCTGTGATCTATCTGCTGTCTATTCCAGGTGAGTATGATATATAGTTTTCATTACCACTTTTAAAATGAGTGGCTGGGCCTGGAGAGATGGCTCAGGGGCTAAAGGCACTTGCTTGCAAAACCTGCCAGCCTGGGTTTGATTCCCTAGTACCCATGTAAAAGCCAAATGCACAAAGTGGTGTGTGTATCCAGAGTTGGTTGGCAGGGGCAAGAAGCTCTGGTATGCTTATTTTCTCTCTTTCTCCCCACATGCCTCTCTGTCTCCCTCTTCTCCTCCCTCTCTCACGCCCTCTATCCTCCCCCCATCCCTGCGTGTCCCTCTGTGTGTGTCTAATAAGTTTTTTTAAAAAGTAAAATGAGTAGATGTATGCTGCTGAGGTAAGGAACTAGAAGCAGTCTAATCATTCCTGTGCTGCCAGGGGCAAGTATAAATTGTCATATCCCTGAAATTGCCTTTGTTCCTTTCCTTCAGCCAAGTCACATCTTTATATTTTCTTGTTAATCCCTCAGCATAGAAAGCATAGTGACTTCTGTGTTTGACATTCATACATCAAACATCCAAAGTTTCAAATACCTGCATGCACCACCACATTCCTATACTTTCCTCAGAGGTCCGTGTCCCTCCCACTTCTCCTTTAAAAGTTCCCAAGCAGTGCATCCAACTTTGCCTTTCTTGGAGAACCAGGCTCTTTCTTATCTTGAATATTAGAGGTCCAAGTGGCCATGTGGCTAGACTGTGGTAATTATAATGACACTTGATGTTTAAGTGGCTGCCCTTAATGCCATTGGTATGATCTGCGGAGCAGTTGTGTCAGACAGAAACACCTTAGGAGCTGGTTGAGATGCAGACCCCAAGGCCCCAATCTAGGTATAATAAACCAGTGACTTTTACTTGCAGCATGACTAATGCATTTAACAAGCTCTACAGCTGGGAGCTATTCCTGTACTGGCTTCTTTGGAGACCACCGACCATAGACCATAGGCTGAACAGAAGAAGGTGACAGAGGGAGGTGAAGGGATAGGAAGAGAGGTCTAGTGCTGCACCTTTGATGGAAAGATGCTTGAGAGAATTGAGGTTGCTGTTGTTTGCACGGGGTCTGATTTATTCTTTGCTGGTGGAAGCCCAGGAAAGGAAAGTAGCTTGCTGCAATGGGAGATTCAGATTTTAGAGACAGTTGCTTGCAGCAGCTTGAGCTTCTGAAGGCCCAAAAAAGGAGCCAGGAGACTTCCGTAATTTCCTGCCGACCACCTCATCCCCCTTACCTGTGTTATTAAAGCAAGCTATTAGGCTGCAGAGATGGCTTACTGGTTAAGGTGCTTACCTGTAAAGCCTAAGGACTCAGGTTCGATTCCCCAGGACCCACATAAGCCAGATGCACAAGGTGGCACATGAGTCTGAAGTTCATTTGCAGTGGCTGGAGGCCCTAGTGTGTCTATTCTCTCTCTCTCTCTCTTTCTCACCCTCCCTCTCTGTCAAATGAATAAAATACTAAAGCAAGCTATCCTCCAGAAGGGCAGATATGATCTGCTTTTCTACCTGAAATTTCTCCTAGTTAAGGGTAAGTTTGGAGCACAAACAATTAGAATAGAAGAGATAGACCAATTTAGATTAGAATAAAGTGAAAGTGAGTGATTTCACACCCTCTCTTATCTTGCTGCGAGGTTAATATTACCAGAGGAGAGGAAGCTGAAGGAGTGGTGGGCACTGGCTCTGAAGGTTAAATCAATGGCCCCGTTCAGTTTCAGCTGGACCAAGATATCTCTGTCCCACTCCACTAAAACCAAGCTCCATGACCTTGCGTCACCAACATTATTGACATTGACATATTTCATGTTAATTCTCTGCTGTACTAGCACCTTATTTCCCTGTTTGCCTTCTTTTGGTTACACTGTTCATCATTTAAAAATATATTTTATTTATTTATTTGCTTGAGAGAGAGAGAGAGAGGGAAAATGGATGCACCAGGGCCACTAGCCACTGCAAACAAACTCCAGATGCATGCGCCACCTTGTGCATCTGGCTTATGTGGATACTGGTGAGTCAAAGCTGGGTCCTTAGTCTTTGCAGGCAAGTGCCTTAATCGCTAAGCCATCTCTCCAGACCCATCATTTCTGTTTTTAAAATATTTTTATTTGAGGCTGGAGAGATGACTTAGCGGTTAAGGCACTTGCCTGCAAAGCAAAAGGATCCTGGTTTGATTCTCCAGGACCCATGTAAGACAGATGCACAAGGGGGTGCATGTATCTGGAGTTCGTTTGCAGTAACTGGAGGCCCTGGCATGCCCATTATCTTTTTCTCTCGCCCCCTTTTTCTCTCTCTCAAATAAATAAATAAAATATTCTTAAAAATTTGAAAAATATTTTTATTTATTTACGAGGCAGGGAGAGAGAGAGTGTGTGTGGGGGCCATCAAGGCCTCCTGCCGCTGCATAAGAACTCCAGATGCATGCACTACTTGGTGCATCTGGCTTTACGTGGGTACTGGGGAATTGCACCCTGGCCAGCAGGCTTTGCAAACAAGTGCCTTTAACCATGGAGCCATCTCCCCATTCATCATTTTTATCAGTGTGGTGTTCTTATTCAAGAAACTATCACTGTGCAATGTGCCTTCTCTCCCTACTTCTACAGTGGACTGTGTCCATAACACCACATGGTGTTGACATTTCTTATCTGTGCCCCTTGTTCAACTGTGAGCTCCTTGAGAGCAGGGGTGTGTCTTCATCATCTTTGTATCCCCAATGC
Source organism: Orientallactaga sibirica (assembly GCA_036365145.1). Lineage (NCBI taxonomy): Eukaryota > Metazoa > Chordata > Mammalia > Rodentia > Dipodidae > Orientallactaga > Orientallactaga sibirica. The sequence goes on from JAEOAD010000025.1 coordinate 13,726,838, forward strand.
AATGTCTGGTACAGCACCTGGCACATTGTGGGCACTTTATATGCATTTGTCATTCTCAACTTCCAAGATCCTAAAGGAGCCTTAATAAACAAACTGTATGTGATGTGTGTGTGTGTGTGTGCACGCGCACACACACGCACACTGTTCAGGCAACTCTCATTGAATCTCAGTGTATGTTTTTCCTGTCTTTAATAACTAGATATGAATTATTAAAGGTCATACAAGCAGCTGCACAGGATAAAGCTGGAATTTTGATAAGTCATTTATAATCTTTCAGAATGGCCTGTGGGTGTCCAAGAATTTTGGGGGAAAATGGGAAGAAATTCGCAAAGCAGTATGTTTGGCCAAATGGTGAGTAACAGAAGACTCCGTCTGTGCAGAGCTCTGACCCTTTCCTGATAGCACTGCCAAAAGTCACAGGAACAAATACTGAGCCATTACCATGTGCCAAGTGCTCTTCAGGGTGCCATGAGGGATACAAGAATGGTTATGATGCATACCTTACCCTGGAGGAGCTTCTAATTGTGCTGGAAAGCAGACTTAGTCTCACTAAATGTTATAAACAAGTCACATAAGTGCGTCCTGCAGAAGGTTTGTTCTCCATAATTGGTGACATCAATGGGAACATAATAAAACACAGCTCTAGCAGGGGACTTAAATACTTCTCTGCTTCTTGATTTACACTCCTTTGTCTAGGAGTGAATTTCAGTTGTGTAGAACATTACAAGAACTCAGGAAGAGAGCTAAAAGCACTTCCAGACTTCTTTCCATGCAACAAAAACCACTCGCCTCTGGCAGGGTGCCCTGCCTGCCCCTCAAGGTGCCACTTAAAGATGACGTAGCAGAGGAAGTTACTCCCAAGTCAGTCAGCTTTGTGCCGGCCTGGTTCTGCTGCTAGTCAGTGACTTAACCTCTCTGGGCTTCAGTTTCTCCTTTGAAGAAAAAAAATTTGTTTTGGGAATGTGGAGAATAGTAGAATAAAAATTGAATTATAGCCTTCATACCTCTGGGGTTCTGATTAGGCTCAGACCATTATCCTGAGTTTTTTTTCTTTTGCTTTGTCGGCTTCCCAGCTTATAGTAGATTGCCGCCAGAGATGAGCTCGGTGGCTGCGAGCATCCAGCTCATGACAGCATTAGAACTACAGCCTTGAAAGCTGGAAGGAAGCAAAAAAGCCATGACAGAGCAGACAAAATTTATAAAACAGAGCAATATTAGATCAAGAAGGACACATCCTTCAGTAACTTCAGTGGGAGCACCATATTATGGTTTGATCTGACTGACGTTCATGTTGATGACCTGTAACCCCAAAGAGAGTTAAAGGTACTGCCAGGGAATCAGGAAAAATGGATAATGCAGATTTGAAATACATCTACAAAAATTAAAGTATCAGATATGCTACTTAATGAGGTGAGCCTTTTCAGAAATGCATTGCTGTGATACACATCTGGTTTCATTTTCTTGCTTTAAACATATTTTTATTTATTTGAGAGAAAGAGAATGAGCATGTCAAGGCCTCTTACAACTGCATATAAATCTCAGATGCATGCACCACTTTGTGCATCTGGCTTTACATGAATACTGGGGACTTGAACCCAGACTGACTGGCTTTGTAACCAAGTGTCTTTAACCACTGAGCCATCTCCCCAGCCCTCATTTTCTGTAATGTAGTACTATGTAGTCTTATCAGGAAGGAAGGAATTTTTAAGGTAACTATTAACTTTAAGGTAACTAAGATAACTTCAACTATATAGGACTTATTTAAGACTATAGTCATTTTAATTATTAAAACTAACCTTTAGAAAGAAAAAGATTTTTTAAATGGTATTTTAGCTTATATCCTATGCAGTTTTTTGGTGTTTCAAGGTAGGATCTCATTCTAGCCCAGGCTGACCTGGAATTCACTATGTAGTCTCAGGGTAGCCTCAAACTCATGGTGATCCTCCTACCTCTGCCTGGGATTAAAAGACGTGGCCTAGCACTGCAATTTTTTTTTACTTGTTTTTGTTTTGTTTTGTTTTGTTTTGTTTTGTTTTGTTTTGTTTTGTTTTGTTTGTTTTCCGAGGTAGGGTCTCACTCTAGCTCAGGCTGACCTTCAATTCGCTATGTAGTCTCAGGGTGGCATCAAACTCTTGGCAATCCTCCTACCTCTGCCTCCCGAGTACTGGGATTAAAGTTTTGTTTTTTTTTACTTTTTAAAAATTATTTTATTTATTATTTATTTGCAAGCAGAGAGAGAGGGAGAGGATTGCCATGCCAAGGCCTCTAGACACTGCAAACAAATTCCAGATGCATGCACCATCCTGTACATCTGGCTTTATATAGGCACTGGGGAATCAAAGTCAGGCCATCAGGCTTTACAAGCAAGTGCCATTAACCGCTGAACCATCTCTTCAGCCCATCTTTTATTTTTATAATATATTGTTTAGCTCTAAATTTAAGATAGCTGAACTAAGCCAGGTGTGGTGGCGTGTGCCTTTAATCCCAGCACTTGGGAGGCAGAGGTAGGAGGATTGCTGTGAGTTCGAGGCCACCCTGAGACTACATAGTAAATTCCAGGTCAGCCTGGGCTAGAGCAAGACCCCACCTCAAAAAGAAAAAAAAAGATAGCTGAACTAGAGAGGATCACTGTGAGTTTTAGGTAAGTCTAAGACTACATAGTGAATTTCAGGTCAGCCTGTACCAGAGATAGACCCTGCCTAGAAAAACTAACTAACGATATACACACACACCAAAAAAAAAAAAAAAAAAAAAAATAGAAGCGAGACCAGTTGGAAAGAAGGGATTCAGTGGAGGGGGAAAGGAAGGGTGGTGAGAGGGGATTATGATCATGATATGTTGTCTATATTTATTTAAGTTGTCAATAAATAGTTTAAAATATTTTTTAAAGTCCCTGGGGCCCAGGCTCAAGGGCCATACAGCGCCCATGCAGAGCAGTGCCCGGTGGCAAAATGTCAGTGAGAGCTCTGGGAATGCGGGACGAGGAGTGCTGCAGGAGGAAGAGCGGAGGATGGGAACCGGGAGTAAGAGGGGCACATGGGGGATACAGATCTATACATGGGGGATACAGATCTATACATGGGGGATACAGATCTATACATGGGGGATACAGATCTATACATGGGGGATACAGATCTATACATGGGGGGATACAGATCTATACATGGGGGATACAGACCTATACATGGGGATACAGATCTATACATGGGGATACAGATCTATACATGGGGGATACAGACCTATACATGGGGGATACAGATCTATACATGGGGGGATACAGATCTATACATGGGGGATACAGATCTATACATGGGGGATACAGACCTATACATGGGGGATACAGATCTATACATGGGGGGATACAGATCTATACATGGGGGATACAGACCTATACATGGGGGATACAGATCTATACATGGGGGGATACAGATCTATACATGGGGGATACAGACCTATACATGGGGGATACATATCTATACATGGGGGATACAGATCTATACACGGGGAATACAGACCTATACATGGGGGGATACAGACCTATACATGGGGGATACAGATCTATACATGGGGATACAGATCTATACATGAGGGATACAGATCTATACATGGGGGGATACAGACCTATACATGGGATACAGATCTATACATGGGGAATACAGACCTATACATGGGGGATACAGACCTATACATGGGGGATACAGATCTATACATGGGGGGATACAGACCTATACATGGGGGGATACAGATCTATACATGGGGGGATACAGATCTATACATGGGGGATACAGACCTATACATGGGGAATACAGACCTATACATGGGGGGATACAGACCTATACATGGGGGGATACAGACCTATACATGGGATACAGATCTATACATGGGGAATACAGACCTATACATGGGGGATACAGACCTATACATGGGGGATACAGATCTATACATGGGGGATACAGATCTATACATGGGGAATACAGACCTATACATGGGGGATACAGACCTATACATGGGATACAGATCTATACATGGGGGATACAGATCTATACATGGGGGATACAGACCTATACATGGGGGATACAGACCTATACATGGGATACAGATCTATACATGGGGGATACAGACCTATACATGGGGGGATACAGACCTATACATGGGGGGATACAGACCTATACATGGGGGGATACAGATCTATACATGGGGGCATACAGACCTATACATGGGGCATACAGATCTATACATGGGGGATACAGACCTATACATGGGGGGATATAGATCTATACATGGGGGCATACAGACCTATACATGGGGGCATACAGATCTATACATGGGGGGATACAGATCTATACATGGGGGATACAGATCTATACATGGGGGGATACAGATCTATACATGGGGGATACAGACCTATACATGGGGATACAGATCTATACATGGGGGGATACAGACCTATACATGGGGGCATACAGATCTATACATGGGGATACAGATCTATACATGGGGATACAGATCTATACATGGGGGGGATACAGATCTATACATGGGGGCATACAGACCTATACATGGGGGATACAGATCTATACATGGGGGGATACAGATCTATACATGGGGGATACAGACCTATACATGGGGGGATACAGATCTATACATGGGGGGATACAGACCTATACATGGGGATACAGATCTATACATGGGGGGATACAGATCTATACATGGGGGGATACAGACCTATACATGGGGGATACAGATCTATACACATGGGGGGATACAGATCTATACATGGGGATACAGATCTATACATGGGGGGATACAGGTCTATATATGGGGTACAGACCTATACATGGGGGGGGATACAGATCTATACATGGGGATACAGACCTATACATGGGGGGGATACAGATCTATACATGGGGATACAGATCTATACATGGGGATACAGATCTATACATGGGGGATACAGACCTATACATGGGGATACAGATCTATACATGGGGATACAGATCTATACATGGGGAATACAGATCTATACATGGGGATACAGATCTATACATGGGGATACAGACCTATACATGGGGATACAGAGACCTATACATGGGGGGATACAGATCTATACATGGGGATACAGATCTATACATGGGGGATACAGATCTATACATGGGGGATACAGATCTATACATGGGGGGATACAGATCTATACATGGGGAATACAGATCTATACATGGGGAATACAGATCTATAGATGGGGGATACAGACCTATACATGGGGGATACAGATCTATACATGGGGGATACAGATCTATACATGGGGGGATACAGATCTATACATGGGGATACAGACCTATACATGGGGAATACAGATCTATACATGGGGAATACAGATTTATAGATGGGGGATACAGACCTATACATGGGGGATACAGATCTATACATGGGGGGATACAGATCTATACATGGGGAATACGGACCTATACATGGGGGATACAGACCTATACATGGGGGATACAGACCTATACATGGGGGGGATATAGATCTATACATGGGGGATACAGACCTATACATGGGGATACAGATCTATACATGGGGATACAGATCTATACATGGGGGATACAGATCTATACATGGGGGATACAGATCTATACATGGGGGTATACAGATCTATACATGTGGGGATACAGATCTATACATGGGGATACAGATCTATACATGGGGATACAGATCTATACATGGGGATACAGACCTATACATGGGGGGATACAGATCTATACATGGGGATACAGATCTATACATGGGGATACAGATCTATACGTGGGGATACAGATCTATACATGGGGGGATACAGACCTATACATGGGGGGATACAGATCTATACATGGGGGGATACAGATCTATACGTGGGGGATACAGATCTATACGTGGGGGATACAGATCTATACATGGGGGGATACAGATCTATACATGGGGGGATACAGACCTATACATGGGGGGATACAGACCTATACATGGGGGGATACAGATCTATACATGGGGGATACAGATCTATACATGGGGGGATACAGATCTATACGTGGGGGATACAGACCTATACGTGGGGGATACAGGCCTATGCATGGGGGGATACAGACCTGGCCATTTGGGGGGGATACAGGCCAGGGGTGGGAATAGCTGAACTACTAATAGCTGCTTACTTACCTGTTAGCATGTTTATTCCTAGGGATTTACTACCTAAAGTCATGAAAAGACATGCTCAAACGCAACATTGCTTGCTGGTGATAATCTCTAAGTGCAATCAGGCTCTAGTTCCCTCCAAACTCCCTTTCCAAGCTGTGTTTTAAATAATTCAACTTCTGACCTAGTTGTCTATTTGAGATCAGAGAGCTAAATTATTTAGCTAATAGATAGCATTGAGCTAAATTCTGAGGGGAATCTGCAAAGTGTAAAACTTGGTGACTGACCTGAAGAAGCCAGCTGGCATGGCGGGAGAGATAGGCACACAGCGTGCGGTTTCCGTAACTGAGCAGATGACAAATGAAAGGCAAGTGGTTCGTACAGTGTGCCTCAGTGGCCCAGAAGGGCATCCTCTTCCTTGTTAGGCCACTGGTCATTAGAGCAAGGATTCGTGACTTCACTAATGATCCGTTGGGCTAGACAATTCTTGCTGAGGGAGCCAGTCTGTGTACTGTGAGATGTTTAGCAGTGTACAACTAGGTGTCAGGAATAACTCCTGCCTGCCCCTTCCCTCAACTCCAGTTCTGACAGTCAAATCAAAACTGTCTGCAGACATTGACAAATGTCTCCTGGGAGTCAGAATCTCCCATCATTGAGAACCTACTGTTCTAGGAGTTTGCAGCAAAGAAGCCTCCTCATGAGTGACAGGGAAAGCCTCCCAGGCGAGCTGGGTTCGTTTTTTTCTTTTCTTTTTTTGAGGTAGGGGCTCACTCTGGTCCAGGCTGACCTGGAATTCACTTTGTAATCTCAGGGTGGCCTTGAACTCATGGCGATCCTCCTACCTCTGCCTCCCGAGTGCTGGGATTAAAGGCATATGCCACCACGCCCAGCTGAGAGCTGGTTTTGAAGCTAATGCTGGAAAACTGTGGAGCTATGATTTGGTTGCATGAGACAAATGCAGTTGGGTAGGGTTGGGGAGAGGGAGACCTGATAGGTAGGTTTGGAGAGTAAGTAAACAGCTTGAGCTACTGGAAGGGTTCTTATGATGAAGACAAAGACTGTGGAAGACACTTGGGACCAGACTGTGGGAGACGATTGGGGCATGAGAGAATGGGATGTGTAGCTTCTGAGAAGGTCATGAGCCTGTGTTTGAAGGTTGTTAGACACGCCAGGGGCTTTGTGACTAAGGTTGACACAGCCTCTTAGCAATCCTCATACATTTCTTATCCATGTTTTTGCCTTCTTTGTAGGGGACCAGAAAACATCATCTTCTTTACCACCTATGTAAATGGCTCCTGTAGTAAGTATATTTAATCACAGAGGAGTGTCCTGTGTGTTCATGGTAGGATATTCTGGGTTGTATGAGGGAGAAACAGATGATCTTCCCATGCTCCTGAAAATGAGATAGCTAGAGAGAGCTGTTAATGATTTGGGGGGATGTTTAGCATGTGTGGTATGGGGAGGGGGCATATGTGTGTGCCCTGGGCACAGGCCAGAGGAAGATGTCACATGTCCTCCTCTATCACTCTTTCACCTTGTTTCCCTAAGACAGAGTCTCTCACTGAGCCTGAGGCTCACTGTTTTTCCCTAGACTGGCTGATCAGGGAGCCCTGGTGATCCTTCTGTTTCCATCCTCATTGCCAGGGTTACACATATGGACAATGTTGCCTGACTTTTTATGTGGGTGCTGGGGTCAAACACAGATCCTCATACTTGTGTAGCAAGCACTCTTGCCCTCCGAGCCATCTCCCCAGTCTCCTCTTAATGATTTTTAAAATCTTGAATGCACAATCACATTACTGTCCCATGCCCTACATGGAGACAATCTCCTTAATCTTAGCAATCATACTAGTTGCTTTTCTCATAGCCAAATACATAACAGAAGCAACTTAAGGAAAGAAGGTGTGTTTGGGCCACGGTTTAAATAGCATGGTGGCAGAAGCGACTCAGTCCAGGGCGGTGCAGGTGTTTACTCTACCATGGTGGAGAAGGCATGGATAGTGGCAAAAGTGGCTTGTTCTGTGGCAGCTGGAGCTGGTAACATGGCTTGGCATACATCTTGGTGGATCAGAAAGCAGAAAGCTCAGGCCAGAATCAGAAACAGAGATCACCTTCAAGGGCTACTTGCCAGCAACCAGCTTCTGCTAGCTGGCTCCACATAGTTCCAAAGGTTCCATAACCTCCCAAAACAGTGCCACCAATTGGATACCAGCTGTCCTAATGCATTAGCCTATGGAGTCATTTCACATTTAAATCATAACATTCCACCATTGGCCCCCATAGGCTTATTATTGTCACCTTATAATGTAAAATGGATTAAGTCCAGTTTTTTAAAGTCCCTATTATCTTATGAGCCCCAATACAATTCGGATGTCCAAAGGGATATCTCTCATTCTAGTCTTCAAGAGTGACCAACAGAATTGCTCATTAATCCATGCCTTCGTGTTCTAGAACTTCTTTAGCCCACAGCACAGACTGTTTCTCATTCCTCCAGAAGCCACTTCCGAAAGCCCAAGAGCCACATGATCAGCCATCTCACAGCAGTGCACTTCCTGACACCAATTTTCTATACTAGATACATTTCTCATCAGTGGGGCCAAATAATGACAGAAGTAACTGAAGGGGGAGAAAGGTTGTTTGGGCTGACAGTTTAAAGGTCCAGTCTGTCCTGGCATGCAGAGTGTGGCAGCTCTGTCTGCAGCAGTGAAAACTTGAAGCAGGGCTTGTTCATGTTTCAGCAGACCAGGAAGCTGAGAGATCAAGTCAGGACCCAAAGCAAACATCAGCTTCCAGTTCTGCTGCAGTGATCACTTCTGTCAGCACAGTCTCAAAGGTTCCCGACTCCCAAAACAGTGCCAATGGCTGGGGAGCCAAGCATTTAAACACCTGAGCCTGGCAGGGAGTGGACATTTCATATTCAATTGCTGACAGAAACATTAAATAAAGCTAATATTAAGCTACAAATAATAGCGAATTGACATGCCTGGGTTGTTTTCCTGTCAGTGGAACTATTGGATATCTATTCTGTGGTACAACTGCAAGGAAGAAAGCAGAATCTATTATTCACACACCAAATGTCTGAGTACTTGCTGGATCTGCCCTCATAGAATGTATATTCAAGTAGTAATCTATTAGATGATAAACCAGAAAACCAAAACTGAGATATGACTTTAAAGTTAAATAAGATAGCTTTAAAGTGTACGATGAAGAGAATAAAGCAGACTTCTGTCATTGTTATTTTTATCCACCCCTATGGATCAAAAGAACTCTCCTGTTTCCATCCAGCATAAAGTCTCACATCCATAAAACCCAAATGCAGATTCCCTTTCTTGATGCCAGAGCACATTTATATGGCTACTTGATCAACCTGCACTGGATTAAAAATGCTTTTTCTTATAACAATGAGAACAGTTTGAAAGCAGCTATTTTGAACTAGGCTCACCAGTAAGTGAAATTGTAATTAATATTTTGTCTTGTTTAAGAAGCTGACCTTGGCTCACTGGAATTGTGGAGAACTTCAGATTTAGGAAAAAGCTTCAAAACCATTGGCGTGAAAATCTACTCATTTGGCCTTGGGGGACGCTTCCTTTTTGCCTCGGTGATGGCTGACAAGGTGGGTATTTGCCTTCTGCCAATATGCTTTGCAGAGACCCCTTATAACTTAGCGCTAAGAGAGGTTCGTAGGCTTTTGTTTGTTTGTTTGTTTGTTTGTTTGTTTGTTTGTTTTCAAGGTAGGGTCTCACTCTAGCCCAGGCTGACCTGGAATTCACTATGTAGTCTCAAGCTGGTCTCGAACTCACAGTGATCCTCCTATCTTTGCCTCTCTAGTTCTGGGGTTAAAGATGTGTGCCACCATGCCTGGCAGGTTTTTTTGGTGTGTGTTTTTTTTCACAATTTTTAAAATCTTGGTAAAGTTTGAGAGTGATTCTGTTTACAGAGGTTAATTGATCCTCGTGCCTTTTAATGTTTATTTTTACTTATTTATTTAAGAGAGAAAGAAAGAGTCAAATAGAGAAAGAGAGAGAATGAACAAGCCAGGGCCTTCAGCCACTGAAAACAAACTCCAGACACATGTGCCACTTTGTGCATCTGGTTTACGTGGGTCCTGGGGAATCAAACCTGGGTCCTTTGGCTTTGCAGGCAAGTGCCTTAACCACTAAGCCATCTCTCCAGCCCCCCTCGGGCCTTTTGTTGCTATATGAATTTAGCCTTATCTTTTGGACTTGTAGACTAAATGTTTGACTTTACTCAGACATGAATATCTGGGAAAAATCTATTTTTACATATCCATTAATCATAATAAAAAATAATGATAGTTGAGTATCTGTTAAAACACTGAGTATTAGTGTAGGTCTCCATAAAATGGGTGTCAATGAATAGACAAGTTCTGTAAGACAGCAGTGAACAAGTAGATACATGTGCTCTGCTCTCAGAGCTGATGATCAATTGTGGAGACAGGTATTAAGCAGTAAGTCCATTAGATAGTAATTACTCTGCAAAGCCATCCAAAGCAGTCAGGGAATAGGAAGCGATGGGAGCTGGGGCAGGGCTACTACAGACAAGACAGGCCTTGGGTGGGTGGTACAAACATGCCCTTTTGGACATCTGGGAGGAGAGCAGAGGAGCAAACAGTAATGTCAGGAGCAGACTCTCAGACCAGGGCATGCTCCATTCTGCTGACGAAAAGGTGGCTGGAGCACCAGGGAGCAGCTAGAGTGGGGCAGAGGGCGAATGGGAGGCTCTGTTCTACAGGCTTTTAGTGTCCATGTGTTGAAGAGCTCTGTATAGAGAGTAAGGATTGTAGTTGGTGTTCACAGCATGGCCCAAGAGGAGGTGAGACTCGAAGCAGCAAAAAGTGCAACTGTAGGCTGTCTTGGGAGCCAAGAGAACTATTAACCGTGGGTGAGGGGAGAAGTAGAGCGATTGTGCATACATGTTTAAATGTATTGCCAACAGAACTGGCTGATGGTTCAATGTGGCTTGTGAACAATTGTAGAGTCTTTCATTTAAGCAACTGGATGAGGGGCAGTGCCATTTTCTGTTAGCAAAAACTGCAGGAGGAGCAGGTTTGTGGGAGAAAAATCAAGGATTCAGTGTTGGCTATGAAATGCCTATCCGTATATTCTAAGGGGAACTGTCAAGTAAGCATTTGGGTATAAGAATCTCCTAAAATGACACGGTATTTAAAGCCATGTGACTGAGTAGGTAGAGAAGAGACAGAAGGACTGAGCAAGCCTCCAGTCCCTCCAGTGAAGGTTGGAAAGAAAAGAAGACTCTAGCAGAGAAGCCGGGAAGAAGGGACGGGTGCGATGGGAAAGGGCACGTCGCCCTAGGAGCTGTGAAGAAAGCATTCAGGAGGAGGAGCAGGCCCTCTGCTGAACTCGAGTGGGATGTTGAGTTAATGCGCCCCGAGAACTCCCCACTGGTGCTGGCACTGGCACTGACCTTGACAGCAGGAGTCCCACTGATGTAATCAAACAGTTTTGTAATATCCTATTTAACCCTGTGAGCTAACACCATCACCTCAATTTATACATGAGGAAGTGAAGTAATTTGCTGAGGGTTACCCAGTGATGGGACCCTCAGTAGAAGGTATCCTGAGGTAGCCTCCTTAGCCCCCTTGTACCAGCTATAGCATTAAAATTCTGCTTTGTGCTTTTGAACTCCATTTTCTACCTGCAACAGTAAGATTCAGAGTAATTAGACATCTCAGTATAAATTAAATATTTAAATATGCTTATCACTGGACTTTAAAAAGTAGTTAAGCTGGGCTGGAGAGATGGCTCAGCAGTTAAGGCACTTTCCTGCATAGTCTAAGGACCTGGGTTCAGTTTCCCAGTACCCACATAAAGCCAGATGGACAAAGTGGCTCATGTGTCTGGAGTTTGCAGTGTCTAGAGGCCATGACACACCCATTCTCTCTCCCTCTCTCTCTCTCTCTCTCTCTCTCGATATAAAATAAATTAATTAAAAAATTTAAAAAATAAATTAATTAAATTAAATTTAGAAAATAGTTAGCTAAAAAAATTAATAAATGAAAAAAAAATTTTTAAGAAGTTAGCTAAAGAGACCCAGATAATAACACCCTAAGCAAGTAACAGATCTAGAAGGCTTTCACCCCTAGTGCTGGCATTTGAACCTAGTGCTTCATATACACTAGCTAAGTTCTCTACCACTGAGCTACATCCACAGACTTCTCATAGCATCTTAAGCAGTTTATCAATAGGCTTTTACTGCCTTTTTAACAGACCCCTTGACTCTCCAGTTACTCTGTGACAAGTTTCCTTACCGGAACTTGGAATTTCATTGGCTTTTTCCTAGCTCAGGCACATTGCAACTATTCTGAGAGAATTCCTTAAAGGCATGTCACATCTTGACTTCCCTGTGATCTCCCAAGCTGGGTTTCATCTCCATTTTCTAGACTACTAATTATCTAATTTTTTAGATTCTTAATTATCCAATGCTGGGCCTATCTCAAAGACACCAAACTTTAAAGTAGTAATTATTATTTTAAGAATTATCAAGCAAGTATGGTTATAAAGTCAAGCTGATGATGGTCCAGTCAGATTCTTCACTGTGTGGAAGGAGATGGACTTTCAGAGACTGAGAGGACTGTACCAGGATGAAGGAGTCAAAGAGAAAGCCAAGATAGAAAGTGTTCATTGCCTGGGAGGGTTAGAAACTGCTTTGGTAATTGGTACTGTGACCTTTCTCTGCAGTTGTCCCCAGGGGGTAAATAATGCATAATAACTATGAAAGTTGCTCCTGCTCATGTCCTTGTACCCGTGGCATCTGACAGAAGATTAAAAATGCAGATATTGGTATATTTATTCTAGGATACAACGAGAAGGATCCATGTGTCAACAGACCACGGAGACACATGGAGCATGGCCCAGCTCCCCTCTGTGGGACAGGAGCAATTCTATTCTATTCTGGCAGCCAACGATGACATGGTGTTCATGCATGTAGATGAGCCTGGAGGTAAGAGCCTTGGAATGTCTGCCCTTGAATGCATAGTGATTCGAGCTCTGACTTCTGCAGAACACCTTTCCTTTCTTCATGCCAACTTTTCTTCCTACTCTAAGAAGTTTATTAACATCCTATTGATTACTCTGCCCTAGGCATAATAGGTTGTCTCTTAAAACAGCCACTTTTTTTTTTTCAAGGTAGGGTTTCTCTCTAGCTCAGGCTGACCTAAATTCACTATGTGTCCTCAAACTTACAGTGATCCTCCAATCTCTGCTCCTGAGTGGTGGGATTAAAGGTGTATACCACCACACCTGGCCACAGCCATTTGTTTTGATGGTAGCCTATGAGTGTATCTGAGTGTTCTAGGCAGAGAGTAGTGGAAAAAAATGGCACCGAACTGCAAACTATCTGTTACCAGGGAAGTACTAGAAACACATAGAAACTATTTTTTGTTTGACATGGCCTTATTGTGTAGCCCAGACTGGCCTCACATTTGCGTAAGATCTTCCTGATCTTCCTGAGATCTCAGCCTGAGTGCTGAGATCATAGCTGTGCACTAACATAGCCAGCTGAGAAACTCATAGCTATTTGACAAAGAAAGGCTTTGACTTTTGAAACTAATGCTAAAAACTCAGAAGAGAAAAAGTTTTGTATCAGCCGGGTATGGTGGCACATGCCTTTAATCCCAGCATTCAGGAGGCAGAGGTAGGAGGATTACCATGAGTTTGAGGCCACCCTGAGACCATATAGTGAATTCCAGGTCAGCCTGGGTTAGTATGAGACTCTACCTTTAAAAAAAAAAAAAAAAAACCATGCATGGTGGCACATGCTTTTAATCCCAGCACTTGGGAGACAGGGGTAGGAGGATTGCTATGAGTTTCAGTCCACTCTGAGAATACAGAGTGAATTCCAGGTCAGCCTGGGCTAGAGTGAGACCCTACCTCGGAGGATCGGGCGTGGTGGCACGCCTTTAATCCCAGCACTTGGGAGGCAGAGGTAGGAGGACTGACGAGGTTAATTCCAGGTCAGCCTGGGCCAGAGTGGTGAGACCCTATCTCGAAAAACCAAAAAAAAAAAAAAAAAAAAAAAAATCAGTTTGTGAAATTAGAAATAAAATCAATCTTTTAAAAAATATTTTATTTAGGGCCGGAGAGATGGATTAGCAATTAAACTAGTGTTTGCCTGAAAAGCCAAAGGATCTGGTTCAAATACCCAAGACCCACACCCACATAAGCCAGATGCACAAGGTGGCACATGCATCTGGAGTCCAGTTGTAGCAGTTAGAGGCCCTGATACACCCATTCTCTCTGTTTTTGCCTCTGTCTCTCCGTCTCTCTCTCCCTCTCTCTCTCTCTCTCGATATATATATATGCTTCTTTCTCTCAAATAAATAAATAAAATAAAAATAAAATATTTTTTAAAAAAGAAATGATGCCAAGAATCCTGTTTTCAGATGTTTCAGCTAAAAAAGTCCAGGAGCATTATATGAAGTGTTCTTTAAAATATATATATGTATGTGTATATATACACACACACAAACACACACACACACACACACACGTACATTTTTTTTATTTGCACACACAAAGAAAGAGATAGAAGAGACGAGAGACAGACAGAGATAATGGGCATGCCAGGGCCTCTAACTACTACAAATGAACTCCAGATACATGTGCCACTTTGTGCATCTGGCTTTACGTGTGTACTGGGGAATTGAACGCCAGGTCATTTTGTCTTTGCAGGCAACTGCCTTAACTGCTGAGCCATCTCTCCAGCCCAGTAAAATCAATCTCTTTTTGTTTTGTTTTGCTTCAGTTTTGGTTTTCTAGGTAGGGTCTCGCTGTATCTCATACTGGCCTGGAATTCACTCTGTAGTCTCAGGCTGGCCTCAAACTCACAGCGATCCTCCTATCTCTGCCTCCCCAGTGCTGGGATTAAAGGTGTGTGCCACCACACCAAGCTAAAATCAATCTTTTACCAAACATAGCTTGAAAAGTATTCTAAAATATAAAGATGTAGAAATGTAAAGGTGCTTGCCTGTGAAGCCTAAAAATGTATAAAATTCAAATCTAAATATGTGCTCCTTCAGCAGAACATATCTAGGAAGAGCCCTTTCTATTTGTTTTTAGTTTTTATTGACAGTTTTATACATGCATGTAACGTATTTTGAACATAATATTTTCTTGTTACCTTCCCTTGTCCTTTCTCCCCATCTCCTTTCCACTGAACCCGTCTTCCCAACAAATCCTAGGAAGAGCTTTTCTGATGTCATTTAACAAACTCGGCATCTCCCATATTCCAGGCACTGAGCTGAATCTGAATACTAGAATTAAGATTGGCTTGAGGTTCTTGGATAGTAACCCTTGAATGACTCCCAGGCCCGAGTCGTATTGTGGGTAGAGACATTTGGCGAATGTGCTAGCCTAAGCAGTCATGTTAGCTAGGCCATTGTTTTTCTTTCTATTCCCTCCCAAGACTTGGTGTTTCTGTTTGTCTGTTTCAGATACTGGATTTGGCACAATCTTTACCTCTGATGATCGAGGCATTGTCTATTCCAAGTCTCTGGACCGACATCTGTATACCACCACAGGCGGAGAGACTGATTTTACTAATGTGACTTCCCTCCGTGGGGTCTACATAACAAGCATGCTTTCGGAAGGTAAGTCTTGCCAACCAGCCTACCTATGTAAATTGGGCTCCCTTATGAAAATGAGTTATGCTAAATAGAAAAACTAGGGCAGAGCAAAGCAATGACTGGAAAGAAAAAAGTGTCTTTATTGTGCAACATGTAAATGGTCTTCTGTACTGGGAGGTACAGGCCTATAGGAATGGGCCTGGATTTGAGCCACTTCTCTTTTTCCCTGTTGTTGTTGTTTTTTATATTTTTATTAATTTATTAGAGAAAGACAGAGAAAGTGAGTTTGGGCATGCCAAAACTTCCTGCTGCAAACAAATTCTACATATGTGCCACTTTGTGCATCTGGCTTTTTTTTTTTTTTTTTGAGGTAAGGTCTCACTCTAGTCCAGGCTGACCTGGAATTCACTATGTAGTCTGAGGCTGGCCTCAAATTCTTGGCAATCCTCCTACCTCTGCCTCCAGAGTGCTTGGATTAAAGGCACGCACCACCACACCAGGCACGTTTGTGTACATTGAGTACTGGGGAATCAAACCCAGGCCATTAGGCTTTGTAAGCAAGCACCTTTAACCACTGAGCCATCTTCCCAGCCCGTCTTCTCTTTTCTTATAGAGAGTATAGCAGTAGGCCAACCAAGATTCTTATAGTGTTCTACTTGATGGCTCCACAGGACTCACCTTTACTAAGGTTTAGCTATGCAAGTATAAGCATTACTCCCAAGTACAAGCACCCTTAAAGTTTTATGCCCAGTAGGTCTTAAGTGACACTGGCTCCCTTCTTCCTCCCTGGCCTTACCTCCAATTCTTTTTTTCAATTTTTATGCCAGCCCTCAGAGTAGGTCTTGCAGATCCGTGTTGATGACTTGGCTGGCCCGGGCTGAGTGCGTCCTCTGAACCATCTCTGCCCTGCCTTTTACCTCCCAATTCCTTTTTCACGCTTACGCGCTCCTGACACTCCTCACGCTCCTCTGTCCCCTGCCAGCCCTCAGACGCGCTCCAGTTATATGCATTCATTCAGGCGCTCCTCCTTGCAGATCCGTGTTGATGTTCCCGCTCCTCCTCCTTGGCTGTCTGCTCCTCACACGCTCCTCTCACGCTCCTCCTCACACGCTCCTCCTCACAACCATCTCCTCTCACGCTCCTCCTGCACTCTCCTCACACGCACTCCTCCCTCACGCTCCTCCTCCTCGCTCCGACTCACACGCTCTCCTCCTCCTCCTCACGCGCTCCTCACGCGCTCCCTCACACGCTCCTCCTCACACGCTCTTCCTCACACGCGCTCCTCCTCGCACGCTCCTCCTCGCACGCTCCTCCACACGCGCGCTCCTCCTCACACACGCTCCTCCTCCTCCTCTCACACGGCTCCTCCTCACACTCCTCTCACGCGCTCCCTCACACGCTCCTCACACGCTCCTCTCACGCTCCTCCTCACACGCTCCTCTCACGCTCTCACGCTCCTCCTCTCCTCCTCGCTCGCGCTCCTCACACGCTCGCTCCTCACACGCTCCTCCTCACACGCTCCTCCTCACACGCTCCTCCTCACACGCTCCTCCTCTCACACGCTCCTCCTCACACGCTCCTCCTCACACGCTCCTCCTCACACGCGCTCCTCCTCACACGCTCCTCCTCACACACGCTCCTCCTCACACGCTCCTCCTCACACGCTCCTCCTCACACGCTCCTCCTCCTCCTCTCCGCTCCTCCTCTCACGCTCCTCCTCACACGCCTCCTCTCCTCCTCCCACACGCTCCTCCGCTCGCTCCTCCTAACATGCTCCTCCTCACACAAGAGCGGTTTCCAAAGCACTTAGTTTCTAACATACAGTTTATTTATTTACTGTGTTTGGTGTTTTTCTCACCACTCATCACTGGAATGCATTTCACAAGATTTTTTTGTCTGTTTGGTTCACTCAGAGGCTTAATGGTAGTTTTTACGTAATGGTCACTCAATGTTGAGAGTCCCTAAAACAAGCCTGGTGTCATGACATTCCTTGAGCAAAGATGAGATGTTTTCCCCATGGTGAATTTTTTTCCCACGGCATCAGACAGTGAAGGAGAATGGATATCAGCCTGTTCACATTGGTCAGGAGTTAACCTGCGTTGGTTTTCTGGTCCAGTAATAGAGCACCTGAGGTAATTTAGCTTAGAAAGAGAGAAGGCTCAGGACCCATTGCACAAGAGGTGGCAGAAATAATTTTAAGAGCCAAAGAGAGGGGAAGAGTGCTACAATGCTGTCATCCAGACACAATGGCCTTGATGTTCATGACCTCACAGTGGCTGATGCTACCTGCACAAAACCTGTGTAATAGGAGGGAAAATGATGACATCAAAATAGAAGAGAGACTAGTTGGAAAGAAAGGATTCTGTGGAGGGGATTTGAGAGGAGAAAGGGAAAGTAATGGGAGGGGACTATGATCATGGTCATTGTCAATAAAAAAGTTTCTAAAAAATTCTAAACAAAATCCTTAAAGTGCCACTTAGTTATCAATGCTGAGCTGTTTTGTAAGATCCTAAGAGCTCATGGGACTACAGGGTGAAAAGGCCTCATGGTCTCAGGAGAGTCAATGGAGCGATACACTGACTTTAACTGGGAGCCTTCAGCATGTCAGGCTTATGGTCGTTCTTTTCCCATGCAGATAATTCTATCCAGACCGTGATCACTTTTGACCAGGGAGGAAGGTGGACACACCTGCGGAAGCCCGAGAACAGCCAGTGTGATGCTACCGCAAAGAACAAGAACGAGGTTTGTTGGCTCCCGCTGTCCTTCATGTGGGCAGAAAAGCAGCCGGCCTGCTCCACCCCGACCTGTGTGAGGCTTTTGAGTAATGAAGTCTCATACTGAAAAATTAGCATCTGTAGCTGAAGATGGAATGCTTAAAAATGAGCATAATGAAATTTACTTAGAATTTGCAAAGAACTGTATGAAAAGATCAAGATATCATAGATCCTTTTTTTAAGTGTGTGTGTGTATGTGTGTGAGTGGATGTGTGCATGCATGTGAACCACTGCACACGTGGAGGTCAGAGGACAATTTTCAGGTGGGCCTCTGCCTTCTTGTTTCTTGAGGCAAGGTTTCTTGCTTACAGCTCCATTCATGAGCTTCTAGAAAATTCTCCTGTTTCCTCCTTCTTACTCACCATAGGTATTCTGGGATCACATAAGGCCACCATAGCTTCCATCTTTTTCATGGGGCCTGGAGACCCAAACTCAGATATCAGAGTTACATGGCAAATGCTTTGTCCACTGAGCCATCCCCACAATCCCTACCATAGATTGTCTTTTAAAGAAGAGCAAAACTGAGGGCTAACAGTTACTGAGCTGCTGACTGAAAACTGAATAGACAGATGTGGCAAGTAGTTAGGAGATTGCACAGTGGTAATGAGGCCTTAGAACCTCTACCTGAAGTCGGCCTGTATTCTTGGGGCCATATCCAGAAAGTCATTACCAGAGGCCAGGAAGATGGCTCAGTTGCCAAAGGTGCTTGCTTGCAAAACCTGCGCCTGGGCTCAAGTCTTCAGCCACCCACATAAAAGCCAGCCACAGAAAGTGGCACCAGCATTTGATATGTGTGTGCATACACAGACACACATACACACACACGCACATGTGCGCGCACACACCCACAAGTAAATAAGTAAATAAAAGTTTTTTAAAAAAAAAGATCAAGGCTACCCTGAGACTTAGCTAATTTTTGAGACCCTACCTCAAAAAAAAAAAAAAAAAAAGAAGAAGAAGAATTCTTTTGCTTACAATAAGTCATTGTCAGCCAGGCGTGGTGGCACACACTTTTGATCCCAGCACTTGGGAGGCAGAGGTAGGAGGATTGCCATGAGTTGAAGGCCACCCTGAGACTCCACAGTGAATTCCATGTCAACCTGGGTTAGAGCGGAACCCTACCTCGAAAAATTAAAAAAAAAAAAAAAAAGTCATTGCCTATACTTATGTCAAGAAGCTTTTATTTGGGGAGGGGGGTTCGAGATAGGGTTTCACTCTAACCCAGGCTGACCTGGAATTCACTATGTAGTCTCAGGGTGGCCTTGAACTCACGATGATCCTTTAACTTCTGCCTTCCAAATGCTGGGATTAAAAGAATATGCCACCATGCCCAACTATTCAAGCTGTTTCCTCATATTTTCTGCTAGTATTCTTATTTTTTTAAGAATATTTATTTATTTATTTATTTGAGGGGGAGACACACGCACCACCTTGTGGCTTTACTTGGGTACTGGGGAATCAAACCTGGGTCCTTTGGCTTTATAGGCAAGTGTGTGCCTTAACTGCTAAGCCATCTCTCAGCCCTGTAGTTTTTTTTTTTTTTTTTTAATTTACGTGTGTGTGTGTGTGCCTGTATGTGCACATATGCGCATGTGCACATGTCAGGGCCTCTTGCCAGTACAAATACCAGATACTTGCACCACTTTTTGCACCTGGTTTACCATGAGTAGCTTAGCAATTGAACCCAGGCTGGCAGGCTTAGCAAGCAAGTTCCTTCAATTGCTGAGCCATCTTCTCAGCCACATTTTTTATAGTTTTGAGTTTTACATTTAAGTCTCTAGCCATTTAGAATGAATTTTTGTATATTGTATAAAATGAGAATTCACATTCATCTTTTTAAAATATATTTTTAATATATTTTATTTATTTATTTATTTGAGAGGGAGAAAGAGGCAGAGAGAGAGAGAGAGAGAAAGAGAGAGGGAGAGAATGGGTATGCCAGGGCCTCCAGCTACTGCAAACACACTTCAGATGCATGCACCCCCTCGTGCATCTGGCTTATCTGGGTCCTGGAGAATCGAACCAGGATTCTTTGGCTTTGCAGGCAAACGCCTTAACTGCTAAGCCATCTCTCCAGCCCCACATTCATCTTTTGCATGTGTTACCATTTTCCTCAGCACCATTTATTGAAACGATCTTTTTCCCATTATGTGCCCTTGATATCTTTGTCAAAGATTAATTGACTTTAAATATGTTTTTTTCCTTTTTTTAGTATTTTGAGGCAGGATCTCACTCTAGCACACTATGTAGTCCAAGCCGGCCTTGAACTCATGGCAATTCTCTTAGTTTAGCCTCTAGAGTGCTGGGATTATAGGAATGACCACCACACCTGGTTTAAATATGTGTATTAATGTGTAGACTCTCTCTTCTGTTCCATTGGTCTGTATCTTTTTTTTTGCATGTGCATGCATGTATGTGCATGTGTATAGAGTATATGTGTAGGATGGGGTGTGTGCATGTGTGTGTGCACAAATGTATGGGTGCCCATGTGTGGGTGTGTGGAGGCCAGAGGAGAGCATCAGGTGTCCTTCTCTTATGGAGCATCTTCATCTTGTTTGATCTCTCACTTAGCCTGGAGCTGCTGTCTTTCCATAAGCCTCAGCAACTCCTCAGTGGCTTGGCTGTTAAGGCACCTGCCTGCCAAGCCTAAGAACGCTGGTTCCAATCTACAGGTCTTACGTTTAGCCAGGCGCAAAAAGTGATGCAAGGGCACAATGCCACATTTGCCCACAAGGGGGCGCACGCATCTGGAGTTCATTCACAGTGGCTGAGAGGCCGCTGGCACACCCATTCTCTCCCTCCCTCCCTCTCTCTCTCTCTGTCTCTCTCTCAAATAAAATAATTTTAAAAATGGAAATTTTGCTGGGTGTGATGGTGCATGTCTTTAATCCCAGCATTCAGGAGGCAGAGATAGGAGGATCGCTGTGAGTTTGAGGCCAGCCTAAGAGCACATAGTGAGCTCTTTGAGTCAGCCTGGGCTACCAGACCCTACCTCAAAAAACAACAACAAAAAGGAGCTGGGTGTGGCAGCACACACCTTTAATCTCAGCACTTGGGACCCTGAAACTACATAGTGAATTCCATGTCATCCTGGGCTAGAGCAAGACCTACCTCAAGAAAGAAAGAAAAAGAAAGAAAGAAAGAAAGAAAGAAAGAAAGAAAGAAAGAAAGAAAGAAAGAAGGAAAGAGAGAGAGGGGGGAGGGAGGGAGGGAGGGAGGGAGGGAGGGAGGAAGGGAAGGAGAGAAAGAAAGAGAGAAAGAAAGAGAGAGAGGAAGGAAGGAAGGGAAGGAAAGAAGGAAGGAAGGAAGGAAGGAAGGAAGGAAGGAAGGAAGGAAGGAAGGAAGGAAGGAGAAGAGGAAGAGAAGAGAAAGAGAAAGAGAAAGAGGAGAAGAGAAGATGTTCTAATATGCTATAGATCAACCTTCAGGATGTTATACTGAGTGGTAAGAGCTGGCCACAAGAAGACAAACACTGGATGACTTCATTTACATGAAGCATCAAGAGCAGCCAGGTAGAGACAAGTAGAATAGTGGTTTCCAGCACTGCAGAAAGGCAAAAGACTTGTTGCTTAAAAGGTGACAGTCTCAGTTTGGCAAGATGAAGAGTTCTGAAAACTGGTTACACAAAAGTAAGGATATACCCAACTGTAAAGCTAAGATAGTCAATGTTATTAAATGAATTTTACCACAATGAAAGAAATAGATTGGGCTGGAGAGATGCCTTAGTGGTTAAGGAGGTTGCCTGCAAAGCCTAAGGACCCAGGTTTGACTCCCCAGAACCCACATAAGCCAGATGCAAGTGCACAAGGTGGCACCCATGTCTGGAGTTAATTGCAGTGGCTAGAGGCCCTGGCATGCCAATTCTCTGCCCCCCCCATAAAAATTAATAAAATGTTTAAAAAGGAATAGAGGGACTGGAGAAATGGTTTAGTGGTTAAGGAATTGGCCTGTGAAGCCAAAGGATCCTGGTTCGATTCTCCAGGACCCACATAAGCCAGATGCACAAGGGACACATGCATCTGGAGTTCTTTTTTTTTATTATTTTTATTTATTTATTTTGAGAGAGAGAGAGATACAGAAATAGGCAGGTAGAGAGAGAGAGAGAATGGGCATGCCAGGGCCTCCAGCCACTGCAAACGAACTCCAGATATGTGTGCCCCTTGTGCATCTGGCTAATGTGGGGAGTCGAACCTGGGTCTTTTGGCTTTGAAGGCAACTGCCTTATTCGCTAAGCCATCTCTCCAGCTCCCATCTGGAGTTCTTTTGCAGTTGCTAGAGGCCTTGGCGTGCCCATTCTCTCTGTGTCTGTCTCTCTTCTATCTCTCTCTCTGCTTGCAAACAAATAAGTTTTTTTAAAAGGAATAGATTGGCCAGGTATGGTGGCCAGCACTTGGAAGGCAGAGGTAGGAGGATCACTATGAGTTTGAGGTTACCCTGAGACTACATAGTAAATTCCAGGTCAGCCTGGACTAGAGCGAGATCTTACCTTAAAAAAAAAATAAAATAGGAGCTGGGCGTGGTGGCGCACGCCTTTAATCCCAGCACTCAGGAGGCAGAGGTAGGAGGAGTGCCATAAGTTCGGGCCAGCCTGAGACTACATAGTGAATTCCAGGTCAGCCTGGACTAGAGCAAGACCCTACCTTGAAAAAACAAAAAATAAAATAAAATAAAATAAAATAAAATAAAATAAAATAAAATAAAATAGGGCTGAAGGAATGGCTTAGCAGTTAAGGCACTTGCCTTCAAAAACCAAATGACCCAGGTTTTATTCCCCAGGACCCACATAAGCCAGATGCACAAGGTGGCACATGTGTCTGGAGTTTGTTTGCAGGCTGGAGGCCCTGGCATGCCCATTCCCTCTTTCTCTGCCTCTTCTCCCTCTCCCCCCTCCCCATTTTCTTGCTCTCAAACATTAAAAATATATCTTTTTTAAAAAGGAATAGGGGGCTAGAGAGATGGCCTAGCAGTTAAGGCACGTGCCTGCGAAGCCTAATGACCCAGGTTTGATTCTGTGGATCCCATGTAAACCAGATGCACATGGTGACGCATGCATCTGGAGTTCGTTTGCAGTAGCTAGAGGCCCTGATAGGCCTGTTCTCTCTCTCTTCCTCTCTCTTTCTCTTTCTCAAATAAATAAAAATAAATTTTAAACATTTTTTTTAAAAAAAGGAATAGGGCTGGAAAGATTGGCTAATGGTTAAGGTGCTTGCATGCAAAGCCATAGGACCCAAGTTCTATTCCCCAGGACCCATATAAGCTAGATGCACCAGGGGGTGCAAGCATCTGGAGTTTGTTTGCAGTAGTTGGAGGCCCTGGTGCTCCCATTCTGTCTCTCTCTCCCGCCCCCACCCATGCCTATTTCTCTATCTTTTAAAAATTAAAAAAAAAGCAGAGATTTTTTTTTTAAAGGAATAGATTATCCCACAGGTATGTGGGTTGGGATTGGAGTTAGTTAGGAGGCTCTGTGAGATGAGAGCAGACATTGCACCTTTGGTTTTAATCTGAACATTGTTTTCGTTTCACAGTGCAGCCTTCATATTCATGCATCCTATAGCATCTCCCAGAAGCTGAACGTTCCAATGGCCCCACTCTCTGAGCCCAATGCCGTAGGCATAGTCATCGCTCACGGTAAGGAGCCCTCCCGCCCTCTTACCACCGTGGACAGAAGTAGATGAGCACAGAGTGACTCGGCACACAGCCTTTATTTAGCCCAATAAGTAAATCTACTGCAAGTGGCTTTTGTATTCCTGTAGTAGAATTTCTTGCACTATAACTATGCTCTGGGGCTGGAGGAATGGCTTAACAGTTAAGGTTCTTGCCTCTAAAACCTAAGGACCCAGGTTCAATTCCCCAGGACACACATAAGCTAGATGCAGATAGTGGTGCATGCGTCTGGAGTTTGTTTGCAGTGGCTAGAGGCCCTGGCATTCTCATATTCTCTCTGTCTCTCTCTCGCTTGCTCGCTCTCTCTGTTTTTCAAATAAATAAATAAATAAAAATTTAAAAATTTTTAAAATGCTGGGCATGGTGGCGCATGCCTTTAATCCTAGCACTTGGGAGGCAGAGGTAGGAGGATTGCTATGAGTTCGAGGCCACCCTGAGACTACATAGTTAATTCCAGGTCAGCCTGGGCCAAAGTGAAACCTTACCTCAAAAAATAAAAAAAATTAAAAAAATAACTGTGCTTTGGGTTTTTAATAGATTCCCATCTGAGAGAGCAGTGTGAGTCCCCCTCTCCCCAGCTTTGATGGCCTTCTTTCTATTGTAACAAGCCTGGTGAAAAATAAACAGAGAACGCCTTTAATCCCAGCACTGGAGAGGCAGAGGTAGGAGGATCGCCATGAGTTCAAGGCCATCCTGAGCTACATAGTGAATTGCAGGTCCGCCTGAGCTAGAGTGAGACCCTACCTCAAAAAAACAAAAAACGAGAGAGAAGCAGAATAAATCCATTCAGCAGTGCTCTCTTGTCGTAAGTGCTGCTTTTCTGGCACTGTGCGCTGATGCTGGGTCATGTTGCAGGTAGTGTGGGAGATGCCATCTCGGTGATGGTCCCAGATGTGTACATCTCAGACGATGGGGGCTACTCATGGGCAAAGATGCTGCAAGGACCCCACTATTACACCATCCTGGATTCCGGAGGCATCATCGTGGCCATTGAGCACAGCAACCGTCCTATCAATGTGATTAAGTATGCATGCTCTCAGCTCCCACCCATACCTGCGGAGGAGGCAGTGCAGGGAGTGCTTTGGGATGTTAAGGGGAAAGTCACAGATCTGATTCACATTTTGAGAATAGGTAGAACTGCAGCAAAGATGCTCAAAGGACTTGGGTTTAGACCAACTCAGATTAGATGCATTACTTTGTCTCCGACCCTTTGTAGTTACACATTTTGTCATTTTAAAAAAATACTCCTCTTTCCACAAAATATTCAAGCACTCTAGACTAGAAATGATTTAAGTACAAATTTTATAAAATAACTTGAGTTATTTAAATTTTAAATTTCTATTAATTTAGAATTAATTTATCAATTTTGAAACTCATTCTTTCCTGGGACATTACCCAGGAAATAATTTTGAAAGAATTTTTGTACAGGTATTTTGTGTACATATTTATTTACATGTGTTCTGTGAATGAATCTTTCCCCCGGTGCTATTAGAAATTAAAGTATGCCGGGTGTGGTGGCGCACGCCTTTAATCCCAGCACTTGGGAGGCAGAGGTAGGAGGATCACCATGAGTTCGAGGCCACCCTGAGACTACATAGTTAATTCCAGGTCAGCCTGGACCAGAGTGAGACCCTACCTCGAAAAACCAAAGAAAAAAAAAATTAAAGTACTTGTCAGCCATAAGCTATCACGTAGATACGAGGGTCTCCTCTGGCTGAGGACCACACAGCCAGAGTGCTTTCCTGATACTCCAACCCATGCTGGTCCTCTGTCATGATCTTTCTCTAACTGTGGTTTCAGGTTCTCCACAGACGAAGGTCAATGTTGGCAAACCTACACGTTCACCCAGGATCCCATCTACTTCACTGGCCTTGCTTCGGAGCCTGGAGCCAGGTCCATGAACATCAGCATTTGGGGCTTCATAGAATCTTTCCTAACCCGCCAGTGGGTCTCCTACACTGTTGATTTTAAAGATATCCTTCAAAGGAACTGTGAGTGTCTCCTTTCGAATTTTCTACCAGAAATTTGTACTCCTCTTCTCCCAAACAACCCATTCACTGTTGAACCTCATTCCGTTGGGCAAAACATACACATATGCACATGAAAGGGGACTGAAAAATTTCTGAGTGGGTAATCAAGCAATAGTCCTGCTTGGTGCTAGCATTGTGCAAAAGAAATATCAGGGCAATTTAATATATATGCAATTAAAATTATCCTGTCAACTGCATTATAAAAATAAAAGGGTGAGGGCTAGAGAAATGGCTTAGCGGTTGTAGCAGACAGCTTCAGGTTCGTTGAGATGAACTTCCAGACCAGGCACAGTTATGGAGGAAGGGATTTATTGATGCTTACAGTTCCAGGGAAAGTTTCATAATGGCAGAAGAAGCTGGCCTACCTTCACAGGTCCAAGCAGAGAGAGAGAAGCCAAAAGCTACACAGTACAGCACACCTCAGGAACTCCAGCTTGGCACACTTTGCATATCTTTAGATTGAAATCCTAAACCCACCACCACACTTTAAGATCTGCCCAGTGACACTGCCTCCAGCCAAGTGGCTGCAGATGCAAACTATAAACTAATAAAACACAATATATTGGGAGCCATCTATTCAAACTACCACAGCGGTTAAGGCTTTTGCCTGTGAAGCCAAAGGACCCAGGTTAGACTCCCTAGGACCCACATAAGCCAGATGCACAAGGGGCACATGCACCTGGGGTTCATTTGCTCCAGCTGTGGCTAGAAGCCCTGGCGTGCTCATTCTTTCTTTGTCTATCTTCTCTCTCTTCTCTTTCTCTATCTCCTTGCAAAGTAAATAAATAAAATTTTTTAAATACTTTAAAAAATTAAAAGGGTGAGGGGCTGGAGAGATTGCTTAGTGGTTAAGGCACTTGCCTTAACTTGATTCCCCAGAATCCATGTAAGCCAGACACACAAGGTCACACATGTGCACAAGATGACATACATGTCTGTATTCATTTGCAGTGGCTAGAGGTCCTAGTGCACCAGTTCTCTGTCTCACTCTCTCTCTCTCTCTCTCTCATAAATAAAATGAAAAAAAAATTTTTAAGGTGGAATGTATTTTAGTGGTAGGATTATCTCCCAATATATAAAACATCATTTTAACATGTAAGCAATATTAAAGACTATTGAGATATTTTACATTTCTTCTAAATTTTTGAAATCTGGTATATATTTAATACCTACAGCAAGTCTTCATTCAGACCAGCCACATGTGCCTGGCTGGGGTTGCTAGATAGGACAGTGTAGTGTTGCACTTCTGTTAAATCTTTTGGTTTATGTTTGTTTGTTTGTTTGTTTGTTTGTTTGTTTTTGTTTGTTTGGCTTGGTTTTTTGAGGTAGGGTCTCGCTCTAGCTCAGACTGACCTGGAATTCACTATGTAGTCTCAGGTGGCCTTGAACTCTCAGCAATCCTCCTACCTCTGCCTCCAAAGTGCTGGGATTAAAGGTGTGCACTACTACCCCTGGCTTCTTTTGTATCTTTTATGAGACTTTTTTTGTGGCTTATAAAAATACTATGTGTAAGTTTGTCTAAAATTATTTTATGGCATTTGGGGGGGTTCACCCCTGATTAGGTAAATGCAATAAAGCTGTAAGGAGGAAAGTATTGGCTAGGTAGATGGTGCAGCCATTAAAGGCATTTGATTGCAAGCCTGCCAGCTTGGGTTTAATTCTCCAATACTCACATAAAGCTAGATGCACACAGGGGTTCATTGTGTCTGGTGCTTTTTTGGCATGTCAAGAGGCCCTGGCATACCCATGTATGCACACACAAATACACACATGCAAAATAAAAAGATAAAGAGGAACCCAGTGGTGTGGCACACGCCTTTAATCCCAGCACTTAGGAGGCAAAGGTAGGAGGATCACCAAGAGTTTGAGGCTAGTCTGATGCTACAGAGTGAGCTCCAGGTCAGCTTGAGGTAGAGTAAAACCCTTCCTCAAAAAAAATTAATTAAAATAAAATAAAGAGGAAAGCATTAATAAGAGCTGCTGATTGACTCTATGTTGAAGTGAGGGACTTTGCTCGCAGAGTTTTGGCTTGAATGTCAGTCCTGATGAGGCTGTAGCATGGCCACTGGGCAGTTGTGAAGGCCCTGTGGTCATCACAGACCTTCTCAGAGTGCTGTGACTGCCACTGGAGTCATTGTGTACATGGAGACTTCTGAAAGTGATGATGTTTAGTGCACATGTTCTCAAATTGTCACAAGAAAACCCAGATCCAGTGCCAAAGATGTTACACTAAGAGGTATGCAAGCTAAAGAAAACGCTGGAGAACAAGCGGCCTGTGCTTGCATGTTGGTGCCGTAACATCAAGGACTTGATGTTGGAAGTCCGTTTAGCTGTGCTCCCTTCCTCAGCCTTGATTCCATGACTCCTGAGGAAGCAGAGCTCGGTCTTTTCTTTTCCACAAGATCTGTGAGTGTGATTTAAAACCTGAGGACCTTGTCATGTGGGTTCAGTAAAGAAGCATAAAGAGCTGGCTCCCTGGCTTTCCCCTGGGCGGTCAGTGTGCAGTTACCTTTGAAGCTGGCCATCCTTCAAGGATTTGCTAAGCACTTGTTCCCTAACAGGCTGTCACTGCTCTTCATATCCAGAAGGATAAACACCTGGTCCGCGCTCATTAGGGACTGGCTTTGAGAATTGAAGATGCTCAAAGTGGATGATGGCGTATCATCCACTCCCGGGGAAAGAGTGCATGTGGAGCCAGAAACGGTGGTCATCAACAATACACTTGAGAGCCAGTGCACTAAAGAGAAAACCCTAGAAAAAGATTGCTTTCCCATCTGTTTGAAGGAAACTAAAACATGGTGACATTGGCCCTGTGTTCTTGGCTGGTTGGTATCTTATCCTAAGCAAAGAGCCCCAGGAAGGGACAGTGTGGCTGCTTGTCTCTGACAGCTCCTGGGCTTGCAGAGAGCAGTCTTTCAGTGTGGAAGGGGACTCTAGAGCTCCCCTGGACAGCCCTGCTTCAAAACAAGAGATTTCTCCTAATTCGCCCATGGGTAGCATGAGGAAAAGCAGCTACTGGTAGGCTTTAAACTAAAGTAACTCTATTGGCAATCCAAGTTGAAGGACTGGATTGCGTCAGGCATTCCCGCCTCCCTTCTCTCCCCATCCTCTTTCTGTAGCTTGGCAGCTGCCGCCTCCTGTGGGTGGGCCATGTACTGTGCAGCTTCCTGAACAGTCTGTCTGTCCTTTAGGTGACGAGAAGGACTATACCATATGGCTTGCACACTCCACAGACCCTGGAGATTACGAAGATGGCTGCATCTTGGGCTATAAAGAGCAGTTCCTACGGCTACGCAAGTCATCCGTCTGTCAGAATGGTCGAGATTATGTTGTGACCAAGCAACCATCCATCTGTCCCTGTTCCCTGGAGGACTTCCTCTGGTACCAGTATTCCTCAGATCCCTCTGTCAGCCCCCATCCCACATGGGAGGAAGTGAAAGATAGTGGTCTGAATGAGACCAAATCCACTGGCATCCTTTCCCCCATGATTGGATAACTTCTGTTTCTTGTAAAGGGAAGCTGAGGCACAGAAAGGGAACCAGTGTTGCTAACAGTTGAACAGATAACACAATGTTACTATGCAGAACCAGCAATGAACCCTAGAAATCCTGAACAGTGGGAGAAAAAGAAGTTACCTAAGAAGGAAGAGGGGCTGAGGATGTAGCTCAGTTGATAAAGTAAATGAGGAGCTGGGGGTGTGGTTCAGTGGTAGAGTATTTTCCCAGCACGTGTGAGGCTGTAGATTCAATCCCTATTCCTAAAAATAATGATAGTAAGAATAATAAGGCTAGGAGATGCTCAGTTGGCAAAGGGTTGTCCATACGCGCATGAGGACCTAAGTCTGGACCCCTAGCACTCATGTAAAAGCCAGGCATGTTGACATATCTCAACAATCTCAGCACTGGGGAGGCAGAGGCAGGAGGATCCGGATCCCTAGGGCTTGCTGATGAACTGGTGAGCGTCAAGTTCATTGAGAGACCTTTAGTCAAAAATAAGGTGGAGGGGCTGGGAAAATGGCTAGCAGGTAAAAGCTCTTTCTGTGCAAGCATGAGGATCTGCGTTCAATCCACAGCCCCTTGCAAAATACCAGCCATGACTTCACATGCCTGTGGCCCCAGCGCTGGGGGAGAACACAGAATTGCTGGGAGTCCCTTGTAACAGGAAAATGGCCCAAGCTCCAGGTCCAGTAGCGACTTGGGGAAATGAAGCAGCAAGGCAGTAGAGGAGGACATCTGGCATCTTCCTCCCAGCTTGTGCGTGAGGCTTGTGCATCTGGACACATGTGTGCCACACACACGCTGAGAATAAAACAAGGCGGAGAGCAGCTGGGGAAGGCACTCCATGTTGACCTCTGTCCTCCACACACACGCATGCACACCCACACATTTACCCACACATATATACATGGATGCACTCCACACATCAATGCAGATAATGAAGTAAGTGAGTAGAATATGGCAACTAAACATACTCTTTTAAGAAATTTGGCTAGCAATAGGGAGATAAGTAATTTCTAGAGTGCATAGGCCAAGGAGAATCCACCTGTTGAGTGGGAAAGATTGATGGTCCCCTCTCACACTGTCTGTGATGCAAGGGCCCAGGGTGGGTAGGAAGAGTGGGAACAAGATCAAGGATGTTGCTGGGCGTGGTGGTGCACACCTTTAATCCCAGCACTCGGGAGGCAGAGGTAGGAGGATCGCCATGAGTTCGAGGCTACCCTGAGACTACATAGTAAATTCCAGGTCAGCCTAGGCTAAAGTAAGACCCTACCTTGAAAAACAAAAAAGAAAGAAAGAAAGAAGAAAGAAAGAAAGAAAGAAAGAAAGAAAGAGGAAAGGAAAGGAAAGGAAAGGAAAGGAAAGGAAAGGAAAGGAAAGGAAAGGAAAAGAAAGAGATCAAGGAGGATATATAGAAAGCCAGCTTTGGAGAAGAAGCAGGACTTTATTTTATTTTTTATTTTTTTGGAGAAAACAAGAGAATAGATGGAGAGGTACTACAGAGATGGGATGGAATGGAGGGCAGGAAGGAGTGTTCACGTTGAAGGCAAACACTATCTAGGAAACTGAGAGAGAGAGAAGATAGAAAAAGTTTGACATTTGCCCCACTGGTCACATACAGCGATATCCTGAGGGGGATGAAGAATGCAGAGTGTCCTTGAACTTAGGGGTGTTTCTAGAGACTCTGTTTCTGTGGCGTCACTTTGTCTTAGCTGCCCGTGTCCCTTCCCTGGGCCTGCTGTCTGCAGGCCTCCTAGCCTTGGGTTCTAGCGGTGCTAGCTGGCAGGTCTGATTGATAAGCTTTCCATGTTTCCTCCTAAGTAAAGCCCTCCCACATGTTTTCCTAGTGGACTGAGTTAACTTCCCATCACTATAGGAAATACTTGAAATAGCCAATTTATTAAGAGAAAAGGTTCATAAAGAGAGGAAAGTTCATGACCCATAGATGCATGCTGCTTTGGGTCTGTGGTCATGGAGCACTTCAGGGTAGAAGTGCAGGACAGAGCGAAATTGCCCACCTCCTGGCCAGGAAGTGGGAGCGAAGAGAAGGAAATAGCTGGGGCTGTGACCTAACGCATGTGCACAAGGCACTGTCTTTTAAAGGTTCCACCACTTCCCAGTAGCAGCAGGCTGGGGACCAATCTTTAACACATGAGCCTTGGGGGACACTTAAGATCAAGCCAACGCATGGACCTGCAAAACTCTCAGACTTTCCTGACCTACTTTCTAGCAACTATTCTCATCTAAATTGGAATATTCTAGACAGGAATGTTAGCCCTCCACTGCCCCACATGAAACGTGCATTGCTAGTCAACTCTGAAAGTTACCTTATTGTTCATTCTTACAGTGACTTTGGCTACTTCCGTCCAGAAAATGCCTCCGAGTGTGTGGAGCAGCCAGAACTGAAGGGGCACGACTTGGAGTTTTGTCTGTATGGAAGAGAAGAACACCTGACAACCAACGGGTAAGACGCCTGTTCATGGCGAGTGACGAACGAACCAGCGACTCCTCAGTTCTCCACACGGATCTTCAGAACCTCCATGAAAGCCCCGCCTTGTAGAACGGCTGGGAGGATTGAAATGGTCCATAATCTGCTGGCTCCAATGGCAGCCCCCAGCCACGTGGATCTGTTGGCAATGAGGAACTGAGCTTTTCTGTTAATTAATTTTCATAAGTAGCCTCCACGTGGGGCACGACAGCTCTAGAGGAGCCCTAGCACCTTTCTCCTTTGAACAATTTCTCCCCTCCCCCTTTTTTGTATCGCTTTTAAGGAGTTTTCTCTGGGTCACAGTACTTGCAAGAGTCTTTTTTTTAAAAAAAACTTTTATTTATTTATTTGATAGAGAGAGAGAGGCAGGTAGAAAGAGAGAGGAGAGAGAGTGAATGAGCTCGCCAGGGCCTCCAGCCCCTGCAAATGAACTCCAGACGCATGCACCACCTTGTACGTCTGGCTTACATGGGATCTGAAGAGTTGAACCTGGGTCCTTAGGTTTCTCAGGCAAATGCCTTAACCACTAAGCCGTCTCTGCAACCCCTTGCAAGAGTCTTAAAGACTCTTGGGAAGGACAAATGTCCCTGGCAGCAAGCAACAGAGATGGTTAGCCTGTGCAGGCCCTGAAACTACACAAGCTATCCTGACGTGGACATCCCCTCCCCAGGCCTAAAAGATGATGTGTTGCCAACCCTGTCTCATTTTGCCCACCACGAAGCACTTCCATCACTGGAATGAGTTGTGCAAAGGGGCAGTCCATCCATGAGACGGCAGGAGCACATGTCAAGTCTATTTCCTAAAGACAGGGTTTCAGGATGTTTGTGGAATAGAGACAGGTTGAAGCCAGGCATGCCTATAACCCAGCTCTCAGGTGGCAGAGGCAGGAGGATCACCTCAAGCTTGAGCCCAGCTGAGAGTACACAGCAGGTTTCAGGCCAGTCAGTGTTTCATAGCAACACCTTGTAAATAAGCAAATTAATTAATTAAAGTTTTAAGGCATGGGGAAAGGTAGTTGAGGCGGGGTAATCAGTGGTCTGCACATGGTTAATCAGTCTTCATGGCTCTTTATAGGACAAATACACATGCAAAAACATGGTACGATTGTTGAGTGGGTAAAGGCGCTTGCTTGCAAAGCCTGCCAGCCCTGGTTCAGTTCAGATGCACAAAGTGGAGCATTCATCTGGAGTCCATTTGTAGTAGCAAGAGGTCCTTCTGTGCCCACACTCTCTCATAAATAAGAAATATTGGGGGGAAGCCGGGCGTGGTGGCTCATGCCTTTAATCCCAGCACTCGGGAGGCAGAGGTAGGAGGGTCACCACAAGTTCAAGGCCACCCTGAGACTACATAGTGAATTCCAGGTCAGCCTGGGCTAGAGTGAAACCCTACCTCGAAAAATAAAAAATAAATAAAAAATAATGGGGGGAGGGCTGGAGAGATGGCTTAGTGGTTAAGGCACTTGCCTATGAAGGCTAAGGATCCAGATTCATTTCCCCAGCACCCACATAAGCCAGTTACACAAGGTGGTACATGCATCTGGAATTGGTTTGCAGTGGCAAGAGGCCATGTCACACCCAATTCTCTCTCTCTCTCTCTCTCTCTCTCTCTCTCTCTGTGTGTGTGTGTGTGTGTGTGTGTGTGTGTGTCTGCCTTTTTCTCTCAAATAAAAAAATACAAAAAAAATTATTATGTCAGGGGCTGAAGAGATGGCTCTGCACTTAAAGGCACTTGCTTACAAAGCCTGACAGCCCAGTTTCAATTCCTCAGTATCCACATAAAGCCAGATGCACACAGTGACACATGCATCTGAAGTTTATCTGTAGTTTGTAGTGACAAGAAGCCTGGCTTGCTTGTTCAGTCTCAATCTCTCTCTCTCTCTCTCTCTCTCTGCTTGCGAACAAATAAAAATATTCAGGTTTTCCCTCAGTTTCCCAAGGATTTTCAAATTCCCAAGATTTTCAAATCTTGTTTTCTAGAAGTAGACAAGAGTCCAGGAATGTATCCTTACATGCTGCTAACAAGTCCCCCTTTCTCCCCCTCCTCTGACACATTTAATAGAATACAGAGGAAGAGTCATCATATGTTACGTCATTGCTTACCTTTGCATTTTGGAAGCTCTTGAGCATCATTACTTTTTTTTTTTTTTTTTGAAGTTTTATTTACTTGAGAGTCAGAGAGGCACACAGAAAGAGAATGCATGTACCAGGGCCTCCAGCCACTGCAAATGAACTACAGACACATGCGCCACCTTGTGCATCTGGCTTATGTGGGTCCTGGGGAATCAGACCTGGGTACTTTGGTTTTGCAGACAAATGCCTTAACCACTAAGAAATCCCTCCAGCCCTAGCGTCATTACTTTTGGCTGCTCTGTAAGGTAAGCCTGCTTTTTTTTTAGGTGATTTTAGAGCCCAGTTAGTTGGTGAGCATCGTATTCTTGTTTATTGGCCACAGACCTGCATTAATGCTGCTTCCCAATTGTCGTTTGGGTTCAAGCCCACCTGTGTAAGGCAGATGGTGGTGGACAGTGAGAAGCTTGTTTGACGTGAGGCTTCATGTGCTTCACAGCTTGCCAGATACCATGGCCCAGAAGTCCTGGAGAGCAGCACCGGTCTGTCTGCTGCCATCATCCTGCCAGGGCTTGGGCATGGGTCTCTTACCTCTACCAGGTACACTCCAGCCCAGAGGACACAGCCACCAACTACGTGCCTACTACAAAGACAGTAAGCATTGGCCTATGTTAACAAATCTCCACTTTTCAGGTACCGGAAAATTCCTGGAGACAGATGCCAAGGGGGGATGAATCCAGCTCGAGAAGTAAAAGACTTGAAAAAGAAATGCACAAGCAACTTTTTGAATCCCAAAAAACAAGTATGTTAAGAACAGATCTGGTTGTTGGGCACAAGTAGAATTTCACTTTCTGCCAGACA
This sequence comes from Orientallactaga sibirica, assembly GCA_036365145.1. Lineage (NCBI taxonomy): Eukaryota > Metazoa > Chordata > Mammalia > Rodentia > Dipodidae > Orientallactaga > Orientallactaga sibirica. The sequence continues at coordinate 13,761,984 of JAEOAD010000025.1, forward strand.
TAATCAAAGTGACAGCACCGAGAATGTGACCGTGGTACAGAGCAGTCAGACTCCTGGGTAGGACTTCCCTTTGCGCAGGAAACTTCACCGTTAAGATTAAGGACCCATCATGTACCCAGTGATAAACTCATCCTGCCAAAAGCTGAGTCTTGTTTGGGGAGAAGTAGCTTTCTGTAAAGTTGTAAAAGTCTTACAAGCATAGTTAGGAAAGTTTGTGAGGCTTGGAGTCATTCAGGAAAAAGACTCAGGAAGGTTGACTATTGGTGTTTGATGGAACGCAAGTGTTAAAACACCACTCTGCACCCCACTGGTACATTCACTAATACAGTTAGTACATATTAATACAAACATTTTAAAGTCTTAATAAAGGGTTGTAGCCTAAGCAGACTTGGTGGGACACACCTTTAAGCTCAGCACTCGGAAGGCAGAGGTAGGAGGACTGCATTGAGTCAAGGCCAGCCAGGACTACATAGTGAATTCTAAGACCACCTGGGCTACAGCAAGACCCTACCTTCAAAAACTTGAAAAAAAAAAAAAAAAAAAAAAGCTATAGCCTGAAGTTTACTACACACAGGAGAGCCCTGGACAATAGGTAGGGTGAATTTTTGTGCTTAGTCATGCTGTGTTCAAAAGAAAAGCTGAACTGTGGTAATGACATTATTTTGATGCAGAGGCAAATCAGAAGGCTGAATACCAATCTTGGTACAAGATTGTGTGATTGGGATTTGGAGATAAGGTGACAGAGAGACACCTCTTGGTAAAGAAGCAAGGGGCTAGCAAAGGTGACTTGAAGAGATACATGTGGGCCCTGCTTCCTAACCTGTAACAGGAGGAGCTGAGCCTGACCCAGTGCAGCCACTTCCTTTGCTGCTCTGGGGGATGAAACACCAAAGGGTGGGACTCCAAAGACAGTGGGAGAAGAGTGTGTGGGTGTGTGTATTTGTAAGGGGGAAGTTCCTCCTTCTCTGACTCCTGCCCTGGACTGCTGGTGGCTGTCCTCAGAGTGTTTGTGTGTGTGATTGCACAGGACTCTCGCCCACAGGGACACAGCGTGTCCCAGAATCCAGCTCCGCCTCCTCTTGGATACATTGAAAACACACACTTCCTATCTCCCACCCAGAAGCAGGTAGGTTACACGCAAACAATGATGTGCTAAGGCTTATGTATAAGCAAAACAGACCAAAACTTAAGTTAAAAACAATTCTTGTATCATCTAGCGGCCTGCCTGGGACAGCCTTGACATACTTCTTCCCATGGGATGGCTGTTTTAGATTCTTCACTCATCTGTTATCATAGTCTCCCTTTCCGGCTTCACACTCAAGCCCAGGACTGTAGCCGTGAGATGTGGAGCAATCACAGTGATCATGTGTCATGTAGGTAGTTTGAAAGCTTCCAGTGTCACTTTGACATTGAGGCCCCTGTGCCTGCAGCTTCCAGGCAGCTGGAGTTGAGATTCCCTGTGCTGGTAACGCTAAGGTGGCTCATCTTTGGGGTTGGAGAGGCGCAGTCACTAAGTGCCTTGGACTCTAGGTCACTCACAGAGAAACGAAGGGGATGAGCAGCGACTTGGAATGCAGTCCTAGGATCCACCTTCCTAAGCACGTTTGTGTTTGTTTTAACTTACCAAGAGTTCCAAGTCGAATTATGTTCCCGTTGTCCTGGCCATCGTGGGATTGATGCTGGTCACGGTCGTGGCAGGAGTGCTCATCGTGAAGAAGTATGTCTGTGGTGGAAGGTAAGGAGTATGGACGCGGCTCCAAGCTACTGAATCCAGACCAGAAAGTCAGCCCAGCACAGGCGCTTGAGTCCGCCCTCGGCTGAAACTGGGCAGTTGAAGTAATGCTCCTGAAAACCCAGGCCCAAACCCTCCCCTACTCTGTTTTCTCCTCTGTCCCTTACTTATGTGCTATGCTGCGCTGTGCTGCCTGTATGTGTGACTCATTCCGTGAGTGTGTACAACTGGGGGACCCCAATGTTGTTCCAAATTCCCCCAACTCAGCATGTGAGGCTGACAGAGGCCCCCCTCCCCAGGTTCCTGGTGCACCGGTACTCAGTGCTCCAGCAGCATGCAGAGGCTGACGGAGTGGATGCTTCGGACACAGTCGCCCATGCTAACAAGAGTGGTTATCACGATGACTCAGACGAGGTGAGATGGCTTCTTCTCGAGGAATCCTCCACAACATAAAAAACAACCAAACCAACCAAACAGCCTGCGTGGCGTGGTGGCACATGCCTTTAATCCCAGCACTCAGGAGGCAGAGGTAGGAGGATCGCCATGAGTTTGAGGCCACCCTGAGGCTACATAGTGAATTCCAGGTCAGCTTGAGCTGAGTAAGACCTGAGTAAGACCCTACCTCAAAAAAAAAAAAAAAAAAAAAAAAAAAAAAAACCAACCAAACAAGCTGCTTCTGCTCATGATGAGGATACAGTTGGGGTGAAGGAGTATATACACGAGAAGCAGTCAGCATTAAAGACTGTGATCGGACGAGCCCAGAAACTAGGTGACTCACTGCTTTCCAAATAGGAAGGTGTGTGAGTGACGCTAATATGGCATGTGTCTGTCTTTTCAGGACCTCCTGGAATAGCCCTTGCAAGGAGCTGGGATCAGAGTGTGGATGGTGGAGCCACAGTACCTCCTACACTCCCTGCTGCTCCAACTTGGGGAATACATTTCCCATTGCAACAGACCCGGCTCTGTCTCTGCGATTTCCATCCAAGCCAAAAGGACCTGTACTAAAGAAATGCAGGGCGGGTGGGGTGGGGAGCCCTGCGCTCCCTCGTACATTGGCTCTGCGAAGGGGGACACTTTAAATTCTGTAACTTTTTATTTCAAGTTCTGTTTTTTGTTAAAGTATGGGCTTTGGGGTTTGTTTGTTTGTTTGTTTGTTTGTTTATTTAAGGGAAATGAAATGGAATTCAAAGGGATTGTTTCACTAACCCATTCTTGCGTATTCTGCATGGTGCCAACTCCAGGGCATCTGCCGACTCCAGCATCAACTCCCACATCATACCTGGTGCTGTCCCTGGGCTCTGCTGGCCATGTGAAGCAGCCACAGAGAGGAAGACAGGGCTGCAGTGACTGGCGCTGCCCGGCCAGCTCTTCTCCCTCCATGTGTGGACAGCCCTGCTGGAAGAACACTGCACCCCAGCTCCTCACACAGGTCTCAACGCTCCTTCCTCACCACCGGCCCCCACCAAGACTATAGGCCTCAGTGATTTTTCTTTCCCCTGTTTAATTAGGCAATACCCTTGTTAATTGCCCTTTGGCAATTAACTTAACCATGTGCTTCCAAGACACTAAATCAGGAAATCTTACAGGGCAATATTTTTAACTTGGGGCAGGAAGAAGGGAACAACAGAGAAGTGACAAGATTTAACACCTAGTAAAGACAAGATTTTGGCCACTTCTGAGCTCTTTCATGCTGTGCTTGGTGAGTGTGCCAGTGGACTTGCTGAAGGACAGGGTCCAGCCTTGGCCTGGAGGCCTGCCTGGACTGTGCCGTCCCTCACTGGACTTGACCATGGAGTGCACAGTGCAGGCCCAGGACTGACCGTCACAGCCTGCCTTCCCTTTTCCCATCACCTGCTGTGCTGGCTCGTCATTGGATCATGTCCGTGCTTGTTCATAGAGCCTGAAATAGGGATGTTTTTAGATGTATTCTGAGGAAAAATAAAAAAACTTTAGTGCCAGGGTGTCCCCATCCCTTTTCCTAGTTTTGCCAAGTTATTTGTTGGCATGAAACTTTGAGTTGAACCAATTGAAAACACTTCCAGTCTACATGATCTCCTGTGTGATACACTGGGTTTAAATTTAGGGAAGTTTTCCATTTGACAGTTTTCCAAATTAACTGAATTATAGAATGTAGCCAGTGGCCGGTGGAAGGCTGCAAGAATCATTTTAATACAGCTTGAATATCTGCCGTTCAGAAACGTCGCATGGCCAGCCTTTGGTCTATGCTACTTGCTGTACTTCGTTTCTCCCAGTTGTTAAGATTGGGGCTTTCTTAGTAGATGCCATTTTGCTGCTAGTTGATTTTGTGGCTAGAGAGTCAGTAAAAAGTAAATGTGCCAAACGAACTTTTGTCAGAATGCACAAGCAGATGGCAAACTCCTCTCCCCCCCCCCACACCCGCCAGGGTGGGTGAGCAGCAGCTGGGGAAGAGGGGGAAGACGTGGATGGAGAATTTAGAGATGTTGAAATTGCAGTGAGATTAAATGAGTCAGGGAGCTTCTGTTCGAAAACGAAGACAGGGTTGTTTTGTGAAGAGAATTAATATGGGTTAGGGCCAGAATACGCTAGTCTTTTAGCTTGTTCATTTTACATGGTTCTAAAATTAGAAATAATTCCATGGGCTGGATAGATGGCTCAGTGATTAAAAGAAAAATTAATCCCAACGTTATACCAGTTTGTAAATGGTAAGTGTCAGCTTCTGTCCATTTCCTCCCCCCATTTCCTGCCCAAAGTGAATTTGCCCCCCCCAAAAAAACCTATTTACGTCACCCATTTTTCTCCTAGCGCATAGATAGATCCCAGGTAGATGTGGGTAGCTTGCCAGTGTGTGGCCGTGTTCACTAGCTTTTAGCTGTCGGAAGGTTAATACTCTGTACCACGGAAGATTAGGACTCTGGTCCCTAGCAAGAATCCGGAATTTCTGTAGGAACTGGCACTTTCTCATTCCTTCTGTCCTTGGAGTCCCCACCGTTGTGACAGAGCGCAGCAGCTCTGGAGGGTTACAAGCAGCGCCCCTGCTTTTCTTCGGAGTCCTGGGACATTGTCACGAAGGCAAGAGCTGGGTAGCTGAGCCAGGCCTTCTTCCTGGCAGGTTACTTGCTGTTTCTAGGACAGGGATCCATTCGTGTGTTCCTTTCTGAGCATTATTTTAGTGCCTTTTTGTTTTCTTTTTGGAAAACAGAAAATTTTATTCTCCTGCTTTCCATGGCTGAAAACAAAAGTAATGGTAATGTTGAATGTGTCTTCACAAGCAGCCCTTCCCTCCCTCCCTCGTGGAGGGTCACTGTTGGGGAGCACAGGAGTGGATCTCTCTGGATGGGGCCCCTTCTCCATTCTTCTGTTTCCACCCTGGCTGGCTGTGGGACTGCCCACAAATTAGCTTTTAGTATCAGTCACACTCACAAATTATATACTCAGCCAGAGGGTAAAACACGTCTAAGCCCATTATAGCTTCTAAAAAAAGGATTTCTGATTTGTCCTTGTCGGTAAGCCTCGCATATCATCGTGTAAATTCCCAGCATGATGGTGGCAAAAGGGATTATTTCTGGAGGCTTGAGCCGTGGCATTTAGCATTGTTACATAGCTTGCACATACCAGATAGTTCGGTAGTGGTCTAAGCTCTTAAATCCAGAACTCACCCATCCTTCCTGCTTGAGACCCTAGGGGCTTTGGGTTTTCTTTCAGAGCAGAGGCCAGGGCTGGCCATGCCTAAGCCGTGGATCAAATGGGAACACTATTCAGAAGAGGAGAGGCCTTCGGGGACTGTGGCAGCTGTGGGGTGACAGAATCCCTACAACCGAATCTTGGAACTGCCATCTGCTTCTGAATTGGCTTTCTGGTGCATGTCCCTTTACTCTCGGCCTCTGGACCTCTGTGTACCAGTGCTGGCCTTTCTCTCTGGCAGCATAGAATTGTGGACCACCCCCAGCTCCTTCCTTGGCCTATAAGCTGTGACTGGACATGGTACCCTGAATGCTCCCTTCATCACTAGAACAGGATGCAGAGAGGGGACACAGGGCTGGCCTGGCTTCACTCCTTTACTTACTCTGCAGGCAGACCATCTAGGTAGAGTGTCTCCTTCCTCTCAGAGCTGCGAGGAACCCTGCCCCACGCACACAGGGCCGGAGCTCACCTGTCCTCATCAGCACAGCCCACTCAGCTCCGTGTTCAGCCAGAATTCTTGGAACTGCTAAAATAGGAAGGATGCAGCTTTTCAACTTTTATCACCTTCCTTCCAGCAAGAAAAATAACATGGACTTAAAAGTCTTTTGAGCCAGGCATGGCGGTGCAGGTCAATAATCCCAGCACTTGGGAGGCTGAGGTAGGAGATTCAACACGAGTTTGAGGCCAGTCTGGGAATGTGGAGTGAGTTCCAGATCAACCTGGGTAAAAATGAGACCCTGCCTCAAAAAAGAAAAGGCTTTTGAAAAAAACCAAAGTTTTAAGATTTTGCCATATAATGTAGTGACAGGGAAGACCAGAGTTGGCGAACAGACCTTCTGGTCCATCTGCCAGCGTTCTGCCCACGGCGGGCTGCTCTGGGAGTGTCATCATGCCCTCGTGAAGGGTTGCTGAAACAGCACGAGCAGGTTGGCTTCTTGATTACATGCATTATAACAATAAGAATTAGAATATTAATTTGAAATTACCTTCAGCAACTTGCTGTGTGCGTTTTTTTTCACACCAGTATCATTCTTAAGGCATCTGTTTATATGACATAACAAACTAATCTGTATCTTTATATATATGTGTGTGTGTTACATGCATACATGTATAAACTGTATAGTGTACGTGCTAAGGGTTTATGGTATTCCCCAAATCTTGAATGCAGTTCTCATCCTCTGCATGCCCTCAGCTGTGATCCGGTGACTTACTGTCTCCCGATGGTTCTGCTATTTCCCCACATTTGAACCTTCAGGGAGGAGGGTTTGGGCTGTGCCCTCCTGATGCTCTGCACAGAAATGCTCAGGGTCCCCATGTGCCTGTTGTTCTTCCCTCTCTTGTTTTTTGTCCCCTTTCTGAGCATGTGGTCCCTCCCCAAGCAGTGGGACAGCTGCCTCCTAGGAAAGTGAAAAGCAGTATTACGATCACTACTGCATGTGCACAAAAAATATACATACATACATATATATATATATATATATGGGTTTTTTTCTGCTCCCTCGAGACAGAAAATTGCATGTGAGGTGGGATCATCAAGTTTCAAAGACCCATGTCAGTTATGCAGCAAAGCCAGACCCTTTCATGAAATCCCACAAAATGGAAATAACACTCAAATTTCTTTAGCATTGTGTAAATAAATCTGGATGTGTTTAACTTTGTACTGGTAATTTTCTGTATATTTGCAATATTTGGGTTAGAAATAAAACAGACTGGACTTTGTTACCTTACCTACCAAGATGAGTAAACTACGGTTTGTTACTGTGATAGCTTTTCCAGTGTTCTACCTCCAAACACCAAACTCCGCAACCAGAAAGTCACAACTGCATTTATAGTATAGCGTGAAAGGTAGTACATAGTGTATGGGGGACAGGATTCCAGAAAGGTTTGTTTTTGGCAGAGGGGTGGTTTTCGAGGTAGGGTCTCACTCTAGCTCAGGCTGACCTGGAATTCACTATGTCATCTCAGGGTGGCCTCGAACTCATGGCAATCCTCCATCTGCCTCCCAAGTGCTGGGATTAAAGGCGTGTGCCACCACGCCCAGATTACTCACAAATTTTTAAATTTTCTTGTTCTTCATGCTCATCAAGATCTACCTCCCACAGACCCCCTCTCTGGTTTTCACCTTCCAGAAGTCTAGCCAACTGACCGCACACCTCCAGTGTCCATTGCTGCACTTTTTATTCTGGATGGAGCAATGTATTGTTACTCTCCTGAATTCTAGACAAATGACAACACTATAAGTTGTTTTTTTGTTGTTGTTATTTTATATTTTTGTTTTTTTTGGGGGGGCTGAGGTAGGCTCTCATTCTAGCCCAGGCTGACCTGGAATTCACTATGTCATCTCAGGGTAGCCTCAAACTCACGGTGATCCTCCTACCTCTGCCTCCCAAATTCTGAGATTAAAGACATGCATGACCACAGCCAGCTAACAGAAGTTTTGTTTTGTTTTATTTTAAACTTTTTATTTATTATTTATTTATTTATTTATTTATTTATTTATTTTTTGGAGAGAGCCACAGAGTCTTACAGAGAGAGAGAGGGAGAGGAAGGCAGAGATGGGCACTCCAGCAGTCTCTCAGCTGCTGTGAACGAAATCCAGATGTGTGCGCCCCCTTGTGGGCAAGTGCGGCATTGCGCCCTTGAGTCACTTTGCATCTGGCTAAACGTGGGACCTGGAGATTGGAACCGCTGGAGATTGGAACCAGTGTTCTTAGGCTTAAGAGGCAGGCGCCTTAACCCCTAAGCTATCTCTCCAGCCCAATTGTTTTGTTTTTTTTAATTAGTGTTATTTATTAGAGGCAGAGAGAGAGAGAAAGCAGGCACATCAGGACCTCCATCCACTGCAAACGACTCCAGACACATGCACCACCTTGTGCAACTGGCTTATGTGGGTCCTGAGGAATCAAACCTGGGTCCTTAGGCTTTGCAGCCAAGCACTTAACCCCTAAGCCATCTCTCTAGCCCAAGTAGAAGTTTTAGTAATAGGAATTAGGAGTAAGTTAGTTCCAGCTTTGGAGGTGGGTAGTCAGGTTTACAGGCCCAATGAAAAACAACATCACTAATGACAAGTCCAGACTGAACTTCAAAAATCTCTGACGCACCAGGATGTCAGCTGACAACCAGCCCTGTGCCTTTGTTCCCTTTTTAAAAAAAGTTTGTTGGGTTGGAGAGATGGCTTAGCAGTTAAGGCTCCTGTCTGCTAAGCCTAAGAACCCTGGTTCCTATCTCCAGGTCCCACGTTTAGCCAGATGCAAAGTGAAGCAAGGGTGCAATGCTGCACTTGACCACGAGGGAGCGCACTCATCTGGATTTCGTTCACAGCGGCTGAGAGGCTGCTGGCACACCCATCTCTGTCTGTCTTCCTCTCCCTCTTTCTGTCTCTGTGTCTCTCTCCAAAAAAAAAAAAAAAAGTTGTTTATTTGCAAGCAGAGAAAGAGAGGGGGAGTGGGTATGCCAGGGCCTCCAGCTGCTGCAAAAGAATTCCAAATGCCCTGACCCACTTCATACATTTGGCTTTATATGGATATGGGGAATCAAACCTGGAGCATTAGGCTTTGCAAGCAAGTGCCTTAACCACTGAGCAATCTCTCCATCCCCTTTCTTTCTTTCTTTTTTAAAAAGAATATTTTTTACTTCTTTTGAGAGAGAGGCAGATAGAATGGGCATTCCAGGGCCTTCAGCCACTACAAATGAATTCCAGATGCATGTGCCACCTTGTACATCTGGCTTACGTGGGTACTGGGGAATCGAACCTAGATCCTTAGGCTTCATAGGCAAGCACCTTAATGATTCTCTCCAGCCCTGGAACCAATATTTCTAGTCAATGCTCCTGCATTTTGGCCTGGAGATGCTAGGGCAATACCCTTGTCTTGATGGGACAACCTTCTGGTGGGAGCTCCTATCCCTCAGGATTATCTTGGGGTTGTTTTAAGGAATTCTAACATGTTCTAAGATTCAACATATTATTTTTATTATTATTATTGTTATTATTTGAGAGAGACACAGAGAGAGACAGAGACAGGAAGAGGCAGAGAGAGAGAGAATGGGCACGCCAGTGGCCTCTCAGCAGCTGTGAACAAACTCCAGATATGTGCGCCCCCTTGTGGCGCATGTGTGGCATTGCGTGCTTGTGTCACTTTTGCATCTGGCTAAGCGTGGGACCTGGAGATAGAACGGGTGTTCTTAGGTTTGGCAGGCAGGCGCCTCAACTGCTAAGCCATCTCTCCAGCCCCAACAGATTATTTTAAAATTATTTTTATTTATTTATTTGAGAGAGAGAAAGAGGCAGAGAGAGAGAATGGATGTTCCAGGACCTCCAGCCACTACAAATGAACTCCAGACACATGCACCACCTGTGTATCTGGCTTACGTGAGTACTGGGGAATCAAACTTGGGTCCTCAGACTTCACAGGCAAGTGCCTTAATCACTCAGTGATCTCTCCAGCCCTGATTTTTTTTTTTCATGGGAAATGTGGGAATTCTGTACTTCAGTGTTGCAGTGACTCTATAACTGTTCTAAAAGTAAAATGTATTTTTTTTAAACTACAGAAAGATCCCTGGCTTCTGGAGATAGGAAAGTGAGAAGGCGATAAGAAACCAGACAATTTGGATGAGGTGTACAACATGTGTAACTGAATAAGCCTGGAAATCACAGAGGGTCTTTAGTGTATACTAGCATCTACAGTGGGCTGGCCTCTCGCGTGCATTTTTCTTTCATTTTATCCTCAACACATTGTAGTATCAATATCCCTTGTCACTTAGACCCGAGGCTCAGAGCCACCAGCTGGTGACTGAGTGGTACAGCCAGAAGTCTCCTCCCTGTATCCAGGCTGCCTCTTGCTTTGTGCTTTATCTCGTAGCAAAGGAGCCATTGACAGCTTGCAAAGGGGGAAATGCTAGCTGAACCTAAAAATAGCTTCCATTTATGGAGCACTTAGTCAGCTACACTCTGCTAAGCACTTTACACAGATTACCTCTTTTAATCCCCACAACAACCCTATGGTTATTATTATCTCCATTTTATAGATGAAGAAACAAACAGACATAAGAAAGATTGTGGGAGCTGTGTGTGGCTCAGTGGCAGAGTGCTTGCCTAGCATGTAGAAGACCCTGGGTTCGAGCCCCAGCACAGCGAGAAAGAAAAAGACTGGTGTGTTGCACAAGTGAAGCCAACATAGTCTGGCTACAGAGAACCAACTGTCCCCACCACTACACTGCCCTACCTTTGGAGGTTGGAGGCAGCAAAGGGAGGGTCCTGTGAAGGCCAAGGTGACGTGACTTGTTGCTCACTAAATGCGTGAGCAGTTAAAGGTACGCTTGCAGGTCAGCCGGTCTTGGGACCTCGTTCCCTGTTGGATGACCCCGGAGGTCAGGAGCTGAGATGTCATCCAGTCCTCCCGTGGAAGCCAGAGGTCCTTCTCGGATAGTCTGGGCCCAAGCTCTCCCCTCCCTCCTAGTGCTGGAGGGGTGTCATCTCGTTCCCAAGATAACAGGGCCACCTCAGCCCTCCTCCTGTGGCTATTCTGGGCTACTCTCTGATCCTCCTCTTCCCCTGGCCCCTACTTCACCCTTCAATGGGAGTTGGTGGGTGGGGAAAGGCCAGCCTACTTACATAAGCCCTAGACTGCGACCCCGGGGAGGCCAGCCTGGACAGCAGGTGCTCAGCCCCTCCCTCACTAGCAACAGTGAAAATCTTTTAACTGGAGCCCAGCCTCAGCCAGGCCCAGCATGGAGGTAGCCACTGCGCTGGAGGTGGCCCCAGGCTCCCAAGCACAGGTGGAAGAAGTGAGCCCAGCGGATGCTGAAGGACCCAAGGCTTCACCCCAGCAGGAGGTGGGCGGTCACTCTCGGCAGCTCCAGCTTGCTATAGAAGGTGATCCATGGGGCTTGTGATCTGTGAGGGTGAGGAGGCTGGGTGGTGGGAATTGGGGAGGACGTCCCTGCTCCCATGACTACACCTCCCGAGGTTTTCACAAGGTTTAACAACTACTACAGAACTGGTACTTAGGATGCAAAATCATGCCTTGGTGCCTGCCTCCTTTCTCCTGGAAATTGGACTCATTTCTGCTAGGTTCTTTTATTTTTATTTTCTTAGCTGAGAGGTCAGTTAATGACAATTGTGGCAGCTTACAGGTGACTAGAATGATCTGATCTCTCTGTGTGTATATATATATTTTTTTTATTTTTATTTTTATTTTATTTTTTTACTTTTCAAGGTAGGGTCTTGCTCTAGCCCAGGCTGATCTGGAATTCACTATGTAGTCTCAGGGTGGCCTCAGACTCACGGTGATTCTTCTACCTCTGCCTCCCAAGTGCTGGGATTAAAGGCGTGTGCCACCACATCCGGCTTTGTTTATATTTTTATCATTAAAAAATAAGTCATAGGAGCCAGAGGCAGAGTTAGGAGGATCATCACGAGTTCTAGGCCACCCTGAGACTGCATAGTGAATTCCAGGTCAGCCTGGGCTAGAGCAAGACCCTATATAAAAAGTAAAAATAAGTCACAGGGCCTAGGAAGACCTGGTGGATTATTGGCCAGTCATCAGGAAGGAAACAAGGGTGAGACGGGTTCTGTGCAGGGATCAAAAACCATGGCCACAGGAAGGCTGAGTGTCTCGGACAGCAGGACACTTGCCTCTGCCTGGGCCATGTCATAGCATCCAGATGTTCCGCAGCCCTCCACACAAGTTCCCCTGGGAAATGTCAGCCTCCATGGAAGCAGAACACGCTGAGAAGAAACATTCAAATCTTCTTCAGCTAGAGGTGCTTGGTGCCCCCTTTCAACCCCGTTACCCTGCCCTAGGGCCATCTACTCAGTCTGAGGCCTCTCTAGCTCACACAGATGGCTGCTGGGAGCCAAGCACAAGTGTATCTCCGTTGTACCTGACTCTGCAGACCAGAGAGAAAGAGAGAGAGAGAGAGAAGAGACATTTCTTCCCATGGTCTTCAGATACAGCCCCGGGGCTAGACTGGACATTCAGTACAGCTGCTCAATGTGCTTTTGTCATCTCCAAGTCTTAAGTGCACAGAATTCAAAGTCCACAAACTGAGGAATCCGTGAACTAGGAAGGAGAGAAACAGGATGAGAAAAGACATTTCTGAACTGGCAGGCAAAGGTCTGGACCCCATTCCCAGCCTTGGTGACCTTGGACAAATCAATTAACTGCTCAGTTTCAATTTCCTCCTTGTAAAATGGTTGATAAACGCCCTTCCAGTAAAGCAGTTGGAAGGATTGCTGAGGAAATCCAGTTGCTTGGAAGGTGCTAAACCAAAATGGGAATAAACTTTTCTGAGTAAGAGGTGAAGACCAAGTTCTAGCTGCAAACAGCCATGCAGGACGGTGACCCCCCTCTTGTCCTAACGGAAGATGGTGGGTTTGCAGGGACTGTTTAAATGTTGAGGACAGAGAGCTGGTGAAGTTTGTCCCGCTGAAGAAGGGATAGGGAAGCTGAAGTCACTGTAAACGTATTAAGCTGAGGTGACGGAAGCAGAAAACTAGTTCCTTCATTTAAAAAATCTCAGAAAAGGGGCGTGAGGGATGGTTTAGCAGTTAAGGCACTTGTCTGCAAAGCCAAAGGACCCAGGTTTGATTCCCCAGGACCCACATAAGCCATATGCACAGGGTGGCACATGTGTCTGGAGTTCCTTTGCAGCAGCTTGAGGCCCTAGTGTGCCCATTCTCTCTCTCTCTCTTTCTCTGTCTTTGTGTGTGTGTGTGTGTGTGTTTGTCTGTCTGTCTGTCTCTCAAATAAATAAATAAAAATAAAATAAATTTTTTTTAATCTCAGAAAAGGCTGGGCATGGTGGCACACGCCTGTAATCCAAGCACTCAGAAGGCAGAGGTAGGAGGATAGCCATGAGTTCAAGGCCACCCTGAGACTGCATAGTGAACTCCAGGTCAGCCTGGGCTAGAGTGAGACCCTACCTTAAAAAAAAAAACTCAGAAAAGTTGCAAACAAAGGGAAGGAGAGGGAGATCCATGACCACTGACTCCCTGACTCTCACCGGGTCTCCACAAAGCTCTGGGGACAGGCACCCATCTCACGCACGCTTTGGTGCCCTTGGCTCAGAGGAGGGCACTGTGGGCAGCTAGCTCCCGCAGCCCCTGCCTCTGGACCCAGCCAGAAGCCCACACTCTTGTGTGGTGACTCTGTGCCCTGCAAGCCTCAGGACCACAGCCAATGGCTTAACCTACTAGTTTCTCAGAGGTGACTGGCAACAAAGACACCCTTAGACGTGTGCATCTGTCTATTAGCTGCTTGGAAGACACGAACCAAGTCCTAGCTCTGTCTTGCTACTCGAGGAGGGTAAGTCCACCACTCTGGACTCATCTGTCAGTTGAAAAGCTGAACTAAATCCATGTCTTGTCCTTTTGGTGGCTGGGTCTCCCAGGAGAGTCTGATGAAAACTGTGGCCAGGAAAAATAGACTCAAAAAGTTCATGCAGTTCACAGAGCCCCTGAAGCCCATGCAGCGCTCTTGTGGGGTGCTGGGAACATGGACTTGAGGACTGCTAAGTTCCCTGAGAGTTCCAACGACTGCCTGCCTCCTCTTCAGAGAGAGAGAGGGAGATGGGCCGGGCCGAGGAGTGCTGTGGGGAGCGGGTGAGAGTGTGGGAAACCACGCTGACAGAAATTAGTTGGCAAGACTAAAAGAAACCGCAACTTGGGGCTGGAGAGATGGCTCAGCAGGTAAGGCACTTGCCTGAAAAACCTAACCTAATCGAACTGAGGTTCGATTCCCCAGTACCCACATAAGGCCAGATGCACAAAGTGACACATACATCTGGAGTTCATTCGCAGTGGTTAGAGGCCTCGGTGCACCCGTTTCTCTCTCCATCTCCTTGTCTCCTCTCTGTCTGGCTCTGCTTGTAAATAAATAATAAAATTATAAATATACTGCAACTGGCTAATAGCGATCTTTTAGTACAGCTACGTGGCTAGATCAGCAGGAGTGAGTGGCTGGCATTGGGAACCAATTCCATGTCCTCAACACAGCACTGAGACACTGTGTCCTGAAGCCAAAGCCCAGCCGAGGTGGAGAAGAGAGAAGCTGGGGAAGGGGCTTCATCCCCGAGATGTGCAAGGTGGGAGTCGGAGACAGAGAAGGGGAGAGCGGCTGCTGACTTCAACATATAATTGCTTCTACAAACTGTGCCTTTCTTTCAGTCCGAACTGTTGTGTGTCTTCCAGGCATGGGAAGCTGAATCTCGTGCCTAGAGTGAGCCAGGCTTCCTTCCTCCCTCCCTCCTTTCCACTTTTCTTTCTTCTTTCCACAAATAATTGGTTTTCATCCTGCTACTTGGCAGGCCACTGTTGTAGATATCAGACTTAAAGAAATGAATAAGGCACAGATGCTGCCCTCTCAAGGAGGTATATTCCAATCAACGGAAATAGACAGTCAATAAGTAAAATATATTGTATTTCAGGTGGTGCCAAAAATAATACAGGGAAGGAGACAGAAAATGCTGGGGGTGGGTAGGAAGCATGCAAGCTTCTTGCTTCAAACAGTGTAGTCAGTGCAGATTCACAAAGAAGGAGTTGTTTGAGCAGCATCATAACAGATATCTAAGGAGAACTTTCTCTATGCAGAGAGGACAAGTGCAGGGATCCTGGGCAGGAATGTGCTTTATGGTCAAGGCTACTGTGGCTGTAGCACAACTAGGGAGACACTGGGAGGCCTGGAGGCAGAGAGTTAGCTCAGCCATTGCAACAACTTAGGTTGGAACTCTGAAATGGGATGGGCAGCCAGTGGTAGGATCAGGTGTAAGTGTTCAAGATTTTTCTGGGTCCTGTGTTAAGAATAGACAATATAGGAGCCAACTGTGGTGGCGCACGCCTTTAATCCTAGCACTCGGGAGGCAGAGGTAGGAGGATCGCCATGAGTTCAAGGCTACCCTGAGACTATAGAGAGAGTTCCAGGTCAGCCTGGGCTAGAGTGGAACCCTACCTCAAAAAAAAAAAAAAAAAAAAAGAATAGGCAATAGTAGGTCTTAGACTCAAGCAAGACTATCAACAGAGAAAGGAGGAGAAGAGATAGAGGATTTAGAGGAGGACCAGTACACACAGCAGATGGAGTCCACTAGAGTTGTCGGAAAGAATTGTCAGGGTTGGGCTGGAGAGATGGCTTAGTGGTTAAGGAGCTTGCCTGCAAAGCCAAAGGACTTCGGTTCGATTCCCCAGGACCCATGTAAGCCAGATGCATCTGGAGTTTGTTTGCAGTGGCTAGAAGCCCTAGAGTGCCCATTTTCTCTCTCTCTCTCTCTCTCTCTCTCAAATAAAATAAATAAATAAATAAATAATTTGTCAGCGTTGCTGGATGTGACGGCACATGCTTACAATCCCAGCACTTGGAAGGCAGAGTCAGGAGGATTACTATAAGTTCAAGGTCAGCCTGGTCTACATAGCAAGTTTCATGCCAGTCAAGGAAGGGCTACATAGTGAGCCCATGCCTCAAAAAATCAATAACCAGCTGTGGTTGTGGCTCACGTCTTTAATCCCAGCATTTGGGAGGCAGAGGTAGAAGGATCACCATGAGTTCAAGGCCATCTTGAGACTACATAGTGAATCCCAGGCCAGCTTGGGCTAGAGAGAGACCCTACCCTGAAAAAGAAAAAAGAAAGAAAGAACAAAAGAAAAAGAAAACAATAACCAAAACAACCCTCCCCAAAGGAATTTTCAAGGTCCATCGGGAGGCAGCATCACTGCTAATGGTTGTCAGTGCCAGGCAGAATAGTTAGTTCTGTATGTTCCCCACATGTTTATCTGTGCCCACAAGAACTGAGTGGCTAGAGAGTTTATTTAACCGTGATTGGGCATTGCCAGTAGTATGCAATGAAGTGAAAGAGGACTGAAGGATTTAGATGATTCTACGGGAAAGCGAGTGTCTTGGCCATGGACTTCAAGTTGGTGGGGTTCTAGATGGTGGAGACAGACGGGATAATGGATCACAGAGACACGACAGGGTGGCATTGTGGTTGCATTCCAGGAGGTGAGCCAATGGGAGAGAGACTATATCACTTAGGATGTATTAGGTGATGAAACAAATAGATCTTGGAGACATGGGGTATTGCTTTCTGGCTAGCAAAATCAGAACTGAAAACAAGTGATCCTATTGAGTGGATAATTCTCCGTGCAATGATTTAGGGACAAGGTCTTTTTTAAAATTTTAATTAAGTTAATTAATTAATTAATTTCATAGACAGAAAGGAAAGAAGCAGGTAGAGAGAATGGGCACACCAGGGCCTTTGGCCACTGCAAATGAACTCCAGATGCATGCACCACCTTGTGCATCTGGCTTACATAGGTCCTGGGGAATTGAACCTGGGTCCTTTGGTTTTGCAGGCAAGCGCCTTAACTGCTAAGCCATCTCTCCAGCCTGACAAGGTCTTTTTCATAAGGAGGATCTACGGTTTTAGGGGCCTGTAATCATCTGCCTATAGATAGCAGAAGGGGACATTGAGAATTCACTTCTTACAAGTGTTGGTACTTCACTGGAGAGACTTGGTCTCCTGGTCTAGAGCAAGGAATGCTGGGAAATGTGCCTGGCCAGAGATAACTATTCTGTGGAAGGGATATCACCAGTACATCAGTTTTGGTGAACATGGAACCTCTCTGTCAAAGAGGTGATGAGAGAGTAGGATACTTACAATTCAGGTCATAGAGAGGCTAGAGAATGGCCACAGGCTCCAATGGCTGAAGCAGGGGGTGGGGGTGGGGGGGGGACAAAGGCATTGGCAGAGCAATGGACCACCATGTGAAAGGAATGTCAGGGGCTGGATGTTGAAATCACCAGGACTATGGCTGGAGCAGTGCTGGGGGCAGAGGCAGTGAGCAGGCCAAAGCCACCAAGCATAAGAGCAAGACTATGGATAAGCAAGGGATGACGGAAGCTTTATCTCAGAGAAGTATGGGCTGCTTCTATGTCCTTTTCCTTTTCTTATTGTCCAGTGTATCCATTGTTCTCTTTCATCATTGCCCATTTTTAAAATTTAATTTATTGACAATTTCTATACATCTTATATAATTATTTTGATCATAATAACCTTTGATTAACTTCTGTTTCCCCTCCCCTTCCTCTCTCACTGAACCCCTTCTTTAAAGGTTTGTTGTTGTTGTTGTTGTTTTTGTTTTGTTTTGTTTTGTTTTTGTTTTTCGAGGTTGTGTCTCACTAGCCCAGGTTGACCTGAAATTCACTATGTAATCCCAGGATGGCCTCAAACTCACAGGGATCCTCCTACCTCTGCCTCCCAAGTACTGGGATTAAAGGCGTGCACCACCACGCCCAGCTTCTTTAAGGTTTTTTAAAATATTCTGTTTATTTATTTATTTATTTATTTGAGAGAGAAGAGTGAGAGTGAATATGGGCACACCAGATCCTCCAGCCTCAGCAAACAAATTCCAAACACTTGCACCACTTTGTGTGTCTGGCTTCATGTGGGGACTCGGGAATCTAACCTGGGCTGTCAGGGTTTACTAGCAAGTGTCTTTAACCACTGAAACATCTCTCCAGCCCTGAACCTTTCTTCCCAACAACTTGGATGTCTGTGTGTGTGTGTGTGTGCACAACTGTGTGTGAGTGTGTGCCCCACTGACTTTAATTAGGGTTGCATGAGCGTGGATGGAGGATAATTTAACAGAGGACGTGCAATTTACTAGTGACTAAACCAGTACAGAAAATGTCTCCCAGCTGGGCGTGGTGGCGCACGCCTTTAACCCCAGCACTGGGAGGCAGAGGTGGGAGGATCTCTGTGAGTTTGAAGCCATCCTGAGACTACATAGTGAATTCCAGGTCAGCTTGGGCTAGAGCAAGACCCTGCCTTGAGAAAACAAAAAAAAGCAAAAAAGAAGAAAGAAAGAAGAAAGAAAGGAAAGGAAGGAAGGAAGGAAGGAAGGAAGGAAGGAAGGAAGGAAGGAAGGAAGGAAGGAAGGAAGAGAAAGAAAATGTCTCCCCTGTGCCAGCAACCATTAACTACCAATAACTCTTTAGGGAAAGGTGAGGGCTTCATGCCTGCTTGACCAGTCATGATGCAATGTTGATGGGCCCAGAGCTGTGCAAATGTACCCTTGTGCTTTTTCTGATCTTACTTTCATGTGCTTTAAGGAAGTGACACTTTTGTCCTTCACGACATTCTGCTGGGGTGAGCACACTCCATTCTCAGCACAGTCCTCCAGACAGGTTCCTAAGGCCAAGGCCACATCCATGGCACCTACGAAGATTTCTCTAAGAAATACTGCTACTGAGCTAGAGAGATGGCTCAGTGGTTAAGGTGCTTGCCTGCAAAGCCAAAAGACCTGGGTTTGATTCCCTAGTACCCACATAAAGCCAGATGCACAGTGGTGCATGCATCTGGAGTTGCAGCAATGGAGGCCTTGGTGTGCCCATTCTCCCCACCCCTAAATCTTTGTATGCAAACAAACAAATAAATAATTTTTTTAAATGCTGCTACTAAAAAAAAAATGCTGCTACTTTTTGGATCCTTAGAAATTTTTGGTTTAAAAGTCATAACTTGACTTATGGTTTTGTCCTTACTTGGTACCATTCACTCAAACAGACATGTATTTATGCATGCACACATGTATTTCCAAATACACACACCCACACATACATGTATACACACTCAAAATTACAGACCACTCTTACAGACACACACACATACAGCCCTCTCCAATGTATCTTCTCCTTTCTTCCCTCTTCAAGCCACAGTTAATAACATTGTATAATCCACAAAGTCCTCAGGGGATTACTGGAGAAAAGACTCTGGCCATGTGCAAAGAAATTATGAGAGGATAGGAATAATTGTTTCCCATGAGAATAGAACAAAATGGGCACAAACTTCAGCAAATTAAAATTAAGGTGGATGGTAGGAGAGCCAAGCATATTTGGACATTAAGTGATTTCTGAATTTGTGTGTACATGTATGTGCACGGCAGAGGTCAGAGAACAACCTCAGGTGCTGGTTCTTGCCTTTCACATTGTTTGTGGCAGGTTCTCTCATTTTTTGCCACTGTGTATACCAGGCCAACTTTCCCATGAGCTTCCAGGTAGTCTCCTGTCTCCACCTCCCATCTTGTTGTAGAGGCACTGGGATTACAGATATTTGCTATTGTGTATAGCTTTTTGTGGGTTCTGGGGATCCAAACTCAGGCCATCAGGCTGGTATAAAAAGCACTTTGGGCTGGAGAGATGGTTTAGTAGTTAAGGCGCTTGCTTGCGAAGCCCAAGGACACAGATTTGATTCCCCAGTACCTACGTAAGACAGCTGTACAAGGTCACACATGCGCACAAGGTGGCACATGCATCTGGAGTTCAACTACACTGACTAGAGGCCATGACACACCAATCCTCTTTTCTCACACACACTCTCTCTCATAAAAAAGCACTTTTACTTTTTTCACTGAGATATCAGCTCCCTTCTTTTGAGAGAGAGAGAGAGGCAGATAAAGAGAGAAAATGGGCACGCCAGGGCCTCTAGCCATTGCAAACAAACTCCAAACGCATGTGCCACCTTGTGCATCTGGCTTACATGGGTCCTGGGGAATGGAACCTGGGTACTTTGGTTTTTCAGGCAAGGACCTTAAGTGCTAAGCCATTCCTCCAGCCCTTCTCTAAATATTTAGAGAAAGAATTAATGTCATTCTCTTAGAGGAAAAGAGTGCTCACAGCACCCCAGCTCCAAAGTCAATAGATCTCAAAGGACTTTTCTTTTTTAAAAAACATTTTATTTGGCCGGGCGTGGTGGCGCACACCTTTAATCCCAGCACTCAGGAGGCAGAGGTAGGAGGATCACCAAGAGTTCGAGGCCACCCTGAGACTACATAGTGAATGCCAGGTCAACCTGAGTTAGAGTGAGACCCTACCTCAAAAAAAAATTATTTATTTATTTAGAGAGAGAGAGAGAGAGAGAGAGAATGGGTGAGCCAGGGCCTCTAGCCAATGTAAATGAACTCCAGATGCATGTGCTACCTTATGCATCTGGCTTATGTGGGTACTGGGGAATTGAACCTGAGTCCTTAAGCTTCACAGGCAAACACCTTACCCGCTAAACCATCTCTCCAATCTCTCCAGCCCAGGACTTTTTTTTTTTTTTTCGAGGTAGGATATCACTCTAACCCAGGCTGACCTGGAATTTACTATGTAGACTCAGGGTGGCCTCGAACTCACAGTGACCCACCTACCTGTGTCTCCCAAGTGCTGGGATTAAAGGCATGCGCCACCACTCCCAACTTCCTTTTTTTTTTTTTTTTTTGAAGCGGGGTTTCACTGTAGTCCAGGCTGACCTGGAACTCACTCTGTAGCCCAGGCTGGCCTCAAACTCATAACAATCCTCAATCCTACTACCTTCAGCCTCCCAGGATCTGAGATTAAAGGGGTACAACAAAGATTTTTTCCCCAAGACTATGAGGAAAAGAAACCAAATTTTGGCCATCACAGTCAGAACATTGAGGCTTGGCCTTGAGGGCTCTGGGCTCTGAGTTGGTCACATGGCTCCTGGAATCTGAGGAGAAAGCCCTTGGGTGTGAGAGGAAGCCATGCCTCCCCAAGGTCAGTACAATTCACACCTCACTGGACTGTGGAGGTGTGAAAAGAGAGGCCTCCAGTGAGCCCTCAGTTAACATTCTGACCAAAGGATCAGGTTGCTGCCTGGATTGAATTGGGTACTGACTAGAGAACTCACTGCTGACTGGGCATTTGGATCCTCCAGACCCTCTCTACACCCTAGCACTTGGCCAACCTTCAACAGCTCTCCCCTAGGCACCAGGAGTCGGCTGAAATCGAGGTTTTACCTGCTTGCCTTCAGAGAGTTGCTGGACACCCTAGTGGCTTCAGTTCCATCATCTTGTCAGAGAATCCCATGTATGAAAAAGAAAATGAAATGCCAGGACTGGGAAGGTAGCTCGGTGGTTATAGGTTCTTGCTTGCAAAGTCAGCTGGCTTCAATTTGATTCCCCAGTATTCACACAAAGCCAGATGCCAAAAGTGCCATATGCATCTGGAGTTCGTTTGCAACAGCAAGAATTCCTGGTGTGCACACACACACACACACACACACACACACACACACCATGTAAGCATGCAAATAAATATTTAAATTTTTTTAAATTTTTATTTATTTATTTATTTTGGTTTTTCAAGGTAGGGTTTCACTCTAGTCCAGGCTGACCTGAATTCACTCTGTATCCTCAGGGTGGCCTCGAACTCACAGCGATCCTCCTACCTCTGCCTCCCAAGTGCTGGGATGAAAGGTGTGTGCCACCATACCTAGCTTTTTTGTTTTTTTTAATTTTTTGGTTAAAAAAAAATTAATGAGGCAAGTGTGGTGGCGCACACTTTTAATCCCAGCACTCAGGAGGCAGAGGTAGGAGGATCACCATGAATTTGAGGCTAGCCTGAGACAACATAGCAATTCCAGGTCAACCAGGGCTAAAGAGAGACCCTACCTCAAAAAAACAAAAAAGGAGGTGCTGAGTTGT
Organism: Orientallactaga sibirica; assembly: GCA_036365145.1. Lineage (NCBI taxonomy): Eukaryota > Metazoa > Chordata > Mammalia > Rodentia > Dipodidae > Orientallactaga > Orientallactaga sibirica. Next base: position 13,783,850 of record JAEOAD010000025.1, read on the forward strand.
GGGGTCCTGGACCTGGCGAACAGCTGGCAGGATGGAGGTGACCTCAGAGCAGCACTTGGAGGACACAATGAAGAATCCATCCATTGTTGGCGTCCTGTCCTGAGCACAGAGTCACAAGGACTCAGGCGGGGCTGCCCTGGTACCCTGTCAGATGAGCATGCTGGAGTGATATCTGTTCTAGCCCAGCAAGCAGCTAAGCTAACACTTGACCCCACTGACATTCCTGTGGTGTGTCTAGTCAGATAATGGGAACATTATGATCCAGAAACATGACGGCATCACTGTGGCAGTGCACAAAATGGCTTCTTGACGTGTCATGTCAGTTCTCCAGCAGCCTGTTATACTCAATCCTACCTATGCTAATTATCGTATAAAATTATTAAAGTTCCAGAATTCAGGCCATTCATTTACTGTGCAGCGTGCTCCTTTTTTATTGATATGATAACCAACCTATCAAGATATTAGTAAGGGAGAATCATAGTTTGGTCATCTATTTTTTTTTTTTTTTTTTTTTTTTGAGCCCAGCCTCCCTGTGTAGTCCAGGCTGGCCTCAACTGCTGGTCCTTTTGCCTCAGCCTCCTGTGTTGAGGAATTGAGGGGTTGTCTGCATACCTGGCTGAAGGATAATGTTTTGAAGTAGCAGTTCCAGGTCACTTTGTACATAGAGCTTTATATGTTCAATAAATCTGTTCAGACGAGAAAAAGAAGAAAAGAAAAGAAAATGCCAGTTGGAAACCAGATATTAGAATATGCCTACAGTTGAGCCCGGTTCCAACTTGAGGTCTAGGCAGATAGGGCTCCGTTATAGACCTCCAGGCATGAAGCCTGGTTCCTGTCCTCACCTCAGCAACTCAGTCCTTGATTCTGTTGCTTTGCCTTCCCTTTCTTGCTTCCTTCCTCAAGGTCACTGCAGGTTATGGCAGGGCCCTGACTCTGGTTCCCAGTCCTAGGAAGACACTAGTGAGGGTAGGAGAGTGGACAGATGGGCCTTGCTCAGAGAATAGACCCTCGAGCACACCATCACAGTCTTGGGTTCCATGCACAACTCTACACCTAGCCTAGACAGCAACAAACCAGTGTCTCTCTGAGCGTCCTCCCCTCCAGCTGGCTGCTTGTCCTGGGTGATCACCAAGGTTTGTTTTTTTTTTAATATCCTGCTCTGTATAACAATTACACTAAATCTGTATATATTTTATTTATTTATCTATTTATTTATTTGAAAGAGAGAAAAGAGAAAGATGCAGGAAAAGAAAGAGAGAATGGGCATGCCAGGCCCTCTAGCCCCTGCAAATGAACTCCAGACGCATGCGCCACCTTGTGCATCTGGTTTATGTGGGTCCTGGGGGAATCGAACCTGGGTCCTTTGGCTTTGCAGGCATGCGTCTTAACTGCTAAGCCATCCCTCCAGCCACCAAGGTCTTTTTAAAATTCTGATAATCTGTGGACAGCACAGGGACAGCAAAGACCTCTCCATGGCAAGTCTGAATGGTTATTTCCCCACTCTACAATGAGGAAACAAGCCCGACAAGATGAGGTTTTGACCCTCCTTACAATTATAGCCCTCTCTTTCAAAAGACCCTTCACTGACATCCGCCAGCATTCAACTCCTTGGTTGTCTGCCAACATGGTCCCAGGAGAAGAACGTGTCACACAACACTTCTTCTGTTTTTCCTGCCCAGCCCCCACCCAGCTAGCCACCAAAGTCAGCTGAGGGCAACTGGAGCAGGGTCACTGGGCAGCCTGGGCTCCATAGCTGCCCTATTCTTACTGAGGACACTCGTGTCCCCTTAGGATAAAGCTTCCAAGCCCCCGACTAAGACTGGCTCCGATCAGATGTAAGAACAAGCCTCAGAGCAAAGAAAGAAAAGTAGATAAGCTAGATGGCCAGCGAGAGGGGACTGTGTTCATTTATAAAGGATACGTGACGTGGAGGTGGTGGTGGAGGGGGGCTGCCAACTGAGGCGTAAGAAGAACATAGTAGAACCTCTGTTTATTTTCTCTTAGCTGCCGTCACTTAAAGCATTGCTTTCACAGGGTGCATATTTAAACAGTTCCATCTATAAGCAAACGTGCTGGAGTTAGAACGCTCAGGAATGTACTGGGGGGCTGTTATCAGACAGCTTGGAATCCACTGTCAAGCAGTCGTGTGCTGTTTTGCCACAGGAATGTACGGGGCGGCGGGGAGACGGGGTGGATCTTCTCCAACTGCTAGGAATGAATCTTGGCAAGAAGGCCTGGGTTGATGGTGGGAACTGAGGTGCTGTCACATTCTACTTATGACAACAGCAGCAGGAGACTGCCTCTGTTTGAGAAAGGAGGGAACAGCAGCCCTGAAAAGGCCAGAAAATGGCTTCTAAAGGAACCAGGTGGGGTGTCTGCACTTCCACAGCCAAGGTAGCCTGAGCCATGCTTGTAGCATCTTTGGGAGAGCAGGACACCTGGTCTCCAAACCCTGCACTCAGCACCCCCTGGGCACTCCTGGAAGCCAACAAAAGATGTCTCTCCACCGCTCACTAGACCGGGCTGGAAGGTCAAGGGCAAGTGAACAGAGGACTTAATCCTCCCCAGATTTTGTGTGTACAAAGTGATCTTCTACCAACTAGGAGAATGCTACACAACGGCCGGGGAGCAGGGTGGCCACACAGAGGAAGGGACCCAGACTCTGGCACCCTCTGGGATGACATCAACACGGTCTCAGAAAGAGGCCAGGATATTGACTCTGCTTACAGAGCAGAAAAAGCAAAAATGAGCTGGAGAAATGGCTTAGCAGTTAAGGCGCTTGCCTATGAAACCTAAGAACCCAGGTTCAATTCCCCAGGACCCACGTAAGCCAGATGCACAAGATGGAGCATGCATCTGGAGTTCATTTGGAGTAGCTAGAGGCCCTGGTGTGCCCATTCTCTCTTTATATGCCTTCTTCTCTCTCTCTCAAATAAATAAAGAAAGAAAAAAATGGAGAGGGAAAAAAAAAAGCAATAGCAAAAAGCCTGTTCTTGAGTCCAGAACCCAAGTGTGAGGTCAGATTCACAGTGAAAACCATCTTGATACAAGGGATGTTATTAAGGATGGTCAGAAAGTTGCTGCAAAGGTAACCCACACAGACTAGACTGGTCTATGCACAGACAAACCCCTGGATGATGGAAAGTCAGCAGTTGCGAGTTATAAATTAAGAGAAGTGTCAGGGTGTGGTGTTTAGAAACAGGATCTTACTATGTAGCCTAGGCTGGCCTCAACTTCTGCAGTGTTAAGATAACAGGTGGGCATCACAAGCTCCAGCACTCTTTAACACTCTTGGGGAATCCTTCAAGCAATGGTTCCTTCCTAAATCCCAGCACAACGATGAGAAGGGACTGAGGGCGTGTGGCTCAATGGTCCAGCACTTGCCCTAGAATGTTTGAGACCCTGGGATTGATTCCCAACACAAAAGAGGGGGATGGAAGCATCCCCTAACATCGGAACGTTACTTGATGAAGGACACCTGGGCCACCATCCATAGAGTACAATTGGCTGCAGTTTCCGCTTCCTCTGAGTACCCATCTCCTATTCTCTTTCCATCGTTCAGAGCACCCCAAGATCTGGCTACCTCGGGCCCTGAGGCAGACCTACATCCGGAAGGTTGGGGACACAGTGAACCTACTGATTCCATTCCAGGTAATCACGCCAACCCAACCCATTGCTGGCACCCAGCCAGGGTTGTGACACGGAAACAGATCCCAGGACTCCTGATGGTAGTGGGGCAGTCTTCCCAGCCCCCGAAGTTGGAGGCACATCACCTATCCATTCCACACTTCTCAGGGGTTTGGCTAAACAGGGTCAGATGTGCCCTGTGAGAGGAGGTAAGACTAAGCCACACCCTGCAGCCTGAAGAGGTCTGGGAGCTGTGGGTTCTGGAAGTCTCTTGGGAGTTTGGGCAGTTACTCATGTCCCAGTTGCCTTGCCTATCCGTGCCATACAGTCTCCGAGGATGAGGAACTCAGGGCCATCTCCCCATCCCATGATCCAGAGACTACTTTGTAGCAGACAGCTTCAGGTCCCTGAGATGAACTTCCAAACCAGGCACAGTTATGGAGGAAGGGATAGCTATTGAAGCTTATAGATCCAGGGGAGATTCCATAATGGCAGAAGAAGCTGACCTGCCTTCACAAGCAGAGAAAGAGAGAGAGAAAGCCACAACAAGCCAATTCCCACATCACACTTCAGGAACTCCAAGCACTTTGCATATCTTTAGATTGGAATTTCAAATCCACTAGCACACATTAGGGTCCCAGCCAGGTGGCTGCAGATCTAAATTATAAACTGTAATAAAACACTGAATATGGGGCTGGAGAGATGTCTTAGTGATTAAACGCTTGCCTGTGAAGCCTAAGGACCCCAGTTGGAGGTTCAATTCTTCAGGACCCATGTAAGCTGGATGCACAAGGGGGCTGATGCATCTGGAGTTCGTTTGCAGTGGCTGGAGGCCCTGGCGCACCCATTCTCTCTCTCTCCCTCTACCTGCCTATTTCTGTATCTCTCTCTCAAATAAATAAAATAGTATCCTTTAAAAAAAAACACAATATATTGGGGGCCATCTATTCAAACTCCACAAACTACTAGAGGAAGATGTCCCCTGGAAGAGTCCTAACCTCTAGCTCAAGGAATTCACAGCTGTAAGTAAACACACCCTGTGGACTGGGGTAGACTGACCACTACAGCCATCAGGGTCGCTAAGCCTCACTGCTCCAGTCTTATCCCCGTTGTTCAGGGCAAGCCCAAACCTCAAGCCACCTGGACTCACAATGGCTGTGCCCTGGACACTAGTCGTGTAAGTGTGCGGAATGGGGAGCAAGATTCCATTCTCTTCATCAGAGAAGCCCAGCGTGCGGACTCTGGACGCTACCAACTCTGCGTGCAGCTAGGCGGACTGGAAGCCACTGCCGCTATTGACATCCTGGTGATTGGTAAGGTTGGTGGGGAGGAGAGGCGAGGTGGCTCCTTTTCCAAGCTGGAGCGCACCATTGTACATAGTCTGCGACACAGGGGTGGGTGAGGGAAAGTGGTCTGAGCAGAAGCGGGAAAAAAAAGGCCAGGGCACTCTAGAAGTGAATCAGTGCCCATAGGTTGCCCACTACCATGGCTTTGCCCTTTCAGAGAGGCCAGGCCCTCCTCGGAGTATTAAGTTGGTGGATGTTTGGGGCTCCAGTGCCACTCTGGAATGGACACCTCCCCAAGATACAGGCAATACGGCACTCCTGGGATACACGGTGCAGAAGGCTGACACAAAATCTGGGGTGAGGCCTAGCTGAGAAAGAAGGAGGGAGGAGTAGGGAATTCTGGAATGAGCCTCTGGCAGCGCCGTGTGGGATGGGATCTAAAAGACAGGCATCATCTTCCGCATGGCATCTTCTTCTTGCACATGGCATCTCTGGCGACCCCGCAGCTGTGGTTCACGGTGCTGGAACGTCACCACCGCACCAGCTGCATCGTCTCGGACCTCATCGTTGGCAACTCCTATGCCTTTCGCGTCTTTGCTGAAAACCAGTGTGGCCTCAGCGAAACGGCTCCTGTCACTGCTGACCTTGCCCGCATCCAGAAAGCAGGTCAGGAGGGCATTGGAGACCCTGTGCTGGGAAGACTTAAACAGAGCTGAAGAAGGATGGGATCTCAGGGGCCGCGTCCCTGTCCTTCTCCTTACTCACAGCTACTGTTTACAAGACCAAGGGATTTGCCCAGCGAGACCTCTCGGAAGCCCCCAAGTTCACACAGCCTCTGGCAGACTGCACCACCGTCACTGGCTATGACACCCAGCTCTTCTGCTGTGTCCGCGCCTCTCCCAAGGTGAGTGGGCAGTTCTGGGGATGGCGGTGCCAAGCTGCTTCCTCCTCCTGTGCCATCTGAACCCTAGCTTGGTCACAGAGCCTTCTAATTGAACATCTGCTGCCATCTTGCTACCATCTGCCTCCTCAAAGGCAGGTTACTTAGAAACTGTCAGAGCATCTGGAAATCTTTTTTTTTGGGGGGGGGGTTTCAGGTAGGGTCCCACTCTAGCCCAGGCTGACCTGGAATTCACTATGTAGTCTCAGGGTGGCCTCTAACTCTCAGTGATCCTCCTACCTCTGCCTCCCGAGTTCTGGGATTAAAGGCGTGCCACCACACCCGGCTGCATCTGGAATTCTAGATAGACAGATGCAAATGATGCTCCCTTCCGTGTTGGGTTTTCAGGCTGTGAGATGTCACTTACTGACCAGCTGTAATTGAACATGAACCTGAAGTTGTTTATCTGGCAGAAATGTAGAGTTCCTCTGGCTTCACACCTTGTTGGAACAGGCCATGTACATGCAGCTCTACTTACAGCCTGCATTGCACTCCACAGTGTTAACAAACCTTACAGTGGGTTATGAATGTCCACAGGATTACATGGAGATAACATCTCAGAAGGGGAATATCAATAAATGTACTCTAGAAACTACTTTTAAAAAAATTTTTTTGAGGTAGGGTCTCACTGTAGCTCAGGCTGACCTGGAATTCACTATGTAGTCTCAGGGTGGCCTCTAACTCATGGTGATCCTCCTACCTCTGCCTCCCGAGTGCTGGGATTAAGGGCGTGCACCACCAGGCCCAGCTCTATTTTTTTAATTTTAAAAACTACTTACTTATTTATTTATTTATTTTGGATTTTCAAGGTAGAGTCTTGCTCTAGCCTAGGCTGACCTGGAATTCACTATGTAGTCTCAGAGTGTCCTCAAACTCATGGCCATCTTCTTACCTCTGCCTCCTAGTGCTGGGATTAAAGGCGTGCACCACCACACACACACACACCTGGCTTTTAGAAACTACTTTCTAAACAGAGGGGACAGGAAGTACTTATAAGATAACTTTGAGGGCTGGAGAGATGGCTTAGCAGTTAAGGTGCCTGCCTCCTAAGCCTAAGAACCCAGTTCCAATCTCCAGGTCCCATGTTTAGCCAGATGCAAAGTGATGCAAGGGCGCAATGCCGTATTTGCCCACAAGGGGGCGCATGCATCTGGAGTTAGTTCACAGCAGCTGAGAGGCTGCTGGCGCACCCATTCTCTGTCTTCCTCTCCCTCTCTGTCTGTCTCTCTCTTTCTGTTATCTATCAAAGATAACTTTGAGGATCAGATGCAAATAGCTCACAGCATATACATAAAAAAAGCAGAGATCCTGAGCTAGAGAGATGGTTTGGTGGGTAAAGTGCTTGCTATATAAGCTTGAGGCTGGATCCCCAGTACCACATAAAATGCCAGACATCAGGGTGTGTGTTTGTAATCCCAGAGCTGGGGAGGTGAACACAGAGACTCTCCGTGGCTCACTGGCTAGCTAGTCCTACTGAATGAACTCTAGTTTCAAAGAATTAAAAAAATGGAAAGCACAGCCGGGTGTGGTGGCACACGCCTTTAATCCCACCACTGGGGGAGGCTGAGGCCTAGAGGAGGATCCCTGTGAGTTCAAGAACAGCCTGGGCTCAACTAAGAGCCCAAAAAAAAAAAAAAAAAAAAACTAGGTTTGGTGGCACACACCTTCAATCCCTGCACTCAGTAGGCAGAGGTAGGAGGATCACAATAAGTTCAAGGCTACCCTGAGACTACATAGTGAATTCCAGGTCAGCCTAGGCAAGAGTGAGACCCTACCTTGAAAAACCAAAAGAACAAACAAAAAAAAGAGAGAGAGAGAGAGAGAGAGAGGGCAATTTGAAGAAGACACCCAAAGTCGACCCTTGGACTTCACACACATAGATACATGTGTACATGCAAATATGAACATACTTTTACACATAAACACACACAGAGGGAGAGACCTTGATGCCTGGTGCTTATGACCCATGATGGTTGCTTGAGCAATATGGGACAATGTCTTCCAGTTAGGGACACTTGGTGGAAAAGGCAAGGCTCTGGTAACCCTTTTCAAGCATGAGAAGGAGTGTCGGGGCTTCTGAAGGTATCGGAAGGGGAATCCCTTCTCATGCCAGGAACAAGGGACTGCCAGAATTCCGCCATCATTCTACAACCTGTGTTACAGAGTCCCAGACATCTCATCTCTTACTCCCCTTGCTGTCCTTCCCTATTTATCTTCCAGCCCAAAATCATCTGGCTGAAGAACAAAATAGACATCCAAGGTAACCCCAAGTATAGAGCCCTCAGCCACCTGGGGGTCTGCTCCCTGGAAATCCGCAAGCCTGGTCCCTTCGACGGAGGCATCTACACCTGCAAGGCGATTAATGCTCTGGGGGAGGCGTCCGTGGACTGTCGGGTGGATGTGAAAGGTAAGAGTGTTCACCTTGAGTATAGCAGTCATCTCCCCACTTCACTCTGTCAGTGGAAAGATCAATAGAAGAGACACAAGTTGAGATGGAGAAGGGCTTGTTTGTTTGTTTGTTTGTTTGTTTGTTTGTTTGTTTGTTTGTGTAAGAGAGAAATGGAGAGAAAGAAGCAGATACAGGGAGAGAGAATGGGCATGCCAGGGCCTCCAGGCACTAAAAATGAACTCCAGATACATGTCCCACCTTGTGCAACTGGCTTAGCTGGGCACTGGGGAATCGAACCTGGGTCCTTAGGCTTTGCAGGCAAGCGCCTCAACTGCTAAGTTGTGTCTCCAGCCTTCCTTTTTTGTCCTTTGTCCCTTTTATTCAATCTGGGCCCCCAGTGCATGGGATCATGCCATTCATGCAGGGTGGGTCTTCCCTCTTTAGTTAAACCTCCCCGGAAACACCATCGCAGACATGCACAGGGTGTACAGCCTGGGTGATTCTAAGTCCAGTCAAGTTGACCACAATGATTCTCCACTGCAACCATCCAGGCTCTTGCACTGTCACCATTAGGAGATGCTAGAGGAACCAGTTTTATTACTCATGATTTCCTTTCTCTCCATCATAATTCAATAATGCAGGAAGAATCATTATTTCCATTTTGCAGAGGACAAGTCTGAAGCATGGAGAGGCAACTGCTTGACCCAAGCTTTCCAGTGTAGGTTGAGGAACTGCCACTGTAGAGGCGATGAGCCCACCCCCTGGCCTTAACTCACATCACCTGTCTTTTTTATTTTTTAAAAGATTTTTACTTATTTATTTGAGAGAGAGAGAAAGAAGGACAGAGAGAGATTGAGAATGGGTGTACCAGGGCCTCCAGCCACCACAAACGAACTCCAGATGCATGCGCCCCTCTTGTCCCCTTGTGCATCCGGCTTACATGGTTCTGTGGAATCAAACCTGGGTTCTTTGGCTTTGCAGGCAAGCGCCATAACCACTAAGCCAACTCTCCAGCCTGACCTTTCTTTAATTTATGTGATCTTATGTTTAGGTTTAGGAAAGCTATAGCCACTTGCTGACTTTATTTTACTTTCCCTCTGGCTTGCTTAAGATAATATCGCACAACTTCCCTCCCTCTTTAAGGTATTCATTTATTCATTCTTGTCACCTTGTTGGGATCTTCATCACTGCATTTAACTTATACTGTTGTATAATCATCTATTTACAGATGCTCCCCATTAACATTAAGCACTGTGGAAGCAGGGATGGTGTCTTAATCCATCTTTGTTCTCCTGTGTCAAGTCTAGTTTCTGACATGCAGAGGCACTGTCTAAATGTTGCAGGAATCAGGACTGAAAGGATCTTTTATGTACCTTTTTTTTGTTTGTTTGTTTGTTTTTCTGAAGTAGGGTCTCACTCTAGCCCAGGGTGACCTGGAATTCACTCTGTATTCTCAGGCTGGCCTCGAACTCACAGTGATCCTCCTACCTCTGCCTCCAGAGTGCTGGGATTAAAAGTGTGCACCACCAAGCCCGGCTTCTATTCTTTATATATGGATGCCCCAAAACTTAAATAAAACATCCATTCCCAATGCTCTTAAAGAAGATGCTCAGAAGCCAGGCTTGGTGGTACACGCCTTTAATCCCAGCACTCAGGAAGCAGAGGTAGGAGGAATGCTATGAGTTCGAGGACAGCCTGAGACTACATAGTGAATTCCAAGTCAGCCTGGGCTAGAGCAAGGCCCTACCTCAAAAAAATCAAAAAACTAAAATTAAAAAAAAAAAGAAGAAGAAGAAGATGCTCAGAGATTTCTGAGATTTTTTTTGCGGGGGGTGGGGGGCTGACCTGGAATTCACTCTGTAGTCTCAAGATGGCCTTGAACTCATGGTGATCCTCCTACCTCTGCCTCCTGAGTGCTGGGATTAAAGGCGTGCGCCACCACACCAGGTTGATTTCTGAGATATTAACATCTAGATGTCCTCACTCTTGCAGCTCCTAACTGAAGCTACTTAGAACATGACATCCAAGAAAGGTAAGGAAAGAGGGACAGAGTGTCTCGAAGATTATTAGATGTTCGTGGCAAACGTTAGCGAGTCTGGGACAGATGTGTATTTCTGAGCTTCTCAACCACGTGGCCCTTCTGTCCAGCTTTTTATGCTTAAGCTGTGGAGGGAACTGCCACTACTCTACTTCTGTCACATCCTCGGTGTGTCTCTAGTCACCAAGCTGATGATAGGAAGCAGACCTAAGGTCTTCTGAAGAGTGGAAGGAGTTAGACTGTTAGAAAGCATGTCAAGGAATGGTGGAGTGAAGGGACATACAAGAGTCACCACCAGGCTGGAGAGATGGCTTAGTGGTTAAGGCACTTGCCTGTGAAGCCTAAGGACCCATGTTCTACTCTCCAGCTCCCACCTTAGCCAGATGCACAAAGGTGAGACAAGCACAAGGTCACACATGCCCACTAGGTGGCGCAAGCGTCTGGAGTTCCATTGCTGTGGCTGAGGCCTTGGTGCCCAAATTCTCTCCTTCTCTCTCTCTCCCTAAAATAAAAATAATTTAAAAAGTCACTACCCCCACAATGAGCAGGGCAGGTAAGGACAGGAGGCTGCTCCTGTCCATTAAGTGTTTGTTCAGCCATATCATCTGTAGGGTAAGAAACTCTGACTTGTCTATATATTTTACTTTGAATTTTATGCATTTCTTCCTGTCCAACAGAAGAAAAGTCACCATTTTCATTATATGTCAACAATAACTTAACATTTGGGACTGTGGTTCTCAAGCTACTCATTTACTGGCCATGGGCCACCTGGCTCAACATGTAGAATTTGGCAGCTCCTTCAGATCCTGCATCATGCAGAGGAGAGATGTTATGTACAAACTGATGAGTAAGGCGAAGAAGCTCGGGAGAGAACGAAAGAGAACTGGCTTTCCAAATCCTTCTGACTTACAGCTCCTCACTGAGCAAACCTGAGCATGAATTCGATCCATTAAGTCATTTATTTAAGCCCATCATTGATATGTGTGTAGCAAATGAAAACCCTAAGGGCTGCGTTAAAAGCACAGGCTGTCCTCAGGAGAGCTTTCTCTGCCAGCTGGCTTGTGAAGGTAGCTCTCTCCTCCCCCACCCTCTCTGTTGGTGCCACTTCATGTTGGTGCTGGTATTGGTTGTCCTTGGTTCCCTCTTCCCTCTCGTATCCAGTGCCTGGAAGTGAAGCATGGTGGGTAGTAAATTCATAGCACTGGACCCAAGGACCACAAAAGGGAATGACCCCAGCATCCTAGATGCGCCCTGTCTGCTGTGACGTTTACAGCATACCCTCTCTTTCCAGGGCCTCCAGGAAGCCTGACTGTGACAAGACTATGTTCTGAAGGAGTGCCAGCACAATGTCTGGTTTGGCCTACCCTAAATAAATGTGTGGATTCTCAATGCTTTAAGTATCCCCTGTTATCGAGCCTCTCCACATGGGGAAACAATTGGAAAGTTGGAATCCTGCAGCCAGAATGTATGAATACCTGAACCTAGGGCTCTCTTTCTCTTCTGTTCTTTCTCCTGCTCTTTCATATCCACATTTTCTTCCACAGAAGTTTCTGATATTGTATTTTTCCCTGGACAATCTATGAAAGAGCTGAACTCAGTTCTAACAGTATGAGGTGTTAGGAAGAGAGGAAGATGATGTGCTGTCTTCCTCTGTGGGATTTCTTTTTTCTTTAATTTTTTAAAATTATTTATTTATTTGCAAGCAGAGACAGTGAGAAGAGAGACAGAAACAGAGAGAGAGAGAAAGAGAGAGAGAATAGGGACCCCAGGGCCTCTTGCTGCCCCAAATGAACTTGAGATGCATGTGTCACTTTGTGCATCTGGCTTTACAGGGGAATTAAAACCAGGCCATTAGGCTTTGCAGGCAAGCACCTTAATCACTGAGCCTTCTCTCCAGTCCCTCTGTGGGATGTCTACTGTAAACTGGCATAGCAGGCTGCACATCCAACCCAAAACAGCACAACATACACCTACATTACTAAAGGGAGATCCTATGACCTGAGCTTCCCTGGCTTCTATTTGTGTTCATTCTTTTTAAAAATTTTTTTATTTTGTATGAGAGAGAGGGGGGGGGGGAGGAAGAGAATTGGCTGCCAGAGCCTTTAGCCAGTGCAATTGAACTCCAGATGCATGTACCACCTTGTATGCATGTGTGACCCCTTTTTGGCTTACTTGGGTTCTGGGAAGTCAAATCTGGGTCCTTAGCCTTCGCAGGCAAGGGCATGAACTGCTAATCCATCTCTCCAGCCCTGTGTTCATTCTTATAACAAACATAGACTGAACATATTCTGTGGTGGATTCTGTAAGATGGCAACAGTGTCTCCCATCCTCATTAAGAGCTGGTATAGTAAGCCGGGCGTGGTGGTGCACGCCTTTAATCCCAGCACTCGGGAGGCAGAGGTAGGAGGATTGCCAAGAGTTCGAGGCCACCCTGAGACTACATAGTGAATTCCAGGTCAGCCTGGACCAGAGTGAGACCCTACCTTGCAAAACCAAAAAAAAAAAAAAAAAAAAGAGCTGGTATAGTAGTACACATTGTGGCAGAAGAATCAGCAGTTTGAAGCCAGCTGGACTATGTAGGGAGATTTTGTCTCAAAAAAAAAAAAAAAAGTTTCTGAGTCTGTTTCCCCTTCCTTGACTTGCTTTGACCAAAAGAACACACCCCCGCCGGGCGTGGTGGTGCACGCCTTTAATCCCAGCACTCGGGAGGCAGAGGTAGGAGGATCGCCGAGAGTTTGAGGCCACCCTGAGACTACATAGTGAATTCCAGGTCAGCCTGGACCAGAGTGAGACCCTACCTTGAAAAACCAAAAAAAAAAAAAAGAACACACCCAAGATGGCATAGTGGTTAGGGCCCTTGCCTGTGAAGCCTAAGGACACATGTTCGGCATAATGGTTAGGGCCCTTGCCTGTGAAGCCTAAGGACACATGTTCGGCTCTCAAATCCCATATAAGCAAGACGTCCAAAGATGAGCAAGCACAAGGTCACACATGGCCACAGGTGCACAAGCATCTGGAGTTTGATTTCAGTGTCTGAGGCCTTGGTGCACCAATTTTCTCTCTCTCTCTAAATATATATGTATATATGTTTTATTTATTTACTTATTTGAGAGAGGCAGGCAGAGACAGAGAGAGAGAGCACAAATGGGCACAATAGGACCTCCAGCAAATGAACAAATGAACCCCAGACACATGCGCCATAGGCATCTGGCTTACATGGGTAGCGGGGAATTGAACCTGGGTCCTTGGGTTTCTCAGGCAAGCTCCTTAACCACTAAGCCATCTCTCCAGCCCCATATCTCTTCTAATCTTCACTTTTACAAACGAGGAAGTTAAAATCATGATCCCTCAAGTACTATATCTGGGAAGCTGCAGGGCTGAGATTTGCCTGCAAGCCATCTCCATTTCTTCTTTCATGTGGCAAGTCTGGGTTGGAATCATGGGCTTAAGAAAGAGTTTCCAGGAGGCAATAAATATTAGGCCACATTTTGAGAAGGAAAAACATATATGACTCAGCTGAGAAGAGTCTGGGGGTTCTTCTTCAGGCTTCAGTTGACACAAAGTGTCTATTCCAGCCCTTCTAAACTGGACTTCTGGGAGAGTTAAACGTCCACGTGACGCGGCATCCACTACATGTCATAAGAGGAAACAGTCATGGAAACCATTTGTAGGGTTTTGTACTTATGGAACCCCGTTTCATAATGTGGGGGGAAAGTCAAGCATGGTGGCACAGGCCTTTAAATCCCAGAACTTGAGAGGCAGAGGAAGGAGAATCAGGAGTTCAAGGTCATCCTTAGCTACATAGTGAGTTCCGGTCCAGCCCAGGCTACATGAGACTCTTTAAACAAACAAACAAACAAACAAACAAACAAACAAACAAACAAAAAGCCAGGAGAGAATTCACTATGTAGTCTGACTGGCCTTCAACTCACAGTGATCCTCCTACCTTAGCCTCCTAAGTATTGGGATTATAGGTATCTGCCACCACATCTGGCTAAGTCAAAGTTTTAAAGACCTTTTACTTGTTCCTAGTATTTTGTGAGGAATTGAATGTTTTTCAATTTAAATGCTGAATACAAAAATCTTTTTTTTTTTTTTTTAAAAAAAAAAAAAAGCCAGTGGGCTGGAGAGTTGGCTTAGCGGTTAAGGCACTTGCTTGCAAACCCAAAGGACCAAGTTCCATTCCCCAGGACCCATGTAAGCCAGTTGCACAAGGTAGTGCATATGTCTGGAATTCATTTGCCGTGGCTGAAGGCCCTGGCATGCCCATTCTCTCTCTTTCTCTCTATCTGCCTCTCTCTTACATAAATATATAAAAATAAATTTAAAAAAAAAAAAAAAGCCAAGAGAGAAGGTCAGAAAGAAATCTGAGTCCAGAGCCAGATAGCCACATACACACTATCAGGGACTTCCTTCTGGCTGAGATAGGTCTCGGATAGGAAGTGGTAGAATACGTGCAGTTTTGATGTGCTAAGTCTTCAGCCTCTGTTGTTTGCTGAACTACTCACATATCTTCAACATCCTGGAAAGGAATAAAATCATCACATTGAACAAGATCTCCTGTCACAAGAAGGCTTGCTGTGTTTAGGAAACACTGCTCTGAAATCCTTAGTTTTTTTATTATTGTTATTTCCTACCTTAGCCTCCTAAGTATTGGGATTATAGGTATCTGCCACCACATCTGGCTAAGTCAAAGTTTTAAAGACCTTTTACTTGTTCCTAGTATTTTGTGAGGAATTGAATGTTTTTCAATTTAAATGCTGAATACAAAAATCTTTTTTTTTTTTTTTTTTTTAAAAAAAAAAAAAGCCAGTGGGCTGGAGAGTTGGCTTAGCGGTTAAGGCACTTGCTTGCAAACCCAAAGGACCAAGTTCCATTCCCCAGGACCCATGTAAGCCAGTTGCACAAGGTAGTGCATATGTCTGGAATTCATTTGCCGTGGCTGAAGGCCCTGGCATGCCCATTCTCTCTCTTTCTCTCTATCTGCCTCTCTCTTACATAAATATATAAAAATAAATTTAAAAAAAAAAAAAGCCAAGAGAGAAGGTCAGAAAGAAATCTGAGTCCAGAGCCAGATAGCCACATACACACTATCAGGGACTTCCTTCTGGCTGAGATAGGTCTCGGATAGGAAGTGGTAGAATACGTGCAGTTTTGATGTGCTAAGTCTTCAGCCTCTGTTGTTTGCTGAACTACTCACATATCTTCAACATCCTGGAAAGGAATAAAATCATCACATTGAACAAGATCTCCTGTCACAAGAAGGCTTGCTGTGTTTAGGAAACACTGCTCTGAAATCCTTAGTTTTTTTTATTATTGTTATTTTTTATTTTAGAGAGAGTGAGAGCAAGAGAGAATTGGCATGCCAGGGCCTCAGCCACTGCAACTGAACACCAGATGCTTGTGCCACCTAGTGGGCATGTGTGACCTTATGCTTGCATCACCTTGTACATCTGGCTTATGTGGGACCTGGAGAGTTGAACATGGGTCCTTTGGCTTCATAGGCAAGCGCCTTAACCACTAAGCCATCTCTCCAGAACCCTTAATTTTTTTTTTCATTTATATAATTTGTCACTTCTGGAATATGTTCTAACTAAGACCTAATGTGTGCCTGCAAGTATAGTTGCTTCATGATTTATTCAAAATCTTAAGTTAGCTACTCACACTTCATCTTGGGATTGAACTGGAGAGAAAAAATATCAATATGTCCTATAGCAGCATGCTAGGTAAAGAACTCTTGTGCCTGAAACATGTCCTTTCTGGATTTGCTATCATTCTGATTAGAGAAGCAGTTCCATTGCTTTTGGGTCCCCCTGACCCCATAACTGAAACAGCTTTCAAAATCATATTTTGGTGACAAAATTCGAGTTGCATTTCCTTAAGGGAAACCAACTTCCCATTCCTCTCTCACTAGAGATGGGTGGGGAAAGTGTGGGGTCTACTCAGGCTGCTCCTAGGGGAAGAAGCAGTGTGTAATTAGCAGCTTCTTTCCTCTGATAACCAATTTTTAAGTTTGAAGATTTTTTTAAAAAACAGACTTCATTATAAATTTAAAATCCAAGGAACCCCTTGATCCCACCCAATATATTCATGAATATGGACAGCATGGCAAATTTTTAATTTAAAACAATCCTATTAAAAATGATAAAAGGGGCTAGAGAGATGACTTAGCAGTTAAGGTGTTTGCCTGCAAAGCCAAAGGATCCTGGTTTGATTCTCCAGGACCCATGTAAGACAGATGCACAAGGGGGCATATGCATCTGGAATTCATTTGCAGTGGCTAGAGGCCCTGGCATATCCATTCTCTCTCTCTCTCTCTCTCTCTCTCTCTCTCTCTCTCTCTCTCAAATATATAACATATATTTTTAAAAATGATAAAAGGGGCCGGGCGTGGTGGCGCACGCCTTTAATCCCAGCACTTGGGAGGCAGAGGTAGGAGGATTGCCGAGAGTTCGAGGCCACCCTGAGACTACATAGTTAATTCCAGGTCAGCCTGGACCAGAGTGAGACCCTACCTCGCAAAACCAAAACAAAAAAAAAATGATAAAAGGGGTTGGGGAGATGGCTTAGCGATTAAGGCACTTGCCTGCAAAGCCAAAGGACCTAGGTTTAATTCCCCAGGACCCAAGTAAGCCAGATGCACAAGGTGGCACATGCATCTGGAGTTCGTTTGCAGCAGCTAGAGGCCCTGGCATGCCCATTCTCTCTCCCTCTCCCTCTCTCTCGCTCAATAAATAAATAAAAATATTTTTAAAAATTAAAAAAAATGATAAAAGGGCTGGAGAGATGGCTTAGTGGTTAAGGTGCTTGCCTGCAAAGCCTAAGGGCCCATGTTCGACTCTCCAAATCCCACATAAGCCAGATGCACAAAGGTGAGGCAAGCACAAAGTTGCACATGCCCACTAGGTGGCACAAGCGTCTGGAATTTGATTTCAGTGGCTGAAGCCCTGTTGTGTCAATTCTCTCTCTGTCTGTCTCTCACTCTCTCTAAAACAAACAAAATGATAAAAGATAGTTTCTATAAGCCTTAGTCCCACTCCTGAGATGCAGTGAGATCCTCGAGCAGCCAGGGCATGGGATTACCAGACTCCTGAATCTTCCAGAATGAATAGCTTAATTCCTACACTACACAGGAAGGAAGCCGGCTTTCATAGTCCAAAGAGAGTCAACTGTTCCGAGATAACGCTCCTGGCTGGATTCCCATGTGTTCAAGTTCAGATGACATTGAGCACTTCCGTCCCACTGGCCTTTTCTGCTCACACCTAGTTTCCTCTCTCTGTTCCATTACCACGTTAATTGGAAATAATCTTTGAAAGTAGCATGACAGTGTAATCTAACTGGGCCGAATCATATGTGATGGCCAATGGGTATACATGCACCCTGACGCCACAGTAAGTTAGAGTATAAAGGAACTCAAAGAAATCCTGCTCGATGAAGGCGACAGGGCTGTTGTATCCCAGGAGCTCGTGAGGCTGAGGTTGCAGGTTATCCACCAGAGGTGTTCGTCTCACTTTGACCTGAAGCCAGGCTGCAGTGCAGGACGTGGAGACCTCAGCTAGACCACGAATTGTCACAAAAAAGCACGAGGAGGGCACCTAACACACCAGAGATCTTCACCATGGCTGCGAATCTCAGCCCGGGGGCCCACAGAAAGCACAAATCCACCATTTTATTTATTTTTTTCTTTTCGTGAGGAGTGCCAGGGCCTCTTGCTGCTGCAAATGAATTCCAAATGCAAGTCCCACTTCGTGCATCTGGCTTTACATGGGTACTGGGGAATCAAATCCAGCCAGCAGTTGGGCAGGCTTTGTAAGCAAGTGCCTTTAACCACTAAGCCCCAACTCCATTCCCATCACCTGTGCCTTTGCTTTGTCTGAGAGAGGAGTGCTCCTTGTTCTGGCTTTCCCACACTCCACAGACCCGGAATTCTTCAAGCAGCCAAATTTCCATCTCCCCCAAAAGAGACAGACAATCTTGCTCTCACACACACTTGCAACTTCTTTTGTTGTTGTTGTTTTGTTTTACTTTTGTTGTTCGAGGTAGGGTCTCACTCCAGCCCAGGCTGACTTGGACTGGAATGGAATTCACTATGTAGTCTCAGGGTGGCCTCAAATTCACAAAGATTCTCCTACCTCTGCGCCAGCAGACAGCTGTGGGGCAGACCGCAGCTGCACCGGGTGGTCGCAGGGAGCCAGCGAGGGCGCTAAGCCCGTAAACTCCATGCAGGGCGCTTTCCGCCTCCCCTAAACCTCCCCCCATCCAAGAGGGACGACGACTCTCATTGGTCGGTTCCTTTGCCGCTGCCACGAGGCCATCCAACCCCGAGGCGCCAGGGAGCTGCGGGAGCGGCTCTCGGGCACGCGCGCGCGCTCCCGGGCTGCGCCCGCAGTCCACCTGGGGACCTCCGCTATGCAGTCTTTCCTCCTCCCTCCCGGCCGACTTCCGGGTGGCTCCCCGCCCTGGTCCCGCCCCCAAGGATCCACCAATCAGAGCGTGCATGTGGCCGAGGTGGGTGGAGCTTAAGAAATTCGAAAGAAGCCCCGCCTCCTGGGAAGCCGATTCCCGGGAATTAGGAGGTTGTTGGAGGAAAGCATCCTGCGCGGACGGTAAGGCGGGGGCGGGGAGTGGAAGAGGAGCGTGGGCTGGAGGTGTGCTGTGAGCGTGATGCCCGGGAGCGGAAAGGAGTCTTGGGGAGAGGAAACCCCTGGGTAGTGATGGGGTTGGATGCGCAGGCGGCCCCTGGGAGAAGAGGCCATGGCGCAGGTGGACGAAATGCCCATCAGGTGAGGTGGCAGGAGATCGCCACCTCTTTTCCCAGAACTAACGGGGTAGTTGCAGGAGCAGGTGCTACTGCCGGACGCTATGCTTCGTCTCGAGCATGTCGCTCGCTCCTGGCTTGCACCCGGAGTCAAGCTGGGAAGCCTTGGACAGGATGGAAACCTGAGGATGGGTGTGTTGTCTTTCCCGCTCAGGTCCAAGCTGACTCACTTCTGCTGGCTGGGCATGGAGGATTTGGAAGGAGGTAAGGGAGCTATGGAGGGAAGAATGAAAGCCTGTGAGGAACTGGTGGCTAGGATTCATTCTTATCTTCCCTTTAGACGTCAAGTTTATTGTGGATGAGACCTTGGACTTTGGAGGGCTGTCCCCATCCGACAGGTACCAGCCCCTTGCTTCTACTGATTGCTTTCCTTCAACAATACCTCTTTGGCTGTAACCCCTTACTGCTGAGCATTCTATTGGCCAAGGCAAATGTGCCTGGGCATGGCCAGGCATGCCTGTGGGATGCAAAGACTCCTCCCCTCCAGGAGAGACCAGAGTATGCACATAGTTATACACACACAGGAGGCCAAGGCAGAAAGGATTGTGAGTTTGAGGCCCTGTCTCAAAAAGAAACAGAATAGGGCTGGAGAGATGGCTTAGCAGCTAAGGCGTTTGCCTGTAAAGCCAAAGGATCCCCGTTTGATTCTCTAAGACCCACGTAAGCTAGATGCACAAGGGGGCACATGCGTCTGGAGTTCGTTTGCAGTGGCTGGTGCCCATTCCCCTCTCTCTCTCTCTGCCTCTTTCTCTCTCTCAAATTAATTAATTATATTTTTTAAAAAAGAATTAAATAAACTGCTTTTGCTGCATCTTTATCTAACATCGAACCTGATCTCTCACCACCTAAGTCCAGCTCTCATGCTAGGATGGGGATCAGGGTTGGGTGTGGTGTCCTTGGCCCTTCTGTACAGTGGTCAGTCTACTGCTAACCTTTGTGTGGGCACGGTGCCATGTTTACTGTCTTAGTCATGAGGAGGAAGACATAGCAATGTTGGTGACGCCAGAGAAGCCACTTCGACGGGGACTCTCCCATCGGAGTAACCCGAATGCAGTGACGCCTGTCCTCCAGGGTGTGAGGATCAACTTAGACCCTCTCAGCCCAGAGAAGCTGGACGAGATCCTTGATGAAGCCAACCGGCTGGCAGCTCAGCTAGAGCAGTGTGCACTGAAGGAGCAGGAGAGTGCAGTCGAGGGCCCCCGAGGGAAACCCAGCCCTCTAGAGAAGCCCAGCCCTCGGAGGGAGACCTTTGTGCTAAAGGACAGCCCTGTCAGAGCCCTGCTGCCCACTGTGAATTCCTTGGCTTGGAGCACACCCTCCCCAAGCAGCCTGACACCTCGACTCCGGAGCAGTGATAAGAAGGGGTCAGCCAGGGCTCTTCAGGTGACCCCGGGAAAGAGGCCATCCAGCATGAAGAGGGTAAGTTTGGAGGGTTGAGTTGTATGACTGCACAGTGCAGATGTGACACTGCAAACGTTGAGTGGTTTCCTTGTTGGGGAAAGCAATTCTACCCCTGGAATTGTTGGCATTAAGTGAGATACTATAAGAACATTGGGCTGGGTGTATAGCTCTCATTTGGCGTAGCATGCACAAAGCCCTATGTTTGATCCCTCTCAACCTATAACTTGGGCATGGTGACACATGCCTTTAATTCTAGCACTCAGAACATGAAGGAAAGACAACCAGAAGTTCATCTGTGGCTCTATAGCAAGTTTGAGGCCAGACTACATGGGACGTTGTCTCAAAAAGTAATAATGAGGAGCTGGGCGTGGTGGCACATGCCTTTAATCCCGGCACTCTGGAGGCAAAAAAAAAAGTAAAAAAGAGTAAAAATGAGAGCTGGAGAGATGGCTCAGCGGGTAAAGGGGCTTGTTTGCAAAGCCTGGTGGCCTGAGTCTGATTCCCCAGTATTCGTATAAAGCCAGATGCACAAAGTGGCATATGCACCTGGAGTTTGTTTGCAATGGCAGGAGGCCCTGGCGTGCTTGCTTATTCTCTCTCTCCCCCCTCTCTCTTCCTTTCTTCCCAAATAAATAAATCAATATTAAAAAAAATAATAATGGGTCTGGAGAGCTGGGTTAGCCGTTAAGGGCACTTGCCTGCAAAGCTGAAGGACCCGTGTTTGATTTCCCCAGCATCCACATAAACCAGATGCACAGGGTGGCGCATGCATCTGGAGTTCATTTGCAGTGACTGGAGGCCCTGGCTCGCCCATTGTCTCCCTCTCCCTCTTTCTCTCTGTCAAATAAATAAATAAATAAATTATTTATTTTAAAAATAATAATAGTGATAAAAATAAGACATTTGCCACAGATGTTGGCAGCCAATGTCTGCTCTTCCTCACTGGGATCTAGACAACTCCCCACCCTCTACCTTTACTCCTTCATGTCTTAAACCAGCTGAACAGATATTGTCTCCATGGCAGTTCTGTCTTGTTTCTTTTTCTGTTTCAGGAGTCGCCCACTTGCAATCTGTTCCCTCCATCCAAAAGCCCCGCATCTTCTCCTCTTGCACGGTCAACCCCTCCTACACGATCAACCCCTCCTACACGATCAACCCCTCTTACACGATCAACCCCTCCTACACGGTCAACCCCTCCTACAAGATCAACTCCCTCTACACGATCTACTCCTCCGCTCCGGGGAAAAGCTGGGCCCAGCGCAAGGGCAACAACAAGTGAGGTCCAGGCAGCAAAATCTTGGGTGATGGGAGGAGGGAAGAGGTGGGTGTTATCCTGAAATGCTCTATTGCTTTCCACTAGGCCCACCCATCCCTGTTAGGCCAGTCCTAGCCCCACAACCCTCAACAAGCAACTGTCAACGCCTGTCCCGGCCACAGGGAGCAGCTAAGCCCTCCAGTCGACTACCCATTCCCTCGGCCATCCCCAAGCCTGCTAGTCGAATGCCACTCACCAGCAAGAGTGTACCACCTGGCAAAGGTGCACTGCCTCCAGATTCTCTGTTAGCTCGGAAAGGGCTTCCAAGACCAAGTGCTATAGGTCACAGAGGTAAGGAAATGTGGACACGTAGGTCAGATATCAGGAGGAGGGCTGGGCATGGTAATGCGTGCCTATAATCCTAGTACCCAAGAGGATTAGGAATTCAAGGCCATCTTTGGCTCCATTGCAAGTTTGAGGCCAGCCTGGGCTACATGAAGCCTTGTCTCAGAGTGGGGAGGGAGGGAGAGAGGCTGAGGGTGGGCTGAGGAGACGGCTCAGTGGTTAAAGGCACTTGCTTGCAAAGCCTGGAAGCCTAGCTTCGATTCCCCAGTACCCAGATACACAAAGTGGCACTGTGTCTAGAGCTGTGGTTGAGCCTTGGTTTTCATAGTTTTTACCTTGGGGAGATAGTCTGCCTTCAATATTTCTTTTTTTTTTTTTAAGCTTTTCTTAAATTGTTATTTGTTTATTTATTTATTTGAGAGCAACAGAAAGAGAGAAGGGGGATGAGAGAGAGAATATGGGTGCACCAGGGCCTCCAGCCACTGCAAACGAACTCCAGATACATGCGCCACCTTGTGAATCTGGCTTACATGGGTACTGGGGAATTAGGCCTTGAACCGGGGTCCTTAGGCTTCACAGGCAAGTGTTTAACCACTAAGCCATTTCTCCAGCCCTGCCTTCTATATTTCTTTTTGAGAGGATCACTTGAATTTTGTGCTAACCAATATCTTTGTTAACCCCTGTCAAGTTCCTATTTCCCAGCGACTGAATCTTCCTGCTACCAGTGCCACTCGAAGCAATCTGCAGCCCCCTAGGAAAGTTGCAGTCCCGGGACCTACCAGGTAAGACTGGTCCCTTCACGCCCATCATCTGGGCTTCCAAGCTACTTAGTATAGCATCCTTGAATTCTATGCAGGAAGGAGGGGACGAGGAGGGAGTCCTGTCTTTTCCCCTACCCTGAGGGGCTTGAACCTGTCTGAGTGGCAGGCTCAAGAAGGACACCTGGAAGGAGTTCCTCCTTCTGTCTCTTCAGGTAAAGAGATCAGGCCAGCAGGCCAGCATTAAGTAGCAAACCACCTCAGTCATTGCCTGGACTCTCCTGTGCCTTCAGACCCTGACTCCAGTGGCTTCTTGCCCAGGCACCTGAGGAAGAGAGGCCCCCAGGCTGATCCTCTGAGGTAGAGACCATTTGGGGATGGGATGAGATGGGTTGAGCCAGAGGAGACTTTGGGCCGAAAGAAGATGAAAGGAAAAGAGGTCATCTCCCCGTAGTAGCAAATGAAATGAGAAACGCTATCAAGTTGCTTGTCCCCCTGTGCCTCCGCTCCTGTGGTCAGCCCCGGAGAGTTTGATCCTCCAAGGCCTCGGTTCACTAGACAGTAATATGTGAGGAGCCTGTACAGCCAGCCAACCGCCCTACTCTCTGAGGAGAGATCTAACTGAATCATTTCCTCCACTGGACTGGGGCCTGTCTGGAGAGGCAAGGCAATCACCTGGTCTCCAGAACTTGTTTCCTGTGAACTTGGACTCTTCATAGGCCAGTTGATGATAAGCTTACTTTATCAGTCTGTATTCTTTTAAAATAAAGTGAATGTATTTTTATATTTTTCTGTGTCTCTGAAAGTAGATTTTAACAAGTTTGGAATAAACCTCTGTGGTAATTCTAGCAAGAAAGCCAGCATGGACCCCCAAGCTGAGGCCTGAATAGTCCTAGGGCTTTGGACTTCCAGCCCCTCCCCCCATTTGCATTCAGTGGGAACAGGATGCCTTGCTGTAGTCTCATGTGTATTTAGATCATTCAGGTCACTGTTGAGTGTAGCTTAATTCATTGTGTAAGTCTGCTGTGCTAGGATCTAAGTGAATTATTATTCATATCCCACAGTTCAGTGTTCTTTTCTGCCAAGACAGTGGAGTCCTGGGCTCTAGTCTGACTTCTAGTCTGCTGTACTTACAGGGTCAAGAGGCCCTTTGGTGGTGGTTAGACATCCCTGGTTGCCTCTGCTAGAAGATGCTAGAACACTGTCACATGTATCTCACAGCACTGGAGTTGTCTGTTCTCCTCTCTTCCCTACTAGACTGGCAGCACTAAGATTTATAAACTTATGCTGGGCTGGGGAGATAGCTGAGCAGTTAAAGGCACTTGCTTGCAAAACCAGCCCACCAGAAGTTCAATTCCCAAGTACCTATGTAAAAGCCAGATGCACAAAGTGGCTCATGCATCTGGAGTTCATTTGCAGAGGCAGTCAGGCACCCATATTCTCATCTATCCTCCTTAAGTAAATGAATAGAAATATTTAAAAATATACACATCAGTGTCATAGGATTATAACTCATGTGTGGCAGAGCATTGCACTAAAAAATATTTGAGTATGAGCTGGTGGGTGAATAAATAACAAACATTTACCTTAGAGTTTCCCGCTCTTTGTAACTTTGTTTTATTGAAGTAAGGTCTCACTCTAGCCCAGGCTGACCTGCAATTCACTATGTTGTCTCAGAGTGGCCTCAAACTCGGCGATCTTCCTGCCTCTGCCTCCTGAGTGCTGGGATTAAAGGCGTGTACCACCATGCCTGACCTCTTTGTAGTTTTTGACTCTTGCAGCCAGAATCAACTCAATTCCTTAGGAGATTGGAAGAAAAAAGTAGTCTCCACTCATGCTCCTATGCCCATAAGTGCCCTCCTTAGGCCTTAAATTCCAGATCACTCAGATCTCTCAAGGTCACTCTTTTTTTTTTTTTTTTTTTTTTTTTTTTTTTTTTTTTTTTTTGGTTTTTCGAGGTGGGGTCTCATCTAGTCAAGGCTGACCTGGAATTCACTATGTAGTCTCAGGGTGGCCTCGAACTCAAGGCAATCCTCCTACTTCTGCCTCCCTAGTGCTGGGATTAAAGGCATGTGCCACCACATCTGGCTCTTTTTTTTTTTTTAATGGCTGATCTTTTAAAAAATTATTGGGGCTGGGGAAATGGATTAGTGGTTGCAGTGCTTGCCTACAGGGCCTGATGACCTGAGTTTGTTTCCCCAGGACCCACATGAAGCCAGATGTGCAAGAGTGGCACTTGCATCTGGAATTTGTTCACAGTGGCTCGATGCCCTGGCATGCCCATCCTCTCTTTGTCTCATCTATCTTCTCTGCCTGTCTCTGCTTCCAAATAAATAAAATATTTTTAAAAATTATTATAGGGCTGGAGAGATGGCTCAGCAGTTAAGGCACTTGCCTACAAAGCCTAAGAACACATATTCAAATCTCCAGGTCCCACATAAGCCAGACACATAGTGATGCAAGCAGGCAATGTTGCACATGCACACAAGAGAGTTCATGCATTGAGTTCATCTGCAGTGAGTAAAGGCCCTGGTGTGCCCATTCCCCCCCACACTCTCTCTCTCTGCTTCTCTCTCTCAAATAAAAAAAATTTTATTATATTTGTTTTATTTTTCAAGGTAGGGTCTTACTCTAGCCCAGGCTGACCTGGAATTCACTATATAGTCTCAGGCTGGCCTCAAGCTCACAGTGATCCTCCTACCTCTGCTTTCTAAGTGCTGTGATTAAAGGCGTGCACCACCACATCTATCTTAAAAAAATTATTTGAGGGAGTAGGGCGAGGGGCTAGGGGAGGGGGAGAAAAAAAAATATTTGAGAGAATGAGCACACCAGGGCCTCTTGCTGATGCAGATGTACTCCAGACACATGCACCACTTTGTGCATCTGGCTTTACATGGGTACTGGGGAATCGTGCCAGGGCTGGCATGCTTTGCAAGCAAGCACCTTTAACCTCTGAGCCATCTCCCCAGCCCTTATAGCTGATTTTAAGATTCATTTAACACACTCACCTACATCACAATGGACAGCTAGTTTGACATTCACCCTTCCCTGGACCTTTTGTACCAGTTCCTACAGCCTCTGAAATTCCAAGAACTGATGTGGAGGAAGGGTGAAGAAAAAGATGCCTGTATTTGGTTCTGGAGAAAATTGGCGTTGGACAATAAAATGTCAGCTTGTTTCCTAGCCTCCTGCACTCCAGCTCTAGCTAGCAGGGCTTGCTGGTGACTTTCTGCTCTGACTGGCGCCTGTGACATCAGCAAGCCTAAGAACACACAGCTTGGCATGGCCAGCAGATGGCAGGCTGTAAGCCAAGTCCCTTGTGGGTCCTTAAGGCAGCCAGCAGCACATCCTTGTGCTGCTGCCATCTGGTGGCTGGAGAGGGAAAGGCATGCTCTGATCACACCCTGGGTCCTTGAGTTTTATCTTCACCACTTCAATTTGCTGAAGCAGCATTTGGCTGGGACAGCTACCTACCACAGCTGCTCTTCTTGTTCAGCTACCTACTTCACTCCTCCCCTTGTATCCTTGGTTTCTACTCCGTGACAGTCTCCACCCCACAAACAACAGAGAAAGGTAGTGTTTGTTGAAGCACTTTACCTGTGTTAACTCATTTAATCCGTATTAAAAGCTCAATTAGGAGCCAGGTGTGGTGGCGCACGCCTTTAATCCCAGCACTCGGGAGGCAGAGATAGGAGAATCACCGTGAGTTGGAGGCCAGCCTGAGACTACATAGTGAATTCCAGGTCAGCCTGGGCTACAATGAGATCCTACCTCAAAAAACAAAACAAAACAAACAAAAAACCAAATATATATATATATATAAGCTCTAGTATATGCAGCTGTTTCTTACCAATGGAATTCATAAAAATAGCCTACTACATTGGAGTTGGGAGGTACCTGATCACTGAACACCCTTAACTTCCCACCTATCACCTTTTTAAATTTTATTTTATTTTAGAAAGAGAGAGGAGGAGAGATAGAATTGGCATGCAAGGGCCTCAGCCAGATGCTGACTCCAGACGCTTGTGCCACCTAGTGGGCATGTGTGACCTTGCGCTTGCCTCACCTTTGTGCATCTGGCTTATATGGGATCCGGAGAGTCAAACATGGGTCTGTAGGCTGCATAGGCAAGTGCTTTAACTGCTAAGCCATCTCTCTAGCCCCCTGTCGCTCTTTTCATCTCTCCCTACTGAATTCTGCCTCAGAAAAAGTGTGTGCCTGCCAAGGACTCAGCCCCACCTTGCCTTTCTCTTGTCTGTAGCCTCTCTAGTCCCTCATGTCCTGGGGAAGAGGGTACTTTCCCAACTACCCACCTCATCTTCCTTGGAACGACCTGCCCCAGCTCTGTGCTAATGAGGTTTTGGGGAGTGTGGCTGGGAGGGGTCCCCTGACTTCCTGCCTTGTTTGCCAAAGTCCTGGCATCCACCATCCTGAGGGGACAGGGCACCACAGAGAAGCCTATGATGACAGCACACTACCTGCACAGAACTAGTTTATTCAGTACTATGGGGAATGGAAAAACAACAACAAAACTCTATCATATTTACAGTAACATCAAACTGTACAATCTGATGGTTAGTATCAAGTTAGCATCCAGCATCTTTGTATTTTTTTTAAGTCAAGTCATCAGTAGTAAAAAAAAAAAAAAAAAAAAATTCAGTTAAATTTTTAACCCTTTACAGGAATTGCTGCGGGGAGAGGGTAGGGGGAGAGTCCGTGGCAGAAATGCCAGAGGCCAGCCTTCCCACTGAAGGACAAGAACACTTTCCTGCCTGTGACCTCTGTTCTCGCCACTGCTCTAAAAGGAAAGTCAGTGACGAGTCTGGAGTTCATGCTTACAGTAAAGGGTGACTCAAATGAACAGCGGTTGGTAAAACTGAGGGAAGAAGTGGATTGAGAGGAAGGACGGATGGTAGGCCCTGAAGCCAGGGATGCTGGGTGCACACCCAACCTGTAATGGCCACATCAGACCCCCCCCCCCCGGGACTGGACACAAACCCATCCCAACACAAAAAGCAAATAAATAAAAATATATATTAACTCTCTCTTCACAGGGAGCTGGGGTGGAGTAGGGGGACAAGGAGGAACAGGACCTGGTCCTTTGAAGAAGAGAGCCAATTCCAGGAAGGGGTTAAAAATAGAACATGTCTCAGAGGCCACAGCAGGTCAGACAAAATGGCATTTGTCTGATTGGGGTGGGGGGAGTGGGTGAGTGGACACCAGAACCCAGACTTGAAATCTGTACTTGAGGCCTCACAGGGCCACCAAGCCAGCTCTGTGCTTACTCTTCTCCTGGTCCCA
Source organism: Orientallactaga sibirica (assembly GCA_036365145.1). NCBI lineage: Eukaryota > Metazoa > Chordata > Mammalia > Rodentia > Dipodidae > Orientallactaga > Orientallactaga sibirica. The sequence continues at coordinate 13,812,008 of JAEOAD010000025.1, forward strand.
CCCACACAGCAAAGAAGCGCAACTTAACGTGACTGGCCTTCCCCGGGAGAGGGTCCGGCAGAGAAATGAAGCACTTTGGGGTCAGCAAACTGAGCAAACACCTGGGCTACAGCACGTGGCCAGAGTCCAGGAAAAGGAGAGGGGCTAGGGCGGCCGTCTCTGCCTGGATGGGGGCACAGGCTTCCCCTTAATATGGTTCATGCAGCATTTGGGGGTCCAGGGGTGTTGAGTCCTTCTGCCCCTGGCCGGACAGGGCTTTTCAGTTCCTGGGAGAGGTGGCATTGGCGGGTGAGGAGCACGCTTTGCCTGACCCCCTCACCAACTGAGGCCTGCCCGGTGCAGCCTTGGAGGGGCCCATGCCCCCGTGCGTGTGGCTTTGTCCTTTCCTTTTGGTGATGGTAAATGAGGGGCAGGCCCCTTAAGAGTCCCTCTCCTCCCAGAGGCACAGCAGATGGGAAACTGAGGAGAGGCTGGGAAGCATCCTGGGAGGTCCTATCCTCTTTGGGAAGGGAAAGGGGAGTCAGTTTCCAGTGTATATATTAAAAAAAAAAAAATTAATCCCTGAAGTCATGAAGAGTGGAGATCCTTTTTAAAATTCTTTTTTTCCTCGTTTTCTGAAAAACTTTGTCTTGGAGATGTTGGCCCCAGGGGTCCAAAGTGCAGTGAGGGGGTCGTTGGGGGAGGGACTTGGCACTAGGCGGCCTTAGGTGCAAGGCCCAGGCTCTTCAGATGGACGTTTCGTCGCTGTGGGCAGGCGATGGGGAGCAGGGACAGGATAAAGCACAAGACAGGAGTGGGGCATGAGCGCAGCTGGGGAAGGGAGGGGAGCCTCGGACGAAGGAACCACCGGCCCAGGGTTAATGCAGGAAGTTAAAGAAGAGAAATCTGGAGAGGCAGGAAAGGAGAGTGGCAGAAAAGGCAGACAGAGGGTTAGCTAGAGCAGAGGAGGCGGTGAGCTTTCACCAGAGAAAGAAAGAAAAGCAACCAGTTCCCCACCCTCCCTCAACACTACCCTGGGATGGACTGCACTGCATAAAGCCCAGGGGGTCTGGTGCAACCCATGGAGCACCATGGTTTGTAGGTACACGAGGGAACTGGACCCTACTTGGTCCATCTGTCCTCCAGCTGTCAGTCATAGTAGCCTGAGGAGGCCCAGAGGTAGCTCTGCCCCGGCCAGGACCTCTGCAGGTGACACCCTATCCCACCCACCCACCCAGCCCCACTCACTCGGAGCCCGATGAGTCCTCATCCACAGTGCCCGCCTTGATGCTCATGGCAATGGGCATGACCCCGTTCAGCTGCTCCTGGAGACTCTGGCGCGGCGGCGGGCGCGGCGGGGCTCCACCTCGGCTGCCCTCGCTGGCTGAGGAGCCCCGGGAAGACCCTGTGCCCTGCTCCAGGGGCAGTCGCAGGAGGCTGCTCTTCTCGCTGATGGTGGGCAGACACTTCTTCTTGAGGATGCCTGGGGACCAGCAGGGTGGGAACCATGAGGTGCAAGCAAAGCATCCCGGTGAGCCCTAGCAGGGCAGCACGAGAGCGAGGCTGCTGACCTGGGGACGTCAGGCAGCTCCGCAAGACCTGCTCACCTTTGTGAGGCTGGGCAGAAGGGCCCGGAAGGGGGCCCAGAGACCCCTCCCGAGACAGAGCGTCCCCATTCTCTCGCGGCCGCTCTTCAAGGGCCCCGTTGCCACCACTTTCCCTTTATTGTGGTCCCAAAGTCTCCTGGCCAGGGAACCTTCCCGGGCCCTGGACCCCCATCTGGCAGGGAGAGAAAGTCAATGAGACCCCCAAGAAGGCAGACAGCTAAAACAGCCGCCACCCTTGTTCCTGCTTTCCAAGAAGCCAAGGCCTCTTGGATTCCCATTGCCCCCCAAAGGCCACAGCCCTGGTGCTGGCCCACCCTTGGGGGTACTGTGCAGGGGCATTCTCTCAGCTCCAGGACCCAGCAGGCTGTCCCAGCCCTGCTCGCCAGGGAAAGTGGCCTCTTCCTCCTCTTCCTCCTCCTCGCTGTCGGATGAGTGGGTAGAGGCATAGGAACCACTCTGGTCATCTTCCAGGGACAGGTCACTGTCAGAGTCCGTGTCGGGATCTGGGAGGTCAGGGAGGGATCACAGCTGGCCCTCCTACCTTGGCCCACCCTCAGCAAAAGCCAGGCCCCTGCCCCACTAGGCAGCCAGGGCCTTCCATCCTCACCGTGCTGTTGGTCTTGACCTTCCAGGAACAGGCCACCTGGGTCCCCCAGGCCAGGGGGCCCCTGGCCAGGGTTCAGTGTAGACTCCTCCCTGAGAGGACAAGATTGTGCTGACGGGTGGGCTGGGCTTCTAGCCCAGGAGCTCACTGCATCTCCGCAGGGATTCCTAGATCCTGCCTTGTGTCCTTTCCGGCTTCTAATCCCAGCTGCCACCTGTGTCGGCCCAGTCTCTACTACTCAATGCCTAACAGCTGCCTGGCTTGGCTTTAGCAGGCGAGCCTCCCTTCCCATGTCCAGGCCTCACCTCAGCAAGAAGGGGATGTAGCTGGGCTGGCTCTTGCCTGAGCGGCTGGCACTATGCAGCGAACCGGCTGAGTCTCCGTAGGGCTGGTACAGCCGCCCGTCTGCATAGGGGCTGGGGCAGTTGTAGGACTAGGCAGGGGAGAGACGGGTAAGTAGAGGAGAGGGAAGGGTTGGCACCAGGCTAGAAAGTGGAAGGGGGCAGGGAATTTACCTCAAGTCCAACCTCCCACATGCCCACATCGTAAAGACCATACATTTTTTTTACTCCCATACTGGGAACTGGCAGTAGTCACAGTTCTACCATGGCTGTGCATCACTGAATACCCCATGGGCCTTAGACTTGGGTATATTGATGGTACCACGAACTCTCCTAAGAGTATTCTGGGAGACAGTAAATTTACTGTAATTCATGAGGAATTCTCAAAAGCAGAGCATCTGTTTCCTATGCCTCTCCACCCACCTCCTCCCTAAGTTAAAAGTCTACATGCCAGTTGGGCATGATGGCACATGCCTTTAATCCCAGCACTTGTGAGGCAGAGGTAGGAGGATCACCATGAGTTTGAGGCCACCCTGAGACTACGTAGTGACTTCCAGGTCAGCCTGAGCTAGAGTGACACCCTACCTCGGGGGGGGGGGGGAGCCTGGGCTGGAGACATGGCTTAGTGGTTAAGGCGCCTGCCTCCTAAGGCCAAGAACGCTGGTTCCAATCTCCAGCAGTTCCAATCTCCAGGTCCCACGTTTAGCCAGATGCAAAGTGATGCAAGGGCTCAATGCCGCACTTGACCACAAGGGGGCGCATGCATCTGGATTTTGTTCGCAGCAGCTGATTGGCTGCTGGCATGCCCATTTTCTATCTGTCTTCCTCTCCATCTCTCTCTGTCTCCCTCCAAAAAAAAAAAAAAGCCTAAATGCCTGTAACGGTGTCTTTTCCCAAGGCCAAGGCCACACATACTACTACTTCCCTACCCTTCCTCCTTCCCAGAAGGGATGCAGGGACAGGGACAAGGAAGGGGGATCCTGAGGTAAAAGGTACAAAGAACAGACAGGCTCCCTAGGCCTGCTTCTCCCTCCCTCCCCCAGAGCCCGTCCTGTGCTCAGACCCAGGCTTCCTCACCGAAGTCAGAGTGGACTTGGTGGTCAGAGCAGGGTCAGGACTGGGCTTTCGGCTGCAGGCAAACTTGAGTGCTTTCCGGACCTCCTTGCTGAGCACCACGTATGAAAGGAAGATGAAGGGGCCCTAGCAGGCAAAGGCAGCGGCTGTCAGCACACTCGGGCTCCCCTGTCCATGAGCCGGCCCCCCTCAACATGGGCTGAGCCAGGTACCTGGACACAATTGCAGGCAGCAAAGAGGTAGTGGAAGAGGAGGGTGTCACTGTTGACAGACAGCAGCGCCAGCAGCCACGTGGCACTCAGCAGCAGCAGGACGGCGAAGGAGGGGCGCAGGCCCGAGCTGGGGACAAAGCGGTAGGTAAGCCTGCAGTGAGGCCCGCCACAACAAGTGCCCACCCGGTACCAAAACACCCACCCATACTTACACGGGGCCTTTCTTCTCGAAGCCCTGCCGCTGGGCAGCACAGGAGGCCCGGGCTGCCAGGATGTACAGGAAGACACTCATCTGCATGGTGGACAGAGCTGTGAGAGGACAGACAGCATCCACCCCTCCCCACGAGACCCGGCAGCCTCAGCTCTTCCCGAAGGGGACCTGGAGAATACGCATCCGGCACTTACTGAGACAGCGAAGGCCACTGGGCCAGCAAAACTCCAAATGAGAGTATCGTAGATGGACAGCCAGCAGAAGTCGGGGTTCCCATAGCCCTCGGGGTCCAAGCCCACGGCTAGACCTGGAGCATGGAAACAGCAGCAGGGAAGGCGATGAGGGCGCAGGAAGCAGGGATTAGTCAGGGGCCAGCAAGGCCTGGTGTGGAACGCTTGGAAGGGCTTCCCTGTCATCTGTCCACTCCCCTCTCCAGGAAGGAACCCAGGCCCTGACTGGGAGAGGAATCCCTGATACCAGGCTGTTCTAGTATAGACGGAGGCTTGCTTTGGGGCTTGGGGTACAAGGTATGAAGGCAGACCTATGGTGCCTAGAGAAGTGGACCCTCCCAAGCCAGGAAAGGAGGTGGGGTACCTGTGATGAAGGCAGGCACGCCCCAGCCCAGCATGTAGTAGAAGCGCATGGGGCCGGCATTGACGTCGCGCACCTCTGTAAGCGCCCGGTACAGATGCAAGGCCTCCAGCAGAGCCCAGGAGAAGGTGCAGAGGTACAGGAAGTGCAGTAGGATGGCGATGACTGTGCAAGCAAACTGAAGACCAGGCCACCGGGTCAGGGACCAGGGAAGGTAGTGGGGAGGGGGAGGACCTGGTGCTGGGGGCTGCTTCGGAGGAAGCCTGGGCCAGAGGTACGAAACTCTAGGAAGGTGGGACGTTCACGGGGAGTTAGAAACTGGGGACCAAGCACTTAGACTGGACCCTTTATCACTTCATGGCTACAAGAAACAGGGTGGAAGTTGGGCAGAGAAGAGACCACCAGGGAGGTCGAGGGGACTGAAAGTCGGGGGAGGGCTTTTGGGGTGGGGAGGGTCTTACAGGGAGATCAGCCTGGTTGATCCCCAGGAGGAAGACGAGCTGGGCCAGGCCTAGGGCAGCTGTGAGGTTGCGTCGGATGCCGTGCTGGTTGGAGCGCAGGGCACGAAGGAGAGTGAGGAAGAGGAAGGTGATGAGCAGGGCCGCCAGGGTGACTCCAAGGGCCACGTATGTCAGGGTCCGCAGTGGCAGGATCTCTCCGTTCTGCAGGTTGAGTGGCAGGGGGTGGGATGAGGGGGAAGGCAGAGGAATGAAGAAAAGTGGAACCTAAGCACCCGACCCCTCACCGGGCTCCCACCCACTCTGGCTGCCCCCATGGGTCCAACCTCCCGCCGAGACACATCCATGAGCACGGCGAAGCTTGTCATGTGGTTGCACTGGCAGCTGACGTGGCTCTCGTTTCGGAAGACGACTTCACAGCCTCGGGCTGACCAGCCACCGGTGCCACTGACCCTGGATGCAAACAGCAGGGTCAGGAAGGCAGCAGGGAGCATGCCTAAGGGACTGGGCTTGCAAGCCCAAAGCCTTGCGCGTGAGAGAGGTGGAGGCTCACAGAATAGAATGGTTCCAGAAGACACAGATGGGCTTGGTCCGCTCTTCAGTCTCCAGCAACCGGAACTGGACTGTGACTGGCTTGTCCAAGGCACGTGGCAGGAGTTCCTCATCATCGTGGACGCTGATGCTCACCACAGGGGTGTTGATGACAGGTCGCTTGGGGACTCTGAAGGCAGGTAGGTGTGCGCTCACCATGGCAGCCGTTTAACCGGGCGATACCCTCTTTTCAGTGGGAGATGCTTCAGCTTGGGTCTCCTCCTTGCCTGACTCCCACCTCCTCAGCTTTGTCCCAACCACTTACCTCAGGCTGCGCTTGTCTGGGTCAAAGTTGTGGGGCAGTAGGCCGGCCAGGGTGCGGTAGATGATGACACTGGCCACGGCCTCTCCCTGGCTCAGCTCTGGATGCCGCCGCTGCCGCTGTGCCAACTCCTCGGGCTCTTGGGCCTCCCCAGGGCCAGCGGGCCTCACCATGGGGGGGATCTCTGGAAGCAAACACTACCATACTCAGCCAGCCAGTCCTGCCCTCTATGAGGTCTGCATGGGTGCCTGAGCCCAGCCTTTGCCCCATTCACGGCCCTCACTGACCTCTAAAGACAGACTCGGGCAGAATGACTGTTGTCTCAAGGTCTGGGGGACGCTCCCCACGCAGTGCCTCGTATCGGGGCAGCTTGGCCCCAGCAAAGTTGCCCTTGTCCAGGCGTACTACGGAGATGACTAGAAAGCAAAGATGACCACAGATTAGACCTGAGATGAAGGAAGGAAGCAGGCAGGCCCCCAACACGATCACTCTTGGAGACACTCTCTTTACAAACCACCCCCCACCCAGCCGCGGCACCATCTCACCAATGTTGGGCGTAATGATGGTGAAGGGGCTCAGGTAGGTGTGCCGCATATTCTGGGCAAGGGCGCTAGCGTAGGCCTCATAGTGCTGGAGCAGCCAGGCGGTGCCACCCTCTGTCTGTTGGATCAGTTCCCAGTGCCTCTTGTTGGCTGCATCCAGGAGGGCACTGCCCACCCGAAGTAGATTCTGGGGTGGGGGGAGGGCAGGCACATGTGCTCACAGTCCACCTGTCATTCCCTTCCACCAAGTCTTAGTCCAGCCCTGCTCTCCACCCATTTCCTTCAGCAATCTCCACTGTCTCTCCTAGGAAGTCCTGTGGATGGCACCTCCCACTCCCATCATGGACACCCTGTCTAGCTCTTCCTCCTCACTGTCAATCAGAGCTCCCCAGTCTGCCCTCTCACTCCTCACTCTTCTGCATGCTCTGCCGAGTTCCCGGGATGGATGAGCCCTTGATACAGTAGCCAGGCCTCTGCTCTGGATCACCCCCACACCTCTATCCAAACAGCCATTCCTAGGCACGGGGACATGGTTGGTAAGAGGTACTTTCAATTCACCTCTGTGTCATACCATGGCTTATAGACTGTCATGGAGGCTTTATGCTGGAGGATTCCCCAGAGTCAGGGGGAAGTATCCCCTTTCACTCCCCCAGATCGCCAGGAGCAAGCCTGCTCACCCTGACCCCAGCCCTGCCTGCTCTAAGTCTTACCTCAGTGAAGTGCACATCCTGTGTGGCAGACAGCCCAAAGCCCCGCTGAGCACTCTCATGGGCCAGCAGCCGTGTGGCCAACTGGTAGGCTACCTTGACATCGCTGCCAAAGTAGCCAGCTGTGTGCTGTGTGGCGTTGCGCAGGAGCAGGGCCAGCCGCTGGGAGCGTCCTGAGTCAAGGCCTGACTCATTCCGCTGTAGCCGCTCAGCCTGGATGGTAGGACAGAGGGACAAGGGGTCAGGCAGGAGGGTGGAGATTGGGGCTTTGGAGTCAAAGGGCTTTAGGAAATGGTGGGGAGATAATATCTTCGGGTGGCTTCACGAAAATGGAGATGGGGGGCTAGAGAGATGGCTCAGTGGTTAAGGTAAGGTGTTTGCCTGCAAAGCCAAAGGACCTCGGTTCAATTCCCAGGATCCATGTAATCCAGATGCACAAGGTAGTACATGCATCTGGAGTTTGCAGTGGCTAGAGGCCCTGGCGCGCCCATTCTCTCTCTGTCTCTCTCTTTCTCTCTCTGTCTCCTCTTTCTCTCTCTCTCTCTCTCTCAAGTAAATAAATAAAACTTTTTTTAAAAGGTATTTTATTTAAAAAAAAAAAAGCCGGGCGTGGTGGTGCACGCCTTTAATCCCAGGACTTGGGAAGCAGAAGTAGGAGGGTCTCCGTGAGTTCAAGGCCACCCTGAGACTACATAGTGAATTCCAGGGGCTAGAGTGAGACCCTACCTCAAAAAAAAAAAAGAAAAAAGAAAAGGAAATGGAGATGAAGAGATGAAGTTGAGACAAAGATGAGGGAGTCCACTCACGAAGCCTTTCAGCTCTGAGAAGGTGACCGACGTGCAGTTGAAGAGGTTTGGGGGGAGCCACCCCCTGTGCTCATCACAATGGCGCACAGCAGTCCCTGGAGGGAAGAAGCCAAGAGGGCTGACCTTGGGGAGGGGGGACACAGAAAGCCTCTGAGACCCTCTGAGGAGCCCTGCCAGGAGCCAGCACCTCATGGACCAGACAGGAAACAGGTGTGCAGAACTCTGGAGCCCAAAACCTCTGCAGGATCTGTATGCTAATACTGCCCACTTACAAATTCTGCTCACAGGTAATCTAAGGACCATCCCCACCCCTCACCCCATGAGAGGGTCCCATGGAACAGTGCCCTTCGCTCCCTCCTTCTCAAGGCTGCCTTCCTTCAATGTGGCATAACTCCAGTACTATGGGTGAGCTATGTGGGAGAGCCTGGTGTGGTAGTTTGAATAGATGGCCCCCAATATATTCAGCGTTTTATTAGTTTGTAGTTTGCATCTGCGGCCACCTGGCTGGAGGCAGAGTCACTGGGCGGATCTTAGGGTCCAGCCCTAAGGTGTGGTGGTGGGTTTAGGATTTCAATCTAAAGATATGCAAAGTGTGCCTAGCTGGAGTTTCTGAGTTGTGCTGTGATTTGTGGCTTTTGGCTTGTGGCTTTTCTCTCTGTGTTTGGTCCTGTGAAGGCAGGCCAGCTTCTTCTGCCATTAAGGAACTTCCCCTGGAGCTGTAAGCTTCAATAAATCCCTTCCTCCATAACTGTGCCTGGTCTGGAAGTTCATCTCAGCGAACCTGAAGCTGTCTGCTACACCTGGTGAGAATCTGAATCTCTAGTGTCCAGCACAGTGTAGGCGTCTCAGCAGTTTTGGTCAGTCTAAGTTGCTGGTACTCTTAGCTTAGTGCAACAAGGGGTAAATAACACTGAGCCAAGGAAGATGGGACATGGTGTCTCCAGGAGGTGGAGGCCAGAAAATGGGGTCTCGGCTTCGACAGCTGGGGGCTTGCTGTCCTTATTCCACTGGCAGTAGAGGTCAAGTCCCCAATATCACGTCATGGGCCTCTAACACCTACCGAAGGAGCCTTTGGGGCAGGGGGCAGCAGCAGGCAGCCCAAAGCGTGTGCGGGGCCACCAGATCCCAGCCTCAATGGCCCGTGGGCAGCTGTCGTAATTCACTGCACAAAAGAACATACTGTCACCGATGAGTGGCTCTGCCCAGGTGCCCCAACCCTCCCTCAATATCTGCGGATCCAATGCCAGTCCCCCTCCTGGCTTCCAGGCAATGTAATCTCCTGGCACGTGGTGGGGAGGGCTGCCCACCTGTCCCAAGAGCCCACCTTCACAGCCATTGGTGGTGACCTCAGCGAAAGGGTTGTCACAGCGATCACACTGGCGCCCGATGACACCAGGCTTGCATGGACACTGGCCATCCTCAGGGTCACAGACTCGGGACAAAGAGCCTGTTGGATAGCAGTCACACAGGAGGCAGGTGGGGCTGCCAGGGGGCCGGTAATGGTTCTCCTGGGAGGGAGGAGGAAGAGGAGTCACTGGCTCAGGATGTCTGTCCTGGGTGCTTATGGGTCCTTCCAGCTGTAACCTCCCCACTCCCAGGTCCCCTTGGGAATAGGATTCGACATATTCAACAATTAATAAAGACTTGGGAGTTGAACCTATCACTGAAAAGTCAACAGGCTGCAGACAACCTGTGTGACTGGCCCAGGGCTCACTGGTTCAGCACTGGTCCTGGGTCTTCCTGCATCCAGTCATGAGGCACAGGGCCATCGACTCACTGCCTCCCCTCTCTAGAGCCCAAGGTGGCCATGGTGGGGGTCATTGGGGCTATCACCTTGCAGTGGCACTCGCCGCTTGTCTTGTTACAATCTGGGTCAAAGCCTTTGCTGGCATCACAGTTGCATGGGCCACACGTGGGATGCCCCCACCAGCCACGGGGGCAAGGCTGGTCAATTCTGCAGAAAGAGGCCCAGGCAGGTATGAGCTCTCTCTGCCATTCCTACCTGGCAGAGCCACATGTGGCCCTTCTGACCCTGGCTGCACCTCAGCCAGGCTGTCGGAGCAGTAAGGGACACACCAGAGACAGGGCCCTGGCCTACTTACCTGGTCTCACAGTATGGCCCAAGGTAATTTGGGGGACACTCGCAGATGTAGCCATGGGGAGCACTGGGCTTTCTGGTACACACAGATTGGTGCTCACAGGGGTTCAGGTCACATACATTAGTACAGTTGTCACCATAGTAACCTGGGACAAAAAGGACCAGAGGGCTCAGTCTCCACCCTTACCCTGGCTTTCTCTTTCATCGAAGTCACCCTCATCCACTTCCTTCCACTCTGAGCCTTGGGCCAGCTGGCTGTAAGTTTGGAGTAGAGGAGGTGAAGGCTCAGAGGGGTAAGAGGTGACGTGACTGGTCCCAGGTTACATAGCAGAGACAAAGTGAGAACCCAGGAACCCACCCGTCTCCTGGGATCCCTAACATACCTGGATCACAGCTACAAGAATAGCTGTCCCAGTCATTGCTGCAGTAGCTGTTGGCAGGACATGGGTTTGAGTCACACGGGTCTGGCCAGCTACAGCCTGGTTCCACACGGATGCTCTCCCCACGGCTGGGATCCAGACTGCTAACACCCTCGGGAGTCTCGCTTACCCGCACGCCCTGGGGGTGGGGGCACATGGGCAGGGTTGGTTGTCAGTGGAGCAGTGCTCCTGGTGGGTAGCCGTAGAATTGGGGGGCAGGGGAGGGGACCCACCTGCAAACAGCCTCGGAAGCCGCGGGCCACACCACTGGCTGACCCAGGCACTCCACCCACTGTGATGTTGCTCAGATGCAGCCCATGCAGCCGTGGTCCCAGGTTACCCTCTGCCCTCTGCTGCCCATAGTCGAAAGAGAGGATGGCATGGCCAGGGCCCCCACTGGCTCCCAGTGCCAACTGGGCATGGTGCCAGTCACCATCATTGGCTCGTCCTGGATCCAGACGCAAAGATGAGGCCTGGAGCCCTGTGCCCTCCACACTTAGCACCACGTGGCCCTCCCGAAGCTGCACAGGAGGACAGAAAGCAGAACCAGCAGACCACTTTAATCTTCTAGCCTGCTGTCTCCTTTCTGAACCACTAAACTCACCCTTCTGTCTGGCTAGGACCAGACCAAGCAGTGCTTATTTCCTTTGTGCCCGATAGATGGCAGCACTGGCCCACAGAACTGATCTAGCCACCTCTTCATTTCCCCAAGACCCTGCCCAGCCTTCTGGGTCCAGCCACATGGAGGCCGTTGTAGCCTTAACCAGGCCAAGGCCTGCCCTCACTCCCATGTGCCCTGAATCACCTGCAGGGTGATGGTGCTGCGCCCCCTGGTGACAGCCTGAAACAGGACACCGTCTGCCTGGCGTGTGCGGAACATGAGGCTGAGGTGCCAGGGCTGAGAGATAGGCAGCGAAAGGCCATGCCAGGCCACGAGGCTGCTGCCCAGGAAGCGCTGAGGATTGGCCATTTCTGGAGAGGCAGATGAAAAATGACTGAAGGGCACAGTAGTAGTGAGGAGAAGGGGATGGTGTCCAGTGTGGTGGATCCACAGAGACAGGGCTTGCCTCTCTGCACCTACTCCCCCCACTACCCCTGCCCTCCACAGAATTTACCTGCCCTGGGCCCGCCCTGTATTGTGCCCAGAGCCTGCCTCTCACTGGGCCCCTTTGTCTCCTACCTACCCTCTCCCGCTCTGCCCAGACATGCTTTTCCACCCACAGCTGAGCTTGCAGAGCCCTGCCCAGTCCCTGCCCCGGCCCTGTCAGTGTTCCCAGACAGCTGACAACACCCAGGCCCGGCCTCTACTGGCTGTCACTCCTACCCTGGGCACAGCTCTTGCCCCCAAAGCCCAGTGGGCACTCGCAGCTAAATGCATCCCACTGGTTCACGCAGGTACCCCCATTGTGGCAAGTGTTGCTGTCACACACATTCTTCTTGGTGGGACAACCTAGAATGGAGAGAAAGGGGCTCTAGTGAGAAGTGGCAGTGGTAGATGGAAGACCACACAGGCTGGTATCCCATGGTGGGAATGGCTCCTCTCAGCACTGAGTTGCCCAGTCTTGCCCTTACCCCCAGGTCCCCATACCAGGCACAGTGCCATTGTTGGCAATGAAGTCGGCCATGTCTACATGTCGGCTGTCCACTTGCAGGTTTCTCATGCAGCCCACAAAGTGCCGCATCCGGACAGGGAAGCTCTCTGGTAGGTCGGGCACCCCACCCAGAAGCAGGGGTCCTGTCAGGTCTAGAGACCTAGGGGAAGCAAAATGGAAGACACAAGGGTGGGTCAGAGCTTCTGGCTCTGCTCTCACTCCATGTCCTGCCACCAGGCCTGAGAAAAGGAGGGCCGGGTTGAGACCACGAGGCACTGCAGAGCGAGAAGGAGAGGCACCCCAACCTGGACGTGGTCTCAGCTCACACTCCCTACTCTCCCGCCTCCAGCTCCACAGGCCTGAATCTGTCTAATTCCCTGACCCTGACCACTGCTGGGAAAGCAGAGGGTGCATCTGGCTGGGTCCTAACGCCGCAGCCCTGCTCCCTTAACCTGCCCACCCTGTATCTTCTCTCATACCATCCCTTGGCCCTTCCCTCTGCTCACTTCTTGCTGCCACCTTGGGTGCCCTGGGCAGCACAAGAGTAGTTGCCCAGCATAGCTCCGAAGCGCAGAGCCACTCCTGTGTCACATCCATCCACAGTCACCACGGCCACCTTTTGCTCGGATGGGCCCTGCGGGAGCCCTGTCTGACCCAACAGTGGCTGTGGACAGGAAAAGGCAGTGAAGGGTAGCAGTGGGCAAGAAGCCCAGCACAAAGACCTCAGCACATGATCACACGCCCACGTATGCTAAAACCCTCACCAAACACTGCCCAGTAGAACGAGACTGAGCCAGCGACTGGCACATTCCCACCCTCTTTCAGTAAGAACAGTTATGACCAGCCCTGCCCACCACACACAGTACCCCCCAGGTTTTTCTTTCTTTCTTATTAATTTGCCAGGGCCTCTAACCAGTGCAAATGAACTCCAGATGCATGTGTCACCATGTGCATCTGGTTTATGTCAGTTCTGGGGAATCGAATCTGGGTCTTTAGGCTTTGCAGGCAAGTGCCTTAACTGCTAAGCCATCTCTCCAGCCCCCATCTAGGTCTAGATGAGCACATGAGCCAAGAACATGACTTTCCAGCTCCTCTAACCCAGGCCATACCTACCTTATTGTAGTACTTCAGCTGCACTGTGTGCCACTGGCCATCGCTGACCCCTCCAGGCACGAATGGAGACACAGTGGTGGTTGACTCCCCTGAGAAAAGACCGTGTAAGCTTTCCTGGGTCATAGGAAAATAACAGAGTGGCAGAGGTGGAGGTGGGACCAGGGATGGGGCTGGACCCAGGTTTGGCTGGGGGGGGGGGGCTAGAGGAAGAAGCATATGGCTAGGGGCCAGGGGCTGGGTGGGGACATGAGGTGTGCGGGTCACCTGCAGAGAAAGTGAGCTGGACCTGTTCCTGGATCACCTCGAGGGCCACAAAGTCATGCTTCTCATTGAAGCGCCCGTTGTACAGCAGCAGCCCATTGCGCTCCTTGGTGGCAAACCTAAACAGAGGTTGGGGATAGAGACAGCAAATGGGGCACCCACCTGGATGCCAGGACCCTAAGCCATTTAGCCAGGACCTCCGGGGAGCTGACACTCCAGACAAGCCATAGAGTCAAAATGGGGAAGATGACCCAACCTCGAGCCCTGGCATCCTCTCTACCTATGCTTCAGGGGACTGGAAGGGGTGCCAGGCAGACCCTAGTGGTGAGCACCATCTGCTGGCCAAGTGGCACAGGCTACTCCAAGTGCTCTGCCAACACTCACTCCCTGACCTGCCACTCTGTCCATGGAATCGGCTGTGCCCCACATTCCTCCCCCCGCCCCCCGCCAGTGCCCTGCACCCCCAGTGCCCAAGCACTCACGAGAGGGCCAAGGTAAAGTGGAAACGCTGGCGCAGACCACGGAAGGTGATGAAGGAACGGGCGGGGAAGCTGCGTGTGGTCACCTGGCAGTAGGGCTTCTCAAAGTCCCCAGATGGGCAGTCACACTTGAAACCACCCACTAGCAAGTTGACACAGGCGCCCCCGTTCTTGCAGACGCCTGGGGTGCATCGGCCTGAGCGGGCGCTTACTTCACAGTGCTCACCTAGGGAGGAAGAGGAGGCAGAGTGAGCACCATGGCCCTGAGGATGCGGCAACTGCCTCCCCCCACCCCGTTATAATCTGAATAGGAAGCGCTTCCCATGGTCTCACCCAGCTGGTGGTGCTACGTTGGAAGGTACTAGAAAGTTTAGGAGGAGGAGACCAGCTGGAGGAAGTGGGTTACTGGGGGCATGCCATAGAAGGCTAAATCTGGTCGCAGGCCACTTCTTGCCGTGTGGTGAGCAGCTCTGATCCACACACACAATTACCACCATGATGTTCTACCACAGGCTTACAGCAAAGGAGCCAGTGGAGCATGGACCAAACTCTCGGAAACCATGAGCCACAACAGATCATGCCATCTTGCAATGGTTTTTCTCAGGTATATGTCCAGCAATGAAAAATCTGATTAACACATCCCTGGTCATATCTCCCACAGTTTCCTGTGACCCTACTATACTTCCAGACTCCCCTAGGCAACTCCATTTCCCTTTGAGTGGCCTTTTTTTTTTCTTGTTTTTCTTTTTTATTATTTGACAGAGAGAGAGAGGAAGAGACACAGAGAGAGAATGGACGTGCCAGCAGCTTCTCAGCGCTGTGAAAGAGCTCCAGACGTGTGCGCCCCCTTGTGGGCAAGTGCGGCATTGCACATTTGCGTCACTTTACATCTGGCTAATCATGGGACCTGGAGATCAAACGGGCATTCTTAGGTTTGGCAGGCAGGCGCCTTAACCGCTAAGCCATCTCTCCAGCCCTGAGTGGCCTTTTCTGAGATCTATGACACACTATGACACACCTCCTAAATACTTTTGTGGGCACACTATGCCATTCCCACAGGAGTTCCACACACGCTCCCCTGCAAGCTCCTTGAAGCGCCTCAGCCTTTTCCCACCCATGGTCATCATCTACACAGGCCTGCTGGACCCCTGATCCCAAGACCCTGGCCCTCTAGGGTAAGGGCCAAGAGGCAAAGGACTGGCAGGACATCATAAGGGAGAAACCAACCTCCCATCCCCCATCCCTCCCTCTCTATCACTGGTGCTTTTGTCCCTGTCAGGCACTGAGATCAGTTTCTTTCCCTGGAGATGGGACCAGGCTTCCACTTGGATTTATTTATCTGAGTATGAGGTGGGGTCAGCGGTGGGAGGGTCGCTTAGGGCTTTCCCTAAGGGATGGAGATCTGGTAGAGGACTGGAGACCCCTATAGCACTTGGGCAATGCTGAAAGAGTCGGGGCCCAAGCCCTGGGACAGATGAGGATTCAGAGCAGTAAAAATTCCAACAACATCAGACGGGGAAATCCATCCCCTTCCCTCACTCCCCATTCTGATTCTAGAGATAGGTTCTCAGCTCCTGTGCCTAGTGACTGGCTCTTGTTTCCATGGAAACTGTTGTTCGCCTACACTGAGCCCCCCTCCCCATCCTCCTGGACAAAGACTCCCCTCACCTCCCCCAAGCTCACCCCCCCCCCCCACCCCAGCAGCAGTAGCAGCAGCAGCAGAGAAGAGTCAAGTCTGGCAAGTTCTGGGCAAGAGGGTGCAGCAAGAAGGCCTGGGACCCTGCAGGCAGAGCCACTGGGCCTGCTGCTGGAGGATGGAAGGAAGCCTGGGTGTCAAGGAGGGAAGCTGAGCCACCAGGATGAAGAGCTGCACAGTCTGCAGGGAGGGTCACAGGCCCAGGGCAGAGGACAAAGAGGGGGCAGAATGCAAAGACCTGAGGTCAGGGGCCAACAGCGAAGCAGAAAGGCAGCCTTTCTGCCTAGGGCTACACAGGTGCACTGTCTTTCTGGAGCTCCCCTCCTTCCAAACCCCACGAGCTTCCCCAGCTCCTCATTGCTTTCTCCCAAATGCCTGGAGAGAAAGTGGTGATTACAGCTTACGAAGGGTGATCACTCAGCAGTGGGAAGACCTGGTCCTAGGCCAGCGTCACTTCTAACTGAGCTGTAAGAGGAGGCCTGGATCCACTCACCACATCTGAGCACTTCCTGAAGGAAAAAAAAAAAATTCTACGAGCCAGCTTTTTCCCTTGTGTAAATTATTTAAATGAATCCTCACAACCACCTTTTGATGGAAGCAGATTGGTTATCTCCATATAAAATTACTGAGGTGGAGGGAGGTTAAATAACTTGCCTATGTTCACACGGCTACTAGCAGGCAGAGCCCGACCACAAACCCAAGCGCAGGGCTGACCTCAATTACACCGCCATTGTGCGTGCTGGCGGTGTGCATAGGTAGGGTGTGCGCGCACAGCAACCCTAGCAGAAGGGCCCTCCTTCCTCAACAGGCAGTTTTGTCAAAGAGCAAAGCGGGGATCTATGAGAGGCCAGGGCAACCGTGCTTCACTGTGGGAAGGACCATCATTAGCCTAATGGGTGCTTGGACCACAAGCGTCAGCCCTCCAGGGCCACTCCCCGGGGTGGGGTGGGGTAGGGTCGGGTGGAGGGGGCTCACCGGTGTAGCCATCCCGGCACAGGCAGGTGTATCCACCCTCCCGGCTCCGGCATCGACCGTGGGGTCCGCAGGGCCGCGAGTAGCAGAGGTCCACCTCGGTCTCGCAGTAGTCCCCGGTGAAGCCGGGTGGGCAGCGGCAGCGCAGGCCCCCGACCGGGTGGATAGGCCGGAAGAGCACCGAGGAGGAGGCGATGAAGGGTGCCGAGGAGTCGAAGCGCAGCACCGACACGCAGCGCATGTAGTTCTCGCACGGCTCGCGCAGGCAGATGTTGTCGTCGAAGGGCAGCACGCGCTGCGCCGAGATGGCCGTCAGCAGGCTGCGGTTGAGGTACAGGCGCTCCTGCAGGTCCTCGGAGGGCAGGAAAGGTGGCCCGCCCCCAGGCCCTGGCGGCTGACCCACCGACAGGCTCACGTTGAGGATGTGGCCGCCCGGGGCGTCCGTGTCCCTCTGCACGTTGAAAACCACCACGTGGTCAGGAGGTGTGGCCAGCGTGGCGGCCACCGCCTGGATGAAGAGTCCCAGCAGTGGGGACAGGAAACGCTCGGGGGACATATCCTCCAGGCGGAGCGTGATGCTGTGCGTGAGCATCTCATCTGTGATGATGGTGACCCGCAGGGCGCACTGGGCGGTCACGCTGTGCACGCCGTCTGCGGAGCAGAGACGACAGGGGGTCAGCACCAGGCTTGGGCTGGGGAGGCCATAGGTGGGAAGCCACAGACCAGGGACTCTGGACAGGGGAATGGGATAGGCCCTGTGTGGTAGCGCCAACCCAAAGAAGCAATAGGAGGATGGGGGATCCAAGAGGAGACTGCATGAAAGAGCAAATATGGCCGAAGTCCAACCTGCACCCTAAAAGACGCTCAAGAATACTCCCTTTTCTAACTGGCATGAAAATGCCCAATATGAGCAGGTCATGGTGGCGCACGCCTTTACAGGCGCTCTCTCTCTCTCTCTCTCTCTCTCTCTCTCTTTAAGATCTCTATTTATCAGAGACAGAGAGAGGGAAAGAGAGAGAGAGAATTGGCGCGCCGGGGCCTCTACCCACTGCAAACGAACTCCAGACGCATGCGCCACCATGTACATCTGGCTAACGTGGGACCTGGAGAATCGAACAAGGGTCCTTAGGCTTCGTAGGCATGTGCCTTAACCGCTAAGCCATCTCTCCAGCCCCGCACGCCTTTGATCAGGAGGCAGAGGTAAGAGGATATATATGAGTTCAATGCCAACCTGGGACTACAGAGTGAGTGCCAGGTCAGCCTGGGCTGGAGCAAGAGCCTGCCTCAAAAAAACAAAAAACACAAAAAACCACAAAAAACACAAAAAACCAAGGGCTGGAGAGATGGCTTAGCAGTTAAGTAAGGCACTTGCCTGAGAAGCCTAACGACCCTGGTTAGATTCCCCAGTACCCATGTAAGCCAGATGCACATGGTGACACATGCATCTGAAGTTCATTTGCAGTGACTAAAGGCCCTGGTGCACCCATTCTCTATCTCCCTCTCTTTCTTTCTTTTTTTTTTCTTTAAAATAATAACAAAAAATAGCCAGATGATATGTCACTTGTGGGCAAGTCACTTTTTGAGGGGTCAGGCCTTATAGGTGAGTGTAAGAAAACTTGAGCTGGTTGTGGTGGTGCATGCTGCTGGTAGGAAATTGCTGAAGAGGCAGAGGCAGAAGGATCAGGAGTTCAAGGCCAGCCTGGGCTACACATTTAGAGCTGGGCGTGGTGGCACACGCCTTTAATCCCAGCACTCGGGAGGGTGAGGTAGGAGGATCGCTGTGAGTTCAAGGCCACCCTGAGACTATGTAGTGAATTCCAGGTCAGCCTAGGCTAGAGTGAGACCCTACCCCCCAAAACAAACACACACACATAAAAGAAAACTTGAGCTGCAGAAGTGAGAAGTGTTCTTTGCATACTTTCCCAGTGCTCTGGTATGACACATCCATCTTCTGATATTTATGCCTCTTACCCTGCTCCAGCCTGCTCCCTCAGCTCAGGCACTGGGTTTCCCTGCATAAGAACTTCCCTGTTTTATTCTCTGATTGTTTGTTCTTTTCTTTTCTTTTTTTTTCTTTTTTTGGTTTTTTTCCGAGGTTGGGTCTCACTTCAGCCCAGGCTGACCTGGAATTCACTATGTCATCTCAGGGTGGCCTCGAACTCATGGTGATCCTCCCACCTCTGCCTCCCAAATGCTGGGATTAAAGGCGTGTGCTACCACGCCTGGCTTCTCTGATTGTTTTTCTACAGGGCCCTGGGTACCGTGAGAGCCCTGCTCCTCACCCTGTACATCTCACCACCCACCAGAACCCTGGCCTCACTGTGCTCCTCACTCCTCTACTGCGGATCAAGAGTGGGAGGTAAACTGGGTCAGTGGGACAACTGGTCCCCCTCCCACACAGCCCTATGGCTGCTTCCCTGTAGGCCCACTGTCCCCATGGCAACACCCCACACAAAGCGTCCTTCCATGCTGTGCAGAGGCCGGGGGACCCCATCTCAGGAAATCTAGCTGAGCCACCTTAACCAGTGGCAGTACCACCCACTGGTCCATGCTGGGAGAGAGGGAAAGTGGGGGTTGCAGGATCTGTACAGAGATGGAAAAGCCTGGGGCAGCTTCCACCAGGAGACCCGCAACCCTACTGGCTGGTCTCCGCTCTGGCACTGGGACCTCTAAGTTACTCATCACCCACTTGGCTGATGGCATTGTACCCAAAGGCCCACCTGCTATACCCCCAGGCAGCACACTCATTTATAAACAGCCAAGTGCTAACACACTCTCTGGTGTCTCACTCCACCCACACACCTGAAGCTCAGAAATGCCAGACACACCTGAATGTGCATACTCATGGAAATGGGTTTCATTTAGCTCAGAAAGCTAGGGCCATGGGAAGAGGAAATGGCTTGGAAGGAAAGGGCAATAGGGAATATTTCTATATTTTAATTTTTTGTGTTTTTTAAATTTATTTATTAGCAACAGACAGAGAGAAAGAGGCAAACAGAGAGAGAAAAGGGCACACCAGGGCCTCCAGCCACTGCAAATGAACTCCAGATGCATGTGCCACCTTGTGCAACTGGTTTATGTGGGTACTGGGGAATTGAGCCTCGAACCAGGGTCCTTAGGCTTCATAGGCAAGCGCTTAACTGCTAAGCCATCTCTCCAGCCCTCTATATTTTTTTAGCATGATGTAGATGTTTAGTAAGATGCTGACGACACTCCTCTGTTCAGTCTCTATAGTATAGAATGGGTACTGAAAAGCCCAGCAACAGAGGATGCAGGAAATGGCACCCAAACAAGAGTGAGGCTGGAACTAGTGTTGCCAGGGTAGGGTGAGAGTAGAAGAATACAGGGATGGTTTTTGTATCTGTGTCACACCTGCTTGAGGTAGCTGACTCCGCTGGCAGGGACTGAGCAGCTCAGCTGAGCAGGGGCAAGCTGAAGATAAGACACTCCCCTCAGCTGTGCCCTCGGGCTCACTGCCTATCTCCCCTCCAGCCTCATCACAGTGGTCCCGTTCCCAACCGTAATCCTGCCCTGTTATTGCTCACCCCTGCTCCTCCTGCTCCGCCCAGGCCCCCTAGACCTCCAAGGTTTTTAAGCTGCCCCGAGCTCCCTGCTCCAAGAGGCCTGGCCCTGAGGATCAGGCTCTGGCTCCCTCACCTCCTTCCCTCAGACCCTGCGCTCAGGCCCAGGGTTGGTGGGGTGAGGGTGGGGGGGCTGACGCCACAGCCCAGAAGTTCCCAGGTGGGCTGTTCCCTCCAGGCAGAAAACAACATAGGGTTTTGGTTTTTTTCCGAGGTTGGGTCTCACTTCAGCCCAGGCTGACCTGGAATTCACTATGTCATCTCAGGGTGGCCTCAACTCATGGTGATCCTCCCACCTCTGCCTCCCAAATGCTGGGATTAAAGGCGTGTGCTACCACGCCTGGCTTCTCTGATTGTTTTTCTACAGGGCCCTGGGTACCATGAGAGCCCTGCTCCTCACCCTGTACATCTCACCACCCACCAGAACCCTGGCCTCACTGTGCTCCTCACCCTCTACCGCGGATCAAGAGTGGGAGGTAAACTGGGTCAGTGGGACAACTGGTCCCCCTCCCACACAGCCCTATGGCTGCTTCCCTGTAGGCCCACTGTCCCCATGGCAACACCCCACACAAAGCGCCCTTCCATGCTGTGCAGAGGCCGGGGACCCCATCTCAGGAAATCTAGCTGAGCCACCTTAACCAGTGGCAGTACCACCCACTGGTCCATGCTGGGAGAGAGGGAAGTGGGGTTGCAGGATCTGTACAGAGATGGAAAAGCCTGGGGCAGCTTCCACCAGAGACCCGCAACCCTACTGGCTGGTCTCCGCCTGGCACTGGGACCTCTAAGTTACTCATCACCCACTTGGCTGATGGCATTGTACCCAAAGGCCCACCTGCTATACCCCAGGCAGCACACTCATTTATAAACAGCCAAGTGCTAACACACTCTCTGGTGTCTCACTCCACCCACACACCTGAAGCTCAGAAATGCCAGACACACCTGAATGTGCATACTCATGGAAATGGGTTTCATTTAGCTCAGAAAGCTAGGGCCATGGGAAGAGGAAATGGCTTGGAAGGAAAGGGCAATAGGGAATATTTCTATATTTTAATTTTTTGTGTTTTTTAAATTTATTTATTAGCAACAGACAGAGAGAAAGAGGCAAACAGAGAGAGAGAAAGGGCACACCAGGGCCTCCAGCCACTGCAAATGAACTCCAGATGCATGTGCCACCTTGTGCAACTGGTTTATGTGGGTACTGGGGAATTGAGCCTCGAACCAGGGTCCTTAGGCTTCATAGGCAAGCGCTTAACTGCTAAGCCATCTCTCCAGCCCTCTATATTTTTTTAGCATGATGTAGATGTTTAGTAAGATGCTGACGACACTCCTCTGTTCAGTCTCTATAGTATAGAATGGGTACTGAAAAGCCCAGCAACAGAGGATGCAGGAAATGGCACCCAAACAAGAGTGAGGCTGGAACTAGTGTTGCCAGGGTAGGGTGAGAGTAGAAGAATACAGGGATGGTTTTTGTATCTGTGTCACACCTGCTTGAGGTAGCTGACTCTGCTGGCAGGGACTGAGCAGCTCAGCTGAGCAGGGGCAAGCTGAAGATAAGACACTCCTCAGCTGTGCCCTCGGGCTCACTGCCTATCTCCCCTCCAGCCTCATCACAGTGGTCCTGCCTCAACCGTAATCCTGCCCTGTTATTGCTCACCCCTGCTCCTCCTGCTCCGCCCAGGCCCCCTAGACCTCCAAGGTCCCAAAACAAACACACACACATAAAAGAAAACTTGAGCTGCAGAAGTGAGAAGTGTTCTTTGCATACTTTCCCAGTGCTCTGGTATGACACATCCATCTTCTGATATTTATGCCTCTTACCCTGCTCCAGCCTGCTCCCTCAGCTCAGGCACTGGGTTTCCCTGCATAAGAACTTCCCTGTTTTATTCTCTGATTGTTTGTTCTTTTCTTTTCTTTTTTTTTCTTTTTTTGGTTTTTTTCCGAGGTTGGGTCTCACTTCAGCCCAGGCTGACCTGGAATTCACTATGTCATCTCAGGGTGGCCTCGAACTCATGGTGATCCTCCCACCTCTGCCTCCCAAATGCTGGGATTAAAGGCGTGTGCTACCACGCCTGGCTTCTCTGATTGTTTTTCTACAGGGCCCTGGGTACCATGAGAGCCCTGCTCCTCACCCTGTACATCTCACCACCCACCAGAACCCTGGCCTCACTGTGCTCCTCACTCCTCTACTGCGGATCAAGAGTGGGAGGTAAACTGGGTCAGTGGGACAACTGGTCCCCCTCCCACACAGCCCTATGGCTGCTTCCCTGTAGGCCCACTGTCCCCATGGCAACACCCCACACAAAGCGTCCTTCCATGCTGTGCAGAGGCCGGGGGACCCCATCTCAGGAAATCTAGCTGAGCCACCTTAACCAGTGGCAGTACCACCCACTGGTCCATGCTGGGAGAGAGGGAAAGTGGGGGTTGCAGGATCTGTACAGAAATGGAAGAGCCTGCGGCAGCTTCCACCAGGAGACCCGCAACCCTACTGGCTGGTCTCCGCTCTGGCACTGGGACCTCTAAGTTACTCATCACCCACTTGGCTGATGGCATTGTACCCAAAGGCCCACCTGCTATACCCCCAGGCAGCACACTCATTTATAAACAGCCAAGTGCTAACACACTCTCTGGTGTCTCACTCCACCCACACACCTGAAGCTCAGAAATGCCAGACACACCTGAATGTGCATACTCATGGAAATGGGTTTCATTTAGCTCAGAAAGCTAGGGCCATGGGAAGAGGAAATGGCTTGGAAGGAAAGGGCAATAGGGAATATTTCTATATTTTAATTTTTTGTGTTTTTTAAATTTATTTATTAGCAACAGACAGAGAGAAAGAGGCAAACAGAGAGAGAGAAAGGGCACACCAGGGCCTCCAGCCACTGCAAATGAACTCCAGATGCATGTGCCACCTTGTGCAACTGGTTTATGTGGGTACTGGGGAATTGAGCCTCGAACCAGGGTCCTTAGGCTTCATAGGCAAGCGCTTAACTGCTAAGCCATCTCTCCAGCCCTCTATATTTTTTTTTAGCATGATGTAGATGTTTAGTAAGATGCTGACGACACTCCTCTGTTCAGTCTCTATAGTATAGAATGGGTACTGAAAAGCCCAGCAACAGAGGATGCAGGAAATGGCACCCAAACAAGAGTGAGGCTGGAACTAGTGTTGCCAGGGTAGGGTGAGAGTAGAAGAATACAGGGATGGTTTTTGTATCTGTGTCACACCTGCTTGAGGTAGCTGACTCTGCTGGCAGGGACTGAGCAGCTCAGCTGAGCAGGGGCAAGCTGAAGATAAGACACTCCCCTCAGCTGTGCCCTCGGGCTCACTGCCCATCTCCCCTCCAGCCTCATCACAGTGGTCCCGTTCCCAACTGTAATCCTGCGCTGTTATTGCTCACCCCTGCTCCTCCTGCTCCGCCCAGGCCCCCTAGACCTCCAAGGTTTTTAAGCTGCCCCGAGCTCCCTCCTCCAAGAGGCCTGGCCCTGAGGATCAGGCTCTGGCTCCCTCACCTCCTTCCCTCAGACCCTGTGCTCAGGCCCAGGGTTGGTGGGGTGAGGGTGGGGGGGCTGACGCCACAGCCCAGAAGTTCCCAGGTGGGCTGTTCCCTCCAGGCAGAAAACAACATAGGGCCGGGTGTGTTGGCACACGCCTTTAATCCCAGCACTTGAGAGGCAGAGGTAGGAGGATCACTGGGAGTTCCAGGCCACCCTGAGACTATACAGTGAATCCAGGTCAGCCTGGGCTAGAGTGAGACCCTACCCCCAAAAAGAACAAGACCACCCCCGAAAAAGAAAACATGAAACTCTACACACACAGTGCTCCTAGGCCAGTGATCAGGAGGCCTTGCTGCCCCTCAGCCCTGGGAATGAGCGCTCCTGTCTGTGCCCTCCACCATTCTAGGCCCTGCCTGTGCCCCTCTCTCAGCATGTATCTGTTGCTTCCCATCTGGCCCACCATCTGTGGCCACCTGCCCCCTCTGCTATTGTCCCCAACTCCAGCAGCCAACTCCCTGCTCTCTCTCCTTCCTCTTTGTCCCTTCTTCCATGCCTTGACCCGGGTCACTCCTCAGGTACAAAGGGAGGATAGGAACGGGTGTGCTGGGTGTATTTCCTGAGCTCTTCTAGAGAGGAGCGAGCTGGGGCAGACAGACTCAGGAAACACTACCTGGGCAGGTGCCAGGATTAAAACTCCTAGCCTTTCTCCTAGCCCTGGTAGGTGTGCCAGTGGAGGCTGGGGGCCAGCAGAGGCTCTGCTGGTCTGGGAGGTGAATGGGCCTGGGGCAGATGCTCTTGTGTGGCCTAGCAGAGGAAGGCAGCAGCAGTACTGGGGCTGCAGGAAACCATCCAGCCCAGGCTGGGGAAGAAGAGGAGGAAGATAGAGAGGCCTAAACACGGAGCTCAACAGGGAAACACAAAAGCCCAGGAAAAAGAGCCAGCAGTGGAGGGAGTGGGAGAGAAGGAAAGATCCAGGAGCTGAAAGAGGGTAGCAGAGAAGCAGTGCAGAGGGGTCCACATGGGCAGGGTGAGAAGGAAGGAACAAAGAGCCAGAGAAGGAAAACAAAGGGGTAGTGGGTGTCAGCTCCCCTCACCAGCCTCCTGAACTTTGGGGTTGCCTCTAAGAGTCAGGGCTTAGCGGGGGAGGGGACCAGAGATGCAGGGGCAGCTACAGCTGTCCTGGGTGCTGCTCTGGACTTCCCCACTAAGAGGACTATGGACTGGGGCCAT
The DNA here is from genome assembly GCA_036365145.1 of Orientallactaga sibirica. Lineage (NCBI taxonomy): Eukaryota > Metazoa > Chordata > Mammalia > Rodentia > Dipodidae > Orientallactaga > Orientallactaga sibirica. Next base: position 13,836,926 of record JAEOAD010000025.1, read on the forward strand.
CCTCCACCTTATCCCTTGGTATCTAGCCACACTCACATGGTGGTGGTGGTGATAGGAGTGGAGGGCAGGAGGGTAAGTCCCTTCCCCTGTCTCTAGTGACAACACAGATAAGGCTGCCCCGAGCCACCGCTGCCTCCTCCTCCTCCTCCGAGAGAGAGGAACTGAAGCTTCAGGAAGCTCAGAGGCTGGTGCATAGTCTGTGAAAGCTCACTCTCCCTGGTCCCCATCTGGTCCCCATGGCCACCTGAGGGGCGGGGCAAGGAAGCATCTGTCCAGCAAGAAACATGTTTGAGGCCACACTCCCTTCCCTGATATGTGAAGGCTGCCTGGTGCAGGATGCCTGTGCCTACTTCTGGGAGTGTCACTGACAGTCCCTGTCCCCCGCCCCCCACCATGGTCTCAGTTGTTCCTAGGCTCAGAAAGGCGCTCAGCTACTGGGTCTGATGGGTCCTTCCTTGTCTCTCGTCCACATAGCTGACAGAAGGGACAGTGCACCATCACCCAGTCCCTGTCTCCTCCCCCAGCCCTGCTGTCTGGGGAGTCTGCAAGCTAAGCGCTTGGCCAAGCAGCAGGAATGCCCAGCCTGGGTCCTGGCCAGGTTCCCACACCCCTAGGATTCTGTTCTCTCCCCACCAGAGCAGAGCCCTTGGGGGTCTCTGTACACAAAGCTCAGCAGTCCTGGCGCATTCTGTTCCCCTCACCCAATTTCCCAGGGCCTAGGCTGGTTATGGGCAGCAGGGAAGGCCTGACACCCTAAGAACAGTTTATAGGGAGACTAAGGGGGCTCAGAAGGTCTGTCTGCCCTGGCTTCACTGCAGCCCCTCCCCCAAGGCAGACCCTGACCAGGGAGTCTGACAGTGGGGTCTGTTTGGACAGAGACAATAAGCTGTGGCCTTACTTCCTGCAGGAGCTCTGAAGGGGGAGCCAGGCCAGGCTCTTTCTGCCTGGAGGGGAAAGAATGCACTAGACAAAGTCCATGTTAGCCTATTCTGCAGCTCAGCTGGGAGGAGGTGGAGCGAGGAGGGCAAAAGAGGATGGCAGGGTTCTGACCTTTAGGTGAGACCCTGTGCCTCTGTGGTCCTCAGTCCTGCCAGAGCTTATCTGAGATCACAGGATCATCCAATGGAGGTAAAGAGGTGCTGAGAAGCCAACTTGTCCCTCTTCTCCAGGCCCAAGCCATGGTCCTCCCTCCCCCTCCCCCAGCAGTCCGGGCCTCCTAGTCTTCCACGCGCCTTTTTTCACAATTCTTGGCAGCCATAGCCAGGGCAGCTTCACAACACTTCCCCCAGCACGTCACAGGCTGGTAGACAGAGGGCAGCCAACCGAAGCAGCCCAGCCCAGCCCGGGGCAGCAGGCGGGGCCTGCGCCAGCTGCCAGAATTCCTGGGGTTTCTTCCCAAGCTGGTTCTACTCCCTCAGCCTCTAGGCCAGCCATTGGTAGCGAGATGGGACACTAGCTCCTTCTTGGATGGCTCTCTATGTTCGAGGGTTGCCCAGGCCTTCCCATCCCCCTCTCCAGGAGTTCCTCCCACTCCAACATCATCGGGGCCCTTCCTTACCTGACACCAGCACACTCATGATAGCCTCCAAGGGCCGGTTGTTGTCTAGGGCTCGGCTCAGCCTCAACTCTCCTGTGGAGGCATTGAGCAGGACCAGACTGAGTTCGTTTCCCCGCTCAAAACTGTACGTCAGGCTGTCTGAGATGTCAGGGTCATGGGCAGGCACACGGCCAATGGCACCCCCAGGGAAGCTGCTTGAGCGATTGGTGACATAATTGTTGAAAAGGATCTCAAAGTTGCCCAGCACTGGTGGGTTGTCATTGCGGTCAAGGAGGCGGACGTGGACAGTAGCCCTGCTGACCAGGGGAGCTGACGTGGCCTGGATGACCAGGATATACTCAGGCCGGTCCTCATAGTCCAAGTCCACCAGGGCCGTCAGCTCCCCAGAGAAGATGTCCAGTTGAAAGACCTCAGGGATGTTGCCCTCCACAATCTGGTACATGATCTGGGCGTTCGTTCCTTCATCCGGGTCAGTGGCAGTGACCCGAGCCACAGCTAACCCAATGGGGCTGTTCTCTTCCACAAACACATCAAACTCATCCTGCTCAAAGACAGGCGGATTGTCATTCACATCCAACACGGTGACTGTCACTTCCATGGGTGTGCGGGCTGGGGGCATCCCCTTGTCCACTGCGTATGCTCGCAAGATGTACTGGGCCACGTTCTCCCGATCCAGCCTCCTCAGTGTCCTCACGATGCCCGAGGTGGACTCTACAATGAAGTCCCCATCTCCGTCATCCCCTCCTTGGAAGGTGTAGAAGACCCTGCCATTAAGACCAGAGTCCCGATCGGTGGCCGAGATCTGCAGGACGCTGGTGAAAGGGGGCACATCCTCGTAGACGCTTCCCTGGTAGGAATCCCGCAGGAACTGAGGGGCGTTGTCATTCACATCATTGACCAGGATCTCCAGATAGGTGGTATCAGACTTCTGCGGAATGCCGTTGTCCCGAGCAGTGATAGCCAGGGTATAAGACACTTGGTCTTCGTAGTCCAGCTCAGCCTGGGTGGTGACAGCACCAGTATCTGCGTCGATGCGGAACTGAGGGATGCTGTCCTCCATAAAGTAGGTGATGCGAGCATTCTCCCCCGTGTCCTCGTCTGTTGCACTGATCAGCACGACGGTGGTACCTGCTGGCCGATCCTCGTTAACATTTACCGTATAGTGGGAGCTCTGAAAGACGGGGCGATGGGTGTTGGCATCGGTGACATTTACCACGACCTGGGCTGTGTCCTGCCTCGTGCCATCAGAGGCAGTCACAGCCAGCACATACTGCCGCTCAAGTTTGTAGTCCAATGGCAAGGCAAGGGAGACCAGGCCGCCACCACTCTGGCTGGTGATGGAGAAGCGGTTGCGGGTGTTGCCGCTGGTGATCTGGTAGGTAATGACACTGTGGGCATCACGGTCCACGGCTGACACTGTCACCACACTGGTGCCCACGGCTGCATCCTCATTGAGCCGTACTGTGTACTCTGGTTGGGTGAAGGTGGGGTTGTTGTCATTGACATCCAAGACAGTCACACTGACACTGGCGGAGGCAGTGAGCGCTGGAGTGCCATGGTCTCGGGCTTCCACACCAAAGCTGTAGAAATCAACCTCCTCCCGGTCAAGCTCAGCAGCCACGGAGATCCAGCCAGTGCCATTGTTGATGGTGAAGGGGAAGTCATGGCCAACCCCAGCCAGGCTGTATTCCAGGCGAGCATTGTCACCAGCATCCGCATCGATTGCCTGGACGTGGAGAACCAGGTAGCCTAAGGGGACACTCTCCAGGACGGTGGCCTGGAAGGGAGTGCTCACAAAGATGGGAGCATTGTCGTTGATATCCAGGACTTGCACAGTGACCAGGCCAGAGACATTGGAGAGCGGAGGCCGGCCACCATCCTGTGCCCGAACTCGTAGGGTGTACTCTTTGGTCGTCTCATAGTCAAGTGGGCTTACCACATCCAAGGCCCCAGTCTGGGCATCCAGATAAAACTGTCCTCTTGCATTACCACTCATGATGCTGTAGTGTACCAGGGCATTGCTACCCTTGTCTCTATCTGAAGCGGTGACACGGAGTACTGGGGACCCTGGAGTCACATCCTCCCGCACCTGGACCACGTAACGCTTCTCACTAAACTGGGGAGCATTGTCATTGTCATCCTCCACGGATAGGAAAACAGCAGCTGTGGCACTCCGTGGACCAGGGTCCCGACCCTGGTCACTTGCCTCCACGGTCAACTTGTAAGATTCCACCTCTTCCCGATCCACGGGGCCACGGGTTCGGATCACCCCAGATCGAGGGTCAATCTCAAAGACTTCTGAGGGGTTGCCCCCGGACTCCTCCAGCAGGCGATACAGAATGTTGGCATTGGGAGGGGCGTCACCATCCGTGGCCCTGACGGTAAGTACCTCATAGCCCACCTCCAAGTTCTCCCTGAGGCTTTCCTTGTATTCCTGCTGCTCAAAAACAGGGTCGTGATCGTTGGTGTCAGTCACCAGAATGGTGAGTGTGGCCAGGGCACTTCGTCGTGGCATGCCATGATCCTGGGCAGTAACCCTGAAGACGTGGGTGCTCTTGGTCTCCCTATCTAGTTCCTCCGCTGTGGTCACAGTACCAGTGATTGGGTCCAAGGAGAAGAAATGGTTGGAGCGGCTATCGAAAAGGGCATCCATTGTGTATTCAAGTCGACCAGCTTCACCCTCATCTGGGTCGATGGCACGTAAGGATGCCACAGAGGTGCCTGCTGGCTGGTTCTCGGGCACTGTGGCCTGGTAGCTGGGTGGCTGAAACTGAGGGGCCGTATTTACATTCCTTTTCCGGCGTCCACCCACTGATTCGTCTGCGGACCCTTCCCCAACCCTGAGACCTGGGACCTGTGCCAACTTGCAAGACTGGCATCGAAGACGAGGAGCCTTTAAGCATGGGTGCTCTTGTGGCAGGGTCAGCTTGCCCTGTGGAGAAAGGTGGCCCCCAATCCCCAGGAGACGACAGCTCCAGGGGCAGCCTTCAGGGGCTGGTGGAAGGGGGATGTGAGCCCCTGATTCTGGACACCAGACCCTCAGGCCATCGTGATGGGGTACCAGGTGGCCAGTCAGCTCAGTGCCCGCATCCCTGCAGCGGCTGGTGTAGAGCCAGAGGTTCGAGGCGGAGGCTGGGCAGAGCCAGCCCACGGGGGTGCAGGTCCCCGAGGAGCCGCGTCCCCCCGACCCCAGGGAACGACAGGGCCCCACTTGGTCTCCCAGCAGTGTCGGCGACGGCAGCAGCAGCAGCACCAGCAGCAGCAGCGGCGGCAGCGGCGTTGGGAGGGGGGCGCTGGCAGTCCGGCTCCGCATCTCTCCCAAGCTCGCGGCCGGCCGGCTCAACAGCCGCGGCGGCTCCTCCTCCGGCTCCTGCGGGCCCCGCAGCGCCTCATGCCCGGGCCGGGGCGCCGGTCCCCGGGGGCCACCTGTGCGCCCCGGCGGGGCCTGCGCCTGGATGGCTCAACGGGGCCGCGCGCTGCGCCCTCCGACGCTCCGGGCTCCCGGGGCTCCCGGCTCACCACGCTGCGCCTCCACCTGCGCCCGCCGGCCCCGAGCTGCTCCCCGGGCCGGCCCCGCAGGTCGCCGGGTTTCCAAGCCCCGGAGGTGTCCGTCCCCCTCCGCCCCGCGTGGGATCGCCCACCTGCGCCCACGGAGTCGCTCGCTCCGGCCTCGGCCTGCTCCCGCCGCGGCTGAGCAACCCTGCGCCACCCGCACGCTCCCCGCGTCCACACCGCGCCGCGCCGCGGCTCCTGCGTGTCGTCGCCGCGGCCCCGGGCCCTGCCCCGCGTTCCCTCGCCTCCCGGGCGGGCGGGCGGCCGAGCTCTGCAGAGCGGCGGCGGCGGCTGCCGCGGCTCATTAGCATAGACCTGCTCGCGCCGCCGCCGCCTTAAAGCGGCAACGCCCGCCGCGCTGAAGGAGGTGGGTCCCACCCAGCACCCTCTTTCTTTTATTTTTTTTTAAGCACGCATGTGGCCAAGAGTCCCGCCATCCCAAGACCTGTCATTCCCAATCACTTAGGCTTGCCCCATTGGCCTGTGCTGAACCCCCAACCACAAGCTAAAGAGGAATTAATCAGAAGCCAGGCAGGGAATGGTACTATGGTTAGTGGTTTTTAAAAACAAGTCTGGGGCTGAAGAAATGGCCTAGCACTTAAGACATATGCCGGTGAAGCCAAAGGACCCAGGTTCGATTCCCCAGGACCCACGTAAGCCAGATGCACAAAGAGCACCTGCATCTGGAGTTCGTTTGCAGTGGCTAGAGGCCCTGCCATGCCCATTCTCTCTCTGTCTCTCTCTCTCTCTCTCTCTCTCTCTCTCTCTCTCTCCTTGCAAATAAATAAAAATAAAAAAGTCTGAAGGGCCAACTCAGAGGCCAAATTTCCAGTCATACCACCCCTGAGAGCCCTCCTTGCTGTCCATCCCACAGGTTCTGGGTCAGACAAAAGCTAAAGGGACCTAGCTGGACCCTACCAAGCCTCTCCCAAATCCCAGGTGGATTTGTGGTCGAATTCAAGTGCACCTTGAGGCCCAGCTGCTGGACAGAATGACTCCAGCCTCGTCTTGGTGGCCCAGCGCAGTAAACATATTATTACCAGATTGCTAGGCCTAGGGTCCAATGGTTCCAGTGGACCCCAGTTTCCTGGGTCCTAAGCAGGTAACTTGCATGCTGCCCATAAAGGCCTCCTACCTGGAGATTGGCCTCCCACTTTCCCATCAGTGTCCAGCTGCTGTCCTCCTGCCTCCACCCACAGCTTTGTGACCAGCAAATGGTTCTCCCTGACCCTTCAGGGAGCAGGCCTACAGGACCTTCTGCTAGACTGGAATGTAGATCATCCGTGAGCCCACAGAGGTGTTTAGTAAAAAAAAAAAAAAAAAAAATCATTAATTTTAAAAGTATATTTGTAATCCGGGCATGGTGGTGCATATCTTTAATCCCAGCACTTGGAAGGCAGAGGTAGGAGGATCGCTGTGTGTTCTAGGTCACCCTGAGACTACATAGTGAATTCCAGGTCTGCCTGAGCTAGAGTGAGACCCTACCTCAAAAAAAAAAAAAAAAAAAAAAAAAAAGGGTATTTGGGATGGAGAGATGGCTTAGCAGTTAAGGAGTTTACCTGTGATGCATAAGGACCCAGGTTCAATTCCCCAGAACCCACATAAGCTAGATGCACAAGGTGGCACATGCGTTTGGAATTCATATGCTGTGGCTGGAGGCCCTGGGGCACCCACTCTATCTGCCTCTCAAATAAATAAATACAATTTTTAAAAAGTATGTTTGGCAATAGACTTCTATTTCTATTTTATATTATTGTTTGTTTGTTTGTTTGTTTATGGGAGATAGAAAGAGGGAGGGAGAGAGAGAGAGCAAGAGACAGAACAGAATGGGCCCAACAGCACCTCCAGCCACTGCAAATGAACTCCAGGTGCATGTACTACCTTGTGCATCTGGCTTTACGTGGGTACTAGGGAATCAAACCTGGATCCTTTGGCTTTGCAGACAAGTGACTTAACCAGTAAGCAATCTCTCCAGCCCTAGACTTCTATTTATTTTTCAAATGAAATCTCACTTAGGAGCCCAGAATATAAAGCAGATAAGCAGTGCTGCTAGGATAAAGTAGGGGGTCAGGCCCTTGCCCACCCTCCAGACACCCCAAGCAAGAATCCCTGGCACTGCTCCATGGAACTTGAAGATCCTCTGGGTCCCATTTATTTTTTATTTTTATTTGTTTATTTAAGAGAAAGAGAATGGGCATGCCAGGCCTTCAGCCACTGCAAACGAACTCCAGATGCATGTGCCACTGTGTGCATCTGGCTTACCTGGGTCCTGGGGAATCAAACCTGGATCTTTTGGCTTTGCAGGCAAGTGCCTTAACTGCTAAGCCATCTCTCCAGCCCAGAAGCCCATTTTTTAAATCACTGAATCATGTACTCACTTCCAGTATTGCCCTCTCCTCACTGTAGGATCAATTTCAGTTAGTCATGGCAAGGGACCACCCCCCCCACCCTGCCCCTTGCTGTAAGCCGGAGAGCTCTTGTGTGGCAACACATGATGCCAAGGAGGAGAAGCCAGTTTCTTTCTCTGCGAGGGGAAGACAAAAGGCGCTAGGCAGAAAGCTTATTTTAGACTGTGTTCCTAACAGTGGGGTGAGCTGGATGGAAAGAGGAACCCTGGCTCTGAGGAGTGACCTACACTTTGACCAGAGTTTGAACTTTCTTACTCTGGAAAAGGTCAAGGGCCACTCCAGGGATAGAGGGATGTGGCCTCCACAGATTGTGCCTCTCCTGACTTCCCCAGACTATATGGTTTGGGAGGATCCAGGGACTGTGTGGGCATCTAGCTCTTTACCTAATAGCCATGTGGTGCAGAGAATGCTTGGAAATTATACCGTCTGTTCATTATCCTTTGAATTGGGGTTGGGTAATGAAGCTCTCCGTTTCTGATGAAGGCCCAAGCCAACAAACAGAAAAAACAGCAGTTCATCCGGCTCTCTGTGTGGCTAAAATGAGCTTTCTGGGTCGGGAAGAGAGCAGCCTTGATTTTGGATTCTGGGCTCCAGTTCTGAGGTTCTGAAATCCAGCAAGGGGGTCAGGACCACCAGAGAGGGCTCAAACACTCAGAGCCCCCTCCAACTGAGTGGCTTTTCTGCTCAAGGCAGGCAGGCTGGGGAAGGCAAGAAATCCCTCTCCCCTCATAGCTCAACACATTTGGCAAATAGTGCTTAATCCCCTCCTGGCCTCTCCTCTAGGGGTACAGGACAGAAAGCTGCCTCCTCACATTTCCTCTCAGTTCCTTCCACTTCCCAGGAGCAGAAAAGAAACTTCCAAGTCTTATGTGTACTGTACCGCACTGGGAGCCTCAAGCAGGGTAGGGGAACTGGGGGTGACAGGCCCCTGGAGAAATGGTTATTTGTCTGCTTCATGAAACTTTCTAGCTGTAAGGATTTATTTTTATTTTTTGGTTTTTCAAGATAGGGTCTCACTCTAGCCCAGGCTAACCTGAAAGTCACTCTGTATTCTCTCAGGTGGCCTCGAACTCACAGAGATCCTCCTACCTCTGCCTCTCAAGTGCTGGATTAAAGGTGTGTGCCACCACACCCAGCCAGGATCTTTTTTTCTTTTTTTTAATATTTTATTTATTTACTTGAGAGAGAGAGAGAATGGGAGCGCCAGGGCCTCCAGCCAGTGCAAACTCCAGACTCATGTGTCATCTTGTACATCTGGCTTATGTGGGAACTGGAGAATCGAACCTGGGTCTTTAGGCTTTTATAGGCAAGCACCTTAACTGCTAGACCATCTCTCCAGCCCCTTTTTTGTCTTTTGAGGTAGTTTTGTACTAGCCCAGGCTGACCTGCTGGAATTCACAGTGTAGTCTTAGGGTGGTCTTGAACTCAAAACAATCCTCCTACCTGACCCCCCCCCCAAGTGCTAGGATTAAAGGTGCTCCACCATGCCCAGCTGCTGTAAAGAATCTTTAGGCTTCCCTCCTATCTGTACTACCAAGGCACAATGAAGTCTGTAAAAAGGGAACTTACTGCATACCTATAATTCAAGCCACTTAGAAGGTTAAGACAGCATCCTGGGGCAAGAGGATCAGGAGTTCCAGGCCAGTCTGGGCAATATAGCTAAAGCCTGCCTCAAAGAGAGGTGCAGACTTATTGCTCTATTGGAAGCTATTATCTAGATCCTTGGAAAGCACACACTGGAATAATGTATGCTTTGGCTCTGGTGTGACTAGGGCAAAATAGCCCAGGAGCAACTGAGGCAGGAAAGGCTAAAGACATTCAGAGAGAGCGGTGAGGGCAGAGGAAATCTCAGAAAGGAGATCCCTGAGGGTCGTCTATCCTGCCTGCTTTGCATGCTCAGCCCGATGTCCCCCCACTTTCTTCACAGCTACAGGGTGCACTCCGTGTAGGTAGTCATTCAGGAGGCAGAGGCAGGTGGATCATTTGAGGCTGGCCTGGAACGACAGAGTGAGTTCCAGGTCAGCCTGGGCTAGAGTGAGACCCTACCTTGAAAGAAGAAGAAAAAAAAGGAGGGGTGGGGAGAGAGAGAGGAGGGTGGGAGGTAGGTAGGAAAGGAGGAAGAGAAGAAAAGGAAAAGAAAAATAAACCATTTATGGATTTGAAAAAACAATGATCTCTTACTGAGCTGAACATGAAGGTGCATGCCTGTACTCTCAGGACTCTAGAGGCTGAGGTAGGAGGATAACAAGCTTGAGGCCAGCCTGGCCCTGTCTCAATAAATAAATAAATAAATAAATAAATAAATAATAAATAAACAAACAAACAAATCCAGGCATGGTGGTGCATATCTTTAGTCTCAGCACTCAGGAGACTCAGGTGGGAGGATCACCATGAGTTCAAGCCAGCTTGTGTATACTGAGTGAGTTCCAGGTCAGCAGGGGCTAGAGTGAGACCTTGCCTCAGGAAAAAAAAAACGAAACAAAACAAAACAAGCTTAAATAAGTGGGCAAGATGGCTCACTAGTTAAAGGTGCTTGCTTGCTTACAAAGCCTGCTGACCTGGGTTCAATTTCCCAGGACCCATGTAAAGTTAGACAAAGCGGTTTGTGTGTCTGGAGTTCCTCTGCAGTGGTATGTGCCCATACTCACTCTCTCTCAGATAAACAGATAGATAGATGGATGGATAGATCGATAGATATTAAAACAAAACTAATAATCTACCTTTTAAAAAAAAGAAAAAGAAGTAAAATAAATAAAAAATCTCTTGTGGTGAGGAGGTGTGGCTCAAATCATTGACTTAGTATGTGTTCAATCCCCAGCACCAAGAAACATAGCTGGGCCAGGCATGATGGTGCACACCTTTAATCCCAGTACCTGGGAGGCAGAGATAGAAGGATCGCCATGAGTTCGAGGCCACTGTGAGACTACATAGTGAATTCCAGATCAGCCTGGGCTAGAGTGAGACTCTATCTTGAAAAACAAAAACAAAAACCAAAGAAAGGTAGCTAGGCCTGGGCCTGGTAGAGCAAGCCTGTAATCCCAGCTACGAGGGAGGCCGAGGCAAGGGGATCACAAGTTTAAGGCCTGCCTAGACTACAATAAGTTCAAGGTCAGCCTGGACCTTGTCTCAAATGAAATAGTAAAAAGAAGACAGGAGAGCTGGGTGTGGAGGTGCATGCCTTTAATTCCAGCACTTGGGAGGCAGAGGTAGAGGAAGATTGCTGAGTTCAAGGCCAGCCTGGGAATATAGTGTAAATTCAAGGTCAGCCTAGGCTACAGTAAGACCCTACCTTGAAAAAAAAAAAAAAAGAGGGCTGGAGATATAGCCCACCCTAGCATTTGTAAGGCTCTGGGTTCAACCCTAGTGCCAAATTTATTATTATTTTTTATTTATTTGAGAAAGAGAATGGGTATGGATTCCAGGTCAGTCTGGGCTAGAATGAGACCCTACCTTGAAAAAAAAAAAAAAAAAAAAAAAAAAAAAAAAAAAAAAAAAAAAAAGAAAGAAAGAAAGAGAATGGTTATGCCAGGGCCTCTAGCCACTTCAAACTCCAGACACACATGCCACCTTGTACATCTGGTTTACCTGGGCCCTGGGAATTGAACCTGGGTCCTTTGGCTTTGCAGGCAAGCACCTTAACCACTAAGCCATCTCTCCAAGCCCCCAGTAACAAATTTTTGAAAAAAAAACTTCAAGCACTTAGAAAACCTGACATAACAATACCATAAACTGGTTCACAGTGGCATGAGACTGCAGGATTAGCTACTGAGGCAGGAAGACCACTTGAACCCAGGGGTTTGAGGTCAGATTGGACAATATAGAGAGACCCCCATCTGAAAGAAAAAAGAGAGAGAAGAGGAGAGGACAGGAGGAGGGAAGGGAGAGGGGGATAAAAGGGAAGAGAAAAGGAGGGAGATAATGAGTATGGTGGCACGTGCCTCTAATCCCAGAAGTTGAGGGAGGACTGCTACAAGTTCAAGGCCAGCCTGGGCTACATAGCAAGATCCTGTATTTTTTAAAAAAATATTTTTATTTATTTATTTGAGAGAGAGATACAGAAATAGGCAGGGAGAGAGAGAGAGAGAGAGAGAGAATGGCAGGGCCAGGGCTTCCAGCCATAGCAAACAAACTCCAGATGCATGTGCTCCCTTGTGCATCTGGCTTATGTGTGTCCTGGAGAATAGAGCCTTGAACCGGGGTCCTTAGGCTTCATAGGCAAGCATTTAACCGCTAAGCCAACTCTTCAGCCCAGCAAGATACTGTCTGACACACACATAGCCGCACGTGGTGACAAACACTCCGTGCTCCTAAGGCTGAGGTAGAAGGATCACAGTGAGTTTGAGGCCAGCCTGTGCCTACAGGGTGAGCTCCAGATCAGCTTGGGCTAGAGCAAGACCTGCCTTGGAAAGCAAACGAACAAACAAACAGAGAGATCGAGAGAGAACATGAATACCAAGATCCTCTTCCTCTGAGTTCAGAAATTCTTGGCACCGCTCTGAGGGTTCTCTCACAACTACCTCTGGAGAATGATAAGAAAATGAAGGGCTGACATGATGCCCCACCCCAGGCCCCTCAGCAGTGTGCACACACAGGGCCTCTACCAGGCCAATGTCAGGAACTCAAGCGAGAATTTCTAGGATTATCTAATCACCAACCCAAGGCAAACTCCTAGCTCCCCTTTGAAGATCTTAGGTAGATTTTGCCTTCAAACCAGAAGTGTATGAACCACATCTAATCATGTCATTATTTTCCTTCCCTCCCCTTTTCCTTCTTTTTTTTCCCCCTCCCCCTCCCCTTTTTTTTTTTTTTTTTTTTTTTTTTTTTTTTTTTTTGGTTTTTCAAGGTAGGGTCTCACTGTAGCTCAGGCTGACCTGGAATTCACTGTGTAGTCTCAGGGTGGCCTCGAACTCACAGTGATCCTCCTACCTCTGCCTCCTGAGTGCTGGGATTAAAGGCGTGTGCCACCACACCCGGCTTTTTTCCTCTTTTTTTAAAGAGGGAGGGAATACCAGGTGTGGTGGCGCACGTCTTTAATCCCAGCACTCAGGAGGCAGAGGTAGGAGGATCACTGTGAGTTCAAGGCTACCCTGAGATTTTATAGTGAGTTCAAGGTCACCTGGGCTAGAATGAAACCCTATCTGGAAAAACCAAAATAAATAAATAAATAAAATAGAGAGAGGGAGGGAAGGAGAGAGAGAATGTGCACACCAGGGTCTTCTAGCCACTGCAAACAAACTCCAGACACATGTGCCACCTTGTTCATCTGGTTTTAGGTGGGTGCTGGGGAATGGAACCTGACTACTAAGTCATCTCTCCACCCCTTTCTTTCCTTTTTTTTTTAAAAAGTACTAGCTTTTGAAAAAAAAAATTATTTATTCATTTGAGAGAGCAAGAAAGGGAAAGAGGCAGACACAGAGAGAATGGGAATGGGTGTGCGAGGACCTCCAGCTACTGCAAACGAATTCCAGACACATGCACCACCTTGTGCATCTGGCTTACTTGGGTCCTGGGGAATCGAACCGAGATCCTTTGGCTTTACAGGCAAATGCCTTAACTGTTAAGCCATCTCTCCAGCCCTTTTTTTTGTTTTTTCGAGGTAGGGTCTCACTCTAGTCTAGGTTGACCTGGAATTCGCTTTGTAATCTCAGGGTGGCCTCGAACTCAAAGTGATCCTCTTACCTCTGCCTCCCAAGTGCTGGGATTAAAGGCATGTGCCACGCCCAGCCTTTCCTTTCCTTCCTTTTTGATGCACTGACTGGCGTCCAGGCCAGTTTTCTTGTTGAGGTGCCACATTCTGGGCTTCTCTGGGCCTAAAGGGCTTATCACAGAGTAACACTGTGATGTATGTATTAAATCAGAGCATGCTGTCTTCCTGTTGAAAACCTTGTAGTAGGCTTCTCTGTTTATGCATTACATATGACCAGAGTTCCCTGTGTCAACTGGAAAAGCTCTATGTGGATTGTCCTCACTCCTTGTGCTGTTCTGGACACCCTGGTCTCCTTCCAGTTGCTGAACAGAGCTGTCTGAAATGCTCCCTTCTTCATGGTTGGCAATTTGTAATTATGTAGGGCATGTACCTGTTAATTTACTTGGCTAACAGCTATGTTACTCGCTGGCAGTAAGCTGCAGGACCAGGGAGGATATGTTCCAAATGCCTAGCACCTATCATGTACCCTTGCACATAGGCAACCAACCAATAAACATTGGCCAAATAAATACATGAATGGATAGTGTTCCTTCATGCCCAGAATTCCCACCTGGTGGGCAGTTGGTGTCTAGACTCCTATGTGAGAAGCTCTGAGCTACACATAAAACTTCATTCCCCATGTCAGCTGCAGCTGAGGTAGTAGGCCTTGTGCCTCAACTGTTCTTTGGGACTCAGTTAAAGATATTTGGGCTGGAGAGATGGTTTAGCAGTTAAGGTACTTGCCTTCAAAGCCAAAGGACCTAGGTTCAAATCCACAGGACCCATGTAAGCAAGATGCACAAGGTGGCACATGCATCTGGAATTCGTTTGCAGTGGCTGGAGGCCCTGGCATGCCCATTATCTATCTGCCCCTCTCTTTTTCTCTCTATTTTATTTTATTTTTTGAAGTAGGGTCTCACTCTAGCCCAGGCTGATCTGAAATTCACTATGTAGTCTTAAGGTGGCCTTGAACTCAGGGCAATCCTCCTACCTCTGCCTCTCGAGTGCTGGGATTAAAGGTGTGCGCCACCATGCCCGGCTCTCTCTCTCTCAAATAAATAAATAAAGATCTTAAAAAAAAAATGTCATTGGACACCTTATCCCATGACTGGTTCAGTCCATAGTACCACTGTATTTAAGGATGGCTTAAAAGGCCTCCAGCATCCTGAGGCTGAAGACATGGCTTAGTGGTTAAGGCCTTTGACTGCAAAGCCAAAGGACCTTGGTTCAATTCCCCAGGACCCACATAAGCCAGATGCACAAGGTGGTGCATAGCGCCTGGGGTTCTATTGTAGTGACTGGAGGCCCTGGAGCACCCATTCTCTCTCTGACTGCATCTTTCTCTCTCTCAAATAAATAAATATATATTTTTTAAGACTAGCATTCCACAGTGATGCAGATAAGGTCCATCTCAAATCCAGTCCCTAAGCAAGAAGGAGCCCGGGGCAGCAAATCCCATAGTAAAGTCTGTGACATTTAAAGCAGAAAGAAGAGGAAACCCACCTGGCTCTAGCTGTGCAGGCACACAAGACCCCAGTTCTGGCCTCAAAGAGCAACTGGCAGACAGCCGCTGTCACTGGGTTGCCTATACTAATTACTTTGTATGTGGGTGGAAGGGAAAGCTGTTTTTATTTTTACATGGGTCCTGGGGAATCGAACTTGGATCCTTAAAATTTGCATGCAAGGGCCTTAGCCGCTAAGTCATCTCTCCAGCCAGAGGGAAAGCTTTTGAAAGGAGTGGCCTTGAAAAGGAAGAATCCCAAATAGGCAGCAGGAAAGGCATGTGGGCTGAGAACCACGTGAGCAAATACGGAGGGACGCTGGGGTACAAGAGTTTGGGGGCAAGCCTAGCAGGTAACACGCCCATGAACGTGGGCTCTGGCTGAGGAGTGTGAACTTTGTTAGTTGTGGAAACCATTTGAAGTGTTTTGGTAGGGGAGGCAGCGTAATCATGGCTGGACCCATCAAAGGCTGCTGCGGTACCCCGAAGAGGGTGCGCTTGCAGGAGGGTCTGGGGTCCCTAGGGCGGAGGAGCAGGTTGTTATGGGGAAGACTCCGTGAGGCTTGCAACAGACTGGCTAGGGAATGCAAGGAGGCAGCTTTCTAGGGTGACTCGCAGGGGGGTTTCTTTTTTTCAGGGTGGAGAATACAGTGTATAGAGAGTCCAAGGATTGACTGGGGGCGGATCCTGTCTGCACGCTGAGGATCCATAGGTGAGGAAATGGGCTTGGGAAGGAGAGCTTCCGGGAACCAGCCTTTAGGGTTAGGTGCCTCATCCTTTTTCAACTTCCTTCCAGAGCCCCAACTCAAACCTGCCCTCAATCTGCACTCAGCCATTCAGGCCTTCTATCTGGAACATTCCATACCCCCTCTGAGTGTGTGTGTGTTTGGGGGGAGGAAGGCTAGAATGCTGATGAGGTAGTAGTGCCTCGTGTGTCCACTGGTGATTAATCCCTGAGGAAAAGGAGGCAGATGGGATGATAATTTGACAGGAGAGGCAAGACCACACACAGGATGCTGCGTGAAGATGAGGGCTGTGAAAGCAAGTCGGTACTGAGGGGGAAAGGACAGCAAGGAGGGTCTGAGGGGGTGGGGGGAGGAGACCCAGGAGAGGTCACTGAAGAACAAGGATTCTGGGGACACAGAATGGACCCCAGGGCACAAGGAGACAAGAGCTGGTTCGAGAGTAAAGAAACACTGTTTTCTCTGACATAAAATGGAAGGATGAGTGCTGGTGTATCGGGAGCCGAATCCCCCAGGCTCAGGGTTTAAAAACAAATCTCTCCGAAGGGTCACACCATCTTATCAGCAATTTACACCTCCGTGAAAGTAATTTCGCTGACCATTTCTGACTGCAAGTCTGTGTAAGGGGAGGGGATGGAGCCCAATCCGATAAAGGCGCCGGGGACTCTCCGATATGCAGGGCTTCCGAGACAGAGCAGCTAGAAAGGATCTTTTTCTTCTGAGAAGGGGTTCTCCTCAGAGATCGTGGGGACCCCTGCCCTCTGACCTGGCACCCAGGTCTTCTTTCCGGGCAGGTTGGTGGGGGAGCGGCGGCGCATTGCTGGGTTTCTGCTACAAGACTCAGCCTGCAGCAGCCCGCCCCCATGGGGGGGGGTTCTTAAAATGGCAACGTCAGAGGCGGAGCCTTCAGCTCCATCAGGGTCTGGTGCAGGTGGGGGTGCTACAAGGTCGCACCCCTTTTGTGCCCACCTGGAAGGGGCTGTTGGGGAAGCCCATGCTGGGAGGTGACAGGGAGTGGAACAGGCCCCTCATCCTGGCACAGGCTCTGACATGCAGCACATTTCTCGGGAGCCCATCCCAGCCTTGCCTGTCAGACTCATCTGGGAGTGCAGCCAGGGCCGCCCAAGGCCCCCCGTGGGAGGTTTTGGGGTTGGGGGAGGTGTTCTCTACATCTAGGGTAAACCGGAAGAGGAAAGGAAAAGCCTAGCAGGTTACACGGTGTGAGGCTTCACTCTAAAGGAGTTCGCTGGCCCAGCACTGGACAGATGGGCCGACCTCCGGTAACTCACGCAGGGTCCTCACAGTCCTGAGTGGCCTTTCAGCAGGGCTAGGCTTCTAGTTTCCAGTGGACTCTTCTGCTACAGGCCAGACACCAGGTCCTAGTACTTCTACCTGCTTGAAGCACCCAGACCTACATCTTGAACCTCGAATTTCTGGGTGTGGGAACTAAGAGCTAGTGAGGGACCCAGGATTCTGACTCACTCCACAGGGCCTCTGGGGCTTGTCTGCTGAGGTAACCTGGGTGGCTGAGGTTGGAGATGGGGCAGTCAAGGTGCCAGGGATGAGGGCATCAACTGTAGGCTGCGGAGGCAACTACCTGGGTGGAGTCAAGGTTATCTGGGCCTGCTCCCAACTGCTCAGCTTTCCAGGTGGGTCAGCCCATCCTAAACAAGGCTTGCATCAACCCAAGCCACTGCTTCAGGGAGTCTGGTTGTCAGTTCACAGTGGAGGAAGAAGAGTCACACCTTTCCAGTAGACTATGGGTTCTTTGAGAGCAGTGACTGTATCCCTTTCTTTTTGCAAGTTCTGCTCCCACAGAGCCTGACAACAGGGTTAGACTGTGTGCCCTCCTGCCAACGTGTTTTTTTCATGTGACCCTTGGGGAGGAACCTCTGCCAGCCATTCTCTCCTTCATTACTATTATTGTCTCCTCTTGCTTCACGCCACTTGGTGCAGAGCAATCTCACTAGCTGGGCTCCCTGGCAAGTAGGTTCACATAGCGAGTCTGCACAGGCCCAGAGGGGAAGGCCAAAGTGGGGACTATGGCTGCTCAGTGTCCAAGTGTGGCAAGCTCCAGAAACTATGAAAGGAGAGCGTCAGCCAGGGCAGAGGAACAGGAAGTGGTGAAGCAGTGCCCACTTTTGAGCTTCTGCAATGCTTTTGGGGTCCTGGAGGAAAAAAAAAAAAAAAAAAGTACAGCTTCATGCAGGCAGGCACCAACAAGGGGACAGAGCATGAAGGGTGGGGGGAAGCGGGTGTTCAGGGCCATCTAAAGGCACCTCCTTTTTTTCTCCGAGGTAGGGTCTCACTCTAGCCCAGGCTGACCTCATTCACTCTGTAGTTCCAAGTTGGCCTTGAACTCACAGCAATCGTCTTACCTCTGCCTCCCAAGGGCTGGGATTAAAGGCGTGCGCCACCAACACCTGGCTCATCTAAAGGTTCTTAGTGAACATCTAGGTGGGGCAATAACAGCCTTCTGCACACTGTGTGAAATGCCTTTCTTCAAAAAGCTAAGGCTAGGAGAATGTGAATGTCTGATCCCAGATTACAGACAGGAGCAGCCTCCTCTTTTGTCCTCTTACCCTGCCTTTGTTATCCCAGGGCTGAGGGCAATGGGCTACAAAACCTGCCTGTGGCCCCCAGCTGGCACAGCAGGCAAGGCGGGAAAGCCACTGTGGTCTCCCTTTCAGACGCCCAGTTTGACAGGTTTTCAGGAGCAAGATTAATAGGAGTGCCCAACTGGAAAACTGTGTAGAGGGCCTCTTTCCTTCATACAAGGCCCAGGGAAGGTGCTGTGTGGGGACTAAGGCTGCTGAGCTGAAGGTTCCAGAGTGACCAGCCGTGTCACTCCAGCTCTCAACCTCCCCAGCAAATAACAAAGGGAAAGCTGGCTAAGCCAGGACTACCACCTGGCCACACTGCCTGATTCTTCCTCCAGAACAGGTATAATCATGTCCCCACCCTACCTCTGGGACCATACAAAGATAAAAGGGAGCAGCTCGAGGAAGTACCTTAGCCTGCTCGGAGGCAAGCACTAGGCTGACCTAAGGTGTTATTAGAGTGGAGGGTGCAGATCTCAGATGAAAGCAGATCAAGAAGAAAGCCTCCCCACCACCTTCCCCAGGGAGCGGTGCCTGGCTATTAGGGCACGAGTGGGAGCGCCTGGGAAGAACAAACCATTCTTCCCGCACTCCTGTGTCCTGCTGTCTACCTGGAGCCTCTGCTGTTGCAGCAAGGCGCTCCTGTACAGTGGTCTCTCCATCTGGGAACAGCTAAAGACAGAAGCTGCTGTGGATACACTGTGTAGCCCATGCCTTTAATCCCAGCACTCAGGAGGCAGAGATAGGAGGATCACCATGAGTTCGAGGCCACCCTGAGACTACATAGTGAAGTCCAGGTCAGCCTGGGTTAGAGAGAGACCCTACCTTGAAAAATAACAAAAGGGGGGGAATCAGCTACTATGTTCAGCCTTCCTCCCTTTCCACGGAGCCCTTCCTAAGAAACATAGGTGCAAGACTTGCACAATATGAGTTTCTAAGCTATTCTACCTCACTGCTTTTATGTAAGAGTGAATTTACAGTCTTATCCTGGCCCTTGTCCTGCAACCTTGTGTTCAGACTCCAGGATTTAAAAATAAAAAATAAAAAAACACCTTTTCTAAGTCTATCCTGCTTAAGGGCTGACTTGCTCAAAGGAACCTCCTGAGAAGAGTGGTTCAGTCCCAGTGGGAAAGGTTCAAGCGTGGGGAGGAGGCTGAAGAAGTCTCACGCCCTCCCCAGAGATGCTTTATTGCATGGCTTCGCCAGTCATTAATGAGAAGACCCTAAGCCCATGCAGGAGGAGGACATTGCATGGTACACGGCAGATGGGTTCCCTCCAGCTGTGCAGTCACATGGGACATGGCAAGGAATAGTGTTCGGACTCCCTGCTCCAGTTAGGTCCCAAGGTCCCAGCTGACAGAAAAGAAGCCAGACAAATTCGGAGGAAGGAATGTTCAGGCATCGGTGACCTCCATGCTCTGCAGCTTGTTTTCCAAGGTGACCTCTCCCGCTACCACCTTCTTCTTGCTCCCCTCATGTTGCTTCTTCTGCTTTTTGGACGGCTCCTGGTCAATGGGTGCAGGCTTCACAAAGGGGATCAGTTCTTGGAGTCCTGTCAGAGAAGAGGAGAATTCAACAAGACAATAATCCCTTTGAACAAAGAGGGACTGGCTTCTCGATTCTTTGCTTCTATAGTCTAAGTTTTATTTTTTTAGAGAGAAAAGGAGGGAAAGAGAGAATTGGAGCGCCAGGGCGTCAGCTAATGCAATAGAACTCCAGACGCTTGTGCCACCGAGTGCGCATGTGTGTCCTTGCACATGGCTCATCTTTGTGCATCTTTGTATGTGTGGGATCTGGAGAGTCAAACATGAGTCCTTAGGCATCACAGGTAAGCGTCTTAACTGCTAAGCCCTCTCTCCAGCACCCCCATAGTGTGAGTTTTAGATTTTTAGTATCTCACCCATCTTGGCTACTTTCTCAGTACCACTGGGTGGGTAGAGTTTTGGTGACCGTGTGTCACATGAAAACTTGGCAAATTCTGCAAGGGGCTCTGCTCAGAAGAGTGTGAAGATGGAAGAGGAAGAAGAGGAGCTGTACCTGGTGGCATGAATTCCTTCAACTTCTCTGGCACAATAATGCCCTTTTCTGTCTGGTAGTTCTCCAGGATGGCACAGATGGTCCGAGTGGTGGCACACATCGTAGCATTGAGCATGTGGACAAACTCCACCTGGGAAGAGAGAGTCCCCAAGGGAAAGTTAGACTCAACCCTTGGCAGGTCTTCCTGATGACCAGAAAATCATTCATTTAGTGAGAATGCCCCCAATCCAAAGATGGCTTCTGCCCATCATCAACTTTGTAGAACTTGAATTGTTTGGTGTCACTGCCTGTCAGATAACTCCAGGAAGGTGCCTCACGTCTGCATGCGTGACAAGTGGTAGGTCCCAATATATATATATATATATTTTTTGGTTTTTCAAGGTAGGGTCTCACTCTAGTCCAGGCTGACCTGGAATTCACTATGTATTCTCAGGGTGGCCTCGAACTCACGGTGATCCTCCTACCTCTGCCTCCCGAGTGCTGGGATTAAAGGCGTGCGCCACCACGCCCGGCTCAGGTCCCAATATTTTGAGGGGAGTTGGTGGGAAGGAAGAAACCACTACTGTGGCCCTTCCTTTTAACCCATGCCAAACCCGACTTGGAACAGATCAGGGTCTGAAGACTGGGTTTAAGAGATGAGCTTACAACCCGACCTTCTTGGGCGAAAAGAGGGAAGACACTGCCTCCAACTTGATCTGTGTAGATAAACGGAGATTATTCTTTCTCTGGAGTTAAGGAAAACAAAGCCAAAGAGAGAAAAGCTTGGATTACCTTGCAGAATAGAGCTAGACTCAGGTTTCCACCTACAAGATCCTGGTCCTGACTTGGTGGAAGTCATTTCCAGTTTCTCTTTTGGGTCTAGAATGAGCTAAAATGTTCCCATGGTGTTGGGAACTAACATGATCCCATGGCTGAGAAGCCGGATATGTGCCCTTGTGCTGAAGCCCCACTGTCCACCTTGCAGGCGGCTACCTACCTTGTCCATCATCTTCTTGGTCTGCCCGTATCGGATTCGGAGACGGCGAGCCTGATAATCAGTGCAATTAGAACAGGAGACCAACTCACGGAAGGCGCCTGAGCCTGGAAACCAGGCCTCTAGGTCCAGCTTCTTACTGGCAGCATGATTCAAAGAGCCTGTAAGGAAAACCCTCTAGAATTCAGGAAGGAGTGATGAGATTTCAGAGAGCCCACCTCCAGTGTCTCCAGAAGTGAAATTTCACCAGGTATCATCGCCAAGTGCTCCCAGGGGTTAAGGGTGTGATATTTTAATCAATGTGGGGAGTAAGTTGGACTGAGGGCTATCTGTCTGTGTATAGTGGCTCAGCTGGGGAGACTGGCATCTGTGAGATATAGGAAAGAGACTAAAGAAATGAGGGGCTCCCTACCTGAGACAATATTCACAATGTGGTAAGGGATTCCCAAAGACTGGTAGAATTCTTCCGCAGTAGCAATCATCTCTTCAAACATCTCCCAGGACTTGTTGTCATGAGGTGATGAGTACACAAACTGCTCAATCTGCAGAGGGACACAGAGACAGAGACAGCAGTGAGGAGCAAATAAATGGAAGGACAAGCAGAGACATTTTAGCAGTGATGATCCAGTCCCACACTACTGGGAGATGCCAGGCTGGAAGCCCAGAAAGAGGGACCAGTGCTCAACTATAAGAGACTTCAGTAACCAGAGCAACTGAATCTGTACAGAGCCACCATGGGCCTGGTTTCAACCACAGTGCTAAGTACCTTACATATAGTAAGTAGTTTGATGTCAGTCAGTCCAGGGGAGTGGATTCCATCATTTCCTCGTTTCAAAGTAGTGCAAACTGAGCACAGAGAGGCTGAGCAACTTATCCACAGTGACACAGCTGGTAGGGGTGGAGTTGGCAAGTGGGTTCAGGCAGCCTGGTCCCAGTCTGAGCTCAGAGCCACTCCATAAATCCCCCAGGGTCTTCCCCACGAAGATGTCAACAATGAGAGGGAAATCTGGAGCTAAATGGGGCTCTGGCAACACAGATCCTCTCTCGTCTGTGAGCATCTGGATAGGTAGGTAGAAGGTCTGTACTCCTTACTCTGATCTACTAACCTTCTCAAACTGATGGACTCGAAAGATGCCTCGGGTATCTCGGCCATGGGAGCCCACCTCCTGGCGAAAACAGGTGGACAGGCCAGCATACTTGATGGGCAGATCCTCTGGCCGCAGCCACTCGTCCCGGTGCAGAGCAGCAATGGGCTGCTCTGAGGTGGCAATCAGGTATTTCTCATCATAGGAGTTGTCATCAGACTTCTCACTGCCTTTGCCAATCACCTGTAGGAGGAGGGACCCACACTAGTGAAGACTGGGGAGCACCTTGGCTTGTGTCAGAATCCACAGGAAAGATACAGTGATGGGACAAAGGACTTCCTTCAATCCCTGCCTGGGAGTGGGGAGGGAATGGGCTTCCCTCTCTTGATAGAGAGAAAAGAAATGCATGGCACACCTATAACCCTAGCATTCAGGAGGCTGCAGCATGAGGATCTTGAGTTTGAAGTCAGCCTGGGATACCTAGTGAGGCCGACTCAAAGCCCCACAAAGACAAAGAAATGCAAATTAAGGAGTTTTCAAAGTTTAATCCCAGCACTTGGGAGGCAGAGGTAGGAGGATTGCCATGAGTTCAAGGCCACCCTGAGACTACATAGTTAGTTCCAGGTCAGCCTGGGCCAGAGTGAGAACCTACCTCAAAAAAAAAAAAAAAAAAAAAAAAAACCCAAACCCCCAACAACAACAAAACAACTTATCTAACATTTATAAATGACACTATATGGCCAATGCTGGCAGATATATAACAAACCCATGTAGTAGAAATATAAATTAATTCACTCAAATATTTATAAGGTTAAGTGATCTCTCTCTCTCTCTCTCTTTTTTCCACTAATTAAATACTTTATTGAATAAATACAATACCAAACAAAATGCATCCAAATGCTTTAAAAAAAAATCAAGGCCCTTCTATTCAGGCTGAGAAATACAATAAAGGCAGATATGCTAGTTTAACATAATTGGCTGACTTTATACAGCACTTATATCTTTTAGTCCACAAGTATATTATTAAATGATAGAGAACATCTAATACAACCATTTCTACAGAACTAGGAAATAAATTTCTAAGAAAGAAAGGTTTTATAGACCCATCTTTTATGCCCACCCCAACAGTCTAACTCTAAAGAAGATAAAGCCAATGCTTTTCCTCACAAGAGCTCAGGACTAAAGTCACTTCGCTATCAAAATCTGTGTTTGTGATCCGTTATGAGCACTGAGACAAGATTCAAATATTCCCAAAGAAGCACAATGCACGTTGTGATCGCCTGCCTATTCAGCAACAGGGAGCACTGCATTCAAAACTCTCATCCCAGGAATTAGATGAGGTCAGCCACATTCACGGGCATTTCCTCCACTGTAGTATTGTAGAAAGTCTCAATGTCACGAAGAATCCTCTTGTCTTCTTCAGTAACAAAGTTTATAGCCACACCTTTCCTCCCAAATCGACCCCCTCTGCCAATTTCGCTCTTTTTACAGTGTGCTGTTTCGCTTATGATTCCACGTCCTAAATTAGGTCAACGCCGTTTTCTCTCTTTTTTTTTGCAGTGACACACAGAGATAGCCTGCTTTCCTATGCTTAGGGCTAGTCTGCTGGAAGTTATCCTTAAAGAATATACTTAAGGTTGATGACCAGAAGGAAAAGTAGTGAATCTTTAGAGATTTGTGATGTTGTTGACGATTTAGCAGGAAAGCTGGGAGAGTTTCATTTTTGCAAAGAAACTAACAATGCTACCATTGTAATGAAGACTGACAAGGTTAAACACCTGGTGGTACTGGGTGAGAAATGTGACATTTCTCATGATGAGCTTAGAGGCAAACTACTGAAACAGCAAACTTGCTCCATTGTGTGTAGTTAGAAGTGTCAACGTGATGATGGAACCGTTTCCTACTCCTGTGCTTTATTTTCTCCAATTCTGCTGGATGTTATCCTGAGCAACAGATGCTGGCTGCTGGGATAAGAGGAATTAGTCCAAATGGCTGACTAACCAAGGTACTTGAAACATGAAAAACTGAAGACATAACTGAAGAATGGCTATGAGAAAAATGGATTTTTCCACTAATGTGAACTTCTGCGTTTCTAAACTTCCTCTCCTCTCCTTTCCCTCTCCCCTTTCCTTTCCTTTCAATTTGTTAATTTATTAGAGACAGAAAAAGGGAGGGAGAGAGGGGGGGAGAGAGAGAGAATGGGCATACTAGGGCCTCCAGCCACTGCAAACGAATTCCAGATGCATGCGCCACCATGTGCATCTGGCTTATGTGGGTACTGGGGAATCAGGCCTTGAACCGGGGTCCTTAGGCTTCATAGGCAAGCGCTTAACTGCTAAGCCATCTCTCCAGCCTTCCCTCTTTCTTTCAAATAAATAAATAAAAATTAAAATAAAATTAACTGACATTAGGAATTTGCAAGCAGGATAGGTGGCACATGCCAACAACTTCAGTACTTAGGAAGCTGAAGCTTGGGCTACATAGCAGGATCATGTCTCAAAAAAAGAAAACAAACAAGCTGGGCCTCATCACATAGGTCTGTAACCCCTGCTACTAAGGAGGCTTTGGCAAGAGGATTGAAAGTTCAAGGTTGGCCTGGGCTACAGAATGAGTTCAAGGCCAGTCTGGGCTACACAGAATTCCAGACTTGAACTACAAAGAAAGACTTCATCTTAAAACAAACAACAACAACAAAACACCTGGTACATTCATGACCCCACAGTGTTTACTGATACTCCCACAAGACAGCAAGGTTCCCAGCCCATCAGCATTTGACATGGAGGACAGAGTAGGACGAAAGAAATAAGACAACAAAACACAGGAAGGATTACTTGAAAGAGGGAGGTCCTCGAGGGATGGGGGAGCAGAGGAAAGGACAAAGAAGATAATGGGATGGGAACTCGAGCAAGCTACTGCATGTTTATATATTAAAATTCTTGAAGCCAGCCTATACCTTTAATCCCAGAATTCACTTGGGAGGCATATCTGAGACTACATAGTGAATTCCAGGTCAGCTGGGGCTACAGTGAGACCCTACATTGAAAGAACCAAATAATAAAAAAAAAGTCTTGGGTTGAAGAAAGGCTCAGTGGTTAAAGGTGCTTGTTTGCAAAGCCAGCTGGCCTGGGTTCAATTCCCCAGTATTCACATAAAGCCAGATGCACAAAGTGGAGCATGTGTCTGGAGTTCAGCATGCACAGGAGTTGAGGCCCTGGAATGCCCATATTTTCTCTCTCTCCCTTACAAAAAAAAAAAATTATATATATATGTTTTTAGAGGTAGGGTCTCACTCGAGCTCAAGCTCAGGCTGACCTGGAATTCACTCTGTAGTCTCAGGGTGGCCTTGAACTCATGGCAATCCTCCTACTTCTGCCTCCCGAGTGCTGGGATTAAAGTGTGTGCACGATGCCAGCTTAAAAAATATTTTTTTTAATTCTCTAGGGCTGGAGAGATGGCTCAAGTGGTTAAAGTACTTGCCTATAAAGCCTGAAGATCAGGGTTCAATTCCCTATGTAAAACCAGATACACGCATCTAGAGTTTGTTCGCAATGGCTGGAGGCCCTGGCATGCACATTCTCTCTGTTTCTTTCTGCTTGTAAATAAATAAATAATAATTTTAAATTCTCAAAAAAAAATATATATATATATATTTGGGGGGTAGGGTTTTCAAGGAGGGTTTCACTCTAACCCAGGCTGACCTGGAACTCATGGTGATCTTCCTACCTCTGCCTCCCAAATGCTGGGATTAAAGGCATGTGCCATCATGCCCAACTTAAAAAAAATCTTTTTTAATTGCTTCATTGGTAGTACTGGACACAATGAAAGTGCTCAATAGCCAGAGATACAGATCATTTCCCCCATGGCCAGAACTGTTTTGGGAAGTGCTGTTATGTAACCAGAGGGTAAGCTTCATAGGGATGTAGCTGTTAGCAGAGTAATCCCCAGAATGCATGAAGCAGTGTTTTTGTTTTATTTTTCAAATTTAATTAATTAATTTATTTATGAGAGCTAGAAAGAAGAGGGAGAATGGGTGTGCCAGGGCCTCTAGCCACTGAAAACGAACTACAGATGCATGCCCCACCTTGTACATCTGGCTTTACGTGGGTCCTGGGGAATCAAACCTGGATCCTTTGGCTTTGCAGGCCAGTGCCTTAATTACTAAGCCATCTCTCCAGCCCAAGCCCTGGGGTTTGATCCTCAGTGCCACACAAAACTGGATGTGGTTATGTGTGTATGAAGTATCAGGACTCAAGAGGTAGAGGCAAGAGGATTAGAAGTTCAAAGTTATCGTTGGCTACACAGGGAGTCTGAGGCCATCCTAGGTTACTTACATAAGATTGTCTGGGGGAAAAAAGGCAGGGCTAGAGAGTTGGCTTAGTGGTTAAGGCGCTTACCTGTGAAGCCTAACAACCCAGATTTGATTCCCCAGTGCCCATGTAAGCCAGATGCACAAGGTGGTGCATGCATCTGGAGTTAGTTTGTAGTGGCTGCAGGCCCTAGCATGCCCATTCTCTCTGTGCCTCTTCCTTTCTCTCTCTCTCTCAAATAAATAAATAAAAATATTTTTTAAAAAAATTTTTAAAAATTTGGGCTGGAGAGATGGCTTAGTGGTTAAACGCTTGCCTGTGAAACCTAAGGACCCTGGTTCGAGGCTTGATTCTCCAGGACCCACGTAAGCCAGATGCACAAGGGGGCACACGCATCTGGAGTTTGTTTGCAGTGGCTGGAGGCCCTGGCACACCCATTCTCTCTCCCTAACTGCCTATTTCTGTATCTATCTCTCTCTCAGATAAATAAATAAATAAATAAATAAATAAATAAATAAATAAATAAATATATAAAAATTTTTAAAAATTTAAAAATTTTTTTAAAAAGGCAGTCTAAGCTGGGCATGGTGGCGCATACCTTTAATCCCAGCACTCAGGAGGCAGAGGCAGGAGGATCACTGTGAGTTCAAAGCCATCCTGAGATTACATAATGAATTCCAGGTCAGCCTGAGCTAGAGTGAGACCCTACCTCAGAAAAGCAAAGCAAAACAAAACAACAACAACAAAAAGGCAGCCTACCATGCTCCTTACCTTATAAAGTTCTTCATCAAATTGGCTGAGTTGAGCCACCTCTTGCATGACTTCTTTCCTCATGAAAAACGGGGTGTAAATGGGTGTGTAGCCTCGACTTCCCAAAGTGCGGAGTGCAAACTGGATGAGTGCTTGTTCTAGGAACACCAGGGGCCCCTAAAAGAGCAGAGACACAGTGGGATTGGGTCCTGTCATCGTCCATTCATTCACCAGCACTGACATTCAGACACAACGGAACTAGGAGGCACACAGCAGGTCGGTGGAAAGAGACTACAGACTGCAACAAGAGCCAGCAGCCTCTTAGAACCAAAGCCCAGGTACCCTGTTTAGAGACTTCTGTTTAAGGGATCTAAGTAGCAAGCCATAGTGGCACACGCTTGTAATCCCAGCACTCGGGAGGCTGAGGCAGAAGGACTGCGCTGAGTTTGAAGCCATCCATGGCTTCATACTACCCTGGCTCAAATCATTTGCTCCCCCTTGAGAAAAAAAAAGACCAAAGTAAGAAAAACAGTTCATGTGAGCTTTTCCTTTGATTTTGTTGTTGTTATTATCATTTGGTTTTTTGAGGTAGAGTCTCTCACTCTAACTCAGGCTGACCTGGAATTCACTATGTAGTCTCAGGGTGGCCTCGAACTCAAGACAATTCTCCAACCTCTGCCTCTGGAGTGCTAAAGGCATGCGCCACCATGCCCGGCTTTGTTATTTTTTGAGGCAAGGTCTCACTCTAGCCCAGGCTGACCTCAAACCCATGGTGATCCTGCTACTTTAGCCACCTGAGGGCCTGAGCCACCAAGCCTGGCTCTCCTCTACCAATTCTTAAAACACTGGGCTCATATGTAAATGTGAAACACTCAAGTGCACAGTATTCACAAAATGATTTTACCACATCCTTCTGGAAGGTTTCCCTGAATTCATCTGCCCTCGGCCCCAGTTAATCTGCAACTGTTGCCTCCACATACCAGTTCTCAAAGCACGCTGGGCCTACTCCGACCACAGGCTGATCACACTGGGTTTTGGTTCTTTGTTACTTGTCTGACTGTCCAATTACACTGAGCTCCTCAAAGGCAGAGACTGTTCTGATTCAGTCAGCAAAACATACTCATTGTGCAGGATCACTGAGTGGCTTTTGTTCCCCGGAATCTGGATAAGCACTCTCTAGCCTTAGAAAGAGAATTGCATCTAATTGCAGACAGGCAATGAGTACAAGTGGAGGATTTGTGAACCTATTTAAGTGTGATTATGATTTTTTGAACTTTTTTTTTTCGAGGTAGGGTCTCACTCTGGTCCAGGCTGACCTGAAATTAACTATATAGTCTCAGGGTGGCCTTGAACTCATGGCGATCCTCCTACCTCTGCCTCCCAAGTGCTGGGATTAAAGGTGTGAGCTACCACGCCCGGCTTCTGCGCTTTTTTAGTTCCTTTTTCATTCCCCACTGGCTCCCAACTCTTACCTTCAGGAAATACCCTCGACTCCCAGCCACCACGGCTCCCTTTTCGCCTTCAAAGCCATCCACCATCACCACCAGGTCCACATGAGAGTACTTCTTCCTGACCGCACAATCACCCCAAATCCTCTCGACTTTGTTATCAGCATCCTAAGGAATCAAGATCCGAAGAGACACATGTTTTTGTAACTCCACAACCTCCACCTGCCCAAGCCCTATCTAAGAGCAACAGCTCTGGGAGTCCATCGCTTACACAAATACTAGCTTTGGGGACAGTGAAAGGGGCAGGGAATTTGCTGCTCAACAAATAATAATTTACAAAGCCCTGGAAGCAGTTCTAGCCATGGAACTAGGAGTCATGATTTTCTAAGAGATCTATAGTATTCATTTCCCTCCCACCACCACCTTTAAATGACTCCTCAAAAATTCTAAACAATACTCACCCCAGACAATCAAGTATTGCCTGGGGTACACAGGAGAATGCAAGACTTTTTTTTTTCCAGGCTCTCATTGGTCTCAGGGCCATGTGAGGGTGGGCGCAGGGCCCTGACCTCAGTCTGCTCAGGCTCGGTGGCCTCCACACACCCCAGCCAGCAGCAGTAAGTTTAGTTCACCAGGGAATGAATGGAAGAGGCACAGATGGGCCCTGCCATGGCTGGGGTGTCTGGGAACAAAGGCTGGGCTTAGAGCAGCTTTGTGTTGGGGAAGCTCCCGCTCAGCAGGAAACTTTTATCATGTAGATTTCTCTTCAACCTGCAGCTTC
This sequence comes from Orientallactaga sibirica, assembly GCA_036365145.1. Classification (NCBI taxonomy): domain Eukaryota; kingdom Metazoa; phylum Chordata; class Mammalia; order Rodentia; family Dipodidae; genus Orientallactaga; species Orientallactaga sibirica. Next base: position 13,866,355 of record JAEOAD010000025.1, read on the forward strand.
TCAACGGGGGGGTGGGTGAGGGGTTAGGTTGATTTAGCAGATCCCTCCCACAGGACTTGCTGCTACCAGGGGCAACCCACGGCAGAAAACAGCAGCCCTATTTAGAAAAATATTTCTGTGCCAGGAGTCTCCTCCTACCTGCTGTCTCTGCTACTTCCCAATCAGGCAGGGATCTGACTCCCGCAATGCTCAATTGGTGGGCAAGGGACATACACAAAGCCAGCTTCTGATAGAGTGCCAGTGTGCAGCTCTCCTCCAGCCCAGCTCTGCCCCACCCCACAGGCAAGGAGGAAGGGACCTACCTCATCATTACTGATGGGCACAGAGGGGTGCAGAAGGTTCCCGATCTCTCGGAGGCTCTCAAACCGCTCTGCCTCCAGCTTGATCCGCTCACCATCACACTTTAAGATGGCTTCATCGACGAGAAGTCGGACTTTTTTGATTTGGGAGACTTTGAGGGTCTGTAGAAGAGGCCAGACTCACATCAAGAACAGCAGAGATGGCTTAGAGGTTAAGCGCTTGCTTGTGAAGCCTAAGGATCCTGGTTCAAGGCTCCACTTCCCAGTACCCACATAAGCCAGTTGCACAAGGTGGTGCATGCATCTGGAGTTCACTTGCAGTGGCTGGAGGCCCTGGTGCGCCCATTCTCTCTCTCTGCCTCTTTCTCTGTCTGTTGCTCTCAAATAAATAAAAAATAAACAAAATTAAAAAAAAAAAAAAAAGAACAGCAGAGCAATAAAATACCAGTACCCTAACCCTGCTGGCTTCTGGTGACAACCCTTGTGGTACCATTTTATTTTATTTCATTTTTTGGGGTAGGGTTTTGCTCTAACCCAGGCTGACCTGGAAATCACTATGGAGTCTCAGGGTTACCTCAAACTCATGGTGATCCTCCTACCTCTGCCTCCCAAGTGCTGGGATTAAAGACATGCACCACCAGGCCTGGCTCTAGCATTTTAATATATATTTAACATACTTTTATTTAATGTTTTTAAGTTTTTATTTATTTGAGAGAGAGAAATAGGCAGGGGAGAGAGAGACAGAAGGAGAATGGGCATGCCAGGGCCTCCAGCCACTGCAAACAAACTCCAGATGCGTGTGCTCCTTGTGCATCTGGCTTACATGGATCTAGGGAATCGAACCTGGGTCCTTTGGCTTCATAGGCAAGGACTTTAAACACTAAGCCATTTCTCCAGCCCCACCGTGCTTTTACTTATTTGGGAGATTTTCAGATCATCAGGGTCTCCTGCCACTGCAAATGAACTCCAGACACATGTACCACGCTTCTCATGGGTATTGGGAATCAAACTCAGGGCGGCAGACTTTGTAAGCAAGTGCTTTTAACCACTGATCCATTTCCCCAGCCCCTTATTTTATATTTTAATTTTAATGTATTTGACAGGAAGGGGGGGGGAGAGAGTGCACCAAGGCCTTCAAACACCTGCAAACAAACTCCAGACACATGTGCCCCTTTGTGCAGCTGGTTTATGTGGATCCTGGGGAATTGAACCTGGGTCCCTTGGCTCTTGTAGGCAAGTGCCTTAACTGCTAAGCCATCTCACCAGCCCCATATTTTTAATTTTGGGGGTGTGTGAGGAATTAAAGGCAAGACCTAGAACATGCTAAGCAAGCACTCTACCCATGGTAGCATTTTTAAACTTGAGCCAGGCATGGCATCCTGGGCCTGTTATTTACAGCCCCAGGAGGCTACAGCAAGAGGACTGCAAGACCCAAGCCAACCCTAGTGATTCCCTGTCTCAAAAAACACTCCTACAACACTAGCATTCAATGTCTGGAGGCAAGAAGATCACAAGCCCAAGACACAACTGCATAGTGAATTGGAAGCCAGCTTGGGCTACATAAGACCCTCCCTTGAAAAGAAAATGGAGGGTATGGGGGCACATGCCTTTAATTCCAGCACTTAGGAGGCTGAGGTAGGAGGATTGCTGTGAGTTTGAGGTCAGCTTAGACCACACAGTGAGTTCCAGATTGGCCTAGGCTACAGTGAGACCCTGCTTCAAAAAACAAACAGGGAGTCGGGCGTGGTGGCGCATGCCTTTAATCCCAGCACTTGGGAGGCAGAGGTAGGAGAATCGCCGTGAGTTCGAGGCCACCCTGAGACTACATAGTTAATTCCAGGTCAGCCTGGACCAGAGTGAAATCCTACCTCGAAAAACCAAAAACCAAAACAAAAAACAAACAAACAAAAAAACAAAACAAAACAGGGGCTGGAGAGATGGCTTAGTGGTTAAGGTGCTTGCCTGCGAACCCAAGGACGCATGTTCAATCTCTCCCCAGACCCCACGTAAACCAGACGCAAAAAGGTAGGCAAGCACAAGGTGGCACATGCCCACTAGGTGGTGCCATCATCTAGAGTTGGATTACAGTAGCTGAGGCCCTGGCATGCCAATTCTCTGTGTGTCTTTCTCACTCTCTCTAAAAATAAAATAATGAAAAGAATAAAAAATAAAAATGAGCCGGGCGTGGTGGCGCATGCCTTTAATCCCAGCACTGGGGAGGCAGAGGTAGGAGGATCGCCAAGAGTTCGAGGCCACCCTGAGACTACATAGTTAATTCCAGGTCAGCCTGGACCAGAGTGAGACCCTACCTCGAAAACCAAAAAAAAAAAAAAAAAAAAAAAAAAAACAAAAAAATAGGGCTGGGAGATAGATGGCTTAGAGCTTACTACACATGCATGAAGACCTCAATTTGGATCCCCAAGACCCATGGAAAGCCAGAGATGGTAATACACCATTTATAATCCCAGAGCTCCTATGGGGAGATGGGAGGCGGAGACAGGAGACTCTTTTGGGGCTCATGTACCAGGTGGCATGGCGAACACAGTGGCAAACAAGGTGGAAGGTGAGGGCCAGAGGTTGTCCTCTGACCTCTACATATGTGCTGTGGTGCATGTGTGTTCACACACACCTGAACACACACATAGCACATATAAAATGAATAAATCAATACTGAAAATGAAAGCTTTAAAGAAATGAAGTTTAAGCTGGCCATGGTGGTACACATCTTTAATTCCAGCACTGGGGAGGCAGAGGTAGGAGGATCGCTGTGAATTCACATAGTAAATTCCAGGTCAGTCTGGGCTAGAGTGAAATCCTACCTTAAAAAAAAAAAAAAAAAAAAAAAAAAAAGGAATTCCATGGGGTACATACAGCCTATCAAGCCATCAACATTTTCCTTGGGGAGTGCCTAAGTCAGAAATTTGAAGATTTTCACCATTCCTGCATTTTTTTGTTGTTGTTTGTTTTTGAGGCAGGCCCAACAGACTGGCCTTTTTTTTTTTTTTTTTTTTTTTTTTTTAATGCGAAAGAGCAAGAGTGAGAGACAGAAAGAACAGGCACACCAGGATTTCCAGCCACTGTAATCAAACTCTAGACATGTGTGCCACCTACTGTGCATGTGTGATCCTGCACACTTGGGTCACCTTGTGTCTGGCTTATGTGGGACCTGGAGAGTTGAACACAGGTCTTTAAGCTTCACAGGCAAGTGCTTAACCACTAAGCCATCTCTCCAGCCCCATTCCTGTTGTTCTTATACATCCCAAGAGATTCTGTTTTAGTTTTTTATTTTATTTTATTTATTTATTTGAGAGAAAGTAAGAGGCAGACAGAGAGAGAAAGAGAGAATGGGTGCACCATGGCCTCCTGCCAATGCAAATTAATTCCAGATGCATGCACCACCTTGTGAATTGGCTTACGTGGGTACTGGGGAATCGAACCTAGGTCCTTAGACTTCACAGGCAAGCATTTTAAGCCATCTCTCTAACCCCTTGTTTTAGTTTTTTTTTTTTTTTTTTTTTAAAGTTCTACTTCCTTTTATTTATTTTTATTTATTTATTTTTTCCAGGAAGGGTCTTGCTCTAGCCCAGGCTAACCTGGAATTCACTATGTAGTATCAGAGTGGCCTCAAACTCATGGTGATCCTCCTACTTCTGCCTCCTAAGTGCTGGAATTAAAGCCACTAATTTTTTAAAAAAATATTTATTTTTATTTATTTATTTATTTATTTGAGAGAGAGAGAGAGAGAGATACAGAAATAGGCAGAGAGAGAAAGGGGGGGGGAGAGAGACTGGGCACGCCAGGGCTTCCAGCCACGGCAAACAAACTCCAGATGCATGTGCCCCCTTGTGCATCTGGCTTATATGGGTCCTGGAGAATAGAGCCTTGAACCCGGGTCCTTAGGCTTCACAGGCAAGCGTTTAACCACTAAGCCATCTCTCCAGCCCAATTTTTTTAAGTGTATTTTTATTTATGTATTTGAGAGAAAGAAACAGAGAAAGAGAGAGGGAGAGGGAGAGAGAGAGAGTATGTGCACGCAAGAGCCTTTGGCCTCTGCAAAGAAACTCCAAACACGTGTGCCACCTTGTGGATCTGGCTTACATGGGTCCTAGGAAATCAAACCTGGGTCCTTTGACTTTGTAGGAATGTGCCTTAACTGCTAAGCAGTCTCTTTTTATTTATTTACTTGAGAGAGAAAAAGGAGGGAGGAAGGGAGGAAGAGATAGAGAGAATGGGCGCGCCAGGGCCTCTCGCTGCTGGAAACGAATTCGACACATGCACTGCCTTCTGCATCTGACTAAAATGGGTCCTGGGGAATCAGAGCTGGGTCCTTTAGCTTTGCAGACAAGCACCTTAACCACTAAGCCATTGCTCCAGCCCATTGTTTTAGTTCTTTGAGATAGGGTCTCACTCTAGCCCAGGCTGACCTGGAACTCACTCTATATCCTAGGCTGCTGTCACTTATGGCATCTTCTACCTCAGTCTCCGGAGTGCTAAGATTATAGGTATGACCCACCATGCCTGGCTTTATACCCCAATGTATATATACATTTAAATGTTCTTCTGGAAGATTATAACTTTATTTAGGAGCAAGATACCTCGTCATCAGTTTGTTCTGTGTTCCTCTGCAGATGACTCAAACTAGGCTGTGATTTCTTGGGGGAGACCTTAGTAGGCCAGGCAGATAGGAATAAGCCCTCAATCCACCCCTTCAAGCACAGCAACTATGACTTTTTGGTTTATACTCTTGCTATGTGTTAAGGGTTTCAAATCAGAACAAAGCAAACAAACAAAAAAATGGTTCAGTGATGAAAACAGTAAGCCCACTAGTGAATGTTGTTTAATTAAAGTGAAAAATTCCTCCCCTTTGTGAAAAAGGAGTTAGGTAAATCAAATACTTCAGTTCCTTTTTTATTTTCTTGCCCTCTGACTTTCCCATTCCATCTTTCTCTTCTGTGTAGTAAGTACTCAAGAACTGAACGTAACAAGAGCAGGCAGGGACATGGCCCAGCACAGGAATTCAAGTTGCCACACTGCTGTGTGAAGCAGTGTCAGTACTTCCTGTCCAAGAATGACATTCAGGCCCAGACAGAAATTGGCCTCGATATCCAAGACCTTGCAGTTTGCAAGACCCTCAAGAAGAAAAAGATGATGACATCAAATTAAAAGAGAGACTAATGGAGAGAGGGAGGGGATACACGGAGATTGGAGTTCTAAAGGGAATGGGGGGGGGAGGGGAAGGAGATATAAGTTTTTTGTATGTAAGTATAGAAGTTGTCAATAATAATAATAAAAAAAAAGAATGACATTCAGAGAAAAGAATAGAGTCCAACTTAGAAAAAGATGAGAACTTACAGCTAATTTGTCTGCAGTGAGGTCATCAAAGTTCAACACATTCTCCGGAACAGATTCATCATCTCCCACTGGCTCTTTTTTCTGCAGGAAGGGGGTGGGGGTGGGGGAAGGCCAACTCAATTAAAAAAAAAATCTGACATTGTTTCATGAAGTACAGACCAAATTAATGTATCATATAAACTAACCACAGAATGCTCTATGTTAAGTTGCTGCTACATACAGGGGAAAAAATTAATGAACTAAAAGCCAGACATTAAGGTTTCAAGTTCTTATTCTGCAATTCTTACTCTTCAAAAAAGGAATGTCTTGCTTTTTAATTTAAAAAAAAATTTTTTTAAGGTAGGGTTTCACTCTAGCCCAGGCTGACCTGGAATTCACTAAGCAGTCTCAGGGTGGCCTCGAACTCACACTGACCTTCCTACCTCTGCCTCCTGAGTATGGGATTAAAGCTGTGAGCCACCATGCCCAACTAATTAATTAATTAATTAATTTCTTCCTTCCTTTCTTTCTTTTTTTTGTTTTTCAAGGTAGGGTTTCCCTCTAGCCCAGGTTAACCTGGATCTTACACTGTACTTCCAGGCTGGCCTTGAACTCACAGTGTTCCTCCTACCTCTGCCTCCTGAGTGCTGGGATTAAAGCCATGTACCACCATGCCAAGCTAATTAAGTATTTTTATATATCAATTGATTGATTTGCTTGCCAGGGTGGGGAGAGAGAATGAATGAATATGGGTGTGCCACAGCCACTTTCCAACTGCAAATAACCTCCAGACATATGCACCACTTTGTGCACCTCATTTTATGTGGGAAATCAAAGGGCCACACCAGGCTTTCCATGCAAGTTCCTTAAACAGCCGAGCAATCTCCCCGACCTCTTCCTGGCTTTTTTCTTTGTTTCTTTTTTCTTTAGAGGTAGGGTCTCATTCTAGCCTGGGTTGACCTGGAATTCACTATGTAGTCTCAGGGTGGCCTTGAACTCATGGTGATCCTCCTACCTCTGCCTCCCAAGTGCTGGGATTAAAGGCGTGCACCACCATGCCTGGATCTCTTCCTGGCTTTTTTTTTTTTTTCAAGGTATAGTCTTACTCTAGCCAGGCTGATGTGGAATTCACTATGTAGTCTCAGGCTGGCCGTGAACTCTCAGCAATCCACCTACCTCACCCTCCTGATCCTCCTAACTCCTGAGTGTTGGAATTAAAGGTTTGCACCACCATACCTGGCCTGGCTTTTGTTTTTTTCTTTTCTTTTAATTTTTTTTTTTTTTTTTTTTTGGTTTTGTGAGGTAGGGCCTCACTCTGGTCCAGGCTGACCTGGAATTAACTATGTAGTCTCAGGGTGGCCTCGAACTCTCGGTGATCCTCCTACCTCTGCCTCCCGAGTGCTGGGATTAAAGGCGTGCGCCACCACGCCTGGCTTCTTTTAAATTTTTATTTATTTATTTGAGAGATAGAGGAAGAGGGAGGGAGGGAGAGAAAGAAAAAGAGAATGAGCATGCCAGGGCCTCCATCCACTGCAAATAAACTCTAGACGCATGTACCACCTTGTACATCTGGCTTACATGGGTCCTAGGGAATTGAACCTGGGTCCTTTGGCTTTGCAGGCAAATGCCTTAATCACTAAGCCATATCTCCAGCCCTGGCCTGGCTTCTTGATCTTAAACAAGTCAATGTATGTGTTGGAGTGAATTAATATGAGTCTAAGAAGAATAGCTTTCCTTATAGAGACAACAGTTAGAGAAATCAGTAATGTATTTGAGAGCCTAACCACTAGACTACCAGGACACTAAGAATATATTTGAAATGCTATGAACCGTAAAACAATGGACAGCCAGGCACAGTGGCATATGACTATAATCCCAGTACTTGGGAGATAGGCAGGAGGATTGCTGCATGTTCAAGACCAGTCTGTCTGATTTATATAGCAGGTTCCAGGTCATCCAGAGGTACAAAGCAAGGCCCTGTCTCAAAATGCCAAAGGCAGAGGGGGAGAGGGATAGAAACACTGGAAACAGTGTGGTGGTCAAAAGCAGGCCCTGAGGGTAAGCTGATATCTACGCACGAGGAACAATCCCAGCACTGAGGGGAAAATGGATGGAACGACTACAGAGAGGCATAAAATGAACAATTCACAGCTCAGGACACTCATGGCAGGGGCATAGCTGCTTCTCCCCATTCCTCTACTAGCTATTCTTCACATTTTTCCAAATCATTTCTTTCTTTCTTTTTGTTTTTCGAGGTAGGATCTCTTGCTGCACGTTAGGCTGACCTGGAAATCACTATCTAGTGATCTTCCTACCTCTGCCTCCTGAGTGCAGGGACTAAAGGTGTGCTCCTAACTCCTGAGTGTTGGAATTAAAGGTTTGCACCACCATACCTGGCCTGGCTTTTGTTTTTTCTTTTCTTTTAAATTTTTTTTTTTTTTTTTTTTGGTTTTGTGAGGTAGGGCCTCACTCTGGTCCAGGCTGACCTGGAATTAACTATGTAGTCTCAGGGTGGCCTCGAACTCTCGGTGATCCTCCTACCTCTGCCTCCCGAGTGCTGGGATTAAGGCGTGCGCCACCACGCCTGGCTTCTTTTAAATTTTTATTTATTTATTTGAGAGATAGAGGAAGAGGGAGGGAGGGAGAGAAAGAAAAAGAGAATGAGCATGCCAGGGCCTCCATCCACTGCAAATAAACTCTAGACGCATGTACCACCTTGTACATCTGGCTTACATGGGTCCTAGGAATTGAACCTGGGTCCTTTGGCTTTGCAGGCAAATGCCTTAATCACTAAGCCATCTCTCCAGCCCTGGCCTGGCTTCTTGATCTTAAACAAGTCAATGTATGTGTTGGAGTGAATTAATATGAGTCTAAGAAGAATAGCTTTCCTTATAGAGACAACAGTTAGAGAAATCAGTAATGTATTTGAGAGCCTAACCACTAGACTACCAGGACACTAAGAATATATTTGAAATGCTATGAACCGTAAAACAATGGACAGCCAGGCACAGTGGCATATGACTATAATCCCAGTACTTGGGAGATAGGCAGGAGGATTGCTGCATGTTCAAGACCAGTCTGTCTGATTTATATAGCAGGTTCCAGGTCATCCAGAGGTACAAAGCAAGGCCCTGTCTCAAAATGCCAAAGGCAGAGGGGGAGAGGGATAGAAACACTGGAAACAGTGTGGTGGTCAAAAGCAGGCCCTGAGGGTAAGCTGATATCTACGCACGAGGAACAATCCCAGCACTGAGGGGAAAATGGATGGAACGACTACAGAGAGGCATAAAATGAACAATTCACAGCTCAGGACACTCATGGCAGGGGCATAGCTGCTTCTCCCCATTCCTCTACTAGCTATTCTTCACATTTTTCCAAATCATTTCTTTCTTTCTTTTTGGTTTTTCGAGGTAGGATCTCTTGCTGTACGTTAGGCTGACCTGGAAATCACTATCTAGTGATCTTCCTACCTCTGCCTCCTGAGTGCAGGGACTAAAGGTGTGCACCACCATGCCGGGAACTCAATCATTTCTTTCTTTCTTTCTTTCTTTCTTTCTTTCTCTCTCTCTTTCTCTCTCTCTTTCTTTCTTTCTTTCTTTCTTTCTTTTTGGTTTTTCAAGGTAGGGTCTCACTCTGGTCCAGGCTGACCTGGAATTAACTATGTAGTCTCAGGGTGGCCTCGAACTCCCAGCGATCCTACTACCTCTACCTCCCGAGTGCTGGGATTAAAGGCATGCGCCACCACGCCCGGCTCTTTGTTTTTTTCGAGGTAGGGTCTCACTCTAGCCCAGGCTGACCTGGAATTCACTACGTAGTCTCAGTGGCCTCAAACTTACAGTGATCCTCCTACCTCTGCCTCTCGAGTGCTGGGATTAAAGGTGTGTGCCACCATGCCCAGCTTTTTTTTTTTTAATTTATTTTTATTTATGAGAAAGAGACAGATAGATAATGAGTGTGCCAGGGCTTCCAGCCACATATGCCACCTTGTGCATCTGTTTTGCATAGTGTGGTGGTTTGATTCAGGTGTCCCCCATAAACTTAGGGGTTCTGAATGCTAGGTTCCCAGCTGATGGAGATTTGGTAATTAACGCCTCCTGGACGTAGTGCATTGTTGGGGGTGGGCTTATGGGTATAGCCAGTTTCTCCTTGCCAATATTTGGCACACTTTCCTATTGTCTACCTTATGTTGGTCAGGAAGTGATGTCCACCCTATGCTCATGCCATCATTTTCTCCTGCCATCATGGAGCTTCCCCTAGAGTCTATAAGCCAAAATAAACCTTTTTTCCCAAAGCTGGTCTTGGTTGGGTGATTTCTGCCAGCAATGCGAACCTGACTGCAACAGTAAAGTTGGTACAGAGAGTGGGGTCATTTACTGCCAGACACCTTACTTACTGGGTGGCTTTGGCCTTTTGGAGCTGATTTTCAAGAGGAATGTGGAAGGATATGACATCTCGGCCTAAGAGATGCCTTGCAGTGCTATAAGTACAGCTTGATGGACTGTTCTGGTCAGAGTTGAAAGACCTGAATGCAGTAAGAACTATGGACTGTGAGGTTTGGCTTATGAGGGTGAGAAAGAGCTTTGCCTGGACTGGGCTAGAAGCAGTTTGTGTGAGTGTTTATTTGGTGCTATGCGTAGAAATGGACTGGTGTGAGCAGAGGGATATGGCACAGAAAAAATTAAATCTTTGGCCAAAACTGCTGTTCATTCAGCTCAATTGTGTAAGAGATTACAACCACTGAGATTGGGCCAGCTGACCTGCATTGGAATCACAGAATAAATGCAGTCTTTTGAAGGGGGCTGAATGCTGAAGGAGTGTCCTGTTCTTCAAAGTCAGCTTCATGTCCCCATGGATTAACAAATTGGCACCCTACCTGGTACTGTGGAGTATAAGAAATGCAGGATCTGTAACACATTCTTGTGTTTTGGAAATAGCCATGGGCAGTGAGAAGCAGGTTTGCTGGATGCCTGCATGGAGACCCAATGGAGCCATGAGGATGAACCATGGGTTGCAGTGGAGACCCAATGGAGATGCCAGGACCACAAGATGGCTGCTAAGTAGAGCTGCCAACCATGGATGGAATTGGAACTCCAGAGACTTGTTGCTGGTTAGAATTATCGGACTTGGAGATTTGTCACTGACTAGAGTTGTTGGACTTGGAGCTGCAGAGTTTGATGTTTTCCCTGTTTAAACATTGTATTGAGGGCGGTTAAGGCACTTGCTTGTGAAGCAAAAGGACCCAGGTTCAATTCCCCAGGACCCACATAAGGCAGATGCAGAAGGGTCGCATGCATCTGGAATTCGTTTCCAATGGCTAAAGGCCCTGGCACACCCATTCTCTCTCTGTCTCCTATCTCTCTGCTTGCAAATGAAAGTTTAAAAAACTCTTGTATTGGTTGAATATTTCTTTGCTATGCCCAGTGCCACCTTTTGCAGTGTGAATGTATATTCTGTGCCAATATGGATTTTTGGGGATTTTTTGGTATTATGGCTCAGTTTAAAGACCTTAGATTATGGGAATGTATGAACATCATTAGGATTGATAAAAACTATGGGGACTTTTAAAGTTGGACAAATGCACTGCATTTTACATCATGCATGGTTATCAGTTTATGGGGGCCAGGGGAGGAATGTGGTGGTTTGATACATGAGTCCGCCATAAACTTAGATGTTCTGAATGCTAGGTTCCCAGTTGATGGAGATTTGGAAATTAATGCCTCCTGGAGGCAGTGTATTAGTGGGGGTGGGCTTATGGGTAATATAGCCAGCTTCCCCTTGCCAGTGTTTGGCACACTCTCCTGCTGCTGTTGTCCACCTGATGTTGCCCAGGAGGTGATGTCCACCCTCTGCTCATGCCATCGTTTTCCCCTGCCATCACGGAGCTTCCCCTCGAGTCTGTAAGCCAAAATAAACCTTTTTTCCCACAAACTGATCTTGGTTAGGTGATTTCTGCCAGCAATGTGAACCTGACTTCAACACATGGGTCCTGGAGAATTGAACCTGGGTCCTGTGGCTTTGTAGGCAAGCATCTTAACCACAGAGCTATCATTCCAGCCCAGGACTCAGTGCTTAAAGAAAGATTGCACATGTAACAGAGGAAGAAATCACCCAAAACCAAGGCAATACAAAACGTTTAGGGCCAGGTGTGGTGGCTCATGCCTTTAATCCCAGGACTTGAGAGGCAGAAGTAAGAGGATCACTGTGAGTTTGAGGTCTGCCTGAGACTTCATAGTGAATTTCAGGTCAGCCTGGGCTAGAGACCCTACCTCAAAAAAAAAAAAAAAAAGTTTGAGAGCTGGGAGATGGCTGAGTGGTTAAAGGCACTTGCTTGCAAAGCCTTACAGCCCTGAGTTCAATTCCCCAGTACATGGAGCCAGATGCACAAAGTGGCACACGCATCTGGAGTTGTTTGTGGTGGCAAGAGGCCCTGGCGCTCCCATATTCCCTCTCTCTCTCTTTTCTTGCAAATAAATATAAAAATTATTTAAAAAAAGTTTTGTCTGGGCTGGAGAAGATGGCTTAGCAGTTAAGGCATTTGCTTGCAAAGCAAAAGGACCTTGGTTCAATTCTCCCAGACCCACGTAAGCCAGATGCACAAGGAGGCGCATACATCTAGAGTTCATTTTCAGTGGCTGGAGGCCCTGGTGCACCCATTCCCTCTACCTCTTTCTCTCTCAAATAAATAAATACAATATATTTAAAAAACAAACAAAAAAAAAACAAAAAAGGTTTTGTTCTATTGGAACAGAAGTTTAAGTGGAAGCTTAGTATGAAATATAGAACCAGGAGGGACTAGCCCAACAGCCATTCCTTATAGTTTCTTCCTGATAAATGGATCTCTAAGCCTGGCCAGCTCTCCTCCCTAACTGTGATTGTGGTAAGTGTTACTGGCAAGCCAGATTCTCCTTCCCCATAATTAGGGTGAGACCTCCTTGCAAAATCAGAAACTTCCATTCTTATGATTCCTGGCCCAACATTATGCTTACCTTTCATGGAAGTAAACATAAACCCTGAAGTCTGCACCCTGACAGAAAAAAATCAGCCCATTTAAGACAGCCAAACCTGTACAGGCCTAGACTGCCACGCCAAGATGCTGCTCATATGGCAGAATCCATAAAAGACTTAAAATTCTTTTGTTTTTAAAATATTTTATTTATTTATTTAAGAAAGTAGGAGAAAATAGGTAAGAGAGAGAATGGGTGTGCCAGGGCCTCTAACCACTGCAAATGATCTATAGACACAATTGTCAACCTGTGCTTCTGGCTCTAGGGAACTGAACTCAGGTCCTTAGGCTTTGCATGCAAGCACTTTAACTGCTGAGCTATCTCTCCACCCCTTAAACTTTCTTCTCAAGTAAACAGCTAAGTCCCCCAATAGATAGTGATCACGTAGAGGTGAAGGACTTGTGCTCTCTTGCTCTGCTTCCCAGTTGTGCGCACGTGTTTCTTCTGCATCTTCTGGCCTGGGCTCTCGTGTCTTGCCTTCTACATTCTTTCCATGGGGTGCACCCTCGAGATTTCCCTGTCTCTCCATTCTCCCATCTCCCTTTCCAGCTGGGCTAGAAGGGGAATTCCCTCTGGCTTGAGCCTTTGTAGCCTTCCCATGGATACCAATTCTCCCTAAATAAACCTCATAATTCATAATATATCCTTCTCGGAGTCTGTTTTCTCAATTCTTGGTTAAAATGGCTAAGAACCTAAAGTTGGAGTTCATGGGCCTGGGGGGAGAAAACCCATGAACCTCCAAATCCTACATCACTATTGTAAGAACAAAACAGATAAGTAACTAATGTGGCAAGAATGTTAACTGAATACAAAAGACATGGCCAGGCGTGCTAGTGCACACCTCTAATCCCAGCACTTGGAAGGCAGAGGCAGGAGGATGTCTGTGAGTTTGAGGCCACCCTGAGACTACACAGTGAATTCCAGGTCAGCCTGGGCTAGAAGTGAGACCTTACCGGGAAAAAAAAAAAAAAAAAAAAAAAGACAGACACACCACAAGGCCACTGAAAATGCCTCTGGGTTCTCTCCTTTCTTGTTAAAACCCCTCTCCTAAGAACTTTAGTCCTACAGATATTAGATGCTGAGGGGCTGTGCAGATGGCTCAGTGGGTAAAGTGTTTGCCACACAAGTACAAGGACCTGAGTTCAGAGCCCCAGTACCCACATAAAATGCTGGGTATGGAGATGACTGCCTGGATTCCCAGCGCTGGGGAGGAGAAAGGAGAATCCACCCCCCAGGGCTTGCTAACTAGCTAGACCAACCCAATGAGTGAGCTCAGTGACAGAGACGCTGTCTCAGAGAAAGGTGGAGAACAACTGAAGAAGACACTCCACATCTACCACTGGCCTCCATGCACGTGCACACCCGCCCACAGACATGAACATGTGCACACACACACCTGCACCACACACACACACACACACACAAATTAGATGCAGAATTAGCATTTATTTCAGTGGCTTTGAGCTAGAGTACAAGACGGAGTCACTGCTCAGCTCCCGGGCCTGTTACTTGGTTCTCTTACCTTCATTTTCTCACCAATTGTCTTGCTGCATAAGTTCTTCAACTTGTTCAAGTTGTCTGCCCGAAATCTACCTACAAATGAAGAAGCCGAGAATGTACCAAAGATGCACACAATTAAGGTGTCCTTGACCATGTACCGGAAAGGCTCCATGTAGTAACGGCTGGGATCAGCTTGCAGTACTGGAAGGAGATAGAACCTGTAAGAGGTGGAACACAATGGAAGGTCACAGACTCCTGAGGCTGTGTCACTGCGGTGGGGAGGGGTGGAAATCATCCCTCTCTCTCTCTCTTTTTGGCTTTCTGGCTGCCATGAGGTGAGCAGCTTCCTCCACCATATTCCTGAAATGAGAGAGGTGCTGGGCTGGAGAGATGGCTCAGGGTGAAAGATGCTTGTTTGCAAAGCCTGTCAACCTGAATTTATTCCCCAGTACCCACGTAAAGCCAGATGCACAAAATGAAATGACTTACTGCCTTATCAAAGGCACAAAAACAACAAGGCCAATGAACTATGGACTGAAACCCATAAAATCATGGGCTAAAATACCCACCTTTTCCTCCCTCCATCTCTCTCTCTCTCTCTCTCTCTCTCTCTCTCTCTCTGTCTCTTTGGTTTTTTCCAGGTAGGGTCTCACTCAGGCCCAGGCTGACCTGGAATTCACTATGTAGTCTCAGGGTGGCCTCAAACTCACAACGATCCTCCTACCTCTGCCTCCCGAGTGTTGGGATTAAAGGTGTGTGCCACCACATTGGGTTTCTCCCTCTCTTTTGAGACACTTAGCCTAAACTAGCCTTAAACTCACTATGCAACTGAGGCTGGCCCTAAACTCCTGATCCTTTTGCCTCTATCTCCTAAGTGCTAGGCTTATAAGGTTGTGCTACCACATTCAGCTCCTTCCACCTTTCATTTAAAATTAATTTTATTTTACATTAATTGTAACAGGTTGTTCTCTTTTATCCTCTTACCTCAGCTCCCATTACCCTGGAGACCATCTTCAGTGGAGTTATGGGATTGACTGAACAGTCATGAAGGCCTCAGTCAGTCCCTGTGGTATAGTGAGGGACCATGCCTCAGGATATGCCTTCCCACTCTACGTTCTTAACAATCTTTCTGCCCTCTCTTCTGCAATGTTCCCTGAGTCATGGCAGGCCTGCTGGCAGTCTAATTTAGTGTTGAGTTCTCTGCAGCCTTTGGATTTCTATTTTGATAGGTTTGATTGATCACTGTGTTTGTCACTATCAACCTGGGGCTGGTTGTCAGGATGGTGGTATGAGCAAGTGCTCATATTGTCACTTGCTCCTCCCACCTTTGTTGTTGTTGTTGTTGTTGTTCTGACCTGGAATTCACTCTGTATTCTCAGGGTGGCCTCAAACTCATGGCGATCCTCCTACCTTTGCCTCCCAAGTGCTGGGATTAAAGGCGTGCGCCACCACGCCCGGCTCTTCCACCTTTTTAAGTTGATTATTTCAGGTGGTTTGTTACAGTACTGAAAAGCTGACTAACAAACTACTGATCTCAGCTTCAGGACCCCAAAGTCAGGGGCTGAAGAGATGGCTCAGCAGTCAAGACACCTGCCTGCAAAGCCTAAGGACCCAAGTTCAATTTCCCAGTACCTACATAAAGCCAGATGCACAGAGTGGTGCATGTGTCTGGAGTATGTGTGCAGTGGCTAGAAGCCCTGGCATGCCCATCTCTCTCTCTCTTTCTCTTTTTGTTGGGCATGGTGGCACATGCTTTTAATCCCAGCACTCGTGAGGCCAAGGTAGGAGGATCGCTGAGTTACAGGCCTGAGATGATATAGAACCCCAAAGTCAGTTGCCATTGATTGGTGACTACAGTAGGGTGATAAGGAAAAGGCCATTCTGAGGATGAAATGGGAAAGCATCATAACCTATTACCAAGAAGCAACACAACTGAGACACTTGGAAGATATACTCACATAACTGTAACCTGCCCAATTATCTTAAAGATTTTAGGGCTGGGGAAATGGCCTAATGGTTAAGGTGTTTGCCTGTGAAGCCTAAGGACCCATGTTCAATTCCTCAGGACCCCCATAAGCCAGATGCACAAGGGGGCACATGCATCTGGAGTTCATTTGCAGTGGCTAGAGGCCCTGGCGCACCCATTTGATCTTTCTTTCTGCTTCTTCCTCTCTCTCTCAAATAAATAAAAATTAATTTTTTGTTTTGTTTTTTTGAGGTATGGTCTCACTCTAACTCAGGCTGACCAGGAATTCACTCTATAGTCTCTATAATCCCGTCACTCCAGAGGTGGAGGGAGGAGGGTCAAAAGTTCAAGGGCAGCCTGGGCTACACAAAAAAAAAAAATCTTTAAAGCTAGGTGTGGGTATATATGCCTATAGTCCCAGCCACTACTTGAAAAGCTGAGATAAGAGGAAAAGCCAGACATAGTGGCACACAGCACTCAGGAAGCAGAGGTCAGAGGATCACTGTGAGTTCGAGGCCACCCTGAGACTACATAGTGAACGCTAGGTCAGCCTGGATTAGAGTGAAACCCTACCTCAAAAAAACCAACCAACCAACCAAACCAACCAACCGACAAAAAGAATATATCACTTGAGCCCATAAATTCTTTTTTTAAAAAATATTTTTATGGCCAGGCATGATGGTGCATGCCTTCAATCCCAGCACTAGGGGGGCAGAGGTAGAAATGCTGTGAGTTCAAGTTCACCCTGAGACTACCTAGTGAATTCCAGGTCAGCCTGGGCTAGAGCAGGACCCTACCTTGAAAAGCCAAAAAAAATTTTTTTTAATGTATTTGAGGGGGGGCAGGGGGGGAGGGAGAGAGAGAGTGTGTGTGTGTGTGTGTGTGTGTGTGTGTGTGTATGGACACACCAGGGCCTCCTGCAAATAACTCCAGATGCATGTACCACTTTATGCATCTGTTTTACCTGAGTACTGGGGAATCAAACCTAGGCTATAAGGCTTTGCAAGTAAGCGCCTTTAATCACTGAGGCATCTCTCCATCTCCATCCCATGAGTTCTAAACCAGCCTAGGCCAAATAGCAAAAGAATGCCCCCAACCTCACCCTCATTTTTTTTTTTTGTTTTTTGTTTTGTTTTTTCGAGGTAGGGTCTCACTCTAGCTCAGGCTGACCTGGAATTCACTATGTAGTCCCAGGGTGGCCTTGAACTCACGGCGATCCTCCTACCTCTGCCTCCTGAGTGCTGGGATTAAAGGCGTGCGCCACCACGCCCGGCTTTTTTTTTTTTTTTTTGGTCACCCTCATTTTTTTAAATTGCTATAATTTTGTTCTTTGGTATCTGTATGCCCTATGTATCCCTAAAGAACTCACCAAATATCCATTTGTCAGATAAGGGACAAAACTCCCTACAGATGTGTATATTGTATACAGAAGACTACCTAGCACATACAAAGTCATGTATCTGCTGCCTAATGCATACACTGACTCAGAAATCTGTACCAGTCTAAATCAGAAAATCCTGACTTCTAATTCAGGACAATATGCTCAGAATGTGCGTGTGTGTGTGTATACATATACAAATTTTGTCTTGAGGCAGGGTCTCTTTATATGTAGTCCAGGCTGGCCTTGAAATGGAGATCTTCCTGTCTCAGACTCCCAAGTGCTGAGATTACAGGCACATGCTGCCATGTCCTGCTCAGAGTGTTTTTTAAATCATTGTTGTTGTTGTTGCTGTTTTTGAGACCATGCCTAATTCTAGTCCAGACTGACCTGGAACTCACAGCAATCCTCAGCCTCTTGAGTGGGTGCTGGGATTAAAGAAGTGCATGATCAGGCCCAGCTGGAGTATTTCTATCACATATCCAAAAATGAGGGCTGGGTTAGCAGTTAAGGCGCTAGCCTGCAAAGCCAAAGGACCCAGGTTCAATTCCCCAGGATGCACATAAACCAGATGCACAAGGTGGCACATACTTCTGGAGTTTGTTTGCAGCTGCTGAAGGCCCTAGCGTGTCCATTCTCTCTATCTACCTCTTTTCCTTTCTCTAATAATTAAATAAAATAAATTTTTTAAATGAGAAAAAAATTCACTTCCAATACAATTCAAAACTTCAGATTTAAGTGTGGAATCTTATACATTATCACATCAGAGGACCTGAAACATACAGAATCTGCACACATCTTGGGTTAAGCAAATATTGTTTTTGGCACCCTTTTAAACAGTGAGATTCATTTTCCAATAGGTATCCACGCACTCTTGGGTAGCCACTGCCTTTGCAGTGTTCTGTCATAAACCTGGCTCTCAGCTGGTTGCAGACATATTGCATCAGACAAAACGAGTCACATGTGCCTGACAACATCCGGCCAGCCAGGGATCACTGGGAGGCAGCGATTCTCTAAAGCTTTATTTAGTTTCATGCAAGATGCCAGATTAGTTCCAGGTTCTTACTCATTTTGAAAAAAGAAAATGTCCTTTCCAGAAAGCGTGCACAAATCATAAACATCCTCAAATCATTACAAGCTGCTTCTTGCCTCACAGCACCTCTCCCTTCTGTACGATCTACCACGGGAAAGACTTCTGATACTTAAAAGTATTCCCATAAAGTCGGAAGGATGGCCTTTCCCAAAGCTTCGGTATCATTGCTTTGAGCCAGAAGCAGTCCCCAAGGTCCCCAAATTAGGTAGAGTAAACCTATTGAGGGGGGCAGATGTGACTCAATCTGAGCCAGCACCCTTGGATTCTATCAAAACAGGGAGACCACGCTGGCTTTGCTGAAGACGAGGAAAGGGCCAGGAGAGATCAGAACGTTAGGAAAGAGAATCCCCACGCGTCCCCAACCCCAACCCCACTGAAGCTCCAGACCCAGCTTCCTTGTCCCTAGTTCCGCGCGGGACAGGAGAGCCTGACAGCGCTCCCTGCGCGTGCGCACTGCGCCTTTCCAGCCAGCCCCGGCGGCGGTCAGCACAGAGCACGCGCGAGGCGGACCTAGGGCCACCCGAGAAGCAGGGCAAAGTGGAACGACAAGCTCCCGACCCGTTCTCGGGGACAGGTAGAGCGCCGAGGCCTGAGAGGGGCCCGGCCGAGGGTGGAGGCTGTGGCCCGGGATGCGGTGCGTGGAGCCGAGAGCTGACGCGGAGTTTCGGAGGATGCCACGCGCGCCCCGGTACTTACATCGTCGCCACTCGCTGTCCGCCTTCACCAGCTGGTCCACGAGCCCGGGGTCCTTGAAACGCTTCTCTTGCGCCTCTCGAATGAGGGCCGGGTCCCCTCCCTTATCCACCCGAAACAAATCCAGGTCCAGCACCATCTTTCTAGTCTCACCGGCTCGCTCACACTCCCAGCAGCAAGCCGGCCCGCGAAGGACGCACTGCGCCTGCGCCCTGACCTGGCGGCCCTCTCCAGCCCCGCGCAGGCGCACACGCGATGGGACTCGCGGGCGCCCCCTCTGGCTGGAAGCGGCAGTGTGGCTTGAGGGTAGAGTAGGAGAAAGCACAGAGTGGGATGAATGTGTGTGTCTTGTTCTGTAAAGGTTCTGATCTCGCCATGAAATTGTGTATGCCTCCGTTTCTTTGGGTCGAAGGCCAGATCTCAAACTAGGCAGAGGTTTATTTCCTGACCCCCCCTAATTTGGAAACGGGAGTACGCGGTACCCTCAAGGAGGACCAGACACCTATGCAAGGGCAAAGAGCTTTATGCGGGCTTAAGCTCAGACTCTTGGCTTCAGCAAAGCAGTGGATCCGTACAAGAGCCCCGAGAAGCAGAAGAGTAGTGTTTTTTTGTTTTTTTAATTGAGGTTTGAACAAGGGGAGGTGGGGTTCCAGGTTGGCACACATTTAATTGGTTAACATTTATAACATTTTGAAATGTTCTTTTACTCTTGGTACATCTCATTGGGCATCTGGCCCTGCACCACAAAGGTGCTTACCCATACCGGTGCTGCTAGCTCGTGATAGCAGCTTTGAGCAACTTTGTGGTTTTTCCAGTAACTGTTTATCCTGTTTTAGATTCCCGGCACCTGAAACTAAGGCCTACAGCGTGACTGAGGCCTGCCATGGTGTCACTTAAGCTCTTGGGTCTTTCATTTCCCCCCTCTTTATTTACCTAAAGGGAGCCAATCTTGGGTTCTAAAGGGGAACATACTGACTTCTTAAAACCATTAGTTGTACACTATTGATGCATTCCCAGACAAAAGCAACCAGTCTATTGAGAATACAGGGTCCTATGGTAATTAGTAATAGAAAAATAAGCACAGGTCCCTCCAAAGCAGAGAGCAGGGTAGTGAGCCATGGGGAATAATCAAACCAAGATTCGAACCAGTTCTGACTATCTTGTCTTTCTTTTGTTCTTTTTTTTAAGTCTTTCGCAGACCATAGCTAAACTGTCTTTACTAACACCCGAGTTATTGACATAGAAACACAATTGTTCTCCCAATGCTTTGGATTGGTTTAGTACATACAGTTTGTAACAGGAAAGCTATTAGGAGCGCTGAAGCTTGAGCTTGAGGGGAGATTTTGGGTCTTGTTGGACTTTCCATTCTGGTTGATTGTCCTCAGATTCAGCCAGTGGATCTGCTGGACGGATATGGGTATGATGAATACAGGTGGTGATCCCTTCTACTTTAACAGCAGTGGGCGTCATCAGGATGATGACATAGGGTCCTTTCCACTGAGGCTCAAGCGTCTCGCGACGGTGGCAGCAGATGAACACCCAATCTCCTGGCTGGTTATCGTGTGTTGGCAGGGGAGGTCCAGTCTCATATATGGCCTTTAATCTCCATATGGGTTCTAATTAAGAATTGGAAAGACTCACATAAATGTTGGTTGTTAAATTCATTAAGTAATTCTTCCTTTAAGCCAGGCAGACTTGGAGGTGGCCTCCCAAACATGATTTCAAATGGAGTTAGTCCTATCATATAAGGAGTATTTCTCACCCTATAGAGGGCGAAGGGGAGGAGAGATACCCAGTCCCCGCCGGTCACCATAGCTTTATCCTCTCTACCTTCCCTGAGAGGTCTATGAGCACAATGCAATTTCCAATTTGCCCCCAATATTTTAATTACCTCTTGTGTTACCTGACAAATGAAAGCTGGTCCATTATCTGAGCTCAAAAGAGCAGGCATCCCATACCTGGGTAGGATGTCTTCTAAGATCTTTGTTACCACCTGTGCTGTTTCATGTTTGGTAGGAAAAGCTTCTGTCCAACCTGAAAAAATATCTACAAAAACTAACGTTATCTATAGCCATATTTATCGGGCTTTACCTCTGTAAAGTCTAATTCCCAATGTGCTCCAGGTTTGGAGCCTCTTAAACGAGTTCCAAGTTTTTTTAGAATGTTGATTGTCTGCATTTGTCACCTTGTAACTTAAACATTTATTGGCAATATTTTCAATTTGAGATCTTAGATTGAGCACCTTGAGGTGACTATGCCTTATTAGTTCCTCAGTCCTCTTTGTCCCCAAATGGGTAGACTGATGCAGGTGTTGTAGGAGCTGCTTAGCAAGGTGGGAAGGCTGCCCAGACAGTTTCTGTTTCAGTCACTATAACCGCCCCTGCATACCTTTGTCCATCTTTCAAGAAGCTGCTACCATCCGTATACCAAGTAACCTCGGCACCCAGCAGAGGTTGATCAGTGAGGTCCTCTCTGATGTTATAGACTCAGCTCAGGATGTCAGCACAGTCGTGGAGGGGTCCCTCCAAGTCAGGATCCAGTAATAAGGTAGCGGGGTTTAAGGCTGCTCTTGGGAAGACTTGTATCTGAGGCGGCTTTGTCTTGTGGAGATCCCCTCTTACCTTGCTTCCTGTAAGCTTCTTGTATTGTTGGCGTTGGGTTCCAGGGGACTCCTTAGTGGCTGCCAAAAGAATCTTGGCCAGACTGTGGGTATTTTTTTCATTGGCTGAAGCAATGGCTCGAGCTTGGCGTTCTTCAGGACTCTGTTGTTGTATACTCACTCTGCCAATGCCACTAACTCCTGCAAGCTTTTGTCTGCTAATCTATCTAGTTTCTGAATTTTTCTCCTAATGTCAGGGGCTGCCTTGTTAACAAAACTAAGAATAACTGCTGTTTTATTCTCTGGAAGCTCTGGATTCATGGCAGTATACATACGGTATGCCTCCATAAGTCTTTCTAAGAAAGTGGCAGGGGTTTTATCTTTTAACATCACTAACCTTGGTCAAATTAGTAGGTCACCTAGCAGTGGCTCTGAGACCCCCCCATTAGAGTCCGGCAGTAAACTTGGAGTTTCTCCTTACTTTCTGTCACGTTGAAATCCCAATCAGGTCTAGTTAAGGGGAAAAAGGCATCAATGACAGCATGGTTGTTTGTAGGATTTCCGTCGGCGGGCGTCCGGGACCAATTTCCCGGCTTCTGTCTGGATTTTTTTCTCTCGCCTCTGTAGTGAAGAGAATCTGCAAAAGCTGCTGCCAATCATCCCAAGTTGGGAAGTGGGTGAAAATGATAGAATCTAAAAGATCAATTAATCCCTGTGGTTTCTCAGAAAACTTAGGAGTTTGCATTTTCCAGTTATAGAGATCACTAGTGGCAAATGGCCAGTAGTGGTGGGGCTGGTTGTCCACTCAGGAAGATACCCAGGCCTAGAGGAGACATTTTTCACTAAGTGCTTTGGGAGGAAGCCTTGTACTTTGAGGACCCAGCAGCCATTCTGGGCGTGGGCATCCTGTGGCTACGATGAGATGAGGAGTCCCTTACGAAGCACCCAGTCCCTCGGGGCCCCAGCGCTGAGGAAAACCTCTGGCGGCCCATGGCCAGTCCTCACTCCAGAGGCCTTTGCAGCACAGCCACCCCAGAAAGCGCGGGTCATGGAGGCCCAGGCTGCGATGGCAGCGCTGCTCGCTCCCTAGCAGGTAGCTGTATGCCCTGCTGGAGCTGGGGTCCCGTAACCCTGAGAGGGAGTGCTGTACTTTCTGGGTCTGGCGCTTGGTTTCTAGGGGCCCTGCTATGGGTGTGAGGGGGACTCTGCAATGGAAGAGGCTGTGGTGCCAGCGGTGGACTCTGGGGATCCTGTCTGGCAGGTTGTGGCAAATTTAAAGGTGGAAAGCCTGGCGTGGTGGCGCATGCCTTTAATCCCAGCACTCGGGAGGCAGAGGTAGGAGGATCGCCGAGAGTTCAAGGCCACCCTGAGACTACATAGTTAATTCCAGGTCAGCCTGGACCACAGTGAGACTCTACCTTGCAAAACCAAAAATAAAAAAAATAAAAAAAAAATAAAAAAAAAATTTAAAGGTGGAGAGGGATACGGTGTGGGTAAAATTATTTCTTCCTGCTGTGAATCCTGTAAGACGGGGTAGAGGGGAGCAGTAGGTAGGGAAGAGGATGGAGCAGGGTCAGGAGGGGGTCCGTCCTTTTTCTTGACTGCCAGGATGGCTGTAGCCTCATGCTGTGGAGAAAGAAAAGGTTTTAGCCAGGTAGGGGGGGGTCCTGGACTAGGTCATGCCAGACCAGAATATATGGTATGTGATCTGGATGTCCCTTCCCAGAGGAGTTGTTTTGGAAGATATTTTCTTGTACCCACCGTATAATAGGTAGGTGAAAGGTCCCTTCAGGTGGTCAGCCCACATTGAAAGTGGGTCATTCACTCCTGCAGAAAATAAGTTTGCCTTTCCTGACATCTACTCTTAGATTAGAAGCTCTTTCCTTAACATCTCTGAAATGGTCCGTCAAAAGAGAGAGAGGAGTCATCTGCGTCTGTCCCATCTGTCCTGTCACACAGATAACAAGCCCAACAAAGAACAGGAGGAAAAGACAGCAGTCAAGTTCAGCTGGCCAGCAAATACAAAACCGAAAGTGGGACAGCGGCGACTCGCCACTCCGTGAGAGCGACCCACGTTGTCCCTCCAAATCCAGGAGGGGAAAGAATTCCCCTCTAGGTGGGCCTGGGGCACCCAGAACCCACTGCCCAGGCAAAGTGGTCGCTAGGGGCGTGGTTGCTAGGGGCACATCCGCCCGACCACAAACTGATTCAATTCCCCAGCACCCTTATAAAGGCAGTTACAAAAAGTAGTGTGAGCATCTGGCCTTCATTTGCAATGGAGAGAGAGAAAGAGAAAAAAGAGAATGAAAATGGGTGCACAAGGCTAACACATGTGCCACTTTGTGTGTCTGGCTTTATGTGAGTACCAGGGAATTGAACAGTGGCTGTCAGGCTTTGCAAGCAAGTGCCTTTAACCCCTGAGCCATCTCTCCAGGCCCTCATAAGTATTTTCTTGCAGGACCACTTCATTGTCAGTGGCTGAAAAACCTTCAAGATTATTCACACATCAAGTTAAGGCGTTTGCCCCTCAAAGCCAAAGGACCCAGGTTCAATTCCCCAGGACCCATGTTAGCCAGATGCACAGGGGATGCACGCATCTGGAGTTCGTTTGTAGTGGCTGGAGGCCCTGGCATGCCCATTCTCTCTTTCTCCCTCTCCCTCTTTTCTCTGTCATATTTGATATTAATAAATAAAAATAAAATAAAATAAAAATAAAAAATAAAATTATTCACACATATAAATTCAGCTTAAACCTGATGTTTGTTTTTGTCTTTTGAGGTAGGGTCTCACTCTAGCTCAGGCTGACCTGGAATTTACTAGGTCATCTCAGGGTGGCCTTGAATTCATGGTGATCCTCCTACATCTGCCTCCCATGTGCTGGGATTAAAGGCATGCACCACCATGCCTGGCGTTTATTTTATTTTATTTTTGGTTATTTTTCTTTTTTTGACTGGTTTTGTGTATTGGGATTCTGTACAATTTGTGGTCAAATTTGTGAAACCAACTTCAGTGCTACCATGTGATTTTACTGTGATGGAAGATGAGCCGAGGGGGTGGGGAGCTGGCTGGGTAGGTTGTAAGAGACTCTTGCAGGCCACATCAGTGGAATTTCTTCCTCTGTGGTAATGGGGATGGTGCCTCCCTCTAGGCTGTTCTGAAAACTAAGTGAGGGGGCTGGAGAGATGGCTTAGCGGTTAAGGCGCCTGCCTGCTAAGCCTAAGAACGCTGGTTCCAATCTCCAGGTCCCACGTTTAGCCAGATGCAAAGTGACGCAAGGGCACAATGCTCTTAGAGCAGGGTGTTTAGCCACAAGGAATATCATTGATAGACATTATCTGAGGTTCCTCCAATGTGCAGTGTAACTGGATCATGAAGATTATATACTCCCTAAAGTATTTTGGCGACGCATCTGGATTTCGTTCACAGCAGCTGAGAGACTGCTGGCGCGCCCATCTCTGTCTCCCTCTTCCTCTCTGTCTCTCTCTCTGTCTCTCTCTCCAAAAATAAATAAAAAATAATAATAAAAAAAATTAAAAAAAAAAACTAAGTGGGGCAATGCTGGGAAGGGAAGGTACTCAGGCCAGACTTGACACAATATACACAAAATAGTAAATACTGATTTTTTGTTGTACTTTTTTTTTTTTTTTTTTTTGGTTTTCCAAGGTAGGGTCTTGCTCTGGCCCACACTAACCTGGAATTAGTCTCAGGCTGGCTTCAAACTCACAGCAGTCCTCCTACTTTAAAGATTTTTTATTTTTATTTATTTATTCATTCATTAGAGACAGAGAGAGGGAAAGAGAGAGAAAGAATGGGCACGCCAGGGCCTCTAGCCTCTGCAAACGAACTCCAGATGCGTGTGCCCCCTTGTGCATCTGGCTTACGTGGGAAATGAAGAATCGAACAGGGATCCTTAGGCTTTGCAGGCAAATGCCTTAACCGCTAAGCCATCTCTCCAGCCCAATCCTCCTATGTTAGCCTCCTGAATGCTGGGATTAAAGGCATGCACCACCACACCCAACTTTCTTTCTTTTTAAATGCATTTATTTATTTATAATGAAGAGAGAGAGAGAGAGAGACAGAGAGAGAGAGAGAGAACATGCCGGGGCCTCTACTGCTGCAAACCAACTCCAGACCCATGCACCACTTTGTGCATCTGGCTTCACATAGGTACTGGGGAATTGAACCCAGGCTTTCCAAATAAGTGCCTTTAACAGCTGAGCCTTCTCCTTAGCCCTAGCCCCCTTTTCTACTTTTCTTCTTAGAGTTTTCATTTTATTCTGTAAGCAGGACTGGTACTGAAAACATTTAGCCACCTGGTCAAAATAGATGTGGGTCATACACAAGCAGCCTGTCCTGCCTGGCAGCTAGCAAAGGAGCATGTTGGAGTGCCATATGAGTTAGAGAAAGGACACTGCGCCAGACCTCAACCAAACAAAAGAGGAGGAGGAAGAAGAAGACAGGAGGAGGGCTATAAAGAATTGGAGAAGGAGCTGGGTGTGGTGGTGCCTGTCTTAATCCCAGCACTTGGGAGGCAGAGGTAGGAGAAGAGATGGTTTAGCTGTTAAGGTGCTTGCCTGTGAAGCCTAAGGACCTGTTATGTCTGACAGGTCCCATTATGGAGTCACCAAGGACAGTAGGATGGCGACAGAGACATAAGGAAGTGGATTATCCACATTCCTCAAGAAACTGCCCAGCCATTATCCCCTCCTTGCCTGCAATGCCCCCAGGTCATGGTTTCCTGCCCCCTTATTTTGTAAATCACCAGGTCTCTGTTCTGGTGTCACACCCTGCCTATCTTAGATCTCCCCTCAGCTCTTCCTTCCTCACCTTCCCCCAACTAAAAGTCCTATAAAACCCACTACCTGAGGAACGCAGGTGGCCTGTGCTCTGCTCTTGTAAGCCAGCCCTGGCAGCCCGTTCTTTTCCTGAATAAAGCTTTCATCCTTGCCTCAGAGTGGTTTGCATGGTCACGGTCACTCTCGAACCTTATAGGACCCATGTTGGATCACTCTCCAGATCCCATGTAAGTCAGATGCACAAAGGTGAGGCAAACGCAAGGTCACACATGCCCACTAGGTGGTGCAAACATCTGGAGTTCATTGCAGTGGCTGAAGCTCTGGTGCGCCAATTCTCTCTCTGTCTCTCTGGGGGGTGGGGGGGGGGAAGAACTGGAGAGATGGCTTAGCAGTTAAGGCACTTGCCTGCAAACCAAAGGACCCAGGTTCAATTCCCCAGTACCCACACAAGCCAGATGCACAAGGTGGCACATGCATCTGCAGTTTGTTTGAAGCAGCTAGAGACCCTGGCACACCCTTTCTGTCTCTCAAATAAATAAATAAGAGCTAGGTGCAGTGGCACATGCCTTTAATCCTAGCACTCGGGAGGCAAAGGTAGGAAGATCACCATTAGTTTGAGACCACCCTGGGACTACATAGTAAATTCCAGGCCAGCCTGGGCTAGAGTGAAACCCTTCCTTGAAAAACTAAAAAATCTAAATAAATAAATAAGTAAATAAGTAAATAAATAAATAAATAAAAATTAAAAATATTTTTTAAAAAAGAACCATGTTGGGAAGAGGGGGTGGATAGAATGGAAGAGCCAAAGGAAGGGTATGACTTCTTACAGATAGAAATTGGCCTCGATATCCATGACCTTGCAGTGCCTAGCAATACCTTCGCAAGACCCTCAAAAATAGAAGAAAAAGATGATGACATCAAATTAAAAGAGAGACTAATGGAGAGAGGGAGGGGATATGATGGAGATTGGAGTTCTAAAGTGGAATGGGGGAGGGGAGAAGAAATATCATGTGTTTTTTGTATGTAAGTATAGAAGTTGTCAATAAAAAAATAATAATTAAAAAAAAAAAAAAACCATGTTGGGACTAGAGTTAAGGCACTTGCCTGCAAAGCCTGATGACCCGGGTTCAATTCCCCAGTACTCACATAAAGCCAGATGCACAAAATGGCATATGCATCTAGAGTTTGTTTACAGTTGGCTGAAGGTCCTAGCAGGCCTATTCTCTCTCTCA
Organism: Orientallactaga sibirica; assembly: GCA_036365145.1. Lineage (NCBI taxonomy): Eukaryota > Metazoa > Chordata > Mammalia > Rodentia > Dipodidae > Orientallactaga > Orientallactaga sibirica. The sequence goes on from JAEOAD010000025.1 coordinate 13,894,246, forward strand.
TTTTCTCCGCTTACAAAAAAAAAAAAAAAAGAACCATGTCAGAGTGCCAAATGAGTTAGAAAAAGGACACTGAGTGGGTGGGGCGTGGTGGTGCTCGCCTTTAATCGCAGCACTTGGGAGGCAGAGGTAGGAGGATCACTGTGAGTACAAGGCCAGCCTGAGACTACATAGTGAATTCCAGGTCAGCCTGGGCTAGAGCAAGGCCCTACCTCACAAAACAAAGAAGAGAAAAAAGGAAAAAAAAATGCACCCAGTTAGGCCAAAAACAAAAGAGGAAAAGGAAGCAGAAGAGAGGAGGAGGGCTGCAGAGGAGTGGGAGAGAACTTGTTAGAAAACTAAAAGAATTCCCCAAAGACCCTAACCTAGAATCTGGTGCTTGGTGCCAGTCAGACTGGAACTCACCTGGTGGAGTGACTTCTTGGGGAGTCAGGGGCTTCAACCTGAGGGAAAAAAAATCCAACCACCTTGGAAGTGGTGCGTCCCTGACAGCCTCTCGGCTGCTCTACACGTACAGTCTGGAGCAACCCACAGTCTGTCTACCCCAAGAAGCCAAGTTCATTGGTATGGGTGGATATGTGGTGTGGTGGGCCTCTTGCTATTTGTGAGAGACCTAAACTGAGGGAAAGGAACTAACAAGCCATGTTTGCTTGGGATGTCTTTTGCCCCTCACCCATCATCCCATGCATTTTATTATTATGGAAACTGAGGCCACGAATTCCTCAACAGGCAGCAAGAAGCTTCTAGCTTACATCCGTGTTGCTGTGAAGTCTCTGCGCTTTTTTCTCTGAGCCCTTGTCCTCTGTATAGGCTTGAAAGACACCACTTTTCCACTCACCCACCCAGCCCATGTCCAAGAAGACAACTTGAAAGGTATGTTTTTATTTTACCAAAAAATCCTCATGACATGCAATACCGACCCCCTAACAAACTATAAATGCTTGGAGTACAGAATAAAAAGGAAATCCAGCCTGTCCTGAGGGGACACAAATTTGGAAAAATCCATTACAAAGTCTCTGTTGTATAAATATAGTCAGTCTTATCTTTAATGTAGATCCACACCAAGAAAAAGAAAAGATAAGAAAAGAAAAACATTTTGTTGGCATACAAAATTCCCTGGTCCTTGGATGTATCACCATCTTCATTGGTATCCCAGCCAGATAAATACAAGTGACAGCTACAAGATGAAAGTTACTTATCTAGGACTCTTGATAGCTAAATGTTTTAAGCGATCTCCTGAGCTCACTCTTGCCCCCAATAGCTTGTGCAAACCACTGCAGCCCTGGTTCAAAGGCTAAAGCCTTTCTCCCATGGCTCACCTAATGTGTCTATTCAAACATGTATGTACAGGGCTAGGATATGGCTCAGTGGTAGAGCACTGGCCTAGCATGTGAGAGACCCCAGGTTTCAGCTCCAGCACTGAAGAATAAAATGGATGTAAAACCCTGTGAGTATACTAAAAGCCATGGAGTGATATGCTTTAAATGGCTGAACAATAGGGTATGTTAATTCAATCTCAACAAAGCTATTAAAAATGTCTTAAGTGTCAGCAGATGTTTACAGGTCTTCATAGCTAAGCCTGCACACTTTTCTGGGTTCTAATTAAAAAAAGCACAGCCTTTCTTTTCTTGGGATACTGGCAGAAATCCTAAGTATGTGTGCTCTGACACTCTGGGCTTCCTCACTGTTTCCTCAAAAAAAAAAAAAAATTCTCCTTTGGTTTACTTAAAAACAAAAAATTAAGTGTCTAAGTGGCTAAAGAAGGGAAAGGCAACCACCTTCCCTCAGAAGTCAACCCAGTCAAGAGCGATAAAAAGGAGATATTTAAAACAGCATACTAAATCCATGGAATTTGAGGTTGTTCTGGCACACTTGATTTCAAGATGTCAGAATAAAAAAGTCAAAGGGGACGAACTTTTTCCTACTTCTTCCAGAATGGTCTGAGGACTTTCTATGGCCTTCATGGGGGAAGTTATTCAGCACAAGGCAGAAGCCCCACAGGCTGCAGGAGACTGCGTCCTGGGGCTAAGTGCAGTATCTACATGGGGACGTCCTAGCATGACCACAAGTTCTGAGGGCTCAGCCCCCACAAAATGAGAGAACATGGATCCCCAGATAAAAGCTTCTAGATTTACTGAGCCACCCTTGATACCTTTGGTGGCCATATGTCAAAGCCCAGCTCTACTTCACACTGACTCCTACCAGACTATTGTCAGGGCAACGGTGACCAATCAGACAAGCAAGACACTGTGTGGCAGATCGATGACTTGGAAATTCCATACCCGACCATCTGGTCACCACATGGTCACCACCGAAAGGGCTTGGGCAGAGACCATGGACAACTGGGACTTGATCACGAGATTGTCACTCTAGCCAGAAATGACAGGGAGAATCACTACTGTAAGATGGAAAAGGTTAATTGAAAGTCTTGCTCTGGTTTTTTTACCATTCTAGGTTCTTCACATTTCTCAGTTATGGTTGGAGCAAGATGGGAAAGGGGTGGAGAGGGTCCCCACTCGACTCACCTTTCAAAGGGGATGCTGCCAGAAATCAGAACCAGAAGTCGGTTAGATTTTTGTGCATAGAGGAAATGGGACTTGGAGGTGAGCAGCGCTTTGATTTGGCGCAGACCTTGTTTCACACAACCTTGTGACACACACATCCCTAGGCTTCCCCTTTGAGGCCTGAGCTGGGTCTACTGCTGGGCTATGGACCTGGCATTCAGCTCCTTTCTGGAGCATCTAGAAGCTGTTGACTCTGTGGCAGAGCAGACGGGTCAGAAGTAGACATCATGGTCACTCTGGTCCTTGCCATGGTGGGTTTGGGGCCTTTTGTACTGCTGCCCATTAAAACCTGGGCCTCCTGTGTTCTTTCAAAATAAGATCCCCCATCCTGTGATGTGGCCCAAACCTCTAGAACCGCAGCACTCGAGGATGGAACTTTTCCTCATAAGTAGGGTTTGCTATCTCCCCAAAAGGGACAAGACTAGACCATCTGGGACTTACCTGGTTTTCTTTAGTATCATAGGGGGATAATGGGAAATTAAAATATAAAACACGGGGAAAGACACACGGGGCTTTGGGCATGTTCTTGATAAGAATCTTCCTTTGGCTTCAATGAGAATATTTATCACTAGAAAAGGAAATGAGGTACCAAGTAAAAAAAAAAAAGCAGACCCCCTTCCTTCTTGCCTTTCTTTGTGCTTATCTCGCTCACCTTGCCTCAGCCCATGCACTGACCTCCACCTGAGCTCATTGCCCAGGACGAATGAATCCAGGCTGCCATGGAGATGGTCCATTAGGACCCCACCCCCCCTCACCTGGCCTCTTTCTCAAAGAGACTGTGAGTTGAGGCATCTGATGAGGAAAGTGCCCAGCATCAGTTCCTGCCCTCAGCTAAGGGGGACAGACATGAATTCTAGACTTAAAAAAGAGAGAATTTTTTTTTTCATTCCAGAGCTATATGAATTATGGGCAAATGAGGCTCTGGCCTTGATGGCTGGTCCACTGTAGGAAACGAGATACAAGCAAGGGAATACTCTATAAACAAAATGTGGGTATATTTGGCAGGTTTGAGGCAAGCAGAAAAGAGTTTAGGTACTCTGTAAAAAACAAACATCTGAAATCCAAACTTCGGATAAGGCCACAATGAAGAGCTTTCCAGCAGTGGGTATTGCAAGACGCTGGCATCCAAATCACCACAGGCTTCAGAGGTGACGTGCCTAGGTGAGCAGGCAGGCGAGGCAGGGTGGTGCCCCTCACAGGTCCATGTCTGGGCCGCCTGAAGATGTCTTCAGCGGCACCGAGTCAAAGCCATCAGGAGTCCTCTGAAAGAGAGATGGTGACAGGAGCTGGCTGCTGCACAGGGGCAAATTTGGGGGGACAAAGAAGAGAAATGGAGAATAGGTGACAGAAGGAACCCTTCTGGAATTACTGTTTTCAGTGGCTTTGTGGAAACTGAGGAAGGAGATGTTCTCTATTCTTGCTCCCCTCAGGCTCAGTTAGAGAATTAGAAAAAAAAAAATCTATACGCTGCCAAAAGCTTTACACCTTGCTGAGTTCTAGACAGACTTAAGGGGCCCCCAGGTTAACTGCTCTCACATTAGTTGGGGGGGGAACCATCAAGGCCCAAGGAGCCACCCAGCAGGTAAGCACAAAGATTAAGTCATCAAAACACCTACTGCCATTTCTTCACTACTCTGCCCATCTTCCCCCCATCTTACCACCCTCCCCACTCATACCTGTTTGCCTGACTGGCTAGGGCAGTAGAGTCACGTGTGCCTAAAGGCAGAATGGGGCGGTGGCAGCCTGGGAGGAGTTGCCTGGAGGCCCTCTGCTGGCCCCAAGCCCAAGGACATTTATGAGCTTCACACTCACCCACACACAGACAACCCTCCCAGCTCAGAATTGCTCAGCCAGAGCAGGTTAGACTTAGCTATGACAGCCTCCCAGACACCTGGGGGACAGCACCCTCCACTGGTCAAAGGAGAGCCTCACTTCTATCTGAAGTTCATCTAGAGATGGCCTCATCCCTCCTCCAAAAGAAAAACAAAAACAAACAAAATAAAAAAGAGGGTGGGTGGTGATTCTTACAGCATGATCCATTCAGTACTCCTGGAAGTTAAAAAGCCCTAACAGTCCACCCATTGTAGAGCATGGTGGGAGAGAAGGAGTGTGGTCAAAAGCAGCCTTGTTCTCAGGGGAAAGAGTATTGGTACAAAATACAGAACAGCAGGGTTGGAGAGATGGCTTAGCGGTTAAGGTGCTTGCTTGTGAAGCCTAAGGATCCAGGTTCGATTCCTCAATACCCACGTAAGCCAGATGCATAAGGTGGCACATGCATTCAGAGTTCATTTGCAGAGGCTGGAGGCTCTGGCATATTCATCTCTCTCTCTGCTCTCTCTCTTTAATAAATAATGCAAATAAGTAAAGAACAGAGCCGGGGTGCAGAGTATGGGCTAGCACCCAGTGTACTAGTAGAACTGGTGTCCTCTGCAGCCCACCAGGCTGATCTTGGTACACTAGTCCCCCTACCTTGGAGGTAAATGATTTGATTTTCCCAAAGAGTGACTTCTTGCTGGTAAAGATGAGGTCATCTTCCACATCCTCGCCTTCCATGATGGCACAACTGTCGGCTGCTGGCAGGTCACAGTCCTTGAGGGTAGCGTTCATCACCAGTTTGGAGTACTTATATTCTAATCTGTGAAACAGGGTTGGAGAGACAAGATACCAGTGTGGTAGTTTGAATCAGATGTTTCCCATAAACTTGTGTGTTTTGAATGCTTTGTCCCCAGCGGGTTCCAATTTGAGAGATAGAGCCTTACTGGAGGAATTATGCTTAGGGGTAGAACAGCCAGCTTCCCCCTAGCCAGAGCTGTTCACTCTTGCTGCTTTCTGCTGACTGCTGTGGTAAGAAGCGATGTCCAGCCTCTGCTCTACCATCCTCTCTTGCCATGCTGAAATTGTCCCTTGAGACTATAAGCCAAAATAAAATAAACTCTTCCCTCCCATCAGCTGCTTTTGTTCTGGTGTTTTGTCCTAGCAACTCGAAGGTAACTATAGCAATCACCATATGAGAGTAAAGGGGCAGGTAAGAAGCTGGTCTACAAGCAGGTACTCCCTTGTCATAGGTAAGAAAGCAGAAGCCTAGCCAAGTGGGGCAAGGGCTGGGTGAGTATAGAAGGAATCTTGGATCCCAGTTTAGGGATCTTTTTTTAAAGGCTGGCCATTTTTGAGATCTGAAAAGTTAATAGATATATTGTAATCATAAGGTTATTATTTGTATTCTTGTATTTGTTTTGTTTGTGATAGGATCTCATATAGCCCAGGCTGGCCTCAACCTCACTTTGTATCCAAGGATGACTTGAAATCCTACTGGCTTCATTTCCTACATGCTGGAATTACAGGCATGTACCACCAATCTGGCTTCTGTTTTGTTGTTTTTCAAGGTAGGGTCACATCCTAACTCAGGCAGACCTGGAACCCACTCTGTAATTCTAAGCAGGCCTTGAGTTCCCAATGAGCATCCTATCTCTTGCCTTCCAAGTGGGATTAAAGTCGTGCACCACCATGCCTGGTTTACATCTGACTTTTTTTGTTTGTTTTTTGTTTTTTTCTGAGGTAGAGTTTAGTTCTAGCCCAGGCTGACCTGGAATTCACTATGTAGTCTCAGAGTGGTCTCTAACTCACAACGATCCTCCTACCTCTGCCTCCCAAGTGCTGGGATTAAAAGCATGCACCATACCTGGATCACATCTGGCTTTTGTATTGTAAATAACACCAACAAATTAAGAATAGTCCCCTTTTTGTGTGCTAGCCTTTGAACTAGGGTCTCCACAATCCAGCCCAAGTAGCCATTTCAATAGGGTCACATGATACCAGCCCTGTTCAGAAGTGAGGGAGAGGGCCATCAAGGTATGTGCTGGGCAAGTGGCTTGATGAGTTTCTGGCTAGTCCCAGGGTCAGCAGCCGACTCCAGGGCTGATCTCCATGAACACATTCTCAGACGCTCTCCCTGCCACCCCCACCCCCATTCCAACATGCCATCATGTACTTTTGATTCTTCTTCCAGAAGTAGCAGGTCAAGACGGTGAGTAGGATGGCTGTACAGGTGCCTGCAGAGATGCCCACTTTCAGCCAGAAATCTATGGTCTTGCAGATGGTGACTGTCGGCTCAGGCAGGGTGACGCCGTCCGAGCATATCTTTGGTTCTCGCCACATGTAAGTTGTCTTCTGTTGGGGAGAGAAACCAGGACCTCAGATGTCACATTCCTTTTTTCCCTGGGCACATCCCCCCAGCAGAGGGCAGCCTACCTGGATGCCAGCCACGCAGCTGCTGACGAAAGTGTGGTAGTCAGACTCTGAGCAGAGCGGACAGGCGGCCTGGCTCTCCCACAGGAAGTGGAAGTTGCAGCCATCGCAGGTCCCGTCCAAGCACATGCTAGCAGAGCAGAGCAGAAAGGAGCGTGAGCTCGCGGGCTGCAGGAGGGGAAGGTCTGGTGGAGGCCTGCTTCACTTTTTCCCTGCCCAAACTCCTCCACCAGGATCCTGGCAACTGTTCCTTAACGCAGATGTTTGTTCTTGTTTTACCCCTCACCCCTTTCCGCCTTTCCTTTCTTTTCTGTTTTTATTTCTCAAGGCAGGGTCTTACTCCTGCCCAGGCTGACCTGGAACTTACTCTGTAGCCCCAGGCTGGCCTCAAGCTCACAGGGATCCTCCTATCTCAGACTCTCAAATGCTGAGATTAAAGGCACGGCTACCACACCTGCCTTTTTATTTAAATTTTTAAATTATTTTTTATTTATTTTTGGAGAGAGAGAGACAGAGAGAGGAGAGGGAGACAGAGATGGGCGCGCCAGCAGTCTCAGCTGCTGTGAACGAAATCCAGATGTGTGCGCCTCCTTTTGGTCAAGTGCGGCATTGCGCCCTTGCCTCACTTTGCATCTGGCTAAACGTGGGACCTGGAGATTGGAACCGCTGGACATTGGAACCAGCGTTCTTAGGCTTAGCAGGCAGGCGCCTTAACCGCTAAGCCATCTCTCCAGCCCCACACCTGCCTTTTTATTTTTTATTTTTGGTTTTTCGAAGTAGGGTCTCACTTTAGCTCAGGCTGACCTGGAATTCACTATGTAGTCTCAGGGTGGCCTTGAACTCACGGCGATCCTACCACCGCCACCTCCCGAGTGAGGGGTTAAAGGCATGTGCCACCATGCCCAGCTTATTTTATTTTTTAAAAAAATTTATTTATTAGCTGGGCGTACTGGCACATGACTTTAATCCCAGCATGCGGGAGGCAGAGGTAGGAGGATCGCCATGAGTTGGAGGCCATCCTGAGGCTACATAGTGAATTCCAGGTCAGCCTGGGCTAGAGTGAGATCCTGCCTCGAAAAACAAAACAAAAAATTATTTATTTATCTATTTGAGAGAGAGAGAATGAGAGTGCAGGGGAGAGAATGGGCACACTAGGGTCTCTAGCCACCGCAAATGAACTCTAGATTCATGTGCTGCCTTGTGCATCTGACTTACTTGGGTACTAGGGAATCAAACCTAGGTCCTTGGGCTTTGCAGGCAACTTCCTTAACTGCTAAGCCATCTCTCCAGCCCTATGCCTCATTCTTACCATTTGAAGACTAAGGATTTGGAACCATGAATGGACCTAAAATGATTTTTTTTTTTTTTTTTGGTTTTTGGAGGTAGGGTCTCACTCTGGTCCAGGCTGACCTGGAATTAGCTATGTAGTCTCAGGGTGGCCTCAAACTCATGGCAATCCTCCTACCTCTGCCTCCCGAGTGCTGGGATTAAAGGCATGCGCCACCACGCCCGGCTCCTAAAATGATTTTTAATCTTTTATTCTTTCTCAGTAATCTTTGACTCTAGGATGGAATGAATCCAAGGAAGAGAGACTGTGGCTGGCATCACCTCCCTTTGTGGGGATTACCTGGGTAGCAACAGACTTCCAGGGGAAGTTTTCAGTGGATGACATCTGAGGCGGATGGTGGTGGATCTTCCAGAACTGCAGGACTGAGTCACATCATTGGATCTGCAGTGAAAGGCAGCCCCCAAGGGGAAGAAGTCAGTGCACCATGTTATTGGAGAGTCATTACATGAATCAACATGGGGTGATTTTCTTAGTGGACAAGTCAGGACTCAGGGTCTAGCCTGACACCAGGAATACACAGACTTTGGTCTTTAAAAAATTTTTATTTAGACAGAGAGAGAAGGAGAAAGAGAGAAGGAGAGAGAGAAAGAACAGGGATGCCAGGGCCTCTATCCACTGCAAATGAACTCCAGAGGCTTGTGCCACCTTGTGCATCTGGCTTATGTGGGACCTGGAAAATCAAACCTGGGTTCTTAGGCTTCGCAGGTAAGTGCCTTAACTGCTGAGCCATCTCTCCAGCCCAGACTTTGGTCTTTATATGGAGAGAGAGGGGACCAGACAGATTGAGTCAAGGGGCAATACACTAACATAGGGACGACAAGGCTGACAACACAAGGCCTCTCTGAGGTAGAAGTACAGTGAGCTGCAGGTCCTCCAGTATTTTCCTCTGCCTCCAGGGATGAAATGTCCCAGTAATGTCCAAAATGCTGAGGTCAGGGTACAACCAGCTTTCACTCTCATGACTGGGCAGATCTGCTAAACTTCAGGCGTGTTCTGGCTTGGTAAGTAGGAGGTGGCTAAAGAGGGATGGGTGCCACCACATTTCTGGGAAAGTCCTAGGTGTCACCTCATTAGCCTAGGCCCTCATATTCACCTAAAAAAGAAGATGATGTCAGGTATTCCTGCGTTCTCTGGGTGGAAAAGTTCAACTGGGGAGGTGATTCCATCCAGCGTCGTGTCTGTGGACACCCCTGGCAAATTCAAGATCATGTTAGCTCTTACTCACAGCATTAGCTTTAATGCTTTCAAGACCTGTCAACTCCCAACCCTACTGCATCTCATCATATCCCCGAGTCATTCATGTAAAAGTGAATCAAAAGTTGATCAGAAGCACTAGTGGCATTTGGCACACAGGCTGGCATAGAAAACAGAGGCCAGGAGGCAGGGCCCCTCACATGGGATCACATCTCTCTCTCTCTCTGTCTCTACTGCAGACAAACTCCAGAGGCATGTGCCACTTTGTGTCCAGCTTTACATGGGCGCTGGGGAAGCAAAGCCAGGCTGGCAGGCTTTGCAAACAAGCCCTTTTAACTGCTGAGCTTCCTCCCTAGGCCTCTCTCTCACAAACAAGCCTGGAGCATCTGGGTAACTCACCAACAAGCCGATCGGCAAGGCTGACAGGCTGTGAGGAGACCCCGGCCTTGTAGCCTGTCACCTCTGAGGGGATGATGACCACCTGGCAGATGTAGGCTGTGATGGACTTGGAGAAACCAGCCTCGCCTTCAGGGATCCGGATGTCAGTGACATTGTCAGTACATACGGACAGTTTCTTTCCCTGGTGGGGGAAGGTGTGGGAAGAAAGTGGAGGGAAAAAGCAAATAAAGGGAACAGGGAAGGTGTATTTTTTTTTTTTTTCACTTCTAAAGATTTAGCCTTCTAAGTGGCATGTTGCTGTAGAATGATTTTGAAAAGACAGACTAAAAAAAAAATGCTAAAAATAAGGCCCATGTCCCAGTTTTTGCCCAGCATCTTCTTTCTTTGGAGTCACTTTATGACAACTGATTTGGAGTTCTAACCACCCAGTCTACCAACTAAGGGTCCTTCCTAATCCAAATGCATTTTCTAGACAGAAATGAGCTATGCAACTGAACCCAGAAGCCACTGACATTTATTTGAACATCTGGCATAGTTAATGGTTTCCTCTCTGTTTCTCCTGAAATTGTAATTCTCCTGTTTGTCTCAGAAGCACTGTCTAAATGCTAGACAGAAACTGCCAGGAATTCAAACAGACCCTATAGCCAGCCCCTTTCTTGAGGCAGGGCATCTAAGAGCAATTAGAATCCCTCTCCCTTTTATTTGTCCAGTATTGGCTATGTAGCCCAGACTGGCCTGGAATTAATAATCTGTATGTCTCAGTTTTCCAGATAGGGGGATACAGACGTACACTACCACCCCTGCCTACTAAAACACTTGAATGCTTAAGACATAAATGTGGGCTGGAGAGATGGATTAGCAGTTGAGATGCTTGCCTGTGAAGACTAAGGAGCCAGGTTCGATTTTCCAGGTCCCACATAAGCCAGATGCACATGGTAGTACATGTGTCATAGTTCGTTTGCAGTGGCTAGAGGCCCTGGTGCACCTATTCTCTCTCTCTCCGCCTCTCTATCTCTCAAAACAAAATAAAAAAATGAAAACAACATAAATATATGTCTTAAGGCTTCTTGCACAGGCTTGGTCACACCTTCCCCACCATAATGGGCACTTCCCCTTGAAACTGTAAGCTGAAGATCAAACCTTTCCTTCCTTAAGCTGCTCTGGCTGGGTGTTTTGTCCCAGCAACTAGAAAGTAACTGACACAGGGAATAAGTATATGTCTTCAGTATATGTCTTAATTGATGAACTTTTTTGGACTCTGGAGAATGGGCCCAGTGCCTTGTGCATGCTAAGTGAGTATTCTCCTAATGAGTTGCCCTTCCCAACTTCTCCATTAAACAAACAAACATGTATTAAAAGAAGGAAGTTTCTTTTTCTTCCAGTGGCAAATGCATTGATTACTGAAAGGTACCTCTCCCCGTCCCCTCGGATTTTTCAATGTAGGGCTTTGCTCTAGCCCAGCCTGACCTGGAATTCACTATACACTCTTAGGGTGGCCTCGAACTCACAGTGATCCTCCTACTTCTACTTCCCAAGAGCTGGGATTAAAGGCATGTGACACCATGCCTAACTTAAAAATATTTTATTTTATTTTTATTTATTACAGAGAGAGAGACAGAGAGAGGCAGAGAGAAGGAATGGGCATGCCAGGGCCTCCAGCTACCTCAAATGAACTCTAGACACATGCGCCACCATATGCATCTGGCTTTATGTGGGTACTGGGGAATCAAACCTGGGTTTTTAGGCTTTGCAGGCCAGTGCCTTAACTGCTAAGTCATCTCTCCAGCACTGAAAGCTACTCTTTAAGGCTTCCTTCCTGCCATTTTATTATTTTATTTGGCTGTATGAAGTAGAGTCCCCTGGATTTTTATTTTATTTTAAAAATATTTTATTTATATATAACTTATTTGAGAGAGAGAGAAAGAGACAGAGATAGAGAGGGAGAGGCAGATAGAGAGAAAATGGCATGCCAGGGCCTCCAGCCTTCGCAAACTCCAGATGCATGTATCACGTTGTGCACCTGGCTTTTATGGGTCCTGAGGAATTGAACCAGGGTCCTTATATTTTGTAGGCAAGTGCCTTAAATGATGAGCCATCTCTCTAGCCCTTTATTATTTTTTAATGGACATCTTTAATTTTTTGTTTATTTTTATTTACTTGAGAGTGACAGAAAGAGAAAAAGGCAGATAGATAGAGAGCGAATGGGTGTGCCAGGGCCTCCAGCCACGGCAAATGAACTCCAGATGCATGTGCCACCTTGTGCATCTGGGTTACGTGGGTCCTGGGGAATTGAGCCTGGGACTGGGGTCCTTAGATTTCACAGGCCCTAAATGGACATCTTTAAAATATCCATGTTGCCCAGGCTGATCTTAAATTCCTGGGATCAAATGATCCTCCTGCCCCAATAGATGGTACTACAGGTGTTTATCACCATGCCTGGCTCTGCATTTTCTTGTAGAAAGAGGATAAATGTCCCCTCTCTGAAATCCTTGAGGCTGGTAGTATTTCAGTTTTCAAAGTTTTTTAGATTTTTTATAATATTTTCATAGCCTTTCCTGGTTGAACATCCCTCACCTAAAATTCCAATATCCAAAATCTGAAACTTTGGAGTTCTCCTAGGTCAAGTGAATGAAGGTCTTATTTTAAATATTTTTTAAAATATTTATTTATTTATTCATATTCATTTGCAAGCAGGGTGGGAAGGAGAGAGAGACAGAGAGAATGGGCACTCCAGGGCCTTCAGCTGCTGCAAACAAACTCCAGTGGGTACTGGGGAATCAAACCCAAACTGTTAGGCTTTGCAGGCAAACAGCTTAACTGCTGAGCCATCTCTCCAGCCCCTTTAAACATTTTTGTTTTCCTAAATGTGTACCATCTATTTAATCTGAGGGGGAAAGTCCTTCAGGGACAATTATAATCATTTAATCCCTTTCAACCTGCTCATTCCCTTGCTGCTCAGAGCTACTCTCTTTTCTCCTGAGTCCCCCTCTGGCCTCCAGTCCACTGCCTTTCCCTTTTCAGTTTTCACAGTCAGTTTGCACATCTTACCTGGTTTCCACAGAGACTCACGGTAAAGTGATGGAAGTACTTCAGCCCTTTCGAAGTGAAGCTTGGCACTCCAGTCAGAGTGAAAGTGTTTGCCAAAGCTGAGAAGTTGTAGTGGAAAGTCCTGGTGGGAGTTTTTCGTGAGAAGGTGCAGTCGTTGTAGCAGAGAGAGTGAATCTGAAAGGGAGGTCAAGGATGCTGGCTGCGGTGTCGCAAAGGGCTGCAGTGCAGTATAGCAGACCTTCCCCCAGCCTGGTCCAGCCCAAATGAGGCAAAAGAGGAAGAAGTGGGTATGGTGGAGCACACCTTTAATCCCGGCACTTGGGAGGCAGAGGTAGAAGGATCACCGTGAGTTTGAGAACAGCCTGAGACTACATAGTGAATTCCAGGCCAGCCTGAGACTAGAAAGCGAGACCCTACTTTGGGAAAAAAAAAAAAAAAAAGGAGGAGAAGAAGAAAGGACTTGCAATGGATGTTAAAAGAAGTGAAACGGGCACTGGTGGAATTTATGTCTATCTTACCATTTGACATAAGATGTTCAAGCCAAAGGAACGATTTTTATACAATGGCCTGTCTTAGTCATCATGAACGATTTTGGGGGGAGGAGAGCTGACTTAGTTGGTAAAGTGTGCAAAGGACCTGAGTTCAGTTCCCCAACATCTATGTGAAAGCTGGGCGTGGTGGCACATGCCTGTAAACCCAGTGCTGAGAAGGATTCTCAGGATCTGCTGGGTAGCTAGTCTGACCAATTTGGTGAGCTCCAAGTCTCAAAAATAAGGAGGGGCTGGAGAGATGGCTTAGCGGTCAAGGCGCCTGTGTCCTAAGCCTAAGAACGCTGGTTCCAATCTCCAGGTCCCACGTTTAGCCAGATGCAGTGACGCAAGGGCGCAATGCCGCACTTCACCACAAGGGGGTGCACGCATCTGGATTTCGTTTGCAGCAGCTGAGAGGCTGCTGGCATGCCCATCTCTATCTGTCTTCCTCTCCCTCTCTCTCTGTCTCTCTCAAAAAAAAAAAAAAAAAGAAAAGAAAAGAAAAAGAAGGAGGAGGAATTGAGAAAGACACCTGACATTGACCTCTGGCCTCGCACACATGAATGTACCCACATTTATATGAGCACACATACACACATGTATGCACACACACACAAAACAAAAATAAGTAAAGATTCTGGTTGTGGTGGTACATACCTTTAATTCCAGAACTTAGGAGGCAGAGATAGGAGAATCACTATGAGTTCAAGGCCACCCTGAGACTATATAGTGAATTCCAGGTCAGCCTGGGCTAGAGCAAAACCCTACCTCAAAAAACAACAAAACAAACAAAACCAAAAAACAAAACAACAAAAAAAGGAAAAAAAAGAAATGAAGAAATAGAGAAAGACTGATTCTGTCAAAACCACCAGGGTGCAGAGGCTGCCACACCTTATGCACAAAGTACTTTTGCACGAGGATATCTGCCTGGCAACTGCCTGTCCACCTTCAAGTACACCACTCTCACTATTAGTCATAGTGGCCAAGGATCCCTGTTTCAAAGTATTGAAAATCCTTCTCACCTTTGTCTTTCAAAACTTCCCCTTTGGGCTGGAAAGATGGCTTAGCGGTTAAGGCGCCTGCCTGCTAAGCCTAAGAACCCGATTCCAATCTCCAGGTCCCATGTTTAGCCAGATGCAAAGTGATGCAAGGGCGCAATGCCGCACTTGCCCACAAGGGGGCGCACGCATCTGGATTTCGTTCACAGTAGCTGAGACTGCTGGTGCGCCCATCTCTATCTGTCTCCCTCTCCTCTGTCTGTCTCTCTCTGTATCTCTCTCCAAAAATAAAATAAAATAAAAATATTTAAAAAAAAAAACTTCCCCTTGACTCAAGCACTTTGAATATGTCTATAATTCACTACAATACACGTATTCCTGCATAGCTCTGTGGTTCTCAAATATCAGTATTCTTTGGAAATTTTCTGTCTGATTCTTCTGATACTTTTTTTTTAATTATTTTTTTTTATTTTATTTTTAGAGACACAGAGAGAGATAGACAGAGAGGGAGAGGGAGACAGAAATGGGCGCGCCAACAGTCTCTCAGCTGCTGTGAAAGAAATCCAGATGCGTGCGCCCCCTTGTGGTCAAGTGCGGCATTGCGCCCTTGCCTCACTTTGCATCTGGCTAAACGTGGGACCTGGAGATTGGAACCGCTGGAGATTGGAACCAGTGTTCTTAGGCTTAGCAGGCAGGCACCTTAGCCGCTAAGCCATCTCTCCAGCCCTCTTCTGATACTTTTGTCTTGTCTTGGTCCTGGGGATCAAACCTAGGGCCTTGTGCATATAGGCAACTAATTTCCCATCAAGTGACATCCCCAGCCTGAGCCTCTCTTTCCAGTAGAGGACAATGAGACACTAACTGAAATCAGGGCGGCTAGAGTGACAGGAAGAAATAAACTATTTAAAACATACCAAACCCTTTCGCCTTACTCGGGTTCTCTATGGGAAATGGAACTCTAATAGGTTGATTTTTTTTAAAGTTTTTTTTTTTTTTTTTTTTTTTTTTTTTTTTTTTTTTTTTTGGTTTTGCAAGGTAGGGTTCACTCTAGCTCATGTAGTCTCAGGGTGGCCTTGAACTTATGGTGACCATCCTACTTCTGCCTCCCAAGTGCTGGGATTAAAGGCCAGGGCCACTGCAAATTCAAGATGCATGTGCCACCTTGTACATCTGGCTTATGTGGGACCTGGAGAATCAAACTTGGGTCCGTAGGCTTTGCAGGCAAGTGCTTTAACTGCTAAGCCATCTCCCCAGCCCAAGGAAATGGAACTTTGAAAGGGACTTGTTTCCTGTTCCTTGCTCTTAGCATCCCCATTCAGTAATCACCCTACACGTTGGTATTTCCTTCCACAGCAGCAGGGGAAGAAGGTTATGGGAAATGTTCAGGGTACCTCTTTCATCAGAGGTCTGTAAGAATCATTAATTATACATGTGTTGCAGCTAAATAGAGTGACATTTGCAGAGTACATAATGTCTTGCAGACTTTGATGGATAAGCCTGTTATCCTAGCACTTGGGAGGTGGAAACAGGAAGATCAGGACTTTAAGGTCATCTTCAGCTGTATGGCCAGTTCAAGGTCAACCTGGACCATATGAGAACCTATCTCAAAAAAAAAAAAAATCAGGGCTGGAGGGATTGCTTAGCGGTTAAGGCATTTGCCTACAAAGCCAAAGGACCCAGGTTCGATTCCTCAGAACCCACATTAGCCAGATGCACAAGGGGGCGCATGTGTCTGGAGTTCTTTTGCAGTGGCTAGAGGCCCTGGTGTGCCCATATTCTCTCTCTCTCTCCCTCTCTGTCAAATAAATAAATAAATAAAAATAAAATATTTTTTAAAAGAATTGGGGGCCAGAGATGTTGGGTACAGTACCTGCCCAAAATGCACAAGGCCCTGGGTTTGATTCTTATCACCACAAAACTAGGTATGGTGGTACATGCCTATATTCCCAGACTACATAGTGAGTTTGAGGCCAGCTTGGGCTACATGTGACCCTATCTTAAAAACAAAAACAAACAAAAAAACAAAAAAACAGGGCTGGAGAGATGGCTTAGTGGTTAAGGCGCCTGCCTCCTAAGCCTAAGAACCTTGTTCCAATCTCCAGGTCCCACGTTTAGCCAGATGCAAAGTGAGGCAAGGGCACAATGCCGCACTTGACCACAAGGGGGCGCACGCATCTGGATTTCGTTCACAGCAGCTGAGAGACTGCTGGCACGCACATCTCTATCTGTCTCCCTCTCCCCCTCTGTCTGTCTTTCTCTCTCTCTCTGTGTCTCTCTCCAAAAATAAATAATAAAAAAAACAAAAAAACAGAGCTGGGGAGATTACTCAGTGGTTAAAGGTGCCTGCTTGCAAAGTCTGCAGGCCTGGGTTCAATTCCCCAGTACCCACATAAAGCCATATGCACAATGTGGCATATGCCACAGTTGTTTTGCAGGGTCAAGAGGCCCTGGTGCACACATTTGCCTCTCTCAAATGGAGAAATAATTTTAAAAAACATAAACAAAATCTTATAGATATATGTATACCTATCTGGTTGTAATCAGTAAAATAAAAAAAGATTTACAAATATAAGTGTCCAAGTAATGAATATCTAAGAGCTTTTACTCATATGTACTTTTTGTTTATTTGGTTGGTTTTAGGGTGTTTCTGACTTTAAAAAAATTTCGTTTATTTTTATTTTTTTTTTGTTTTTCGAGATAGGGTGTCTCACTCTAACTCAGGCTGACCTGGAATTCACTATGTAGTCTCAGGGTGGCCTTGAACTCACAGTGATCCTCCTACCTCTGCCTCCCGAGTACTAGGATTAAAGGCATGTGCCACCACACCCAGCTAACTTTTGTTTATTTTTATTTATTTATTTATTTATTTATTTATTTATTTATTTATTTATTTGAGAGCGACAGACAGAGAGAGAAAGAGAAAGGGAGAATGGGCACACCAGGGCTTCCAGCTACTGCAAACGAACTCCACATACATGCACCACCTTGTGCATCTGGCTAACGTGGGTACTGGGGAATTGAACCTCAAACCGGGGTCCTTAGGCTTCACAGGCAAGTGCTTAACTGCTAAGCCACCTCTCCAGTCCCCATTTTTAAAAATATTTATTTATTTATTTAAGGCAGAGAGAGAAAGAGAGAGAGAGAATGGGCACACCAGGACCTCTAGTCACTGCAAATGAACTCCAGACGCATGTGTCACCATATGCATCTGGCTTACATAGATTCTGGGGAATCAAACCTGGGTCCTTAGACTTCTCAGGCAAGTGCCTTCACCACTAATCCATCCCTCCAGCCTTTTTTTTTATTCCCTCAAGGCAGAGTCTTGCTTTAGCCCATGTTGACCTGATCTGGAATCACAAGTAGTCTCAGAGTGGCCTTGAACTCTCAGTGATTCCTCCTACCTCTGCCTTCTGAGTGCTGGGATTAAAGGAATGTTCAATTACGCCTGGCAGGTTTTTTTTTTTTTTTTTTTTTTTTTTTTTTTTTTTTTTTTCTGAAGCAGGGTCTTACTGTAACCCAGGATGACCTGAAACTCACTCTGTAGCTCAGGGTGGATTAAAGGCATGAGCCAGGGTTGGAGAGACGGCTTAGCAGTTAAGCACTTGCCTGTGAAGCCTAAGGACCCCAGTGCGAGGCTCGATTCCCCAGGATCTACATAAGCCAGATGCACAAAGTGGCGGATGCATCTGGAGTTCATTTGCAGTGGCTGGAGGCTCTGGCATGCCCATTCTCTCTATATCTATCTGCCTCTTTCTCTCTCTGTCTGTCACTCTCAAATAAATAAATAAATAAATAAATAAATAAATAAATAAATAAACAAACAAACAAACAAACAAACAAACAAACAAAAAAACAAAGCTAAAGGCATGAGCCGCCATGCCTGGCATTGCTTGTACTTTTTTCTTTTTTCTTTTTCTTTTTTTTCTCTTTTTGTTGAGGTTGGGTCTCGCTCTAGCCCAGGCTGACCTACAATTCACTATGTAGTCTCAGGCTGGCCTCAGACTCAGGGGGATCCTCCTACCTCTGCCTCCCAAGTGCTGGAGTTAAAGGTGTGTGCCACCACACCTGGCTTGAGGCAGAATTTGAGTTCTAAATACCACTATTCCTTTCCTTCTAGACCATAAGGTCACCAGTCTCCCTAACCCACCCATCAATTGAAGACAAGACTTGTCCATGACTCAGAGAAATCAGTCCCCATCATCAAGAACTCACCACCCACAGTGGACGGTATCCTCTGCTATAACCTGGGAATGTGCTAGGGGGATCATGTGAGTACCAGCCCCTCAAGAATCACATCTAAGGGCTGGAGAGATGGCTTAGTGGTTAAACGCTTGCCTATGAGGCCTAAGGACCCTGGTTCGAGGCTCGATTCTCCAGGACCCACGTAAGCCAGATGCACAAGGGGGTGCATGCATCTGGAGTTGGTTTGCAGTGGCTGGAGGCCCTGGCGCACCCATTCTCTCTCTCTCTCTCTCTCTCTCTCTCTCTACCTGCCTATTTCTGTATTTCTCTCTCTTTCAAATAAATTAAAAAAAAAAACATTTTAAAGAATCACATCTAAGACCTAGCATCCTCTGAGGCCAACCAACTACAAGGTCAAGGTTAGGATGTGACAGACAGCTGGCACCTTATTGTTCTTGGTTCCTCGACCACAAGGCATACAAGCTTGGGCACCATAAGGCTGGTGGGCTTTCAGGATGGTGTTAGGGGGGCAGGCGTGGCAGGTTCCAGAACTTCGATCGATGTAATATCCAGCAGGACAAGAGGTACAGGAGGAGCCCATGTCAGAGGCTTCCAGGGCACAGGGACGGCAGTAGGAGGCCACTCCATCCATGACATTGGTGACATTGATGGAGTAGATCTTGGCAACATCATTGGTGTACTTTCTTCCCTGGAGACAAGGAAACAAGGGAGAAGGGAGAGGCGTGAGATGGCAATAAGCATGGCAATAGCAAAGTCCTTAATAACGCTTTACCCCACGGTGCCTGAGAAAACCCTTAGACTCACCCCCGTTGTTTTACTCATCTTATGGTGGCTCTTTGAATGTGAGCTAAACAAGATAAAAGTAAATAATAGATTCAATCTTAAAAAGAACAATCTCTCTTCCTGTGTCTTTTGTAAGTAAAACTGATCCATTTTAGCCCAGGCTGATTTCATTTCTTGTTTTTGTTTGTTCCTGTTTTCTAAGTTTTCTGCAATAAATCTGTATTACGTTGAGGTAAGAAAATAAAGCCAGGGCTGGAGAGATGCAGTTAAGGCACTTGCCTGTGAAGTCTAAGGACCCAGGTTCAATTCCCCAGGACCCATGTAAGCCAGATGCACATGGCAGTACACATGTCTGAAGCTCGTTTTCAGTGGCTGATGCACCCATTCTCTCTTTCCTTAATAAATAAAAATATTTTTGAGGCAAGCCCAAAAGACTGCTCCCCCTTTTATGAGAGGAAACAAGAGTAAGAATGAGAGAGAGAATTGGCATGCCAGGGCCTCCAGCCACTATAATCGAGCTCCAGAAGTGTGTGCCACTTTGTGTTCATGTGTGACCTTGCACACTTGTGTCACCTTGTGCAGCTGGCTTACGTGAGACCTGGCGAGTAGAACCTGGGTCCTCAGGCTTTGCAGGCAAGCAGCTTAACAACTAAGCCGTTTCTCTGGTCCCTAATACATACATACATACATATATATATATATATATATATATATATATATATATATATAAACATTTTTTTTTTGTTGTTGTTGTTGTTGTTGTTTTTTGTTTTGAGATAGGGTCTCACTCTGGCCCAGGCTGATCTGGAATTCACTATGTAGTTTCAGGATGGCTTGGAACTCATGGTGATCCTTCTACCTCTGCCTCCTGAGAGTTGGGATTAAAGGCGTGCACCACCATGCCTGACCTAAAATACATATTTTTTAAAAACAAAAGAAAGCCAGGCTGGGTACAGTGATACACACTTATAATTTTAGTGCTCGGGAGTTTGAGGCAGAAAGATCATAAATTCCAGGGTAGCCTGAGCTACATAATAGGATCCTGTCAGAAAAAAAATGAATAAAGGAAGAAAGCAAGGAAGGGGGGCAAGAAAATAATAAAAAAAAGAAAGCCATCAGAGTTATTATTAAAAATAGCCACAGGTCTGACTCCACTGGAAGGAGGGAGGGATGATTGAAGGAACACAGGGTCGTTTTTCCGAGACGTCATTTGGACAAGGCTAGAAACCCTCAGAGGTATTTTGCTCCATTCTTGAAGATCCCTCTAACCCTTGGATTGTGAACTCAGACTCTTACGTGAGCTCATGCCAGGAATCCTCCTGGTTCCCCAGGTCACTTGTGGGAGTTTGACTCAGAATGGGAGGGGCTCACCGTCTCGTGAAGAGAGGTCCTCTGGAAGGCCCAGGTGAAGCTCACAGTGGCGTTCTCCTCAATGGTGTAGGTGTAGGACTGCTTGCCTTTGGAACCTTTCCAGGTCTCCACAGGAGTGTTGGTCCTAGAATTCATGCCCTGAACCCAAGACAGACAATGAGGACAGCATTACATCCATAAATAAATAAATAAATAAATAAATAAATAAATAAATAAACCTCTTCAGAATACATGTAAAGTCAGATGCACAAGGTGGTGCATATGTTTGGAGTTCGTTTGCAGTGATTAGAGGTCCTGGCACACCCATTCTGTGCACCCCCTCATAAATAAATAAATAAATAATAAATAAATAGAGGAAGTCATGGTGACTGTGGAGCTGCCACCCATTAGGCTATCACAGTGGTCAGACCCATGTTAAAAACTGAGGAGTTGGGGCTGGAGAGACAGCTTAGAGGTTAGGGCATTTGCCTGCAAAGTTAGAGAATCCCCCTTCGACTCTCCAGGACCCACATAAGCCAGATGCATAAGGGGGTGCATGCATCTGGAGTTTGTTTGCAATGGCTGGAGGCCCTGGTGTGCCTATTCTCTCTCTCAAATAAATAAATAAAATATATTTTTTTTAAAAAAACTGAGGAGTCCTGGGCTGGAGAGATGGCTTAGCGGTTCAGCGCTTGCCTGTGAAGCCTAAGGACCCCAGTCCGAGGCTCAATTCCCCAGTATCCATGTAAGCCAGATGCACAAGGTGGCACATGCATCTGGAGTTCCTTTGCAATGGCTGGAGGGTCCTGTTGTGTCCATTCTCTCTCTCTCTCTCTCTCTCTCTCTGCCTCTTTCTCTGTCTGTTGCTCTCAAAGAAAAAAACTAAACAAAAATAAAAAAGAAAACCTGTAGAATCACTATAAGTGGGTGTCGATTCACCACTAGGGCAGATGGGGACAAGCCTCCCAACCAAGTCCCACAACCGCAAAGAGAGAAAAACCTACCACCATGAAGTAGAGCTCACAGTTCACAGAACAGATGGTCTCAAAGACAAACGTGATCCTGGCCACTTCTTTGTTCTCCGTGTCTGCTGTCACTGACTGTGGAGGTCTGTGGAGGCAGAAACTGAAGGTCAGCTCAGAGGCCAGGCAGTGCTTAGGTAAGAGTCTAGACAGCAGAAAGTGTCTGCTGGTGACAGAATTACATTCTGAGTTTGTTGGAAAGAGTGAGACTAGGTCCAATTTTCTACCCAAGTGGTGTGACCTTAACCTAGCCAAACTTACTCCTACAGTGTGAATTGAAATTGAGAGTATTTCCCTTTTTTTTTTTTTTTTTGACTTTTAAAAACTTTTATTATTATTATTTTTTTGGAGAGAGACACAGAGAGAGAGAGAGAGAGAGAGAGAGAGAGAGAGAGAGAGAGAGAGGAAGACAGAGATGGGCGCACCAGCAGTGTCTCAGCTGCTGCAAACGAAATCCAGATGTTTGCGCCCCCTTGTGGTCAAGTGCAGCATTGCGCCCTTGCGTCACTTTGCATCTGGCTAAATGCGGGACCTGGAGATTGGAACCAGCGTTCTTAGGGTTAGGAGGCAGGCGCCTTAACCCCTAAGCCATTTCTCCAGCCCTTTTTTTGACTTTTTGAGGTAGGGTTTCACTCTAGCCCAGGCTGACCTGGAATTCACTATGTAGTCTCAGGGTGGCCTTGAACTCACAATAATCGTCCTACTTCTGTGTGGTGGTTTGACTCAGTGTCCCTCATAAACTTAGGTGTTCTGAAGGCTAGGTTCCCAGATGACGGAGATTTGGGAATTAACACCTCCTAGAGGCAGTGTATTGTCAGGGGTGGACTTATAGGTGTTATAGCCAGCTTCCCCTCGCCAGTGTTTGGCACACTCTCCGGTTGCTGTTGTCCATCTGACGTTGACCAGAAGGTGACGTCCAACCTCTGCTCATGCCATTGTTTCCCCTGCATTCAGGGAGCTTCCCCTCAAGTCTGTAAGCTAAAATAAACCTTTTTTCCCACAAGCTGATCTTGTTTGGGTGTTTTCTGCCAGCAATGTGAACCTGACTGCAACACTCTGCCTCCCAAGTGCTGGGATTAAAGACATGTGCCACCATGCCCAGCTCTTTTTTTTTTTTTTTTTGTTCATGAGATAAAGTCTCATGTAGCCCAGGTTGGTTTTGAACTCCTGATCTTCCTGCCTCATTTTCTTCTAGAATTACAGGACCTGGAATTACAGGAAAATGGACATGATACTACCTTTCTTATTTACCTCCTATCATTGTAGTGAGGTCAGCAGTCTCAAAGACTTTGGGAATTAATTAGAATTGCAGAACTTTGGCCCTCCCTGCAGGCCACTGAGTCAGACAGAGCCTGCCAGTTAGCAGGTCCCTCAGAGGTTGGCACACACCGCAGTTTGAGAGGCACCGCTGCAGAAGATGCAGACTCCCTGTACTTAGCTGTGTCTGGCTTGAGCAAACAGAACCCCACAGTGTGTTCAGCAAAGTTCTCAGGTTGGTCTGGCTTTGGGGAAGGTGAGAGCCATGCCAGGTGGCTGGGGTATGGGCACCATGCTGTGAGGGTTTGGACATGTCCTCCAAAGACCCCTGCGTCAAAGGCTTGGTGCCCAGCCCATGGATGGCGGGGGGGGGGGGGGAGAGCCTTCAAGAGACTGGGACTTGTAGGAAGGAGACAGGCCCCAGGGGATATGCTCTTGAAGAAGATTTTTGTAATCTTTCTTGCTTCCTTTTTCCTTTTCTTTTTTGAGGTAGGGTCTCATTCTAGCCCAGGCTAACCTGAATTTCACTACATAGTCTCAGTGTGGCCTTGAATTCATGGTGATCCTCCTACCTCTGTCTCCCAAGAACAGGGATTAAAAGTGCGTGCCACCATGTCTGGCCTTCTTTTATTTTTTAAATTTATTTATTTATTTATTTATTTAAGAGAGAGAGAATGGGCATGCCAGTGCTTCTGGCCATTGCAAGCAAACTACAGAAGCATATACCACCTCGTGCATCTGGCTTACGTGGGTCCTATATGATCAAACCTGGGTCCTTTGGCTTTGCAGGCAAGCGCCTTAACTGCTAAGCCATATCTTCAGCCCCTTCTTGCTTCTTAACTACCATGGTGTAAACAGATTGTTTCACCACGTGCTCTCTGACATGATCAGCTATCCCACTACAGGACCAAAGCAACAGGCTAAATCAGTCATGAACCACAACCTCTGAAACTGAGTCACAGTGAACTGTCCACCTTTTACGTTGATTATCCCAGGCATTTTGTTACGGCAACTGAAGGCTGATCAACAAGTGGTAATCAAATATGCAAGCTGAAGAGTACAATTTGGTGTGCTTATTTGTTTTGAAAAAGGTTCTCATATATCCCAGGCCAGCTTTGACCTCACTATGTACTGAGGCATGACCTTGAACTTAAAAAAAATTTTTTTTGGTTTTTCCAGGTAGCCTAGCCTGACCTGGAATTCACTATGTAGTCTCAGGCTGGCCTTGAGCTCACAGTGATCCTCCTACTTCTGCCTCCCAAGTGCTGGGATTAAAGGTGTGCATCACTATACCTGGCTTAAAATTTTATTTATTTATTTATTTGCAAGCAGAGAGAAAAGAGAGACAGAATGGGTGCATCAGGACCTCTAGCCACTGCAAATGTACTCCCCACACATGAGTCACTCTGTGCATTTGGCTCCCCATGAGGACTGGGGAATAGAACCTGGGTTGTTAGGCTTTGCAGGCTTATATCTTAACCATTGAGCCATCTCTCCAGCCTGACCTTGAATTCTTGATCCTCTCTCCTCTACCTCCTAAGTTCTAGATTACAGGTGTGTGCCACCAAACCTAGTTTTACATGGCACTAGGGATTGAACCCAAGGCCTTATCCATGCTAGGCAAAGTGCCTAAAGTTTGCTTTTAAAAAAAATTTTCCAAAGACAGTGCCAGGCTGCTCTGGAACTCATGATCCTCCTGCTTCAAACAACCTGAGTGCTGGAATGGCAGGCTTACATCCCACCAGCAAAGTCTTCTCGTCTTGCAAACACAGGATCTATGTGGTCCACTCTAAGCGACGGAGGGTAAGGAGAGGAAAACTAATTCTTTTGAATGACTGCTATTGTTAAGCACCATCTCAGGGATGGAAAGCAGGGGCTGCCAAGGAGGGACGGAGAAGTCAAATTGGCCCCAGGGGAGGCTGTTCAGTGGTTCTCTGTCTGTAAGTCACTCATGGGCAGGAGAGTTCACTCTGGCTTTTGGAAATCTATTACAGCTTTTTTTTTTGTTTGTTTGTTTTTTGGTTTTTCGAGTAGGGTCTTGTGTTAGCCCGGGCTAACCTGGAATTCACTATGTCTCAGGCTGGCCTAAACTCACTTCAGTCCTTTACCTCTGCCTCCCAAGTGCTGGGATTAAAGGTGTGAACGACCACACCCAGCTATCATAGTGTTTTGCCCCACTGCACCGACTTGGCTTCTGAGGCGCTCTTTACTCCACAGTTGTGCCAGCCAGTGGGTGGGAAACCTCACAACTTATTTGAATCTTGTATCACAGACAGGGAGCCTAAGGCCTACATGGGCAAAGGTGCCTCCCAAGTTCACAAAGTCTCTACAGGCCACAGTTCTGGAGCCTTGTCTTCTACCCAGTGCTTTTCCCACCATACCACATGGTCTAGAGTTTTTTTTTTTTTTTAATTTATTTACTTGAGAGAGAGAGAGAGAGAGAGAGAGGGAGAGAGAATGGGCACACCAGGGCTTCCAGCCACTGCAATTGAACTCCAGATGCATGTACCACGTTGTGCACCTGGCTTTTATGGGTCCTGAGGAATTGAACCAGGGTCCTTATATTTTTCAGGCAAGTGCCTTAAATGATGAGCCATCTCTCCAGCCCTTTATTATTTTTTTAATGGACATCTTTAATTTTTTGTTTATTTTTATTTATTTGAGAGTGACAGAAAGAGAAAGAGGCAGATAGATAGAAAGTGAATGGGTGTGCCAGGGCCTCCAGCCACTGCAAATGAACTCCAGATGCATGCGCCACCTTGTGCATCTGGCTTACATGGGTCCTGGGATATTGAACCAAAGTCCTTTGGCTTTGCAGGCAAGCACCTTAACCACTAAGCCATCTCTCCATTTACCATTTTAAAAAAACAACAACTCTAAGGCTGGAGAGATGGCTTAGTGGTTAAGGTGCTTGCCTGCAAAGCCAAAGGACCCAGATTTGATTCCCCAGTATCAGATGCACAAGGTGGCACATGTGCCTGGAGTTCATGTGCCAGTGGCTAGAGGCCCTGGCACACCCATTCTCTCTCTCTCTGCCTCTTTGTTTCTCTCTCTTTTAAGTAAATTGCTGTTATCCTCCATCATCTTGGGATATGGAGACAAATGAAACAATGGACAGAGTCCTGCTTAGTCTTCTTGCCTCAATTAAAGATGAACTGTATATAGGCATATCTTGCTTTATTTTTTTTTAAATTTTTGGCTCTATTTTTAAGTTTCTAAAAGTCTCTCTGATCTTGTGAGGAGGAAGTGTTTGGGTAGCATGTGGCCAGTCAATAGGGGCTGGAGAGATGGCTTAGTTGTTAAGGTGCTTGCCTGCAAAGCCAAAGGTCCCAGATTTTATTCCCTAGTACCCATATAAAGCCAGATGCACATAAGGTGGCACATGTGTCTGGAGTTCATTTGCAGTGGCTAGATGCCCTGGAATACCCATTCTCTCACTCGCTCTCTCTCTCTCTATCTGCCTCTTTCACTTGCTCTCTCTCTCTCAAATAAATAAATTAATTAAAGTAAATTAAAACAGAGGATTCTTTTATGAAAAGAGAGAGAGGGAGAAGCTACACGTTAGAAGAGAGAACTGGGTAAATCAGTCTGGTCAATATTACTTTTCTCTTTGTTGTGACAACATATCTGACCAGAAGGAACTTAGAGGAGAATGGTTTATTTTGGCTCATGGTTTGAGGGAGTAAAAGTCCACACAGCAGGAAGGCATGGCAGCAGGAATTTGAGGTAGCTGGTTACATTTTCAGTCAGGAAGCAGACAGGGTTGAAGGCTAGTGCTCCACTCGCTCTCCCTTTTTATTCAGTCCTGGGATTCCAGCCCAGGGAATAATAAATACCACCCACATTCAAGGTGAGTCTCCCTCCTCAGTTAAACCTCTCTGGAAATGTCCTCACAGACACGCCAGACTTTTATCCCCTAGGTGATTCTAAATATCAACAATGAAAATTAACCATAACAGACAGTAATGAAGAAAAGGTGTTGGCATCCAGTGAACATGGCCAAACCCCCACCACTGTGCTCCCCTCTGTTTGGAAGTGAAACTCAACTCTGAAGCCCTCTCCTGCACCACATTCCCAGCTATGTAGGATTAGGATGTGGCCCAGCTGGCCTGGGCTTCCCCTTGGCTTTGTATTCCTCACCTAAATCCTGGCACAACCAGAGTGAGAATCATGAAGTCATTGTCAGAGGCGCCGACAGCTGTGTAAATGTGGTCACCAGCCACCTCCCAGCCTGCAGAGGGAGAGGAGAGTTAATGTCCTTGTAACCCTGAGTGCTTAGCAACACTCGGGGAAATGAGGCACCGCCCTAGAAGACATCCAGACCTTGGTGCATACCCTGAAACTATGTTTCTTTTCTTTACTTATCTCTCTTTTCCCTTCCTTCCTTCCTTTGTTGTTCGAGGTTGGGGTTGACTCTAGCTCAGGCTGACCTGGAATTCACTCTGTAGTCTCAGGGTGGCCTCAAACTCACAGCGATCATCCTACCTCTGCCTCTGGAGTGTTGGGATTAAATGAATGTGGCACCACGCCTGGCTTTATTTTTTATTATTTTTTAAAATTTTTCTTCATTTTCTTCCTCCTTCTTCTCCTCTTTTTCCTCTTCCTCCTCATTCTCTCTCTTTTCTCTTTCTCTCGGGTCTCATGTATCCTAGGCTGGCCTCAGTGCAGCTGAGTATGGCCTCAAACTACTGATCCTATGGCCTTCACCTCCTGGGTGCTGGGATTACAGGAGTATGCTACCATACCCAGTTTATGCAATACGGGGGCTCAGACCCCAGGCTTCATACACGCTAGACAAACACTCTATCAACTGAGCTACATCCCCAGCCCTGTTTCTCTTTTCTTCTCTTCTCTTCTCTTCTTCCTTCCTCCACTTTCTCTCTCAAGGTCTCACTCTAAACCCAGGCACCAGTCTTGAACTTGTAGTAACCTTCCCATTTCATACTCTAAACTGCTGAGAGTACAAGTGTCAATTACCACACCTGGCTTACCATGCTACTTTGGTAGACTCAGAAGCATTCAGAGCAAGACTTGGGGTATATAAAGGTTTTTTCTTTTTTTTTTTTTTTTTTTTTTGAGACAGGATTCACACTGCAGACTGGGCTAGCCTGGAATTCACTATGTAGCTCAGACTGGTCTTCAACTCATCACAATCTTCCTGCCTCAGCCTCCTGAGTGCTGGGATTATGGCAGAAGGAGCCACCAAGCCCGACCTGCAAATGTTTTTTCTATCTCTGTTTCTGTTTCTAAAACTAAGCTTTCCAGCATATCTGCACGTAGGATTGGAACTTTCCAGAAAATGATGGCTTGGTGAGTGTATTATGAAGAAATATGAACTTGGAAGAACACCTGTGGGGGGGACAGGGAATGACAAGCTCACAGTAAGGGGAGAAGGGTCACCTGTCAGGCCCTTGTACTCAAAGTTGACCCCGCTGAGAACAGTAGTTTCCATGTTTGCAGGCAGCATGTTCCACCATTTGTATTCAAATCCCACGGCAGGCTCCGGTCCCGGCTGGGCAGTGGGTACAATCTGCGGAAACCACAAGGTACAACTCTCAGCAGGAAGGACAGCTGCCACACAGACAAGTGACAGCCATAGAGAGAAATGGCTGGTGTTGTCTCACAAACAGATATGTCAAACAGATTTTAAAAAAACATTCCAGCTGGGCACATGCCTTTAATCCCAGCACTTGGGAGGCAGAAGTAGGAGGATCTCTCTGAATTTGAGGCCACCCTGAGACTATGTAGTGAATTCCAGGACAGCTTGAGCTAGAGTGAGACCCTACCTCAAAACACAAAAACAAAACAAACAAACAAAAAAATTCCAGGAGGTTGGAGAAATTGCTCAGTGGTTAAAGACACTTGCTTGCAAAGCCGGCCTGGGTTCAATTCCCCAGCCACCCACCTAAAGCCAGCAGCAAGAGGCCCTAGAGCATGTGTGCATGCACATACACACACAAATGAATTATTTGAAAAACATGCCAACAGGGCTGGAGAGATGGCTCAGCGACTAAGGCACTTGCCTGAAAAATCTAATGACCTAGTTCGATTTCCCAGTACACATGTAAAGCCAGATGCACAAGGTTTAGGGAGCTGAGGTGACCAAGGGAACACACAATCAGCTCTTTGGCCCTATCCCAGCTCTTTTGGCCCTGGGGTCAAATAAACTCCAGGCTGACTTTCACACATAGTCTCACTCGAACTCTCAGCGTTCCTCCTACCTCTGGAGTGGGATTCATTTCAGACAATTCAGACAATTTCTGTAACACCACTTTGCATCCAGTTTTACATGGGTGCTAAGGATTCAAACTCTGGCCAGCAGGCTTGCACAGCAAGTGTTTTTAACCAATGAGACATCTCCCCAGCCCTTAGATGTCCCTGTTAAATCTGACACGTGTATTTCACATTACCATCATTTAAATGTATTCACATAGCAGATACACACAAATTCTACTCCCCATTCCTTTGTTTTTGGTTTTTCGAGGTAGGGTCTCACTCTAGACTAGGCTGACCTGGATTTCACTATGTAGTCTCAGGGTGTCCTCAAACTCACCGCGGTCCTCCTACCTCTGCCTGCTGACTGCTTGGATTAAAGCGGTTTCCCCACTCCTTTTGTGCAGTATAGTTTACAGGCTCTGGTTGTGTTCACTTGGTCACCTCAGCTCCCTGAACCTTTTGGTCAGCATCTCTGCCCCATACTGGAAGCTTATGTTGAGAAGACTGAGACCCTTGAGGCCTGAGTTACACTTGGAGAGTCGATGAAGAGGAAGGCAGGGAAAATGTTAAATCTGGCCCTGTCCTACAGACAGAGCCAGCCCTGACTTCTATTCTCCTGAACTTGGTCTTCAGAGACGGCCTGCTTTTCACTGTGTCCTGTGGATTGGCAGAGTGCATTCAGCTGGCTACTCTGAGCGTCCATATGGCGATGGATATGGTGTGGGGATCGGGGCCCGGGGCGGTTACCAGAGCCGTTGGAGTACGAGCCATAAGGGCACGGTTCGCAGGTGCTGTTGCTCGTTTTGAAGAAGCCTGGGTTGCAGGGTGGGCAGCGGGTCTTCATACCAGAGGCAGGCAGCTTCACAGCCCCCTCAAGGTCCTCGCTACAGATTTTCGGCATGGCCCATTTGTACATGAGCTGCGTCTGCAAAAATGGATGAAGCAGGGCTCAGTACATGGGGATTTAGCCCAAAGGTGTGAAAACTGTCTGTATCATATTTGTGCTCTGTAAATGTCAAATGAGGTTGACCGGATGAGGAGGGGTGCAACTAAAACAGATCTTGTGACAGAGATAATGAGGGGCCAGCTGTGCTCAGAAAATACTCTGGCTCTGCCATAGGCCTTTCTTAGTACCAGCATTACAGAGAAAGCAGCTGGTGGAGCTCCCATGGCATCTGGAGGCCAGTAGAAGAGTGGACCCACCCCTGAGGAAAGAGGCATGCCTGAGGCCTTCCAGTGGCGCATTCCTTGACGTTTGATGTTTCATTTATTCAGTAAGCACTTAGAGAAAACCTACTCCATCTATGTGCCAAGCCTGGTGTCTCTATGATGAACAAGGCACAGCTCCTGACATAGTAACAGTCCAGGTGGGAGAATGGACATGGTATTAGTGGAATGTCAAAGCAAGAGGACCATCAGGTCAGTGGACAAATGAGCCCTGTTCTCTCATCCATTTAGGCTATCTCTGGTACTTTTGTTGTTTTTTGTTGTTATTATTATTATTATTATTATTATTATTATTATTGGCTTTTTGAAGTAGGATTTTACTGAAACCCAGGCTGACCTGGAATTCACTATGTAGTCTCAGGGTGGCCTCAAACTCATGGTGATCCTCCTACCTCTGCCTCCTGGGTGCTGGCATTAAAGGTGTGTGTCACCATGCTGGGCTGTATTATTTTTTTTAATTTTTTTGTTTATTATTTATTTATTTGAGAGCAACAGACAGAGAGAGAAAGAGGCAGATAGAGAATGGGAGCACCAGGGCCTCCAGCCACTTCAAATGAACTCCAGATGCATGTGCCACCTTGTGCATGTGGCTTACTTGGGTCCTGGGGAATAGAGCCTCAAACTGGGGTCCTTAGGCTTCAAAGGCAAGTGCTTAACCACTAAGCCATCTCTCCAAGCCCTATGTTTTTTTTTTTTTTTTTTTTTTTTTTTGAGGCAGGGTCTCACTTTATCCCAGCCTGACCTGGAACTCACTCCATAGCCTCAGGGTAGCCTGGAACTCATGACAATCCTACCTCAGCCTCTCGAATGCTAGGATTACAGACATGTGCCACCATACCCAGCTCCCTGGTTCTTTTTTTTTTTTTTTTTTTTTTTTTAAGGTAGGGTCTCACTCTGGTCCAGGATGACCTGGAATTAACTATGCAGTCTCAGGGTAGCCTCGAACTCACAGCAATCCTCCTACGTGAGCCTCCCAAGTGCTGGGATTAAAGGCATGTGCCACTACGCCAGCTCCTGGTACTTTTAAAAATTATTTATTTGGATTGGAGAGATGGCTTAGTGGTTAAGGCATTTGCCTGCAAAGCCAAAGGATCCTGGTTTGAATCTCCAGGACCCATGTAAACCAGATGCACGATGGGGTGCATGCATCTGGAGTTCATTTGCAGTGGCTGGAGGCCCTGGCGTGCCCATTCTCTCTGTCTCTCTCTCAAATAAATAAAATATATTTTAAAAAAAACCCAAACTGTAAAAAATTATTTATTTACATGTTTGTGTGTATGGGTGTGCTACAAACAAATACCATATACTTGCACTACTTTTTGCATCTGTTTTTAAGTAGGTGCTGGGAAATTAAACCCAGGCCAACAGGCTTTGCAAGCAATAAGATTTTAACCACTGAACCATCTTCTCCACCAACTTTTTTTTTTTTTTTTGAGACAGAGTCTCATATAGCCCAGTTGGCCTCAGATTGGATACATAGACAAGGATCAAGGATGGCCTTGAACTCCCAGTCCTTCCACCACCTACATGAATTTTTTTGTTGTGTTGTTGGTGTTTCGAGGTAGGGTCTCACGATAGCCCAGGCTGACCTGGAATTCACTATGTAGTCTCAGGGTGGCCCCAAACTCTCGGCGATCCTCCTACCTCTGCCTCCTGAGTGCTGGGATTAAAGGCGTGCTCCACCACGCCCGGCTCTACATGGATTTTTAAAAAGATTTTATTTTTATTTATTTATTTATTAGAGACAGAGAGAGAGGGAGAGAGAGAGAATGAGAATGGGTGCGCCAGGGCCTCCAGCCATGGCAAACGAACTCCAGACGCCTGCGCCACATGTGCATCTGGCTTACAGGGGACCTGGAGAATCAAACTGGGGTCCTTAGGCTTCGCAGGCATGTGCCTTAACCACTAAGCCATCTCTCCAGCCTTTTTTTTTTTTTTTTTAAATTTTCTATACGGATTTTTGTTCATCACCACACATGGTTTATGCAGTGCTGAGAATTGCACATAAGACTTCGTGCATGCTGGACAAGCGTTCTACCAACTGGGCTCCCTCCTCTGATGGAGGCAGTAGGTGCAGATAGGGGATGACCATCAGGAGACACCTGCCGCGTTGGGGGAAGGTGGGCAGCTACATTCTTCCCATAAAACCCTCAGATCAAGTCAGAGACAAAAAGGTTCTCTGATGGGTAGCACTGAGCTGTGATCTGAGCTGCGTGCCATCCAGTTGAAAAGACTGGCGAGCAAGGCTTCCGTCCCTTTCATTCAAGATAAGACGTGACAAGATCGAGGTCATAAGAAGGGGCCTAGGCTGCCTTTGTTGAGCTCTTCCTCCCCATAGCTCAGTCATCCTTACTGTGGAGAACAGACAATGGGCAGGGACTTTTAATTTTTTTTTATGATAGGGTCTTGCTATATTCAAGATCTGGCCTTGAATTTATGATCCTCATACTTTAGCCACCTGAGTGCTGGAATCACAGGTTTATACCACCACACCTGGTCCCCAGCTTGTGTCTCAGCCTTTATTTTCCCCGCCTATCTCCCGTGGGTCTCATGGAGAGGAGGTCTAGTCAGGAACACTGACTTGGGCTATCTTTCTTTAATGGCTTCAAAGGACTGGCTATTCTGGAACATGGAGTCAGCAAAGATCACAAGGGCAACCAGCACCCGGCCTGAACTGTCCTTTGATTTTAAAGAAGCATTTAGAGGACAGAATGAAATCATCAGACTGAGCAGAACCAGCATGGCTGAGAGGCACAAAGGAGACTCTGTCAGGCACTCTACTGAAGGTGCACACCCTCTGAACCATGCTGAGGCCGCCCTGCCCCGTGAGAACACAGCGTTGGCTTGGCCCCAGCATCTAGAGGCCCCCAGCATTGGTCAGGCAAGGGCAGACATCCGGGCTCCAGGCAACAGAAAGACATTGGTCTGAGCCTTGACAATATAGAGAGAGCAAAAAGGAAAAGGATAAATTAATTTTCTTATTCTTCTTCTTCTTCTTCTTCTTCTTCTTCTTCTTCTTCTTCTTCTTCTTCTTTTTTGGTTGTCATTTGGTTTTTCAAGATAGGGTCTCACTCTAGCCCAGGCTGACCTGAAATTCACTATGTAGTCTCAGGTTGGCCTCAAACTCACAGTGATCCTCCTACCTTTGTCTCCCTAGTGCTTGGATTAAAGGCATGTGCCAGCACACCCGGTTTAGCTTTTTGATTTTTTGAGACAGGGTCTCATGTAGCCCAGGCTAGCCTCAAATTCAGCATGTAGCTGAAGCTGGCTTTGTACTCCAGATTTTTTTTTTTTTTTTTTGCCTCCACCAACCAAGTGCTGGGATTACAGGGCGGGGTATGTGCTACCCAGCCTGTATTATTAGTGAGTCAATTAAGATCAAGGAAATGAAAATAATTTGTACAAGGTCACACAGAACACCAGGTACTATAGAACTGAGTTTAAGGTCCAAGTGACAATAACACATTTTTCTCTTGGCTGCTGTCAAACAGCGGAGTGTTCACTTAACATGAGAGCAGAGGATGGTGGTGGGAGACGACTATGAAGAATGGCCTCTACTGAGGACCAGGTTTGTCTCATGGCTACTGAGTAAATGAGAGGAGACTTAAGCCATCGATCAAACATCCCTGTATCCTAACAGCCTAGCACTCTGCTCGGTGCTGACAGCACAATTCACAAATCCTACCCCCTTCATTTATTAAGACAGGGTCTTGCTATGTAACTCAGTCTGATCAGGAGCTCAGGCTCCTGCCTCCACACCCCAAGCACTAGGATGACAGGTGTGAGCTACCACACTTGAGAGAAGTCTGTCTCCTCAAGAGGCTCTGGCCTAGGGATACTGGCAGGTCATCAAGAGTATTTAGTTGGGCCAGGCACTTGGAAGGCCAAGGTAGGGGGACTGCTGTAAGTTCAAGGCCACCTTGATACTATAGAGTGAATTCCAGGTCAGCCTGGGCTAGAGCAAAACTCTACCAAAAAAAAAAAAAAAAAGGAAGAAAGAAAGAAAGAAGATAGAAAGAAAGAGAGAGAAAAATAGAGAGAGAGACAGAGAGAGAAAGAGAGAGAAAGAAAGAAAGAAAGAAAGAAGAAAGAAAGAAGGAAGAAAGAAGAGAAAGAGAAAGACTACAACCATAAGGAAAGTTCTTTTCTGAGGCAGGAAGCCCAGAGGAAAGAGAACTGGCAGGGACTGAACCAGTCAGGCCGTTCTCTGGTGAATGGGAGAGTAGGAACCGATTCTCTTAGACAGTCCCAGGAGCAGATGAGAAGGAAAAGAGACTGACAAGCTCCACGTGGAAATAAGCACGCGTGGACAGGCTGGTTGCGCCCGGTGGGGAGGGAGGGTGTCAGAAAGCAAATGGAGGAAACAAAGCAAGAGAAAATGAAGTGGTTTTTGAAACAGAGCATATAAATGTGAATACTCAATGCAACAAATGGGACCAAAACAGTTTCTGACCTGAAAAATGAATGAAGCCATCCCATTCTGAGCCTGGGGTCACACCACGTAGGTCTGTGGGGTTTTAGCTACTGCCAGTTTCACTGACCACCGTCAAGCCCAGGGTGCAGGTGACGGGCCATAGACGTGCTACCCACCTCTCCGTTGGCATCACAGGCCGTGTGCGTGTAGAAGTAATCCTTGTCTGTACAGGCTGGGCGCACCTTGCAGGTGGATGATCCTTTTTCTGAATGATCAAAGGGGGGAAAAATTGAAGTTACGTGAGAGAGCAGGGCTCCAGTGCTCATGACCAGGAGGACTCCCGGTTCCTTGGGGCACATTACCACATAAACCTACGGGAAGTATGTTGTTGTTGTTTGGTTGGTTTTGTTTGATTTGTTTATTGTTTATTGTTTGTTTGGCATTGCTCTGTTTTGTTTTGTGTTTTTTTTTAATTTTTTAAAATTTATTATTTCAGAGCGAGAAAAGTAGATACAGAGAATGGGTGTGCCAGGGCCTCTAGCCATGGCAAACTCCAGATGCATGCACCACCTTGTGCATCTGGCTTACATGGGACCTGGGGAATTGAACCTGGATCCTTAGGCTTCACAGGCAAGCACCATAACTACCAGGCCATGTATCCAGCCCTTTTGAAAATTTTATTTATTTATTTATTTTTAAATTTATTTATCTACTTATGAGCAAAGATAGAGAGTATATGGGCACATCATAGACTTTTGCTGCTGCAAACATACTCCATATGTGAATCTGGCTTTACGCGGGTACAGGAGACTCAAACCCAGGTCAGGAGGCTTTGTAAGCAAGCACCTTTGACCACTGAGCTATCTCCCCATTGTTTTTTTCAAGGTAGGGTTTTACTGTAGCCCAGGCTGACCCGGAATTCACTATGTAGTCTCAGGGTGGCCTCAAACTTACAGCAATCCTTCTACCTCTGCATCCCAAGTGCTGTGATTAAACACGCGTGCCACCACGCCTGGCTTGTTTTTTTTTTTTTTTTTTTTTTTTTGAGATAGGGTTTCACTCTGTAGACCACTGGCCTAGAACTTATTATGTAGTCCAAACTGGCCTCAAATTTAGTGATCCTCTGCCATAGCCACTCAGAGCACTGGGGATTTCAGGCATGGGCCACCACACCCAGTTAGTGCATTGCTTTTATCCTCAAGACTTGAATGTCCACCTCTGACCTTGCCCCTTCTCCATGAGGCCATCCTACACAAATTGGACTCCACTGAAGCAGAAGGTTCTCTCTGCTTTCCTCAACTGAAGCATCCCAGCATTGACTTTAACCCTTGACCTGATCCTGCTGAGAGATGCTAACTACCCCTTGGGGTACTGGAGATTGAACTCAGGATCTTGGGCATGAGAAACCAACATCTTCCCCTGGGCCTTATCCCCAGTTGTTTTATCCTACTCTCTATTAGTATTTCCTTGGAATGAAAACTTGTGTAACAACTATTCCAATGAATCCCACTTAATTTTTTATATTTTATATTTATTTATTTGAGAGAGAGAGATGCTAGATATATAGATATATAGAGAGAAAGTATGCGTGTGCTGCTGCATACGAACTCTGGACACAAGCACCACTTTGTGCATCTGGCTTTATTTGATTATTGGGGAATTGAACCCAGGAAGACAGACTTTGCAAGCAAGTACCTTTAACTACTAAGCCATCTCCCCAGCCCCTCAATCCCACTTTAAAGCAATGGATTTCATCTCCTTTTTTTTTTTTCCAGGTAGGGTCTTACTCTAGCCCAGGCTGACCTGGAATTCACTCGGTAGTCCCAGGCTGGCCTCAAGTTCACAGAGATCCTCCTACCTCTGCCTCCCAAGTGCTGGGATTAAAGGCGGGCACCACCATGCCCAGCTCCTCCCCTCCTTTTTTAAGACAAGGTCTTATACTATAGCTCTGGCTAGCCTGGAACTCCTGATCCTTATGTCTCAAGTTCCCAAGTGCAGGGATACAAGCATATGCCACTATACTCAGCTTAAAAGCCTTTTTGAAGAAGAAAAGGCTGTTTCTTATACCTAGAAAAATAAGCATAATTCATGCAAATAAAATTAGTAAAATTTGGGCTGGAGAGTTGGCTTAGCAGTTAAGGTGCTTGCCTGTAAAGCCTAAGGACCCAGGTTCAATTCTCCAGGACCCACGTAAGCCAGATGTACCAGGTGGCACATATATCTGGAATTAGTTTGCAGTGGCTGGAGGCCCTGGTGCACCCATTCTCTCCCTCCCTCCCTCTCTCTCTCTCTCTCCCCCTCTTTCTCTCTCTCTCTCACTCAAATAAATAAATGAATAAATAAATAAAATAATTTTTAAAATTAGTAAAATTTGGGGCTGGAGAGATGGCTTAGCAGTTAAGGCACTTGCCTGCAAAACTTAAGAACCCAGGTTCAATTCCCCAGTACCCACATAAGCTAGATACACGTGATGGCACATGCATCTGGAGTTTGTTTGCAGGAGCTAGAGGCCTTGGCATGCCCATTCTCTTTTTCTCTTGTAAATAAATAAAAAATAACTTTTTTTAAAATTAGTAAAATTTCCCATGAATTTTTATTTCTGCAGAATGAAAAAAACCTTGCTTTATAGGGTACACTTTATAATACTCCTACTGCTGCTATTGCCACTTCTAATATAAATCCTGGGTCCTCTGCCAGTGAGCGTTTAATGAGCAGGAGGCCTTCTTTCCTCTGTACATTACCTGATAGGCAGTATGGTGCCATGGACTGAGACTTCAAGCTACACAGATCTACGTTGGGTCCTGCTTCATCACTTAGTAGTCTATCACTTTAGGCAACTGACTTAACCTTCCTCTCATCTGTTCAGCAGGAATACTACTGTCTACCTTGCTGAAGCCAGCACAAGACTGGCCCACTGTCAGTAGATGCTCTTGTATGGCAGTAAATATGATTACCTGTAAGCTTGCAAGTTCTTTTTTTAAAAAATATTTTTAGGAGGCCGGGCGTGGTGGCGCACGCCTTTAATCCCAGCACTCGGGAGGCAGAGGTAGGAGGATCGCCGAGAGTTTGAGGCCACCCTGAGACTACATAGTGAATTCCAGGTCAGCCTGGACCAGAGTGAGACCCTACCTCACAAAACCAAAAAAAAAAAAAAAAAAAAAAATTTTTAGGGCTGGAGAGATGGCTTAGCAGTTAAGGTGTTTGCCTGCAAAGCCAAAGGACCCAGGTTTGATTCCCCAGGACCCACATTAGCCAGATGCACAAGGGGGCACATGTGTCTGGAGTTCGTTTGCAGTGGCTGGAGGTCCGGGCATGCCCATTCTCTCCCTCCCTCTTTCTCTGTCAAATAAATAAATAATATATTTAAAATATTTAAAAATTATTTTTATCTATTTATTTTTAAGGGGAGAGAGAGAATGCCAGGGCCTCCTGCCACTGCAAGCTCCGGATGCATGTGTCACTTTGTGCATCTGGCTTTACATGGGTACTGGAGAATTGAATCCGGGCCTTCAGGCTTTGTTAGCAACCACCTTTAACCAATGAGCCATCTCTCCAGCCCGAGAGGTATTTTTCTAGTTTCAGAACTGTCCCAGGAGCTTTAATGAAAATTAAAAGTCTCTTTCCCTCCCTTCCAGTGAAGGGCTTATTTCTCAACTGATCCCTTCCTTCTCCCAAATGACTCTCTAGATCAGGGACTCTCCTAATGGCAGCCTTGTGGGCCTATGCTGGGCCATCTCTTCTGTCCTTGTCTTATTAGGCTGGACAAGAGGGAATGAATGGCTGAGCAACAGCTGGGGTCTTCTCAGCTCATTTACTTGATTAACAAGCAGAAGGCCCAATTCAGCAGAGGGATCCAGGGACTCCTACTGTTGACTGACTTTGCCAGGAGAGATTTGGAGGGAGAATGCTGAAAATGGACCAATTCCCAGGACCTTGTATATTAGATCTGGCAAAGCACAGGCTGTGTGTTAGAAAACACATTTGGCACTAAGACCTTTGTTCTGCTTGTCAAATATTTGCTCAACTTGACACCCTCGGATCCATGTGTTAGCAGAAATGGTCCAGCTGTTTACCTATGGACCTCTGTGAAAATGGCTTTAATAAATGATTAACCCAAATGCTGAGACAGATCTCATTTTGCCAGCTCAGGCCTCAGCAAGGGCTTTAATTTGGACACTTCTCAAGTCTGAAAGAGCGTTCCAGATGTTTGGCAGGTTGAGGAAGTGAAAAATGGTTTGAGGAGGAATGGCCTTGGGCAAAACTGTAATGAGACAGTTTATCTCAGGGGCCCCAACTCCTCTTTCTTCCCCTCCCTCCTCTCTCAGTACAGTCTCCACCCTTCTAGGAGTACAGCGTTCTCACTAGGACCATTTTATCAAAAGAAAACATTTCCTTTGCAGATCTAAGGACCAAATGAACACAAAGCACAGCTCATACCAGCTCAGACCCTTGGCCGCCTCTTAGCCTCTCTGAACTTCTCTTTCTTCAGTTGTCAATGGGAAACTCATTCCCACCCCATACTCAGAGTAATAAATGAGATAATGTTGTATCAACTGTAAGGTTCTATACAAGCTAGTTCTTATTTTATTAAATATTTTCATATTGAAAGAAGGTGGGCATGGTGATGCGTGCTTTCAATCCCAGAGCTTGGGAGGCAGAGGTAGGAGGATCACAGTGAGTGTGAGGCCACACCCTGAGACTACATAGTGAGTTCCAGGTCAGTCTGGGCTAGAGTGAAAAACCCTACCTCAAAAAAAAAACAAAAAAGAGGATCATATTGGGTTGAAGAGATGGCTCAGTAGTTAAGGCACTTGCTTGCAAAGACTCACTACCTAGGTTCAATTCCCCAGTGCCCATGTAAAGCCAGATGTACAAAGTAATGCATTCATCCAGAGTTTGTTTGCAGTGGCAAGATGCCCTGTGTACCCATTCTCTTTCTCCCTGTCTCTATCTCTCTTCCTGCTTGCAAATAAATAAAAAAATTTTAAATATTTATTTATTTATTTGAGAGAGAGAAAGTGACAGAGAGAGAGAGAGAGAGAGAGAATGGGTGCACCAGGGCCTCTAGCCACTGCAAACAAACTCCAGACGCATGTGCCACCTTCTGCATATGGCTTACGTGGGTACTGGGGAATTGAACCTGAGTCCTTAGCTTCGTTGGCAAGTGCCTTAACTGCTAAGCCATTGCTCCAGCCCCCACCCCCAATTTTTTTAAAAAGAGGGATATATCTGGGGTTGGAGCAATGGCTTAGTGGGTGAAGTACTTGATATACAAGCATTAGGACCTGAGTTTGGATCCCAGAACCCATGGGGCAAAAAAAAAGCCAGGTGCAGCTTGTGAGCCTGTAATCCCAGCACTGGGGCAGCAGGGACAGGAGGATCCTTGGGACCTGCTTGTCAGCTAGTTCAGCCAAATCAGCAAGTTCCAGGTCCAGTGAGAGACCGGATTTCAGAAAAGAAGATTGAGCCAGGCGTGGTGGCACACACCTTTAATCCCAGCACTCAGGAGGCAGAGGTAGGTGGATTGCAGTGAGTTCGAGGCCACCCTGAGACTACATAGTTAATTCCAGGTCAGCCTGGGCTGGAGTGAAACCCTACCTCGAAAAACCAAAAAAAAAAAAAAAAAGAAAGAAAAAGAAAAGGAAAGAAAAGAAAGAAAGAAAGAAAAAAAGAAAAAAGAAAAGAAAGAAAGAAAGAAAGAGCCGGGCGTGGTGGCGCACACCTTTAATCCCAGCACTCAGGAGGCAGAGGTAGGAGGATCGCCAACAGTTCAAGGCCACCCTGAGACTACATAGTGAATTCCAGGTCAGCCTGGACCAAAGTGAGACCCTACCTCAAAAAACCAAAAAAAAAAATAAAAGAAAGAAAGAAAGAAAGAAAGAAAGAAAAAGAAAGAAAGAAAGAAAAGAAAAGAAAAGAAAAGAGTGAAAAGAAAAGACAAACATCAACCTCTGGCCTCCACATGCACACACTTGTGCGTGCACACACACACACACACTCACACTCACACAAAATGCTCCTTGGCTGTTTTCCCAGAACCACCTTGTCATTCAAGCCCTTGCACAACTGCTAATTTGGAAAAGGCTCCAAAGACCCACTAACAAAGGCCACCGTTGACGAAGGTGGAGCAAGGGAATAAGAAAGTCAAGTGGAAAAACAGGAATTAGACTTATAGTTAGAAACTTCCTCCAAGAGCTAAACTTTCCTATTCGGGCTGGAAACGCAAGATCTGTGGTGATAAATGGGACTTTTGTCTGAAAGGAGTAGAGAAATGTGCAGCCTCCAAGGTCAGTGCTGGCCAGAGTAAGCGAGCACACACCAGAGCACCTGAGGGTCATGTCTGTGGAGGGCTGCAAGCGTGCTTGAGAGGGCCTCGTGTTGGGTTTGTATGTAGGTCTGTGAAAGAAAGGAAAACATAGAATAGTGATGAATATTTTCAGGGACAAAACATGGGAGGCACTCTTCATCTCTCCTTTCTTACTTGTTTTTGGACCCGCTCTGGAGTTTAACCTGGTGCCTGAGCAGAAGGCTCTGTGGTGACACTGCCTGTCTTACATCAGTGCCTTTAAAGCCTCCTGATAGCTCCTCAAATGACTATATGTGCTTTTTTGACTTGAAATGCTTTCCGGAGCTATATAACCAGGCTGACTCCAACTGACCCCTCGCTTTCCCTGCAGCCGTGGTTTTCAAAATGGGTTCTAAGTAACCTTAGATTTCCTCACAAATGTTTACTCTAGCACCTGGTTGGGTGGCCCACACCTGTGGCTCTAGCTACTCAAGAGACTGAGGTAGGAGGATAGCTTGAGCCTAGGAGTCCTAGGCCGTAGACCAGTCTGAGCAATATAGCAAGGTTCACCACAAAAATGCAAAACAGCCAGGTGTGACGTCGCATGCCTTTAATCCCAGCACTCAGGAGGCAGAGGTAGGAGGATCGCCGTGAGTTCGAGGCCACCCTGAGACTACATAGTGAATTCCAGATCAGCCTGAGCTAGAGGGAAATCCTACCTCGAAAAACAAAATAAAATAAAATAAAATAAAATAAAATAAAATAAAATAAAATAAAATAAAGTGCTGGGATTAAAGGCATGCACTACCATGCCCGGCAATAAATATATATTTTAAAAGTTTTACAATATAGTCAGCATGGTGGTACACGTCTGTAATCCCAGCGTTTGGGGGGTGGAGGCAGGAAGGCCAGGAGCTCAAGTAGCCTCAGCTACATAGTGAGGCCAGCCTAGGTTATATGAGACTTTGTCTCAAAAAAAAAAAAAAATGTTTTTAACTTGGTCCAAAGGATGGTATCACTGCCCGGTTTCTCCTGTGTCGTTGTTGGTGTCCCCCCTCAAACATTTCCCTCCCTCAGAAACATCACCTGAGTATTTGTCAGGATCACATGGGTGGCAAGAAGTTTCTCCTTTATTTGAATAAGAGTTTACTGGACAGAGTTTACAGAAGGAGGAGCCCTGCTTGGCTGCATATGTGCCGGGCTTGCAGGGGAAGCATTCGGAAGTGTAGGCCACCCCTGGGGAGAAAGAGAGAATGGTTTAGAAAAGCCAAGAATACGGGCCTAGTAGATGCCAAGGCTTTGGGGACTGACTTCCACCCTTCCCACACAGCCAAGAGACCGTGGAACCAGCAACAGACCAGATCCAGCCCCGCCCTCCTCTGTACCTGTTATGGCAATGTTTCTTACGAGCACAGGCTTAGAGACTTTGGACCACACTGAGAAGGCTGTGGTTCTCCAATAGAGGACATTATTGCCTCGATTTAGCTCAACCTAAAACAAAACAAACAAACAAACAAAAATGACATATGGGGCTGGTGAAATGGCTTAGCGGTTAAGGCATTTCCCTGCGAAGCCTAAGGATCCTGGTTTGATTCCCCAGGACCCATATAAGCCAGATGCACAAGGAGGCACATGCATCTGGAGTTCGTTTGCAGTGGCTAAAGGCCCTGGAGAGCCCATTCTCTCTTTCTCTCTATCTGCCCACCCCTGTCTCAAATAAATAAATAAATAAATAAATAAATAAATAAATAAATAAAATAGATATTTTTAATGACATAAAGGACATGTTAGTTCATCACTGACACAGCATCGCCATCTTGCTGGTTTAGCCAAGCAGTCAGAGCCTGTTCTGACCCTTTCTCTCATCCTTAGCTTTGCCTTTCAACCACAGTCCTGCCTTCCTAACCTTCCCATGCCCTTCTTCCTCCTTCCCCCTTTGTTCCTGGCACCCTTGCATCTCTTACGGAGAAGTGATGAAGGGACTGGCAGTAAGGGTGACTGGCATTCCCTGCTAAGCCCTGGTTCTTTTGTTATTTATTTATTTATTTATTTATTTATTTTATTGGAGACAGAGAGAAAGGGAGAGAGAGGGAATGGGAGCACCAGAGCCTCCAGCCACTGCAAACAAACTCCAGATGCATGTGCCACCTTGTGCATCTGGCTTACATGGGACTTGGAGAATCAAACCTGGGTCCTTAGGCTTCGCAGGCAAGCGCCTTAACTGTTAAGCCATCTCTCCAGCCCTAAGCTCTGGTTCTTAAGATGCAGCCACATGCGCAAACTAGTACATCAACCATAAGAGGACTGATGGAAGAGAGGAGAGGAGTCAGACCATCCTTCACATCTCAGACTCCTCCCTCCAGGGGCACTGGAGTAAAGTGCTCCTTCAAGAATGCCCGTGGCCAGTTCTCTGAGATCTGCAGGGGAGGGCTGGTGCCACACTCACACTGTGGAATTCCCATCCTTTCTCCGTGGTTTTCATCCACCTGGAGTCATCTGCATTGGGCTGGCACTGGTCGTTCTGAACCTGAGGAGAAGGGGCGTGGAGAAGAGGCTCAGTTCCTGAGGACGGGAGGGCCTTACCCACGCTGCACAGTGTTCTAGAAAGTCCTTCTCCCGGGGGAAGAGCGCTAACTTCCTCTAGGACCAAATTTAGAGCATACAGCCTCAAAGGAGGATGAGGGCCAGCAACACACACACACACACACACACACACACACACACACACACACACACGACCTCTGAGCATAGACACCAAGGAAATAATTTGCTGCTCAGCTGTTTATGTGCTATTTCATGTCTGAACAAGACAAAACACCTAGACATTTCGCAGACTGTCTTCCCCACTGAGAAGCCTTACTCCTTGCCTCTTGAGGCCTCAGTTTATTTTGGCCAAAGCTCTCTCCAGAGGAAAAACAACTGTGATTCTCCAAGCAGGGTTACACTTGTAATTGACTCCTGCAAATGAATCTGAGCCTCAGAGAGTCTTTCATTCCTTCCTTCCCTCCCTCCCTCCCTCCTGCTCAGCCAAGGGCTTACGAAAAACTCGAAGATGATGCTGGAGTCCGGGTAGTAGTACTCAAAGTTAATCGTGCCAGACTGCTTAAGGTTGACGGCGTACATCAGTGTGGCCGTGCATTCGTCCGTGTTGGAGGCGATGTAGTCACCCCGGGGAACCCATTTGGACCTGCGATGGAAAAGGGACTAAGGACACTTGGGTTCTGTGCCGTGTGTAGGTCTCACGTCTTCCTGGGTCTCTGGGGGGGATTCCAGTCTTAGGAGTCCCAAGCTAAATGCCTGGACTTGAACATGCCCAGTGAAGAATCCAGAGGCCAAAAGGTCCTCTGAGGTACATCAGGGAGCCTAGGACGCAGCCAACAGAGGAAGAGAGGCGGTGTGCCTCAACATTATGTAGATCTGCCCTGGAGATAGATGGCAGGTGGAGTGGAGTGTGCAAAACTTTATTGTCACCCAGACATTGAGCTACATGTTTTCTATTTGTGATTTATGCTCTACTTAATAGGTTAGGAACCTGAGGCTTGGAGAATACCTTGCCCAGACTCACAAAGCCTTCAAGTGGCAAGGCTAGAACTCAAACCCAAGACTGCTGAACTCCAAAGTTGTCAAAGTCCATAGACACAGATGTCTGAAGTTCATTCCGTCTAGTTCATTTGTTTTTCTA
The DNA here is from genome assembly GCA_036365145.1 of Orientallactaga sibirica. Taxonomy (NCBI): domain Eukaryota; kingdom Metazoa; phylum Chordata; class Mammalia; order Rodentia; family Dipodidae; genus Orientallactaga; species Orientallactaga sibirica. The sequence goes on from JAEOAD010000025.1 coordinate 13,939,009, forward strand.
GAAATGTCTACTTTAAGATGTACCACATACATTGGTTTTTTTTTTTTTTTTTTTTTTTTTTTTTTTTGTGTTGTTGCTTGTTTTTTTGAGGAAGGGTCTCACTCCAGCCCAGGCTGACCTGGAATTAACTATGTAGTCTCAGGGTGGTCTCGAACTCATGGCGATCCTCCTACCTCTGCCTCCCGAGTGCGTGCACCACCATGCCCCGCTTCACACATTGTTTTATCAGAAGGGAACAGCCAGGGCTGGAGAGATGGCTTAGCGGTTAAGGCATTTGCCTGCAAAACCAAAGGACCTCAGTTTGATTCTTCAGGACCCACAAGCCAGATGTACAAGGTGGCTCATGCATCTGGAGTTCATTTGCAGTGGCTGGAGGCCCTGGCACACTCATTCTCTCTCTCTCTCTCTCTCTCTCTGCCTCTTCCTCTCTCTCAAATAAATAAATAATATATATTTTAAAAAAAAGAAGAAGAAGAAAAAGAAGAAGGGAACATCCGGAGAACCCGAGGGATGCCGGTTTTGTGATGGATGTTCTTCTGTCTCCTAAATCTGTCCTACTCTATCCACCTGGCTGTCCCTCCTTCCCCACCACACCTACTCTGAAGTGGCCTCCAAACTCATTCTGCTCCTGGTTCTACATCCTCCAGCCCCTTTCCACACTGGAGCTGGAGACCTCCTCTAGAATGGAATTATGACCTCGCCACTCCTCTGTCAGGTTGCTCTTGGGAACATGCATATTTTCCTGGCCCACACTTCAAACTGAAACCTTTTGGAATTCTCATAATTCCTCTTCTAAACTTTCTCTCACCCCTGGGCTCACCCTCTTCCTGTAACTAACTTCCTTCTCCTTCCCTTGAAGCCTTCCCTGATTCTATCTGCTTCTGCAAAAGTGCCCTGAGCTTTGTCTGTTTTGCTTCTCATACTTCACAATATCATTCTACTTTACTATGGGGGGGGGTTCAAAGTAGGGTCTCACTCTAGTCCAGGCTGGCCTGGAATTCACTATATAGTCTCAGGGTGGCCTCGAACTCACAGTGTTCCTCCTACCTCTGCCTTCTGAGTGTTGGGATTAAAGGTGTGCGCCACCACGCCCGGCTTCTATCTTATTTTGAGACAAGGTCATGCACTGGACCCAGAACTTGCTGATTCAGCCAGACTAGCTAGCCAGCAAGCTCCAGGGATCCTCCTTCCTCTGCTCCCCAGCCCTGGGATTACAGGCATGCACTGCCACCCCCAGCTGTTCTATGGGTGCTAGGGAATCTGAACTCAGGTCCTCATTCTTGGCATGACAAACACTTTACCTATCTCCCCAGCCCTGGAACCCAGAGTCTTATACATGCTACACATATGCTTTACCAGTGAGCTATACCTTCAGCCCTTCATTTCATTTCTACTGCTGAACAATAATCTTTGTATAAATTTTTTTTTTCTTTGGGGTAGGGTCTCGCTCTACCAAGGCTGAGCTGGAATTCACTATGTAGTATCAGGTTGGCCTCGAACTCATGGCAATCCTCCTACCTCTGTATCACAAGTGCTGAGATTAAAGGTGTGCACCACCAGACCCAGCCTTTTTGTTTTGTTTTGTTTTTGAGTTTTGGGTTTTTTTTGTCATTTTTTAAAGTTTATTTTTATTTATTTACTTAAGCGAGAGAGAGAGAAAAGAGGCACAGACAGAGAATGGGCGTACCAGGGCCTTCAGCCCCTACAAACGACCTCCAGACACATGCTCCACCTTGTGCATCTGGCTTAAGTGGGTCTTGGGGAATCGAACCTCAGTCCTTTGGCTTTGCAGGCAAGAAGCTTAACCACTAAGCCATCTTTCCAGCCCTCATATTTCTTTATTGACTACCCTTATTTACTTATTTCTGGCTGGTAGACATTTAGATTGTTTCTGGTTTTTTTTTTTGTTTGTTTGTTTGTTTACTATTATGCTTACTCTGCTATGAACAATCTTGTTCCTGTGTCCTTAGACACCTGTCTGAACAGAGTGCATGTGAGGCGTTGCTGGCTCAGAGGATACGTGAACCTACCGCTTCACTGGCTGCTGCCATCTTGTTCTTCAGTGTCTCAGTTTACAGCAGCTAGCAGTGTAAGAGTCCTTGTTGTGCCACATTTCCAAAGTTGGAACTAACAGACCTAATCATTGTCATCATGATGGGCTGGGGAATCTGTCTCGTTGGGCTTTAAATCTCATTTCTTGATTGCTGGTGAAATTTTCTGAAGCTTATTTGCAACCTGCATTCATTTCTCTTCTGGACATGCTTTAAATCTTCTTCAATTGTCTGTCTTCCTGGCTGGCCTGGGGGGTTCTGGGATGACAGAGACCAAGCCCTGAGCCTGGCACCCAAGAGGCCCTTTGGGGACTGAACAGATGATATGGACAAAGGGTGAGCCAGCACAACCTCACCAGCCCATTGTTTTGCCTGAGACTCCACTGCTTAATAATGGCCAGTTAAGAGAACCTCACACTAAGCTCATAAGCCCTAGGTGGGAAGCTACTACTGTTGTCTAGCTAAATGGATATATTACGCCCACCAAACTGTCCTCTAAATACTTATGTTTATGCCCACACATTAATACTACTCTCATGCTTAGTATGTTTGGACTACTGGGGGACTCCAAAACTCATCAAAGTGCTAAGAAGAACTGGCAATGGAGTGTTCACCACTAAGGGAGACATCTCTATTACACCCTCTAAGGTTCATGGACTATTGCAGAAGAGGCGGTGGGAATACTGTAAGAGCCAAAGGCAGCGGAGGAGTGCTTTGCAATACTATTGTCCAGACACAAAGTATTCATGACCTCACCATAGCTGACACTACCTACACAAGACCTGAATAAAAGGAGGAAACAATGATGCCATTAAAATAGAAGAAAGAGGGCTGGAGAGACGGCTCAGCAGTTAAGGCATTTGCCTGTAAAGCCTAAAGAGTTCAGTTTCCCAGTACCCATGTAAAGCCAGATGCACAGAGTGGTACATGTGACTAGAGTTCATTTGTAGGAGTTCATTTGCAGTGGCCAGAATGGCATGCCCATTCCCACCCCCTCTCTCTCCCAGGTGTGGTGGTACATACCTTTAATCCCATCACTTAGGAGGCAGAGGTAGGAGGATCACTGTAAATTTGAGGCCACCCCAAGACTACATAGTGAATTCCAGATCAATCTGGGCTAGAGTGAGACCCTACCTTGAAAAACAAAACAAAACAAAAAAAAAAAAAAAAGAAAGAAAGAAAGAAAAGAAAAGAAAAGAAAAGAGAAAAGGAAAGAAACTCAAGCTCGTCGACAGTCACTCCTGCATTTGCTAAAATGACATACCTTTCAAGTCCTTAGTAGTTGGAAACACAAGCTGAGTTCTTCCAAAACGACTCATCTAACCTAATATCATTGATTCCCCTTGTTAAAAGAGATATTTAATGCCAATGTATTCCACAGCATCAGCCATAAATAACTCTTGAAGTCTGATGAATAATTAAAAGGATGTCATAAGTGGAATACATTTGCAGAATGCATTACAGTTCTGATTTTTGCCACTATTGTCCCTGTTTGATTTCTAGTGGCAAAAGTATCACTCTAATTGTTGTGTTCTGCCCGTGTGCTGAGGATCTAAGGATTGAACCCAGGGCCTTACACATGCAAGGCATGTGCTGTACTAGCAAACTGTACTCCCAGCCTTTGGCTTTTCTGAGACAGTGTCTCACTATGTAGCCTAGGCTGGCCTGGAGCTCTGTATCTTCCTGTCCTAACCTCCTGAGTGTGGGGACTACCAGTATGGCCCATCATGCTTGGATAAACTCTTCACATGTAGCATCTTATTTAATCATTACCACACCCTTTAAGAAGAGATTTGTTGTTGTTTGTTTGTTTGGTTTGGTTTTTCCAGGTAGGGTTTCTTTTTGGCCCAGGCTGACCTGGAATTCACTATGTAGTCTCGGTGGCCTCGAACTCACGGTGATCTCGTACCTCGACCTCCCAAGTACTGAAATTAAAGGTGTGTGCCACCACTCCCATCAGAGTATCATCATTTTTTAAGATGAGGAAATTGAGCACAGAGATAAGCAGACCTGCTAATAGGGCAGGGAGTTGTGATCTACACGTTATTAATTTTTAATGCTTATGTCTTTTTAATGCCTGTATCTATTTTTCTCTCATTCTGTTTCACTGTCACAGCATTTGGTCTGATGCTCTTTCTTCCCCACTAATTGTTCAATATCCTGTCTGTTATCCCCTCTTCCCTCATCTCTCATCTGGCTATTTCGGTCTCTGAAGGCTTATGGCTTCCAGGACCTTATCTCTGTGACCTACACCCAGAAATCATGAAGCATCCCGAAGCTCTGGATCCTGCCTCAGAGGCGGTCCAGTCTGTCTATTTTCTTCCCAATGATTTATTGTGTCAATTTCGTGTCAGAGGCTATGTTAGATGCTGGAAACTCAGCAAAGACCAAGACAGGCTCTTTACTGTCCCACTTGGAGCATGTGTTCTGTTTTTACTTGATGAGACCAAAACACAACTAATTATATAATTAAACACATAGAAATAACTATGCTAAGTGTCACAAGGAGAATTACAAAGTGATATAAGAGTATGTGATGGGGCTGGAGAGATGGCTTAGCGGTTAAAACACATGCCTGCGAAGCCTAAGGATCCAGGTTTGATTCTCCAGGTCCCATGTAAGCCAGATGCACATGGTGGCACATGTGTCTGGAGTTTGTTTGCAGTGGCTAGGGGCCCTGGCATGCCCATTCTCTCTCTCTCCTACCCCTCTCTTTGTCTCAAATAAATAAATAAATAAATAAAAATAAACTTAAAAAAAAAAGAGTATGTGCTAGGGGCTAGAGAGATGGTTTAGCAGTTAAGGCACTTTCCTACAGAGTAAGGACTCAGGTTCAATTCCTCAGTACCCATGTAAGCCAGAAGCCCAAGGTAGCGCATGCACTGGAGTTCATTTGAAGAGGCTAGAGGCCCTGGTGTGCCTGTTCTCTCTCTCTCATCTGCCACACACATTCTCTCTCTCAAATAAACATTTTGAAAAAAAAAAAAAGAGTATGTGATAGTAATATGTAGGTCCAGGGATGGCTTTTTTTAAAAAAAGATTTTATTTTCATTTATTTATTTATTAGAGGCAGAGAGAAGGGGAGAGAGAGAGTGAAAATGGGCATGCCAGGGCCTCTAGCTGCTGCAAACAAAATCCAGATGTATGTGCCACCATGTGCATCTGGCTTATGTAGGACCTGGAGAATCGAACCTGGGTCCTTAGGCTTCACAGGCATGCGCCTTAACCTCTAAGCCATCTCTCCTGACCTTTTTAAAAAAGATTTTTGTTTGTTTGTTTGTTTGTTTATTTATTTATTTATTTATTTATTTATTTATTTATTTATTTATTTGAGACAGAGGGGGAGAGAGTGAGTGAGTGACTCAGTGAGAATGCAATCAAACTCCAGATGCATGTACCACCATGTGCATCTGGCTTACGAGGAACCTGGAGAATTGAACCTGGGTCCTTAGGCTTTGCAGGCATGTACCTTAATCGCTAAGCACATAATCATATTATTTACGGTGGGAGTATGAGACATTTGAGAGTATAGGACTGGGTTTGAATTCCAATCTCACCAGCTGTGAAGTAGGGAATAAAGGCAGATTGCCTAACTTCTCTGAACCTCCAGTTTTTCACTCTCAAATGGGAATTATAATGCTTATTTCAAGTTGGGTGTGATGTTACATGCCTTTCATCCCAGCACTCAGGAGGCTGGGATAGGAGGAAGCTCCATGAGTTCGAGGCCACCCTGAGACTACATAGTCAATTCCAGGTCAGCCTGAGCTAGAGAGAGACTCTCCCTTGAAAAACAAAAACAACAAAAACCTATTTCACCAGGCTCCTATATGGATTAAAGGAAATCATATATGTAAAGCATCCAGCATAGTGCTTGGCACCCATCTAATATACATATCCAATTATTCAAATGTCCTAGGCTGAGTGTTTCAATGGCCGATTGACAAAGGCTCAGAGCTCCATCTGAGCTCTGAGCTGGGAACATGTTTGTCTTTTGGAGTCTCATGGAGTTTGGAAGATCTGACACCACAGGCCAAAGGTGAAATCCTACTCTGCCTCTCAAAACTCAGCAAATCAGATGAGAGAGAACCAGTTTTAGAAGTCTAGCAGCAAAGCCAGGAAGATACCCACACTGTACGTTGTGTCCTAACCAAGTTGATGAAGCTGATTTGCTGATCCAAAAGTCCGTGTAGGAAAGCTAGGGGTGTTGTTTTAAATAGACTGGGGGGGCTGGAGAGATGGCTTGGTTGTTAAGGCGTTTGTCTATAAAGCCAAAGATCCTAGGTTCAATTCCCCAGGACCCACATAAGCCAGATGCACAAGGTGATGCATATGTCTGGAGTTCGTTTGCAGTGGCTGGAGGCCCTGGTGCACCTATTCTCTCTATATCTGCCTTTCTCTCTCTCTCTCTCTGTCTGTCTCAAATAAATAATAATAAAATTTAAAAAATAGACTGGGCCCTTAACTCTGGCCCTTGACTAGTCTCCCTGCCTCTGTTTCTTCAGGATTTTCTCTCTCACAAACACCTGCCAATCAGTGGTAAGCTTAGGCAAGGGTATGTTAAGGTGACAGTCATCTTCAGCAATCCTGTAGGGACCTGCTATCGCCTTCCCCCCCCCTGGCAACATTGACCTCTTCCCTCCAACCTCTCTGTGCAACCTGATGAGCATTAAGGGATGCTGTCCACGGTGCCCTGCAGCTTCTTCCCCAGCAGACGGATGTGTGTGCTCACAGACTCACATGGTGCAGTTCTCGGTGGACTCCATGGCGCTGTCATCAATGTCCATGTTGGCTGAGAGGCTGGCAAAGCCATGAGGCAGCTCATCCCACTCATCAAAGCGGATGCCCGTGCCAAGGGAGTAGCGGCCCTCAGCGCATGGCTTACAGGACTGGTCCTTCATATCCAGGAACTCCCCAGCTTTGCAAGAGAAGGCTAGAACGGAGAGCAAGGACAAGGGAAGGGTGCTGAGGTAGGGTACTGTGGTCCAGAGAGAAAGGACTGGGCTTAGGGCATTCTACACGGAGGCGCTCAGGGTTGAGACCCTGGGATCTGCCTTACTAAAACTTAGGGTCACGGCGTGGGCCTGTCTTGTGTGATGTGATTTCTATGGAATGATGGGAAGAGGCAAAAACCACAGAGACAGAAAGTGGATCTGTGGTTGCCAAAGTTGGAAGAGGGAATTGCGGAGAGATTGTTTCTGTTCAGGAAGATTAAAATGTTCCATGAGAGTAGTGATGATTCTGTGAATATTCTAAAAGCCACTGAAATTTACTAAATAAGGAGTAGAATTTATGGTGTGTGAGAAGTTGTGTTGGCAGAGGCAAGAGGATCATTGCCAGTTCGAGGTTAGCCAGTTCCAGACAGCCAATACCACACAGTGAGATCGAGTCTCAACAAACAACAGAGCCGACATGGTGGTGCACGTGGCGGGAGGATCTCTGTGAGTTTGAGGCCACCTTGAGACTACATAGTGAATTCCAGGTCAGCCTTGGCTAGAGTGAGACCTTACCTCAAAAAACAAACAAACAAGCAAACAAACAAACAAACAAAAAAAAACCAGCTGTATCTCATTAACACTGTTGTTAAAGGAAAAGAGTTGGGGATGGGGAAATGGCTTAGCAAGTAAGGCACTTGCCTGCGAAGCCAAAGGAGCTAGGTTCAATTCCCCAGGACCCACAGAAGCCAGATGCACAAGGTGGTACATGTGTCTAGAGTTCGTTTGCAGGGGCTGGAGTCCCTGGCATGCCCATTCTCTCTCTCTCTCTCTCAAATAAAAAAAAAATTTTTTTTAAAGAAAAAAATCAGGCATCATAGTGGTGTATATCTGTAATCCCAGCATTTGTGAGGTGGAAACAGGCAGGAGGATCACAAGTTCAAGGCCAGCCTCAGCTACATGAGACTCTGTCTCAAAAATAAATAAATACAAATAAAAATAAAGATGATGAAAAAAGACTTCGGGCCAGGCTCTGCCTTGCTGTAGAACTCGGGGCTCATCCCTGACCACCTTGTTTCCTTGGAGATGCTTCGCCACTCTGCGAGCACTCCAGTGAGGAGCATGCTGGGCCTTCTGCACAGCTCTGAATCCCCACTGAGCCTCGGCTCCCGTCTCCTACTTTCTGATTCTACCGCCACTGTGCTAATTGAGATTCTCAGGACCTGTGAACCACCACAATGTCCTTCTAACTAGTTTCTTTTTTTGGCTCATTCTATAGTCAGAGCTGTCTTCCTACCACTCTGATTCAAATTATTATACTCTTTAAAAACAAGTGTTCACACCAGCAGCACACATATGAAAACTGAAATGAGGAACAGACAATGGCAGAGAAAGCAATCAGGTGCACCCTTTGGGTTATAGCATTAGGCTCTTAGCCTAGAATCCGATCTGTGACAATGTCCCTCGAACATGATGTTCCAGACTGACTTCCTACTACAGAGCTTTCTCCACATCAACCCTGTCTCCTGGTTGCCTCTACACTGGGCTTGACTCTTCCCTGAGTGTCTCTGTCTCTATTCTTCCACCTGCAGGGTTTTAGCCAGGTGGTCCTCCTAGTTGTTCCTCATCACTAAGACTGCATAATTCCCTTCCTATTTTGCATATCCTATCCATCTGCTACCCAAGGGGCTCTGAGCTCCCCAGGAGACAGCTGGCTCAGGTATGGCACTGACCTCACAGGGGTGCCAAAGAGGTTTGCTGAAGCAAAGGTATGAATGTCTGCTTCTTCTCTCCATGCTGTAAGAGCCTAAGGGCAGAGACTGTGCTGTATTCGTCTTTGGACACGTCATTGTGCATACACGTAGTAGGTGTTTACATCTGCTAGGGACTCACTAATGTCAGCTGCGTCAGCTGAAGATGGCTAATTTTTGTTGGTTATATCTCAGTTTTGCCCAGATCTCAGCAATATTCGTTCATTTAAGAAATATTTATTTCTCCATTTGCTGAACGAGACACTGGGCTAAGTGGATTTTGCAATTTAAATATACTCAATCTCCTTTCCAACTCTTCAAACAATTCCTTCATTCCAGCCTCTGGTTTTTATTGTTGTTCCCTGTGCATTTAGAAAAGACAAAACATGGGACACACTAGCTCACTGTGGAAAGGTGCAGCTAGAGTCATGTAGGTGAGGTGGGAGCTGCCACAAGCCATTGCCTTTCCAGTTGCACAGTCACATCCATAGGCAGGGAGATTCCTGCTCCCTGAAGTGGTGCCCAGTGCATTTTAAAAGCCTGTTCTCAGCCATGGTTCAATTTCTCTGGTTTCCTTTCCAAAAACAAAAGCAAATCATAATATTGCCTAATGACTGCTTGTGGCTGGTGAATGTAGATTAGAGAAAGATACAGGCAAAAAAAAAAAAAAAAAGAAAGAAAGAAAAAGAAAGAAAATGAGTATGTATACATACATACTGTGTGTTGCAGCTAAGAATAGCTTATGTTATGTTGTATCAGTTGGTTAGATTCAATGTTCTTTAAAAAAACAAATTCACGTTTCCAGTTTGCATCCATAAACTAACATCTCACCACATTTCACAAGGGTTCTAGGGATGGGGACGAACTGGGGCAAATGATGCCCTAAGGCAGCTGCGCTATCAGGAGGAGCCTAGCTTGGATGGTAAGATGCTGGGGGTAGAGACCAGAGCTGACCGGCAGGGAGGCCAGGGATCAGGAAGGCTGCTTACAGCACTCGGTGCCCTTGATGGGGTCGGGGAGGCTGGTGCACAGGCCCGGGGTGTGCGGCACGGCGACCCTCCACCTGGAACCCGTGCTGTCACATGCGGTGTACTCATAGTGGTACTCTGACTGCAGAGGAGAGAACAGTGGGCAGCAAGGTGCATTAGCAATGACCAAACAGTAACAGTTTCCTGCCCAGCTACTGACACCCTTTATCAGTAATGGCGTGGAGCAAGACGTCATAGTACCCAAATCATTACAAAAACCATGTAAGAAATACTATATTCGTATTGTTTCTTTCCACCCAACTGTGATCTAGTCTCTAGAAGTACATTTTAAAAATATTTATTTATTTGCAAGGAGAGAGACAAGGAGAGAAAGAATGGGCCCACCAGGGCCTAAACCACTGCAAACAAACTTCAGACGCATGTGCCACTTTGTGCATCTGGCTTTATGTGGGTACTGGGGAATTGAACCTGGGTCGTTAGCCTTTTCAGGCAAGCAGCCTAGAAGTGCATTTTTGTGTGTGACTCTCTTTGCTAGTGTGAATAAAAAATATCTTAATGGTCGGACGTGGTGGCACATGCCTTTAATTCCAGCACTTGGGAAACAGAGGTAGGAGGATTGCCGAGAGTTCCAGGCTACCCTGAGATTACATAGGGAATTCCAGGTCAGCCTGGGCTAGAGTGAGACCCTACCTTGAAAAAACCAGACAAAAAAATTTATATATATATATATATCTTAATAGAGCAGAAGAATTAGATAAATAAAGAGCAAGCTAGAATAAAGAAGTCCTGTCATCCCAAACTGTAGTATTTATGAGCAAGCAAGAACATTCTAAATGCAAGGGCTGGTCCACAAAAACTTTACAAGGGACTGTCACACATAGCTGTATTTTAGTTGTCCTCACTCCTTTCTGGGGAGGAAGGCTGTATTCCTACTTGTATTATGAAAATGCCATATTTAACCCAGCCAATAATGAGCTCATCCCATGTACCTGTTTGTGCTGAATTTCCCTGTGCAAGGAGGCACTCACTGTTCAGATGCTTTATCTGAACTAGAATAAAATGAATAACAACAACAACAACAGTCAAATCAAGCATTAAAGAAAGCAACAAAGGGGCTAGAGAGACGGTTTAGCAGTTAAGGCACTTGCCCGTGAAGCCTAAGGACCCAGGTTCAATTCTCCAGTACCCATGGAAGCCAGATACACAAGGTGGCACATGCATCTGGAGTTTGTTTGCAGTGGCTGGAAGCCCTAGCATGCCCAATCTCTTTCTCTCTCTCTCTCTCCCTCTCTCTCTCGCTGCCTCTTTCTTTTTCAAAAAATTTTTTGTTTATTTTTATTTATTTATTTGAGAGTGACAGACAGACAAAGAGAGAAAGAGGCAGCGAGAGAGAGAGGGAGAGAGAGGAAGAGAATGGGCACACCAGGTCCTCCATGCAAATGAATTTCAGATGTGTGCACCCCCTTGTGCATCTGGCTTATGTGGGTCCTGGGGAATTGAGCCTCCAACTGGGGTCCTTAGGCTTCACAGGCAAGCGCTTAACTGCTAAGCCATCTCTCCAGCTCCCTCTCTGCCTGTCTCTCAAATAAATAAAAAAAAATTTTAAGAAGAAAACAACAAAAAGCATTGCCCAGGAGCAAGAAAACATACTGATATACCAGGCTCTCTTGGACATATATTACTCTTTGTAATCTTACAATATACCACATTGATAATTTTTTTTTTCCCGAGGCAGGGTCTCGCTCTGGCCCAGGCTGGCCTGGAATTTATTATGTAGTCTCAGAGTGGCCTTGAACTCATGCAATCCTCCTACCTCTGCTTCCAAGTGTGGGATGTGTGCCACCATGCCCTGCTAAATTTTTTTGTTCTGATGAGTGTTTCATGATCTGCATTTCCCCAGAACTACAGTCATGCCTATATTTTGTGTTACTGTGTCTAAAAGAAAACCAGAATGAATGCTCCCCATCTATACACGTGTAAGCATGATTCTCTAATGTTCATCTCTGTAAGCAGTTGAGGCTCAACATGAGATGGTCTGAAGTTTGCTGATCTATCACACCAGTACCATAGGAAAAAGCTCTCCCTTGTGTTAGAGGTAAGCATACTGCTTACCCCATCTATCCTGAGATCATAATCTATCATATTTAACATCTATAAAATCAAAATGTGTCTTAGAGTTGATATGGCAAGGAAGCATTATGTCATATTTTAATGGATAGAGCCTTTTCCTTCTTTATGCTACATAAAAAACGGTGTGTCTGAAAAGCAGTGGCATCTCAGATTTGTTCAAATACGGTGAACAGATTGTTTCTCATTCTGTGAATGCAGAAACTTGGGATGAGGAAAGAACAATTGTGGGCTCCATTTTTATCTTCCTCTCTTGTAAATATTTACCAAACACATGTTGTGTGTCTAGAGTGGAGAGGTCTGAGCTGTACCCAGTGTGGCTTGGGACAGCAACATCAACTGGACACTTTCACCTTGAGGAAAGAGACACAGAGCAAAAGGAGAAGTTGGGAAAAAACCGAGGCCTGACCTTTTTTGTTTGTATTTTCAAAATATTTTTATTTACTTATTGAGAGGGAGGAAGGGAGAGTATGTGCAGGCCAGGGCCTCGAGCCTGCAAACAAACTCCAGATGCATGTGCCATGTTGTGCATCTGACTTTATAAGAGTACTAAGGAATTGAACCAAAGCCAGAAGGCTTTGCAACCAAGTGTCTTTAACCACTGAGAAATCTCCCAGACCTATACTTTAAAAAATATTTTTATTTATTTATTTATTTGAGAGAGAGAGAGAGAGAGGCAGAAAGAGAGAAAGAGAGAATGGGCATGCCAGGGCCTCCAGCCATTGCAAACAAACTCCAGACACATGTACCACCTTGTGTATCTGGCTTTACATGAGACCTGATGAATTAAACTTGAACCCTTAGGCTTTGCAGGCAAGCACCTTAACTGCTGAGCCATCTCTCCAGCACTCCCCCCTTTTTTTTAGGTAGGGGCTCATATAACTTAGAAGTCTCTGATTTTCTATGTACCAGAAGATGACCTTGAATTGATCCTCCTTGCCTCTATCTCCCAAGTGCTGGGATTACAGACACTCACCACCATCCCTCACCACTGAGGTTTAATTTTGTGTGTGTGTGTGTGTGTGTGTGTGTGTGTGTGTGTGTGTGTGTGTGTGTGCATTGTACTTGTGGAGGCCAGAGAACAGCCTCATGTGTCATTCCTCAGAAACATCATCTACCATTTAAAAAAGCTATCTATTTGTGTATGGGGGGCATGCCAGGGCCTCCTGCTGCTGGAAAGGAACGCCAGACATTTGTGCTGTTTTTTTGAGCTTGGCTTACATGAGTGGCTTGGTAATTGAACCCTGGGTAGGCAGGCTTTTTGAGCAAGCACCTTTAATCTCTAAGCAATCTCTCCAGCTCCTACCTGAGGTTTAATTTTTTTTTATTATTTTTATTATTTTTTATTTATTTTTGGGGAGAGAGAGAGAGAGATAGACAGAGAGGGAGAGGTAGACAGAGATGGGCGCACCAGCAGTCTCTCAGCTGCTGTGAACGAAATCCAGATGCGTGCGCCCCCTTGTGGGCAAGTGCAGCAATGCGCCCTTGTGTCACTTTGCACCTGGCTAAACGTGGGACCTGGAGATTGGAACTGCTGGACATTGGAACCAGCATTCTTAGGCTTAGCAGGCAGGTGCCTTAGCCGCTAAGCCATCTCTCCAGCCCAGGTTTAATTTTTTTAACCTGAATTAGTGACTTTGGATTTAAATATTGGTGTCACCAAGGGAAAAAAGACCCTCAGAATGGAAATTCTTTGTGTCTCTGGGCTACTATCTCTTTTGGGCCTATTTTTCTTCCTAATTCCAGTTGTTTCCTCATCTCAGAGGACATGGAGGATAAATAGGGCAACAAAGCATATATTTATTTTAGTTCTAAAAAAAATGCTTTCAGGGCTGGAGAGACGGCTCAGCAGTTAAGGTACGTGCCTGTAAAGCAAAGTCAGTTCCCCAGTACCCATGTTAAGCCAGATGCGGAAGGTGACACATGCATCTGGAGTTACTTGCAGTGGCTAGGGCCCTGGTATCCCCATTCTTTCTATTTCTCTGCCAGGCTTGGTGGTGCACACCATAAATCCCAGCACTCAGGAGGCTGAGGTAGGAGGATGTAGGAGTTCAAGGCCAGCCTAAACTACATAGTGAATTCCAGGTGAGCCTGGGGTAGAGTGAACTCTACCTCAAAAAATGATGCTTTCAAAGGACCTTGTTGCAAGAATGTGGGTTAAGCAAAATCCACCATATGCATATATTTATGGTGAATAGGCAGACAGAATTCTCCTGCTGACTAATTGTCTCTGCCATTTTCATGATTTTTTCACCATCCCCAGCCTCAGTTGAATTTCACAGTTCCCTGTCAGACAGGCAGAGCTAGAACCCAGGCTGTCCCTCCAGGAATCAACCTCCAGTTTAGTAGGTCTGACCAAATCCAAACTCACACGGGGCCAAATTTCACAGACAAGTCTAAAAACTAAATATGACACTATTGGTTATCTGCCAGCAGCCAGGTTGGCTCACTCTGAGGCCCGAGAGTTGGTGTTCCAATATCTTATCTCTTCAAGCAGACAACTGTAATTCACTTGGCCTTTTGAAAACACACGTGCCACGTCCATTCCTTTTCATTGGCTTTCATTTGGTATCTCCCCAGGGAAAAAATGGTGATTCCAAGCCTGAGAAAATTTCCCTTTCAATGTGTACTCATTTTCTCCATGCCACTTGAGGCTGTTCACAGCAGCCAAGGCTGCTGGCTGAGCTGCAGCTGTTTCAGATATGAACTGCGCTTTAGGGTCACCCTATGCAAGAAAGACTCACACAGAGTGAAATCAGGAACTTCAGTTCTGCTCCGTGTTCCATGAAATCAATTCCCTGACTGATATAGTCACTTTTCCTGTTGCTGTGACCAAAAACCTGACAAGAAGGGAGGAAGGGTTTATTTTGGCTCGTAGTGGGAGGACACAGTCCACTGTGGCAGGGGCGGGGGCCGAGGCTTGGCTGCAAGAAGGAGCATGAGACTGCGTTCTCATGTCTCAGTGGACCGGGAAGCAGAAAAGGGGGAACACCTGCTCTAACTTGGCTTTGCCTGTTCTCACCTGGCTTTGCCTGCACTCACCGGCATTCTCTTTTTTCCCTTAGTGTATTCAGCCTAGGACCCCAGGTCACAAGATGGTACCAACAGTTAATCCCCCTGGAAATGTCCTCTCAGATACAACCAAAGGTGTGCCTCACTAATGTCCTAGGCATTTAAAAAAATTTTTAACTATTTTATTTTTTAAGATTTATTTTTATTTATTAGAGACAGAGAGGGAGAGAGAAATAGAGAGTGAGTGAGAATGGGCATGCCAGGGCCTCTAGCCACTGCAAAGGAACTCCAGATGCATGCGCCACCTTATGCATCTGGCTTACGTGGGACCTGGAGAATTGAACCTGGGTCCTTACGCTTCACAGGTATGTACCTTAATCACTAAGCCATCTCTCCAGCCCTCTAGGCATTTTTTGATCCAATCAAGTTGATAAAATGAACCATCACAGGGTTCACTGTGAAGACTAAGGACCCAGAATCGACTCCCCAGAACACATAAGCCAGATGCATATGGAGATGCATGTGTCTGGAGTTCATTTGCAATGGCTAGGGGCCCTGGTGGACCCATTGTCTCTCTCTCATAAATAAATAAAAATGTAAAAAATGAGCCATCAAACTGGGCTTGGTGGCACACGCCTTTAATCCCAGCACTTGGGAGGCAGAGGTAGGAGGATCACTGTGAGTTCAAGGCTGCCTTGAGACTACATAGTGAATTCCAGGTCAGCCTAGGCTAGAGGGAGACCCTACCTCAAAAAAAAAAAGTACAAAAAGGGGCTGGAGAAATGGCTTAGAGGTTAAGGCACATGCCTGCGAAGCCTAAGGCCCCCGGTTCAATTCTACAGGTCCCACATAAGGCAGATGTACAAGGGGGCACACGTGTCTGGAGTTCGCTTGCAGTGGCTAGAGGCCCTGGTGTGCCCATTCTCACTCTCCCCCTCTCTCTTTCCTTCTCTCTGTCTCTAATAAATAAATAAATAAATAAATAAATAAATAAATAAAATAAAATCTAAAAACACACACACACACATCAATGGGATTTCAATTTACCCAGTGGTCTGCTTTTGAAGGCATACAATCAACATACTACACAGGCCAGGTGTGGTGGCACACGCCTTTAATCCCAGCACTCAGGAGGCAGAGGTAGGAGGATTGCTGTGAGTTCGAGGTCACCCTGAGACTACATCATGAATTCCAGGTCAGCTTTAGCCATTGTAAACAAACTCCAGAGGCATGCACCACTTTGTGCATCTGCCTTTCTGTGGGTTCTAGGGAATTAAACCTTGGTCATCAGGCATTGCAGGCAAATGCCTTAGTCTCTGAACCATCTCTCCAGCCCGATATAAAATATATTTTTTTAAAGAACTGAAGCAATGTGGAATGGGAAGGCTGAGAGCATTTTGCACCTTGTTGGAGAATCTCCTCTCTAGTGAACACGTACTGGCTTGGCTCGCTCACTGTTCACTACAGCTCCTGGGCTAACAGTGCTCTTCAGGAGGATTTACCCTCCTTAGTATAGACACCCTTGATGGCATTGTCAAATTAGGTGGCTCACCTACTAAAGGACAGACAAATGATCCACACTAAGCTACCACTGCACTTCCTGGATAAGTGAGACATGGATCCAGAAGAAGGGGGCATTTATCCACTGCGCAGAATCCTGAAATGGGTTGGAAACCAGAGAGGGATAGGACAGCAAAGTGGAGGAGTTAGGATTCAGACTCTCATTGCTTCCCAGCTCCCATCCACCCAGGTCCACGGTGATAAAAGAATTATTCCAAGTGAAGGACCCCACCCATGAAAGGACAAACACGAAGAATCCACGCACCCGAGGTATGCGGAGTGGTCAGATTCACACACAAACAAAAAGCCAAACGGAGCCGGGCATGGTGGTGCACGCCCTTAATCCCAGCACTCGAATAGCAGAAGTAGGAGGATTGCTATGAATTCAAGGCCACCCTGAGACTGCATAGTGAATTCCAGGTCAGCCTGGGATAGAACAAGACCCTACCTCGGAAAACAAACAAACAAACAAACAAACAAACAAACAAACAAACAAAAAAACCAACCAAACAGAACAGAACAGAACAGCAGTGGTTGCCAGGGGCTGAGGAGAGAGACAGTAGTGGAAGATTTTGTTTAGTGGGAGCCAAATTTCAGGTTTGCAAGATAAAAAGAATTCTGTGGGGCTGGAGAGATGGCTTAGTGGTTAATGTATTTGCCTGCAAAGCCAAAGGACCCAGGTTTGATTCCCCAGGACCCAGGTTAGCCAGAGGCACAAGGGGGCGCATGTATCCAAAGTTCGTTTGCAGTGGCTGGATGCCCTGTTGCGCTCTCTCTCTTTCTCTCTCTCCCTCTTTTTTCTCTCTCAAATAAATAAATAAGCTAAAAAAAAAAAAAAAAGAAGAATTCTGTGGATACATGCTGGTAGCAGCACAACAATGTATATGTCCTAAATGGCCTGAATGTAACTCTCAAAAATGGTTAAGATGGAGGTCAAGGGGGAAAATGGTTAAGATGGCAAATTTTATGTTATGTGCACTGCAGAACAATTTTTTAAATATTATTTATTTATTCATTCATTTGAGAGAGAGGCAGAGAGAGAGAATGGGCACACCAGGGCCTCTAGCCACTGCAAACGAACTCCAGATGCATGTGCTCCCCTTGTGCATCTGGCTTATGTGGGTACTGGAGATTTGAACCAGGATCCTTTTGCTTTGCAGGCAAACGCCTTAACCGTTAAGCCATCTCTCCAGCCCCAGAACAATTTTTTTAAAAGGTTATGATTGGACCCTGATGCATAGTCCCCCACTACCCCACAGAGACTGACTGAGGCCTTCATGACCCCACAGTGAATCCCATAACCCCACAGAGGAGGGCCCTAGGGTAAAGGGAGCTGGGTGAGGGGATAAAAGAGTATAACCTGTTACAATATATATAAAATAAAACAAAAAAGTCAATTTTAAAAAAGGTTATGGGACGAAAGATGGCTTAGCAGTTAAGGCACTTGCCTGCAAAGCCAAAGGACCCAGGTTTGATTCCCCAGTAACCGGGTAAGCAAGATGCACAAGGTGGCACATCATCTGGAGTTCATTTGCAGTGGCCAGAGGCCTTGGCATGCCCATTCTTTTTCTCTCTCTCAATCTCTCTCTCTCTCTCTTTCTGCCTCTTTCTATCTCTCAAATAAATAAATAAGATTTTTTTAAAGGTTATGATTGGATGTAATGGTACAAGCCTATAATCCCAGCCCTCAAGAATTTGAGGCAGAAGGATTTCAAAATCAAGGCCAGCCTAGGCTACATAGTGAGAGCTTGTATTAAAAAAATTAAAATTGGGACTGGGGAGATGGCCCAGTGGGTAAGAACACTTGCTACAAACATGAAAGGGCATGATAGGACCTGAGGCCACCCCAGTTCAATTCCCCAGGATCCACACAGACAGCTGGGTCCATCCACACCCTCAGTATGGAACCTCAGTCCTGCGGGAGCAGAGCAGTCACTAGGGTTGTTGAAAACATAGCCCACCTTCAGAGAGAGACTGTCCCTAGGAGATACGTGGAGGATCAATAGAGGAAGGACACTCAGTGTTCTCCCCTGGCCTCTGTGAGTCCGTGAGTGCGTCTGTACACACACACATAGGCTGCACACACAGATACCACACATGCTTAGGCCACACACACTACACATGCATACACACACACACACACACACACACACATGCATGCACCACACACACCACACACACACACACACACACACATGCAAAAAAGTTAAACAAAAGTTATGCTGTAAAGTCAAGGAGAAATGCCCAGTTTCAGAGTTCCTCCTCTATTAAGTATACCTTAGAGTAGAAATCTGATAGTCTAAATTTAAGAAACATCTCCAACTATTTTTGGAAAAATATGCTTTGACTTATCATCTAAATTGATCAGCCAAACTCAAGGAGACATCAAGACGGAGGTGCAAGGTAGCACTGCACACATTTCAGCAGCCTCTCTGGATAGTCCTTGAAGCAGTGGGTCCCTAAGGCTTACATGCTGCTATTAACAACTTTTTAAAGCATTTTGTTACAGGTGAGCAAAGAAATATTAAGTTCTTAAAAAATAATGCCATCAGGGCTGGAGAGATGGCTCAGCAGTTAAGGCATGTCCCTGCAAAACCTAATGACCAGAATTCAATATCCCAGCACCCATACAAAGCCAAATGCATGGGCCTGGGGAAATGGCTTAGTGGTTAAGGCATTTGCTTGCAAAATTTAAGTACCCCAATTCAATTCTCCAGGACCCACATAGGCCAGATGCACAAGGGGCGCATGTGTCTGGAGATTGTTTGCAGTGGCTAGAGGCCTGGCATGCCCATTCTCTCTTTCTATCTGCCTCTTCCCCTCTCTTTCTCTTTCTCTTTCTCTCTCTCTTGATCTCTCTCTCTCTCTCTCTCTCTCAAATAAATAAATAAATAAATAAATAAATAAATAAAATATTAGAAAGCCAGATGCACATGGTGGTGCATGAGTCTGGAGTTCATTTGCAGTGGCTAGAGGCCTTGACTCACCCATCCTCCCCATCTCTCTCTCAAATAAATAAAAAGAGGCTGGAGAGATGGCTTAGTGGTAAAGACACTTGCTTGCAAAGCCAAAGGACCCAGGTTCAATTCCCCAGGACCCATGTAAGCCAGGTGCACAAGGTGGCACATACACCTGGAGTTTGTACACAGCAGCTGAAGGCCCTGATGCACCCATTCTCTCTTTATCTCTCTGCCTCTCTCTCTCTCAAATGAATAAATATAAATAAGAATATCTAAATAAATAAATAAAAAGGCAGGCCCCCAAATAAGATATCTTTGGATTCACATGGCCTGCAAAAGTCCTTAGGGGAAGTAAGAGCTTGCAGATGCTAAGAGAAGCTGTCTGAGAGGCCAAAACTGACCAGCATCTCCAGCCACCCACTCCTCCCCCGAACAATGAGAATATCCTTCCAGCTCCAATGTCCTATTTTTTTAAAATATTTTTTATTTTTATTTATTTATTTGAGAGAGAGAACAAGGCAGAGGAAAAGAGAGAAAGAATGAGCTCACCAAGACCTCCAGCCACTGCAAAAGAACTCCAGATGCATGCACCACCTTGTGCATCTGGCTTATGTGGGTCCTGGGGAATCGAACCAAGGTCCTTTGGCTTTGCAGGCAAGCACCTTAACCACTAAACCATCTCTCCAGCCCTATACCTGCATGAAAATCTTTCCTTCCTTCCTTCTTTTCCTCTTCTCTTTCAAAATAGCACAAGTTTTATTTTAAATAAACATCAAAGTAATCTGTGTTAATTGTAGAAAATTGGAAATGCAGACTGAAAAGATCTGCTATAAGCCTACCAAACACAAACCTTCCCCCACACCACCGTTTTACTCCACTCCTTATGCTGACTCAACCAGGGAGCTGACCATGACCCAGGAATCTGCCAGTGGTTTAGTGCCAAGTCCCTACAAATGCATGTTGCATGCTGGGTGAAGGGTGGCCTGAGAGAATTGGATTTTACCTTTTGCTGTCTGTACATGAACATGCTGTGTGTGTGTGTGTGTGTGTGTGTGTGTGTGTGTGTCCATGTGGTAATGGGAATTGAACCCAGGGTCTTGCACATTTTTCACCAATGAGCTATAGTTCTAGCCATGCATGTGCATGCTTGAAAACAAAGTAAAGGCCTGGGGCTATGGTCAGTGGTAGAGCACCATGCTTAGCATGCACAAAGCCCTGGGTTCAATTCTTAGTACCACAGTGTGGTAGGTGAATGTATGTCCCCCAATAGACTCGGGTGTTTTATTAAAACTTGGATTTCCAGCTACCTGGCTGGAAGAGCTGTGTTTGGGGGCAAATCTTATTTCTAGCCCAGAAGTATGCAGAGTGGTCTGAGCTCGGGCAGGGTCCCTGCTGTTTGCTGCTGGTTTCGTGCTTGCTTGTGGTGCTGTCTCTCTGTTTGGATTTATGAATGGGGGCCAGCTTCTTCCACCACTTATGGACTTCCCCTGGATCAGTAAGCTTCAAATAAATCCTTTCCTCCCCTAAACTGTGCCTGGTTTGGATGTTCATCCCAGCAAAGTGCGGCTGACTACATACTGCAAATACAAGTGAAGGTCAGATGGTACAGAATTTTGCATTGTGACTTTTTCCCATTTGTTTTTAGGGCACTAAAAGTACTTCCCTATGTATTTAATGATTGCACCATAGCTTCTTTAAGTACTCTCCGATTGTTGGACATTGAGCTTTGTCAAAACGTTTCTTGTTTAAAATCATACTCCAGTGAGGCCTCCTGTGTCTCTCTTACTATTTCCTTTGGATAGATTCCCAGAAGTGGAATTACTAGGTTGGAGAATATGAATTTCTTTAAGACTCTTGTTTAGGACGGGAAATTTATAAGAGAGAACACATATTCTTAAGTCTTTAAAAACAAGTTTTAAGAGGCTAGAGAGCGAGCTCGGTCAGTGAAGTGCTTGTCTCACAAGGGCAACTCACGAGGACCTGAGTGTGGCTTGCGGGCAAGCGCCTTAACTGCTAAGCCATCTCTCCAGTCCCATGTTTGAGTTAATTTTTGCATATGATACAAGGTGTGGTCCCAACTCCATTATTTTGTCTGTAGACACGCAGTTATCCCAGCACCATTTGTTAAAGAGACTGTTTTTTCTCTACTCAAAGGTGTTTTTTGTTGTTGTTTTGTTTTTGTTTTTTCGAGGTAGGGTTTCACTCCAGTCCAGGCTGACCTGGAATTCACTATGTAGTCTCAGGCTGGCCTTGAACTCATGGCAATCCTCCTATCTCTGCCTCCCGAGTGCTGGGATTAAAGGCATGTACCACCACCACGCCCGGCTCTATTCCGTATATATTTTTTTGTTTGTTTGTTTGTTTTTGTTTTTTTGTTTTTCAAGGTAGGGTTTCACTCTGGTCCAGGTTGACCTGGAATTAACTATGTGGTCTCAGGGTGGCCTCGAACTCTCAGCGATCCTCCTACCTCTGCCTCCCAAGTGCTGGGATTAAAGGCGTGTGCCACCACGCCCGGCTCTATTCCATAATTTTGATGAATGGATACTGCTGAGTAAAACATTAACAGGGCTCAGACAGATGGAGCTATCTAGAGACTGCTGACCACAGAGAGCTAACTCCTCTGTCTCCTTGATCCTCAGAGAGTCCATAGCCAGGCAGGAGTTTCCCCTCTGAGTCTTCAAACCCCAAAGCCAAGGCTACATATTCATACCAGCCCCAGAATCAGCCAGACCTGGGTTTGCCTTGGCTGGGAGAAGGGACGCTCAGGAACTGGTTCTTGAGTAAACCTGGGCTCTCACTAGCCAACTTGTGACTAAGGCTACCTCCTGCCTTTCTCTACCCACAAGCTGGCTTATCTCACACCTCCTTTTCTGTAAAGCATATCCTTTGGGGAGAATGTCAAGATATGACAAGTGGCACATGCCATTGAGCTGGGGACAACAGATCAATAGGAGGTTGTTGGTTCAGAGCAGAGGCTTCTTTGCATAGAAAGTACCTGACTCAGGGGCTAAAGAAATGGGTTAGCAGATAAGGCACATGCCTGTAAAGCCTAAGGATCCAGGTTCAACTCCCCAGTACCCACATAAGCCAGATGCACAAGGTGGCACATGCATCTGGAGTTGGTTTGCGGTGGCTAGAGGCCCTGGTGTGCCCATTCTCTCTATCTCTCTCTCTGCCTCTTTCTCTCCTCCCTCCCCCCCCTCTCAAAATAAAATAAATAAAAGAAAGCCAGGTGTAGCAGACAGCCTCATGTCACTGGGGTGAACTTCCAGATCAGGTACAGTTATGGAAGAAGGGATTTATTGAAGGTAGAGGGAAATTCCAATTGCATAAGCTTTCACAGGCCCAAGCAGAGAGAGAAAAGCCACAAACCAAAAAAAGCCACATCACACAGCACACTGGGAATTCTAGGCAAAGCTCAGGCACTTTGCATATCTTTAGACTGGAATTCTAAATCTACTTCCCCACCTTAGGGCTGGAACCTAGGATCCATCCACAGTGACACCTCCTCCAGCCAGGTGGCTGCAGGTCTAAATGACAAGCTGTAATAAAATCCTGAATATAGCCAGGCTTGGTGTTGCACGCCTTTAATCCCAGCACTCGGGAGGCAGAGGTAGGAGGATCGCCGTGAGTTCGAGGCCACCCTGAGACTACATAGTGAATTGCAGGTCAGCCTGGGCTAGAGTGAGACCCTACCTTGAAAAAAAAAAAAAAAAAAAAAAAAAATCCTGAATATATTGGAGGCCATCCATTCTACCTACCACGCCAGATTAATGGAAGCCCTTTGTTTCCTCTGACATCCCTCAAAAGTTCTCCTAGCAGCAGGGAGAGAAACCCTTGGCTGCAAAGTGGGAAAAGCTCAGAACCTTGGAAAACCACAAAGAAATGCCAGAACTTGAAACACGAGTCTATCACGTGAGGCTATCAAATGCGTGTTTTCCTGAACTCCTTTCTTCTTATTATTTTCTTATTATTTCTTATTATTGCACTGGGATGTGCCAACATGTGTGTTGGGAGCACTGGTCAGGCTATGGAGCATGGTGACCTGACCTCCCTTGTCCATTGTGAAGGGCAGGGACAGGAGGACCTTTCCTAACTTGCCAGAGTGAGGCTGGGAAAGGGCAGCCATGTCTCCTAATCCCCACCCCCACCCCCTTTAGGACTGCTGACTCAGACTGGGTCTCTTGGTCCTGCACTCACCTGTGCTAGTCTTCTGGTACCTACGTCTATCTGATCATCATCAAAACTGCCTGGACAGTGTTAAAGACACACACACACACTTGGCTCTGCCCCCAAACTTCTGATTCTCCTCGACATTTTCCTCCTTCTGCCCTCTCTCAAAGCTTAGTTTTCCATTCCCAGTTTGTTAACCGATAAAATTTCCCACAAGATGAAATTTTTCACCTGTGGACCTCAGACCACTTATCATACAACAGGATGCACAATTTATTTATTCCCCCCCTCCCCACACCACCACCACCATAGGCTCATTTTTCTGGGCAGCAGATCCAGACACTTTTCATTGAATCCTCTAAAAAGTCCATTAGCCCTCTTCCCTACACAGAAAACACCAAAACCTGCCATAGTGGATTAGTAATTTTATTTACTTTTTTTTTTTTGTTTTTGGTTTTTCGAGGTAGGGTCTTACTCTAGCCCAGGCTGACCTGGAATTCACTATGTAGTCTCAGGGTGGCCTCAAACTCACGGTGATCCTCCTACCTCTGCCTCCCAAGTGCTGGGATCAAAGGCGTGCGCAACCATGCCTGGCTGTGGATTAGTAATTTTAAAGTCTTTTAATGTTTTACTAAGCCAAGGCTGTATACTTTAACCCAGAGCCCAGATATTTAGGAAGTAATTCCCATCAAAAGAAATAGAGAACTGTCCCTTTAATTAACATTGAACACCCCCCCCGCCAAAAAAAAGTTCTTTCACATGTTTATACTTCTAAGTATAAACCAAAAGCTCATCCTCAAAAACAGGATTCAGCCGGGCGGGCATGGTGGCACACACCTTTAATCCCAGCACTCAGGAGGCAGAGGTAGGAGGATTGCCATGAGTTCGAGGCCACCCTGAGACTACATAGTGAATTCCAGGTCAGCCTGAGCTAGAGTGAGACCCTACCTCGAAAAACCAAAAAAAAAAAAAAAAAAAAAAAACAGGATTCAAGTTTGTGGGGGTTTTGTGAGACTGAATTTCACATAGCTCAGGGTGGCCTTGAACTTGCTATGTAGCTACTATCCCCACCTCCCAAACACTGGCATTACAGGTGTGCCCCACCTCCATCTGGGTAGTGTCTGGAATCTGACACAGCACTTCATGCATGATAGGCAAGCGCTCTTCAGCCTCAGCCACATTCACCGCCCAGGACTCGACTGTTTCTGTTGGGTTGGTTGGTTTTGTGGTTTTCCAAGGTAAGGTCTCGCTGTAGCCCAGGCTGACCTAGAATTCACTATGCAGTTTCAGGGTGGCCTCGAACTCACAGTGATCCTCCTGTGTTCAGATTAAGGGCTTGCGCCACCACACCTAGCTAAGACTCTTGACCAGAAAGGAGGAGTTGCTCACAGGAGAGCTGCAGGCACTGAGGAAGATTCACAGGGTCAAGGGGTCCTCTGAGCTCCCTACACAAGGAGTTGTTCCCTCCATCTGTCCCCCCTTCTGAGTCTTCAAACCCCAAAGACAAGGCTGGGTCGTCACAGCAGCCCCGGAAGCAGAGCAACTGGACCTGGGTTTGCCTTAGCTGGGATAAGGCCTCCTCCCCCCAGAGCAAGCAACAGACCCAGTAGCCACCTATTAACAGACCTCAAGCAGGCTGGTCCCGGCTGTTGTCCTCTTACCACACGTGGTTGCCTTGCACCATGGTGTCAGGAATACTGGGACTCTTAGTTTAAGGAGCCTTGTGTGTGTGGGGTGGGGTGGGGTGGGGTGGGGGGGAATCCTGGCTTTACATTGCTGCTTCTCTTACCATTGCTCTATTCTACTCTGGGTTTCTCTCTTGACCCAAACCCACAAGAGATGAGTCATGATCACCTCAGGGACATAGTACACAAAGCAGATTCTGGGTGTCCACTGCATTCTGGCCCAGGATGAACCGTCTCTCATGTCCAACCTGCTTGCAGCCTAAAATGCCCATCTGTTTTGAGCAGTCTTGGCCCAGAGGCTCCTAGGAGACAGACACCCAGTAGCACTTATGAGCACCCATATGCCCGGTCCAGGACTGGAAATCCATATGTATTCTTTTTTTTTTTTTTTTCTTTTAGAGAGACAGCGAGAGAGAGAGAGAGAGAGAGAGAGAGAGAGGGAATTGGTGCCCTAGGGCCTCAGCCACTGCAATCGAACTCCAGACACTTGTCCCACCTAGTATGCATGTGCAACCTTGAACTTGCCTCACCTTTGTGCGTCTGGCTTGGGTGGGATCTGGAGCATTGAACACAGGTCCTTAGGCTTTGCAGGCAAGCTCCTTAACTCCAGCTCCCGTGTGTATTCTTCAGCCCTCACAGAACCCTTGATGTCCTACCAAAGTTATTTATGTTGCCAGATATATCTATCAGTTACCTTCTTGTTACCGGACAAAATACCCAACCAGAAGCAGTTTAGGGAAGGAAAGCATTTATTTCCACTTCATTTCCAAGGGG
Source organism: Orientallactaga sibirica (assembly GCA_036365145.1). NCBI lineage: Eukaryota > Metazoa > Chordata > Mammalia > Rodentia > Dipodidae > Orientallactaga > Orientallactaga sibirica. Next base: position 13,965,022 of record JAEOAD010000025.1, read on the forward strand.
AAGTCTATTATGGCTGGGAAAGCACTGCAGGAGCAGACAGCTGGTGTCACATTCACATCAGCAAGAAGGAAGTGGAATTCTTCAGAGCACCCAGACTAGACTGTGACACCTCAAGGCCCACTCCTACTGACACACTTTCTCCAGCAAGGCTCAACCTCCTAAAGGTTCCACAAGTTTCCAAACAGGCTCTCTGACTGGGGATTGAGCATTCAAACACACGAGTCTAAGGGGGACATTTTACATTAAAGCCGTCACATTCGTGGGCTGGAGAGATGACTTCATGGTTAAGGCACTCACCTGCAAAACCTAAGGACCCAGATTTGATTCCCCAGTACCCACATAAGCCAGATGCACAAGGTGATGCATGCATCTGGAGTTTGTTTGCAGTGGCTGGAGGCCCTGGCACACCCATTCTCTCTATATCTGCATCTTTCTCTCTCTCTCAAAATAAAATATTTTTAAAAATCACATCAGGAGGCCAGGAGTGGTGGCACATGCCTTTAATCCCAGCACTCGGGAGGCAGAGGTAGGAGGATCGCTGTGAGTTCGAGGCCACCCTGAGACTACATAGTGAATTCCAGGTCAGCCTGAGCTAAAGTGAGACCCTACCTCGAGAAAAAAAAAAAATCACATCAGGCCTCCCGTATTTACATTCATAAAACAATCCTGGGACGGGAGAGATGCTCAGTGATTGAGGCGCTTGCCTGCAAAGCCTAACAACCTGAGTTTGATTCCACAGTACCCACATAAAGCACACGCACAAAGTGGTGCATGCATCTGGAGTTCATTTGCAGTGGCTGAAAGCCCTGGTGTGCCCATTGTGTCTGTCTGCCTCTCTTCTATCTCTCTCTGCTTGCAAATAAATAAAAATATTTAACAAACACTCCTTACCATCCCACTGTCCTTACTGTCCTACCTCAAATCCAGAATGGCTTTTAATTTTCTTCCACAGCACTTAAACCACCTTCAAGCATACTTCATAACTTAGCTATTCACTGTCCCGTCCCCATTCCGACTAGGTGTAAGCTCTGTTGGACTTGGTTCCTTGTTTATGTTCACAGTGCACATCCTTACAACAGTACCCAATACAGCAGCTGGCCACAGGTATTTGTTGAAGGACTGAACATGCAAGGTCTGGACCCTGCCTTTTGTCCTGCCACCACTTGCATGATTGTGGGCCTATCATCAAATCTCTCTTTTTTTCTATAAATCAGGGGTAAAACACCCTGCTAAGAGGATGAAAGTTCAACACTCTTCCTCCCCCCACCCCCACAAGACTGAACATCAACACCCATTTCTCAGGATGACTAGGAAATTCTATTCAGGAAATTGGTTTTAAAGAAGTAGGGGACAGGAATTTGGGAGATGGCTCATCAGGTAAGGGCACTTAACACACAAGCATGAGGAACTTAAAGGGCCTGATTGACCTTGAGTTCAATTCCCAAGTGCCTATGTAAATAGCTGGACATATCTATGCATACCTGTAACCCCAGACCTGGGGGAGAGACCAGAGAATTACTGGTCATCCAGTCTGACCAAAAACAGCAGCTCTGGGTTCAGGGAGAGACTCTGTCTCAAGGAAGTGAGCAGAAGAGCAAAAGAGGACACCAGGCATTCTTCTCTGGCACTCTGCATGTGTGTAAGCATGGGACGTGTGCATCTGCACACACATATACATTCACCACACACACACACCAAATCACACATATACATATGCCAAAAAAAAGGTAGGAGGCCTGAAGAGATGGCTTAGTGGTTAAAGCACTTGCCTGTGAAGCCTAAGGACCCAGATTCGATTCCCCAGGACCCATGTGAGCCAGATGCACAAAGAGGGCACATGAGCCTGGAGTTGCTTGCAGTGGCCCTGATGTGCCCATTCTCTCTCTCTCTCTCTCTCTCTCTCTCTCCTCTGCCTCTTTCTCTCTCTCAAATAAATAAATAAAATATTTTTTAAAGGTAGGAGAGGGGAGATGAGCTCAAGCATAGAGCACTTGTCTAGCACGTGGAAGGTCTTAGGTTCAATTCCCTGCCTGAAGAGGCTTTGTAGAGTGTGCTCAGGACTCATCTTCTCTCTCTGGCTAACAGAACAAGAGTGAGCCCAGCTGACATTTCTGGGCTATCAGAGATAATCAACATCAAGATCCAGATCCTCCTGGGCTTGGCTGGACGTTTCTGCCCTGACTCACCCTCTTCTTTAATCCCAGTGTTCTCATGCATATGGAATAACAGCTGCCCTTTTCCCACCTTTTCTCCCCAGCAACTCCCCAAAGTTAATCTCTCAAAGACAAAAGCTAGCTGCTGACATTTATGACATTCAGTAAACACAGCCAGACCATCAGGTGCAAGGGGCTTTCCAGTGCTGGTTGTAAATATCCCTAGGATTGAAAAGGCTTTGTTGCCGAGAACTAAAATTTTAGAAATTTCAGTTGCTTTCTAATAGGTGCATATATCTGTCTACAAGGCAGGGCTTTAAGAGATTGTATTTCAAAGATGTTTCTCTTACGTTTTAATGAGATCAAAATGTTCTATTAAATTGTTTCACCTGAGCACTTCTTAACCATACAAGTCAGATCCAGGCCAACATGGCCTGTCCAGATGTTAGCTGTTTGGGATAGAGAGGACAGACTTCTACCAAGTCAACAGACTGGATTTACAGCAAATAGATTGAAGCCACCCCAACACCCCCGTCTCCAAGTCCTATGTCCCTGAGAGTTGCCATATGTGTGTTCAAGAGTCCTCAGGTCCTCAAAACTTTTTTTTTTTTTTTTTGGTTTTTCAAGATAGGGTCTCACTCTAGCTCAGGCTGACCTGGACTTCACTATGTAGTCTCAGGGTGGCCTCGAACTCACTGCGATCCTCCCAAGTGCTGGGATTAAAAGTGTGTGCCACCACGCCCGGTTCTCAAAACTTTAAAAAAAATTTTTTTTATTGACAACTTCTATACTTACATACAAAAAATGCATATTTCCCTCCCAATGCCCCTTTAGAACTCCAATCTCCATCATATCCCCTCCCTCTGTCCATTAGTCTTTCTTTTAATTTGATATCATCATCTTTCAAAACTTTTTTTTCAGGCAGGCTGCTCAGCAGTGAAAGTCTGGGAGCAACTGCCTTTTTTTTTTTTTTTAATTTCAGGGCAAGGCTGCATCCCGAGATCCCAAACTCTGGGTGTAGCCCTGGTGCACCAGCTTTTCTTCTTTTTCTTTTCTTTCTTTTTTACCCAATAAAACTTTGCTTCACATTCCATGAGTCAATGGTCTTACTTGTGTGACACCAGACCCCATAACATTTGGGGGGCTCGCCCTGGATCCACATTTCAAGACCTCCCTTCCCGACTCTGGGGCAACCGAACTAGGGAAGGACCCCTAATCTCGGCTTGAGAACCAAATCTCCATCCATCTGCCTGTTTCTGTTTTTGGAGTTGGTAGCAAGCTGTTGACTGGGAACTTTTGCCTAGGACTGATGGCCCCCTCCTTTATTGGGTCAACTTCAACTTACACAGAGGATTATTAAAAACAACAAAATTCTCTCTGAGGTGGAGGCTCATAATTTGCCACTTTCTCTGATATCCCTTCTCAAGACAGTCTTCTATACCCATCAGACCACATGGAAGGACTGTCAGCAACTCTTACAGATCCTCTTCACCACAGAGAAACATGAAAAAAAATCCGAAGGGAAGCCAAAAAACTAGTGTTGGGAGCTGACAGCTGCCTCATGGAGAACCCTAATGTTATTGATGAGGTTTTCCCTTCCACACGACCGGACTGGGATCCCAATACTGCTGAAAGTAGGGCGTTCCTTAACCTCTTTCACCAGATTCCACCTGAGAGGCAAACATACTGTGCAGGACCTAAAAGATGCTTTCTTTAGTATCCCATTGACAAAGGAAAGTCAACCCATTTTTTTGCCTTTGAATGGACAGACCTGGAACAAGACGTTATCAAGTAGAAAGACAGATGAGAAGTAAAAATAATTTTTAGACAGGATCTTACTATATACCCTGCATGGCCTGGAACTCACTATTAGAACAAACTGGCTTCAAATTTGCAGCATAGGCCATGATAGATCACATATATAACAGAGGTAGGAGGTAGAGAGTGAGTTCAAGGCCACCCTGAGACTACGTAGTGAATTCCAGCTCAGCCTGGGCTAGAGTGAGACCCTACCTCGGGGGGAAGCTATAACTTTTTTTTTTTTTTTTTTTTTTTTTTAGGCAAGCCCAACAGATTGGTCTTTTTATGAGAGAGCAAGAGGGAGAGGGAGAGAATTGTCATGCCAGGTCTTCCAGTCACTATAATCAAATTCCGAATGCCTGTGCCATCTTGTGCACATGTGCAACCTTGTACATGCGTCATCTTGTGCATCTGGCTTATGTGGGATCTGGGGAGTCAAACATGGGTCCTTAGGTTCTGCAGGCAACAGCTTAGGTTAACAGCTAAGCCATCTCTCCAGCCCAAAAGATATAACTCTTAATAAGAGGGGTAGAGGAACAGTCTGGGCAGAAATACCCTGTAGGGGGTGGAGAGAGGTTAATCCAAAAACCATATGCTGTTGCTGAAATCCCAGTGCCCAAACTGGGTTACCACCCCCCCATAGTGAGCTATTGGTCAATGGGCCCATGAGGTCCCAAAACAATGCAGGCCATTGCCAACACACTTGGTTACCCAACAGATCTAAATGGTAAGACCCTATTGCTGAAGACCCCACAGGCTGCAGTCACAAGACATTGAGAGATTATAATGAAACTAAGAAGGAAACCAGTTCCCTGATGAGTAGCCCTCTTAGTGCTGGAAAATGCTAGGTGAGTGCTGTTAATGGTTACCAAAGTATGAACAAGCAGGGGGTCCTGAAAGCTATAAAATCAACTAGCTGGACAAGATGGCGTACAGGTTATGGGGGTAATCAACGGCTCTCTGAGTGGATACGTGGCCTCCTCAGTGGGAGGGAATTCATATCTGATACTAAGAACCAAGTCAGAAGCCTATGGCTTGGAAGGCCGTAGACTCTAGAGGGAGGCTCTCCTTGTTCTTTAGCTAAAACGAGAGGGTATGTCCGTCAAGAAGTCTTCTAAGGGTACACTCATCCCCTTTGATCCATGCTGCTCTCATTCGTGGTTAGAGAATCTGCTTTTTTTACATATGGCAGCAAATACAGGGAGACCCAAGATTCATCCGCATGACAAGAAAAGGAAGCCAAGAGCATAGCGTGAGTTGAGTCATCTCTATCACATCTGTGAGGTCCCAGGAGACATTACAGAAGAACTGGCAGATTAAATATGAGCACTGCTCTCACAGCCAGCCTGAGAACCCCCTCCAGGGAGATGGCTGTACACACTGAGGAGACTCACAATTCATCAAAACAGCAAATCAGAGGCTGCCGAGAGCGCAACACTAAAGGCTCAGAGAGCATTGGGGAGAGGGAGTAGAAAGATCTTAAGCCACAGGGTGGAAAAGACAACCTGAGGATTTGCCCCCTCCCCCGTCCACAGAGACTGGTGCATTCCTGAGCCCCCAGGGAACATTGACAACCCCACTGAGGAGAGCTCCCAGGGGAATGGGTGTGGGGGAGAGGGAACATAAGCATAGAATCTGTCTCCTTCTCTCTTAAATAAGCAAATAAATAAAATATTTTAAAAAGAGTCCTACAGCCAGGCGTGGTGGCACATGCCTTTAATCCCAGCACTCGGGTTGCAGAGGTAGGAGGATCGCTGTGAGTTCAAGGCCACCCTGAAACTACAGAGTGAATTCCAGGTCAGCTTGAGCTACAGTGACACCTTACCTCGTAAAACCAAAATAAAAATCAATGAAAAATTTTAAAGGGAGGGCTGTAGAGATGGCTTAGCAGTTATGGAATTTGCCTGCAAAACCAGAGGACCCAAATTTATTACCCAGGACCCACATAAGCTAGATGCACAAGGTGGCACATGTGTCTGGAATTTTTTTGCAGTGGCTGGGGGTCCAGGCATGCCCGTTCTCTCTCTCTATGTGCTCCTTTCCCTCTCTCTCAAATAAATAAATATTTTTAAAAAGAGTATAACCCAAGGAGAATATGACTAATACGGAATATGTTTATACAGTAAAGTTCATAATTAAGGACCCCCCCCCAGGCATAGCTGTGCATGCCTACAACCTCAGTCATGAGGGTGGCGGTGACAGGAGGATCACTGGGCCTCACTGATAAGCCAGTCTACTTGAAAACCAGTGAGTTCCAAGTTCAGCAAGAGACCCTACTCAGGGAAATAAGAGCAATAAAGGACACAAAACATCATCCTCTGACCTCCACACGTGTGCATGGGTGTAGACATCTGCAAACACATGTGCATGCACCATTCACATACACCATATACTGCGCACACACCAAAAAGAAAAGAAGGGCTGGAGAGATGGCTTGGCAGTTAAAGGCACTTACTTACAAACCCTGACAACCCAGGTTAAATTCCCCAGTACACATGAAAAGCCAGATGCACAAAGTGGTGCATGCATCTGGAGTACATTTACAGTGGCAAGAGGTCCTAGCATACCCATGCTCGCTCTCTCTCTCTCCCTCTCTCTCTCTTTCTCTCCCTATCTACCTCTTTGTCTGTCTCTGTCCGAATAAATAAGTAAATACACAAATAAATAAATATTTTTTAAAAAAAGAAAAGATTGGGAAATCCTAGCCTGCTGTTAGAGAGATAATGACAGAAACCGTTTTTCATTTTATGTCTGACATTTTATCTAAGCTTTACACACCTGTGATGGGTGAGGCTCCAAGCCAGAGAGGCTAAACAGCCACCTGGGCTATCATGCCACTGTGTCCTATACAACAAAGACTGCACAGATGACTGGGGTAGCTGTGAAAGTCTAGATTGTATTTGAAAAAGAAATGTAGAATCAAAGCTTCAAGTTATTCAGGGAAGTCTCATTCTTAGCCACTGCCACGTGTCACCAACTGAGATCTGACCCAGCCTCCTCTGGTCACTGGGAGGGCTGGAGATGGCTGAGTGAAGTCATTGCTCAATTGAGAGATCTCTTTTGACCAGCCTGTTCCCAAAGGCACACAGAAGCCTGCTCCTAAACATAGGTTCAGCTATTGCCTGGGACCAAGAGCTGGGGGCAGAGATGGGCAGATGTTTTAGAAAAGAGTCCTACAGCCAGGCGTGGTGGCACATGCCTTTAATCCCAGCACTCGGGTTGCAGAGGTAGAAGGATTGCCATGAGTTCGATGCCACCCTGAGACTAAATAGTGAATTCCAGGTCAGCCTGAGCAAGAGCAAGACCCTACTTTGGAAACAAAAATGAAAAGAATAGGAATAAGGGCTGGAGAGATGGCTTAGCACTGGTTTGATTCCCCACTGCCCATGCAAAGCCAGATGCCCAAAGTGATACATGCATTTGGAATTTGTTTGCACTGGCTGGAGGACCTGACGTCCCCATTCTCTCTATATCTTTCTCTGTCTCTGTCTCTCTCTCTCTGCTTGCAAATGAATAAATAAATATTTTTTAAAAAAATGAATAAGAATAAAACCCTGGCTGGAAAGATGGCTCAGAGGTTAAGGAGCTTGTCCTCAAAGCCTAAAGACTTGGGTTCAATTCCCCAATACTCATGTAAGCCAGATGCACAAGGTAGCACATGCGTCTGGAGCTCATTTGCAATGGCTAGAGGCAATGTGCCCACTATTTCTCTCTGTCTGTCTTTCTGCCTTTTTCACTCAAATATATATGTAATCAAAACCCTACACTCTCATGCTGTCCTAAAGAATGTCCTGCTCACCCCTTCACCCTCATGTTCCACCTGCCCTACTTCAAACCCTTTTCCTGGTTCTTCATGATGCTGGCCCTGATACTTCGAGAAGGCAAGTGCTCCACCCTTCACGACACTCTAGCAGTGACTCCCAACAGCCAGACTGTGCTATTACTTCTCAGGCCTGGACCCACTTAGATGGCAAATTCCTCGACTCATATTTCTGTATGACAGCCCCTGGATATTCGATTGTGCTTTACCCACAGAAAATACTTCACAAATATTTTGAAGAGTTTAAAATGATTTTAGAATTGGAGCGAGGTCTTCTACACTCTGACCCAGTGCAGACTCCCATAGTAGTTAAAGGCTTCTAAAAGATTTAAAATAACTATAAAGTTTTTTTATTTATTTGCAAGCAGAGAGAGAGAGAGAAGAGGCGGACAGAGAGAATGGGTGTGCCAGGGCCTCCAGATGCTGTAAATGAACTCTTTCTCTCTCTCTCTTGCTCACTCTTGCTGTCTTGCCCTTTCTCTCTCTGTCTCTTCCTCTTTTCTCAAATCAAATAAATAAATAAATAAAACATTTTCTAAAAAAGATTCATTTTAAAAAATTCATGAGCCGGGTGTGGTGGTGCATGCCTTTAATCCCAGCACTTGGGAGGCAGAGGTAGGAGAATCACTGTGAGTTCGAGGCCATCCTGAGACTACATAGTGAATTCCAGGTCAGCCTGGGCTAGAGTTAGACCCTACCTCGAAAAAAAAAAAATTCATGAAATAAAAAAGTCTTCCTTCACATCTCCTTGGTGCTAATAGAGATGTGTTATACTCCACAGTGCCCTAGCTGCCAGAGCTGATGTAACAAATGACCACAAGCTAGGTGGCTTTAACTCACACATATTTATTATCTCACAGTTCTAGATGCCAAAAGTCTGAACTCAAGGGGTCAGCAGGGTTCAGTCCTTCTTCATCTGAGAGACACTGACCTGTGATTCTGCCCTAGTTTGTGGTGACAGCCTTCGATCAATGGTGTCCCTTGCTTTGTTACAGCATAATTCCCATCTGTTTGCTTGCTTGGCATTATAGATGGGCACCACCACACACAGTGTAATTCCCACCTTCACAAGGCATTTTCACTCTGTGTCTCTATGTCCAAATTTCTTCCTTTAATATTTTTTTAATTTAAAAAAATTTTTTTTGGTTTTTCGAGGTAGGGTCTCACTCTAGCCCAAGCTGACCTATAACTCACTATGTAGTCTCAAGGTGACCTTGAACTCACATCAATCCTCCTAACTCTGCCCCGAGTTCGAGGATTAAGGCAGTGCCTGGCTTCTTCCTTTTTTAAAAACATATATTATTTATTTATTTATTTATTTATTATTATGTAAGCCAGATGCACAAGGTGGCACTTGTGTTTGAAGTTTGTCTGCAGTGGCTAGAGGCCCTGGTGTGCCCATTCTCTCTCTCTCTCTCTCAAATAAATAAAGAAATAAAATTTTTTTTTAAATACAGGCTGGAGAGATGGCTTAGCGGTTAAGGCACTTGCCTGCAAAGCCAAAGGACCTAGGTTCGACTCCCCAGGACCCACGTAAGCCAGATGCACAAGGGGGCGCATGCATCTGGAGTTTGTTTGCAGTGGCTGGAGGCCCTGACATGCCCATTCTCTCTCTCTCTGTACCTGCCTATTCCTGTTCTCTCTCAAATAAATAAATAAATAAATTTTAAAAAATTAAAATTTAAAAATACATTTTAAAAAATGCTGGATGTGCACACTGGAGAGATGGCTTAGCAGTTAAGGCACTTGCCATTGAAGCCACGGGATCCAGGTTCGATTCCACAGGACCCATGTAAAGCCAGATGCACGAGGTGGTGCAAGTGTCTGGATTAAAAAACCGGTAATCCCGGTTCTGGGGAGGTGGGCATAGGCAGATCCCTGGGAATTACTATCTAGTCTAGCTTAGTAGGTAAACTCCAGGTTAGGAGAGACCCTATCTCAAAAAAAAAAAAAAAAGGAGGTGACCAGGCATGGTGATACACACTTTTAATCCCAGCACTGGGGAGGTAGAAGTAGGAGGATCACCGTGAGTTCGAGGCCACCCTGAGACTACATAGTGAATTCCAGGTCAGACTGGTCTAGAGTGAAACCCTACCTCAAAAAAAAAAGGTGGAGTCTGAGGTAGGAGGATCACCCTGAGTTTGAGGCTACCCTGAGACTACAAAGTGAATTCTAGGTCATCCTGGGAAAGAGTGAGACTCTACCTCAAAAAACCAAAATAATAATAATAATAATAAACCGGGCGTGGTGGCGTACGCCTTTAATCCCAGCACTTGGGAGGCAGAGGTAGGAGGATCGCCATGAGTTCAAGGCCACCCTGAGACTACATAGTGAATTCCAGGTCAGCCTGGGCCAGAGTGAGACCCTACGTTGAGAAACAAAAACAAACAAACAAAATAAGAATAATGTGGAGAGCAGAGCCGGGCGTAGTGGCGCACGCCTTTAATCCCAGCACTCGGGAGGCAGAGGTAGGAGGATCACCATGAGTTCAAGGCCACCCTGGGACTACATAGTTAATTCCAGGTCAGCCTGGGCCAGAGTGAGACCCTACCTTGAAAAAAAAAAAAAAAAGAATAATGTGGAGAGCAACCAAAGAAGACACCTAACATTAACGAATGCCTCCACATATGCGCACACACACACACGCGTGTACTTGCACACACATGTGCCTATACACATAGAAACATACACACATACAATTTAAAAATGGGATAAAAGCAGAGTAGGCCATAGTGACAGCTATGCCTGTCATCAAAACACTCAGGAGTCAGTAGAGGAGGGTCTCCAACGCTGCCTGGCAGGAGTCAAGAGTCAGAATGGAGTTAGACTGACAAGTCCTTTCTTGTCCTTTTAAGTCACCTATGCAGGTACAGGATTTCCTAAAATCCACCTTGTTCCTCCCCCACACACACACACACAACCAGCTTGCTCTCCAGAAATTGTTGTCATTTTTATTTATTTAATTTATTTATTTATTTTGGCTTTTCGAGGTAGGTCTCACTCTAGCTCAGGCTGACCTGGATTTCACTATGTAATTTCACTATGGAAATACATTACTATTTTTATTATTTTATTTTTGGAGCTAGGGATGAAACTTGTGAATGCAAAGCTCCAACCTCCTGGGCTCCCTTCAGTTCCTCCATTTTTAAAACAGAGCCAGGATTGGAGAGATGGCTTAGCAGTTAAGGCGTTTGCCTACAAAGCCAAAGGATCCCGGTTCTATTCTCCAGGACTCACGTAAGCCAGATGGACAAATGGTCTCAGCATCTAGAGTTCATTTACAGTGGCTGGATGCCCTGGCGTGCCCATTTTCTCACTCTCTCTCTCTCCCCCTCTCTCTCTGTCTCTAAAATAAATATATTTAAAACAGAGTGGAAGAGAGAAAAGAGTGGGGGTAGTTCCCTAAATCTGAGCTCTCTGAGCTCTCTCCAAAGTTCTTTCCTCCACGGGAAGTGGTGAGACTTCCTGGGAAGCAGCCCTGAGGAGAATTCCTCAGTTCTGCTTCAGTTCCCCTTCCCCCCAGAAGAGAACTGGTGGTCCTCTTAGGATAAGACAGTCAAGGTCCTTTGAAAGCTGCCAGAGGCCTTTAGACTGTAACCATGACGAAGAAGGGGCCGGCTGGGCTCCGCGGAGCAGTGCCAACTACAAGTCCTGAGGAAGCCCAGAGAGCAGCAGGTGCAGGAGGCCAACCCAGCCATCAACCCTGTCTTATCAGTGAGTCAACAGGACAGGCCCTACCAACCAGCTGTTCACTGGACAGATATTGACTGTGTTATTCAGAGGGCAGGGCTCAGAAAGTGTTTGCAAGAATGACTTTTTTTTTTTTCAGATGGCGATGACCACTGGGATGACCCAAAAGGCAACATAGTGCTAAGAAGAAGGGATGGAAGAGTGCCCAGGACTGAAACACCTCTGTCACACCCTCCAAGGCTCAGGGACCATTGCGGAAGAGGGGGCGGATAGAATGGAAGAGCCAAAGTAAGCGTATGACTCCTTACAATGCAACTGCTCAGACAGAAATTGGCCTCGATATCCATGACCTTGCAGTGCCTAGCAATACCTTCACAAGACCCTCAAAATAGAAGAAAAAGATGATGACATCAAATTAAAAGAGAGACTAATGGAGAGAGGGAGGGGATATGATGGAGACTGGAGTTCTAAAGTCGAATGGGGGAGGGGAGGGAAATATGTGCTTTTTGCATGTAAGTATAGAAGTTGTCAATAAAAATAATAATAATTAAAATTTAAAAAAAAATGACTTTTTTTAATCCCAGTACTTGGGAGGCAGAGATAGGAGGATCACTGTGAGTTCAAAGCCACCCTGAGACTACATAGTGAATTCCAGGTCAGCCTGGGCTAGAGTGAAACCCTACCTGGAAAAACGGAAGAAAAAAAAAAAAGACATTTTTGTTTTGGTTTGGTTTTACTAGGAATTGATCCTAAGACCTGGCACATGCGAGGTGTGTGCTTTAACCACTCCAGCCCAGGAGCAACCTGTTGTTGTTTTTTAAATATTTTATTTATTTATTTATTTATTTATTTGAGAGAAAGACTCAGAGAGACAGAGAGAGAGAGAATAGGTATGTCAGGGCCTCTAGCCACTGCAAAAGAACTTCAGCCCCTAACTTGGGTTTTTTTTTTTTTTTTTTTTGGTTTTTTGAGGTAGGGTCTCACTCTGGTCCAGGCTGACCTGGAATTCACTCTGTAGCCACAGGGTGGCCTCGAACTCACGGCGATCCTCCTACCTCCTCTGCCTCCTGAGTGCTGGGATTAAAGGCGTGCGCCACCACACCCGGCCCTAACTTGGTTTTTGAAGGAAGCTACTTTTCTTCTTGGAGGTTTTGGTGGCATGAGACGTTGGCAGCCAGACTCCAGGTGCTGGAAAGGGGCCAGGGACCTATAAGGTGAGACCCAAAGCCAGGCCCCACTGCTAGACTCTGCCTGGGTAAGGTTAGGGGACATTACAGAATAAAATCTGCTAACAGGAGAAGGAGCTGGGCCACTGCCTGGCCTTCCACGTTTCCCTGGGCAGATTGCCATATCATCTGCTGTGAAAAGGAGAGGAGTGGGCTGGAGAGATGGCTCAGCAGTTAAGGCATTTGCCTGTGAAGCCTAAGGACCCAGATTCAATTCCCTATAACCCATGTAAGCCAGATGCACATGGTGGCACATGCATCTGGAGTTCATTTGCAGTGGCTAGAGGCCCTGGTGCATTCATTCTCTCTCTCTCTTTCTCTCTCTCTAATAAATAAAATATTTAAGGGCTGGACAGATGGCTTACTTGTTAAGGTGCTTGCCTGCAAAGCCAAAGGACCCAGTTTTGATTCCCCAGAACCCACATAAGCCAGATGCACAAGGTGGCTCATGTGTTAGGAGTTCATTTGCAGCAGCTGCAGGCCCTGGCACACTTATTCTCTCTCCCTCTCTGCCTCTTTCTCTTTCACTCTCTCAAATAAATAAATAAAAATACTTTAAAGAAAAGAACAAATGGAAGGTTTTTATTTTTATTTCTGTAACTAATTTTGAGACAGGGTCACAATCTGTAGGCCTTGTGGGCTTCAAACTTGCAGCAATCCTCCTGCCTCTGCTTCATGAGTGCTGAGATTACAGACATGAGCCACCGCGTCCTGCTTGAGTGGTCCCTGGAGTAGGATGCAAAGCATCAGCCAAAGACCATGTTCTTTTGAGGCTTCTGCTATGGGTAGGAAATGAAATGCTCCTTTCCAGTAAAGTAAAAGCGGTAGGAGCACCCCTCGGCTGTCCAAATGTCCCCACCCACCCCAGGCAGCCCTCTGCCCAGCTCTGCCACATGCAAAGGTTCCTGTGGGCAGCACAGCACTCAGAACCTAAGCAGCTTGCTCTTTGCTGGGCAGAAGTGGCCTGGGTCCAAGCAGGAAGTTTGGTGGAAGAGATGAATGCAGGATACCAAGCATGCCTAATTTTCACTAAGGTCTTAAAGGACCCTTCTGTCTGGCAGTCACTGGAGGAAAAAGGACAAAAGAGCCTGCCGATTTCATAAACTACAGATAAATGAGCCACATTTGTTTTCCCTTCCAGCTCTGATTGGTGCTAACTTCCATAATGGGTATTAGATAGTAATTAAACATCATAGCCTCTTCTATTTCAATTGAGACAAAATGAAAATGACAGTGGTTTTAAAAAATAAGATGTGTTGGGCTGGAGAGATGGCTTAATGGTTAAGGCATTTGCCTGCAAAGCCAAAGGACCTGGGTTCAATTCCCCAGGACCCACGTAAGCCAGATGCACAAGGGGTACATGTATCTGGAGATTATTATTTGGTGTGTCCATTCTCTCTCTGTCTGTCCCTCTTTCTATCTCTGCTTGCAAAAAAATAAAATGTTTTTTAAAAATAAGATATGTTATATTTGTATAGCGTCCAAAGTTTCATTCAGAAAGATTGGAGTTTGGGAGCTGGAGGGATGACTTAGTGATTAAGGTGTTTACCTGCAGAGCCAAAGGACCCAGGTTCAATTACCCAGGACCCACATTAGCGAGATGCACAAGGGGGTGCATGTGTCTGAAGTTCGTGTGCAGTGGCTGGAGGTTCTGGCATGTCCATTCTCTCTCTCTCTCTCTCTCTCTCTCTCCCTCTTTCTCTTTGTCAAAAAAATAAATAAATAAAAATATTTTGGGGCTGGAGAGATGGCTTAGCGTTTAAGGCACCTGCCTGCTAAGCCTAAGAACCCGGTTCCAATCTCCAGGTCCCATATTTAGCCAGATGCAAAGTGACTCAAGGGTGCAATGCTGCACTGGACCACAAGGGGGTGCACGCATCTGGATTTCATTCACAGCAGCTGAGAGACTGCTGGCGCGCCCATTCTCTATCTGTCTCCCTCTCCCTCTCTCTCTGTCTGTCTCTCTCTGTGTCTCTCTCAAAAAAAAAAAAATTTTTTTAAATATATTGAAAAATATTATAGTTTTTGATTCCAAAGGAAATTTCTGTCTCATAAATAGCTGCTTTTGCAAGGTTAGTGACTCTATTGTTAAAATATTGATACACTTGGGCTGGTAAGATGGCTTAGCAGTTAAGGCATTTGCCTGCAAAGCCAAAGGACCTCGGTTCAGTTCCCCAGGACCCATGTAAGCCAGATGCACAAGGGGGCACATGCGTCTGGAGTTTGTTTGCAATAGCTGGAGGCCCTGGCGAGCCCATTCTCTCTCTCTCTCTCTCTGCTTTTTTCCTCTCTTGCTCTCTCAAATAAATAAATAAATAATTTAAAATATTGATACAGTGTTCTTTCTACCTACTATCTTTAGTTCTTATATAAATTTTATCAATGTGTGTATATGTGTGTGTGAGTGCACACGTGTGCATGCGTGCACATATGTGCATGTGTACAAAGGCCAGAGATCATCTTTGGGTGTCTTCTATCTTCTCTCCACCTTATTTATTGAGACAGGGTCTTTCACTGAACCCAGAGTTCATGATTTCAACTGGTCTAGCTGGTCAGAAAGCCCTAGGGATTTATCTTCTCCATTTCTCCAGCACTGGGATACAAAAGTTCTACTGGGCAGGCACTACCACACTATTTGTGCTCTGGGGATCTGAACTCAGGTCCTCTCACTTTACTCACTGAGCCATCTCCCCAGTCCATAAACTTTACTACGTTTAAAGGTCTTGTATGAACTTACTTCTTCTGTGACCCTCTGTTAACCACTCTATGTCACACAGTAATTTTCTCTGCTTATTTGTATTATGTGTGTTGTTGCTTCTTAAATAGTTCTATTTTTATTTACTTATTTGAGAGAGAGAGAGAAAGAGGCAGAGAGAGAATAGAAGAGCCAGGGCCTTCATCCACTGCAAATGGACTTCAGACACATGAACCACCTTGTGCATCTGGCTTACGTGGGTACTGGGGAATTGAACCTGGGTCCTTAGGCTTCATAGGCAAATGCCTTAACTGCTAAGCCATCTCTCTGGCCCCTGTTGTTTGTTTGTTTGTTTTGTAAGTTTTTATTTTTATTTATTTACTTATTAGAGACAGAGAAAGGGATTGTGAGAGAAGGAGAATTTTGCCAGGGCCTCCAGCCACTGCAAACAAATTCCAGATGTATGCACCCACCGAGTGCATCTGGCTTACGTGGGTCCTGGGGAATCGAGCCTAGAACCAGGGTCCTTAGGCTTCACAGGCAAGCACTTTAACCACTAAGCCATTTCTCCAGCCCCCTGTTGTTTGTTTTTATTTTGAGACAGAGTCTCATGTGTTCCAGGTTGGCCTCAAACTTGCTATGTAGTTAATGCTAGCCTTGAACTACTGATCCTCCTTCTCCAACCTCCCAAGTGCTGGGATTACAGGCATGTGCCACCATGAGGGTTTATGTGCCAAAGGAGATTTAACCCAGGGCTTCATGCATGCTAAGCAAGCGCTCTGCCATCTCCAACTCTCATTTACATTTTACCACTTGATAACCAGCATACTTTGTGCTGGTGTAGAGAATGGCATTTCCACCCAAAATTCATGCCCACCTAGAAACTCAGAATGTAACCTTGTTAGAAATAATATCCTTGAAGGCCGGGTGTGGTTGCACACACCTTTGATCCCAGCACTTGGAAGGTCAAGGTAGGAGGATTGCCATGAGTTCAAGGCCACCCTGAGACTACAGGGTGAATTTCAGGTCAACCTGGGCTAAAGCAAGACCTTACCTCAAAACAACCACCCCCACACACAAAAAAGAAAAGAAAGAAAAGAAAAGAAAAGAAAAAGAAAAAGAAAAAGAAAAAGAAAAAGAAAAAGAAAAGAAAGAAAGAAAGAAAGAAAGAAAGAAAGAAAGAAAGAAAGAAAGAAAGAAAATCCTTGAAGATATAACTGGTTAAGTTAGGGGCTGGAGAGATGGCATAGAGAGCGGTTAAGGCGCTTGCCTGATAAGCCTGAAGACCCAGGTTTGATTCCCCAGTACCCATGATAGCCAGATGCACAAGGTGGTACATGTATCTAGAGTTCGTTAGCAGTGGGTAGAGGCCCTGGCATGCCCATTCCCTCCCCCTTTCTATCTGCCTCTTTCTCTCTCAAATAAGTAAATAAAATGTTTTTTCTATCAGAGAGAGTGAGAGAGAATAGGTGTGCCAGTGTCTCCAGCCATTGCAATCATACTCCAGATGTTTGGACCATCTTGTGCGCATGTGTGACCTTGTGCACTTATATCACCTTGTGTGGCTGGCTTACACAGGACCTAGAGAGTCAAACATGAGTCCTTAGGCTTCGCAGGAAAGCACCTTAATCACTAAGCCATCTCTCCAGCCCAATAAAATATTTTTTTAAAATAATTGGTTAAGTTGGGGTCACATTAGTGTGGGCCCTAAATTCAGTGCCTGGTGTGGTTAGGTCCTTTGAAAGCAGTGAGACACCCAGGAAGGACGCCATAGCCTGATGGAGGCAGAGGCTGGAGTGATCTAGCTGCAAACCAGGCAACACCAAGATTGCCCACAACTATGAGAAGCAGGGAAAAGGCATGGAAGGATTCTTCCCCTGGACACTCAAGGGAGGAGGGCCCTGCTGGCACTTGGACTTGTGACTTCTCTAAAACTGTGAGAGAACTGATTCCAGTTGTTTCAAAGTGTCCAGTTTCTGGTACTATGGTACAGCAACCTCGGTGACTAAATATAGTCACCAACTATGCATGTCTTCTTTCTCGTGTTCCTTACAGTCTTTCGAATTTAACACGATCAGCTCTGTGGGCAAATGAAACCTTGAGATCCAGCAGTGTGCCCAAGCCTCGAAGCCAGGGAGACACCACCACCTAGGACATCAACCTGGTCTCCAGGGGCCGTGCTCTGCCTGCTGCTGGCTCCTATCTGACCTCATTCTATCATGCACTTCATTTCTCTCTGTAGCTGCATGCAACTTCCTTTTCTCTTACAAGCCGTATGTTCTGTGGGTGTTCGCTTTATTATATTTTTTATGTCTTTTTGTCCATCATGTTCAGTAAACACTACTTGATGAATACGTTATTTTAAAGTTCAGAGGACTAAGGTTTTCAAATATCAGAGAAGATATACGAAGTATTTGGAATTAAAACATGCTTTCTACAGGGAATCTGTCACTGACACTTTTGAACTATAAGTACTCTGATGTATCTCTGGAGCCAGGCCTCCATATGGACAATGTCTGTCAATATGCCAAAGAAGGATAAAAAGCAGAGAGTGGGGCTGGATTGTTTAGCAGTTAGCTTGCCTGTGAAGCCTAAGGACCCATGTTCATCTCTCCAGATCCAACATAAGCCAGACACACAAAGATGAGGCAAGCACAAGGTCGCATGTGCCCACTAGGTGGCGCAAGCGTCTAGAGTTCGATTTCAGTGGCTGAGGTCCTGGTGTGCCAATTTTCTTTCTCTCTCTCTGTTTCTGTCTCACACTCTCTCTCTAAAAGAAAGAAAGAAAGGAAAGAAGGGAGGGAGGGAGAAAGGAAGGAAGGGAAACAGAGAATAGATAAGGTAGAGGAAATGAATGCTGGAAATAAGGACTATCGGCCAGGCATGGTGGCACATGCCTTTAGTCCCAGCAGAGACAGAGGTAGGAGGATAACTGTGAGTTCGAGGCCACCCTGATACTGCATAGTGAATTGCAAGTCAGCCTGGGCTAGAGCAAAGCCCTACCTTGAAAAAAAAAAAAAAAAAGCGATAAGGACTGTCATGTGACCCATGTAAAGCCAGATGAACAAGGTGGCGCTTGCATCTGGAGTTCACTTGCAGTGGCTAGAATCCCTAGTGTGCCCATTTCCTCCTCCCTGCCTCTTCTCTCTCTCTCTCTCTCAAATAAATAAACAAAATATTTATTTCACAGCGGAAGATACAGATTTGGAACCCATATCCTAGGCCCATAAAACTCAGTCTATTTTTCATGATGCACAATTTGTTTATTTGTTCTTTTTGTTTGTTTATTTGTTCTCTTGGAGCAGAGTCTCGCTATAGCCCAGGTTGACCTGGAACTCACTCTATAGCCCAGGCTGGTCTCA
Organism: Orientallactaga sibirica; assembly: GCA_036365145.1. Taxonomy (NCBI): domain Eukaryota; kingdom Metazoa; phylum Chordata; class Mammalia; order Rodentia; family Dipodidae; genus Orientallactaga; species Orientallactaga sibirica. The sequence goes on from JAEOAD010000025.1 coordinate 13,983,768, forward strand.
TTTAGAGATCCTTCTACCTCAGCTAGGGTTAAAAGTATAAGACACCATGCCCAGCTATCAGGGATTTTTAAATGCATTTTAAAAATAAAATAATAAAAAGAAAAGTCTGGATGGAAGGCTCAGCAGTTAGGTGCATTTCCTATGCAAACGTGAGGGCCTGAGGGGACCTGAGTTCAAATCCCCAGATCCCACATAAAACAGCTGGGCATGGTCATGTGCCTATAACTCTAGTCTTGCAGGGGAGCAGAGACCAGAGAATCTAAGAAGTCCCATAAGCTCCTGGAAGAAAAAGAGAGAGAAAGAAACTGGCTCAAAACAAGACCAGTAGGAACAACAGTGAAACAAGACACCTGATGATACACTCTGGCCACCACAGGTGAGCCCCTCCACATGCAAGTGTACAAGGTGCTATAAGGGCACATGTACATGCATATGCCATACACATATGCGTGCCACAGACTACATTACACACACACATACCACACTACATTACACATAAGCAAAAAATAAAATAAATAAGATGCATTTAATAGTACATGACAAATAAAAGATAAGAAATAAATGACAGCCTTATATTAAGCGTCTCAGACTTACAGGAATTTGAAAAGCAGAGATCTTAAACACCAGCAGATGTCAAGCACCAGCTATAATGATCTGATCTGTTCTTTATCTGGTATAACATAGAATGACAGCTTAAGACAGAAATGTGACAAATAGCACAAGTTTTACTACTTGCCAGAAAAACAGTACAGACTGAGCAAAACACATGAGTTGAGCCAACTTATTTCTAAACAATTTGGCAAAATTAGCCACTGCTGGCCTGGAGAGATGACTTAACAGCTAAGGCACTTGCCTGTGAAGCCTTGGAACTCATGTTCAAATCTCCAGATCCCACGTAGCCAGACACACAGTGACGCAAACATGAAATGTCACACATGCACCACAAGGGGGCGCACACATCTGGAGTTTGCAGCAGCTTGAAGGGCCTAGCATGCCCATCCTCTCTCTCTCTCTCTCTCTCTCTCTCTCTCTCTCTCTCTCTCTGCCCAACTTCCCTGATTTGGGCAGGTAGGCAGCTTGATAAAGCCAGCAGGCCCTTCAGCAGAGCCCTCAGTGTGAATTCCTGGGGGACAACAAGCTCTGCTGGCTGTCCTGGCAGCCAGCACCTCCTCTGAGCCTGTCATGGAGAAGATTGCACACAAATCCATGCTGCCTGTTCACATACTTCTATAGAAACATGCAACATACTCTTTGACACACCACTTCTATTTTTCAGAATCCATTCTACAGACTAAATATGCATCTACACATACATTCATGAAAGCATTGCAATAAATGACTAGAATCAATGTGTTCATCAAGAAGGTTGTTTCAAGGTGGTGCATGCATCCGGAGTTCATTTGCAGTGGCTCCATTCTCTCTATCTGCCCACCCCCCTCTCAAATAAATATATATTTTTTAAGAAGGTTGTTTCAGTAAGGTATGACGCACACATATCATGACTCACAATTGTTAAAAATAAAGAGGCAGGGCTGGAGAGATGGCTTAGTGGTTAAGGCACTTACCTGCAAAACCTAAGAAGCTGGGTTTGATCCCCCAGGTCGTTAGACTTTGCAGGCAAGCACCTTAACTACTAAGCAGTCTTTTCAGCCCATCTTTCTTCTTTTTAATTTTTTTTTTTTGCTTGGGTGTGTGTGTGGTGTGGTATATGCATATGTATGTACATCATGTGTGTTGTGTGGTATATGTGGTGTATGCATATGTATGTACATCATGTGTATGGTGTGGTATATATGGTATGTGCACATGTATGTGCCTATGTGGTGCCTCATGCATTCACCTGCAGTATCTGGAGCAGAATCTGGGGTGTCCAGTTCCAATACTGTTCACCCTTTTTTTTTTTTTTTTGGTTTTGCGAGGCAGGGTCTCACTCTGGTCCAGGCTGACCTGGAATTCACTATGTAGTCTCAGGGTGGCCTCGAACTCTCGGCGATCCTCCTACCTCTACCTCCCAAGTGCTGGGATTAAAGGCGTGTAGCTCACCCATTTGTTTTTGTTTGGTTGTTGTTGCTGTTGTTGTTATAGACAGTGCCTCACTAGCCCAGACTGACCTGGAACTCACTATGTAACCTCAGGCTGGCCACAAACTCACTGTAATCTTCCTGCCTCAGTCTCTTGAGAGCTGGGACTAAAGGCGAGTGTACTACACAGGATTTCTTCTGCCCATTCTTATTTGAGCCAGAGCCTCTTACTGATCCCAGAACTGGCTGTTTGTTCACAAACCCCAATGATTCTCCTCTCTCTGCTCCCCTCAAGATTGGGGTTACAGACATGCATGGCCATGTCCAGTTGTTTATGTGGGTCTTGGGATCGAAGGAGCACTCTCCTAGACCTCCTCAGGCCCTCACACTTGCACAAGAACTACCCTTAGCCACAAAGCTACCTGTCCACCCCAATTATTAATTTATTTTTCCTTTTAAAATATATTTTTAGGGCTGGAGAGACGGCTTAATGGTTAAGCGCTTGCCTGTGAAGCCTAGAGACCCCGGTTCGAGGCTCTATTCCCCAGGACCCATGTAGATTCAGGTGTTTTATTAAAACTTGGATTTCAAGCCGGGCGTGGTGGCGCACGCCTTTAATCCCAGCACTTGGGAGGCAGAGGTAGGAGGATCACCGAGAGTTCAAGGCCACCCTGAGACTACATAGTTAATTCCAGGACAGCCTGGACCAGAGTGAGACCCTACCTCGAAAAACCAAAAAAAAAAAAAAAAAAAAAAAAAAACTTGGATTTCCTCGGCTGGAGAAATGGCTTAGCAGTTAAGGCATTTGCCTGCAAAGCCAAAGGATCCAGGTTCAACTCCCCAGGACCCATGTAAGTCAGATGCACAAGGTGGTGCATGAATCTGGAGTTCCTTTGCAGTGGCTGGATAGAATTTTTTAAAAACTTGAATTTCCAACTTCCTGGCTGGAAGAGGTATATCACTGGGGGCCAGCCATAAGGTGTTTGGGGGTAGAACTGATATCCAGACCAAAGATTTGCAGAACAGTCTGAGTTCTGCTGAGGCCTCTGCTGTTTGCTCCTGGGTGTTTTGTTTTGTTTTTTTAAATTATTTTAGAGAGAACAAGAGAGAGACTTGGCGTGCCAAGGCCTCAGCCACTACAATTGAACTCCAGATGCTTGCACCACCTGGTGGGCATGTGTGACCTTGCGCTTGCCTCACTTTTGTGCATCTAACGTGGGATCTGGAGAGTCCAACATGGGTCCTTAGGCTTCACAGGCAAGCGCCTTAACCACTAAGCCATCTCTCCAGCCCTGATGCTGGTTTTGTGTGCTTGCTTGTGGTCCTGGCTGTGTGGTTGTGTCTCTCTGCTTGGACATGTGAACAGGAACCAGTTTCTTCCATCATTATGGAACTTGTCCTGAAATAAATCCTGTTCCACCCATGAAATGTGTCTGTTTGGAAGTTCATCCCAGTAATGTAGAGCTGACTTACCACAGAAGCAAGAGGGTCAAGTAAAAGGTCAAGGTAAAGGGGTTAGCCTCAGAGGTCAGCCTGACTAGTTCTTCCAGCTCATCACTAAAATGATATCGTACAAGACCACTTAATGATCCCATAAAGTTTGTAGAAAATAGTCATAAAACAGTGATGACACATCTATTGAACTACATACGCAATACATTTGCCAAGCACTTTTTGAGCATTATCTTGCTTCATCCTTCCAGTAGTCCTTAAAGGGCCAGAACTAAGCTATCCCCATTTTACAGAAGAAAACGTGGAGGCTAAAAGAGGTAACTATTTTGCTATTTAAAGTTATGTTGGTGAATTGGATGTGGTGGTGTACACCTTTAATCCCACTCTTGGGAGGCAAAGGTAGGAGGATCACTGTGAGGTCAAGCCAGCCTGAGTCTACATAGTGAATTCTAGCCTGGGCTAGAGTGAGACCCTACCTCGGAAAAAAAAAAAAAAAAAAAAAGTTAGCTGGGCGTGGTGGCTCACACCTTTAATCCCAGCACTCAGGAGGCAGAGGTAGGAGGATCACTATGAGTTCCAGGCCACTGGGTGGTGACACACGCCTTCAATTTCAGCACTCAGGAGGGGCAGAAGTAGGAGGATCATCATGAGTTTGAGGCCACCCTGAGACTACATAGTGAATTCCAGGGCAGCCTGAACTAGAATGAGACCTCACAAAAAAAAAAAAAAAACTTATGTAGGTGAAATAGGAGAACTTGGCTTGGAACTGAAGGCATCAAGCTTGACATCTTCAGGCAATAAAAAAAAATGTAAGCCATGGGCTGGAGAGATGGCTTAGCTTGTAAGGCACTTGCCTGTGAAGCCAAAGGACCCAGGTTCAATTCTCCAAACCCCACATAAGCCAGATGCACAAAATGGCACATGTATCTGGAGTTTATTTGCAGTGACTGGATGCCCTGGCATGCCCATTCTCTCCCTCTCTCTCTCTCTCTCTTTCTCTCTTTCTAATAAATAAATTTTTAAAAATTAAAAATATTAAAAATATGAGCCACATATAAAGTTTTCACTTTCTGAAAATTACTTTTTTAATTTTTATTTACTTATTTGAACGAGAGAGAGAGGTGCACAAGGGCCTCTTTCCACTGTAAACAAACTCCAGACACATGCACACCTTGTGCATCTGGTTTTACATGAGTACTAGAGAATTGAACCTTGGTCTCAAAAGAAAGAAAAGCATAGGTGAGGGCTAGAGAGATGGCTTAGCAGTTAAGGAACTTGCCATCAAAGCCAAAGGACCCAGGTTCAGTTCTCCAGTACCCACATAAGCCAGATGCACAAGGTGGCTCATGCATCTAGAAAGTGTTTGCAATGGCTGGAGGCCCTGGCCCATGCATTCTCTCTATCTGTCTCTTTCTCTTTCTCAAATAAATAAATAAAATATTTTGAAAAGCACAGGAGAAAGCCAGGCATGGTGACACATCTTTAATCTTAGCACTTGGGAGGCAGAGGTAGGAGGGTCACTGTGAGTTTGAGGCCAGCCTGAGACGACATAGTGAATTCCAGGTCAGTCTGGGCAAGTGCAATACCCAAATGTGAATCCTCCCCCCCCCCGAAAAAAAAGCATAAATGAATTAATTTTAATAATACATTTCATTTAGAAAGTGCCTAACCATTATCACTTTAATATATACTCATTATGAAATACATTGAAATAGTTTTACATCGTAAATCAGACACCAAATTTGCAGCAAAACATTTCATCTCTATTTCGATTTCATAAAACTTATAGTAAAGAAAACAGATTTCAGCCGGGCGTGGTGGCGCACGCCTTTAATCCCAGCACTCGGGAGACAGAGGTAGGAGGATCGCCGTGAGTTCAAGGCCACCCTGAGACTACATAGTTAATTCCAGGTCAGCCTGGGCCAGAGTGAGACCCTACCTCAAAAAACCAAAAAAAAAAAAAAAAAAAAAGAAAAGAAAAGAAAAAGAAAACAGATTTCAAACTCAGTTAAAAGGTTTTCAGTAATCGAATTGAGTGCCTATTTTTAACTTTCACTCAATTCAAATGAAATGAAATTCAAGGCCATTTCCTCAGGAGTTCTAGCACACTTCAAGTTCTTGGCAACTTCTTCTGGCTGGTGGCCATTATGTGGAAAGGCATAGCACCAGACTCTACTGTACTCTCTTGACTATCTGCCAAATTTGACTAACTCATTTTCCTTTTCAAAAAATATTTATTTATTTATTTATTTATTTATTTATTTATTTATTTATGAGAGAGACTGGGCATGCCAAGGTTTCTAGTTACTGCAAACAAACTCCAGATGCATGCACCACCATGTGCATCTGGCTTACGTGGGTTCTGGGGAATTGAACTTGGGTCCTTAGGTTTCACAGGCAAGTACCTTAACCACTAAGCCATCCCTCCAGCTCCCTCCTTTTTTTAAAAAAATTATTTATTTGAGAACAAGAGAGAGAGAAAAAAAGGCAGATAGAGAGAGACAGAAAGGGAGAGAAAGGCAGAGAGATAGAGAAACGGGTATGCCAGGGCCTCCAGCCACTGCTAACAAACTCCAGATGCATGTGCCACTATGTGCATCTGGCTTACATGGGTACTGGGGAATCAAACTGGGATCATTAGGCTTTGCATGCAAGCATCATAACCACTAAGCAATCTCTTAAGCATGTAGCTAAGCATGTAGCTAAGGTTGACCTGAAACTTATTTGTAGGTAGCTCAGGCTGCTCTTGTAACTGGTAGCAATCCTCCTGTCTCAGCTGTCCAAGTGCTAGGATTAGTGGTGTGAGCCTGGTAATTTTTTTTGTTATTTTGTTATTTTGTTTTCTGAGATAAGAATCTCAAACTTTTTGTGCTCCTCCTCCCTCTGCCTCCCAGAATTAGAGATGTATGCCACTGTACAGGGCTCTTAATTCAATTTGCTTCTATCAACCTTAAATCCTTCATAATTTTTGTTATTATAAAGCAATATTTTGGGATGGGGAAGGGTTGAGGTAGGGTCTCATGCTAGGCCAGGCTGTCCTGGAACTCTCTTTATAGTCCCAGGCTGGTCTTGAACTCACAGTCATCCTCCTACTTCACTCCTGAGTGCTGAGATAAAGTTGCATGTGTCACTATACCCAGCTGGCTATGTGAGTTTCATTAAGCATCTGATCATTACAGCTAAACCTTTCTGAGTATAACTGCTGTGCACCAAGAATTGTCTTAATCACCTTGAATGTATTATCAATTATCTTATTATAATGATTAAATGAATGCTGGTAATAACTTTTTTTTAAGCAGGGCTGACAGTCAATTTCAGTACCCCACACATGCTAGGCAGATGCTCTATTACTGAGCTATAATCCCAGCTCCCAGACTCCCCATTTTAAAGAGAAGAAACTGAGGCACAAAGATTAAATAACTTCCAAGCTACTGAGTGAAGGAGCTGGAAGTTGAACCCGGTTTCATCTACTCTCCACACTGTCCCATCCTTTTGCCTCTCACGTGTATATATGTGAGGACGATTGTTTGGGTGATGGAATGCATTATAAGTGTTTTTCATTATCACCTCGTGGTTTGCCTGTATATTCCAACTTGTATGCCAGTGAAACACCCCCCTTTGTAAATGCTTGTTGTCGTTGAATGAAGACAAGGTTCAGCCCATGCTGGTCTCAAACTCACCATGTAGCTGAAGCTGGCCTTGAACTCTTGATCCTCCTGCTTCTACCTCCCAAGTGCTAGGATTACAGGCATCCACCACCAGGCCATCAAAAACATGTTTAAAATAAATCTGATAGCCGGGCATAGTGGCGCACACCTTTAATCCCAGCACTCGGGAGGCAGAGGTAGAAGGATCGCCACAAATTCGAGGCCATCCTGAGACTACATAGAGAATTCCAGGTCAGCCTGAGCTAGAGTGAGACCCTACTTTGAAAAAACCAAAATAGTAATAACAAATAAATAAATAAAACTGGGCTGGGGAGATGGTTTAGCAGTTAAGGCATTTGCCTGCAAAGCCTATGGAGCTCATTTCAATTCCCCAGGACCCACGTAAGCCAGCTGCACAAGGGGGCACATGCATCTGGAATCTGTTTGCAGTGACTAGAAGCCTTGGTGCACCCATTTTCTCCCTCCCTCTCTCTATCTCCCTCCCTCCCTGTCTCTCTCTCTCTCAAATAAATAAGTAAATAAAAATTTAAAAATTATAATAAAAAATAAATATGATAATAATCCTTCTGATTTAGTTCTGGTACACTCATAACCTTGTGTCAGGCAAGTAGACAAAACTGCTCCTTTTTTTTTTAATGCGAGAGCGAAAGAGAGAAATGACACACCAGGGCCTCTAGCCACTGCAATCTAACTGCAAATGTATGTGCCACCTTGTGCACATGTACAACCTTATATGTTTGTGCCACCTTTGTGTGTCTGGCTTACGTGGGACCTGGAGAGTCGAATATGGGTCCTTAGCCTTTGCAGGTAAACACCTTAACCACTAAGCCATCTCCCCAGCCCTCGATTTCTTCTTCTTTTTTTTTTTTTTTTTTTTTTTTTTCGAGGTAGGGTCTCACTCTAGCTCAGGCTGACCTGGAATTCACTATGTAGTCTCAGGGTGGCCTTGAACTCACGGTGATCCTCCTACCTCTGCCTCCCAAGTGTTGGGATTAAAGGCGTGCGCCACTATGCCCATTTTTTTTTTAACTATTTTTATCTATTTATTTGCAAGAGAGAAGGGTACACCAGGGCCTCATGCTGTATCTGGCTTTACATGGGTATGGGGGAATTGAACTGGAATTGTCAGGCTTTGCAAGTAAAGGCCTCTAACCACTGAGCAATCTCCCCAGCCCAATTTCTTTCATGAGTGCTTCATACTTTTTGTTACAGAGATGTTTCACTTCTTGGATTAAATTCATTATAAATTGAATTGTTTTCTTGATTTCTTGTTCACATAATTCCCTGTTGGCATATAAACATTCTACAAACTGGGGCTGGAGAAATGGCTAAATGCTAGCAAAGCCTGATGACCTGGATTCAATCCCCCAGGACCCATGTAAAACCAGACACACAAAGCGGTTCATGTGTCTAAAGTTTGTTTGCAATGGCAGGAGGCCCTGGCAAGCCCACTCTTTCTCTCTCTATCCAAATAAATATTTTTTAACTGTATATAACATCATTTTTTAAAAAATATTTTTTATTTTATTTATTTACTTTTTATTTTCTTTCTTAAATTTTTTTATTGACAACTTGTATACTTACATACAAAAAACGTATGATATTTCCCTCCCCTCCCAAATATTTTTTTATTTTTATTTATTTATTTATTTGACAGAGAAAGAAGGAGAGAGAGAGAATGGGCATGCCAGAGCCTCCAGCCACTGCAAACAAACTCCAGACAAATGCACCCCCTTGTGCATCTGGCTTACGTGGGTCCTGGGGAATTGAACCTGGGTCCTTTGGCTTTGCAGGCAAAGCCTTAACTGCTAAGCCATCCCTCCAAGCCCCAAATAAATATTTTAAGGAAAAAAAATGCTACTGATATTTGTATGTTAATTTTTCTTTTCTTTCTTTTTTTTGAGGTACAAAGGATAGAGCCTAGGGACTCATGCATGCTAGCAAGTGCTTCACCCATGAGCTAGATCCTCAGCCCTTTTTGCTTCTTTTATTTGAGACAAAGTTTCATTAAATTTTCGAGCTAGCCTGAACTCACTCTGTAGCCCAGGCAGGCCTTGAACTTGTGATCCTCCTACCTCACCCTCCTACATAGCTGGGGTTACAGGCTTTAATGTTGATTTAAAAAAAAAGCTGCAAGGCCGGGCGTGGTGGCATACGCCTTTAATCCCAGCACTCGGGAGGCAGAGGTAGGAGGACTGCCAAGAGTTCAAGGCCACCCTGAGACTACATAGTGAATTCCAGGTCAGCCTGGACCAGAGTGAGACCCTACCTCGCAAAACCAAAAAAAAAAAAAAAAAAAAAAAAAAAGCTGCATCTTTACTGAACTTACTAGTTCTAGTAGCTTTGGGTAAAAACTTTGGGGTTTTCTAAACGTAAGAGCACGTCATCTGCACACATGACAGTTTGATCCCCTCCTTTCCAAGTGGGTGCTTTTTATTTCCATTGATTGACAGGTCTGGTGAGGACTCCTGGCACCACACTGAATGAAGGGTATAAAAGAGGACATCACGTCTAGTTCGGATCTTAAAGGGAAAGCTTCTAGCTTTTCTACTTTAGTATCATATTGGCTGTGGGTTTGTTACATATAACCTTTATTATGTCAGGATTATGTTCATCCATTCCTGATTTCTTCAGTTTTTATCTGGAAGGCATGCTCAATTTTATCAAATGCCTTGTTTATTTTTAATACTTTATTTATTTACTTGAGAGAGAGCAACAGAGAAAGAGGCAGGTAGAGAATGGGCACACCAGGGACTCTAGCCACTGCAAAGGAACTCCAGACACATGCACCACCTTGTGCATATGGCTTTATGTGGGTACTGGGGAATGGAACCTCAGTCCTTTGGCTTTGCTGGCAAGTTCCTTAACCATCTGTCCAGCCGCTGTTTCTTTTTTGTTGTTGTTTGTTTGTTTGTTTGTTTTTAACAAAAAGGTAGGGTCTCACTCTAGCCCAGAGTGACCTGGAATCTTCACAATGTAATCTCAGGGTGGCCTTGAACTTGGAGATCCTCCTACCTCTGACTCCAGAGTGCTGGAATTAAAGATGTGCGCCACCAGGCCCTGCGTTTTTTTGTTTGTTTGTTTGTTTTGTTTTTTGTTTTTTTGGTTTTTCGAGATAGGGTCTCACTCTAGCTCAGGCTGAACTAGAATTCGCTATGTAGTCTCAGGGTAGCCTCAAACTCATGGCGATCCTCCTACCTCTGCCTCCCAAATGCTAGGATTAAAGGCATGCGCCACAACGCGCTGCTTTTTTTTTTTTCCCATGCACCACCACACCCGGCTTGGTGGCACACACTTTTTTTTTAAGATTTATTTTTATTTGTTTATTAGAGACAAAGAGAACAGGGAAAGAGAGAGAGAGAGGGAATGGGCACACCAGGGCCTCTAGCCACTACATTCAAACAAACTCCAGATGCATGCACCACCATGTGCATCTGGCATACATGGGACCTAGAGAATCGAACCTGGGTCCTTAGGCTTCACAGGCACCTTAACTGCTAATCCATCTCTCCAGCCCAATTTTACTTTTTGAGACAGGCTCTTATATAGCCAAGGCTGGCCTCAAACTATGTAGCCAAGAATGACTCTAAACTCCTGGTTTTTCTGCCTCCACCTCTGGGGTGCTGGCATTACAGAAGTGTACCAACATGCTCAGTTTATGCAATGCTGGGGATTGAACAGCCTTGTGCAGGCTAGGTAAACACCACTCTACAAACTGAGCTATATCCCCAGCCCTCAACCATGCTAATCCATTCTGAGAAGGCTGCTATCCTGGAAAGAAATCCTTTGGGGATTCCCCACTCAGTTTCTGCCTTTCGGCCTTATCTCCTATTGGTTCCCCCCATCGTTTCACATTTCAGCCAACTGGTCTACTTGTAATTCCCAGCATCATTTGTACTTTCCACCTGTCAGTCTTTCCCTAAGTCCCTCCCTCTATCTAGAAAGCACGCATCAGATACAAACTGATTATTCCAGAGAAAGGTTGAGATGGTTAATCTTGATTGTCAATTTCATTGGATCTAGAATTACAGAGGAGACAAACCTCTGGACATGTCTATATGAAGGAGTTTTTAGATTGGGTTAACTGAGGGGGGAAGACCCACCCTAACTAGGGACAGCACCACTGCATGATCTAGGGTCCTGGACTGCATTAAAAAGATAGCCGGCGTGGTGGTGCACACCTTTAAATCCCAGCACTCGGGAGGCAGAGGTAGGAGGATCACCATGAGTTCGAGGCCACCCTGAGACTGCATAGTGAATTCAGATCAGCCTGGACTAGAATGAAAGACTACCTGAAAAAAAAAAGAGAGAGAGAGAAAGAGCGAGAATGAGAAATCCTGTTGACCTGAGCTAAAAGCCTCCTCCATGTGGCCCAGCTGACAGAAAGCTAGAAAAAGCTATGCTACATGCAGTTCAATGGGAGAGAGAGAAATCACCAGTGAAGATACTCAACAGTGGACACTGCAAGCCTTAAATTGGGTCAGCCAGGCCAAATGAGCCAATGGGTGCAATAATGACATGTCTGTTATGGGGGAAACCAACCACTCTCTAATTGGACTGGAGGCCCGCTCCGTGGAAGGGAATACATCCTGATACTGAAAACCTACAACAAGGGTAGTCATGAGCCCCAGGGGTGTAACGTCTGCTGGTGTCTCGCTAAATGTATATATTATGCTCACCAAACTGCCCAGTAAGCACTTCTTTTAATGTTGATACCCATATAGTATTGCTACTCTCACTTTTGGTTAGAGAAGCTTCTCTTTTCAGATGTTGGCAACCTTGGGATGACTCAGAAGGCACCATGGTGCTGAGAAGAATGGACAGAGGCATGCTCAGCACTAAAATATCTCTAACATACCTTCCAAGGCTCAGGGTCCATTGCGGAAGAGGTGAGGGAAAAAATGTAAGAGCCAAAGGAAGGGTAGGACTCCTTACAACGTCCTCCTCCAGACACAAAATGGCCTGGATATCCATGACCTCACAGTGCCTGACACTACCTACACAAGACCATCATAACAGGAGGAAAAGATGATGACATCAAAATAAAAGAGAGACTGAGAGGGGGAAGGGATATGATGGAGACTGGAGTTTCAAAGGGGAAAGTGGGGGGAGGGAGGGAATTACCATGGGATATTGTCTACAATTATGGAAATTGTCAATACAAAAAAATAAAAAATTTTAAAAAGAGAGAGAGAGAGAGAGAGAAAGCAAGCCAGGCATGATGGTGCCACCCTGAGACTACCTAGTGAATTCCAGGTCAGCCTGGATTAGAGTGAGACCCTACCCCCAAAAAATAAACAAACAAGCAAAAAAGCAGAAAGCAAGCCAAGCACCAGCTTTCATTACTCTCTGTTTCCTGACTGTGGAGCCACCTCCAGCTCCTGCCATATGCCTCCTCCCTCCTCACCATGACCAACTGTAGCCCCTCAGACTGTAAGCTATAAGTAAACCCCTCCTTCCTTAAGTTGCTCTTGTGAATTGTCATAGCAAGGAGAAACTAACTATACATGGATGAAGGGCCAACAATTGTTCAGATAAGGTTTCTCTCTCTCTCTCTCTTTTGTTTTGTTTTTTGGTATTTCAAGGTAGGGTTTCACTCTTGTCCAGGCTGACCTGGGATTCCCTTTGTAGTCTCAGGGTGGCCTTTTACTCACAGTGATCCTTCTACCTGTGCCTCCGGAGTGCTGGGATTAAAAGCATGCAACACCATGCCTGGCTTTTCTCTCTTTTTTTTTCCCTACTCACATCTAATTGCCACTCTAGCCTTGCTAATGACACACTAACCTTAGGTCAGCATTTATGGGCTATTTTTTATGTGTTTTATTGTGTTTTTAAAATATACATAATTTTAATATATATAATTATAATTTAAAAACAATATTCAACAACCTAGAAATCCCAAAATTTACTAGTTACATGAATACCAATGAAGTTTGCTGTTCTACCATATGCAAGAAATTAAAGAAGCCATTAAATATTTAGGAACATTTAACATCAAAAGCTTAAAAACTAACTGTATGTAGTAGCCCTTCAAAAAGCTATGACCTTCATTTTTTTTTTTTTTTTTTTTTTTTTTTTTTATGGTTTTTTCGAGGTAGGGTTTCACTCTAGTCCAGGCTGACCTGGAATTAACTATGTAGTCTCAGGGTGGCCTCGAACTCTTGGCGATCCTACTACCTCTGCCTCCCGAGTGCTGGGACTAAAGGCGTGCGCCACCACGCCCGGCTCACCTTCATTCTTTTTTAAAAAATATTTTATTTATTTGGGCTGGAGAGATGGCTTAGCAGTTAAGCGCTTGCCTGTGAAGCCTAAGGACCTTGGTTCGAGGCTCAATTCCCCAGGACCCATGTAAGACAGGTGCATAAGGTGGGGGGTGTATCTGGAGTTCCTTTGCAATGGCTGGAGGCCCTAGTGCACCCATTCTCTCTCTCTCTGTTGCTCTCAAATAAATAAATAAAAATAAACAAAAAAAATACCTTTCATTTAAAAAATATTTTATTTATTTATTCATTTAATAGAGAGAAAGAGGCAGAGAGAGGGAGAGAATGGGCATGCTTGGACTTCTAGCCACTGCAAATGAATACCAGATGTATGGGCCTCCTTGTGCATCTGGCTTATGTAGGTCCTGGAGAACTGAACCCGGATCCTTTGGCTTTGCAGGCAAATGCCTTAACAGCTAAGCCATCTCTCCAGCTCAACCTTCATTCTTAGAAAAGTAATTTCTGAGGGCTGGAGAGGACTTGGTGTTTAAGATACTTGCCTGTGAGGTCTAAGGACCCAGGTTCAATTCCCCAGTACCCAAGTAAGCCAGATGCACAAGGTGGCACATGCATCTAGAGTTTGTTTGCAGTGGCTACAGGTCCTGGTGCTCCCATTCTTTCTCTCTCTCTCCATATATATATTTATTTGAGAGAGATATATTTATTTGATCTCTCAAATAAATAAATAAAACATTTTTAAAAGAAAAGTAATTTGTCTATAAGAATCTCATTAGCTATACAAAAATCTGTGCTTCTTGTTGTTGTTGTTTTCAAGGTGTGGTCTCACTCTAGCCCAGGCTGACCTGGAACTTACTCTGTAGTCCCAGGCTGGCTTCAAACTCACAGCAATACTCCTACCTCTGCCTCCCAAGTGCTGGGATTAAAGAAGTGAGCCACCATGCCTGGTTTTGTACAGTTTTTATACTGAAGTTAATTTTTTAAACTTTTTTATTAACAACCTCCATAATTATAGACAATAAACCATGACAACTCCCTCCCCTCCCCCACTTTCCCCTTTGTGCTTGATTGTTGTGCCCCACTTTCCCCTTTTTTTTTGATTTTTGTGGTTTCTAGGTCTTCTGGTTTTTTTTAGTTCAGGGTGGTTTTTCGAGGTAGGGTCTCACCTCTCTAGCTCAGGCGTTTTTTTGTTTTTTGGACTTCACTATGTAGTCTCAGGGTGTCCTCGAACTCATGGCAATCCTCCTACCTCTGCCTCCCGAGTGCTGGGATTAAAGGTGTGCACCACCACGCCCGGCCTTCTAGGTCTTCTTAAACACATATGATATGGACTGCATTGTCTAATTTCATTCAATCCTCAAATGAGTCCCGTGACATAGATATGACTATCCCCATTTTATAAGTTAGGAATGTGAGGGCGACAAAAGTTAATTATTATCTTGCACCTCACTTAATGGCAGAGTCATCGCTCATTCAACAACTTTTATTCCAATCCATGTCTGCTAGATTCGTGAGCCCCTTGGGCTTTTCAGTATAGACTGGGAAGTCCCTGTGGGGGCAATTAGCCCAGCTGCCTCAGGACACGGCAGATCATGTTAAAGACCTTTTTTCTGCTCCTCTTATTTGATTTAGATTCCTTGCATCATAGAAAACGCAGCTTTGGCTCTCTAGCAGCACTGAGCCTGGGCTAGTGCATGACTAAAGAAATGATTCATGAGAACAAACATCATACAGGATGCTAGTTTCATTAGTGACCCAGATCACTGTCAAACACTCTGACAGGACAGACAAGCCCGGCACACATACAGCAGTCTACGCTCCCACTTCTTCACCACCTTGGTCAAACCTCAAGCCCAACTCCCCCATCCCCAACCCCGCATTCGATCCACTGGGACAGCTCAGCTTTTATAAATAGCCTGTGGCAGCATTATTGTCACCAGAATCAGCTTTGGCTTGATAAGAATCTTTGCCGTTAACACCCAAACATAGGTGCATAAGAAACTCACATGAAAATTAAACACTGAGAAGGGCCAGTTTACTTTGAATTAGTTTTTCACCATTTGGGGTTGTAAGGCCCCAAACTTGTTGGATCAGTTCATATTGCCTAACGAAGAATACTGTAATAATGGGTTTATTCTCTTCCTTATTATTTTGGAGTCAAGGGTGTTCGGAGGCTACTGTTTGCGCAAGGAGAGTGTAAACAGAGCTTGCTGACGACTGTGGCCAGTGGGCATGCCTCCTACGCCATTTTCAACCTGGTCTAGGGCATGAATTTAACAGTGAAGAAGCTGAGCAGAGAAGGGAAGAGGTAATTTTGTTTTAGGTGTATGTTTTCTTTCATTCCTCCAGGCTATTGGTAAAGTCAGTGTTTTTGTAATGCCCATTCTACAGATCCATAAACTGTGTGGTAAAGACACAAGACTGGAATTCTTGTGTATTATATATCTTTCCACTTCCTTCAGCTCACTCTTTCTATGGTAAGACCATTTGGCTAAGCAAATACTGGTTGTTTAAATATGATACGAGTGTTTAATACCTTAAATGTCTCATATCATCCATAATAGACAAAAATCTACTGAGAACTAGAAGCTGGAACTGTAAGAATCTTACTGTCTACAAAGGAGACGCTAATGTTTAATTCTTAGGCAAGTGGACTTACTTGGAATTATTATTTTGGTTGGTTAGACCACAGGCCACAAGGCCAGTGGGCTACGTCAATGAGAAAATTATCCTGATCCCAGACATCTTTTTTTTTCCCCAGGTAGGGTCTCGCTCCAGCCCAGGCTGACCTGGAATTCACTATGTAGTCTCAAGCTGGCCTCAAACTCATAGAGATCCTCCTACCTCAGCCTCCAGTGTTGGCATTAAAGGAGTGCACTACCATGCCCACCTCACAAACATCTTTAAAGCATATCATCAGGGCTGGAGAGATGGCTCAGTGGCTAAGGTGCTTGCCTGCAAAGCCTAAGGACCCAGGTTCAATTCCCAGTACCCTCATAAAACCAGATGTGCAAAGTGGCACATGCATCTGCAGTTCATTTGCAATGGCTGGAGGTTCTGGCCACACTCATTCTGTCTGTCTGTATATCCTTTCTCTCTCTTTTTCTCTGCTTGCAGATGAATCAATCAATAAATATTTTTTAAAAGCGTGTCATAAAATGTCTTAATGAAAATGTAAATAGTGCAGGACAGGGTGTCACTGGGGCTAACAAGAGCTGTAGGGGCTGGGGAGATGGCTAAATGGTCAAATGCACTTGTTTGCAAAGCCTACTGGCCTAGATTCTATTCCCTAGGACTCACATAAAGCCAGATGCAAAAAAAATGGTACAAGCATGTGGTGTTAAGTTTGCAGTGGCAAGAGACCCTCATACATGTACATGTAGGTATGTGCACACACACACACACAGAAATAAATAATTAAAAAATAAAATAGGCTGGGCGTGGGAGGCAGAGGTAGGAGGATTGCCATGAGTTTGAGGCCACCCTGAGACTACATAGTGAATTCCAGGTCAGCCTGGGCTAGAGTGAGACCCTATCTCGAAAAACCAAAAATAAAATAAAATATGGCTGGGGAAATGGCTCAGCCATTAAAGGTGCTTGCTTACAAAGTCTGATGACCTGAGTTTGATTCCCCAGTACCCTAGTAAAACCAGATGCACAAAGTGGTGTACACATCTTGAGTTAGTTTGCAGCAACAAGAAACCCTGACACCCATACTCATATTCATTCATTCTCTCTTTCTCTCTCACACCTCACGAATAAATAAAAAATATTTTTAAAAATAAAAAAAATGATAAGCCGGGCGTGGTGATGCACGCCTTTAATCCCAGCACTCGGGAGGCAGAGGTAGGAGGATCACCGAGAGTTCGAGGCCACCCTGAGACTACATAGTTAATTCCAGGTCAGCCTGGGCCAGAGTGAGACCCTACCTTGCAAAACCAAAAAAATAAAAAATAAATGAAGAGCGGCTGAGACACCCACTGTCAATTCTCACCAACTCTGCATGTTCACAAGCACTTATACACACACATGCTCCCACACACATACAAACATGGACACTAGCACACACAAAAAAGGTTCTATGGGGGCTGGAGAGATGGATGAGCTGTTAAGGTGTTTGCCTGCAAAGCCCAAGGACCCAAGTTTAATTCCCCAGTACCCATGTAACACCAGATGTATAAGGTAGTACATGTGTCTGGAGTCTGTCTGCAGTGGCTAGAGGCCCTGGTGTGCGCATTCTCTCTATATATCTGCTTCTTTATCTCTCAAATAAATAGAATAGTTTTTAAAAAGTTCTAAAAGGCCCACTGACTGAGGTCATGTAAAATAGTCATGAATCTTAAAAGTCAAACATCTTCATTCACACAAAATCTCCCCCTTCTTGATTTCTGATTTTATACAGAGTCGAATGCACAGAATCCCTTCATAATACTGTCTTTACATGAGAAGGAGTTGGCATTGCTAATTGACACTGGCAACTTATAAGGATACTTTAACCTTTCAAAATTATAAACAGGTTTAGCATTTAGAATTATCTGACACATTTTCAAGTCTTTCACAGCTCTCTCTAATAAATGAACTTTCATTTTGCCTTTCCCAGTGCAGTTCTTGTATTTTATTGTTGCCTCTGCCATATGGTTCAAATAAAAGTCAGAGAAAAAAAAAAAAACCAAACATTGTTATTTCACTAATATAGAAACTACTGAATTTTGATACTTCTGATGTCATGTCCCTCCAAAAAGAAGTTCTGAAAGACATGTTTGGCTAAAAGACATTCACTACCTATTGCCTGAATTACATATTGCCAACATTTTAGAAACACCTTGAACTTATGACATATGTTAGCAGAAGTCCAGAGAAAAAGAGATTGGAAAAAAAAAAACAGATGTTTAATCAACTCAAAATCTGGATAAAGGTGGAACATGTGCTAATCGCTAAACAAAGTGTGCTGGGGGGTGGGGGTTATAGCAGGATCACAGATAGCAAGGCAATTGGGTGCTTAATACCGAGGGCATAGAGTTGTTAGGGTTCACGGTCCCTCGTACACTTCCAACTTGATTTTGAAGGATTCTAATCTGCTACCCCCCCGCCCTCCCCTGGTTTTCTTAACTCTAGTCTTATCCTACCCCAGACCACCTTCTTTTCCTCTTTCTAGTCGGCCTCTGTGTAATTTCATCCCATCTGCAAGGAAACCCACGTCTTCTCTTCTGTTCTTTCCAGAGACCTGGTCATTCTCTTGGAGCTAAGATCTTTCTCTTAGCGCAAGTACCCCAAGCTTTGAGGGTGGTCTATCTTCCCGAGAGTCCTCCAGTGGGCTGGCCTCCCCTATGACGCAAGCCTGCCCCCCACACACACCCCGCTCCGCATCTCATCCCCAAAGAAATCTGAACTCTGAGGCCTTGGAAACTGTGCCAGGGTCCCCAAGGTCTCCATGTGGATCCAAGATTTTTTCTGACCAAAGTGCGGTCAGGTCAGAGGGTGGAGTGGACAGTACCTCTTTGCAGGCGTGAAGCTCTTGTCCGGTTCCCAGGGTCACCTGGAAGGCGGTCCCAGCCCACAACAACAACCGCAGAAGCTGAGGTGTGCGTCTCTCAGTTCGTCCCCTGCCTCGGGCAGAGGATTGGTGGTTGCGACCAGGCTCAGCCATAGCGCTGTCCTGGGCGAGCGGCAGTAGCGGCTCAGGTGCTGCGACGGCTGCTTATGCTGGCTGAAGGAGGTGGGGGGGGGGAGGGAGGTACACAGTGGGAGGATGCAAGGGGCTGGACTCGCTTCAGTCACCTCCCTGCCGCTACGCCAAGGCCGCCCATCCTTCCTCGCTCCGGCCTCTCCTCCTAGCCCCGTCGCCTAGACAACCGCATCCTCTTCGCTCGGCGCGGGTGGGGCAGGGACCACGCGCGCGCTCCTGCCGCTCACCTGCGGGTCTCCATGGCAGCCGCCACCGCCCGCTTGCGCGGCGTGGGAGTGCGCGCGCCCGAGTCTGCCAGCGACCCCACAGGGCTTACGTAAAGCGCACCTTTCCAACCATCAGCAACAAATTATTATTATTATTCCCTATTGCTTTTCCAGGGTAGGGGCAGCTATTTCTTTTTTTTTTTTTTTCTAGGTAAGGTCTCAGTCTATCCCAGGCTGACCTGGAATTTACTGTGTAGTCTCAGGGTGGCCTCGAACTCATGGTGATCCTCCTACCTCTGCCTCCGGAGTGCTGGGATTAAAGGCGTGCGCCACCACGCTCAGCTTTTGTTGTGTTTTGTTTTGTTTTGTTTTGTTTTGTTTTGTTTTGTTTTGTTTTGAGGTAAGGTCTTGCTCTAGCCCAGGATGCCCTGAAATTCACTGTGCAGTCTAAGGCTGGATTTGAACTCACAGCGATCCTCCTACCTCTGCTGGGTTTACAGAATTACAGGTGTGGGCCGCCACGCCCGGCAAGGGGCTGCTATTTCTAAGTACCCGTGTGTGTGTGTGTGTGTGTGTGTGTGTGTGTGTGTGTGTGTGTGTTTGGTTTTTTGAGGTAGGGTCTCACTCTAACACCCAGGCTGACCTGGAATTCACCATGCAGCCTCAGGGTGGACTCGAACTCAGGGCGGATCCTCCTACCTCTGCCTCCCCGAGTGCTGGGATTAAAGGCGTGTTTGCAAACGTGACGTGTGACATGATTTCAAAAAAAGAAGAAGAAGAGTGAAACTCCATCGCTATCCTCCCACCCCTACCCAGGAGTCCTCTCCTACTGCCTACTGCAAAAGCTGCTTCGGGAGATCTTATTCCATCCCGCCAAATCCGCCCAGCCGGCTGGAGGAGCGACCATGGCGTGTACATAGAGCAAAGAGAATGAACATAAGCGAGGAGCGTGCCTTGGCCGGCGGTTTTCCAGGTAGTACACGTGGGCTCTTCGACCTCTTCATGCGCCCGTGCACTCCTAGCTTTGGAAATGGGGAAGCCTTCTGTTAAAATGATAGGGAGAAGGAAATTCCTGGCTCATCTCATCTCTTGGGGCTGCTTTCCTTCACTGAAGTCCTCTGCAGAAGTCCTGGGTGGGGGTGACCCTGGTGTGGTTTTATTTATTTTTTTTTCCAATTGAGGCTGAAGATTGCAAACCCAAGGGCTCCCTGGCACACTGCGGAGCCTTAAATCAGCATTCGCCGCGGCCTCGTCCCAAGGAGCCTTCCGAGTCCCACCGCCAGGCGGCGCATCTCCCCAAAACAATTCCTCTTCGGCCACAAGGACAGGCCGGCAGTTGCCTGGCAACCAAAACCTGGGCGTTCCAAACAATTGGGAAGGAGGTCCTGCTGCGGCTGCGCATCATTTCTTCCCGTTCAGAGCGGCTTCCTGGCCTTTAAAGCATGTCACTCACTCAGGAGTTAAAAAATGACGACGGCTACTTGGGAAATCGGAGGGATCCCAAGGTACCCAGGTTTCTCCTATACTCTGGTTTCTCTTCGCGTCTTATAAATCTTTCGCCTTTTACCAAGGTCCTGAGGTTTCTTGAGCAAATTCCCATCAGGGTCGTCAGCAGGCCCTTTTCTGTTGGTATGACCAATACAGATGGTCACTGGCAAGATCACGAGGCCTCCTGTCCTCAAAAGTGTGTAGAGGAGGGGTTGGAGAGATAGATTAGTGATTAAGGCACTTGCCTGCGAAGCTGAAGGTCCCAGATTTGAGCCCCACAAGGTGTAGCATGTGTCGGAAGTCTGTTTGCAGTGGCTAGAGGCCCTGACACACCCATTCTCTCTCTTTCTAATAAATAAATTTAATATTTTTATTTATTTATTTTGTTTTTTCAAGATAGGATCTCACTCTAGCCCAGGCTGACCTGGAATTCACTCAGTAGTCTCAGGGTGGCCTTGAACTCACTGTGAACCTCCTACCTCTGCCTCCCAAGTGCTGGGATTAAAGGCATGCACTACCACTCCTGGGTCTCAAATAAATTAATTTTTAAATAAGAATTGTGTAGAGGAATAAAGGGCTACCCTAGCTCAACATAGGGGGCTGGGTTCCTTCAAGCTACTCTTTTCTCTTGTTTGGAAAGCTCTTCTGCAAAGAGAAACGAGAAAGAGTCAAAGAGAACCCTCTGAAACACACCAGGTCATGCTTTCAACATGTGTCTCACAATGCTTCTGTCCTCCAGTGAATGCCAGAATGTGTTCATACATATATATGTGTGTGGTTGGTGTGACTGTGTTTAGTGATGTGGGGAGTTACTCTTTTTCCTAGTAGAAGTGTTTGGGATTGCTGCATTACTTTTTTTTTTTTTTTTATTTATTGGTTTTTCAAGGTAGGGTCTCTCACTCTATCCCAGGCTGACCTGGAGTTCACTATGTAGTCTCAGGGTGGCCTGGAACTCACTGTGATCCTCCTACCTCTGCCTCCTGAGTGCTGGGATTAAGGTGTGCACCACCACGACCAGCTCTGCATTACTTTCTTGTTGCTGGACAAACACCCAACCAGAAACAGCTTATAGGACAAAAGGGTTTATTTCAGGCTTACAAATTCCAGAGGAAGCACTTCTATGGCAGAAGCTGGCTCACTTCCATACATCCACAGCTGAGAGACAACAGCCAGCGCCAGCAAGCACAAGCTGACTCTGAGCACCCTTTAGGGCTGGACTACAAGATCCACCTCCCAGTGACACCTCCTCCAACAGGCTGCTGGAGAAACTGAAGTAGGAAGCTGGCCTTTAAATATTTTATTTATTTATTTATTTATTTATTTATTTATTTATTTATTTATTTATGTATTTATTTGAGAGAGAAAACAGCAGAGAGAGAAAGAGAGGGGGAATAGGTGTGCCAGGGCCTTCAGCTGCTGCAAACAAACTCCAGATGCATGCACCCCCTTCTGCATCTGGTTTACGTGGGTCCTGGGGAATCGAACCAAGGTCCTTTGGCTTCACAGGCAAGCACCTTAACTACTAAGCCATCTCTCCAGCCCGGAAGCTAGCCTTTAATCCCAGCCCTCAAGAGGCTGAGATAGGAGGATCACTGTGAGCTCAAGGCCAACCTGAGACTACATAATGAATTCCAGGTCAGCCTGGGCTAGAGAGACCCTATCTCAAAAAAAAAAAAAAAAAAATCCTACCAGGCAGGGTAGGACATGCCTTTAATCCCAGGACTCAGGAAGCAGAGGTAGGAGGAGCAACATAAGTCCGAGGCAGGCTGGGAC
Organism: Orientallactaga sibirica; assembly: GCA_036365145.1. NCBI lineage: Eukaryota > Metazoa > Chordata > Mammalia > Rodentia > Dipodidae > Orientallactaga > Orientallactaga sibirica. The sequence continues at coordinate 14,006,280 of JAEOAD010000025.1, forward strand.
TACATGGTAAATTCCAGGTCAGTGTGGACTAGATGCAGATCCTATCTGGGAAAAAAAGAAGTCCCTTAGGCTAAGGGGACATACATTCACATTCAAACCACCACAGAGATATTTGCAAAATAGTTAGGGCTGGATATGTAGTTCACTGGCAGAGTGTTTGCCTAGCATTCACAAAGTCCAGTATAGGAAAAAAATATTTCACAAGCGCCTTTAACCACTGAGCAACCTCTCCAGCCCAATATATCATTTTTGAATACTATAGGTAAGTGAAGATAAGTGGTGAAAACATGTCATTTCATACACAATAAATTTTGTACTTTTCATATTCATGTTTGTCTGATGGACTTTTGTTCTGACATATCTTCTATCAACGAATGACCCTTTCTGGTTTACTGAAATCTTGTTTTCACCTATTTAGACTTTTTTACTTGCTTCAAGTTCTCCTCCACTAAATTGCTCACTTCCACTTTTCCACTGTTCATTGCATTAGAAATCTCAGCTTTTAGCTGGGTGTGGTGGCACCTGCCTTTAATCCCAGCTCTTGGGAGGCAGAGGTAGGAGGAGCACTGTGAGTTTGAGGCCAGTCTGAGACTACGTAATGAATTCCAGTTCAGCCTGGACTAGAGTGAAACCCTACCTTGAGAAAAAAGAAAGAAAAGAAAGGAAAAGAAGAAAAAAGAAAAGAAAAGCTGAGTGTGGTGCATGCCTTTAATTCCAGCACTTGGAAGGCAAAGGTAGGAGGATCGCCATAAGTTCAAGGCCATCCTGAGACTACCTAGTGAGTTGTTCCAGGTGGGCTTGGGCTAGTGAGACCTTACCTCGAAAAACCAAGGAAGGAAGGCAGGAAAGAAGGCAGGAAGGCAGGAAAGGAAGGAAGGAAAGAAGGAAGGAAGGAAGGAAGGAAGGAAGGAAGGAAGGAAGGAAGGAAGGAGGAAGGGGAGGGAAGGGAGGGAAGGAAGGGATGAAGTAGGTAGGTAGGTAAAAAAAAGGAAGGAAGGGAGAGAGAAAGAAAAAGAAAGAAGCAAAACTTCATCTTTTCTTCAAAATAAATATTCTAATTCCAAACCTGAGTTCATCATTTCTCCTATCTGTTCTCCACCCCTTCCCCTAACCTCCACCCTCAACATCCCACTCCACTGCTTCTGATGGTTTTCGGGTCCACTCTTGTCATTTCTAAGAAAGGAGTCTTGCACCTACACAACTCTTCTCTTTGCAGATGTCCCTCTGAGAGTCAAATAAAATAGGATGGAATAAGGCAATAGGTGGCACATCAGCAAGGTTGGCTGTAACGAGGTCCTGTATGTTTCTATTTTGCAGAAACTGCAGTTCAAGAACTCAGCTCAATCCTGTCAGCAACAGGATACCTGGAGACGGCTCAACTCAACTCCCACAGTCAATTCCATGAGGCGAGAGTCTTATTTCATTGATTCCAAGGTACCTGGCATTGACATACTATGTCTCTTTCCAATCATTCAACACTCATTCATATCTTTGTTCCTTTTTAAGATTTTTTTTTCAAAGTAAGGTATCACTGTAGCTAGCCCAGGCTGACCTGGAATTCACTCTGTAGTCTAGGCTGGTCCCAGACTCATGGCGATCCTTCTACTTCTACTGGGACTCTAGGTGTGCTCCACCATGCCTGGCTAAAAATATATTTTTTAATTTATTTGCCGGTAGAGAGAGAAACAGAGGGAGAGAGAGAATGAGAATGAATTTGGGTGCAGCAGGGCCTCTTGCCGCTGCAAACAAACTCCACATACATGCGCCACCTTGTGCGTCTAGCTTTATGTGGGTCCTGGGGAATCAAACCTGGACTGGCAGGCTTTGAAAGTAAGTGCCTTTAACCACTGAGCCATCTCCTCAACCCACTTTTTGTTTCTTGAGGCAAGAGTCAGGGCTGACCTGAAACTTGCTATGTAGCTCAAGCTGCCATGGGACTCTCGAGCCTCCTGAACACTGGGATGGCAAGCATCTAGAATTAATATTCTTTTCTAAACAGTGTGAAGCACTTCAGCTTCTTTTCGTTTGTTCCCAACTGAAGATCTTACCAAATCCAAAACCATTTTATTGGGCTGGAGAGATGGCTTAGCAGTTAAGGCGCCTGCCTCCTAAGCCTAAGAATGCTGGTTCCAATCACCAGCGGTTCCAATCTCCAGGTCTCATGTTTAGCCAGATGCAAAGTGACTCAAGGGCGCAATGCCACATTTGCCCACAAGGGGGCGCACACATCTGGATTTCGTTCGCAGCAGCTGAGAGGCTGCTGGCGCGCCCATCTCTGTCTCCCTCTCCGTCTGTCTCTGTGTCTCTCTCCAAAAATAAAAAAATAAACATTTTATTAAGTCATATGGTTGGGTTTTGTTCTAGTCTGGTATCTCGAACAAATTATTTTTACTAAATTTCTCTAGTGCAGTGTATTAAAACAAGGGCTGACCATAACCATAAATGAAATAAACTGAACGAAGCCCAAGTCAGGGACAATATTCCCATGGCCCCAGTGAGCTCACCACTCCTTAGACCTAAACATAAGACATAATTCCATATTGACAAAAGATAGGAAGTCAAGCAGGGCGTGGTGGTGCTCGCCTTTAATCCCAGCACTCAGGAGGCAGAGGTAGGAGGATCGCCGTGAGTTCAAGGCCACCCTGAGACTACAGAGTGAATCCCAGGTCAGCCTGAGCTACACTGAGGCCCTACCTCAAAAAAAAAAAAAAAAAGACAGAAAGTCATCCTCCTGTACAATTAAATATGTTCAGTTGTTGGATTTCAGCTAGTCTGAGGAATAGTAGAGGCAGACAGAACTTGACTAGAGTGAAGGTTCAGGTAGTCGGGTAGTTGAGTTAACCCTGCAGTGGGGGTAACTAACTTCCTCCATAGATACCGAAAGATGACCTGGATTTCCGCTTAACAACTTTGTATAACCATCATACTGGGGCGTTCAAGAACAAAAGTGAGATACTGGAACACAAGGAAACCAGCCAGGAATTCAACAGGTAAGTGGAAGAGGCAGAGCTTCCTCCCCCGAGGATGCTGTCCCCCAATCATACGAGGTAAAATGACACTTGGAAATATTGGCAATTAGAAATACATTTCTAGAGTTATTAAAATATATTTTATTTATTTATTTGAGAGAAAGAGGCAGAGAGAGAGAGAGAGATAATGGGCATGCCAGGGCCTCAAGCCACTGCAAACAAACTCCAGATGCATGCACCCCCTTGTGCATTTAGCTTACATGGGTCCTGGAGAATTGAACCAGGATCCTTTGGCTTTGCAGGCAAATGCCTTAACTGCTAAGCCATCTCTCCAGCCCCATTTCTATAGTTTTACATCCAGAATATAATCTGGGTTTTTAAAAATCATTTTTTAAATCAGATCTAGGAAGGAAACTCTTTTTTTAAAAAAATATTTATTTATTTGAGAGAGAAAGAATGGGTGTGTCAGGGCCTTCAGCCTCTGCAAACAAACTCCAGATGCATGTGCCACTTTGCAGGCAGGCACTAAGCCATTTCTCCAACCCCATAAAATACTTTTTTAAAAAAGAAACAAACAGCTGGGTGTGGTGGCGCACGCCTTTAATCCCAGCACTCGGGAGGCAGAGGTAGGAGGATCGCCGAGAGTTCGAGGCCACCCTGAGACTACATAGTTAGTTCCAGGTCAGCCTGGACCAGAGTGAGACCCTACCTTGCAAAAAAAAAAAAAAAAAAAAAAAAGAAAAGAAAAGAAACAAAATCTTTGATTGATATTGGAAGAAATATAGGGCCTTTGACTGCTTTACTTTTTCTTTTTCTTTTTTTTTTTTTTCTTTTTTCGAGGTAGGGTCTCACTCTAGTCCAGGCTGACCCAGAATTCACTCTGTAGTCTCAGGCTGGCCTCGAACTCACAGTGATCCTCCTACTTCTGCCTCCCAAGTGCTGGGATTAAAGGTGTGCACCACCAGGCCTGCCTTGCTTTACTTTTTTTTTAATTTTAGAGGAGAGAGAGAGTTGGTGTGCCAGGGCCTCAGCCACTATAATTGAACTCCAGACGGATGTTTGGGCCACCTAATGGATATGTGCCACCTTGCACTTACATCACTTTTGTCCATCTGGCTTATGTGGGATCTGGAGAGTTGAACATTGTTCCTTAGGCTTCACAGGCAAGCGCCTTAACCACTAAGCCATCTCTCCAGCCCTGCTTTACTTTTTAAAAATATTTTATTTATTTATTTGACAGAGAGAATGGATGCACCAGGGCCTCCAGCCACTGCAAACAAACTCCAGACGTGTGCACCCCTTGTGCATCTAGCTAACGTGGGTCCTGGGGAATCAAACCTAGGCCCTTTGGCTTTTCAGGCAAACACCTTAACCATTAAGCCATCCCTCCAACCCTACTTTTTAAATTTATTTATGTGCAAGGAGAGAGAGGGAGAGAACCAGGGCCTCTAGCCACTGCAAACAAACTCCAGATGCATGTGCTACGTTGTGCATCTGGCTTTACATGGGCACTGGAGAATTGAACTGGGGTCATTAGGCTTTGCAGATAAGCACTTTAACTGCTGAGCCATCCCTCCAGCCCTGACTGCTTTCCTTTTGAGGTCTCATTGAATTATCATGCCCTCTTCACCTTTCTCTTTCTGATTGATTACACTCTCTTCTGTTCTTCCCCACACCATGTTTTAGATGCAAGATCAAGTTTCCTGGAGAACATTTACACCTTGCTTCTCCACCCCCTGTCCCTTCCCTGGCTCACATCAGGCAATGGATCAACCCTAAGAAGGAGTCCATCTACAGCATCCAGGGATCCATCGGTGAGGGCTAGAAGACTGGTACACACATGGGGCCGTGTAGAAATCTATGAATGGACCCAGGAACTAGGGTCTTGAGGTTACTGGCCAGTCGGATACATGGGGATGGGTCTTGTTGTTATTAAGATGGCATCTATCACACTAATATCAAGGGACATGCTGACTGCAGAACTAGGAAATTCGATTTTTCAGAACCAAAACTTGGGAGTGAAAGACCTGTAACTGCCTCCCATCAGTACTCCATATGCCAATTCCCCAATGGGATTATTATTGTTATTATTATTCCCCCTGGGCTTTTTGTTTTGTTTTTACATAGGGCCTCATGTAGTCAAGGCTGGCCTCAAATTTACTATGTAGCCAAAGATAATCTTGAACTTGTGATCTTCCTGCCTCCGCCTCTTGAGTGCTGGGATTACAGGCATGCACCACCACACCTGGTTTTACACGATGCAGAGGATCAAACCTAGGGCTTCGTGCATGTGAGGAAAGCACTGTACCAACTGAGCTACATCTCCAGCTCCTATTTCCCCAAAGAATCTTTTCCTTTGTACCAATGAGTATGTGGATTAAGATTCCAGAACAGGCAAAGGATCTAAAATTCACAGCTCAGCCTTCTCTTTTCTCCACAGTGTCTCCTCACACTGCAGCCACCAATGGGGGTTACTCCCGAAAGAATGATGGTGGCTTCTTCTCCACTTAGTGGTGACAAGACCCTGGACTGATTAATCATAGCACGACATCCAGCCATCCACGTTCATTAAATGTTTGTTCAAGACGAAGCCGAGTATGTTACTCATGACTGTGGATTACTTCTTGAACCACTCTTAAATATAAGAAATTTCCCACTTACTGACATTATTCCTATTCAGTTAATTTGCGGCTTGGAGTCATTTTACCAAAGGTAAGAATTTAGAAGAGAACAGCCCTGATTTTGACAGTATCCAAGTATTCATTTTTTGTAAACTTCAGTCCCTATAACCATATGGAATAATCTACTCAGTATATCCAACACTAAAGTATTCAGAACACAAAAATGGACACAGCCTATTTTCTCTCTTCTTTTTGGAGAGTCAGAGAGAGATTGAGAATGGGCACCAGCAGCCTCTCAGCCACCGGGAACTAACTCCAGATGCGTGCACTCCCTTGTGCACGTGTGGCATTGCACCCTTGCATCACTTTGCATCTGGCTAAACATGGGACCTGGAGAATCAAAGGAACTTAACAGGCAGGTGCCTTAACCGCTAAGCCATCTCTCCAGCCCCACAGCCTGTTTTTCTATGACCTTATTGGCATGGTAACATCAGATGCTCCAGTTTTTTTTTTTTTTTTTTTTGGTTGTTTCGTGTGGTGTGTATGCATGTGTATATCCAGGTGCATGTGGATGTGTGTGGGCATCATCTTCAATCTCTCCCCACCTTATTATTTGAGACAGGGTCTTTCACTGACTGAACCTACAGTTTACCAATTTGGCTATATGTAACAAGCGCACGTGCAGTGACACGAAAGGGAAAAGCTGGATGCTTTCTCTCTAAACTCTACAAGGATGTCCGCTTTTACTACTTTCTTCAGTATGGTGCTAGATGTCCTTACCTGAGTTATCAATCAGTGGGAATAAAGAGAGCACCCAATCGGGCAGGAGGAAATCAAACTGTCACTGTGCTGACATCTTACATTTAGAAAACCTCAGTTTTCACCCAAAGCTATTACACGCCTTTAATCCCAGCACTCAGGAGGCAGATTAGGAGGATCGCTGAGAGTTCGAGGCCACCTGAGACTACAGTTTTCCAGGTCAGCCTGGAAAGTGAAACCCTACCTTGAAAAATTAGAATACATTCAGTAAGTTTACAGAATTAAAACATCAACATACAAGTTGGTGCCTGATGACACAGGCCTATAATCCCAGCTACATGGGAGGCAGGAGGGTCGTAGTTCAAGGCTTGCTTGGGCTATAGAGCTCAGGCTGGCCTGAGCAACTTAGTGAGACCCTGTTTTAAAATAAAGTATGCTGGCACACCCCTTCAATCTGAGCACTTGGGAGGCAGAGGTAGGAGGAGCATCATGAGTTTGAGGCTACCCTGAGACTATAAAGTGAACCCCAGGTCAGACTGGGCTAGAGTGAGACCCTACCTCGAAAAAAAAAACCAACAACAATAAAGTATGTTAAAAGGGCTGAAATATAGCTCATTGGTACAATGCTTGCCTAAAATGCATGAGGTCCTGGGTTCAGTCCTCTCTCTCTATATATATATAAAAGGAAAACAAGCTAGGTGTGATGGCACACGCCTTTAACCCCAGCACTCAGGAGGCAGAGGTAGGAGGACTACTGTGAGCTCAAGGCCACCCTGAGACTACATAATGAATTCCAGGTCAGCCTGGGCTTCTTAAAAAAAAGGAAAACAAAAATTAAGGGGCTGGGGAGATGGAGCAGTGGTTGTGATAATTTTAATGTATGTTTCCCATAGATAAACTTGTAACCTGGATCTCCAGCTAGTTGGCTGGAGATGTTGCTGGGGAGGGGGTACAGATCCTGGAGTCTAGCCCTAAGGTGTGTTTGGGGGAGAATCCGATTTCCAGCTCAAAAGTATGCAGAGGTTTGAGCTCTGCCCGGGGTCCCTGCTGTTTGCTGCCCTTGGTGCTTGTTTATTTTGGGTTTTGCTTGGTTGTTTTTCTCTGCTTAGATGTATGGAAGCAACTTTTTCTGTCACTAATGGAACTTCCCCTGGATCTGTAAGCTTGGAATAAATTCTTTCTTCCCATAAACTGCACCTGGTTTGGTCATTCATCCTAGCCACGTGAAGCTGTGTAGTACAGTGGTTAAAGGTGCTTCTTTACAAAGCCTGCTGACCCAGGTTCAATTCCCCTGAACCCATGTAAAGCCAGGGCATTTATTTGTAGTGGCAAAACTCTGGCATGTACCTCTTCCACACACACACACACACGTGGAAATAAAAAATTTAAAACAGGGCTGCAGAGATGGCTTAGTAGTTGAGGAACTTGCCTGCAAAGCCCAAGGACCCAAGTTCAATTTACCAGTTCCCATATAAGCCAGATGGTACATGTGTCTGGAGTTCATTTGCAGTGGCTAGAGGCCCTGGTGCACCCATTCTATCTACTTCTATTTCAAATAAATAAAGTATTTAAAAAATTAAAACAAAAAAAAAACCCCAACATAGTATTGGCATAAAGATACCCCAGAAGGCCAGGTATAGTGGCTCATGCCTTTAATCCGAGCACTTGGGAGGCAGAGGTAGGAGTATTTTGGTGAGTTCAAGGCCATCCTGGGAATATACAGAGAATTCCAGGTCATCCTGGCCTAGAGCAAAACCCTACCTCAAAGCCAGGAGTGGTGGCGCATGCCTTTAATCCCAGCACTTGGGAGGCAGCAGTAGGAGGATTGCCATGAGTTCAAGGCCACCCTGAGACTACATAGTGAATTCCAGGTCAGCCTGGGCTAGAGTGAGACCCTACCTCGAAAAACAAAAACAAACAAACAAAAACCCTACCTCAAAACCAAAACAAGCAAACAAACAAAAAAGGCCAGGCATGGAGGTGCACGCCTTTAATCCCAGCACTCAGGGGCAGAGGTAGTAGGCCAGCCTGAGACTACAGAGTGAATTCCAGGTCAGCCTGAGCTAGAGTGAGACGCTATTTCAAACAACCAAAAAAGAAACTAGACTTCCCTGATAATTCTAATTCACTAAATCTGAAGTTCCTGTAACCTGTTACCTTTTTTGAAATACTCTCTCTCTCTTTTTTTTTTTTTTTTTACATATACTCTCTTTAATAGATACATTCCTTTCAATTCCCCAGTACCCATGTAAGCCAGATACAGAGTGGTACATGCGTTTGGAGTTTTTTCTCTCTGCTTGCAAATAAAGTATTTTTTAAGAGCCGGGCGTGTGGCGCACGCCTTTAATCTCAGCACTCGGGAGGCAGAGGTAGGAGGATCCCCATGAGTTCGAGGCCACCCTGAGACTACAGAGTGAATTCCAGGTCAGCCTTAACTAGAGTGAAACCCAACCTCAACCTCCCCCACACAAATTAAGAAAACAGTCCAGGGCTGGGGAAATGGCTTGGCAGTTAAGGCGTTTGCCTGCGAAGCCGAAAACCCCTGTTCGATTCCCCAGGACCCACATAAGCCAGATGCACAAGGGGGCACATGCGTCTGGAGTTTCAGAGGCCCTGGTGTACCCATTCTCTCTAGCTGCCTCTTTCTCTCAAATTAAAAAAAAAAAAAAAAAAGGCAGTCCAGGCTAAAAAAAAGACACAAAAAACAGAAAACCTTACAGGAGCTGGGAAGACAAACTGCACTGGGAACAAAGCCTGGAGCCTTTGGCAGCTGCGGGCCTGACATCGGCTCGGGGCCGGGCTCAGATCAGAATCGCCGAGATAATCAGGGGCCGGGGACGCCCGGCCTCGTCTATCTGATCAGTTCATCACTTCTGAGCGCCGGGCCCGCAGGACCAGCTCCGGGCTCGCGGGATCCGCGGCGCCGCCGCCGCCCGGGGGCCTCGCTGCACAGCGCCCCGTGGGGCTTCGCAGGAGGGCTGCTTTTCATTTCGGGGCGGCCCGGCGGGGCTGGGGTCACGACCCGATCAAATAAGATCAAGGTGTAGGCGGGCGGGGGAGGGGCGCGGGGGCGGACGCACACGCTCGCCTTGCACTCCACGCGCACACGCACACCCGCGCTCTCACACTCGGCCCACGCGCGCCTCCCACACCGCACCCGCTTCACGCACACCGCCGCCCCAGGCCACGCTCCCGCCGCCGAAGAGCGGAAGTCGCACCCTCACTTTAAAGCCCTCCGTCTCACCGCGAGGGATTCTGGGAGGGATCACCGAGCAGGTGGGTGAGTCCCGCATACCCACTTTGTCAAGGGCGCACATTACTGCCCTCGTGTGGCTGGGAGGTGACACACAGGAGAGGTGCCCTGATTTCCACTGAGCAGATTTGGTTTGGTTTGGTTTATTTTTTATTTTTGTTTTTGAAGGTAGGGTCTCATTCTAGCCCAGGCTGACCTGGAATTCACTATGTAGTCTCAGGGTGGCCTCGAACTCACGGCGATCCTCCTACCTCTGCCTCCCGAGTGCTGGGATTAAAGGCGTGCGCCACCACGCCCAGTTTAGACAATGACTTCTGATGTTATAATTTGTACTTGTCCCACCCAACACCTACAATAAACAATTGGAGGAAAAATAATCTTTGTACCACAATCCTGCTGGCTCAACAATTATCGAAGGACCTGGCTGGTTTGCTTGCAAAGCCTGAAGGCATGGGTTCAATTCCCCAGTACCCATGTGAAGCCAGATGCACAAGTCGGTACATGCATCTGGAGTTCAGGCCCTGGCACGCTCATACTTACTCTCCACTCTGTCTGCCTGCCTCTCTGTGTCTATCAAATAATGCGGACTGGAGAGATGACTCAACAGTTAACGTGCTTGCCAGCAAAGCCTAAAGGACCCAGGTTTGATTCCCCAGTACCCAGTGATGCACAAAGTATCATATGCATCTGCAGTTTGTTTGCAGTGGCTACAGGATCTGGCACGCCCATTCTTTCTTTGCCTCTTTCTCAAATGAATAGGAGGGTCACTGTGAGCTCAAGGCCACTCTGAGACTACATAGTGAATTCTAGGTCAGCCTGGGCTGAGTGAAACTCTGCCTTGAAAAAAAAATTAACAACAAAAAAAAGTGCTGGGCGTGGTGCTGCACGCCTTTAATCCCAGCTCTCGAGAGAGAGGTAGGAGATTGGCCGTGAGTTCAGGGCCATCCTAAGACTACACAGTGAATTCCAGGTCAGCCTAGGCTAAAAAAAAAAAAAAAAAAAAGTAGGCTTGTGGTGTGTAATGATACACACCTTTAGTCCCAGCACTTGGGAGGCAGAGATAGGAGGATAGTTGTGAGTTCAAAGGCAGCTAGACACTCAGTGAATTCCAGGTCAGTCTGGGCTAGAGCAAGACCCTATCTTGAATAAATAAATAAATAAAACAAAAACAAAAAAAGGCGAGCTGGAGGGATGGCTTAGCAATTAAGGTACTTGCCTATGAAACCTAAGGACCCAGGTTCGATTCTCCAATACCCATGTAAGCCACATGCACAAGGTGGCACATGCATCTGGAGTCCATTTGCAGTGACTAGAGACCCTGACATGCCCATTCTCTCTCTCAATAAATAATTTTTTAAAAATCAAAAAAAAAAAAAAAAAAGGCAACACTTCAATAGAACCCAAGGGAGCATGGAATAAAGTTGAATAAATACTGTGTGACAAAATGGACTGTAGGGAAAAAAGATTTTATTTTCAGGGATTTGTGCAGACAACAGTGAATAAAAAACTGTATTTCAACTATAAAAAGGAACTGACTTCATTTTGCCCTGGAATACAAGGCTATGGTGGCGCCAGTTTGAATCTGAGACAATATTGCTATCCTCATATCTCCACCCCTAAAACAATCCCCCGAGGAACTTTGAATCATTTTTAGTCAAAAATATGATACATCAACCAAGGTAATGCATAGGGTATACCAAGTTCTATTTACTTGCTTACATAAAGTCAAGAAATGAAATAGGCTGTGTCTTTGCTCCTCCATCACCTCATGCACTTTTTGGTACATTCAGATTCAGCTTCAGAATTCAGGCCACACAGGAAGCTGTCCCACATGTGTTTGAATTAGAACTGTAGAATGGAACTAGCATAAAATATGAAGCAGATCTAAACACCAGACCCATAAGCCCTATTAGAAAACAAGTCATTAAAGCTCAAAATAACAAGTGCAAAACACGCTGAACCTGCTTCCAAGGAGTGACGTTCCATTTGGCTAACAGGTCCCAAGCACACACCTACAAGGTGTAATTCTTTCCCATTGCAATAGATTTCCTTTCTCTGATATGAACGATCCTCAGAAATAACCATGGAAAACACACAAACCATTAAAACTTACCCTGTGGACCAATTCCTGAAGAAATGACAGCCACAGCTCTGAGATGATTACACAGGTAAGGTTACTTGTTTGACTTTCTCTTCTAGAACCCCTCAAAGCACTAAACTGCAGATTAGAGAGCCTAACCTCTTAGCAGTTTTTATTCGTTGGGAGTAAGCAGACCAGATCATTTGTCACATTTGTGGAGTCAAACACAGCGAACCTGTCCATAACAAAACTTGACTGCAAAGACAAATCAATGGGAAGATCTTGGTCTATGCTTGCTGACTGTAATTTTAGACCTGCATTTTTTTTTTTTTTTAAATCAAGCTGTAGGCTTCATAAGCACAACAGGTCATTCTTTTGCAGACTGATGGGAAGAGGAGTGCAAAAGTCTTCCCTCAAATGTTGAGTCATCTAAAATGATTAGCTCAGGAGTTAAAGCCTTTCACTCGCAATTGCAAAACTCCATTTTCCTTTACTCAGTAAACATCTCATTTTATTCATGGACTCTGAGCTGTCCAAACATGGCAATGAACACCAGCAACTTCTCTCATTTCAATCTCTCATATTCTTAATAGTAAATAGACTTTCCAGAGACAATGAAAGAATACTGCAATGTGAAGAAAACTGAGTTGGCCAAGAAAAACAAATCAACTAAAAATTGCCTTAAAGAATGGGGTTTTTTTTGGTTTTTTGAGGTAGGGTCGCACCTGGCTGACCTGGAATTCACTCTATAGTCTTAAGAGTAGTCTCAAACTCACGGCAATCCTCCTACCTCTGCCTCCCAGGTGCCGGGATTAAAGGCGTGCACCACCACACCTGGCTATCTTTTATAACATGACAAAATTTCTATCTATCTAAACCTTCATCACAATCAATTCTTATATTAGATGAAATAACTAGTATAGGAATTGATATACTAATTAGTTTTTTACCATAACTTCAAATATATTAATCAATTATTTGTTCAATAGTTTCTTTTCCCCCTAGTGTTGATATTTAAAACTGTGTAATAGTGTTTAGCACTAAGTAACTTAGAAAATATAAAAAAGCTTTAGGAAATAGCAATGGCTGATTCATTTCTATACATCATGTGATTGACTGAAGTCTTCTTTTGGGGATACTGGTGAATGGAAGATGTGTTCATGCCTCAGTCACTGCTTTCTAGTCTCATCACAGATAATTCCTGAATTTCACATAATCTCAGATGCTCCTTGGCAAACTGAAGTGACCAGCACATGACAGGCTGCTTCATCTGCTTTCTTTTGGCTGTGAGCCATGCCGTCTCAGGTTCCCAGATGGGGATATAAAGGACAGGTTTCTAAAGCCAAACCATTTCTTGGCCTTTTACATAACTCTCCCACCACTCACCCTTCCTCCCGTTTGCCAAATCCAAAATCAACTAGTGAAAAAAGTCAAGTCTTGAAATTCTCTCTGCTTTTAAGAAGTCTGAGCACAGCCTATGGGTTTCCATTTGAAAAAATCCTGATGAAAGACTGAAGAACAAAATAGGTACTAGGTTGTGTATTTGTTTGTTTTCTGCAGTGTTGGGGAAACCCCAGGGTCTTGAGAATGCTAATCAAATGCTCTACCACTGAGTTACAACCCCAACCCAGGTGACAGGTTTTTAAGTAGGAGGTTTGTATGTATCACCGAGGGGTGAAATCTATCTGGACAGAGATGCTTGCTGCCGAGGGCTGGTTTACACACAGGTCAGAAAAGTTGGCTTTCTGGAGTCCTCTGAAGCTTCATGTTCATGAGCAAGAGGAGTTCCCCTGTACAAGGCAGGGGGAGATGCTCTGCTGTCATCCTGGGGACTGATGATTTTAGCTGCATCTCCTACACTGGGTCCACGCCTCCGACAGCTTCTTCATCCCTGTCGCCTTGGGTGGCAGCTGATGAACTGGACACTTTGAAATTCATTTTATAAACAGGATGTAAAAGGCCATTACAATGCAGGCAACTGCAACAGCAGCATGCAGCCTGGTTCCAATCACAGCAGCTGGCAGGCAAAAAGCAAAGAGAAGTCACACCATGCCCTTCACAAGTCCCTGCATTCAAGGTGATGTTCTGAAATCTTTAACTCAGAAGGGAACTAGCAAGGGTATCAAGGGTCTAGGGGTGTTTTTGCATGCTACTATCCTTGTGCCCTAGGCATCATTTGTTTATTTTATCCATTATGCTCCACCCCTATTTTTTTCTTTCCTTTTTTGGTTTTTCAAGGCAGGGTCTCATTCTAGCCCACGCTGACTTGGCCTGGAATTCACTTTGCATTCTCAGGATGGCCTCGAACTCATGGCAATCCTCCTACCTCTGCCACCCGAGAGCTGGGATTAAAGGCGTTCGCCACCACGCCTGGCTCACTATTTTTGGTTTTGAGACAAGATCTCATTTAATGGCCCAGGCTGGCCTCAAACTTGAGACCCTTCTATCTCAGACTCTTAAGAGCTGGGATTACAGATGTGCATCACCATATCTGACTTTATTTTACCTGATTTTAAAAAAGATTTACATAGGTAGGATGCTAAGTGAAGTTGCTCCAAATAAAAGTGAAATACATCTGAATTAACTAAATCAAAACTTACGGTTCCATTAAATTCTTACAAAAAAAAATTCAGGAATAAAGTTTCAGCTGGGTGTGGTGGCACACACCTTTAATCCCAGCACTTGGGAGGCAGAGGTGGAGGATCCTTGTGAGTTCGAGGACACCCTGAGAATACAGAGTGAACTGTGAGATCCTACGTTGAAAAACCAAAAAAAAGAAAGAAAGTTTCAGTGGTAAAATATTCTTCCTACTGGAGAGAATTATTTCAGGTGAGCCTACAAGTGTTTAATTTGTATATGTCTCCCCACTCTGAAACAGAGTCTATGTTGCCCAGGTTTCCCCTAGTAGCTGGGGACTCCAAGCATGTGTTACACCTAGCATTTGTATACTCTTACTCCATGGAGAATACTAAAATCATCTGGAAAGTAAACAATTGTGCTTTTTTTTTTTTTTCCTAGGGGTGTTCAAGGTAGGGTTTCACTGTAGCCCAGGCTGACGTGGAATTCACTGTCATCTCAGCAATCCTCTTACCTCCACCTCCAGAGTGCTGGAACTGAAAGGTGTGTGCCAGGGCTGAAGAGATGGCTTAGTGGTTAAGGCACTTGCCTGCAAAGCCTAAAGACCCAGGTTTGATTCCCCAGGAACCACGTAAGCCATGTGCACAGGGTGGTGCATGCATCTGGAGTTAGTTTACAGTGGCTAGAGGCCCTGGCACACCCATTGTGTCTCCCTCTTTCTTTCTCTCTCAATCTGCCTCTTTCTCTCAAGAAAATGAATAAAATTAAATAAAATTAAATATGCTTTTTTAAAAAATTTAATTTTATTTATTTGTAAGCACAGAGAGACAGAGAGAGGAAATAATGGGCATGCCAGGGCCTCTTGCCACTGCAAACAAACTCCAGATGCATGTACCACATAGTGTGTGTCTGGCTTTACATGAGTACTAGGGAACTGAACCTGGGTTCACAGGCTTTGCAAACAGTGCCTTTAACTTCTGAGCCATCTACCCAACCCAATAGCAGCAAATTTACAATGTATCTCTTACATCAACTTTGGAAATGATTATTTTCTATTATTAAAAGAGTCTTGCCAGGCATGGTGGCACACACCATTAATCCCAGCACTCAGGAGGCAAAGGTAGGAGGATCACCATGAATTTGAGGCCACCCTGAGACTACATAGTGAATTCCAGTTAAGTCTGAGCTAGAGTGAGACCCTACCTCGGAAAACCAATAAATAAATAAATAAATAAAAAATAAATAAATAAATAAATAAATAAAGGGCTGGAGAGATGGCTTAGGGGTTAAGGCGCCTGCCTCCTAAGCCTAAAAACACTGGTTCCAATCTCCAGGTCCCACGTTTAGCCAGATGCAGTGACGCAAGGGCGCAATGCCACACTTGACCACAAGGGGGCGCATGCATCTAGATTTCGTTCGCAGCAGCTGAGACACTGCTGGCGCGCCCATCTCTATCTTCCTCTCTCTCTCTCTTTCTCTCTGTGTGTCTCTCTCCAAAAAAAAAAAAAAAAAAAAGAGAGAGAGAGATTCTTGAGCAGGGCCTGATGGCGCACACCGTTAATCCCAGCACTTGGGAGGCAGAAGTAGGAGGATTGCTATGAGTTCAAGGCCACCCTGAGACTACATAGTGAATTCCACGTCAGCCTGAGCTACACTGAGACCCTACCTCGAAAAACAAACAAAACAAAGAGAGCAAAGAGAGAGAGAGATTCTTGGGGGCTGGAGAGATAGCTCAGCAGTTAGAGGTGCTTGCTTGCAAAGACTGACAGCCTGAGTTCAACTCCCCAGTACCCACGTAAAGCCATATGCACAAAGTGGCACAAATGTCTAGAGTTGTTTGCAGTGGCTCAAGGCCCTGGTGCACCCATTCTCTCCCTCTGTCTCACTGCCTCTTTCTCACTCTCATATAAAAAAGGAAAAGATTATTTTTTGATATTTTTATTTATTTATTTATTTATTTTTGGTTTTTTGAGGTAAGGTTTCACTCTAGCCCAAGCTGACCTGGAATTCACTATGTAGTCTCAGGGTGGCCTTGAACACCTGGCAATCTTCCTACCTCTGCCTCCCAAATGCTGGGATTAAAGGCGTGTGCCACCACACCCAACTTGATATTTTATTTATTTGAGAGACAGAGGTAGATAGAGACAGAAAATGGGCATGACAGGGCTTCTAGCCAATGCAGACAAACTCCAGATGCCACCTTGTGCATCTGGCTTACACGGGTCCTGGGGAATCAAACCTGGGTCCTTTGCCTTTGCAGGCAAGCGCCTTAACCGCTAATTCATCTCTCCATCACAAGAGAGATTCTTGATAGGTATCTTAATTTGAATACTCTCCGACTCTATCTCAGGATTTTTCTACAGGTGAAACCAAATATAATTTCAACCTTTACACCCTCAAGTTTATAGAGCCACACTGTGCAAAGGTAGCCATCTTCTCTCCCTTTCTGGTGAGGACCTTACCTTTGTAAAACACGCCCCAAACTCCTTTCTTCTCCGATAGCAGCCAGGTTTTGAGACGAGGTACCTTCTTGAAGTAGGCACAGGTGCAGACAAAGAGCAAACCAAACACCAGAATCCCATCCAAGGAGTACACTGTGGCATAAAGAAGCAAAGAAAACCTTCAGTTCTGGGTTAGTGTGGGAGAGATGATGCTACCTGAGAATCCAACGACAAGACAACCTCAACTGGTAGTACCAACATTTGATAAGAAGCAGACAATAGTGAATTCCAGGTCAGCCTGAGCCAGAGTGAGACCCTACCTCGAAAAACCAAAAAAAAAAAAAAAGAAAGAAAGAAACAGACAAGGTCCTGGGACCAACACTGGTATTATTATTATTATTTTTTTAAGATTTATTTTTAAGCCAGGCGTGGTGGCACACACCTTTAATCCCAGCACTCGGGAAGCAGAGGTAGGAGGATCACCGAGAGTTCGAGGTCACCCTGAGATTACATAATGAATTCCAGGTCAGCCTGAACTAGAGTGAGACCCTACCTCGAAAAAACAAAACAAAACAAAATAAAACAAAAGATTTTTATTTATTGATTTATTTATTAGAGAGAGAGAATGGGCATGCCAGGGCCTCTAGCCACTGCAAACAAACTCCAGACACATGTACCACCATGAGCATCTAGCTTATGTGGGACCTGGACAATCGAACCTGGGTCCATAGGCTTCGCAGGCATGTACCTTAACCACTAAACCATCTCTCCAGCCCCCCAACAATGGTATTATACTGTTCTCTAGAGCTGTTCACAGACAGCACCTTTACAAGTTCACCGTTCCCTTCCTCTCTCCTATCAAGAACTAGCAATCCCAAATATCCAAGTTTAAGTGGAACAAGCCTCCTAGAAATGACTGATATTGCCGATAGGTTGAGTAAGGAATAAGAATATTTGGAGTCTGCGTGAGAAGAATTAAACACATTTTTTTTTTTTTTTTTTTTCAAGGTAGGGTTTCACTCTAGCTCAGATTGACCTGGAATTCACTATGTTATCTCAGGGTGGCCTCAAACTCACAGTGATCCTCCTACCTCTGCCTCCCGAATGCTGGGATTAAAGGCATGGGCCACTATCCCTGGCTATTTTTAAACACATTCTTGTTATAAACTGTTTAATAAGAGTTTAATATTCAGTTAAGTCTTTGAGACTTGCATGTGTTGGTAAAGAACATATGTGAGCTGGGCGTGGTGGCTCACGCCTTTAATCCCAGCAATCAGGAGGCAGAGGTAGGAGGATTGCCATGAGTTCGAGGCCACCCTGAGACTACATAGCTAATTCCAGGTCAACCTGGACCAGAGTGAGACCCTACCTTGAAAAACCAAAAAAAAAAAAAAAAAAAAAAAGAACATATGTGAGAGCAGTTAAGTTGCTTGCCTGCAAAGCCAAACGACCCAGGTTCAATTCCCAGGACCCATGTAAGCCAGATGCACAAGGTGGCATGGTGCATGAGTCTGGAACATGTTTGCAGTGGCTGAAGTCCCTGATGTGCCCAATCTGGTTTACGTGGGTACTGGGGAATCAAACAAGGATACTTTGGCTTTGCAGGTAAATGCCTTAACTGCTAAGCCATCTCTCCAGCCCCATAAAAAAAATTTTAAAGTACATTTTATAAAAAAGAGAGAGAAACCCTACCTTGAAAAACCCAAAAAAAGAAAGAAAAAGAAAGAAACAAAAAGGAAGGAAGGAAGGGAGGGAGGGAAAAATGCTTTCTTGTCCCCCTCAAGTCATACTGCCTGGGCTGGAGAGATGGCTTAAGTGGCTAAGGCACTTACCTGCGAAGCCTAAGGATCCTGGTTTGATTCCCCAGTACCCACGTAAGCCAGATGCTCATACATCTGGAATTCATTTGCAGTGGTTGGAGGCCCTGGTGCGCTCATTTTCTATCTGCCTCTCTCTCTCTCATAAATAAATTAGTTTAAAAAATTGTACAGCCTAAAGTGCACTCTCTTCTCCTTTCTTGTAAGGCTGACTGTAAAGGCTCTGCTTCCTGCGCTCCCCTGCAATTCGCAAATCATCCCTATAAGTGTTTGAAGAGGCCAGGAAAAATAGGTCAGATATACAGGGTGCAACTGCTACATCATTTAGAAGGGGTGGTTTCTAAACACATCCTTGGCAACACTGGCCGGAAGCTCCAGACAGGATCGCCCAGCTAGGACTTTAGAAGGCTTCTTTGGGGGGATCTACATTCACTCCCACCCTCAAAATGTAGGGTTTGATATCTTCTTGATTTTTGGTCCTCTCAAAGAGCCTACAGTCCGAAAGTGAGAGAACTTAGAGGGACAAGAAGGAGGCTTTTCACTTTCCTGGGGGTAGACCGCACTAATTCTACGGTAACTGGCCTCCCTAGTGGCCAGAACGAACTTCTAGGAAAGAAAAGAAAAAGAAAGAAGAAAGAAAGAAAGAAAGAAAGAAAGAAAGAAAAGAAACAAACAAACCCAAGGGATTCAGTGCAGAGGGGATTGGGGAGTGGGAAAGGGGAGAGTGGTGGGAGGGGATTATGATCATGGGTGGTATAATGTCTATATGTATGCAAGGTGTCGGTAAAAAGTTTTGAAAAAGGAAGACTGGTGGTGTGGGCACTGGGGGGCTCAGATGGACCCGGGACGGCGGACCTGCAGCGGGGTCGGCATGCCTGGGAGAGCCGGGGGTGCCGACAGGCCCCGGGGTGGGGGTCAGGGCTGGGAGGGGACCGGGAGTCCGGCCACGTCAGTCCCAGCCGCGCCCGCCACGTCTCCCCCTCGTCCTTCGCTCCCATCCTCCGCTCGGAGCATCAGTGCTCACCGTTCGTCATGGTGGCTGGGCCCGGCGAGGCTGAAGGGCTCCGGGTTCAGCGGTGGCAGCGGCGAAGGCGGGGGAACCCGGCTCCCGCTTGACACTTCCCGATCCGGGCCGCGGCGACGGGCGGCAAGGAGCCGTAGTACGCAAGCGCAAGGCCCGCGAGGCGAGCGCCGAACGCCATCGGGCATCGCTAGCCGATCGCCGAGCTGGGGGACCTGTGTGGGCGGTGCTTGCGTGCTTACGTACAGTAAAGAGAGCGTGGTCTGTCAGGCTTCCGGTGTGACTCCGCCAAGTGTCTCTGCCCACCAAGTACTTGACTAAGTAAAGGTTGTAGGTTGGGCGACGCGTCCAGAACGGGAACCCGGGTCCCAGGGTCCAAGAAGCAGCCCTGCTACCTCTGCCTTTTCTCCACCGTCACCGAAGGTGCGGTTGACTCCCTTTCCCGCCATATCTCCTCCCGTACAAGACTCAGGATCAAGGGACCCCTAGCCAAGAAACAAACAACAAAAAACAGAGTCATCCCCATTCCCCAATGGATACGGATGAAAACTGGCAATAAAATCAGGTGCGGGGCTGGACAGAGATGGCTTCGCGGTTAATGCGCTTGCCTGCAAAGACTAAGGACCCAGGTTCAATTCCCCAGGACCCAAGTAAGCCAGCAGCACAAGGTGGCGCACGCATCTGAAGTTTGTTTGCAGTGGTTGGAGGCCCTGGCACACCCGTTCTCTCGTTCTGCTTCTTTCCCAAATAAATCAAGGAAGCCAGGCGTGGTGACGCACTCCTTTAATCCCACCACTTAGGAGGCAGGGGATCGCTATGAGTTCCAGGCCAGTCTTAGACTACATAGTGAATTCCAGGTCAGCCTGGGCTGATGCTACCTGGAAACCCTCCCCAAAAAAAAAAAAAAAAAAAAAAAAAAAAAAAAGATTTCAACAAGACATTGGAGAAGAACCAAGCTGGATCTCTAAGGAACTGAACATGAGATAGCACACATATTTACGCTATTGCAGAGTCACTAGCATCCTGCCATAACAGACTAGAAAATGTCACCATTATTTGGAAACTTGGTCATGTGTTTTGGTGGATAGAATTTTTCTCCTATTCACTGCAGTGGTAGGATGGTTCCATAATATACGAAACATTGGTTTAGAGGGTATGGGGGTAGAGAGGCAACAGCAGTTCCTAGGCTTTTAGAATTATACTTGCTAGGTGGCTTTTTTTTTTTTTTTCTGATGGAAGTCTATCAGGCTGTGTCTGAACTTTCTAAATGAAATAAGGAAAATTACAACAAAAGTCACATTTCATAGCCAGGTGTGGTGTTGCACAACTTTAGTCCCAGCACTCAGGAAGCAAAGTAGGAGGATGGCTGTGAGTTTGAGGCCAGCCTGGAGCTTCAGAGTTAGTTCCAGGTCAGTCTGGGGTACAGTGAGAGCCTGCCTTGAAACAAAAAAGATCCTAAAACTGCTGGTCGTGGTGGTGCATGCCTTTAATCCCAGCACTCAGGAGGCAGAGATAAAAGGATCGCTGTGATTTTGAGACCACTCTGAGACTACATAGACTACATAGTGAATTCCAGGTCAGTCTGGGCTAGAGTGAGACCCTACATTGAAAAAACAAAAAAAAAGTTTGCAACCTCAGACCCTAAACCCTTCCATTGTTAGAAATATTAAGACAACTACCTGTTTTATTTTAAATGGATTTTTCTTTTCCTTAAAATGGTGAAAATATTTTGAGTTATATCTTGCATTTAAGTCACCTCAAGCACTTTAACCAGAAATCTGCCAACAATGCTTCTTTGGAGACATTTTAACAAGATGACAAAACACACTAGACTAATGATGAGAGTTGGTGGAGGAGAAAGTTACAGAATCTACTTTGCAAACTGAAATCTTTTAATCATACACCACTTGGAAGTGAATGATAGGAACCAGGTGTGGTGGCATATGCCTTTAATCCCAGAGGTAGATAATTTCATAGGAGGATCGCAGTGAGTTCAAGACCAGCCTAGGACTACAGCATGCGTCCAGTTCCACCTGGGCTACAGTGAGACCATACCTCAAAAAAAAATAAAATAAAATAAAATAAGGATGTGACAATTATAGTAAATCATTGGAGGCTGAAATTGTCAAGTGACTGGTTGTCAGGAGCCCAAAGGATTCTGCTGTCTCTCTGCAGTGCCATCTGATGGTCATAGAGTGCTTGGTCTCCTAGAAGAAAAGCTACCTTCTAGAAGATGCCAAAAATGTTTGATATGACCTGGGCTTTGTGGTGCATGCCTTTAATCCCAGCATTTGGGAGGCAGAGGTAGGAAGACTGTGGTGAGGTCAAGGCTCCCTGAGAATACATAGTGAATTTCAGGTTAGACTGGGCTAGGACCTCAGGGGAAAAAAAATTGATATGAAGCTGGGCATGGTGGCGCACGCCTTTAATCCCAGCACTCGTGAGGCAGAGGTAGGAGGATCACTGTGAGTTTGAGGCCACCCTGAGACTACATAGTTAGTTCCAGGTCAGCCTGGACCAGAGACCCTACCTCGAAAAAACAACAACAAAAAAAAAAAAAGTTGTATGAGACAAATGCCTTGAGAAAATGAAGAGGCAATAACAGAACAATGGAAGATGTGTAGGACAAAAACTAAGCTAGGCCATACACCCCTTCAGATTGCATCTGCATGTGTATACACACAGGATCACTCAAAACCAGAGCAGGCCCTCTAGAGGCTGAGGCAAGAAGATATTGAGTTGGAGGCCAGTTTGGGAAGATGAGAGATCCAGGCCAGCCTGGGCCATCTAGTGAAACCTCAAAGCACAATGACCAGTACCATACTCGCCTAGATGCTCAAAACCCTGGGTTCAATCTCCAACACCCTAAAACAACAAACTCCAAGCTGGGCATGGTGGCACACGTGTTTAATCCCAGCACTCAGGAGGCAGAGGTGGGAGGATCGCCATAAATTCAAGGCCACCTGAGACTACAGAGTGAATTCCAGGTCAGCCTGGGCTAGAATGAGACCCTACCTTAAAAAAAAAAAAAAAAAACAACTTTTTCTGAGACTACATAGTTAATTCCAGGTCAGCCTGGGCCAGAGTGAGACCCTACCTCGAAAAACCAAAAAAAAAAAAAAAAAAAAAAAAAACTTTTAAAAATATTTATTTATTTGAGAGAGAAAGAGGCAAACAGAGAGAGAATAGGCACACCAGAGGCCATCAGCTGCCATAAACGAACTCCAGATGCATGTGCCATCTTGTGCATCTGGTTTGGGAGAATTGAACCTCTGTCCTTTGGATTTGCAGTCAAGTGCCTTAACTGTTAAGCCATCTGTAGGAAACAGCTTCAGGTTCACTGAAATTAACTTCCAGACCAGGCACAGTTATTGAGGAAGGGATTTATTGAAGCTTACAGATCCAAAGGAAGTTCCATAATGGCAGAAGAAGCTGGCCTACTCTCACACGTCCAAACAGAGAGAAAAGCCACAAGCCAAAAGCCACACAGCACAGCACACCTCAGGAACTCCAGCTAGGCACACTTTGCATATATTTAGATTGAAATCTCAAACCCACCACCACACCTTAAAATCTGCCAGGTGACACTACCTCCAGCCAGGTGGCTGCAGATGTAAACTACAAACTAATAAAACACTGAATATATTGGGGGACATCTATTCAAACTACCACACCATCTCTCCAGCACCCCCCCCAAAATTTTTTTAAACATTCTGTACTGTCTTGGCTTTTGACTCTTATACCAACTATAGCCTAAAACAGCAGTAGTACTAACATTGCTATTAGTAATTGTGGTAGTTTGAATAGATGTCCCCCAATATATTCAGTGTTATTTATTTATTATTTTTATATTTATTTATTTATTATTTTTTATATTTATTTATTTATTTATTATTTTTTATATTTATTTATTTATTTATTTTGAGTTTGTAGTTTGCATCTGCAGCCACCTGGCTGGAGGCAGAGTCACTGGGTGGATCTTAGGGTCCAGCCCTAAAGTGTGGTAGTGGGTTTAGGATTTCAATCTAAAAATATGTAAAGTGTGCCTAACTGGAGTTCCAGAGGTGTATGGGGGGCGGGGGACTTTTGGCTTTTTTTGGCTCTCTCTCTTGCCTGGTCCAGAAAGAGTAGGCCAGCTTCTCCTGCATTTATGAAATTTCCCCTGGATCTGTAAGCTTCAATAAATAATATCCCTTCCTCCATAACTGTGCCTGGTCTGGAAGTTCATCTCAGCGAACCTGAAGCTGTCTGCTACAGTAATTAAGACTACAATCCCTTCCAAGGTTCCAGAACCATTGCAGAAGAGGTGGTGGAAAGAATGTAAGAAGCTGGGTGTGGTGGCACATGCCTTTAATCTCAGTACTTGGGAAGCAGAGTTAGGAGGATCACCAACCTGAGACTACATAGTGAATTCCAGGTCAGGCTGAGCTAGAGTGAGACCCTAACTCGAAAAAAAAAAACAAAACAACAACAACAAAAAAAAAAAGGTAGGACAAAATCCAAAACTTGGGGTTCATACACTGGCAGACCCCTCCTGAACCCCAAGGACTACAGCATGCATCCAGTTCCACCTGGGCTACAGTGAGACCATACCTCAAAAAATAAATAAATAAATAAATAAATAAATAAATAAATAAATAAATAAATAAATAAATATGTGACAGCTATAGTAAGTCATTGGAGGCTGAAATTGTCAAGTGACTGGTTGTCAGGAGCCTAAAGGACTCTGCTGTCTCTCTGCAGTGCCATCTGATGGTCATAGAGTGCTTGGTTTCCTAGAAGAAAAGCTACCTTCTAGAAGATGCCAAAGGAAGCAAGGAGCACTTTCTCAGAGAGGCAAGAGGAGGTTGAGAAGCCTTCCTCAAGACTCAGATCTGTTTTTTTTTTTTTTAATTTATTTTTATTTATTTGACAGAGAGAAAGAGGCAGATAGAGAATGGGTGCACCAGGGCCTCTAGCCACTGCAAACAAACTCCAGACACATGTGCCACAGTGCACATCTGGCTTACGTGGGTTCTGGGGAATTGAATCTGGGTCCGGTGTTCTTTCTTGCTTTTCTCCTACACTTTCCTTAAACACATAAGCCAGATACACATGGTGGCATGTGCATCTGGAGTTTGTCTGCAGTGGCTAGAGGTCCTGGCATGCCCATTCTCTCTTTATCTCCCTTCCTCCCTGAAATGAATAAATAAAAATTTAAAAAAATTAAGCTGGGCATAGTGGTGCACGCCTTTAATCCCAGCACTTGGGAGGCAGAGATAGGAGGATCGCCATGAGTTCAAGGCCACCCTGAGACTACATAGTGAATGCCAGGTCAGCCTGGGCTACAGTGAGACCTACCTTGAAAAACCAGAAAAAAAAATTTTAAAACTATATTGAGAGGCTGGAGAAGTAGCTTAGTGGTAAAAGGAACAGGTTGAGACCCTACCTCGAAAAACCAAAAAATAAAAAAAAAACTATATTACTGGCCCTAGTTCAGGAACTTGCTTGCAAAGCTTACTGGCCCTGGTTCAATTTCCCAGTGCCTACATAAAGCCAGATGCACAAAGTGGCACATGTGTTTGGAGTTTACTTGCAGGGACAAAAGGTCCCTACACACCCATTCTCCTCCTCTCTCAAATAAAAATATTAACAAAAAAAAAGTAGGGCTGGGCATGATGGAACATGCCTTTAATCCCAGCACTTGGGAGGCAGAAGTAGAAGGATTGCCATAATTTGAGGCCACCTTGAGTCTACGTAGTGAATTCCAGGTCAACTTGGGATAGAGTGAGATCCTATCTCGAAAAGCCAAAACATAAAATAAATAAATAATAAAATAAATAGGGCTGCAGAAATGACTTAGAAGTTAAGGTGCTTGCCTGTGTAACCTAAGGACCCAGGCTCAATTCCCCCAGGACCCTCATAAGCCACAAAGTGGAACATGCTTCTGGAATTTGTTTGCAATGGCTGGAGGGCCTGGCGTGCCCATTCTCTCTCTTTTTCTCTTTCTCAAATAATTGTTTTAAAAAGTAAAAAATAAAATTAAAACTATGTTAAACAAGTTAGTTAAATTTAAAGTAGCTACAGCTGGACGTAATGGTGCATGCCTTTGATCTCAGCACTTGGGAGGCAGAGGTAGGAGGATTGTCATGAATGAGTTTGGGGCCAACCTGAGACTACATAGTGAATTCCAGGTCAGCTTGGCTCAGAGTTAGACCCTACTAGGAAAACCAAAAAGAAAAAAGAAAAGGGAAAGCCTGGCAAGGTGGTGCACGCCTTTAATCCAGCACTCAGGAGCAGAGATTAGGAGGATCACTGTGAGTTTGAGACTCACCCAGGTCAGCCTGGGCTAGAGTGAGACCTTACCTTGAAAAAAAAAAAACCAAGGGAGCTGGATGTGGTGGCGCACGCCTTTAATCACAGCACTTGGGAAGCTGAGGTAGGAGGATCACCATAAATTCAAGGCCACCCTGAGACTACATAATGTATTCCAGATCAGCCTGGACTGGAGTGAAACACTGCCTCAGGAAGAAAAAAACAAGGAGGGGCCGTTGGGGAGATGCAACAGTGGTTAAAGGCTCTTGTTTGCATTCCTGATGATCTGCGTTTGGTATTTCTTAGTGTCCATGTACAGCCAAAGTGATACAGGCCAAGATGCCCGTGGTAATGGGAGGCAGAGCTAGGAGAATCTGGAAGCTGGCCAGCAGCAGTGGCAAGAGGTAGGACAGGAAAAACTCCCTGAGGTGGTCCTGTGTCTGCTCATACAAAGACTTAAAACATGTTGTTTTCTCCTGTGCAAATTTTTGTTTTGTTTTGTCGAGTCAGGGTATCACTGCAGCCCAGATTGACCTGGAATTCACTCTGTAAGAGAGCAAAATGTTATTATTTCTTTACATCAAACTTAGAGAAAAATAGAAACTCTACACTTGCCTGAGCAGGTGAGGATGATAGATAATCTATCAGAATGTAAATTGTGATTTCTGGCTTAACTCCCATCCTGGTTTTTTGTTTGTTTGTTTGTTTGTTTTGTTTTGTTTTTTCCAGGTAGGGTCTCACTCTGGCCCAGGCTGACCTGGAATTCACTATATAGTCTCAGGGTGGTCTTGAACTCAAGGCAATCCTCTTACCTCTGCCTTCCCAGTGCTGGGATTAAAGGTGTGTGCCACCATGCCTGACCCATCCTGTTTTTTCTATGAACATCATGTGGTTATTTCCAATAAAAGCTGCACCCCAAGACCCTGAACCCTGGGGTATGGACCTGGTGTACATCAGCTTTTCTTCTTTTCTTTCTTTTTTTATCCATTCTGTGAGTCAGTGGTCTTACTTGTGCAACATTGGACCCCATAACAGTCTCAGGGTTGCCTTGAACTCACAGCAATACTCCTACCTAGGCCTTCTAAATGCTGGGATTAAAGGCATGCACCATCACACCTGGCCTCAAAATTTCTTTTTGTTTAAAGTTTGTTTGTTTGTTTTTTGGTTTTTCAAGGTAGGGTCTCGCTCTAGCCCAGGCTGACCTGGAACTCACTATGTATGTAGTAAGCCAGATGCATGAGATACACATGTCTGGAGTTCCTTTGCAGTGGCTAGAGGCCCTGGCACATCCATTCTGTCTCATTCTGAGCCTCTCTCTCTCAAATAAATAAGTAAAATAATTTTTTAAAATAAATTTTAGGGTTGAAGAGATGGTTCATTGGTTAAAGACACTCGCTTTCAAAGCCTATAGCCTGGGTTCAATTTCCCAGTACCTATTTTCTGCCAGATGCACAAAGTGCTCATATGTCTGGAGTTATTTTTGAATAAACAAATTTAATAGAATACAATCATTGTATACGTGAAGACATTATCTTCGCTTTTATAAAACATTTACAGGATATTTTTAAATGAGAGGTTCAAAGAAAACTCGTGGGTGAAATCATGCAGGTAGTTAGGATACAAAACAAAGTCTCACTTCAGAGTCCCTCCTGCTTGTTATCACATGGCTTCAGATTTCACTGCTTTCCACTGATACTGATTGTAAGGTTTTGGGAGTGACCAAGACCACGCAAACCACTCTGAGGCAAAGAAGAAAGCTTTTATTTCAGAAAAGCACGAGCTGCCAGGGCTGACTCTCGAGAGGAGCACAGCCAACCTGAGTTTGTAGGTAGTGTGCCTTATAGGGCTTTTTCAGTTGGGGGAAGGTGAGGAAGAAAAAAGAACTCATTTGTTAAGTTGAATAAAAAAGTTCCTTTAGGGGAGATCATTACATTAACCATTTAAAATAGCTAGGGTGTGATACCAGAACAGTGGTGATGTAATTTATGAGACAAGGGGGCAGGAAACCATGACCTGGGGCATTGTTAGGCAAGAAGGGGATAGGGACTGGCTGATTTCTTGAGGAATGTGGATAATACACTTTCCTATGCCTCTGTCACCATTCGGCTGACCATGGTGACTCCATCTTGGGAGCCCATTCCAACCTAACACTGATCTTTGATGATTTTTGTTCCAAGCATTATGTTTCAGTGACACTGGAAAGCCCCCATAGCGTCACTGTCACCCATCCCTGGCAGGCATGTTTCACATCAGGCCAAAGCCTGGGTCACTGGCTCTTGGAAAACAAGTGCAAGGAATAAATAGAGCCCCACTGGGCTGGGGCCTCCCAATTCACAGTCCCCCCTCCGTTCATTTCAACTAACCCCAGAGAACTGGCAGTTGTTGCCAAACACCTGTCAATCAAGAACAGTGGTCCCTTTGTTAGGGCTGTTGTGGTCATTGTAGTGACCACTGATCAGTCTTGGGGAACCATAGCATTCTGGTTTCGTAAAAGAATAAGCTCAATCCTGAAGGCCCAGCTTGCAACAATAGCTTCATTTGAATTACAACATATTTGAAAAGGAATGTCAAGTAGGCCTTAATTTATGCTGCAAATATGTTTTGCAGGACTTCTAAGACCAAGGAATGTGCTAAGCTTTGGTAGCACAGAAAAGATGAATGAGAAACAGATTCAGTTCTCAATAAGTTTAAGATTTTGTAGAGAAAGAGAAATTGTGTATATAAATAACCAGAAAACACTGTAGAAAGTGAGAGTTGTCAAAGAAAAGCAAAAACTAACTAAGGGCTGTGGGAATAGGAAGGAGAAACTTCTTCCAGCCAGAGAACCCGGGGAAGGCTTTATCAAGGAGCAGGCATTTCAGCTGGGCATGAAAAGCACGCAGTATTTCAACAGGAAGAAAAGTATTCCAGCTGAGGGGGGAGGGTGGTCAAAGGCCAGAAGTAAAGTACTGGAAGTATTTGGGCCACACTATGCTTCCCTTCTTCGCCTCTCAAGCCTTACCTCAAACCTTGTTTGCTCAGGGGAGGCTTTCTCTGACCTCCTCAGGCCCTCTTCTCCCAGCATAAGTTTCCAAAGCATACCCTATCAGCTCATCCCCCTGCTGTTACTACAGGGCTCACGGGCACTGCTTAGTGTTGGAAGTCTCATAGCACTTGCTCAATATTTGGCAGTTGTTTGGTAAATATTTGTTGCATGAATAATTGAATGCGGCCTGGGGAATTGGAATGTCAGACTCCATAGAGGAGGCAGTTATTTTTGCTTGTTTGTTTTGTTTTTCGAGTTACTGGGTTTTAAACCTAGAGTTTCTCAGACGAGAGGATAAGTACTCTACCACTAAGCTGTACCTAAAGGTAGGTTCTTTGACAAAGAGTAGCCAGGTACTATAAAAACTACTGCCTAGGACTGGAGAGATGGCTTAGTGGTTAAGGTGCTTGCCTGTGAAGTCTAATGACCCCAGTTTGATTTCCCAGTTCCCACAGAAACCATATGCACAAAGTGGCACAGGCATCTGGAGTTTGCAGTGGCTGGAGGCCCTGGTGTGCCTATTCTCTCTATTTGTCTCTCTCCTCTCTATTTCTCTCTACTTGCAAATAAAATAAATAAAATATTTTTTAAAAACCACTGCTGCCAGGCATGGTGTGCATGCCTTTAATCCCAGCACTTGAGAGGCAGAGGTAAGAGGATTGCAAAGAGTTCCAGGTCTGCCTGGGCTAGAGCGAGACCCTGCTTGGAAAAACAAAACAAAACAAAACAAAACAAACCCCACAACTGCCTAGGTATGAATACATGTAAGCCACATAATCTTTAACTTTTAAATATTTTTTATTTTATTTATTTATTTATTAGAGACAGAGAGAGGGAAAGAGAGGGAGAGTGAGAATGGACACGCCAGAGCCTCTAGCCACTGCAAACGAACTCCAGACGTGTGTGCCCCCCTTGTGCATCTGGCTTACATGGGACCTGGAGAATCAAACCAGGGTCCTTAGGCTTCGCAGGCATGTGCCTTAACCACTAAGCCATCTCTCCAGCCCTAATCTTTAAATTTTAATAAGTATTATCTCCATCTCATAGATGAAAAAATAGATGTACCCAGAGTTCAGGTAAGTTGTCTCAAGGTAACATAACTGATAA
Organism: Orientallactaga sibirica; assembly: GCA_036365145.1. Lineage (NCBI taxonomy): Eukaryota > Metazoa > Chordata > Mammalia > Rodentia > Dipodidae > Orientallactaga > Orientallactaga sibirica. Next base: position 14,036,244 of record JAEOAD010000025.1, read on the forward strand.
GTAGTACAGCTGGAATTTCAGACCAAGGAGCATGAACATCCTTTTTTTTTTTTGGGGGGGGTTGCGAGGTAGGGTCTCACTCTGGTCCAGACTGACCTGGAATTAACTATGTAGTCTCAGGGTGGCCTCGAACTCTCAGTGATCCTCCTACCTCTGCCTCCTGAGTGCTGGGATTAAAGGCATGTGCCACCATGCCCAGCTGAGCATCCTTTAAAATGCAAGCAAATAGATAAGATTATATAAGGTTATTGTGGATTTTTTTTTTTTTTTTTTTGAGGCAGGGTCTCACTCTAGCCCAGGCTAACCTGGAATTCACTATGTAGTCTCAAGGTGGCCTTGAACTCATGATGATCCTACTGCCTCTGCCTCTTCAGTGAGTGCTGGGATTAAAGGCATGCACCACCACACCCAGCTGAATTTGGAATCTGATTGGTGCTACTTACCTGTCTTCTCCTATCCCCTCACTAACACATGTCTGAAACCTTCCATGCAACGCCTGTTTGTTTGTTTGTTTGTTTGTTTGTTTGGTTGGTTGGTTGGTTTTTCAAGGTAGGGTCTCTCTAGCCCAGGCTGACCTGGAATTCACTATGTAGTCTCAGGGTGGCCTCAAACTCACAGTGATCCTCCTACCTCTGCCTCCCAAGTGCTGGGATTAAAGGCGTGTGCCACCACACCTGGCTTTTTTACTCATTTTTTATTATTTTTGATAATCCCACCCAAATTATTCTCATACAGCTTGTTATGGAGTCCAGTGTCACACATGTAAGACCATTGACTCACAGAATGTAAGGCAAAGTTTTTTTTTTTTTTTTTTTTTTTTTTTTGTCTGATTTTTTGAGGTAGGGTCTCACTCTAGCTCAGGCTGACCTGGAATTCACTCTGTAATCTCAGGGTGGCCTCAAACTCATGGCAATCCTCCTACCTCTGCCGTGCAAAATTTTATTGGGTAAAAAAGAAAGAAAAGAAAAAGAAGAAGGGTTGGTGCAGCACCCCAGAGGTGGGGATCTCAGGATCCAGCCCCCAACTGTTCAGAGTGTTAGCTTTTATTAGAAATAACCTCATGATGTTTACAGAAAAAACAGGATGGGAGTTAAGCCATAAAGTTACTGTCAAATGGGGGAGGGGGAACTATTATAAGAAATCACAAGGTATTCATTACATAGATCACATAGACAGAACTGAGGCAAGAAACATTCTGTGCTACATAATCACAAAGGTATTTAGAAAAAGAGAGATACAGAAAGGTCATGGTACATTGCACAGAGTGGGTCATCCCATTTCTTAGATAACAGAAAATGCCTGCATTTTGCAATAAGGCCTATGTTAACGATTCCTGGACCTTCTCCTTTATCTGTCAGGAAGATCAGCTTGGGTGGTTGCCTCCATTTTGTGTGCCTAAAGGCAAGGGCTGCACTGGAGGATGTTTAACCAGGTCTACTATGTCCTTTACATTCCATTTTCCAAGCTCACTCACGTCTCCTTTCAGTTGTCCCTATCTGCCTCCACTGACTCTGTTCTTTTATGAATGAATCTCTTTTGTCATTACCTTTGTCTTCAGTAACTTCTCCCTCCTTTTCTGCCTCTATCTCTTTGTTATAAGGAAAATCTGTTTTTTTTTTCTGAACAGTTAGCTAATTGATAAGGTTTAAAGCCTCATTTTTAAGTAATCATTCAGTCTACTTTCCTTGATTTTACTGCTCTCTTAAGGCCACTTTCTCTTTTGCTTTTTCCCTTTTATTTATTTTTTTTTAATGAATTAATTTGAGAGAGTGAAAGAGGCAGAGAGAAAGAAAGAGAAAATGGGTGTGCCAGGGCCTCCAGCCACTGCAAACGAACTACAGAGGCATGCACCACCTTGTGCATCTGGCTTATGTGAGTCCTGGGGAATCAAACCCAGGTCCCTTGGCTTTGTAGTCAAATGCCTTAACTGCTAAGCCATCTCCACAGACCTGCTTTTTCCCTTTTGAATTGAAGGGGGGTGGAGAGAATGGGCACCCCAGGACCTCTAGCCACTGCAAACAAACTCCAGATGCATGTGCTACTTTGTGCCTCTGACTTTATGTGGGAACTGGGCAACCACCTTAACCACTGAGCCGTCTCTCCAGCCCTATTATTTATTTATTTAATGAGTTAATAATTTTTTTGGTGTTGATAGACAGAAATTAGCTAGGTAGCTTAGGGGTGATGGCCCCCAAATGGATAGCCTTCTCCTAAATGCAGGAATTACACTTTTCCACAGGTTAGAACCTGTCAGAAGGGTCTGGCCTTTTCTTATCTCTTCCTCTTAGGGAGTCCTTCCAGTCTCTTCCTGGAGAATACCAAGATTCCTAAGCCCAGACTCCTGGCATCAGGAGTAAACTGGCTAACCAACCACCTCTCCACGGGGCTTGTAAAAACCTGTAAACCTGGAAGCCTCTCTTGACTCCTCGGGCAAGAGTTCCACCTTGCTTCCTTCTCACACGCCTGGGCTTAAGCCCCACTTCTTCTTTTGTCTCCTAAAGCTTTTAGCTATAACAAAGTCTTTCTGAATCTTATCCTCTGGTCCATGGATTTCATTCTTTGAATTCATAGGACAAGGATCTGGGAACACCCCAAAATTGGTGCATTAACATACAAAGAACCCAGAATCCCTGTATCAGTGTTGGTGATTGAACCCAGGGCCTAATGGCTGCTAGACAAGCACTCTACCACTGAGCATAGCCCCTGTCTCTCCCCTAGGTCTTCTACTCTTTTGTGTCCAATTGTAGCATATACTCATTCTTTAGTCTTTTCTCTTTTTTTTCAAGGTAGGGTTTTACTCTAACTCAGGCTGACCTGGAATTCACTATGTAGTCTCAGGGTGGCCTCAAACACATGGCGATCCTCCTACCTCTGCCTCCCGAAGTGCTGGGATTAAAGGCATGCGCCACCATGCCTGGCCTTTAAAAAAAAAATTTATTTATTAGGGACAGAGAGAGGGAGAGAAAGAAAAGGAAAGAATGGGCACATCAGGGCCTCTGGCCACTGTAAATGAACTCCAGATGCATGCACCATTTTATGCATCTGGCTTTATTTTTTTTATTTTTATTTATTTATTTGACAGAGAAAGAGGGAGAGAGAGAAAGAGAGAGAGAGAGAATGGGCGCGCCAGGCCTCCGGCCACTGCAAATGAACTACAGATGCGTGCGTTCCCTTGTGCAGCTGGCTAACATGGGTCCTGGAGAATCAAACCTGGGTCCTTTGGCTTTGCAGGCAAACACCTTAGCCGCTAAGCTATCCCTCTAGCCCAAGCATCTGGCTTTATGTGGGTACTGAGGAACCTTAACTGCTGAGGAATTTGTCCAGTGCGCTCTCTCTCTCTCTTTTTTGTGTGTGTGTGTGTGTGTGTTTTGTGTGTTTGGTTTTTTTTTTAAATTTATTTATTTATTTATTTATTTATTTATTTATTTATTTAAGAGAGAGAGAAAGAAACAGAAATAGGCAGGTAGAGAGAGAGAGAGAATGGGCACACCAGGGCCTCCAGCCACTGCAAACAAACTCTAGATGCATGTGCCCCCTTGTGCATCTGGCTTACGTGGGTCCTGGAGAATGGAGCTTTGATCCAGGGTCCTTAGGCTTCATAGGCAAGTGTTTAACCGCTAAGCCATCTCTCCAGCTGTGTTTGGTTTTCTTTGAGGTAGGGTCTCACTGTAGCTCAGGCTGACCTGGAATTCACTATGTAGTCTCAGGGTGGCCTCAAACTTATGGTGATCCTGCTACCTCTCTATCTCTGCCTCCCTAAATCCAAGGCCTTTTTTTTTTTTTTTTTTTTTTTTTTTTTTTTTTTGGTTTTTCGAGGTAGGGTCTCACTCTGGTCCAGGCTGACCTGGAATTAACTGTGTAGTCTCAGCATGGCCTCCAACTCACAGTGATCCTCCTACCTCTGCCTCCAAATTCTGGGATTAAAGGTGTGCGCCACCACTCCCTGCTCCAAGGACTTTTCTTACATTAACTTTAACCCTGAATGACTGAGTGCTAACAACCAACTGCTTCTTTTTGAAATCCTTTCTTTTCTGGCATCTAAAAATATATCTTTTTTTTTTTCATTTATTAAAGAGTGACAGACAGAGAAAGAGACAGATAGATAGAGAATGGGCACGCCAAGGCCTTCAGCCACTGCAAACAAACTCCAGATGCATGTGCCTCCTTGTGCATCTGGCTTACATGGGTCCTGGGAAATTGAGCCTTGAACTGGGGTCCTTAGGCTTCACAGGCAAGCACTTAACCATTAAGCCATTTCTCCAGGCCTAAAAATGTATCTGTAGCCTCTTCTTCCTGTTCCATCTTCTTTTTTTAATTAAAAAAATTTTAAAATACTTTATTTATTTATTTGAGAGAGAAACAAACAGAATGGGCTCATCAGGTACTCCAGCCACTGCAAAAAAGCTCCAGATGCATGTGCCACCTTGTGCATCTGGCTTATGTGGGTCCTGGGGAATAGAACTGGGTCCCTTGGTTTCTTATCTTTCATACTTGTACCATTCCTTCTGTCTTTTTTGTCTACTTGATGCCTTTTTAAAATTTTTGTTTATTTATTTGAGAGAGAGAGAGACACCATGGCTTCTAGCCACTGCAAACAAATTCTAGATACATGCACCACCTTGAGCATCTGGCTTATATGAGTACTAGGGAATAGAACCTGGGTCCTCAGGCTTTGCAGGCAAGTGCCTTTTACCACTAAGGCATCTCGTCAGCTCTTGATGTCTCTTTCTAAGGATCTTCCTTCTCTCTTGACTTTGTTTCCATGCAATCATTAAATTATCACCTTGTGTTCATGTCTTCTATGGTGGGTGTGGGTGTGTGTGCTGTAATTTTTGTTCTTTGAGACACGGTCTCATATAGCTCAGGTTGGCCTCAAATTCCTGATCCTCCTCCCTCTCAAGTGCTGTGATGCTAACACCACTATGCCCAGCTTCCCCTGGTAATTTCTCTCTCTCTCTCTTTTTTTCTTTCTTTCTTTTTCTTCGAGGTAGGGTCTCATTCTAGCCCAGGCTAACCTGGAATTCTCTCTGTATTCTCAGGGTGGCCTTGAATTTACGGCAATCCTTCTACCTCTGCCTCCCGAGTGCTGGGATTAAAAGCCTGCACCATCATGCCCAGCCCCCTGCTATTTTCTGTAGTTGACAATTCTCTGTGGAGTTCCAGGTTTGTACTTCCATGGAGACTCAGATCTGGGTTTTTTACGGGGAGTGGCAATGTGAAGAAAACCCAGTTTGCAGCTTTTTACAAGCCCCATGGATAGGTAGCTGGATTTTTTTTTTTTTTTCCAATGCTGAGGATTGAACCTAGCACATACTAGGCAAGCACTCTAAAATTCAACCACATCTCCAACCAAGAAATTAAACTCTTGGGGCTGGAGAGATGGCTTAGCGGTTAAGGCACTTGCCTGCGAAGCCTAAGGATCCCAGTTCAATTCTCCAGGACCCACGTAAGCCAGATGCACAGGGTGGTGCATGCATCTGGAGTTCATCGGCAGTGGCTAGAGGCTTCTGGCGCACCCATTCTCACTCTCTCTCTCCCCCATCTCTGTCTCTAATAAATAAAGAAATAAAAAATAAAATCTTAAAAAAAAAGAAATTAAACTCTTAAGTTCAGATTACATTTCCTTCCACCTCCAACTAGTTGGTAGCATTCTGTCATCATGGATGTACACCTTTCTATGCCCCCAGCTTTCAGATTTCATTGTCACAAAATCATATAAATCATTCTCCTACATTTTCTCTTAAATCAGTTCCTTCTTCCCGTTTATTTGCTAAAATGATGAGAAGGAGGGAAGGGAGGGAAGAAGAGAGAGAGAACACTGGTCTGTTTAAAGACCTCCCAAGCACTTCTGAAGTTTGAAGTTCACTCTCTAAAGAGAACATTTAAGTCTTTTCATACAAATTCCAGCTTCATTCCAGTCTCATTTCCTGCATTCCTGGCTCTGGCAAACTACTCTGAATGTCTTGTAGAATGGTTTTTTACTCTTTTTGCTTTTATGTCTACTCTTTTCATCAATGTTTTTTTTTTTTTTTTTTTTTTAGCTTTATTGTTTTAGAGTTCAAATTTAGGGTGTTGAATTATCCACACTTTATATGGTTCATGGCATATTATAATAAGTGGATCCTTTACTTTTTATTTCTTGACCCCTATTCTTTCCATTTTTTTAATTTTTTTTTTTGAGGTAGGGTCTCACTCTGGCCCAGGCTGACCTGGAGTTAACTATGAAAAATTATTTTTATTAATTTGGGAGAGATAAAGAGGCAGAGAGAGAGAGAGAGAGAGAGAGAGAGAGGTGAGTGGTGGGGGAGAATGGGTGTGCTAAGGCCTCCAGCCACTGCAAATGAACTCCAGGCACATGCATCACCTTGTGCATCTGGTTTATGTGGGTACTGGAGAATTGAACCTGTGTCCTTTGGCTCTTCAGGCAAGTGCCTTAACCACTAATCCATCTCTCCAGCCCTCTATTCTTTTCCATTTTATTTAATTAATTGAGAAAGGGTCAGAGAAAGAGAGAAAATATGGATGCACCAGGGCCTTTTGCTACTGCAAATGAACTCCAGACACATGCATCACTTTGTGCAATGAGCTTTATGTGAGTACTGGGGAATCAAACCCAGCCTGGCAAGCAAGTGCCTTTAACCACTGAGCCATCTCCCTAGCTCTGTCCCTATTCTTTCTTTTTTTTTTTTTTCTAGATAGGGTCTCACTCTAGTTCAGGTTGACCTGGAATTCGCTATGTAGTCTCAGGGTGGCCTTGAACAGTGATCCTCCTACCTCTACCTCCTGAATGCTGGGATTAAATGTATGTGCCACCCCACCTGGCTTCCCTATCCCTATTCTTTTTTTTTTTTTTTTTTTTTTTTTTTTTTTGGTTTTTCGAGGTAGGGTCCCCTTCTAGCCCAAGCTGACCTGGAATTCACTCTGTTATTCTCAGGGTGGCCTTGAACTCATGGCGATCCTCCTACCTCTTCCTCCCGAGTGCTGGGATTGAAGGCATGCACCACCACGCCTGGCTCCCTGTCCCTATTTCACTTACCTATAACCTTTTAAAAATTTTTATTTATTGTGGGACTGGAGAGATGGCTTTGTGGTTAAGGCACTTGCCTGTAAGGCCAAAGGATCCAGGTTTGATTCCCCAGGACCCACGTAGGCCAGATGCAGAAGGTGACGCAAGCATCTGGAGCTCATTTACCGTGGCTGAAAGCCCTAGCATGCCCATTCTCTCCCTCTCTCTCTCTACCTCACTCTCTCTTGAACTTACTTTCATTCTCTTGCCTCAGACTCTGAGCACTGGATTACAGGTACCTACCACCATGACCAGCTTCAAAGTACACTTAAAGCAAGAAGAAAGCACTTTGTGCATGTGTTAACAAATATAGAATCTAGTCTTAGTTAATTACCTTTTTAAAAATATTTTATTTATTTACTTATTTGTGAGACAGAGAGAGAGAGAGAGAGGAGGGAGAGAGAGAAAGAGAAAATGGGTGCACCAGGGCCTCTAGCCACTCTAAAACAACTCTAGATGCATGCACCACCATGACATGTGGCTTATGTGGGTACTAGGGAATCAAATCTGGGTCCTTCGCCTTCATAGATAAGCACCTTAACTGCTAAACCATCTCTGCAGCCCCTCAGTTAATTACCTTTAAAAAAAAATATTTTCCAGATACAAAATGGCCTGGATATCCATGACCTCACAGTGCCTCACACTACCTACATAAGACTATCATAATAGGAGGAAAAGATCATGACATCAAACTGAAAAGACAGACTGATTAAGAGGGGGAGGGGATATGATGGAGAGTGAAGTTTCAAAGGTGAAAGTCGGGGGGGGGGAGGGAAATAACATGGGATATTGTCTACAACTAAAGAAGTTGTCAATAAAAATAAAAATAAAAAATGTAAAAAAATATTTGAGGCTGGCGTGGTAGTGCGTGCCTTTAATTCGAGCACTCAGAAGGCAGAAGTAGGAGGATAGCCATCCTGAGACTACATAGTGAATTCCAGACCTGAGTGAGACTCAACCTTGAAAAGCAAACAACAACAACAACAAAAAAATTTATTGGCAAGGAGAGGCAGAATGAGGGCTACAGTACCTCCCTTGCCACTGCATAAGAACTCTAGCCGCATGCGTCGCTTTGTGCACCTGGCTTTACCTGGGTACTGGGGAATCAAACCCCAGTCGGCAGGCTTTGCAAGCGAGCGCCTTTCACTGCTGAATCATCTCTCCACAGCATAATTTTTGTTTTTGCGGGCGAGCTAGAAGGAGGGAAGTCTCCTTCTAAACTCAAGATTCTGCTGTCACAGTCCCCCAAGGGCTGGTATTATACGCACATCACCACGCCCACCTTCTGTGAGTCTTTTCTCTGGGATTTCAAGCCGCAGGACAGGGCGCAGGCAGTGCAATCGCGCAGGCGCAGCCCTAGCCCCGCCCCCGCGTCTCACCGGAAGTGACGCACTGATGCGGTCGAGCCCGCTGGCTGCTGGGCGCTGCGCACTGCCGTGCAGGGCGGCGGATTAGTAGGATGGCAGATGAGGAGGAGGACCCCGCTGTGAGTGACCACCTCAGTCCCGACCTCTCTTTTTTTCACTCCCTCGGGGTCCGTCTTTCTTAATGCAGCCGAGGGAGTTTCGGGGCTCCGCCCAGCTTTCCTTTTCTGTTATCATCCCACCCGTGGGGCAGGACGTGGAGGGAGAGTAGAAAGGTGGCTCCTTTCCCTTTGCTTCGGGTCTGGATCTCCAGACATCCTTTGACACCGACGGTGCTCAGAGTTTGTCAAGCTAGTACTTGGGAATATTCCTTACGAACCAGCAGCCCAGCTGCTAACAAGACTGGTAGTGGGAAAACAATGGACTGGAAATCAGTCAGCCTGGAATGCAAGTTCTTCTCCACTCCCCCCCCCCCCACTGAGCAAGTTAATTCTCTGATTCTTGCTATAAAATAGAACTAAGGCAGCGCTGTAGTGTTTAGTAAATGACAGTTTTCACTACTCCCGGGAATAGACTTTAAGTCAATATCAAATCATTAACAATTGTCTAGCTATAGGACGGCTTAATTGGCTAAAACAAAATCCAGAAACTATAGTCATTAGAGCTCTTGCACATACAGGGAGTGGAGTTATTTGTTAGGGACATTGTAAGAGCCATTCCTGGATGCTTGGAAATTGGACTAGCCTTTAAGGGCCCTTCTGAATTCTGAAAATGATGAAATGCTGAATTTCCATGATTTTTTTTGTTGTTTTTCTTTCTTTCTTTCTTTTTTTTTTTTTTTTTTAATGAGAGAGAGAGAGACAGAAAGAATTGGTGTACTAGGGCCTTTAGCCACTGAAGTTGAACTCCAGATGTGTGTGCCTCCTTATGCGCATGTGTGACTTGTGGGCTTTGCATCACTTTGTGCAGCTGGTTTATGTGCGATCTGGAGTTGAACATGAGTCCTTCGGCTTTGCAGGCAAGCACCTTAACCGTTAAGCCATCTTTCCAGTCCCACCTTTTTGTGGGGGTTTGAGGAAGGGTCTCATTCTAGCCCAGGCTGACCTGGAATTTACTATATAGTCTCAGGGTGGCCTTGAACTCACAGTAATCATCCCCTCTGCTTCCCAAGTGCTGAGATTAAAGATGTGTGCCACCATGCCCACGTTGCTGCTTGCTTTTTTGTTTGTTTGTTTTTACTTTTTGGTTTTTTTTTTTTTTTGTTGTTGTTGTTGTTTTTGGTTTTTTGAGGTAGGCTCTCACTCTAGCTCAGGCTGACCTGGAATTCACTATGTAGTCTCAGGGTGGCCTCGAACTCTCGACGATCCTCCTACCTCTGACTCCCAAGTGCTGGAATTAAAGGCATGTGCCACCAAGTCTGGCCCTTGCTGCTTGCTTTTTACACTGATGCTTTTTGTTTGTTTGCTTTTTGTTTTTCAAGGCAGGGTCTCACTCTAGCCCAGGTTAACCTGGAATTCACTATGTAGTGTCAGGGTTGCCTCAAACTCACAGCAATCCTCCTACCTTTGCCTCCCAAGTTCTGGGATTAAAGGCGTACACCACCATGCACCTCACACTGATGCTTTTGAAAATGGAAAAGGGCCTGGGGTTGTAGCTCAGCTCTTGAGCCCCCTGGTTAACATTGAGGTCCTGGGTTTAATCACCAGACTGCAGAAAGAGAGAGGGAGGGAGAGAAAGAGAGAATGGAATATCAAATACAATACAATCACTTGACATTTCTATATATATGTGTGTGTTTTAATTTCTAGTTTGAGGAGGAAAATGAAGAAATTGGAGGAGGTGCAGAAGGAGGACAGGGTAAAAGAAAGAGACTCTTTTCTAAAGAATGTAAGTTGTATTTCATAGTGTTTTTATTATAGATGGCGAAATGTTTTGGACATAAACTTTTATAGCTGATTTATAGTTCTGGATGACTTTGCCGGTAGAAATAATATTCTCAAACTCACCTGTAAACTTGTTCTTTTGTTGTTAGTTTTGTGGCAAGATCTTCCTGTATAAGTACCTGGCTAGCCTGGGTACTTGCTGTATAGCTCACTCTGTCTTCCAGCTGGTGGCAATCCTTGGGCATTACAGGTGTACCACCATGTCCAACATAATTGTCTGACTTTTGAATCAGATATGTAACAATCTTGTATATGTGTACACATTATGAAATGTAATTCCTTTTTTTTTTTTTTTTCAATAGGGTTTCATGTATCCCAGGCTGGCCTTGAACTCATACAGTCAAGGATACCTTTGAACTTTTTTTATTCCCAAAGTAGGGTCTCACTTTAGCCCAGACTGACCTGGAATTCACTATGTAGTCTCAGGATGGCCTTTAATTTACAGCTATCCTCCTACCTCTGCCTCCCGAGTGCTGGGATGAAAGGCATGTGCCACCACACCTGGCCCTGAACTTCTTGCTTCTTGTCCCCATGCCTCTACCTCCCTGGTGCTGATATTTCAGGTATATGCCACTATGCCCACCCAGTTTATGTAGTGCTAGGGAGGATTGAACCTCTCCAGAGGTTTTTTTTTTTTTTTTCCCTCAAGGTGGGGGCCTCACTGTAGCCCAGGCTGACCTGGAATTAGTCTCAGGGTGGCCTTGAACTCATGGTGATCCTCCTACCTCTGCCTCCCAAGTGCTGGGATTAAAGGCAAGTGCCACCATGCCCAACTCTCCAGAGCTTTTTGCATGCTATGAAAGCATGCTACCAACTGAGATCCATCCTCAGCTTCTCCCTTTTTTTATAAGGTAGGATCTCTTGTGGTCCTTAACTGGCCTCTAACTCACTTTGCGGCTAAGGATGACATTAAACTCCTGCTCCTCTTGCCTCCACTACCACCTCTCTAGTGCTACAAGCTGGGCTTTGAACTGACACAATGAAGAAGGCAGGAAGATGGTTGAGGTGTGAGGCATTGCAGAGATTATAATGTGCTGGTGTTCCGTCTTTTTTCCTCAGTACACAGGGGACCCCCATTTTGGCAGCAAGAAGGGATAGCTGCTTCCACTGCTCCTGATCATGCCAGCGCTCACAAGACACCATGGGAATGTTCTCTCCATCTCCCATGTATGAGTGCCTGCATCAGATATGAGCACTAGTTCCTCAAAGCATTTTCTTCTTCAGAAGTGTTGAGCTCAGGCTGGGAACACAGATGACTCAGTGGTAAAATGTGCTTTCTAGCAAAGCCTGTCAGTTCGGGTTCAATTCCCCAGCACCCACGTAAAGTTGTATGAGGCCAGGTGTGGTGGCGCATGCCTTTGATACCAGGACTTGGGAGACAAAGGTAGGAGGATCGCCATGAGTTCGAGGCCACCCTGAGACTACATAGTGACTTCCAGGTCAGCCTGGGCTAGAGTGAGACCCTACCTCAAACAAACAAACAAACAAACAAACAAACAAACAAACAAACAAACAAGTTGGATAAAAAAACGTGTTCTGGTACTGGAGAGATGGCTTAGCAGTTAAGGCGCCTGCCTGCTAAGCCTAAGAACGCCAGTTCCAATCTCCAGGTCCCACATTTAGCCAGATGAAAAGTGACACAAGGGTGCAATGCTGCACTTGACCACAAGGGGGCGCACACATCTGGATTTCATTTGCAGTGGCTGAGAGGCTGCTGGAGCGCCCATTCTCTATCTGTCTTCCTCTCCCTTTCTGCCTCTTTCTGTGTCTCTCCCCCCCCCCAAAAAAAAAACGGTGGTCTGGTGTTTGTTTGGACTGGTATGTGCATGTGTTGCACACATGCACATACAGAACATGCAAAAAAATAAGATTTAAAAAGTGTTGAGCTCTTGAAAGACAGAGAAATCTAAGGAATCGTCACAGGTTAGATGGGGAAAAGTAAAGAGGTATGGCAAGTAAATAAAGTGGGGTCCTTAATAGGAACTTGAGGCAGAAATCTGGGTGCATAGTTCAGTGGTGTAGTATTTCCCCAGGATGTGCAAAGCCCTGGGTTACATCCCTAATACTGGGAGAAAAATATGGGGAATCTGGAACAGAAAATGGATATTAGTAGACCAATACAATCTGATAAGGTACCAATGTTAATTTCTTAGTTTTGATGACTATCTACGGTTATGCAAGATGTCCTGAGGGAAAGCTAGATACCAGCATATGGGAACACTGCTATTTTTACAACTTAACTGTAAGTCTAAAGTTAGCTTTTTTCAAAAGAAAATTTTAAAAATAGCATTCAAAAAGAAATAGAAAATATTGGCTCCTTTGGTAGTTTTCTTCTGTATCTGGATGTAAAGTCTCTTGCCATTATAAACCCTAGGGTTATGACTATTACATGCTGCCTTCTAAGTTATGCTTTTATATCTTCCCTAGACTTGGCTTTTTTTCTTCTTTTTGCCTCTACCTTTTTTTTTTGAGGTAGGGTCCTGTTCTAGTCCACGGTGACCTGGAATTCACTATGTAGTCTCAGGCTGGCCTTGAACTCACAGCAATACTCTTACTTCTGCCTCCAGAGTGCTGGGATTATGTGCACCACCACAGCTGGCTCCAGTTTTTTCTTTTTTTCTTTTTTTTGGGTTTTTCAAGGTAGTGTTTCACTCTAGCCCAGGCTGACCTGGAATTCACTATATAGTCTCAAGGTGGCCTGGAACTCATGGCGATCCTCCTACCTCTGCCTCCCGAGTGCTGGGATTAAAAGCGTTTGCTACCATTCCTGGCTTCTGCTCAGTTTTTGTTTCCACGTAGAAATTATTATTAGGGCTGGAGAGATGACTTAGCAGTTAAGGTGCCTTCCTGCCAAGCCTAAGAATAACCCGTTCAATTCTCCAGGTCCCACGTTTAGCCAGACTCAAAAGTAATGCATGCACGCAATGCCACACTTGCTCACAAGGGGGTGCATGTGTCTGGAGTTCATTCACAGTGGCTGAAATGGCCCTGGTGGCCTCTTCTTTTTCTCTACCACTTCCTCTCTCTCCCTGTTTCTGTCTGTCTGTCTGTCTCTCTCTCTCTCTCTCACTCAAAAAAACAAACAAAAAATTATTCTTAAACTGGCTATGGTGGCATATGTCTATAATCCTAAAACTCAGGAGGCTGAGGCAGGAGGAGTTTTAAGTTTGAGGTCATATTGTCTCAAAACATTACCCCCAAGCCTGGTGTGGTGGCTCACACCTTTAATCCCAGTACCCAGGAAGCAGAGATAGGAAGATTGCCGTGAGTTCAAGGCCACTGTGAGACTACATAGTGAATTCCAGATCAGCCTGGGCTAGAGCAAGACCCTTCCTTGGAAGACCAAAAATAAAAAGGAAAATTAAAACTTGGATACAATAAATTGTACCAGTCCTAAATGAATGAATAGCTTGATCAAATTTGTGTAAATATACTTATAATCACTACTTAGATCAAGACAAAATCTTAAGGCAGGAGGATCAAGCATTCCAAGCCAGTTGGCCTACATAGTGAAAACTTGTCTCTCAAACAAAACATGCTGGGCATAATTGTACACATCTGTAATCTCAGAAGTGCAGGCAAGAGGATCAGGAATTCAAGGCCAGCCTTCAGACGGAGGTTGAGGCCAGCCTGGGCTGCATGAAATACTTGTCCCTGTTCTAGCATTTGGTAGCATTTACATACCCCTTTGAAAAATCTAATCAAAGTTATAATTACATCCAGAAAAATGAACATACACACTCAATGGGGAAAGTTTTTCTGTATAATTTCAGAGGGAATTTAAGGACTTCTTGAAGTTTGTGGACTAGTTGGAGTAGACAAACTACTGGTTAAGAATCCTTATGGGCCAGGTGTGGTGCACACACCTTGAATCCCAGCACTCGGGAGGCAGAGGTAGGAGGATACCCATGAGTTCAAGGCCACCCTGAGACTACATAGTGAATTCCAGGTTAGCCTGGATAAAGCAAGGACCCACCTTAAAAAAAAAAAAAAAAAAAAAAGAATCCTTACGGGTCCCATTTATCCTGAACTACAAAGGTGTGCACTAATGTCGCAGGTCTTAGTAAGTGCTCTGGAACCAAATTGGCTGGGTTCACATTCAGGGTTCATTTCTAGCTTTGTGATCATCAGTAAATTATTCTGTGCCTTAATCTCCACCCTTAGAGTAGGGATAACAATAGTGTCTATCTCAAAGGACTGTTGTGAGGACTAAGTCAATTATACATATATAATTCATTAATGTAACATAAAGCCTTAAAAAAGTACCTGGCTTATGGTGAAGGCTAAATGAGTTTCAGCTATTTGCAGTTATTTTTATAATGTGCATTGGAATTTTTCTTTTTCATATTTTTAATTTTTATTTGAGGTAGGGTCTCACACTAGCCCAGGCTGACCTGGAATTCACTATGTAGTCTCAGGGTGGCCTCAAACTCATGGCGATCCTCCTACCTCTGCCTCCCAAGTGCTGGGATTAAAGGTGTGCGCCACCATGCCCAGCTAAAATATTTTTTTTTAGATTTTTTTTTTTTTTTTGGAGAGAGACAGAGAGAGAGGGAGGGGGAGACGTGCCAGCAGACTCTCAGCCACTGTGAATGAACTCCAGATGCGTGCGTCCCCTTGTGGGCATGTGCAGCATTGCGCATCTGGCTAAACGTGACCTGTCACTTTGCATCTGGCTTAGCAGGCAGGGACCTGGAGCCATCTCTCCATTATTTTTCTTTTGTTCTTAGGGTCTAGCAGGCAGGCTGACCTAAACAGGGTGGCCTCGAACTCACGGCGATCCTCCATCTCTCCATCCCTAAAATATTTTTTAATGCTTATTTTTATTTATTTGAGAGAGAGAGGGAAAAAAAAAAAAAGAATGGGTGCACAAACTCCAGACGCATGTGCCACCATGTGCACCTGGCTTATGTGGGTCTTGGGGAATCAAACCTGGATCCTTTGGCTTTGTAGGCAAGTGCCTTATCTACTAAGTCATTTCTCCAGCCCTCTTTTGTATATTTTATGGTTCCTCAAGATAAAGCTTGAAAGGCCTTTACTGACAGTTGCATTGATTTAGATCCCAATATCAAGGTTTTTTTTTTTTTTTTTTTGACTTGGACTCCAAGGCTGGCATAGAACTAACATCGATCCTCCTACCTCTGCCTCCTGAGTGCTGGGATTGAAGGTGTACGTCACCAGGCCAACAGGCAAGATTTTTTTGTAGTAATCCCTCTGCCATTTCTTTTGGAAGACCGTGTTTTATCCCTATAAGGAGGCAGTAGGAACACTCTTTCATGCTCATTTCCACTATTCTAATATCAGAGAAGGTTCTTCTGCCATCTGTTTTCCAGTGCCCCATTACCACACACACATCCCACTTTCCCACTTCCAGGAAAGGCTAGCCTTGTCCTTGCCATAAGCCATCACATCCTAATAATTAAAGGTGTTCTGGGGGTTGTGATAAGTAGATGATAAAGACTAGGAAAAGAGCCAGCACTTGGGAAGCAGAGGTAGGAGAATCGCCGAGAGTTCGAGGCCACCCTGAGACTATATAGTGAATTCCAGGTCAGTCTGGACTAGAGTGAGACCCTACCTCAAAAAAAACAAACAAACAAACAACAAACAAACAAACAGGTTGAACCACTCATCACTTAGTTCCCAAAAATCTTTCCTTCCCAGCTACTAAGCCCCAATCTGAATATTCTTTTTGCTGTTGTTGTTTTTTGTTTTGTTTTGTTTTGTTTTGTTTTGTTTTTCGAGGTAGGGTCTAGCTCAGGCTGATCTGGAATTCACTAGGTAGTCTCAGGGTGGCCTTGAATTCATGGCGATCCTCCTATCTCTGCTTCCTAAGTGGTAGGATTAAAGGCGTGCACCACCATGCCTGGCTGGTTAAACCTTTTACACCAAAGTCCATACTTGGAGAAACAAAATAACAGAATTATGCATTTAAACCATTTTCTGTAATTCAGTTCAGTTCTAGTTGATATGGAAAAGTACATGTGAAACTTAAATCTGAATACACACACATGATTGTCCTTTCACAGTACGGTGTATGATGTATGGGTTTGGGGATGACCAGAATCCTTACACGGAGTCGGTGGATATTCTTGAAGATCTTGTCATAGAATTCATCACTGAAATGGTAAGATTGCTTGTAACCATCAGTTTTGTGACTTGTTTTAGTTAATAAAAGACTAGATCTGAAATTCTCAGTTTTACATGCAACTAAAATTTTATTTATTTATTTATTTATTTATTTATTTATTTATTTATTTTTGGGAGAGAGACAGAGAGAGACAGAGAGACAGGGAAAGGGAGACAGATAGAGAATGGGCGCGCCAGCAGTCTCGCAGCTGCTGTGAACGAAATCCAGATGCATGCGCCCCTTTGTGGGCAAGTGCTAATATTTTAGACTGTTTTCTGTTATTATAACAGAATACATGAGAATGGGTAATTTTCAAAGGCCATGAGATTATTTATCTTAAGGTTCCATAGATCAGTCCAGGATCAGGGAGGGCCTTGCGTCACTTTGCATCTGGATAGACGTGGGACCTGGAGACTGGAACCACGTTCTTAGGCTTAGCAGGCTGGTGCTTTAACCGCTAAGCCATCTCTCCATCCCGCAACTAAAATTTTTGAAATAAGCTACCCATTTGAGCACCTATTTTGTGGAATTACTGTTTTTTATTTATATTGATGATTTATATTGAGATTATATAAATGTATTCCACCACTCCTGAGTTTTGTTTCATGATTATTATTATTATTCTTTTTGAGATAGAGTCTCGCTCTAACCCAGACTGACATGGAATTCACTATTTAGTGTCAGACTGGCCTCAAACTCACAGAGATCCTTCTACCTCCTGAGTGCTGGGATTAAAGGCATGTGCCACCATGCCCAGCAGAGGGAGAAACAAAATAGACAGGCCAGGGCCCTAGCCTCCAGATACATGCACTACCTTGTGCATCTGGCTTTATGTGAGTACTGGGGAATTGAGCTCAGGTTGTTAGGCTTTGCAGGCAAGCACCTTAACCACAGAACCATTTCTCCAGACAGAGAAAGACAGAATGGGTGTGCCAGGGCTTCCTTCCTGCAAACAAACTTGAGACACATGAGTCACCTTGTATATCTGGCTTGTGTGGGTATTGGGGAATTGAACCTGGGTCTTTAGGCATTGCAGGAAAGCACCTTAACCTCTAAGCCATTTCTCTAGCCCCCCTTTTTTTTGTGGGAGGAAAAGGTTTATTTTGGCTTACATACTCAAGGGGAAGCTGTACAATGGCAGGGAAGGGATGACATGAGCAGAGGGTGGACATCAGTCCCTTGCCAACATCAGGTGGGTGACAGCAATAGGAGAGTGTACCAAACAGTGGCAAGGGGAAGCTGGCTAAAACACCCATAAGCCTTCCCCCAACAACACACTGCCTCTAGCAAGCGTTAATCCCCAAATCTCCATCAGCTGGGGAACCTAGCATTGAGAACCCCTAAGTTTATGGGGGACACCTGAATCAAACCATGGCAGAAAGAAAGGGTTCAGGAGAAGGGGTTAAGGGGAGGAGACAAAGGAGGGTAGTGGGGATTGTGATCAGGTTACATTGTGAATATGTATTCTAGCCCTTAGTTTTAATTTTTTTAGTTTTTCAAGGAAGAGTTTACTTTAGCCCAGGCTGACCTGGAGTTCACTATGTAGTCTTAGGCTGGTCTTGAACTCACCCTGATCCTCTTACCCTGGCCTCCCCAGTGCTGGGATTAAAGGTGTGAACCACCATACCCAGCACACCAGCATTTAATAGTAAATTAAGAAAACAAAATATTCAGTTTTAAAAAATTTCATGTTTCTTTGTGATAGACTCACAAGGCAATGTCAATTGGAAGACAAGGTCGAGTGCAAGTTGAAGATATTGTCTTCTTGATTCGAAAGGACCCAAGGAAGTTTGCTAGAGTTAAAGACTTACTAACTATGAATGAAGAACTGAAACGGGCTAGAAAAGCGTTTGATGAAGCGAATTATGGATCCTGACACCTTGTGTACTTTCTGAAATGTCATTATCATCTATGGAAACAGTATCTAGTAGCTGTATGCTTTCTACAATAGTGTGCTGATAGCTTGGCAAGTAAATGAAAGATGGGGTTTTCACGTCTTCAGCATTAGGGTGGTCCTTTCATTGCCTGCCCTCAAATGACCATATTTAAATTATGTAAGTGAAAGCATTGTAAACCACGCAGTATTGTCTGGCTTTGACTATCTCAGGTGGGTGGTAGTGTTTTATGTTTTAGGCAGATTTGTGCCATGCAAGCTATACTGCAGATGCTCAGTGTGTGAAAGCTAAATGTCCTGTTGACCTTATGACAGCTGAGCCATATGCTTCATGCATTCTGTAGTCCTAGACAATAGTGGTCTGAGAGGTTATTAAAGATGGCAAACTGGTTGGTTTTTCTTTTAAGGTTATGACATAAGAAATTAAGTTTTTGTAAGAATATTTGTTTTAGAAGATATTTTGTTTTAATATTCTTTTCTAAATAATACAAGAATGATTTCTTCCTTTTTTTATATATAACTAAAGGTTTTATCCAGTGCTTCTATGTTGAAAGGATTTTATGATTTAAAACCTTTCTAGGCTTATATCATATGATTTGTTAAGTTTTAAAAGACCTCATTTTCCCAGATTACATTAAACCTTCTAAAAGTAAATGCTTTCAGTAGCAGAAATGGCAGTGCTTAAAAAACTGATGCCAGGATAAGTATTTGGGGTATTTTATTAAAGTACTTGTTCACTGTCAGAATGTGTATTTGATTAAAACCATATGTGACTATACAAACTACTTTTGTATAAGCCTTTGTATGCACTTAGGTAATTGTATTAAGTTATTATTGTATGTAGTGTATAATGAAGATTAAAATTGAGTTTAAAGAGATCACTGGATGGTACTCTTTGTGAAACAACTTTTTGGTGCTGCTTCTCATGTATAAACCAGTTCTTGGGAAACTACTACTTTATTGATAAGAGGAATAAAGAATGAAGAATTAAACACATTAATACTTGAGTTTATGATTTATAGCCCCCTGGATATTATATTTATTATTCATATCATGATAATTCTAGTTGCTTAATCTTGGTAAAACTCTTTTTCTGTCTTTTTGTTTGTTTGTTTGTTTTTCAAGGTAGGGCCTCACTCTAGTCCAGGCTGACCTGGAATTCATTCTGTAATCTCAGGGTGGCCTTGAACTCACGGCGATCCTCCTACCTCTGCCTCCGAGTGCTGGGATTAAAGGCGTGTGCCACCACACTCGGTTCTGGCTTTTTTTTTTTTTTTAATGCAAGAGAGCAAGAGTGGGAGAGAGAGAGAGAGAGAGAGAGAGAGAGAAAATTGGTGCTCCAGGACCTCCAACCACTGTAATTAAACTCCAGACATGTGCGCCACCTAGTGTGCATGTGCAGCCTTGCACACTTGTGTCACCTTGCATCTGGCTTACGTGGGAGCTACAGAGTTGAACATGTATCCTTAGCCTTAGCAGGCAAGCGCCTTAATTACTAAGTCATCTCTCCAGCCCCCTTTTTCTGTTTTTTTTTTTTTTTTTTTGAGGTAGGGTTTCACTCTAGCTCAGACCTGCAATTCACTATGTAGTCCCATGGTGGCCTCAAACTCACAGTGATCCTCCTATCTCTGCCTCCCGAGTGCTGGGATTAAAGGCATGTACCACATACCCTGGCTTGTCTTATTTTTATAATATTCCTGAGTTGATAATAAGAAAGGTGATAATAAAAGTTGATCACCAGGCATGGTGGTGCACGCCTTTAATCCCAGCACTCAGGAGGCAGAGGTAGGATCTCCATGAGTTCGAGGCCACCCTGAGAACACAGTGAATTCCAGGTTAGCCTGGGCTAGAGTGAGACCCTACCTTGAAAAACAAAAACAAAAAACAAAACAAAACAAAACAAAGGAAGTTGATAATAAGAGTGAGGGGAAGGGCAATTTGAGATAGGGCCTCATGTAGGCTAGGCTGGTTTTGACTCACAATATAGCTAAAAAATGCTTGAATTTAATGCATAATTGGGTTGATCTTTTTTTTTTAATTTATTTTATTTTTTAAAAATCTTTTTAAAAAGATTTTATTTATTTATTTGAGACAGAGAAAGGGAGAGAGAGAGAATGTGTGTGCCAGGGCCTCTAGCCACTGCAAACGAACTCTAGATGCATGTGCCACCATGTACATCTGGCTTACGTGGGATCTGGAGAATCAAACCGGGGTCCTTAGCTTTCACAGGCATGCACCTTAACTGCTAAGCCATTTCTCCAGCCTGATCTTTTTATTTTTTAAGGTTTTATTTTTTATTATTTATTTGAGAGAGTGTGTGTGAGAGAGAAAGAAAGAGGCAGATAGAGAAAAGAATGGGTGTACCAGGGTCCCTAGCCACTGCAAATGAACTTCAGACACATGTACCACCTTGTTCAGCTGGCTTTATGTGGGTACTGGGGAATCAAACTTGGATCCTTTGGCTTTGCAGTTAAGCATCTTAACTGCTGAGTCATCTCTCCAGCTCTGATCTTTTTATCTTAAAAAAGCAGGGCTGGAGAGATGGCTTAGTGGTTAAGGCATCTGCCTGCTAAGCCTAAAGAACGCCGGTTCCAATCTCCAGGTCCCATGTTTAGCCAGATGCAAAGTGATGCAAGGGTGCAATGCTGCACTTGCCCCCAAGGGGGCGCACACATCTGGAGTTTGTTCATAGCCGCTGAGAGGCTGCTGGCGCACCCATCTCTATCTGTCTCCCTCTCCCGTCTCTCTCCAAAAAAAAAAAAAAAAAAAGCAAAAAGCAGGAGCTGGAGAGATGGCTCAGTGGTTAAGGTGCTTGCCTGCAAAGCCTAACTATGGAGTTTGATTCTCCAATACCCACATAAAGCCAGATGCTCAAAGTAGCACATGTATGTGGAGTTTGCAGTAGCTAGAGGCCCTGACATGTGTGCTCTCTCTCTCTCTCTCTCTCTCTCTATCACTTTCAAATAAATAAATTTAATTTAAATTTAAAAAACAATGGCTGGAGAGATGGCTTAGCAGTTAAGTCACTTGCCTGCAAAGTCTAAGGACCCAGGTTCGATTCCCCAGGACCCACATGAGCTGGATGCACAAGGTGGCCCATGTGTCTAGAAGTTGCGGTGGCTGGAGGTACTGGCATGCCCATTCTCTGCTGTCTCTCCCTCTCAAATAAATAAGTAAATAAATAAAAAAAAAAGAATGGAGTTGGGTGTGGTGGCTCATTCTTTTAATCCCAGCACTTGGGAGGCAGAGATAGGAGTATTGCCATGAGTTCAAGGCCACCCTGAGACTACATAGTGAATTCCAGGTCAGCCTGGGCTAGAGTGACACCCTGCCTCAAAAAATAAAAATAAAATAAAATAAATAATTTAAAAAGAAAAGAAAAAGCTGGGCGTGATGGTACACGCCTTTAATTCCAGCACTCAGGAGGCAGAGGTAGGAGGATTGCTGTGAGTTCGAGCCCACCCTGAAAATACATCATGAATTCCAGGTCAGCTGCCTTAAAAAACCAAAACAAGGAGTCGGGTGTGTGGTGTACACCTTTAATCCTAGCACTCAGGAGGCAGAGGTAGGAGGATTGCTGAGAGTCTGAGGCCACCCTGAGACTACATAGTGAATTCCAGGTCAGCCTGAACTAGAGTGAGACCCTACCTTGAAAAACAAACACAAAAAAAAAAAAAAAAAAACAAGGGCTGGAGGGATGGCTTAGCAGTTAAGGCATTTGCCTGCAAAGGCAAAGGGTCCAGGTTTGATTCCCCAGGACCCACATTAGCCCAATGCACAAAGGGGGTACACGTGTCTGGAGTTTGTTTGCAGTGGCTGGAGGCCCTGGTGCACCCATTCATTCTCTCTCTCTTTCTCTCCCCCTCTTTCTCTGTCAGAAAAAAAAAAAAATCCAAACACACCAAAACACCCAAAAAAGAATGGCCATAGAATAATAAAACATCTGTTTATCTCTATTTTTGCTAGTCAGACTCTGCTTGACTCTGAAAAGGGAACTGGAAGTAACTGGCAAAGAGGAGATACACTGGGTGTCATCTTTCTATATTTACTTACCTTGCTCAGAGGAGTATTAGACGTGTACGCTGGCTGCAATCATGGCTCAGTTATTTTGAGTGTCTTATTCTGCTAATGACTCAGGTCCACTGGACAGTAGTAGTGTTTGGGGTGGGGGGAAGAGCAATTTGAGATATGGCCACTGTAGGCCAGTCTGGCCTTAAACTCACAATATAGCTGAAAATGACTTAAATTTCTGATCCTTGTGTCTTTTCTTCCCAAGTGCTGGGATTATAGACACTACTGTGTGAGATTTACGGCATATTTGGCATTAATATTTTTTTATTTATTGACAACTTCCTTAATTGTAGACAATATCCCATGGTATGGCATTGTTTTTTATACTAATTTTTTTGTTTTTTTTGTTTTGTTTTGTTTTGTTTTGTTTTGTTTTTCAAGGTAGGGTCTCACTCTAGCTCAGGCTGACCTGGAATTCACTATGTAGTCTCAGGGTGTCCTCAAACTCACGGCAATCCTCTTACCTTTGCCTCCTGAGTGCTGGGATTAAAGGTGTGTGCCACCACGTCTGGCCTCTAATTGTTTTTTTCTTTTAAACAAGTGACAAAATGTAAAACTAGCATAAGCAGCCATGGGAAAGAAGGGGTGGTTTTGTGTGTGTGTATGTTTTCTTTATACTTTGGAACTTTTATGCTTTTTTTTTAAATCATTTTATTTATTTTTGGAGAGAGACACAGAGAGAGACAGACAAAGAGGGAGAGGGAGACAGATAGAGATGGGCGTGCCAGCAGTCTCTCAGCTGCTGTGAACGAAATCCAGATGTGTGCGCCCCCTTGTGATCAAGTGTGGCATTGCGCCCTTGTGTCACTTTGCATCTGGCTAAACGTGGGACCAGTTTGGAACCATCTGGCTTAGCAGGCAGGCGCCTTAACCACTAAGCCATCTCTCCAGCTTTTTTTTTTTTTTTTTTTGCAAGGTAGGGTCTCACGCTGGTTCAGGCTGAGCTGGAATTAATTATGTAGTCTCAGGGTGGCCTCGAACTCTCGGCGATCCTCCTACCTCTGCCTCCCGAGTGCTGGGATTAAAGGCATGCGCCACCACGCCCGGCTCCTTTTATGCTTTTTTTTTTTTTTTTTTTTTCCCCCGAGGTAGGGTCTCACTCTAGCTCAGGCTGACCTGGAGTTCACTGTGTAGTCTCAGGGTGGCCCTGAACTCTCGCCGATCCTCCTACCTCTGCCTCCCAAGTGCTGGGATTAAAGGCGTGTGCCACCACGCCCGGCTTCTTTTATGCTTTTTATTTCTATCTTTTATCTTAATTTTTGGTTTGTTTGTTTTTCAAGGTAGGGTCTCACTCTAGCCCAGGCTGACCTGGAATTCACTATGTAGTCTCAGAGTGGCCTTGAACTCATGATGATTCTTCTACCTCAGCCTCCCGAATGCTGGGATTAAAGGTGTGTGCCACCATGCCTGGCTTTATCTTAATTATTGTTTTATTGTCAGGGTGGACTATGATGGCCACAATTTTAGTGTTCCAATCCTTGCATTTTCAGATTGAGGGGAACAGTTGCATTTCCTAATACAGAGAATTCCATGCAAGGAATTTCTCATGAACCAATCCCTCGGGCCAGGAAGAAGTTATTACAGCCTTTACCTCAAGCCTAACCTCTTGTGAAGAGGCCTTAGAGTAGACCTAAAGGAGAACTGAGATTGGACAGACAAAGTTACAGATGAGGGCTGGAGAGATGGCTTAGCAGTTAAGACACTTGCCTGCAAAACCAAAGGACCCAGGTTCAATTCCCTAGGACCCACGTAAGCCAGATACACAAGATGGTACATGTGTCTGAAGTTCATCTGCAGTGGCTGGATGTCCTGGTGTGCCCATTCTCCATTCTCTCTCTCTCTCTCTCTCCCCCTCTGTCTGCTTCTTTCTTTTTCAAATAAATAAAAATAATTAAAAAAAAAAATAACCAGGTGTGATGACACACACCTTTAATTCTAGCACTTGGGAAGCAGAGGTAGGAGGATTGCCATGAGTTCAAGGCCACCATAATGAATTCCAGGTCAGCCTGGGCTAAAGTGAAACCCTACCTTGAAAAAAAAAATAGATGAGCCGGGCATGGTGGCGCACGCCTTTTAATCCCAGCACTCAGAAGGCAAAGGTAGGAGGATTGCCATGAGTTTGAGGCCACCCTGAGACTACATAGTTGATTCCAGGTCAGCCTGAGCTAGAGTGAGACCCTACCTTGAAAAAAAAAAAAAATAAAAATAGATGAGTTGGGTGTGGTGGCGCTTGCCTTTAATTCCAGCACTTGGGAGGCAGAGGTAGGAGGATTGCCGTGAGTTGGAGGCCACCCTGATACTACACAGTGAATTCCAGGTCAGCCTGGGCTAGAGTGAGACCCTACCTCCAAAAAAGAAAGAAAGAAAGGAAGGAAGGAAGGAAGGAAGGAAGGAAGGAAGGAAGGAAGGAAGGAAGGAAGGAAGGAAGGAAGGGGAAGGAAGGAAAAGAAAAAGAAAAAGATGAGCACTGATTTGATTCATGTACTTACTATTTTTTGTTTTATTTGAGACAAGTTCTCACTATGTAGCCCAGCTGATCTTGAACTTGTAGATCCTGCTTCAGCCTACTGAGTCTTGGGATTATAGGCACTTTCTTAACTCTGAATTCTCATTATAAAGCAATACGGCTATTTCCCATTATCTGAAGCTGTATTCTATAACATGCTAGGCACGAACCACATGGGGCTATTTAATGCAAATGCATTTTGTTCTATTTGTCGTGCTCAATTACTCTATGATCAATTTTCACAGAAAATTAATTTACTTTTTTTTTTTGAGGTAGGGTCTTGCTCTAGCCCAGCTTGAACTGGGATTCACTGTGTACTCTTAGGCTGGCCTCAAACTCAGCAATCCTCCTACCTCTGTCTCCCAAGAGCTGGGATTAAAGGCATGCACCACGCCTGGTTAGAAAATTCATTTAATCAGTGCTGATTAGAGTGCACAGGTGCTTTCTCATAAATTGTTCATTCAAAACATATTTATGGGGCTGGAGAGATGGCTTAGTGGTTAAAGCGCCTGCCTTATAAGCCTAAGAACCCTGTTCCAATCTCCAGGTCCCGTGTTTAGCCAGATGCAAAGTGACGCAAGGGCACAATGCCGCACTTGCCCACAAGGGGGCGCACACATCTGGATTTTGTTCATAGCAGCTGAGAGACTGCTGGTGCACCCATTCTCTATCAGTCTCCCTCTCTCTCTGTCTCCCTCTCTCTGTGTCTCTCTCTAAAAATAAAAAATAAAAAAAATATTTAAAAAATATGGAAACTCTCAAGCATCTACACAGTAGAATAGCATGCTTCTATTCCAGCTTTAACACTTAACCAATTTTTTGGTAATTTGTCTATTAGGAATAGTACTAAAGCAAATTCCAAGGGCTGGAGAGAGGGTTCAGCTGTTAAAGGTGCTTTCTTGCAAAGCCCGATGGCCTGGGTGGGATTCCCACTGCCCACATAAAGCCAGCTGCACAAGGTGGTGCAGTGTCTGTGGTTTGTTTGCAGTGGCAGGAGGGCCTAGTGTGCCCATTTTCTATCTACTCTCTGTCTCTCAAGTAAATATATAAAAGTATTAAAGCAAATCTCAGCTTTTGTATTATTTCACATATATTTGTTATCGTTTTCAGGTAGGGTCTTGCTCTAGCCCAAGCTGGCCTGGAATTCATAATGTAGTCTCAGGCTGGCTTTGAACTCATGGCGATCCTCCTACCTCAGTCTCCTAAGTGCTGGAATTAAAGGCATATGCCACCACATCTGGCTCAAGTTTTACTTATTTGTTTATTTAATTAATTTGAGAGAGAGAAAGGAAGAGGCAGATAGAAAGAGAATGGGCACGCCAGGGCCTCTAGCCATTGCAAACAAACTCCAGATGCATGCACCACCTTGTGCGTCTAGGTTATGTGGGTTTTGAGGAGTCAAAACTGGGTCCTTAGGCTTCACAGGCAAACACCTTAACTGCTAAGCCATCTCTCCAGCCCTCAAGTTTGTTTTATTATTGGGGCTAAAATAAGTTACTGTTCTTGCAGTGATATAACATCAATTTATTATCTTACTAGTTGTCTAGGGCAGAAGTCTGACTAGACTCACTGAGCTAAAATAAAAAATGCTGAAGCCGGGCGTGGTGGCGCAGGCCTTTAATCCCAGCACTCGGGAGGCAAAGGTAGGAGGATCGCCGAGAGTTCGAGGCCACCCTGAGACTACATAGTTAATTCCAGGTCAGCCTGGACCAGAGTGAGACCCTACCTCGAAAAAACAAAAAACAACAACAACAACAAAAAAAATTGCTAACAGGGGGGCTGGAGGGATGGCTTAGCAGTTAAGGCCTTTGCCTGCACATTAGCCAGATGCACAAGGGGGCGCATGCGTCTAGAGTTCGTTTGCAGTGGCTGGAGGCCCTGGCGTGCCCATTCTCTCCCTCTCTCTCTCTCAACTAACTAAATAAATAAAGATTAAAAATATTTAAAATGCTAACAGCATTCCTTTCTGGATGTTCCAGGAGAGAACCTGTTTACTTGCCTTTTCCATCTTCTAGAAGCTTCCTTTCCTGGTATGTGGTCCTTTTCTTTGGTCTTCAGAGGTAGCAATTTTGCATGTCTCTGCCCCTTCTCTTGTAGTAGTGTCATCTTGTGAAGCCAGGTGAAAAAGATTCTCCCTGATTACATGGCACCCAGATGGATAATCCTTAACCACACCAGCAAAGCTTTTTCTATCACCTCAAGGAACTAACACACTCACACATTCTGGGGATTACAATGTGGACATCTCTGAGGGGAATTATTATTCTGCCCACCTACAAGATCTAAAGGTACTGCTCATTGCATTTGTTTCATTCTACATTTGACTCCATACTTGTCCATCCCTATGTTACTAGTTCACTCTTTTAAGAATATTACGAGCCGGGCGTGGTGGCGCACGCCTTTAATCCCAGCACTTGGGAGGCAGAGGTAGGAGGATTGCCGTGAGTTTGAGGCCACCCTAAGACTACACAATTAATTCCAGGTCAGCCTGGGATAGAATGAAACCCTACCTCAAGAAACCAAAAGAAAAAAATTACAATATTATATCTTTTATTTCTTAGCTTGTTGATTAGATACTAAACAGAGAGTCTAATGTATATTTATTATTGCACTTGAAATTGTTGGTTTTCTTGTGGTGGCACATGCCTTTCCTTTTCTTTTTATTTTTTTTGGTTTTTTTGAGGCAGGGTCTCACTCTACTCAGGCTGACCTGGAACTCACTGTGTATTCTCAGGATAGTCTCGAACTCATGGCAATTCTCCTACCTCTGTCTCCGGAGTACTGGGATTAAAGGCATGCACCACCATGCCCAGCTCATTCGGGAGGCAAAGGTAAGAGGATCACTGTGAGTTTGAGCCAGCCTGGGACTACTGAGTGAGTTCTAGGTCAGCCTGGGCTAGAGTGAGACCCTACCTCGAAAAAATAAAACAAAATTTAAGAACATGTAGTATTCTGGGGCTGGATAGATTCTCAGTGGTTAAAGTGCTTGCTGGTAATCCCTGACAACCCAGGTTTGATTCCCCAGTCCCCATGTAGAACCAGATGCACAAATGGCACATGTGTCTGGAGTCTGTTTGCAGTGGCAGGATACCCTGGTGCTTCCATACTCTCTCCTGTTCTATGCCTGTCCCTCATAATAAATAAATAAATAAATAAATAAATAAATAAATAAATAAATAAATAAATAAAATTTTTAAAAACTGTAATATTCTAAGTGTTGAAAATTTTAAATGTCCTTATATCATTAGAGGCAGTGTGCTGTCTGGTGAATTGTTTGGCCATTCTCCAAGAGGCCTCTGAAGGAGGCATTACTTTGAAGAATGTAAGGCGGCATTAAAGACCCAGAAACCTATTTCATTAGCAAATGGGCAGCACATCCATCTCTCAAAGTGAACCCACAGGAACCAAGCTCATAAGGGATGTGAGGAAGTACCAGCTTACAAACCCAAGTAAAACTTAACGCTGGTGTTTCTAAAGGCCCAATCTGCTATTCTGTTATTTATCTGCTGCTTGCAGTTTGTTTCTCCCACTTTTCAGGGGGATTATTCTAGTCATTTCTGCCGCATGTTGTTTTGTTGCCTGCTTGATGTTCTATTCTCTATCTGCTGTTTCTTCTCTTCCTCCTCCTTCTCATCCTTCTTCCTCCTGCTTCCTTCTTCCTCATTCTTCCACCTCCTTCCTCCTCCTCCCCCTCATCCTCCTACTTACCTTCTTTTTTCCTCCTCGAGGTAGGATCTTGCTCTAGCCCAGGGTATGTAATCTCAGATCACTATATCAGCTCAGGCTGACCTGGAACTCATAGTGATTCAATCCTCCTACCTCTGTCTCCTGAGTGTTGAGATTAAGATGTGTGCACCATGCCCGGCCCTTTTATTTTTGCTTGTTATAATCCTGTGATGGTTTATCTCTGGTTGTCAATTTAACAGGATTTAGGATCACCATAGAAACAAATCTTGGTTCCTGTCTGTGGGGATTTTGTAGATTAGATGAGCTGAAGTGGGAGGACAAATGCTGTCTGCCCTGCCAGGCTTCCCCCACCCCCCTCACCGCCATAGACTGGGTGTGAACTTCCTGAGGCACAGTCCCCTCAGTACCCCACTGGGACTGACTGAGGCCAATAACACCACTGAGGAGGGCCCCAGGGAAACAGGAACAGGGGAGAGGGAATAAAAGATATATATAGATAGTAACTGGTACAATCCCTAATGAACTTATTCAAAATGGAAAGTATGACTATTGTAGATCATTTTTAGACAAAACAAGTTCCTTCTTGCCACAAATAGAAGTGTGGCTGATCTGTGAGCAGAGTTAGTTGTTGTAAGTGTGGTTGAAGTTTTCCCTGTGTCCTAATAAATAAATAGATGAGCTATTCTGACCTACTTTAAGAATCAAGGAAAAAATTTTAATTTTTTTAATTTATTTTTACTTGAGACAGAGAGAGAGAGGGAGAGAAAGAAAAAGAGAGAGAGAATGGGAGCACCAGGGCCTCTAGCCACTGCAAACAAACTCTAGATGCATGCACCACCTTATGTATCTGGCTTACTTGGGACCTGAAGAATCAAACCTGGGTCCTTAGGTTTTGCAAGCAAGCACCTTAACTGCTAAGGAATCTCTCCAACCTGCTGCTTGCTTTTTACATTGATGCTTTTGAAATGGAAAAGGGCTTGGGATTGTAGTTCAGCTATTGAGCCCCCTGGTTAACATGCAAAGCCAAAGAACCCAGGTTCAATTCTCCGGTACCCACGAGAGGAAGATGCACAAGGTGGCACATGCATCTGGAGTTCGTTTGCAGTGAGTAAAGGCCCCGGCATGCCCATTCTCTCTCTGTCCTTCTCTCTTTCTCTCTCTGCCTCTTTTTCTCTTTCAAATAAATAAATAAAAAGTTAAAAAATATTTTTACTTATTTTTAAGCAGAGAAGACAGATACACACACACAAAGAGAGAGAGTGAGCGAGCATGCTAGGGCCTCCAGTAGCTGCAAATGAACTCCAGACACCTTCACCACTTTGTTCTTTACATGGGTATTGGGAAATCAAACCCAGGTCCTCAGGCTTCGTAGGCAAATTCCTTAACCACTAAGCCATCTCTCCAGCCCTCTTTTTCCTTCCTTGAGATTTCTTTTCTTTTTTGGGGAGGGGGATTAAGGTAGGATTAAAGGCATGTGCCACCATTTTTTTTTTTTTTTTTTTTGAGGTAGGGTCTCACTCTAGCTCAGGCTGACCTGGAATTCACTATGTAGCCTCAGGGCGGCCTCAAACTCTCAGTGATCCTCCTACCTCTTTTTCCCCAGTACTGGGATTAAAGGTGTGTGCCACCACGCCCGGCTCAACACCTGGATTTTTTTAATATTTATTTTTATTTATTTATTTATTTATTTATTTATTTATTTATTTATTTATTTATTTATTTATTTTTGTTTAGAGTAGGGTCTCACTCTGGTCCAGGCTGACCTGGAATTAACTATGTTGTCTCAGGGTGGCCAGGTCGGCGAGAGAGTGAGAGAATGGGCCACCACGCCCGGCTTATTTTAGCCATTTATTTGAAAGAGAATACAAATAGACAGGTAGAGAGAGAATGGGCACGCCAGGGCTTCCAGCCACTGCAAACAAACTCCAGATGCATATGCCACCTTGTGCATCTGGCTTACGTGGGCACTGGGGAAATTGAGCCTTGGACCAGGGTCCTTAGGCTTCACAGGCAAGCACGTAACCACTAAGCCATCTCTCCAGAGTGTCAATTATTTATTTATTTATTTATTTATTTATTTATTTATTTATTTATTGTGTGTGTGTGTGTGGCCACAACAGGGTCTTTTTCTTCAAACAAACTCCAGATTGAGCCACTTGACATAAATGGCTGGCTAATTGGACCTACAAGCTTTGCAAGTGTCTTTAAGGTCTGATCTATTTCTCCAGCCCTTCTTGTGATTTCTTGAGACAGGGTTTCATGTAACTAACCCATACTGACTTTGAAGTTGCTATGTAACAGAGGTTAGCCTTGAACTTCTCATCCTCCACTTCTTGAGTGCTGGGTTTACAGACATGGACCATCACACCAGTCTTGGCTTTAATTCTGAATCTTTGAGGAGCAGCAGCAGCAGTGGTACTTTGTTCTCCCAAAGCCAGGACATGGCTGTCTCTGAAGCACAAAGTCCTGCAGTGTGTGTATGTTTTAGTAATGACAGGGGAGTTTTAAAAAAATACCTTCCTAGCTGTGCATGGTGATGCACGCCTTTAATCCCAGCACTAGGGAGGCCAAGGTAGGAGGATCACAGTGAGTTTGAGGCCATGCTGAGAGGACATAGTGAATTCTAGGCCAGCCTGAGCTAGAGCAAGACCCTACCTCAAAAAACCAGAAAAAAAAATGCCGAGCTCTCTGAACACCTTGAGTTAAGATTTCCTAGTTTAGGTTTGTGCTCTGATTTTTTTTTTTTTTAAATATTTAGGGAAATCCTTAAGCTTCTGTTTTCCCTTTTTAGAAATGAGATTTGTGAATCATAAAAGAGTTCACCTTTGCCTTCAGGCATTTAAGTTACAAGGCACCATGATTCTTTTTTTTTTTTTTTTTATGATTCTTTTTTGTCATGTTAGAACCTGCAGTTTCCAAATGATGCCCAACCTAGTTCCTGACCCAGAGTAGTAAATTATTTAGTAGGTGTTTCAGGCAGTACCTTAGGATCTAAGGACAGTCCATCTAAGAAAGCCTTGTCCTTTCTGAACAATCTGCTGCTATTGTAGCAACTAGAGTGAAAGTCAAGAAGATCTAATCTTAGCCAGTGTCACTGAGTATGGAAGGGAAGGTGATACCTTGAGCGAACAGCTATTAGGTTAGTCTATAAAACTTGATGTTATTTAGGAAGCAAATATACAAATTGTCACTGTATATGAATCAACATACAAGTGCTATGGAATTTCTTATTCCAGGGCCAGGCTCCTTCCTTCTCTCTTTCTTTTCTTTTTTTGGTAGAGTGTTGCTGTAGCTCAGGCTGACCTGGAATTTATCATGTAATCTTAGGGTGGTCTCAAATTCATAGTGATCCTCCTACTTCTGCCCCTGAGTGCTGGGATTGAAGGCGTGAGCCATCATCCTCAGTTCCTTTCTTCTTTCTACCTCCTTTATTCCAGAAGTATAAATGTTCTGACAAAGCTAATTATTTTTATTTATTTATGAGAGAGAAAAGAAGCAGATAGAGAATGGGCATGCCAGGGCCTCCAGCAAACAAACTCCAGGCACATGAAGCTGGCTTACAGGGATACTGGGGAATCGAACCTGGGTCCTTAGGCTTTGCAGGCATGCGTTTTAACCACTAAGCCATCTCTCCAGCCCAAAGCTGATTTTTATTGAACATTTGGATGCCAATAACTCTATGCCAGAAGGCATGGGAGACATAAACACAGTAAGACCTCAAATCCTCCCTACTCCATCAGGATGAGGTTTATTTTCTTTTTTTTCTTTCCTTCTTTCTTTCTTTCTTTCTTTCTTTCTTTTTTTTTTTTTCGAGGTAGGGTCTCACTTTTGGCCCAGGCTGACCTGGAATTAACTATGTAGTCTCAGGGTGGCCTCGAACTCATGGCGATCCTCCTACCTCTGCCTCCCCAGTGCTGGGATTAAAGGCGTGCACCACCACGCCTGGCAAGGTTTATTTTCTTCAAGCTGAATACAATGAGGTAGAGTGGGGAAAGAAGGTTTTAAGTGTCAAAATGGTTAGACTCCTCTATGGCTGCATATCAGCTATATCACCTTGGGTAAATTATTTCCCTTAATCTTTAAAATGTGAATAATTACTAGGCATCTTAAGGAAGGTGAAACTTAACTGGGAACACAGTCAAAGCACTCTTCATTTGTGTTTCTTGAATACCAAGATCTATCCAGTACCAGAAAAACAGGTTCCTCTTCCTTTTGGTAGCGCTCTGCCCCTAGTACATACCAAAATGTTCATCTGGTTGTCCCTGAATGGGAACCCTTTCTAGATCTCACTGAAGGTTTAAATATTGAAAGTATGCTGGTTCTTGTAACTGCTATTGTTTGAGCATATATTGTTATATATTGTATCTGTCCACTTTTCAACTTTTTTTCCCTTTAATGTTTTTAATGTCATGACCCCATGTCTGTTAAATTGTTTATATTCTTTTACCGGTTTCCTATTTTCTCCATCACTGAGAGGATTCATAACGAAGATTTTCTTCCAGGAGTCAATCAAACTAGGCAACTGATGCTGTTGTGGTTGTTCAGTTTTTCTTTCTGTTAGAACTTTTCCCTCAAGCTATGGTTAATGTTTTTGTTCTGGAGACAGATATCATATAGCAGGCTATGCTTGAACTGATCCTCCTGCCTCAGTCTCCTAGAGTGCCAAGCCAGGAATGTTCGGTGTTTATTCTCTTTACCCCACGCCCTTCTTGTAGGAAGCTCAGTTTACTGGCCTTTGTGAGGAAGAGGTACTTTACAGGCTTAAGATACTGTATATTCTCCCGCAGCTCCATCGTTACATTCCCGAAGATTCAATTCGGCTCGTGGAGCATCATATTTGGACACTAGGACTGAGCACAGACAGTAGCAACGTCTCTTGCAAACAAAAGGGGTAGACAAAACAAAACAAAACCCAAAAACCAAAACGTGACAATGACTACTTCAAGGCAGATCAGCATCACACAATCAGAAAACAGGAAGTGGACAGAAGTTGCTGGACTTTTCAGGGGAGGGAAGTGGACGATGGAAAAGGGGGGGGGTGGCAGCAGGATTTATTTCATTCGTCTTTATAAATAAAGGATTCGGGTGTATAACGAGTCAATCCTGGGGCCCAGACGACTTCTCCATTTGGAAGCCACAAACCTGTCGGGGGCTATTTCGGGACACAAGGGTCCTGGGTTGGGCGTGCATGCAGGGTGACCGGCATCTCAAAGCCATCGCCCCGCCTCGCCCTGCTCCTGGAATCCCCGCAGGTCTCAGCACGCCGAGGCCCGGCCGGGCGCCGACGCCTCCAGACGGGCCCCGCCCCGACTCCCGGGAACGCCCAGCCCGACCCAGTCTCTTCTGCGCAGGCACCTGCGTGGTCGCCCCCGGCGGCGGGGTCCTCGGGCGCCTCGACGAAGCGCTGCGATTGGCTGCGGCTGGTGGCAGGAGCTGGTCTCCAGCGGCGCTCGCTCGCTTGACAACCGCAGTCGGCCAGAGGCTGAGGCCGAAGCGCAGCGCTTGCGGGCGGGCGGGCGGGCGGGCGGGCAGCAGCCAGGGGTGAACGCGACCAGGACGTCGGCCGTGGAAGCGATGGACTGACGCGCGCGCGGTCAGTGAGGGAGAGAACACCGACGCCGAGCCTGGACCGCCGTCTTCGCGCGCCGCTCCCGGGACTCGTCGGCTCGGCTGGTGTGGACCGCTTCGGGGCTTCGCAGCCGCGTTTATTTTTATTTATTTCCACCGCCTTTTTTTTTTTTTTTTTTTGGCCAGGCTCGTTTCGGAGCCGTCAGGTGAGTGGATTTTTCGCGGAGTTGGAGGCGGGCCGTCTCACATCTCGGGTTGCCATGGTCACCCGTCGTCATCAAGGGCCCAAGGGTTCGAGACCCTGCGGCCCCGTTGGCGACGACGGGGAGAGAAGGGTGTCTGGGTCGGCGACGCGCGGGAGGCGAGACGGGTGGTGAGCGGGCGACGCCTCGGGGTTGAGGATCGAGCCGGGCCCGCTGTGGAGGCCGTGGCTCCTGGACCACACCTTTCCCTCGCCGGCATCCTCCGAACCCGGCCCGGCCCGGCAGGCAGTCGCGAGCGTGACTGCGCCGCATCTCTGGTCCTCGCCGCTCCGCGACCCCCGGGATGCGCTCGCTCGCGTCCCAGCCTCGGCACGCCGGGGCCGGCGGATGGCCAGCGAGCGGCCCGGGCTCGCCCCGCGGGGCCCCCATCAGTCCTTCTGACGTCAGTGGTCAGTGGGGACAGGCCTTTAGGGATGGATGTGGCCGAGGGGGCAGCGACTGAATTTGGAATGCGGATTGTGGCGGGGAAGGGCGTGGGACGTGTCTCCTGCGTGGAAGACACGGGAGGTTGTGGAACTCACAGGGTTAATCCCTTGACTGTATTGGGGAGAAAAAAATTGGGGTTCTAGCTCTGGGACGACACCTTTGGCCCAGGGGGCAGGGACGGGGTAGGTAGGAGCAATATTTGACCAGATGTTGTATCTTTCTATTTCTGTATATGTTTTTTTTTTTTAACTGTACATACAGGCGTGCAATTAGAAACTATGCATGCTGTCTGACGGGAAGCAGTGTTTTTTTTTTGGGGGGGGTGCAACTTGGTTCTCGCTGCATAATGAAAGGAGAAGTCTTTGTTCCACCCATGAATGAATATATGTGATCCTAACACTTTATCTCCTTTTGTTTTAGAGTTCATAGAACGCTTCAAAAAGTTAATGCCACAAAAATTAAACTACAGGTTTAAAGATGCTCTTAATTATTTTTTTCACAGTAAATTTAAGTGGATTTTTTTTTTTTTTGGTCTAAAGTGTTGGCATATGTTGGATTGGCATTTTGCTAGAAGAGAGAAATGTCTAGGATCCCATTTTCTTTTAATGTGGTACGTTCTGGAGGTCTCATTTAAAAGGAAAATGTAATGAATCATTGTACCTTAAGATTTGGGGAATGTAGATTACTTCCAATAGAAAATAAAATTTATGGGGCTGGAGAGATGGCTCAGTGGTTAAAGGCATTGCTTGCTTCAAAGGATAATTTACAGCAGTGCGATAGACAATATTCATAACAGTATATCTTAAGGTAAACAAAAAAAGACACCCTGTGAATTTGGGTACCATTGTTGATTGTGTGTATATGTGGTGAATTTTAACCTTTGTTGCTCCCCCATCTTCCCACTTACTAGTTTTCTCTCTGTATAAAAACCAGCACTAGGGTTAAGTGCTTGCCTGTGAAGCCTGAAAACCCTGGTTCAAGGCTTGATTTCCCAGTACCCACATAAGCCAGATGCACAAGGTGGCACATGCATCTGGAGTTTGTTTGCAGTGGCTGGAGGCCGTGATGCACCCATTCTCTCTCTCTCCCTCTTTCTCTGTCTGTCGCTCTCAAATAAATAAATAAATAAAAATAAACAAAAATTTTAAAAAACAACAGTAGAAATGAATCACAAGAAAACAAGAGAATTAACCTATGTTCCTAGTTACATAAGTGTGTCCCCCCATGAGATGCTTAGTATAGGCTATAGTTTGAAAAACATTTCAGAGTAAGTAAAAAAAATGACCAATTTTGCTTTGATTACTGTCCTGGAAACCTGAATGTCCTGGAAATCTGATCTGGATTTAGGCTTCTCTTTGCTACTGTAATTACAATCTTGGAAAAGCTACTTAATTCTACCTTTGTCACTGTTTTCTCATTCTGTAAAATGGAGTGAATGTCTGTGATTGCTTGAGTCTGGGAATGGACTACCAAGTTGAATAAAATAATTTATTTGAAAGCAGTTTGGGAAAAATTAAGGCATCTGTTGGATAACTGTTAATACAGGGGGCACTGGCATGGATTAATAGACATTACTGTATAATCCATTTAACATTACTGGATACAGGACCTTACAGTGGCCTTAAATGGCTTATGGGAATTATTGAGGAGATTCCCACTCTTTTTTTTTTTTTTTTTTTCCAGGTAGGGTCTCACTCTG
The DNA here is from genome assembly GCA_036365145.1 of Orientallactaga sibirica. Taxonomy (NCBI): domain Eukaryota; kingdom Metazoa; phylum Chordata; class Mammalia; order Rodentia; family Dipodidae; genus Orientallactaga; species Orientallactaga sibirica. Next base: position 14,072,858 of record JAEOAD010000025.1, read on the forward strand.
GCCCAGGCTGACCTGGAATTACCTATATAGTCTCAGGGTGGCCTCGAACCAATAGCCATCAAAGGCGCCACCATGCCTGGCGAGATTCCCACTCTTTAACAGAGGTTCTTTTTCTTTTTTCTTCTTTTTTCCCAGGTAGGGTTTTACTCTAGACCAGGCTGACCTGGAATTCACTATGTAGTCTCAGGGTGGCCTTGAACTCATGGCAGTCCTCTTACCTCTGCCTCCTGAGTGTGCCACCATGCCGACTATCAGAGGTTCTTTATTGTGGAAATGTGGAGAAAAGGTGTTTCCCTCTTGTACGTGGGTCAGTATTGCTTTCCTTTCTTTTCTTTTTTCTTTTTTTTTTTTTTTTTTTGGTTTTGCGAGGTAGGGTCTCACTCTGGTCCAGACTGACTTAGAATTCACTATGTAGACTCAGGGTGGCCTCGAACTCTCGGTGATCCTCCTACCTCTGCCTCCCGAGTGCTGGGATTAAAGGCGTGTGCCACCACGCCCGGCTAGTATTGCTTTCTTACAAATAAGGCTACTGTTAATAACTGACGAGTTATATTTGGTGTTAGATAATCCCCAGTGTGGATCACTGGTTCTTAACTAATGAAGAAAAACTTACTCTATGCCTTCTGACTTATGTTTTTCAAACTAGAGTATTGCCAGCATTACAGGCTGAGGTTATAGTTCAGTGTCAGAATGCTTGCCTAGCATGCACAAGGCCCCTGGGCTTGGTTCTCAGTATTGCAGAAAATAAATCAACTGCCATATGTTAAGAAGTAAGTCTGTGGTCCTGTAACATGGCACATATTTATGGAGCTGTCATTAAATTCATTTATACAGTGGATAAAATTACATTAAAATTTTTGCCCTCTATTTGGGAGAGAGAGAGCGAGAGAGAATGGGCACGCCAGGGCCTCCAGCTGTTGTAAATGAACTCCAGATATGTGTGCCCCCTTGTGCATCTGGCTTACGTGGGTCCTGGGGAATCGAACCTGGGTCCTTTGGCTTTGTAGGCAAGCGCTTTAACCACTAAGCCATTTCTCCAGCCCCAAATGACTTTTTTATAGTAAAATAAAAAGATACAAAGAGAGGTAATATGAATTTATATTCATATTAATTTCCAAGGTAAAATTTAGAGACTTCAAAACATGGTTCCTGATTAAGAGTTCACTGAAGTTGTATTTAGTTTCTTCTACCCTTAAAAGATTAAGAAGTTTTGTCTTAGATGTACTCTTAAGCTAATGTAACTCTAGTTAATGAATGGTAGATTATTCCATAACACAGGAGATAAATGCATTCAAAAATTTAAAAGTTCAGCAGGTGGATACTAGGCTTAACATTACTTGAGTGAATTATCCTCTCTGTTTTTTTTTTTTTTTTTTCTTCTTTATTTATTTGAGAGAGAAAGAGGCAGAGAGAGAGAGAAAGAGGGCATTCCAGCTGTTGCAAATGAACTCCAGAAGCATGTGCCACCTTGTGCATCTGGCTTATGTGGGTCCTGGAGAATTGAACCGGGGTCCTTTGGCTTTGCAAGCAAGTGCCTTAACCACTAAGGCATCTCTCCACCCCTGTCTGGTTTTTATTATTTATTTTAAAAATTATTTTTATTTATTTATTAGTAACAGACAGAGAGAGAAAGAGGCAGAGACAGAGAGAGAGAGAGAGGGAGAGGGAGAGAAAGAGAATGGGCGCCCCAGGGCCTCCAGCCACTGCATATGAACTCCAGATGAATGTACCACCTTGTGCATCTGGCTTTCGTGGGTACTGGGAAGAGCCTCGAACTGGGGTCCTTAGGCTTCATAGGCAAGCGCTTAACCACTAAGCCATCTCTCCAGCCCCTGGTTTTTATTTTTGTCTTATTATTTTGTGTGTATGGTGTATGTGTTTGTGTTCATGTGTGTGCATGTGCATGTAGGAGCCTGAGTTTGATATTGGGTACCTTCCTCAACTCTCTATCTTTTTAGTGTGTGTGTGTGTGTGTGTGTGTGTCAGACAGACAGACAGGTCTCTCACTGGACCTGGAGCTCACTAACTTGGCCAGACTAGCTAACTAGCAAGTCCTAGGGATCCTCTTGTCTCCGTCTCCCTGGCACTGGGACTACATGGGTACTGGGGATATGAACTTGGGTCTTCATATCTACATGGCAGGCACTTCACTAGACTGAGCCATCTCTTCAACCACCCCCATCTCCCCAGCTCTTATTCTTATCCCTGTAAAAGTTAGAATGTTATAATGGAAATGTGATAAGACTTTGTTTAGGTAGCCTTGGTCTATCTAGTAATCCTTATGCCTGTTTATAGCAGGAAACATCATTACCCCTGAACTACTTTTTTTTTTTTTTTGTTTTTTCAAGGGTTTCATTCTAGCCCAGGCTAACCTGGAATTCACTATGTAGTCTCAGGGTAGCCTTAAACTCACGGTGATCCTCCTACCTCTGTATCCCGAGTGCTGGGCTTAAAGGTGTGCGCCACCATGCCCGGCTTGTTTTACTTTTTATTTATTTATTTATTTTGGAATATAAATATGTTTCTTTATTAGGGTGCTCAAAAATGAATGACACACTAGCACTCTTCATGTGAGAATACATTTGACCCATATGGTGGCAGCAAATGGTTCCCAGAAGAAATCCCCATTCACCAGGGGGTGTTGCCGAGATTCCATGTCTTGGCCATAGTCCTCCTAGAATCCTGCATTTACAGCACCAACTGATCCTTTTGTCCTTGACGCTTGACTCGAGACCCAGACTAACTTCCTTGCCCCTTCCCCAATCAAACCCACCCCAGCAAGAGTCCTGCAGAAGAGCATCCCTTTAGTAAGTTACTGCTCTGCCCCCTCAGTGGCACAGTTAGGGATTGGGGTGAAAACATCCCATAAAGCACACAGGAGTACATCAGTGAATGGCATGACACTCAGGCACGAGCCTCACAGCTTCATCAAACGTACTTCCTCTTCCAGTGAGACTCCAAGTGGTCGATGTTAGTCCCATCTTGCTCTGCACACAGGAAGAATTTAGCAGATTAAGAGTGTAAGGTCATCCATCTCTGGCTCAGTCAGGCTTCTTGTTCTTCCTGCTAATACATGGTAACATTCTGCCTATTTTGGGCATTTATTCACTCTTCAAAAGGGAGATTAAATGATGGTAGACTTCTGACAGAGTGAAGGGCACAAAAGTAAAAACAACCATAAGAAAAAAAACCCCAACACTGTATGTATTACAATATTTTATAAGAGAGCTGATGAAAATACTACATGTTAACACAGATAATATGATACACAAGGAGGAGCGTGTCAGGGAGTGGCCAAGGCCACAGGCTTAGACCAAGAGCCTTTCAATAGACTGCTGAATGGACTGGATCTGCTGCTTGAGCTGAGAGCCTTCTTTGATGGTGACAGAACAGGCAATGACAGGCCTGGAGACCCCACAGGCCCGGCCCAGGGCCTGCTTGGAACACACGAACACATAGGGGACATTCTTGTCTTCACACAGCAGTGGGAGGTGCAGGATGATCTACAAGGGCTCAGCGTCTGCTGCCATCACGATGAACTCGGAGATGCCCCTGTTCAGTGTTTTGGTGGCCTCATTGGCTCCTTTCCGAAGCTGTTTGTAGTTACATGATTGCTGAACGGGGTCCAATAGTTTCTTGGTGAGGTGGGCATCTGCGAGGGGATAGGCCTTTGGATTAACATCAGCCTTTGTCATGGCTGCGGTTGCCGGCCTCGCCACCACACCAGCGCAGACTACCGCCAGGAGAAGCCTAAACCTTGTTTTATTTTTAATGTTTATTTATTTGTCCTCTTTACATAGTTGATCTAATTGAGCTTCCCAATATTTGTTTTTTTTTTTTTTTTGATGCAAGCCCAAGAGAGAGCAAGAGAGAGAGAGAGAGAGAGAGAGAGAGAGAGAATTGGCATGCCAGGGCCTCAGCCACTGTTCTTGAATTCCAGACTCTTGTGCCACCTAGTGGGCATGTGCATCCCTGTACTTGCCTCACCTTTGTGCATCTGATCTGACTTATGTGGGATCTGAACATGGGTCCTTAGGCTTCACAGGCAAGTGCCTTAGCTGCCAAGCCATCTCTCCAGCCCTTCAATATTTTTTAAATTGCACCTGAAATATCTTGTTGCACAGTAGCATTCCTAAAGCATTTCATTAGCCATCCTTTGGTCCCATTGTCTTTAACTAAGGCTGTGAGCTCCAAAGAGTGGCAGTTAGATGTATTGATACCAGCTACATGGTTGCCACTCTCCTGGAACTTATTCTATACATCAGCATCTATTTTATGGAGAGAATACTGCATGGATGTTAACATAAAATTTTATATTAGTTTGACCCATTGAAGTAAAATCTCCCCCCTTTTTTTTTTTTGGTTTTTTGAGGTAGAGTCTAGCTGGTTGACTTGGAATTCACTAGTCTCAGGCTGGCCTCAAACTCAATGGCCTTCCTCCTACCTCTGCCTTCTGAATGCTGGGACTAAAGGTGTGTACCACCACTCCCAGCTCAAATCTTTTTTTTTTTTTTTTTTTTTTTGGTTTTTCAAGGTAGGGTCTCACTCTAGCCCAGGCTGACCTGCAAATTCACTCTGGATTCTCAGGGTGGCCTTGAACTCATGGTGCTCTACCTATCTCAGCCTCCAAAGTTCTGGGATTAAATGTGTGTGCCATTTATGCACTCTTGAACTCATTTTTTAATGGCCAAGGACTATGTTTAGTGTTTCTTTTTCATTTATTGAAAAAGAAAATGAAGCTTGGTTTAAAATCTTTGAGGATGGCTTGGATAGATGGCTTAGTGGTTAAGGTACTTGCCTGTGAAGCCCAAGGACCCAGATTCAATTCCCCAGTACCCCTGTAAGCCAGATGCATAAGGTGGCATGTGTGTTTGGAGTTTGTTTGCAGTGGCAAGAGGCACTGGTGTACCTGTTCTCTCTCTTTCTCTCTGCCTCCACCCTCAGTCTCTTAAATAAATAAGTAAGATAATTTATAAACTTCAAAAAGAGGACTTCCAGTTAAGATGGTGGCATAGCAACAACTCCAAAGCAGCCTAGGGGGGAAACCAGAAAAATACACTCTTCTACTGAAAAGTGAAGGTGTATAAGAAATTATCAACCACAGCAGAGAAGTAGGAGAGATTTAGAGTGTCAAGATACCACAGAAGCAGGCAGAAGTGGTTCCAGTAGCAGCAGCACCAGGTCTGTGCAGCCACAGTTGCCAGGTTTGTGCTGAGCTGCAGGAAAAGCCAGGTGAGGGGAATTTCCTTGCAAATTCTAGAAACCTGAAGGGGAGGAGAGCAACCATTAGTGAGGAAAGATAAAGAAGGTCACTTTATATTGATTAAAGGAAAAATTCAACAGGAAGACATTGCAGTTCTAAACATACATGCACCTAACATGGGTGCTCCCAATTTCATTGAACACTAGTGAACTTAAGGTCACAGATAATACCAATAAAAATTGTAGTGGCTGGGTGATTAAAGGCACATGCCTTTAATCCCAGCACTTGGGAGGCAGAGGTAGGAGGATTGCCATGAGTTTCGAGGCCACCCTGAGACTATATAGTGAATTCCAGGTCAGCCTGAGCTAGAGTGAGACCCTACCTTGGAAAACAAAAAAAAAAAAAAAAAAAAAAAAAAAGAAAAAGAAAAATTGTAGTGGGTCTCTTAAATACCCCACTCTCATCTATTGCAAAAAATGAACTGACATCTGGATTAAATGATGACATAGACCTAACAAGATATCTATAGAACATTCCATCCAAATGCTACAGAATACACATTTTGCTCAGCAGCATGTGGAACATTCTCTAAAATAGACCATATATTAGGCCACAAAGCATATCTTAACAAATATAGGAAAATTAAAATAATTCCTTTTATTTTGATTACAATGGGATTAAACTACAAATCAGCAACAAGAAAAACTACATAGCATATGCAAAGTTATGGATACTAAACAGTACACTACTAAATGATGATTGGATCATTGAAGAAATCAAACAGGAAACCAAAAAATTCATAGGATCAAATGATAATGAGAACACAACATACTAAAACTTTTGGGACACAATTAAGGCAATGCTAAGAGGACAATTTATAGCTTTAACAAAGAAGGGCCAAAAGTAAACAACTTAATGCTTCACCTTAAGGCCTTGGAAAAAGAACAAGAAGCCTGGCGTGGTGGCGCACGCCTTTAATCCCAGCACTCTGGAGGCAGAGGTAGGAGGATCGCTGTGAGTTCAAGGCCACCCTGAGACAACATAGTGAATTCCAGGTCAGCCTGAGCTAGAGTGAGACCCTACCTCAAAAAACAAAAAACAAACAAACAAAAAGAACAACAAGGCAAACCAAAAATTAATAGATGGGAAGAAATAATAAATATTAGGGCAAAAATTAATGAAATAGCCAAGTGTGGTGGCATATGCCTTTAATCCCAGCATTGGGGGAGGCAGAAGTAGGATTGCCATGAGTTCATGGCCACCCTGAGACTATATAGTGAATTCCAGGTCAGCCTGGGCCAGAGTAAGACCCTACCTTGAAAAACAAACCAAACAAAAAAGAAAAAGAAAGAAAGAAAAATTAATGAAAGAGAAACAAAAAAAAAAAAACAAAACAATACAAAGAATCAATGAAACAAAGAGTTCATTTTTTTTTTTTTTTTTGAGAGAGAGAGAGGGAGAGGGAGACAGAGATGGGCACGCCAGTAGCCTCTCAGCTGCTGTGAACGAAATCGAGATGCGTACGCACCCTTGTGGTCAAGTGCGGCCTTGTGCCCTTTCGTCACTTTGCATCTGGCTAAACGTGGGACCTGGAGATTGGAGCCGGCATTCTTAGGCTTAGGAGGCAGGCGCCTTAACTGCTAAGCCATCTCTCCAGCCTGAGTTCGTTTTTTGAAAGAGTAAAACAAGATTGATAAACCCTTAGCAAATCTGACCAAAAGAAACAAGAGACATAAATTAATGAAATTAGAGATGAAAAAGGTACTATTACAACAGATACCAAAGAAATTCAGAAAATCATAAAGACATATTTTAAGAGCATATACTCTACTAAGTTAGAAAATCTGAAAGAAATAGATGATTTTCTAGATTTATATGACCTTCCAAAATTAAATCAAGATGAGCTAAACATTTACATAGACATATAACAAGTACAGAGATCTAGGCAGTTATAAAAAAATCTCCCAACTCGGCCGGGCATGGTGGCGCACGCCTTTAATCCCAGCACTTGGGAGGCAGAGGTAGGAGGATTGCCGAGAGTTCGAGGCCACCCTGAGACTACATAGTTAATTCCAGGTCAGCCTGGACCAGAGTGAGACCCTACCTTGAAAAACCAAAAAAATAAAAAAATTAAAAAAAAATCTCCCAACTAAAAAAAATCCAGGCCCAGATGGATTCACTAGTGAATTTTACCAGACCAATGCTTCTCAAACTTTTCCATAAAATAGAAAAGAAAGGAATACTACCGAACTCCTATGAAGCCAGCATCACCCTGATACCAAAACCAAAGACAGGACAAAAAAAGAAAAGTACAGACCAATCTCCCTCATGAACATAGATGCAAAAATTCTCAACAAAATATCGGCAAACAGAATACAAAAATATATCAGAGGGTTGGAGAGATGGTTTAGTGGTTAAGGTGCCTGCCTGCGAAGCCTAAGAATGCTTGTTTAAATCTCCAGGTTCACGTATAGCAAGATGCAAAAGTGACACAAGCGTGCAATGTTGCATATGTGTACAAGGGGGTACACGTGTTTGGAGTTCATTCACAGTGGCTGATAAGGACCTGGCGCACCCATTTTCTCTCTGCCTCTTCCTCTCTCTCTCTCTCTCTAATTATAAAAAAAATTTATAAAAATATATCAGAAAGATCATTCACCCCGACCAAGTAGGCTTTATCCAATAGATACAGGGATGGTTCAACATATGCCAGTAGATAAATGTAATACATTATATAAATGGACTAAAGGACAAAAGTCACATGATCATCTCAATAGATGCAGAAAAGGCATTTGACAAAATCTAACATCCCTTCATGATAAAAGTCCTGCAGAAATTGTGAATAGAAAGAATATATCTCAACATAATAAAGGCAATCTTTGACAAACCTACAGCCAACATAATACTAAATGGGGAAAAATTTGGTCTGGGGAAATGGCTTAGCGATTAAGGCATTTGCCTGCAAAGCCTAATGTCCTGGGTTCGATTCCCCAGGACCCATGTAAGCTAGATGCACAAGGGGCACATATGTCTGGAGTTTGTTTGTAGTGGCTGGAGGCCCTGGTGTGCCCATTTGCTCTTTCTCTCTGCCTCTTCCTCTCTCTCTCTTAAATAAATAAATAAATAAATAAATAAATAAAAGCTTTAAGTTTTTCCACCAAATTCAGGAACAAGACAAGCATGTCCATTGTCCTCACTTTTACTTAATACAGTACTGGAATTCTTAGATATAGCAGTAAAGCAAGAGACACCCCTAAAAGGGATACAAATTGGAAAGGAAGAGCCCAGATTATCATTATTTGCAGATGATATGATTCTATATATAAAGGACTCTACCAGCAAACTGTTAGAGCTGATCAACACTTTTAGCAATGTAGCAGGATACAAAATAAACACACAGAAATCAGTAGCTTTCCTATACATTAACAACAAACATGCTGAGAATGAAATCAGGGAATCTCTCCCATTCATAATACCCTAAAAAAAATTAAGTACTTTAGAATAAACCTAACCAAGGAAGTGAAGGATCTCTACAATAAAAACTTTAAAACACTCGAGCAATTGCAGAAGACACAAGAAAATGGGAAGACATCCCATGTTCTTGGATTGGAAGAATCAATATTGTGAAAATGTTAATCTTATCAAAAGCAATCTACACATTAATACCATCCTCATTAAAATGCCAATGGCATTCTTCATGGAAATAGAAAAAATAATCCTAAAGTTCATTTGGTAGCATGAAAAACCTCGAATAGCCAAAACAATTTTGAGCAACAAAAATAAAGCTGGTGGTATCACCATACCCTATTTTAAGCCATAATACAAAGCCATAGTAACAGAAACAGCATGATAGTTGCACAAAGACAGACATGTAGATCAATGGAACAGAATAGAGGACCCAGATGTTAATCCAGGCAGCTACAGCCATCTGATTTTCAACAAAAATGCCAAAATATTCATTGAGGAAAAGACATCCTCTTCAAAAAGTGGTTCTGGGAAAACTGGATATCTATATGTAGAAGGATGAAAATAGATCCTTGTCTCTCTCCATGCACAATAATCAAGTCCAAATAGATCAGGGACCTTAATATCAGACCCAAAACTCTGAAACTGCTAGAGGAAAAGGTAGGGGAAACCCTTCAACAGTGATTTTTGAATATAACCCCAGTTACTCAGGAAATAAAGCCACTAATCAACCACTGGGATCTCATGCAATTACAAAGTTTTTGTACAGCAAAGGACAATATGAATAGAGCAAAGAGACAACCTATAGAATGGGAGAAAACCTTTGCCAGCTATATATTTGACAGAGGATTAATATCCAGAATATACAAAGAATTCAAAAAACTAAACAATAAAAAATGAAACAGCCCAATTAAAAATCAGCTATGGAACTAAATAGAGAGTTTGCTAAAGAAGAAATACAGGTAGCATATAAGCATCTAAAAAAGTGTTCTATATCCTTAGCTATCAGGGAAATGCAAATTAAAACTACTTTGAGATTTCATCTCTCCTGTCAGAATGGCTACGATCAAGAAAATAAATGACAATAAATGTTGGTGAGGAATATAGACTGGTACAGCCATTTTGGAAATCAGTGTGGTGATTCCTGAGGCAGCTAAAAATAGAGTTACCATATGATCCAGCTATAGCACTTCTAGGCACATATTCTAATGACTCTTTTCACTACTTTAGAGATACTTGCACAACCATGTTTATTATTGCTCTATTCACAATAGCTAGGAAATGGAACCAGCCTAGATGTCCCTCCACAGATGAATGGATAATAAAGATATGGTACATTTACACAATGGAGTTCTATTCAGTGTTAAAGAAAAATGAAATTTTCAGGGAAATGGATCTGGAAGGGATTATACTAAGTGAGGTAACCCAGACCCCAAAAGCCAAATGTTGTATGCTCTCTCTCATTCTATAGATGTGTAGAGTTGTGTGTGAGCTGGAACCAAAAATCAGTAGCAGAGGCCAGTAAGCTAGAAAAAGGCTATAAGGGAGGGAGGAGAGGGAAGGACTTAAGGGGATAGTATTGTATATATGTAAGTAGAGGAACAGATTACAGGGAGTGGAATGGCATAAGCAAGGCCAGGGGAAGAGATTGAGTTAAAGAAGGGTGGGGGAGGTCAATCAAAATTTACGATATTCTGAGCTGGGCTTGGTGGCACACACCTTTAATCTCAGCACTAGGGAGGCAGAGGTAGGTGGATCACTGTGAGTTCAAGGCCACCCTGAGACTACATAGTAAATTCCAGGTTAGCCTGAGCTAGAGTGAGATCCTACTTTGAAAAACAAAACAAAACAACAACAACAACAAAAAACCCTAAGATATTCTGAATAAGACATAAGAAAGCCTACTCTTTTAGATAATGGCACACCCAGAAGCCATAGATTGTTACTAGAAATTTTTTTGTGCCAGGGATGGGATACCTTCCAGTGATTTGTTGGCCAGGGAGGTCCCTGTTGCTTCCAAAACACTATAGGCTATTAGCAGGCCCTTGGTTTCCCTCTAGAAACAGATGGTAAGACCCTGTTGCTGAAGACTCCACATGCCTGGGTGGCAAGGTCACTGAGAAATCAAATTGAGGCTAAGCTGAAAACCTCCTCCCTGTAGACTAGCTGACAGAAAGCTGGAAAAAGCTACACTGCATGCAGCCCTTTGGGAGACAGACGTCATCAGTGGAGAAAACAATGGACACTGGAATTCTCAAGTTTGGTAGAGAGGCCAAATAACAAACAGGTGCAATAGTGGCATATCTGTTACGGAGGAAATAAACTGCTTTGTAATTGGACTGAAGGCCCACTCATGGGAGGGAGTACATGCCTTGGACTGAAAACGTAATCAAAAGCCTATGGCGGGGGAGGTCACGAGCCTTAGGGGTATAAAGCCTGCTCTTGTCTGGCTAAATGCATATGCTCACCAAACTGTCCTGTAAGCACTATACCTAACTTTCATATTCACATATTAATGGTACTCTCACTTCTGGTTAGAGAAGCTTCTCACTTCAAATGGCAATGTCCACTAGGATGAAAAGAAGGGACGGAGGAGTGTTCAGCACTGAAACATCCCTATCACACCCTCCAAGGCTCAGGGTCCATTGGGGAAGAGGTGGTGGGAAGAATGTAAGAGGCAAAGGAAATCTAGGACTCCTTTTTATGCAACTGTCCAGACTGAAACTGGCCTCAATATTCATGATCTTGCAGTTCTTAGCAATACCTTCATAAGACCCTCACAATGGGAGGAAAAGATGATGACATCAAAATAAAAGAGAGACTTAATGGAGAGAGGGGGATATGATGGAGAGTGGAGTTGTGAAAGGGAAAGTAGGAGAGGATGGAATTATCATGGTTTATTGTCTCTAAGTGTAGAAATTGTCAATAAAAAATTATACATCGGGATGGAGGGATGGCTTAGCAGTTAAGGCGTTTGCCTGTAAAGCCAAAGGACCCAGATTTGATTCCCCAGGACCCATGTTAGCCAGATGTATAAAGGGGCACACACTTCTGGAGTTCCTTTGCAGTGGCTGAAGGCCCTGGCACACCCATTCTCTCTCTCCCTCTCCCTCTTTCTCTCTGTCAAATAAATAAATAAAATATTTTAAAAATTATACATTAAAAAAAACTTCAAAAAAAGTTTGTTGCAATTTATATACCCATCATACATCAGCCTTGGCCCCCCCCCCACTCTCCTGTTCCTCTGCTGGGATTTAGGCATGTGCTATCGTGCTTGGCCATAATTTTTTTCTTTTCCCTTTTTAATTTTTATAATTTTTATTTTATCTTATTTTTTATTTATTTCAGAGAGAAGGGGGGGAGATGGAGAGAGGGAATGGGTGCATCAGGGCATACAGCCACTGGAAATGAACTCCAGACGCATGTGCCACCTTATGCATCTGGCTTACATGGGTCCTGGTTAATCAAAGCTGTGTCCTATTGCTTTGCAGGCAAGAACCATAACCACTAAGCCATCTCTCCAGCCCCCTGTCTTTCTTTTACTTTCCCTCCCTCCCTCCTTCCCTTTCTCTTTCCGGCTTTCTTTTTTTTTTAATTTTATTTATTTATTTATTTATTTGAGAGTGACAGAGAAAGAGGCAAAGAGATGGGTTGGTGAGGTGGGATTAGACAAGGTTTAGACAAGACCCAGGCTGACCCCAACCTTCCTATATAGCTGATGATCACTTTGAACTTCTGATCCTTCTGCCTCTACCTCCTGAGTCCTGGAAGGTACAGGTTTATGTGTTCTCAGGGAATGAACCCAGGGTTTCATACATGCTAGGCAAGTACTGTGCCAACTGAGCTACATCTCCAGCCTTCGTAAATTGTTTCTTTGGGGCAGAAATCATCCATAGTTCTAGAAGGTAAGTTAAAATAATGATGACCAGAGGACTGCTGTTGGCAGGAAGAAGGACACGTGCTGCACCTGCTTACAGTTAGATGACGAATCGGCAGACATGATGGAACATTGCAGTTAGGTGGGCTTTTCTTTGGTGTGTTTGCTTGAACGATTGATTCCATTTTCTGTTATTAAAATGTGAATTAAAACAAGTCATAAGCCATGAGGTGAATCCTACAAGTAAGAAAATGAGCACTGTCAGCACTTTTCATGGCCATAAAATTTATCATGACTGTCCCAGTTTCTTCAACTGTAGACTTCTGAATATGTATTTTAGGTAACATTGCAAAAGATCCTTCAAATCATGTCTCTTTATATTTGTTTAGAAAGCTAACACTACCTTTTTTTTTTTTTTTTTTTTTTTTTGGTTTTTCGAGGTAGGGTCTCATTCTAGTTCAGGCTGACCTGGAATTCATGGTGATTCTCTTACCTCTGCCTCCCTAGTGCTGGGATTAAAGGCATGCGCCACCATGCCTGGCTCTGTTTATTTTTTGAGACATTGTCTTGCTGTGTAGTCTATGTTTGCCTTGGACTCTATAGCCTAGGTTATCTTCACATTTGAGGCAGTTCCTTGCCTTAGCCTCCTTAGTGCTGGGATTATAGGCATGAACCACCATTCTTTTTTTGTTGTTGTTTTTATTTTTGGTTTTTCCAGGTAGGGTCTCACTCTAGCCCAGGCTGACCTGGAATTCACTCTGTAATCTCAGGGTGGCCTCAAACTCATGGAGAACCTCCTACCTCTGCCTCCCGAGTGCTGGGATTAAAGGCGTGTGCCACCATGCCTGGCTGAACCATCATTCTTTTTTTTTTTTTTTTTTTTTTTTTTTGAGGTAGGGTCTCACTGTGGCCCAGGCTGACCTGGAATTAACTATGTAGTCTCAGGGTGGCCTTGGACTCACGGCGATCCTCTTACCTCTGCCTCCCGAGTGCTGGGATTAAAGGGGTGCGCCACCATGCCCAGCTTGAACCATCATTCTTTTTTTTAAAGTTTTTTTTTATTATTTGTTTTTAGAGAGGGGGGAGACAGAGAATGGGCGCACCAGCAGTCTCTCAGCTGCTGTGAACGAAATCCATATGTGTGCGCCCCCTTGTGGGCAAGTGCGGCATTGCGCCCTTGTGTCACTTTGCATATGGCTAAATGTAGGACCTGGAGATTGGAACCCGGTTCTTAGGCTTGGCAGGCAGGCACCTTAACTGCTAAGTCATCTCTCCAGCCCTGAACCATCATTCTTAATTACTGATGTTTCATGAAATTTTTCTATTTGGATATATGCAAATATACAAAGAGTCAATATATTTCCATTTCCATTATTTCTTATCTAGTGTCTATATTTTATCTTTACTCTTTTAAAAAAATCTTTACTCTTTTTTTTGGAGAGAGAGGGAGAGGGAGACAGAATGGGCGTGCCAGCAGCCTCTCAGCTGCTTCGAACGAAATCCATATGTGTGCGCCCCCTTGTGGTTAAATGCGGCATTGCGCCGTTGCGTCACTTTGCATCTGGCTAAACGTGGGACCTAGATATTGGAACTGCTGGAGATTGGAACCAGTGTTCTTAGGCTTAGGAGGCAGGCGCCTTAACTGCTAAGCCATCTCCCCAGCCCATCTTTACTCTTTTAAAAAAAATTTGTTTTGATGGAGAGAAAGAGGCAGAGAGAGAGAGAGAATTGGAGCGCCAGGGTCTTTACCCACTGCAGACAAACTCCAGAGTGAGCCCCCTTGTGCACATGTGTAACATTGAGTGCTTGTGTCACTGTGTGTCTGGCTTATGTGCAACTTAGAGATTTGAACATGAGTTCTTAGACGTCACAGGCAAGTGCCTTAATTGTAAGCCATCTCTCCAGCCCTTTACTCATTAAAAAAAAATACTTATTTATTTGCAAGCAGAGAGAGAAACAGAGATAGAGATAGAGAGCGAGTGAGAGAGAGAGAGGGAAAGTGTGAGAATGGGTGTGCTGGGGCCTCTTGCCACTGCACTCGAACTCCAGACATGTGTGCCACTTTGTGCATCTGGCTTTATGTGGGTACTGGGGAATTGAACCTGACCGAAAGGTTTTGCATACAAATGCTGTAACTGCTGAGCCATCTCTCCAGCCCTTTACTTTTTTTTTTTTTTTTTAAATATTTTATTTATTTTTTTTTTTGTTTTGTTTTGTTTTTTGGTTTTTCGAGGTAGGGTCTCACTCTGGCTCAGGCTGACCTGGAATTCACTATGTAGTCTCAGGGTGGCCTCGAACTCTCGGCGATCCTCCTATCTCTGCCTCCCAAGTGCTGGGATTAAAGGTGTGCGCCACCACGCCCGGCACTCTTTTTTTTTTATTTTTATTTTTTTTGAATTTTCTTTTTTTATTTATTATTGTTTTTTATTGACTTTTATACTCACATACAAAGAAAAAACCCATGTGATATTTCCCTTCCCTCCCCCCATTCCCCTTTAGAACTCAAGTCTCCATCATATCCCCTCCCTCTCTCCATTAGTTCTCTTTTTAAATTTGATGTCATCATCTTTTCTTCTATTTTGAGGGTTTTGCAAAGGTATTGCTAGGCACTGCAAGGTCATGGATATCGAGGCCAGTTTCTGTCTGGACAGTTGCATTGTAAGAGATTATACCCTTCCTTTGGCTCTTCCATTCTATCCGCCCCCTCTTCCGCAATGGTCCCTGGGCCTAGTAGGGTGTGACCGAGGTGTTTCAGTGCTGGGCACTCCTCCATCCCTTCTTCACAGCACTATGTTGCCTTTTGGGTCATCCCAGTGGTCATCACCATCTGAAAAGAGAAGCTTCTCTAACCAGAAGTGAGAGTAGCGTTAATATGTGAATATGAACATTAAATGTAGTGCTTTCAGGGCAGCTTGGTGGGAATAATATATACATTTAGTCAGATGAGAGCAGGCTTATACCCCTAAGGCTCATGACCTCACCTACCAAAGACTTTAACTTAGGTTTTTCAGTACCAGGTATGTATTCCCTCCCGTAGAGAGGGCCTTCAGTCCAATTATGGAGCAGTTGGTTACCCTAAGAATAGACATGCCACTATTGCGCCCGTTCAGTCATTGGGCCTGTATGGCCAAGCTTGAATATTCAGTGTCCACTGTTTTCACTGCAGATGACTTCTGTCTCCCATACGCTGCATGCAATGCAGCTTTTTCCAGCTTTCAGTTGGCTGGTCTACAGGGAGAAGATTTTCTGCTCCACACCAGGTTGCTTTCTCAGTGACCATGCTTCTCAGGCATGAGATGTCTTCAGCAATAGGGTCTTACTATTCTTTTTTTTTTTTTTAAATTGAGGTAGGGTCTCACTCTAGCACAGGCTGACCTGGCCACTCACTCTGTAGTCCCAGGCTGGTTTTAAACTCACAGTGATCCTCCTATTTCTGCCTCCCCAGTACTGGGATTAAAAGTGTGCCACTGTTTCCAGCTTATTTATTTACTTATTTATTATTAATTTGAGAGAGAGAGAGAAAGAAAGGTGTACCAGTTCCTTTTTTCAGTGTAAACAAACTCTAGACTCATGTGGCACTTTGTGTTTCTGACTTTACATGGGTACTGGATGGAGAATGGAACCCAGGATGTCAGGCTTTGTAAGCAAGTACCTTTCACCAGCCCTTTACCTTTACTCTTAGACTTCCAAATTAATTTTATATTTCTTTTTTTTTTTTTTTGAGGTATAGTCTTGCTCTAGCCCAAGCTGACCTGGAATTCACTATGTAGTCTCAGGATGGCCTTGAACTCATGGTGATTCTCCTGTCTCTGGTTCCCAAGTACTGGGATTAAGGGCATGTTCCATCATGCCCAGCTCTGATTTTATATTTCTTGCCCTTTAATATACCCTAATTTTTAGCTCATTTGGAACTTAGTTTATGTAGATGTTAATTGTATCTCAGTATTAAAATACTGCCTACCTTCTATCTGGTTTCCAGATGCTTTTATTATGTATTTAGAGGTAGGTTTTGCTGTGTATTTTCTGGCTTGGTATTTGCAATGTGGCAGTCCTGTCTCAGCCTGGGATTACAGGTATGTGCCATCATGCCTGGCAAAAATAATCTTATTAATGTATGCACATACGTGTTTGTGAGTATGAGTACACACGTGCACATGCATGTATGTATACATATGATTAGAAGAGAATGATTATAAGGTAATTTTCATGTTGGAGAGTTAGCTCAGTTGGTAAAGTGTTTGCCTTATAAATATGAAGACCTGTGTTTCATCCTAGAATTCACATAAAAATGCCAGATGTGGTAATATTTGCCTGTCATCATAGCACTGAGAGGGGGAGACAGAAGGATCCCTGGGGCTCACTGGACAGTCTAGCCTAATTGTGAGCTCCAGGCCAATAACAGACTAACTGACCCTGTCTCACGAAAGGAAAAGGCAGGCAGGCAGTCAGACAGAGTGAGTTCCTGAGGGCAACAGCTGAGGTTGTCTTCTGGTCTCCACATACAGACACACATGTATGTCCCCCCTGCAACATGCACCCATTCATGCATATGCACACCCACCCACCCACCTAGTAGCATTTATATATTTATGTTGTATCCAACAACAGTAAAGCTTTTAAGAATAAGATTTTGTTTTGTTTTATGAGGTAGGGTTTCACTCTTAACTCTGACTGACCTGGAATTCACTATGTACTCTCAAGCTGGCCTTGAACTCATGGCAATCTCCCTACCTCTGCATCCTGAGTGTTGGGATTAAATATGTGAGCCACCACGCCTGGCTAAGAATAAGATTTCTGAATTAAGTGATTAAAATGTCATACTTTTCTACTGGGACTGCCAGTATAAAATTAAAACTTGTCTTTTATTAATTAGTTCTTTTTGAACCAATTCCAGATTAACAAGGATACATTTTATGCTACCTGTGCAGAAATCAGTATAAAATATTTCTAAGAATGTATTCCTTGTCTTAGATTTTATTGGCCCCAAAATGATTGTAGCATTACATTTATAATTATGCTGGGCACAATGAAACATGCCTGTAGTTCTAGCTACCAGGGAGGCTTAAGGCCAGCCTGAGCAACATAGCAAGACTAAACATGTTTATGAATTGAAGTGGGACTGTTGTCTTAACCTTAATTCTAGAGCTACTTATTGAACATGAGACCCGTAAAGTGTTAATACTCAAGTACTTTAGGAAATTATAGTTTCAGTTTTCCACTAAATTGTGTGGTTGGTTGATACATGGTGGTGTCATTGTAGTGCCCTCTAAGACTCATGGAGATGGAATGGTTTTCTGAAAGCTAAATTAGTAAAAGTAGTTTTTAAAAACTTTTCACTGACAACCTCCATACACATAGATCGTATATGCCACCATCATAATCCCCTCCCACTACTTTCCCTTCCCCCTTCCCAACCCCCTCCTCACTGAATTCCTTTTTTGTTTGTAAGAATTATATGAAGATGTGGGAAAAGCTAAAATTGCTAATCAGAGTAAACTTAGGAAGATCTTTCTGAAATGTGATCAGCTTTCAGTGAGTGAATCTTTTGCTATCTTTTTAAAAAAAATATTCTATTTAGCTGGGTGTGATGGCGCGCACTTTTAATCCCAGCACTCGGGAGGCAGAGGTAGGAGGATCACTGTGAGTTCGAGGCCACTCTGAGAATACAGAGTGAATTCCAGGTCAGCCTGGGCTAGAGTGAGACCTTACCTTGAAAACCAAAAAAAAATTTTTATTTATTTATATATTTATTTGAGAGAGAGAGGAGAAAGAATGGGCACACCAGGGCCTCCAGCCACTATAAATGAACTCGACGCATGTGCCCCCTTGTGCATCTGGCTTATGTGGGTCCTGGGGAATTGAATCAAGGTCCTTGGGCTTTGCAGGCAAATGCCTTAACCACTGAACCTTTCCCCCAGCCCCACTATCTTTTTCTTTTCTTTTATTTATTTGAGAGAGACAGAGAGGAAGAGAGAGAGAGAGGGAGGGAGAGAATGGGTATACCAGGGACTCCAGCCACTGCAGACAAACTCCAGGCACTTGCACCACCTTGTGCATCTGGCTTATGTGGGTCTTGGTGAATCAAACTTGGGTCCTTAGACTTTGCAGGCAAATGCCTTAACTGCTAAGCCATCTCTCCAGCCCTGACTTTATCTTTTAGATAAAGTCTTTGAGTGATGACCAGCTTAGAAAATAGAGGGAGAACCAAAGCCTCTGGAACTTGGCAACTGGCCTGTTGGGAGAGATGGTTGTGATTTACTTCTTGGCTGAGGCAGGGACCTTATTGTAGAAAGAGCCTCCCCTATCTATAACAGAATGTTGATTGGCTCCATCATGTTCAGGTCATGTGTATGTATCCATATCTAGTTCATGAGTGCAGTGGTCTTGTCATGTCTGGAAAAGTGCTGTCATGCCCACCCACAGTGTTCCTCCCCACCTTCCAGCTCTTATATTCTTCCCATCCAATCTTCTGCAGTATTCCCTGAGCCCTGGAGGAGATGAATTATTTGTATCATTTAGAGCTGAGCACTCATCAGTTACTTATTTTCAGCACTTGACCAATTATGATTCTCTGCACTGATTGCCCCCACTGCCAAATAAATAAGTAAAATAGGGCTGGAGAAATGGCTTAGCGGTTATGGTGTTTGCCTGTGAAACCAAAGGACCCAGGTTCAATTCCCCAGGACCCACGTAAGCCAGATGCACAAGGGGTACATGCATCTGGAGTTTGTTTGCAGTGGCTAGAGGCCCTGGAATGCCCATTCTCTCTCTGTATCTCTTCTTTCTCTCTGCTTACAAATAAATAAATAAAATATTAAAAAATTTATAAAATAAATAAAAATGAATGAATCCAACAGCAGAATTGATCTGTGGACATAAAGATAAATATCAAGTCAGCCGTGGTGGTGCATGTCTTTAATCCCAACACTTAGGAGGCAGGAAGAGGAGGTAGGAAGATCTCCATGAGTTCGAGGCCACTCTGAGATTACGTAGTGAATTCCAGGTCAGAAACCCTACCTTGAGAAACAAACAAACAAAAGATAAATATTCAGGAGGTGGTTTGGCAACATATCTGTTTAGCAATCCAGCAACAGTAGGTGTTGGAGTATGGTATCACACAAGGAAAACCACTGACTCACGGAGTACAAGGCCAAGTTTCATTGGGCAAGGCTGATGCATCAGGACTGCACCCTTGAAGTCAGGATCTCTGAGTGCAGCCCCGACTTGACTTCTGTCTTAGATTTGTTTTTAGAGCTGAAAACTGCAAAAGTGGAGGTGTGGGGGGTGGTGCGAGGGACTTCCCAAACAGTTTATGCAAGCAAGCAGATGTGTACAGAAGCAAAACTTGGCAGTTAGCTCATGGTCCCAAGGTGGCCCCGATGTCAGAAACCAGGCACTGGGGTATTTCCTGGATCCAGAGAGGGCCTGGTGTTATCTCATGAGAAAGGGCAAACACGTTTTTCTCAAGATGGGAGGTGCTCAGCTGTTTTTTCTTTTCCCTTTTTTTTTTTCTTTTTCTTTTTTTTCGAGGTAGGGCCTCACTCTAGCTCAGGCTGATCTGGAATTCACTGTGTAGTCTCAGGGTGGCCTTGAACTCATGGCGATCCTCCTACCTCTGCCTTCTGAGTTTTGGGATTAAAGGTGTGTGCCACCACGCCCTGCTTCAGCTGTTTTTCTTTCAAAATTGTTTCCCTGTAGCCAACGTTTCCCATTTCATTCCCACCTCTGACAAGATACCTAGTCAAATTGTTGACTCTTGTTCTATGGGCAGGGGTGATATCGTGTTCTCAAAACCATCAATTTTATTGCAGAGATCCTGGATTGTATACTTTTCACCAGAGAGTTCAATATACATGGGCCTATGGTGAAGGCTAGTGTCAGGAGCAGGAGAGGACCACTTACAGCCGTGCGGAGGGCCGTCAACCATGGGGCACTAGAGAACAATGACCAATACCAATTCTGGGAGACATAGTGTTGCTTTCCTTATCTTTATATTTCCTTGGACTAGTGCCAGGGTGTCGTGGATAATACCAGATTGATTAGCAACAAGTTCCTCCTAAGGCCATACATAAGCAAATCCAATCCCTCCTGTTTTGTAACACTACTTCAGTTAGGGAGATCCACTAAAGATAAGACTTACGTGTTGGGTTGGAGAGATGGCCTAGCGGTTAAGCACTTGCCTGTGAAGCCTAAGGATCCTGGTTCAAGGCTCAATTCCCCAGTACCCACGTAAGCTAGATGCACAAGGTGGTGCATGTGTCTGGAGTTTATTTGCAGTGGCTGGAGGCCCTGGTGTACCGATTCTCTCTCTCCCTCTCTGCCTCTTTCTCTGTCGCTCTCAAATAAATAAATAAATAAAAAATAAAAAAAGTATGTGTTTACCATAGCTCTTGTATATGTCACTTTCATAGGCCAGACTGCTGCTTATGCCCCAAGAAACTATATATGGGAACTAAGAGATACTGTTACTGGCCAGGTCCTCGCCTCCCAAACCAAGCTTGACAATGAGGACCCTACCCTCTCTGTCACTATATGTGCTCTTTCCCCTAGAATACCCCAAACCTCAACCCAAAGGCCAAGAAAACTGGCAATTTTATAGAGATGGATTACAGTTTTATGCATGACGTGCTTCCGGCCTTCACACTGCCAAACTAGCCAACAATTTCACTGTGCTAAGTGGGGCTGTGAGACAATAGCGTTGTGAACCCAAAAGGACATCCTTCTTTCTGCCCAAGTTACTGTATGGAAGGGAACCCATGTTTATTTCCTGTCCTCTAAACCAAAGACTACACTCCTGGGCTATCCCACAAATGACTGGAATACAGGGAGCACTTGGGGAATATGCCTAGATAAAGAGACTGACCCAGGAACCACTATTACCATTCAGAGGCATCTCCACAGAGATCGCCCATCTGTCCTCATCTGACCAAATGTCAGCTTGGACACCTTACCCCTCTTTTTCCAGAATGAGTCCCTGGTTAATGTTTCAGACCATAGTGCTAGGAAAACTCCACCTCTCCCAGGTTCCCTCCTCAGCATGCTAGATTCGGTTTTCTCCTTTGCTAGCCAGACAAATCCAGCTCTTACCAGATATTGTTGGTTCTGCCTAGATCCCAACCCCCCCTTATTATGTAGGCGTAGGGGTCAATGGGACCTTGGGCACTGGTCCAATCCAAGTTAATACCATCAACTAGACACATGCTGAACAGGTATGCTCTTGGGGACAACATCCCTCTGTCACATTAGGAGACCTCAAGGACAAGGATTATGTCTCCTTTCCACACAATACAACCTTGATGATTCCCCATATAAAGGTATCTGCCTCCAGTCCACTCTTACTAACCAAACTGAAAGTACAGATTGTCTAAAGAGCCCACCTACCACCTGGTTTGCTTGTACAGAAGGACTTGTTTCAAACACAAAGAATTATGTGTCCTGGTCCATGTTATACCCCAGGTCTACCTATATGATGGGATAGCCGGCAGGGAATACCTAGGCCTTCCCCTTGAGCTCTCCCAGATTATGAGAGCTCATCCCATACTAATCCCCCTGGGTATAGGAATGGGATAGCAGAGTCAGCAGCCTTAGGGACTGTGGCCCTAACCATAGGGGGAAGAAATCTTCAGATGCTCAGTAAACACAGAGACCAAGACTTAGGATACCTGGGAAATTCTATTGGCCGCTTAGAACAACAAGTTGACCCCTGGCTGTACCCCTTCTTTCATCTAGATATAGATGAAAGGGAGAGCCAAGGCAGCGCTGTTGTTAGGGCTGACTTTAACTCCTGGAATGCCTGTTCCTCAGTTTGAGTTCAATTGAAGTCCTGTTCTAGCCCCCTAGTGGCTTCATATAAGGGCTTGGCTAATTCAGCAAATCTAGGGATCCAGATTCTGCAGTACCCCACTGATCCCAGAAACTCTTGGATCTCTTAGTTTGAGGCTTGGGGATCTGGGTGATGGCCCGAATCCTAGAAGCTGACAACATTCTCTTACCTGCTTGGAGTTCATATCCCAAGTAGGTTGCTTTACATACACATAGCTTGGCTTTCTTTACATGGTAACCCAAGCGCTGTAGGTTGCCTAGAAGGCATTCTGTTGCAAGAAGGCAGTCCTGTCTTGTTTTTTTGCAGCCAGCAGGAGGTCATCTACATATTGCAGGAGAGTAGTCTTGAGTTTCCTGCCAGAAGGCCTGTAAATCCTTATGGAGAGCCTCCTCAAAGAGGGTGGGAGAATTTTTAAAGCCTTGTGGAAGCCTAGTCTATATTAATTATCCATTTATGTCTCTCTCCAAATCTGTCCATTCAGAGGCAAAAATGGGCTGACTCTTTAGCCAGTGGAATGCTGAAGAAAGCATCTTTCAAGTCCAGTACAGTATACATTTGTCTTTCAGGAGGAATCATACTAAGCAGACTGTAAGGGTTGGGCACAGTGGGATGTATATCTTGTACCCACTTGTTTACTTCTCTTAGGTCTTGTACAGGCCTGTATTCCCCTGTTCCTGGCTTTTTCAGTGGCAGGAGAGGTGTATTCCAGGGGGACTGGCAAGGCACTAAAATGCTAGACTATAATAGCCTATTGATATGTCCTCCTATACCTTTCTTGACTTCCAGTGGCATGGCATACTGCTTTGACGCTCACTGGGGTTGCCATGCTCTTTAGTTCCAACACGATTGGGGGTTAGTGTTTAGCTAGCCCAGGGCTGTTAGTTTCAGCCCATACTTCTGGGAACTTGCCTTGTGAGAAGGACAGGAGGTTTTGGTCTCCTTCAATGTTAGAACCCCAAGTAGGAAGTCTTCATCTCCTAAAGGTACTGTGTCCAGGATCTCTGGGTTTCTATTGATATCTCCACATTCTGACTTCCAAATTGTATTTTAGCTTTCATCTTATGTAATAAGTCTCTTCCCAGTAATGGGTAAGGACATTCAGGAATGATAAGAAAAGAATGTGTCACAGTACCTTTTCCGAGGTCCACCGGTCTCTTGTTAGTCCAGGGGTAATGTTTTGATACAGTTGTGCCTTGTTTTGGTGTCTGCTCACCTGAGAGGAACCCAGCTGCTTTCTGTAGCATTGAAAAATGTGCTCCAGTATCCACTAGGTTTTCCCCCCACTCATAGGGTTAGCCTGGGCTGGGGGGGAACTTCAAGCCTTGACCCCCTCAGTCTTTTAATTCTAAATTGGGTGAGTTTTCTGACTTTGTTTGGGACATTCATTTTTCCAATGGACTACTTCTTTGAAATAAGCACATTGATCTTTCTTAAGCGGAGGTTTTGTTCTGCCTTCCTGGGGTCCCTCAGTATTTCCTTTTTGGTTCTGAAAGGGCTGTCTTGTGGGGCCTTGTGCCTTCTGGAAGGAAGCCACCATAACCTTAGTCATTTTCTTAGCCTGTCTATCTTCTGGAATATCTCTATTATTATATACCCTAGCAGCAATCTCTAAGTCTGAAAGAAGCTTACCCTCAAATCTGAATCTTCTTTCTAATATCCGGAGCAGACTGAGTTACAAAAGCAATGTTATTAGCTCGCCTGTTCTCGGGGCCTCAGGATATATGGGGGGTATGTCCTATATACTTCCTGCAGCCTCTCTAGGAAAGCAGCGGGGACTCAATGGGCCCTTGGGTCACTTCACTCACCTTAGACAAATTTGTGGGGTGCTGAGTGGCTGCCCAGAGACCACCTATCACAGTCTGGTGAAAGAGGTTAAGGGACACCCTACCTTCATTGGTATTAGGGTCCCAGTCAGGCCGAGTGGAAGGAAAAACCTCGTCAATAATGTGAGGGTTTTCCGTGGGGCAGCCATTTGCCCCAAGTACCAGCTTCTTAGCTTCCCTTCTAATTCTTTCTCGTTCTTCCGTGGTGAGAGGGTCTGCAAGAGTTGCTGACAATCCTCCCATGTGGGCTGATGGGTATAGGATACTGTCTTGAGAAGAGATACCAGATTCTGGTTTTTTTCTGAAAAGCAGAGATTCTTCCAATTAAACAGGTCGCTGGTACAAAAGGGAGTATAAACCATAAATGGTATTGAGAGCTGCTGCAGGTATGGTGCAGGCAGGGGTGGATACAGGTTAGAAGATGGCTGCAGCGTCATAGTCCTGTAGGGAGGAGGGATTTCTTCCTCATTTTGAGAGAGACCTGCTTTGGATCAGATTTGGGATTAGTGATAAGAACAGGGCCATGGCTGGAGGGAGGAGTATTTTCTTTAGCCAAAAGGGGGTTCTTCAATAAGATATTGCTACCCGACGATGTAAAGAACTTGGTCTGGGTGACCTGAGAGAAAAAAATCCTTCTCTGTACAGAGTAAATTAAAGATAAGTTACAGGTGCCCTCTGGTGGCCATCCCATGTTGAACCCTGGCCAATCAATTGAACAGAAAGTGTCAAATTTATCAGGAAAGACTTGGTTGCCCGATTCTGCCATTTTTTCTGAAAATCTTTGAAATTATTTTTTAAAAAATATTTTATTTGTTTATTTACTTATTTATTTATTAGAGAGAGGAGAGAGAAAAAGGCAGATAGAATGGATGTGCCAGGACCTCTAGCCACTGCAAACTCCAGATGCATGCACCACCTTGTGCATCTGGCTTACAGGGCTTCCCGGGGAATTGAACCTGGGTCCTTAGGCTTCTCATGCAAGTGTCTTAATTGCCAAGCCATCTCCCCAGCCTGAAATGATTTTTGATCAATTCTAAACAGGATTTTTCAACATAATGGCTCTGACCCATGTCTTTAAAGATAAGGATAAGAAAGACAACACAACACTGAACATGATCATGCTAGCAACAATGATCTTTCTGTCATGTGGCTGCCAGACCAAAACTGAACCAGAAATAGACCTCTTTTCGGGATCTCTAAATGGAGCCAGAGAGGGTCAAGGGTGGCCCCTAGATCCCTTGTCCACAGTAATTAATGCTGTGTCCAGCTTCCCTCTCGGACACAGAAAAAGTGTGCAAAATCAGAAAAAGATGAAAAACAAAAAGGAAAAGTGGGGCTGAAGAGATGGCTTAGCAGTTAAACACTTGCCCATGAAGCCTACAGACCACCCAAGTTCGAGGCTTGATTCCCCAGTACCCATGTAAGCCAGATGCACATGTATCTGGAGTTCGTATGCAGTGGCTGGAGGCCCTGGTGCACCCATTCTCTCTCTCTGTTTCTCTGTCTGTTGCTCTCAAATAAATAAATAAATTTTTTTAAAAAAGGAAAAGTGAAAAAGTACCTCTGGAGGTTCCTTACCCAATAAAGGAAGGGGCTGGCTGTCCTGGGCAAAGGTTCCCTATCAACGATTTGCTACCAACTCCAAAACCAGGGCAATGCATATGGATAGAGATCTGGTTCCTGGGCTGAGATTAAGGGTCTTTCCCTGGTTCGTTCACCCTGGAGTCGGGAGTGGGAGGAGGGCCTTAAAATGTGGATCCCGGATGAGCCCCCAACATGTTATGGGTCCAGTGTCACACAAGTAAGACCACTGACTCATGGAGTACAAGGCCAAGTTTCATTGGGCAAGGCTGATGCATCAGGACTGCACCCTTGAAGTCAGGATCTCTGAGTGCAGCCTCGACTCGACTTCTCTCTTAGATTTGTTTTTACAGCTGAAAGCCGCAAAAGTGGAGGTGTGGGGGTGGTGCGAGGGACTTCCCATACAGTTTATGCAAGCAAGCAGATGTGTACAGAAGCAAAACTTGGCAGTTAGGTCATGGCCTCAAGGTGGCCCTGGTGTCAGGAACCAGGCACTGGGGTATTTCCTGGATCCAGAGAGGGCCTGGTGTTATCTCATGAGAAAGGGCAAACACATTTTTCTTAAGATGGGGAGTGCTGAGCTGTTTGTCTTTCAAAATATTTTCCCTGTGGTCAGCATTTCCCATAGATTATTCCCTAGAGCCAACATTCTTCCCAGCCATGGGCTTCTGACCTGGTTTTCAATACTAGGGATGTATTTCCTCCTGTGGAGCAGACCCCCCAAATACAATCATAGGGAAGTTGGTTACCCCTGTAATATTCACACCATTATTGTGCTGAAGGGCACGTCTTGCCTAGTGGATCAGTAGTGTGGTGTAGCAGACAGGTTCAGGTTCACTGAGATGAACTTCCAGACCAGGCACAGTTATGGAGGAAGGGATATTTATTGAAGCTTACAGATTCAGGGGAAGTTCTATAACATCAGAAGTAACTGGCCTGCCTTCACAGGACCAAACAGGGAGAGCAAAGCCAAAGCCACAAGCCCAAAGCCACACAGCACAGCACACTTCAGGAACTCCAGCTAGGTGCACTTTGAATATCTTTATATTGAAATTCTAAATCCACCACCACACCTTAAGATCTACCCAGTGACTTTGCCTCCAGCCAGGTGGATGCAGATACACAGTACAAACTAATAAAACGCTGAATATATTGGGGGCCATCTATTCAGACTACCACACGTGGAATGCAGGATTAACTGCTAGGTGTTATTGTTGATGCCTTCTCTCTGCCAGCACCTGGGAAACTAGCCAGCAGAAAGGAAGCTTCTGCCTCAGCTCCATCTTGATTTCAGTGTCCTGCAACTAGTGACTCCACCTTCTTCTTTTTTATTTATTTATTTATTTATTTATTTATTTATTTATTTATTTATTTATTTATTTTTGGAGAGAGACACAGAGAGACAGAGAGAGAGAGGGAGAGGAAGAGGAAGACAGATAGAGATGGGTGCACCAGCAGTCTCTCAGCTGCTGTGAAAGAAATCCAGATGTGTGTTCCCCCTTGTGGGCAAGTGCGGCATTGCGCCCTTGTGTCACTGCATCTGGCTAAACGTGGGACCTGGAGATTGGAACCGCTGGAGATTGGAACCAGCTTGCTTAGGTGTAGGAGGCAGGCACCTTAACTGCTAAGCCATCTCTCCAGCCCCTTAATCCTTTTTTTTTTTTTTTTTTAAATATCTTATATTGAGACAGAAAGAGACAGATTGAGAAAGAGAGAGAGAATAGGCACATCAGGGCCTCTAGCCACTGCAACCAAATTCCAGATGCATGCACCACCTTGTACATCTGGCTTATATGGATACTGGGGAATCAAACCTGGGTCCTTAGGCTTCATAGGCAAATGCCTTAACTGCTAAGCCATCTCTCCAGCCCCACCTTATTCTTTGAGACAGGTTCTGTCACTATAGAGTTCCTAGTATTCCTCCATTTGGTGAGACTAGCTTCCTAGTGAGCCCCAGAGATTCCTTGTCTCTGCCTACCTAGCACTGGTATTACAAACATGTACCACCACACCTGGCATTCTACATGAGTACTGGGGATCTGAACTTAAGATGTCATGCTTGCATGGTAAGCACTTTCCCCTCGGACCCATGTCTTCAGCCTTAGTTCTAAATCTTTGTAATTTTATAACCTATCTTCTCAGTGGTATCTCTGTAGACCTAAACATAAGATTAGAAATTTAAATTTAAATTAAATTTTTAAAATTTTAATTTATTTATTTGAGAACGACAGAGAAAAGGTGTGTGTGTACATATATATATATACAAATTAGTTGCATATTTTAATTTAACCTTATTTTACTCCAGTGTACCAAGTCATCATTTAAATGTTGCTGCTAGACTAGGCTTCTTTAGGATAAGATCATTGTTTCCTGAATGTTAGAAATACCTATAACAAAGACAGTTAAGTGCTCACTGAATGAATATATTTGAGCATACCTTGGAAAATGGATTTAGGACATAGTTAAATATCGTTTGATTATTAATGATTTTTTTAGTGTCCCAGGCTAGCCTCACACTAGCCAAGGATGATTTTTTACTCTCTCTCTCTTTTTTTTTGTAAAGCTGGGCATGGTGGCGCATGTCTTTGATCCCAGCAATTGGGAGGCAGAGGTAGGAGGATTGCCAGGAGTTTGTTTTTTTAACAGATATTTTTCCAATGATGGCATGTAAATGACAGGTACATATGTGAAGAAAAACTCAACATCATTACTAATGGGTATGTACAAATCAAATCCCAAATGAGGTACCAGTTCAGTCTTCTCAAGATGACCATGAATAGAGGGACAATGTAAGAAGTGTTTTGTCAGGGTTACAGAAAAATTGAAATGCTCATATAGTGCAGTCAGTTTGGTAAACAATTTTGTATTTCTACAAAATGCTAAATATAGGGTCATAATATAAACCAGTAATTCCACTCTTACACATACAGTCAAAAGGCATGAAAATGTATTCTCATGCAAATTATTGTATGTGAATATTTATAGCAACATTATTCATAGGAGCCTGAAATGGAAATAGTATAAATGTCCATGAATTAATTAGTCAATAAAGTGTGATGTGTTCAAATGGTAAGTCTGTTATTAATAGATTAAAACTTCTAGGGAGAAATCATGTTTTTTCTTATTTACTTCAATGTTGTACTATAACCACTCTTCAGTGGAGACATTCTCATCTGCCCTCCGACCTTCTGTTGATATCTTCTTATCAGTTGCTTGCTTTTAATTATCCTACTGTGCTTGGTAAGATTTTTATTATAGACTTTGCATCTTTCCATTAAACTAGTTATTTATAAATGGTGTAAAAATATTATACACAATAATGACTCCTCCATTTTCTTTCCTTTGGGTATATTAGTTATCTATTGCTAAAATAATGCTGCCTAACAATCCTCAAGCTCATTTAATAACAAGCTTTGATTTGCCGCGTATCTGGGATGGTCAGCTAGGAAGTTCTGCTAATCTTGACTAGGTTTGCTCATGTGCATGCACAGTGTCTGGCTGTCCACTGCTCTAGGTTCTCCTGGTATTCCATCCTACCTGCAGCCATCTGTGTTCTAAGAGTAACAGTGGCATTCTGTCTACAGTACCTGGGATGGGAGAGAAGCTGATCCTCTCTGCAGTGGTCTCATCAGTCATCTAACAAAATGTGTATCTGAGAGCTGGGTGTGGTGATACACGCCTTTAATCCCAGCACTTGGGAGGCAGAGGTAGTAGGACCACCATGAGTTCAAGACCACCCTGAGACTACATAGTGAATTCCAGGTCAGCCAGAACTAGAGCGAAAAATGTGTATCTGAACCATGATATTATATTGGTATAGTGCATTTCAAGGCCATAGCTTCTTTTAGTGAGAGTGTGAAAACAAGACTAGTGAGGAAGAGGGCTCTTTTGTATTCCACACATGCTCCACAAGCTTTCTCATTACTTCATCTGTTGTATCAACTGACTGACTCCTTTAAATTGGCTTGACTTCGAGATACCAAGAAGTATAAAACAAAAAAATAATGCAAAACATTTCATAAGTATCTTCAAAAATATTTTTAAAATTAATTAATCACTCTTCAAAAACTCTCAGAGGTACATAGGAGCTTTTATATTCCAAAGAGGAAGTTGAGATACTTCGTAATGCCAAGCCTGGCTATGCAGAACAGAAGTCCTAGTGTAGTGTCTCTAAAGCCAGGAGTTTGAGGACATCCTGAGATTACATAGTGAATTCCAGGTCAGCCTTGGCTAGAGTGAGACCCTACCTCAAAAAAAAAAAAAAAGTTTTATATTTTTGGACTGGAGAGGTAGATGGCTCAGTACAAACCTGAGTACCTGAGTTTAGAACCCCAGACCCTATGTAAAAGCTTAAAGTTGTGGTAGGTTCCTGTCATGCTAGCACACCTGTGCCGAGATAGGAGGTAGATACTGGAGAATTTCCTAGAAGTTCCAGGAATGGGTAGACTGGCTAATGTAGCAGTGAACAATGGACAACTAGAGACCTTGCCTCAGAATAAGTGGAAGGCAAGGACCAACCCTGGAGAAGTTTTCCTATAGTCTCTCTTTCTCAAATAAATAAAATATTAAAAAATATAATAGGACTAAGTTTGTTGTTGTTATTGTTTAATATTTAGACTATCAATATGACGGCTGAAGAAACAGTGAATGTAAAAGAGGTTGAAATCATTAAGCTGATTCTGGACTTCTTGAATTCAAAGAAGCTTCATATTAGTATGTTGGCCCTTGAGAAGGAAAGTGGAGTCATAAATGGCCTATTTTCAGATGATATGCTTTTCCTGAGGTAAGATTTCATTATTACTGTGAAGTTTGTGGTCCTTTCATAAATACTAAATATTAATGTTATATATATAAAACATAGGCCTTTATGATCATGAGAGTAAGTGTAATTTTAAAATGTTTATTTTCATAAGGCATTAGTAATATACTATAATCTTTTCAGTAGAATGTTGTCAGTGGTAAGATACAGAATTCTTAAATAAACAAGTGTCACATGTCTAAAGTGTTTGTGGTATCAGTGTAAAAGGTACTTGACTGAGAAATCCAAGGCACTCTAACAGTAAAGAAAATATTTCTAGCTGGGCATGGTGGTGCACACCTGAGAATGCATAGTGAATTCCAGGTCAGCCTGAGCTACAGTGAGACCCTAACTCAGTAAACCAAAAAAACAAAACAAAAACAAGAAAATATTTCTGAAATTCCATTATTTTGGGCCATAGAATTAAAATGTGCATTATAGAAATATATTTATTATTGGGCTGGAGAGATAGCTTAGTAGTTAAGGTGCTTGCCTGTGAAGCCCAAGAATTCATGTTCAAATCTCCAGGATCCACTTAAGCCTGATGCACAGTGACACAAGTGTGCATTGTCACACATGAGCACAAGGGGTTGCCTGCATCTAGAGTTCATTTACAGTGGTTGAAGGCTCTGACATGCCCATTCTCTTTCTCTCTGCCTCTTTCTCTCTCTCAAAATAAATTTAAAAACATATATATTTATTATTAAAAGTATAGAAAGAGGGCTGGAGAGATGCCTTAGTGGTTAAGGCACCTGCCTATGAAGCCTAAGAACACCTGTTCAAATTTCTAGGTCCCAAGTTTAGCCAGACACAAAAGTGACGCAAGCATGCAATGTTGTCCATGCGCACATGGGGGCGCACACATCTGAATCTTGTTCACAGCAACTGAGAAGCCTTGGCGTACTCATTCTTCTTTTCTGTCTCAAATTAAAAAAAAAAAGTATAGAAAGAAAGATAACCCCGCCACCTATAAACACTTGATTTCTGTGAATTTTTTATAAAATGATAGCAAGTTTGTTGTATTTATAATTAGAGTCTTGTTTTATCCATAAACATTACAAGGATTTTTCAGTGATTGCAAATAAATATGTTTAAAATTTTTCAATTTAATTTCCTAACTGTTGCCCTTTTTTTTTGGTTTTTTGAGGTAGGGTCTCACTCTAGCCCATGCTGACCTGGATTTCACTATGTAGTCTCAGGGTGGCCTCGAACTCATGGTGATCCTCCTACCTCTGCCTCCCGAGTGCTGGGATTAAAGGCGAGTGCCACCACGCCCGGCTTATTTCTTATTTTTTAAAATGTTCTACTTGGCGGCTTTTATATATGAGTTTTTCTATATCTTGGATTATTTCCCTAGGACAGGATTCTTAGAGGTGGAATGGCAAGGCATAGGGAGGTACTATTTTTCCAAAGTAGAAGACTAAATATGTCTCAAATGAATTGGATGGAAAAAACCCCTCATATTTTGAGGCAGAAAGATATTCTAATTTTATAAGATCCCAAATATCCTTGACAAGGAGCGCATATTCTTGTACCCAATGAAGTGTTCCTCAGTCATGAAAAAAGAAGGAACTTTAAAAAACACACAAAGGTTTACTGTATTAGCTGTACCTTATTTAAGCATGTACTATTGTGTATTTTATGTTGTCAACTAGCCTCAGGGAGCTTGTTTAAGGTATAGTGAGCCAGTATAGAAGCAATATTCTTTTGCCCTTTCTGGGAGTTAGTACTGGTCCCTAAGTACTTTCCAGGAGCTTATTGATTTGTGATGAAATTTTAGTGGTCTGAGGTGAAATGAAAAGAATTTCAGGGCAGTGATATTTTTATTAAGCTAAATGGATTCATCTTAAAGATGTAGTCCTCTAGCCTTTGAAATTGTATCCTCCTCCTTTTTTTTTTATTTTATGAGAGACAAAGGGAGAGAATTGGTATGCCAGGGTCTCCAGACACTGCAATCAAACTCCAGATATGTGCACATATGTGACCGTGCACTTGCAACACCTTGTGCACGTGGGTTTTGGGGAGTTGGATGTGGGTCCTTAGGCCTTGTAGGTAAGTGCCTTCACCACTAAGCCATCTTTCCAGCCCCTTCCTACTTTTTAAAAAAATTAAATTATTATATTTATTGAGGGAAGTACAGAGCCAAGGAAAGGCACCCACAGGGCTAGAGATTCCACATAGAAGGTGTGGAAAAATCATGGAAAGAAAAGAGAGATAAGAAAGTTCGAGGAGCCCCTCATATGTGGGGAGCTGGAGGGGGTAAAGGAGCCCATGTGGAGAGTAAGGGCAAGGGTGGTCTGCCCTCTGCTCAGCCTGGCTGAGCCTGGGCCAAGCTAGTCCAGGTCCAGCCAAGGGAAACACTCTCCCACAGCTAGAAGTTCCCAAGTGGTCAGAGAGCTCTTGCAGATATTTATAACCTTATAGTGGCGGGTTGACTTCTGGCTCAAGTGAACTAGAGGGACAGCTGATTGGTTAGGGCTAGGGGCTGTCTCAGGAAGAGTTAGCCCTGACACCAAGTTCCAGGGGCTGAACTGGACCAACCACAATGTTTAAATCCTATGCAATACTGTCCTCCCAGGAGGGCTCCTGATTATTTGTGGAAAAACAGGTCTGGGGAACTAGGCAAGAGAGATAAGAAATCAGATCATCTTTAATTTCTAGCAAGTGCAAATTTCCTGCCTTTTTTACTATTAGGGGTCTAATCACCCTAACTGTACTCCCTCTCACTTAGGCTTTGCAGGCAAGCACCTTAACCACTGAGCCATCTCTCCACCCTTGTCAACAACTTTTTTTTTTTTTGGAGAGAGAGAGAGACAGAGAGACACAGACAGACAGAGAATGGGCTCACCAGTGGCCTCTCAGCTGCTGTGAACGAACTCCAGACATGTGAGCCCCCTTGTGGGCAAGTGCGGCATTGCACTCTTGTGTCACTTTTTACGTCTGGCTAAAAGTGGGACCTGGAGAATTGAACAGACATTCTTAGGCTTAGCAGGCTGGTGCATTAACTGCTAAGCCATCTCTCCAGCCCATCAACACCTTTATTTTTTAATTTTTATTTTTATTGACAACTTCTTTAATTGTAGATAATATCCCATGTTATTTCCCTCCCTTCCCCCCACTTTCCCCTTTGAAACTTCGCTCTCCATCATATCCCCTCCCCCTCTCAATCAGTCTCTCTTTTCAGTTTGATGTCATGATCTTTTCCTCCTATTATGATGGTCTTATGTAGGTAGTGTCAGGCACTGTGAGGTCATGGATATCCAGGCCATTTTGTGTCTGGAGGAGCAAGGAGTCCTACTCTTCCGTTGGCTCTTACATTCTTTCCTCCCCCTCTTCTGCAAAGGACCCTGAGCCTTGGAAGGTGGGTTTGAGATGTTTCAGTGCTGAGCACTCCTCTGTCACTTCTTAGCACCATGGTGCCTTCTGAATCATCCCAAGGTTGCCACTGCCTGAAAAGAGAAGCTTCTCTAACCAAAAGTGAGAGTAACATTAATATATGGGTGTGGACATTAAGAGAAGTGCTTACTGGGCAGTTTGGTGAGCATAGTATATACATTTAGTGAGACTCCAGCAGACATTACACCCTTAGGGCTCATGACTACCCTTGTCGTAGGTTTTCAGTATCAGGGATGTGTTCCCTTCCACGGAGCAGGCCTCTAGTCCAATTAGAGAGTAGTTGGTTTCCCCCATCACAGACATGCCACTATTGTACCCATTGGCTCATTTGGCCTGGCTGGCCAAATTTAAAGCTTGCTGTATTCACTGTTGAGTACCTTCACTCCCTTCCTACTTTTTAATATTAAAATATCCCTTTATAAAATGGTTATGACATACTGTGATTGGTTATTAGTAATCCCATTTACAGAATAAAATATTGACAATATTTTGTAGGTCCTGCCGCACATCTTTCCCTTTTTAAAAAAAAATTTTTGGGGGAGGGGCTGGAGAGATGGCTTAGTGGTTAAGGCGCTTGCCTTCAAAGCAAAAGGACCCAGGTTCAACTCCCCGGGACCCACATAAGCCAGATGCACAAGGTGGTACATACTTCTAGAGTTTGTTACCAGTGGCTGAGGTTCTGGCATGCCAGTTCTCTATTTCTTCTTTCTCTCTCTCTCTCTGTGTCTCTAAAAAAAAAAAAAAAAATTGACAACTTCTGTAATTATAGACAATAAACCATGATAATTCCCTCCCCCTTCATTTTCCCCTTCATAGCTCCACTTTTCATCATATCTCCCCCCTTCTCAATGAGTCTCTTTTATTTTGAAGTTTTTTGAGGTAGGGTCTCACTCTGGTCCAGGCTGACCTGGAATTCACTCTAGTCTCAGGGTGGCCTCAAACTCACAGCGATCCTCCTACCTCTGCCTCCCGAGTGCTGGGATTAAAAGCGTTGTGCCACCACACCCGGCTGTCTCTTTTATTTTGATGTCATCATCTTTTCCTGCTATTATAACTGGTCTTGTGTAGGTAGTGTCAGGCATTGTGAGGTCATGGATATCCATTTTCTCGAGGAGTAGATTGTAAGGAGTCCTACCCTTCCTTTGGCTCTTATGTTCTTTCTACCACCTCTTCCTCAATGGACCCTGAGCCTTGGAAGGTGTGATAGAGATGTTTCAGTGCTGAGCACTCCTCTGTCACTTCTTCTCAGCACTATGATGCCTTCTGAATCATCCCAAGGTCACCACCATCTAAAAAAAAGAAGCTTCTCATTCCAATTTTAGTATATGTACTGCCAAAACAAGCAAACAAAGAGAAGCTTCTCTAACTAGAAGTGAGAGGAGCATTAGTATATGGGTATGAACATTAAGAGAAGTGCTTGCCAGACAATTTGGTGAGCATAATATATGCATTTAGCCAGACACCAGCAGATGTTACACTCCTAGGGTTCATGACTTCCCCATCATGGGTTTTCAGTATCAGGCATGTGTTCCCTCCTGTGGAGCGGGCTTCCAATCCAATTAGAGAGTGGTTAGTTTGCCTAGTAACAGATATGCCACTATTGCACCCATTGACTCATTTGGCTTAGCTGGCCCAACTTAAGGCTTGTGGTGTCCACTGTTATCTCCACTGATGACTTCTGTGTCTCCCATGGAGCTGCATGCTGCATAACTTTTTCCAGATTTCTGTCAGCTGGTCTACAGGGAATAGGTTTTTCAGCTCTGCTCCAGCAAGACTTCTCAGTGACCTTGCAGTCCACGCATGTGTATTCTCCAGCAGTGGGGTCTTACCATCTATTCCTGATGGCAATAACCTGTAATGTTTTGGGGGCCATCAGGGACCTCCCTGATCAACACTGGAAGGTATCCCATCCTTGGCACTGAAAAATTTCTAGTAACAATCTATGACTTTTGGGTGTGCCATTGTAAAAAAAACAGGTTTCAATATGACTTATTTATTTCCTCTTAGATTTTGATTAACCCTCCCCCTACCCTTCCTTTTACTCAGTCTCTTCCCCTGACCTCACTTAGGCCATTCCACCCTGAGTGATCTGTTCTTCTACTTACATATATATAGTACCATCCCCAAGTCTTCCCCTTTCCTCCCTCCCTTATAGCTCCTTTCTAGCTTACTGGCCCCCCTGCTACTGTTTTTTTTTTTTTTAAGGTAGGGTCTCATTCTAGCCCAGGCTGACCTGGAATTCACTATGTAGTCTCAGGGTGACCTCGAACTCATGGTGATCCTCCTACCTCTGTCTCCTGAGTGCTGGGATAAAGGTGTGCGCCACCACACCCGGCTGCTACTGAGTTTTATTCCAGCTCACATACACATCCAAACATTTGTACCTAGGATCCACATAGGAGAGAGAACATGTGGTGCTTGGCTTTCTGGGCCTGGGTTACCTCATTAAATATAATCCTTTCCAGGTCCATCCATTTCTCTGCAAATTTCATAATTTAATTTTTCTTTACCATGAATAGAACCCCATTGTATAAATGTACTACATCTTCATTATCCACTCATCAGTTGAGAGACATCTAAGCTAGTTCCATTTCCTAACTATTGTGAATAGAGTGGCAATAAACATGAATGTGCAAGTATCTCTAAGGTACTGTGATGAATTCTTAGCATATATGGCTAGGAGTACTATAGCTGGGTCATAGGCTAAATCTATTTTTAGCTCTCTCAGGAATTTTCACATTGATTTCCACAATGGCTGTACCAGATTACATTCCCACCAACAGTGTAGAAGGGTTCCTCTTTTCCACATCCTCACCAGCATTTATTGTCATTTGATTTCTTGATAATAGCCATTCTGACAGGAGTGATATGGAATCTCAAAATAGTTTTAATTAGCATTTCCTCCTTCCCTTTTAAAACTTTGTTATTATAATAAGTCTAAAATGGTGAAATTATTATTGTCAAAGAATAGTGTTAATATTTGAGGAATCAGATACCAGTCATACTGTGTGCTTTGTGGAGTGTTAATGTATGTTCTGTCATCATCTATCATGGAGCTTGAGTTCAGTAGCATTCTGGATTTTCCTTATTTAGGCAGCTAATCCTTGATGGCCAGTGGGATGAAGTTCTTCAGTTCATCCAGCCTCTGGAATGTATGGAAAAATTTGACAAAAAACGGTAAGATTTTGTCTGACCTCACAGTGTCTTGTTACTGGTAGGAACTTAGCAAAAAACCAGAACAATGAATACAAATTTTAAAACAAGATTCAGTTTATTTTAAAAAATAATTATGCATTCAATTGTACTGAATTATAGTACTTAAGTTGCATGAACTTGAACTATCTGATATGTAAGTCTACTTAGTCAATAATGCCTGAATGCTGAAAGTCATCAAAGCTTGAAGACTTTAACGTTGTCTTTATTTCTGATAAGTAGTCAGCTATTTATAGACATTGTCAGACTGGAGAGATAGCTCAGAAGGTAAGAATACTTGCTGAGGACCTGAGTTCAATACCCAGAGTCCATCTTAAAAGCCATTTCAGGCTGGAGAGATGGCTTAATGGTTAAGGTGCTTGCCTTCAAAGCCTAAGGACCCAGGTTCGATTCCCCAGTACCCACATAAGCCAGATGCACAAGGTGGCTCATGCATCTGGAGTTTGTTTGCAGTGGCTGGAGGCCCTGGTGTATCCATCCTCTCACTCACTCTCTTTCTCTCTTGTAAATAGATTAATAAATAAAAAATAATTTAAAAAAGCCAGTGTCTTTTTATAGCCTTCATATATGTGTGGACATGACTAGCACATCTGCACATATACCACACTACAAGCACATTTAAAAGTTATATAATTTTTTTTTCTGAGAGGAGCAAGA
The DNA here is from genome assembly GCA_036365145.1 of Orientallactaga sibirica. Lineage (NCBI taxonomy): Eukaryota > Metazoa > Chordata > Mammalia > Rodentia > Dipodidae > Orientallactaga > Orientallactaga sibirica. The sequence goes on from JAEOAD010000025.1 coordinate 14,110,694, forward strand.
CTTTAATGAAGAATGGTACAAGTATGAATAACAAGTAGGTCTCATACTTAAAAAAAGATTACAGAAAACACTACTGAATTTTTCTGCCAAAAAGGAGTTTTTAAAGATGTCTGAGAGATAGCAAGCACATGGTACAAAAGGAGGAGGGAATGTCAAATCCCGGAGCAGGGCACTAACACAGCACGATTAGGGAATCAGGTGGAATTAAGCATTTATATTCAATCAAGAGTTTTTTGGTAGGCTTTAAAAGTTCATTATGAGGAAGAGATCTGAGAAGAGAGGTGGAGGATGGCAGGAAGAGTAAGCTTATCTACAATCACCATTTCACCAAAAAGCATACTAGTTCAACCATATGAGAAGTGTGGAGGATAAACCTGCTGACATAGCCCAGCACATTAAGAGCAAATGCCAAGGCAGTCAGGTCTAGGGGCCACATCACAAGTGGCTCATCAGTTTTTAGAAGGTATCCGATCAACAAGGACTGGTGTCTTATCAACCTGGGCTCATAACATATGGAATTCCTCTGCATTTGTGTCAGAGGCCAAAACTTAATGAGTAATAAGTTCATTTCAGACAATGCTCTTGTTCCTTTTAAAAAATTTTTTTATTGTTTTATTTGCAAGCAGAGAGAGAGATAGGGCCTCTAGCCACTGCAAATGAACTCCAGATGCATGTGCCCCTGGTGCATCTGGCTTACGTGGGTTCTGGAGAATTGAACCAGGATCCTTTGGCTTCGCAGACAAACGCCTTAACCGCTAAGCCATTTCTCCAGCCTCTTGTTTAACAGGTCATGGGGTCGTAAGTGGCTCCTAGTAGACTCCATTTCCTGGGAGAAGGTTCTACAGGTTACTGGGGATTTAAATGTAAGCAAACCACTACAGAAGGAAAACACTAATGATATTCTGCTGGCACTGTACAAGCTGTGTGCCTGTCTTCTCTGCCAAGGACATGGTGTGGACTTGGCTTGCTTCTTAGTTCCATGATCTCCAACACTGAGGAAGAGGATGTGGGAACTCCCCCACACGGAAAGAGGTAGCCCAGCTTCTTAGAAAATTAGCAGACGATCGATCAGGACTATTGGTAAGAAACATGCTCCTGTGAATCTTGTGGAAATGAGAGCATGCTTCAGTTCATGCCAAGATTTTTCATAGTCACAGCTGTCCAGTTAACAAAGGGATAATTTTTAGAGATGACAGTCCAATTTCCTTCACCGTACTTCTGCACTCCAGCCTTCACCCACTTGCTTTCTTTTATAGTCCACCTCTGCTTTCTCGTCATGCTGGTCGCATTATCTTCATTTAGTTCTCCCTGAACTTGAAACACTTGGACCTCTTCAGTCCAAGTCTCCTTTTCTTCAACTCCACTAGAGTAGTGCCACTTGCCTTTTGATATTTTGGAATTCTCCTCTGAACGAGGTTGGTTGAGAGCAGTGGGTTTGCATGCTGAAGCTGACACAATCTTCTGAGAGGAGTTGAAGCCTGGGCTGAGTTCATCACACTGGCTGTCCTCCTCCGAAACCAGTCTGCTTATTGTCATACACTTGTTCTTGGGCTGTAGTTCTGAGCTGCCCTCATGCTCAGCAGGAGTTATGCTCTCATTTTCATCTTTCCTGGGTCTCTTGTTTTTGAGGGCTGGTGATTGGGAGGCTACTTTAGGAAGTTCCAAATATTTCTGGTCCAGTTTTGCAAAAGCTGCCTCTGAATCTTGGGCACTGGATAAAGCTTTGAAAACTGCCTTCTGGATCCAAATACCAATGGTGGTTGGAGTTTTCGGTTGCTGCCTTGGAGGCTCTCCGAATGGCCTGGGGGTGGCAGTTTATCTTCCTTCACTGTACTTGATAAGAGCAGACTCAGATTTCAAAGCCCTTTTGGCCATCATAAGGAGGTAAGGCTTAGTCATCCAGGTGGCTTTTCAAGAAACACAGCATCTTCTGCTGGAAGGTCTCATAGGAAAAGTTCTGGATAACAGGATAGGCCTAGTTCTTTTCTTGGATAATGTTAGGAGAGGGTTTCTCAGCTTCTGAGTTGTGGGGTCCTTGAACATACATTTTTTTTCAAAAATTTGAAGCCTTTTCAAATTGTTTTTGTTTTTAATATATTTTATTTATTTACTTATTTGAGAGAGAGAAAGAAGGAGAGAGAGAGAGAATGGGTGCGCCAGGGCCTCCAGTCACTGCAAACGAACTCCAGATGCATGCATCCCCTTGTGCATCTGGCTTACATGGGTCCTGGAGAATCAAACCGGGATCCTTTGGCTTTGCAGGCGAGCACCTTAATTGCTTAGCCACTTCTCCAGCCCCAAATTATTTGTTTTTGATACAAATAACTACAGTAGTCTCCTTGACCAGTTTTCTACTGGATTTGACAACTGCTTCTGTCAGTGTAAATCATATTTTAATTATCTCCAGCACATTGATAGCAGATTCCAGTGGCATGAGCTCTGCCTTCATACCATAGGAACAGTCTAAATTTTCCCCTTCTTCAATGCATGACAGACACTGCATAACCTGCAGCAACCAGGCCACTGGACACAGTGTGCTCCTTCCCCAGGGGTCTGACAAGCAAAGCCTGCCTGATGTCCAGGATCTGCCTGAAGTCTCCATACCAGCTATCCCGAAAGGCCTGCAGCACCTCGTGGAAGTAGAACTTGAGCACCCAGTGATTGACTGCCTCTTCCAGTTGTACTTCCCCTGTCCCCTATCCACTGTGCCCCACAACCCTGGCTCATGGTGTCCCCGCCTGTTACTGTGCGATGCCCGCTGCTCCAGCCTCCTTCCTCCAGTGCATCCCACCACAGCACGCCCCACTTGCCCTCCCAGCTGTGTGGCTTCCTCGTCTCTGACCTAAAAATTATATAATTGCTATCCTTATTCTCGTCTATGTAACCTCTCTTCCTTCTTTCTTTCCTCCCTCTCTACCCCTCTCTCTCTTTCTTGGCTGCCTTTTTTTTTTTGGTTTTGTAAGGTAGGGTCTCACTGTAGCTCAGGCTGACCTGGAATTCACTATGTAGTCTCAGGGTGTCCTTGAAGTCATGGCGATCCTCCTACCTCTGCCTCTCGAGTGCTGGGATTAAAAGTGTGTGCCACCACGCCTGGCCCTTGGCTGCCTTTTAAATGTCATGATTTATCACTGGTTTTCAGCAGTTTGTTTGTGATATGCTTAAAGTTTTTGTTTGTTTGTTTTGTATATTTCCTGCTTAGGATTTGCTGCAGTTTTTTTTTTTTTTTTTTTTTTTTTTGGCCCTTATACTTTTTTTCTTCAAATTTATAAGTTTTTGGCCATTATTTCAAATTTTCCTCCTTTCTCTTTTTCCGTTGGGGTATGGTGGGAAATAGAATTTTGTCCCATAAGACTTTGGCACAAAAAATTATCTATTTAACATTCACAGACTCTTCTATTAGCTTTGCTTTTTATTTTATTTATTTATTTATTTGAGAGAGCAAGAGAGGGACAGAGAGGGCAGACAGAGAGAGAGTGTGTGTGTGAGAGAGAAAATGGGTATATCAGAGCCTCCAACCACTGTAAATGAACTCCAGATGCATGTGCCACCTTGTGCATCTGGCTTATGTGGGTCCTGGGGAATTGAACTGAGGTCCTTTGGCTTTGCAGGCAAATGCCTTAACAGCTAAGCCATCTCTCCAGCCCAGTTTTGTTTTATTATTTATTTTTTTGTGTGGTGCTGTGGACTAAATCCAGGGCCATGTGTGTGCTGGACAAGTATTCTACCACTAAACTACCTACAGCACAATCCCATTTATTTTTACTGTATTTTACTTTACTTTTTGTTTTTTTCGAAGTAGGATCTTGCTCTAGCCCGGGCTGACCTGGAATTCACTATGTAGTCTCAAGATGACCTCAAACTCAGCGATCCTCCTACCACTGCCCCCGAGTGCTGAGATTAAAGGCCTGCGCCACCACGCATGGCTCCTATTTATTTTTAAAATTTGAAATAGGGTCTCATGTCTCCTAAGCCAGCCTTACAACTGATAAGTAGTGAAGGATGATCTTGAACTTCTGATCCTCCTGTCTCTACCTCTAGAGTAGGGATTACAGGTGTTCGTTCCCTCTAACACTCAGTTTATGTGGTGCTGGGGATCAAACCCTGGGATTCATGCATGTTGGGCAATCACTGTGCCAAATGAGCTATAGCTCCAGCTCCTCCCCACTTTTTTTTTTTTTTTTTGGAGAGAGACAGAGAGAGGGAGAGGAAGACAGATAGAGATGGGTGTGCCAGCAGCCTCTCAGCTGCTGCAAATGAAATCCAGATGCGTGCGCCCCCTTGTGGTCAAGTGTGGCATTGCGCCCTTGCATCACTTTGCATCTGGCTAAATGTGGGACCTGGAGATTGGAACCAGCGTTCTTAGGCTTAGCAGGCAGGCTCCTTAACCGCTAAGCCATCTCTTCAACCCTTTCTCCCCACTTAAAAAAATATTTATTTATTTATTTATTTATTTATTTATTTATTTATTTATTTGAAAGATGAAGAGAGAGAATGGGCATGTCAGGGCCTCTAGCCATTGCAAATGAACCCCAGATGTGTGCGCCCCCTTGTGCGTCTGGTTTATATGGATGCTGGGGAATTGAACCTGGTGGTGGTGGCGCATGCCTTTAATCCCAGCATTTGGGAAGCAGAGGTAGGATGACTGTCGTGAGTTCAAGGCCACCCTGAGACTACATAGTGAATTCCAGGTCAGCCTGGGCTAGAGTGAGACCCTACCTCAAAAAACAACATGCCCCCCCCAAATTTTATTTATTTATTTATTTGAGAGAAAGAGAAAAGAGAGAGAGAGAATGGGCGCACCAGACCTCTACCTGCTGCAAATGAGCTCCAGATACATGAGCCACCTTGTGTATCTGGCTTACATGGGTACTGGAGAATTGAACTTGGGTCCTTAGGCTTTGTAGGCAAGCACCTTAACAGCTAAGCCATCTCTCTAGTTTGTCCCCTGCTTTTTAAAAATTTTTTTGTTTGTTTATTAGCAACAGACAGACAGAGAGGAACAGGCAGAGAGAGAGAGAATGGGTTCACCAAGGCCTGTAGCCACTGCAAATGAACTCCAGATGCATGTGCCACTTGTGCATTTGGCTTACATTGGTACTGGGGAATTGAGCCTTGAACCGGAGTCCTTAGGCTTCATAAGCAAGCACTTAACCACTAAGCCACCTCTCCAGCCCCCCCTTTTTGGTTTTTTTATTTTTAAACATTTTTATATTTTATTTATTTATTTATTTATTTATTTATTTATTTATTTATGTATGTATGTATGTATGTATGTATGTATTTATGTATGTATGAATGGGCATGTATTTATTTATTTATCCAGATGCCTGCACCCCTTGTGCATCTGCCTTATGGGTCCTGGAGAGTCAAACAGGGATCCTTTGGCTTTGCAGGCAAATGCACCCCTTAACTGCTGCATCTCTCCAGACCCCTGTTTTTTTTTTTTTTTTTTCAGGGTAGGGTCCTGGCCCAGGCCAACCTGTCATTAACTATGGAGTCTCAGGGTGGCTTTGCAGGCAAATCCCTTACCTCTGCCTCCCATCTGGGATTCTCCAGACCCCCCGGCTTTTTTGTTTTTAAAGTAGGGTCTCCTAGCCCATGCTGACCTAGAATTCACTATGTACTCTAAAGCTGGCCTTGAACTTACACAGATCCTCCTACCTCAACTTCCTGAGTGTTGGGATTAAAGGCATGTGCCAGGACCCCCAGCCATTCATGCCATTTTTCATAACTCTTTGCTTTTATACCTTCATTTATCTAGAGTACTATTGCCTTCCTCACCTATCTTGTTCTTTATTTTTAGGGGATGAAGGCTTTATTTCAAGCTTACAGATCCAAGTGATGTCTTATTCTTTTCTAAAAATTATTTTTATTTATTTATTTGAGCTATAGATAAAGAGAGGGGGAGAGGAGGAAGAGAGAATGGGCATGCCAGGGACTCCAGCCACTGCAAATGAACTCCAGACGCATGTGTCTGGCTTACATAGGTACTGGGGAAATGAACCCAGGCCATTAGGCTTTGCAAGAAAGTGCCTTTATCCAGTGAGTCATCTCTTCAGCCTTCTATCTTACTTTTGATTACTTTTGATAATCTGAGGTTCAGTTCTTTTATTTTACTTTTTTTTTTGCAGTGTTGAGGATTAAACTGAGGACCTATACACACGCTAGGCAAGTGCTTTACCCCACTGAGCTATGCTCACCTTTCTCACCTTCTATTTAATATTTATTTATTTATTGGTTTTTTTGAGGTAGGTAGGGTCTCACTCTAGCCCAGGCTGACCTGGAATTTACTCTGTAGTCTCAGGGTGGCCTTGAACTCATGGCAATCCTTTTACCTCTGCCTCCCAAGTGCTGGGATTAAAGGCATGAGCCACCATGACTGGCTTTTTTTAAAAAATATATTTATTTATATTAAGAGAGAGAGAGAGAGAATGGGCATGCCAGGACCTCTAGCCACTGCAAACAAACTCCAGATTGCATGCACCCCCTTGTACATCTGGTTTACATGGGCACTGAAGAATTGAACCTGAGTCCTTTGCCTTTGTAGGCAGGCACCTTAACTGTTAAGCTATCTCTCCAGGCCCCCCCCTTTTTTTTTGATTTTTGAGGTAGGATGTCACCCTAGCCCAGGCTAACCTGGAATTCACTATGTAGTCTCAGGGTGGCTTTGAATTCAAGGCAATCCTCCTACTTCTGCCTCCCGGAGGCTGGGACTAATTGTGTGTGCCACCACACCCGGTTCTCATCTTTCTTGCCACGTTGCCCAGGCAGACCTTGTACTCATGATCCTACTTCTCCACCTCCTGAGTACTCCTGAGTCTGGTATTCAGCTTTTTAAAAATCATTCTAATACTGTGTCTTTTGTTTTTCACAGGTTTCGTTATATTATCCTGAAGCAGAAGTTTCTAGAAGCTTTGTGTGTTAACAATGCAATGTCTGCGGAAGATGAACCCCAGCATGTAAGATTTTTATTCCTGAAGGTTTGCGCCATAGTCTTGTTTTCAGTCACAAACATTTTTAAACTATTTATTTATTTGGGGGGGGGATCAGAGAGGGAGAGATTGGGCATGCCAGGGCCTCTAGCCACTGCAAATTAACTCCAGATGTATGTGTCACCTTGTGCATCTGTCTTATGTGGGTACTAGGGGGTTGAACTGGGGTCTTTAGGCTTCACAGGCAAGCACATTAACCACTAAGCCATCTCTCTAGCCCAGTCATAAGCATTTTATTCAATAAAAAGGAAGATTATTATGGATTTTTAAACTTTTATCAACTGCAGTGGGGCAAGATGCGCGGTTTTGAGATGCAGTGGTTTAAATCTGTAGTACTTCTAATCCTGTTCTGTGATTTAAGCCAAGATGATATATGTCTGGTGTGTTCCTCTCCTTTAAGGTCAGTTAGGTCAGGGCTTCTTAAACTTTTTCTACTCATGAACCCTTTTTGCCTGAGAAATTTTTCATGATCCTGGGTATATAGTATACAAATCAAACACTGATAATCAATCATAAAGAATTGTTAAATGTTGGACATTTTACCACATCATTTGTTAAAGATGAAAGCAGATTTGCATATTGGGAGGTAGATGGTCATTTTTACAGAAAGAATTAAATCTTGGCTGAATGTTTGATGCTGTAGGATAGATAGTGTCTTTAACATTTTCAGAGTTGGTTAATATTTTGATTTTATAATCATCAGTGCTGAAAATGCTGCTTCTCATACACATGTACTACAAAACTGCAGAAATGGGGCTAGGGTGATAGCTCAGTGGTTAACAGTGCTTGCTAGCAAAGCTTGTTAATTCAGTTCCCCAGCATCCAGGTCATGCATCTGGAATCCCACTGCACACATAAAGCTGAGAGAGCCAGGAGAATCCAAAGCTCACAGCTCACTGTTCTGACATTTGTTCACTTGCAGCAGCAGCAAAGGCTCTGTCTCAAAGAACTGGATCACAGATCCTTCAAAGTAGGCCCCTAACCTCCACGCATGTGCCATGGCATGCGTGCACGTGCATGTGCTTATGCACACACACACACACACACACACACACATATAGACAGAAATCAGGAATGTTTTTAATGGGTAAGTATATGTTGGGTGCTGGGAGATGGCTCAGTCAGTGTTTGCTGCACAAGTGTGAATACCTGAGTTCAGATCCACAAGCTATGGTAGACACCTATAATCCTAACATGCCCATGGTGAAAAGGGAGATGGAAACAGGGAGAACCTCCTGGAAACTTCTGGACTAGATACCTTGGCAAAAACTGTTGTGAACAGTGAGAAACTTTGTCTGAAACAAAGTGAGAGGAGAGAACTAACACTTGAAGTTCTCCTCTGACTCACTTGTGCACTGTGGCAAGCAGGCATCCATGCTCAAATACAGACACGTGCACACGCACGCACCTACACTGATCAACCAAGCTATCTTCCAGCCCTAGAAAGTCTCACTCTAGCTTGGGCTGACCTGAAACTCACCCTGCAGCCCCAGGCTGGCCTTGAACTCTTAATTGTCCTCTTACCTCAGCCTCCAGAATATTGAGATTAAAGTCGTGCCCCACCACATCTGGCCATGCAAAGTTAGTTTCACAGTTTTTTTTTTTTTAAAGAAGGCATAAATATTTTTGTTTATTTATTGCAAGCAAAGAGAAATAGAAGACAGAATGGGCACACCAGGGCCTTCAGCCACTGCAAACGAACTGCAGATGCATTCACCACTGTGCATCTGGCTTTATGTGGGTATTGGGGAATTGAACTAGGGTCATTAGGCTTTGCAGGTAAGCACCTTAACCACTTAGCCATCTCTCCAGCCCAGTTTTGCAGTTTCTAAAAAAAATATTTTTTATTTATTTTTGAGAGAGGAAGACTGAGAATGGACACACCAGGGCCTCTAGCCACTACAAATGAACTCCAGTTGCATGTACCACCGGCTTATATGGGTACTGGGGAATCAAACCTGGCTCTTTAGGCTTCACAGGCAAGTGCCTTAACTGCTAAGCCATCTCTCCAGCCCTTTAAAAAATATATTTATTTATTTGCCAGAAGAAAGAAATAGAAGAGATACAGATAGAGAGAGAATGCGTACACCAGGTCCTCTAGCCACTGCAGACAAACTCCACATGCATACCCCACTTTGTGCATCTGGCTTAACATGGGTACTGGGGAATCAAACTCTCATTAGGCTTTGTTGGCAAGTGCCTTAACTGCCAAATAATCTTTCCAGCCCCTACTTTTATAGTTTCTATTTTAGTATTTTCACATCCAGAACTAAGTAAACTTTTATCAGGTTTCAATATGTGTTCATTGAAGTAAACTGTCTTAGTCCCTTCAGTCAGATATAATAAAATGAATTCAAACTGAATGACTCATAACAGTAGAAATTTATTTCTCGCCAGGCATGGTGGCGCATGCCTTTAATCCCAGCACTCGGGAGGCAGAGGTAGGAGGATCACCAAGAGTTCGAGGCCACCCTGAGACTACATAATGAATTCCAGGTCAGCCTGAGCCAGAGTGAGAGCCTACCTTGAAAAACCAAAAAAAGAGAGAGAGAAAGAGAGAGACAGAGAGAGAGAGAGAAAAGAAATTTATTTCTTGCAATTTTGTAAGCTAGAAAATCCAAGATCAGAGTGTCAGTAGGTTCAGTGCGTTTGGGGCTTGTTCTCTGGTTCATAGGTGGGACTTTAGGTGTGGAGGAGGCTAACTAGCTCTCTGGGGGGGTCTCTTAGAAGGATACTGATGGTTAATCTCAGTTGTCACCTTGATGAGGTTTAGAATCACCATGCAAACAAATCTCTGGGCATGTCACTGAAGGATTGATTTTCTATCTTAGGTTAGTTAATTGCAGAGGGAAGACTCGGTCTAAATGTGGGCAGTGCCAGTACTTGGGCTGGGGTCCTGGACTGCATCAGAAGGAGAAAGCTAGCTGAAGCATGAACATTCATTGCTTCCTGTTTCCTGCCCCAGTTGCAATGTAGCCAGCTACTTCATGCTCCTGCCTGCTTGCCTTCCCACCATGATGGACTGACTGTAATCTTGAACTGTGAGCTGAAGTAAACTCCTCCTTCCTTAAGTTGCTTTTGTCAGGTATTTTGCTGTGGCCTTCAGAAAGGTAACTAATTCAGACACTAATCCCTTTTATGAGGTCTTCCCTCATGACCTGATTACTTCCCCAGAGATTCTTCCCAGCTAATATGCACCTTGCAGTTTAGGATTGCAGTTGAACATTTAATGTATGAGTGACACAAACATTAAGACCAAAGGATATTACAATCAAGACTTCATGTATAGTAGAGAACTGTCTATCAGATAATGATGTTTATAAATAGAAGTATATAATAGAGAACTGTCTGCCAGCTAATGATAAAACATTGGAACAGGGCTGAAGAGATGGCTTAGCAGTTAAGGTGCTTGCCTGTGAAGCCTAAGGATCCATGTTCGATTCCTCCGTACCCACATAAGCCAGATGCACAAGTTTGTGAATGCATCTGGAGTTTGATTGCAGTGGCTAGAGGCCCTGATGGGCCCATTCTCTCTCTATCTGCCTCTCTCTCTCTCAAGTAAATAAATAAAGTATTTTTTTAAAAAATGGAACAAGTCAGAATATCCAATTTTTATTCTGTTTTTCACTAGCCAACTAAATAACTTTGATTAAATCAGTACTCTTAATTTCCTCCATATATAAAATAAGATGAGCCAGGGAAGTCCTAAGGTATCTGACCTTATTCATTATACAAATAGTCATAAGCCATGTAATCTGAGCTTCCTTTTGTTCTGTCTCACTATTGTCTTGTTATTAAGTGAACTATAAGTGTTCTAGCCCAGGCTGACCTGGAATTCATTATGTAGTCTCAGGGTGGCCTCAGACTTGGTGATCCTCCTACCTCTGTCTCCCAAGTACTGGGATTAAAGGCGTGTGCAACCATTGCCCAGCATAAGTGTTCTTTTTTAAAAACAATTTTTTAATTTGTTTATTTGAGAGAGAGAGAAAGAATATGAATATGGTTGTGCCAGGGCCTCTAGCCACTGCAAGTGAGCTCTAGACACATGTGCCACCTTGTGTAGCTGGCTTATATGGGGTCCTGGGGAATTGAACCTGGGTCCTTTGGCTTTGCAGGCACACACCTTAACCACTAAGCCAGCTCTCCAGCCCTCATTTCTTTTATTAAAAAAGATTTACTTATTTGAGAGAGACAGAGAGAATTAGGTGTGCTAGGGCCTCCAGCACTGCAAATGAACTCCAGATGTAGGCGCCCCCTTGTGCATCTGGCTTATGTGGGTCCTGGGGAATTGAACCTGGATCCTTTGGCTTTACAGGCAAGTTCCTTGGTTGCTAAGCCATCTCTCCAGCCCCCCCTCATTTCTTTTTTGTTCTTCTTTATTTGCTTTCTGTCCCCATATAAATTTTTCCTAAGTTGAAATGGCTCATTTAGTCTGGAGAGATAGTTTAGTGATCAAAGGTGCTTCTTTCAAAGCTGATGGCCTGGGTTCAATCCCCAGTACTCACATAAAGCCAGATGCACAAAGTGGCATATGTTTTTGGAATTTGTACTAGCAGAAGGCCCTGGCACAACTATGCTTTCTTTTCCGCCATCAAAGAAATATTTGAAAAGAGAAAAACGGGGCTGGAGAAATGGCTTAGCAGTTGAAGGACTTGGCTGAGAAGCCTGAGGACCCAGGTTTGACTCCCTAGTACCCACACCAGCCAGATGCACAAGATGGCACGTGGGTCTGGAGCTCATTTGCAGAGGTTGGAGGCCCTGGTGTGCCTATTCCCCATTTCTCTATCTCCCTCTTTCTCTCTCAAATAAATAAATAAATAAATAAATATTTTTTTAAGAAAGGAAAATGGGGCTGGAGAGATGGCTTAGTGGTTAAGGTGCTTGCCTGCAAAGCCAAAGGACCCAGGTTCAATTCCCAGTACCCAAATAAGCCAGATGCATAAGGTGGCGCATGCATCTGGAGTTCGTTTGCAGCAGCAGGAGGCCCTGGCGTGCCCATTCTCATTCTCTCTCTGTCTGCCTCTTTCTCTGTCAAATAAATAAATAAATAAAAATAAAATATTTTAAAAAATTGAAAATGTCTTGTTTACATTTTCTTTTTTTTTTTTTTTTTTGGTTTTGCGAGGTAGGGTCTCACTCTGGTCTAGGCTGACCTGGAATTCACTATGTAGTCTCAGGGTGGCCTCGAACTCTCGGCGATCCTCCTGGGATCCTGCTGGGATTAAAGGCGTGCGCCACCACGTCCGGCTTTTTTGTTTACATTTTTGATGAGCCAAATATAAAGCTTTACAAACAAATAAATATCAGCATCTTTCAGTTTTTTTCTAAGTGTCTAAATGTTAAACACACACACACACACTTGAGCTGGGCCACTATGCCTGGCCTAAAATAAATATTTATAAAAAGAAAAAAACCATAAAGCTGGGTGTGGTAGTGCACACCTTTAATCCCAGCTCTCGGGAGGCAGAGGTAGGAGGATTGCCATGAGTTCAAGGCCACCCTGAGAATACCTAGTGAATTCCAGGTCAGCCTGGGCTAGAGCAAGACCCTACCTCAAAAAATAATAACAACAACATATAAACATTGACGGTTGAAATGTCCCCAAATAATTCAGGCTTACTAGGTGTTGCAGTTACCTTTGCATTTCAGGCACAAAGCACCCAACCAAAACCAGCTGCTGGGTGAAAAGGGTTTATTTTTGTTTACAGACTTTAGGGGAAACACCATGATGGCAGGAAAAAATGTAGCATGAGCAGAGGCATGCACCACCATGGATTTTCAAAAATTGTGCTGGTGGTTCTTTCAAATATTTACAAGCTTTACTTCACCTACTCAAAAGATCAAAACATCCAGAGCAGGGTGTGGTGATACACACCTTTAATCCCAGCACTCAGGAGGCAGAGGTAGGAGGATCACCTTGAGTGCAAGGCCAGCCTGAGACTATACAGTGAATTCCAGGTCAGCCTGGGGTACAGAGAGACCCTACCTTGGGAAAAAAAAAAAAAAAGTCAAATCATCTCGTGAATTCCTTTCAGACAGTAAATGAAATCTTGATTAAAAAATACATTTGAGAAGCTGGGCTTGGTGGCACACGCTTTTAATCCCAGCACTCGGGAGGCAGAGGTAAGAGGATTGTGGAGAGTTCGAGGCCACCCTGAGACTACATAGTTAATTCCAGGTCAGCCTGGACCAGAGTGAGACCCTACCTTGCAAAAAAAAAAAAAAAAAAAAAAATTGAGAGCTGGAGAGATGGATTAGTGGTTAAGATGTATGCCTGTGAAGCCTAATGACCCAGGTTCAATTCTCTAAGTCCCATGTAAGCCAGATGCACATGGTGGTGCATACTTCTGGAGTTCGTTTGCAGTGGTTAGAGGCCCTGGCATGCCCATTCCCACTTTCTCTCTTTCCCTCTCTCTCTGTCTGTAATAAATAAAATAAAATACATTTGAGGGCTGGAGTGATGGTTCAACAGTTATGGCACTTGCCTGCAAAGCCTGATGACCTGGGTTTGATTCCCTAGTACCCATGTAAAACGAAGTGGTTCATGCATCTGGAGTTTGTTTCCAGAGACTAGAGTCCCTGACACCCCATTCTCTGTCTCTCTGCTTGCAAATAAATAAATTTTAAAAGAAAAAAAAATATATTTCAGAGCCGTGCAGGTCTGGGTGGTGCAAATCTTTAAGCTCTGTACTTGGGAGGCAGAGGTAGGAGGATTGCTGTAAATTCAAGACCAGCCTGGAATTACAGAGTGAGTTCAAAGTCACCCTGGGCTCAAGTGAGTCCCTACCTCAAAAACAAACATGGACTGGCGTGATGGATTAGTTGGTTAAGGGGCTTGACTGCAAAGCCTAAGGACCCAGATTTGATTTTCCAATGCTCACATGCACCATATGCACAAGGTGGTACATGTGTCTGAATTTTTATTTTTTATTTTTTGGTTTTTCGAGGTAGGGTCTCACTCTGGCCCAGGCTGACCTGGAATTAACTATGTAGTCTCAGGGTGGCCTTGAACTCACGGCGATCCTCCTACCTCTGCCTCCCGAGTGCTGGGATTAAAGGCGTGCGCCACCACGCCCGGCCATGTGTCTGAATTTTATTTGCAGTGGCTGGAAGCCCTCGTGTGCCCGATCTCTCTTTCTACATCTTTCTTTCTCTCTTTCTCATAAACAAACAAACAAACAAACAAATAAATAAATAAATGTTTTAAAAACAAAAGAAAACCATTTGAAAATGATAATTTTTAAATTATTTATTTATTTACAAGCAGAGAAAGAGAATGAATGAATGAATATAGGCACTCTGGGGCCTCTAATTCCTGCAAACAGACTTCTGACTTTACATGAGGTACTGGGGAGATCCTGGGTCGTTACACTTCGTAGGCAAATGCCTTAACCACTGAACAATCTCTCTAGGCCTGAAAATGATGATTTCTTTTTTTTTTTTAAGTTTTTCAAGATAGGGCCTAGGTTGACCTGGAACTCACTGTATAGTCTGAGGGTGGCCTTGAACTCATGGCGGTCCTCCTACCTCTGCCTCCTGAGTGCTGGGATTAAAGGCATGTGCCACCATGCCCAGTGAAAATGATGATTTTGAACATGAATTAGAATATTTTTGTAGGTAAAAGTTTAATTTAGTATTTAACCAAATTATTCTTTTTCTTTTTCTTTTTTTTTTATTTGAGAGAGACAGAGAGAATGGGTGCACCAGTGGCCTCTTAGCCTCTGTGAACAGACTCCAGACACATGTGCCCCCTTGTGCACATGTGCAACATTGCACTTTTGTGTCACTTTTATGTCTGGCTAAACATGGGACCTGGAGAATTAAACGGGTGTTCTTAGGCTTTGCAGGCAGGTGCCTTAACCACTAAGCCATCTCTCCAGCCCTTAACCAAATTCTTTATTTTTAAGTTGTGAAAACATCATGGTTTCTCAGTTAAAAGTATTACATATTCTACAAATTATGTGTGGCACCAGAATTTTCATTTATATACTCACCTTTCCTGTTTTATTTTTTCTGGAGATCATTTACTTTTATCTCTTTTTTTGTAGCTGGAATTCACCATGCAGGAAGCTGTGCAGTGTTTGCATGCTCTAGAAGAGTATTGCCCCTCTAAAGATGACTATAGCAAGCTCTGTTTGCTCTTGACTTTGCCTCGTCTGACCAATCATGCTGAATTTAAGGACTGGAATCCCAGCACTGCACGTGTTCATTGCTTTGAAGAAGTGTGTGTCATGGTTGCAGAATTCATCCCTGCTGACAGGAAGCTAAGTGAGGCTGGTTTTAAAGCAGGGAACAACCGTTTGTTTCAGCTTGTAATGAAGGGCCTGCTTTATGAATGTTGTGTGGAGTTTTGTCAGAGTAAAGCAACGGGAGAAGAAATTACAGAAAGTGAAGTCCTTCTTGGCATTGACCTCTTGTGTGGTAATGGATGTGATGATTTGGATCTGAGTTTATTGTCTTGGCTTCAGAACCTTCCTTCTTCTGTCTTTTCTTGTGCATTTGAACAGAAAATGCTTAATATTCATGTTGACAAACTTCTGAAACCTACAAAAGCTGCATATGCTGATCTTTTGACACCTCTTATCAGCAAACTTTCTCCCTACCCTTCATCACCGATGAGAAGGCCTCAATCAGCTGATGCCTATATGACTCGCTCTCTGAATCCTGCCTTAGATGGCCTCACATGTGGACTCACCAGTCACGATAAGAGAATCTCAGACATCGCTAACAAGACTTCACCAATGTCACATTCATTTGCTAACTTTCATTATCCAGGAATACAGAACCTTAGCAGAAGTCTTATGCTTGAGAATACAGAATGTCATAGTATTTATGAAGAATCTCCTGAGCGGTAAGCATTTCCTCAGAAACATTAGGTCGCCTCTGATTACAGTGTGTGTGCTGCTTGTGTTCAGTACTTTATTTATTTATATGAATTTTTTGGGGGGAGTTGAGGTAGGATTTCACACTAGGCCAGGCTGACCTGGAATTCACTATGTAGTCTCAGGGTGACCTCGAACTCTAGGTGATCCTCCTACCTCTGCCTCCTGAGTGCTGGGATTAAAGGTGTGCACCACCATGCCCGGCACTCATTATGGCATTTTCATACATATATGTATCGTACTTTTTTTTTTTTTGAGGTAGGGTCTCACTCTGGCCCAGGCTGACCTGGAATTAATTATGTAGTTTCAGGGTGCCCTTGAACTCATAGCAGTCCTCATAACTGCCTCCTGAGTGCTGGGATTAAAGGCGTGTGCCACCACGCCTGGCATGTGTATTGTACTTCATTTTAATGTGTCTCCCTCCCATATTTCCCTCTGCCCTGTGGCTGGTTTCTTTCCTTCCCTCACATAGTGCCCCCACTTGTGCCTGCATGTCACATTGATTCATTACCCCCTCTTTCCCACCTCTCCCTTAAGTTATCTTCTTTCCGTGTCATAATACACTTTCTAGTTTCATGACTTTATCCCTTGCGCGTGCGCGCGCGCACACACACACACACACACACACAATTTTTAGGTTTTGTATATGAGAGAAAATGTATTCTTTCTGAGTCTGGCTATTTCATTTAACAATAATTTCTAGTTACATCCATTTTCTTGCCACTGTCATGATTTCATTCTTTATGGTTAAATAAAATCCCACTGTGTGTATGTACCAAGGTTTCTTTATCCACTTGTTGATGGACATTTAGGCTGGATCCATTTCTTCTTTGTTGTGGATAGGTACATCTATTAATGTGGATGTGCAAGTATCTCTGTGGGTTTTTTTTTTTTTTCATTTTGAGAGAGAGTATTGGTGCACCAGGGCCTCAGCCACTGCAGTCAAACTCCAGATGCTTGTGCCACCTAGTGGGCATATGTGACCTTGCGCTTGCCTCACAATATCTGGTTTATATGGGATCTGGAGAGTCAAACATGGGTCCTTAGGCTTTGCAGGCAAGTGCCTTAACTGCTAAGCCATTCCTCCAGCCCTCTTTGTGGCATTTTAACTTAGAGTCCTTCAGAGTCCTTCATGTATCTACTGGGTCATGTCATAGTTTTATTTTTAGTTTTTTTTTTGAGAAACCTCCATCCTGATTTCTATAGTAGATGCACAAGTTTATACTCTTACCAGTAGTGAATAAGGATTCCTCTTTCCTCACATCCTTACCAGCATCAATTGTCATTTGCTTAGTTTTGTTTTGGTTTTTTGAGGTAGGGTTTCGCTGTAGCCCTGGCTTACCTGAAACTCACTCTGTGGTCCAAGACTGTCCTCTAACTCATAGCGATCCTCCTACCTTTGCCTCCCAAATCCTAGAATTAAAGACATGCACCACCACACCTGGCATGTCATTTGTTTTATTAATAGCCATTCTGAGCTGGATGTGATGGTGCACACCATAATCCCAGCGCTCGGGAAGCAGAGGTAGGGGGATCTATGTGAGTTTGAGGCCCTCCTGAGACCACATAGTGAATTCCAGGTCAGCATGGGCTGGAGTGAGACCCTACCTTGAAAACAAAACAAAACAAAAAAAAAAGAATAAAAAAGCCGTTCTGACTGGGGTGAAATGGGATTTCAAAGCAAATTTATTTTATTTTTATTTTCAAGGTAGGGTTTCACTTTAGCCCAGGCTGACCTGGAATTCATTATTTATTTATTTGAAGAAAGAGAGAGAGAGAGAGGCAGATAGAGAGAGAGTGGGCATGCCAAGGCCTCCAGCCATTGCAAATGAACTCCAGATGCGTACTTTGTGCATTTGGCTTACATGGGTAGTGGGGGAATCAAACTTGGGTCCTTAGGCTTTGTAGGCAAGCACCTTAACTGCTAAGCCATCTCTCCAGCCCACTTTTTCAAATTAAAAAATTTTTTTCAATTTTTGTTATTTATTTGTGTGCATATCATATATGGGCATGCATGTGCCACAGCACACCTATGGAGGTCAGAGGACAATTTTTGGGTATTTTCCCTCTCCTTTCACTTCTTTTGTGATAGGATCTCTCTTGCCACTGCTGCTTGAGAGCTTACAAATTCTCTCGGCTCTGCCTGCTATTATTGTTGGTGTGTTGGCATTGCAGACACACATGCCACTTTGGATATAGCTTTATGTGGGTTCTGAGGAGGAACAAAACTGTCAGCATGATTGCAAATGAGCACCTTTAACCACTGAGCCACCTCCAACCACCTTTTCAAATATTTACTGGTCATTTGTATTTCTTTTGAGAATTGTATATTCATTCAGCTCATTTGCATTTGGAGGTGCTATGTAAAAATGGTACATTAGGAACATCTGCTTATCTCACCTCTATATAGTTAGTAAGCTGTTCCAGATTCTGGTGTTTTTTTTTTTTTGTTGTTGTTGTTGTTTTGTTTTTTCTGGTTTTTCAAAGTAAGGTTTCACTCTACCCCAGGTTGACCTGGAATTCACTATGTAGTCTCAGGGTGGCCTTGAACTCACTGCAATCCTTCTACCTCTGCCTCCCAAGTGCTGGAACTAAAGGTGTGTGCTGGTGCAGGTTCTGTTTTATGGATATGTATGAGGGCAGCTAATGAAAATTCTTCCCAGATCTTTCTAAATATGTTTATATGCATGTATGTTCAACTATTCAGGATAGGCTTCTAATCAAATTCTTCCTTTGTGAAGATGACTGTCTTAACTCTGCTTTCCTGAACCCTAGACCTGTATTTTGATATATCTTTTAAGTTTCTTTTAGAAGGTCATCGTTTCATAATCAGAATCTTTTTTGTTTTTATTATATTTTTTATTTTTTAAAAATAATTTATTTTTATTTATTTATTAGAGATATATAGAGAGAATGGGCACACCAGGGATTCTAGCCACTGCAAACGAACTCCAGATGCATGTGCCACCATGTGCATCTGGCTTATGTAGGACCTGGAGAATCAACCCTGGGTCCTTAGGCTTCACAGGCATGTACCTTAACCACTAAGCCATCTCTCCAGCCCTGTTTTTATTTTTATTTTTAAAAATATTTTATTCATTTATTAGAGAGTGAGAGAATGAAAGAGAAGGAGGTAGAGAGAGAGAATGGCACGCCAGGGCCTCCAGCCACTGCAAATGAAGTCCATACACATGTGCCATCATGTGCATCTGGCTTATGTGGGTACTAGGGAATTGAACCTGGGTCCTTAGGCTTCTCAGGCAAGCGCCTTAACTGCTAAGCCATCTCTCCAGCCTTGTTTTTATTTTATATTTTAAAAAAATGTTAAATTTTATTTTTATGTGAGACAGAGAGAGGGAGAGAGAAAGAGAGAGAGAATGGGGAATGCTAGGATCTTTAGCCACTGAAAACGAACTCCAGATGCATGCACCATCTTGTGCATCTGGCTTACATGGGACTTGGAGAATCGAACCTGGGTCTTTAGGCTTTGCAGGCTTGTGCCTTAAATGCTAAGCCATCTCTCCAGCCTTGTTTTTATTTTACTCATTTATTTATTTATTTATTTTAAAAAATATTTTATTTGTTTATTTATTTATTTGAGAGAGAGAGAGAGAGGAAGAAGCAGAGGCAGAGACAGAGAGAATGGCCATGCCAGGGCCTCCAGCCACTGCAAATGTACTCCAGACGCATGCATCCCCTTGTGCATCTGGCGTACGTGGGTCCTGGGGAATTGAACCTGGGTCCTTAGGCTTCACAGGCAAACACCTTAACTGCTAAGCCATTTCCCCAGCCCTGTTTTGATTTTTTGTCTTGCTCTAGCCTAGGCTGACCTGGAATTCACTATGTAGTCTCAGGGTGGCCTTGAACTCACTGCGATCCTCCTACCTTTGCTTCCCAAGTGCTGGGATTAACAGAATCTTTTTAGTTTTTTTTTTTTTTTTTTTAATAGATATGGTCTCAATCTAGTCCAGGGTGACCTGGAACTCAATCTGTGCTCTCAGATTGTCTTTATACTCAGGGTGATCCTTCTACTTTAACCTTCTGAGTGCTGGGACTACAGGTATGTGACACCACTTCTGGTGTTTTTTTGTTGGTGGTGTTTTTTAGTTTCTCCTGGTAGGGTTTCACTGTAGCCCAGGCTGACCTGGAATGTAGTCTCAGGCTGGCCTCAAACTCATAATGATCCTCCTACCTCTGTCTCCTGAGTATTGGGATTAAAGGCATGCACCACCATACCTGCCCTGGCCTGTTTTGTTTTGTTTTGTTTTGTTTTGTTTTGTTTTGTTTTGTTTTGTTTTGTTTTCAAGGTAGGGTTTCACTCTACCCCAGGCTGACCTGGAATTCACTATGGTCTTAGGGTGGCCTCAAACACACGGCGATCCTCTTACCTCTGCCTCCCGAGTGCTGGGATCAAAGGCATGAGCCACCAAACCTGGCTTTTAAAAAATATTATTTATTTATTTGAAAGAGAAAGGTAAACCAGGGCCTCTTGCACCATGTTGTGTATTTATGTTTTTACATGGTTGCTTGGGAATTGAACCTGTGCCAGCTGATTTTGCAAGCAAGTGCATTTAGCCACTGAGCCATCTCCCCAGCCCCATTTTGAAGTGAAAGATCATTTAACTTTTGTAGTTGTTTTTGTGGTGACTTGGTAAATCTGTGTAAATATCCGATATTCATCAACTTCAGGTAACATTATTAAATCTTGTATTTGATGTATTTGCAAGCAGAGAGAGAGAGAGAGAAAAGAGAGACAGATGGAAAGAATGGGTGTGTCAGGGCCTTCAGCTGCTGCAAAGAAACTCCAGTTGCACATACCTCTTTGTGCATCTGGCTTTTGTGGGCACTAGGGAATTGAACCTGGGTTGTTGGGCTTTGCAGGCAAGTACCTTAACTGCTAAGCCATTTCTCCAGCCCTATTTTTTTTTCAAGGTAGGTTTCACTCTAGCTCAGGCTGATCTGGAATTCACTAGGTAGTCTCAGGCTGGCCTTGAACTCATGGCGATGTTCCTACCTCTGCCTTCCAAGTGCTGGGATTAAAAAGGCATGCTTTTTTACTCCAGCCCTATTTTATAATATTTTTGTTTTTATTTTTATTTATTTATTTATTAGAGACAGAGAGAGGGAGAGGGAGAATAGGCACGCCAGGCCCTCTAGCCACTGTAAATGAACTCCAGATACATGTGCCACCATGTGCATTTGGCTTATATGGGCCCTGGAGAATCAAACCTGGGTCCTTAGGCTTCGCAGGCATGTTCCTTAACTACTAAACCATCTCTCTAGTTCATCCAGCCCTATTAAAAAAAAAATCTTTTTAAAGCCAGGTGTGGTGGCTCATGCCTTTAATCCTAGCACTTGGGAAGCAGAGGTAGGAGAATCACTGTGAGTTCAAGGCCACCCTGAGACTCAGATCAGCCTGGGTTAGAGTGAGTCCCTGCCTCAAAAAACCAAACCAAGCCAAACCAAAACAAAACAATTGTTTTTAACAAAGTAGTAATGAAAAGTATAAGTTTCTAGTGTTTTAGAATAATATTAGGATTATCCTGACATAAGTTCTCAAGCTTATTCTATTAAAAAATAATAATGACTGCTGGGCATGGTGACACAAGCCTTTAATACCAGCACTCAGGAGGCAGAGGTAGGAGGATCATCATGAGTTTGAGGCCACCCTGAGACTTCATGGTGAATTCTGGGTCAGGCTAGGCTACAGTGAGACCCTACCTCAGGAGAAAAAAAAAAAGACAAAAATAACAACAACAAAAAAAAAAATGGTGCAAGGATATGAGGAACACCCTCATCTCCATGCACATCGTACATATGTACAGAGACAAATAAAAAAAAATAAAGTCATATATTAAACATCTGGAAAGATGAATGGTTTGCTTTTAACTTTTTTTCTTTTTTGAGGTATGATCTTGCTCTAGCCCATGCTGACCTGGAATTAGTTTCAAGGTGACCTTGAATTCTCCAAAGTCCTCCTACCTCTGCCTCCTGAGTGCTGGGATTAAAGGCTTGCGTCACCATGCCCAGCATTTATTAATTAGCTTATTTCTTTTAGATAGGGTCAATTTGCTCTATCCCAGGCTGACCTGGAATTCACTATGTATTCTTGGGCTGGCCTTGAACTCACAGTGATCTTCCTACCTCTGCATCCCAAGTGCTGGGATTAAAGTTGTGCACTACTGTGCTGTTTTATCTTTTTAAATTTTTTTATTTATTTGAGAGAGAAGAAAGAGAAAGAGAATGAGAGAGTGGGATTGGCACACCAGAGCCTCCTGTTATTGCAGATGAACTCTAGATGCATTCTTTACTTTACTTTATGTGGGTCCTGAGGAGCCCAGACCACCAGGCTTTGCAAGCAAACAGCTTTAACTGCTGAATCATCTCTCCAGCCCTTGCTTTTAAATGCAAACAGATCAAAGAAAGCCTCCTAAAAAAATTGGGCTGGAGGGATTGCTCAGCCATTAAGGTGCTTGCTTACAAAGCCTAATGACCCAAGTTCAATCCCCCGGTACCCACGTAATGCCAGATGCACAAAGTGGTGCATGCATCTGGAATCCATTTGCAGTGGCTGGAGACCTTCGCACACCCATTCTCTGTCTCTTTTCTACCTCTCTCTCTCCCTGATTGCAAATAAATAAATAAAAATATTTTTTAATAAATCTAAAAATTCTTAAGTACCTGCATAACAAAATCATTGATTCACATTTTTACAAATGTCTTTATTGACATATATAATGTACTTTGATTATATTTGTCCCTTGTGGCCGTCTCTTGATGCCCTCCCACTCCTGTTGAACTAAATGCTTTTTCCCAACTATTCCCCCTTCTACTTTGATTTCTTCTTCTCCTCTTCCTCTTCCCCTCTCCTCCTTCTTTCTTCTTCTTCATCTTCTCTCTCTCTCTCTCTTTTTTTTTTTTGGTGGCCCACTGAGTTTAATTAAGATTGTGAGGAGTTATTTACTAGAACATGGATAACTTACCAGTGGCTACATCACTCAAGAACATGTCTCCTGCTGCTCCAGCAATCATTAACTGATAAGAAGAAGGGGTACTTCATGATCCTTGGACGGGATTATATAGATGCTCCATTTAGGACTGAGTACTTAACAGTCACTTATTCTCAGCACTTTGACCAGTTGCAAATCTCTACAATAATGCCACCCAGTCCAAAAAAAACCTTCTCTGACCAAAGATGAGAGCATCATTAATCTATGAGCAGAAACACAGATATTTAGAGGACTGTTTGGTGGGTACAACACGTCTATTTAGCCAAAAAATAGTAGAAGCTTTCCTGCAAGGGTCTATGACCTTCTTAGTCATGCGCTTTTGACCAGGTTTACAGTTCCAGGCATGAACTCCCTCCTGTGGGGAAGGCCTCACATCCAATCAGAAAACAGTTGTTTACCCCTATAACAGTCATTCCACTATTGTACCAACAGACACACCTTGCCTGGCAGATCAGTTGCATAACTTGCAGAGCCCACAGCTAGGTAAGACTGTTGCTAACTTTCCTCCCAAACAGCCTGTATAACACCTTCTGCACTATGAAAGCTAGCCAGCAGGGAGAAAACATCCAGCTCAGTTCAGCAGCTGAAGCATGTGATATCTCCAGTAATAGTATCTTACCATGGAGGTCTGGTGGACAACTAAGAGCAGTGGCAATAGCCTATATTGCCTTAGGGTTTCAGGGAATAGGTTCATATTTCATAGAGAATATAAATGTTAGATCATCTAGCCTATCCCATTTATAGATGAAGGTGGGCCACAGAGAATAGACTAAACAACTGATTTTTTTAGATTAGATACCCTCCTCCCTTTGTATAATAACCCAGGACTTCTCTAGGGAGTGTACATCCCATCTGGGCATATTAGTGTGTATGTGTAATTCTAGGTACATAGGAAGCTGAGGCAGGAGGATCTCTTGAGCTGAAGAATCTGAGACCAACTTGGACTTCATAGCAAAACTCAAATCAATAAATAATCAAATCAATAAATAAAACCCCTACATATTATATATATATTTTTAGAATTAAAATTCTTCTAAAATACATTTTTTTTAACCCTCGTCTCTGCTTTTTATACCTTTCTGGAAGAAGTGATACACCTGTTGAGGCACAACGGCCTATCAGCAGTGAAACTGGGGGCCAGAGTTCAGCTTCCGAAAAAGAGCCTGCAAATGGAGCACAGAATCCAGGACTTGCTAAGCAAGAAAAAAATGAGGTAATGTTGTCTATATGTAGTGTGCTTTAGAGTTTTTCTCTTTGTAATTAATAATAGTATTCACTTTCATAAAATATAAAAAGAATATGTAATATTTGTGAGCAGGGCAGACTATTTAGACATTCTCATTATTGACTCATTTCCTATCTTCTCTCCAGAGAATTTATGGTATATTTATTTGTCATTGTGTGTTTGTAACTTTTTTTTTTTTTTTTTTTTTTTTTTTTTTTTTTTGAGATAGGGTCTTATTCTAGTCCAGGCTTGCCTGGCATTCACTGTGTATTCTCAGGCTGGCTTCAAACTCAAAGTGATCCTCCTACCTCTGCCTCCTGAGTGCTGGGAGTAAAGGCATGTGCCACCACACCCAACTTGTATCTTTCTTAAATGTTTGTTTATTTATTTGAGAGAGAGAAAGTGAAGGAGGCAGAGATGGAGGGAGAGAGAATGGGCACATCAGGGCCTCCAGCTGCTGCAAACAAATTCCAGATGCGTGTGCCACCTTGTGCATCTGGTTTTATGTGGGTACTGGGGAATTGAACTTGAGTCCTTTAGCTTTGCTGGCAATCACCTAAATGGCTAAACCATCTCTCCAGCCCTTTTTTTGTAGCTTTTAAACAAATTGAATTTGTTAAAAATATAAAATACTACAGTTGACATTAATCTTACATATTTCAGAACTAAAATAATTGAGTTTATATTACATGTGGCTAATTTTTTTTTCAAGGTAGGGTTTCACTCTAGCCCAGGCTCATCTGGAATTCACTCTGTAGTCTTAGGGTGGCCATGAACTCACAGCAATCCTCCTACCTCTGCCTCTGATGTGCTGGGATTAAAGGCGTGCACCACCACCCCCGACTTGTTTTTTTTTTTTTTTTTTTCAAGGTAGGGTCTCAATCTGGCTCAGGCTGACCTGGAATTAACTATGTAGTCTCAGGGTGGCCTCGAACTCACAGCAATCCTCCTACCTCTGCCTCACGAGTGCTGGGATTAAAGGCGTGCGTCACCATGCCCAGCTGTGTTTTTTTTTTTTTTTTTATTTTTTACTTATTATTAAAGACAGAGAAAAGGAGAGAGAATGGGCATGCCAGGGCCTCTAGCCACTGCAAACGAGCTCCAGACACATGTGCCCCCTTGTGCATCTGGCTAATGTGGGTCCTGGGGAATCGAACCTGGGACTTTTGGCTTTGCAGGCAAATGCCTTAGCGGCTAAGCCATCCCTCCAGCCCTTGTTTTTGTTTTTTGAGGCAGGGTCTCTTTGTAGCCCAGGCTGACCTAGAATTCACTATATAGTCTCAGGGAAGCCTTGAACTCACAGTGGTTCTCCTACCTCAGCCTCCCAAGTGCTGGGATTGAAGGCATGCACTCTATTTAGAGTTAGTGAATGAGAAATTAGACACATAGGGCTGAAAAGATGGCTTGGTGGTTAAGGTGATAGTTAAGATTCATCATGATAGGCTGGAAAATGGCTTAATGGTTAAAGTGCTTGCCTGTGAAGCCTAAGGATTCTTGTTCAACTTTCCAGGTCCTACATAAGCCAGGCACATAAAGTGATGCAAGCATGCAAGGTTGCACATGCACACAAGGGGACACATATGTCTTGATTGTAGTGGCTAGAGGCCCTGGTGTGTCAATTCTCTCTCCTCTCTCTCTCACACACACACACACACACACACACACACACACACACACACACACACACACACACACAGAGTCTTGCTGTCTTGCATTAAAAAAAAGAGAGCCAATCTGTTAGTCTTGCCTCAAAAAAAAAAAAAAAGATTCATCATCACACCTATAATTCTAGGGTTTATGAGGCTGAGGCAGGAGAATCCCTAGTTTGAATCCATCCTGGTCTACATATTGAGACTGTGTGTGTGTGTGTGTGTGTGTGTGTGTGTGTGTAAAGGAGAGAGAGAAAGAAAGAGACCTAAAACTAGCAGCAGAAGAAAGTAATAAGGGTTTAGAGAGAAGTTAAATGAAGTAGACAATAGAAAATAATGGCAAGAATTAATTCTCTCTTTATCTGCCTCCTCTCATGCTCAAATAAATAAATAAAATAGTAAATTAAAAAATGGGCTGGAGAGATGGCTCAGCAGTTAAGGTGTCTGCCTGCAAAGCCTAAGGGCCTGAGTTTGATTACCCAATGCCCACATAAATGCACAAGGTGGCACATTTTAAGTGCATATGGATAATTTGTACATGTAGATAATTTTTATCTCTAAAGTTGTTATACATTGTGAAATAGAGAATGTTCCTGTTTTCTAGAAAAGAGAGATAATTTTAGCACTCTATGGCTTTTTGTGTAGGTTAAGCTTATTGCCAGTGAAGGTCAATTTAGAGAGATGACTGATTTGTCTATATGACTAGACTTCAGCTTAGTAGAGGGGTCTTTCTGCCAATAATGGAATTATAGTTCTTTTAATTGTTCTTTCTTAAAATATTTTATTATTTGAGAGAGACAGATAGAGATAGAAAGAATGAGAGAATGGACATGCCAGGGCCTGCAGCCACTGCAAACAAACTCCAGGTGCATACGCCACTTTGTGCATTTGGCTTACATGGGTCCTGGGGAATTGAACCGTGGTCTTTTGACTTTGCAGCCAAGCGCCTTAACTGCTAAGCCATTTCTGTAGCCCTACAGTTCTTTTAGAAGCATTAATGGGAAATAGCAAAACTACTAAATTTAACACCCATTTATTCTTCCTTATAAAAGAATATTTAGGGTGCTGAAGAAATGGCTTAGTGGTGAAGGCACTTGCCTGTGAAACCTAAGGACCCAGGTTCGATTTCCTAGGACCCATGTAAGCCAGATACACAAGCTGGCGCGTACTTCTGGAGTTCATTTGCAGTGGCTGGAGACCCTGTTGTGCCCACTCTCTCTCAAATAAATAAAGTGAAAAAAATCATTAAAAATATTAGGAAGCCATTTAAAAAAATGTATTTATCTATTTGCAAGTAGAGAAAGATAGAAGTGAGACAGACAGAGAGAACAGGTGTGTCAGGGCCTCTGCCCACTGCAAATGGACTCCACTTGTATGCACAAAGTGTATCTGGCTTTATGTCTGTACTGTGGAATGGAACCTGGGTTATTAGGCTTTGTAGGCAAGCACCTTAACCTCTGAGCCATCTCACCAGCCCTAGAAGCCATTTTTGAGGGAAGTTTTCTGTTTTTCTCTATAGAAACCTATTATAATATTTCTATGCTTAAACTAAATATTTGACAGGTTAATATTGTTTATTAAATATTAATTCAGTTTTTCAAAATGTGTTTCATTCAACTAGTTTCATTCAACTAGTCTTTATCTACATGCGTATTCTCTGACTGTGATCCCATTATAACATATTTTGAGTTAGTCAAGGAACCATAATAACCATTTATTTATCTTGGTCAGTCTTACTAAAGCAAGGCAACCAATATCTGTGATTATTAATGCTCATGGATGCTATGTTGTTGTCCTAATATTTTTAAGCTTCGTGACTCCACCGAACAATTTCAAGAATATTATAGGCAGAGACTGCGCTATCAGCAACATTTGGAACAGAAGGAGCAGCAGCGGCAGATCTACCAGCAGATGTTGCTTGAAGGAGGCGTAAACCAGGAGGATGGTCCTGAGCAGCAGCAGAATCTTACTGAACAATTCCTTAATAGGTTGGTCATCAAGTCACTTTTACTGTGAAGTTACATGTCTTCCAGTTACAGAATTTGGAGGGAAAGGGTCCATCTAGCTTGGTCCATCTTCCTGAGGCAGTGACAGCAGCCGACTGTGGTGGTTCAGACCACAGGCTGGATGCCTGTGGATAGGGGGGAAGTTACTTAATTTCTTTTTGCTCATTTCCACATTTACTTTCCCAAGGTTGTCATGAAGATTCAATTAGTTAGTCTATGTTTGTGTTTAGAGTAGTATCTGGCACAAGGAACACTCTAATGATAGCTGTACATAACATAGTTATGAATACTTAAATTTAAAGAGTTGGCTAGGCACAGTGACCTGAGAGGCTCGAGGTGAGGTTGGGAATAGCCTGAGAAAACAAAGTGAGAGTATCTGGGGGAAAAACCCACAGATTATTTTGGCTTCAATATATTAAAATATTCCTTGGCTGGAGAGATGGCTCAGCAGTTAAGGTGCTTACCTGCAAGCCTAATGACCTGGGTTTGGTTACCTAGTACCCATGTAAAGCCAGATACACAGAGTGGCGCATACACCTGGAATTTGTTTGCAGCAGCAGCTAGAGGCCCTGGCTCGTTCATTCTCTCTGGCTGTCTGTCTTCTATCTCTCTACTTGCAAATAAATTAAAATAATATTTTAAGCTGGGCACGATGGCACACACCTTTAATCCCAGCACTTGGGAGGCAGAGGTAGGAGTGAATTCCAGATCAGCCTGGGCTAGAATGAGACCCTACCTGGGAAAAAAAAAAACCAAATTGGTGTCCAGGTGTGGTGGTGCATACCTTTAATCCTAGCATTCACTTTGGAGGCAGAGATAGGAGGATTGCTGTGAATTTGAGGCCGTCCAGGTCAGCCTTGGCTAGAAGGAGACCCTATCTTAAAAAAAAAATAAAACATAAACCGGGTGTGGTGGCACACGCCTTTAATCCTAGCACTTGGGAGGCAGAGGTAGGAGGATCGTCATGAGTTCAAGGCCACCCTGAGACTACATAGTGAATTCCAGGTCAGCCTGAGCTAGAGTGAGACCCTACCTTGAAAAACCAAAAATAAACAAACAAACAAACAAACAAACAAACAAACAAACAAACAAACAAGGGGCTGGCTTAGCAGTTAAGGCATTTGCCTGCAAAGCCAAAGGACCCAGGTTCGATTCCCTAGGACATACATTAGCCAGATGCACAAGGGGGGCACACACATCTGGAGTTCATTTGCAGTGGCTGGAGGCCCTGGTGCACCCATTCTCTCTCTCTCTCTCTTTCTCTCCCTCTTTCTCTGTCAAATAAATAATAAAATATTTAAAAATAAAATAAACTGGTGGTTCTCATTAGACTGTACATAGTAGAGCCATTGGGCAGAGTCTCACTATTTAGCTCAGGCTGGCCTTGAACCTTGACTAGTTTAACTTATTCCTAATGAAATACATCTTTGCCACTATAGAAAGCTTCTTGTCACTTGTCTAATTGGTGGGAAAGTCAAATGCAGCCATAACTTTTACGGGTATGAAGAAGACATCCTAAATCAACATGTGGCAATTCATCAGATTAGGATCATCCTGACAAGCAGGACTTGATTCAAGATGGGAAGAAAACAACCTCTCATTTGAGTTGCAGACACCCACTAAAGACTACTGAGATCATCTCTGTAAACATTCCCTGCATGAAGATCTGGTGATAGAATCAGTTTCAGGCTCAACTGATATGTACACACCCAGAGTCAACATACATTAATGAACCAAGTGTAGAACTGAGTCACCACTGCAATTGCCTGACCATAATCATGATAACCAACATTGTGCCAGAAACTCTTGTTAAGTGCAGTACATAAATATGTATATATATACACACCTCATTTAATCTTACTATAACCCTTCCTTATTTAAATAAATATATTTTACTTTATTGATTTTTTTTTTTGAGGTAGTTTCGTGGTAGCTCACATTGACCTGGAATTCACTAGTCTCAGAGTAGCCTCGAACTCATGGCAATCCTCCTACCTATGCCTCCCAAGTGTTGGGATTAAAGGCATGTGCTACCATGCCTGGCTTGCGTTACTGATTTTTTTAAAAAGACCACACACATAAGTGTGTATACATACATATTCCATCTAGCATTAAAAACAGTATAGTTAACAGCGTGGGCAGAAATTATAAGGCATAGTTGTTTTTAAATTTTTACTAGCCAAGCATGGTGGTGCACACTTTTAATCATAGCACTCAGGAAGCAGATGTAGGAGTATCACAGGCATGAGCCTCCATACCTAGTGAGAACAGATTTTTTTTGTTAAAAAGTTGTTTTCAATTTCTTTGATGAGTGGTGTTTAAAATTTTTTAAAAGTGGGCTGGAGAGATGGCCTAGCGGTTAAGGCGTTTGCTTGCAAAGCCAAAGGACCCAGGTTCAATTCCCCAGGACCCACATTAGCCAGATGCACAAGGTGGCACATGCATCTGCAGTTCGTTTGCAGTTGCTGGAGGCCCTAACATGCGCTTGCTCTCTCTCTCTGTCTCTCTCCCTCTTTCTCTCTGTCCAATAAATAAAATATCTTTAAAAAATTTTTTTTTCCAAAAGTATGCTATAAGATCCATAGGCTAGCCAGGTCTATAATTACAAAGTATGCTATAAGATCCATAGGCTAGCCAGGTCTATATTTGCAAGAAAGTAAGTTCTATTTTATTTAATTTTATTTTTATTTATGTGAAAGCAGAGAGAGAGAGAGAAAGAGAGAGAGATAAGAGAGAGAGAGAATGGGCATGCCAGGGCCTCTAGCCACTGTAAACAAACACCAGACACATGTACCCCCTTTTGCATCTTGTTTATGTGGGTACTGGGGAATTGAACCTGTATCCTTTGGCTTCGTAGGCAAGTGCCTAAGCCATCTCTCTCGAGCCTGTAAGTGTTCTATTTTTGCAGATTACTTCCACATAAATTTTTGTTGTTCTTTTAACCTTCTAACCTTTTCTTGTCTTTAGTTTTTGAAACACTTTAATATAATTTTTTTTTGTGGTGCTAGGGATTGAACCTAGGGCCTTGTGTATATTAGGCAAAAGCTGTACCACTGAGCTGCAACTCAGCTCCTAATATATTTATTCAATTATTTTTTATTTTTGTTTATGAGCATGAGACTGACAGTTGATGCACAAGAGCCTTAGCCACTGCAAACGAACTCCAGACGTGTTGGCTGCCTTGTGTGCCTGCACAATCTGTGCACATGCATCACTTTGGGCATCTGGTTTATGTGGGTTCTGGGGAGTCGAACCTGGGTCCTTAGGCTTCACAGGCAAGTGCCTTAACTATAAAGCCATCTCTCCCGCTCTCAATTATTACCCAGTTTTTTTTTTGTGTGTGTGTGTGTGGTTTTTCGAGGTAGGGTCTCACTCTAGCCCAGGCTGACCTGGAATTCACTCTGTATTGTCAGGGTAGCCTTGAACTCACGGCGATCCTTCTACCTCCACCTCCTGAGTGCTCAGATTAAAGGTGTGCGTCACCACGCTCAGCTATACACCCAGTTTTATGTGTTGGTGGGAACTGAACTGAGGGCTACTCCCCAACCCCCAGCTAGGATTTTAAGGACAAGCAGAATTGTTAGCAAGGACAAGCAGAATTGAGGTAGAATATATAAATTTAAATGTACTTTTCCCTCTTAATATATTTAATCATTAATGCAATAGATCAGTGTTTTCAGATTAAATTTTGCTTCTTAAAAAATAAACTGGGCATGGTGGCACACGCCTTTAATCCCAGCACTTGGGAGGCAGAGGTAGGAGGATTACTGTGAGTCCAAGGTCACCCTGAGACTACGTAGTGAATTCTAGGTCCACCTGAGCTAGAGTGAGACCCTACCTCGAAAAAAAAAAACCCAAAATAAAAATAAATAAATAAATAAACTTCTTTTCCTCCTTTTACTAGGCATAGAAAGAGGAAGAAAAATGTTATGTGATACAATAGATATTATTATTATTATTATTATTGTTTTTCTGGGGCAGAGTTTCATTCTAGCCCATGCTTACCTTACTTATTCTGTAGTCTCAGATTGGCCTTAAACCTACAATGTTTCTATTACCTTAGCCTCCTGAGTGCACCACCGCACCCAGTTGATGTAATAGATATTAAAGAAAAGAAATAAAAGAGCAATTGAATGATAGGATTTAAAAAAACTTTTTAAAAGTTTATTTGAGAAAGAGAAAAAGAAGCAGCTAAAAGAGAGAATGGGCGTGCCAGGGCCTCCAGCCACTGTAAATGACCTCCAGATGCATGTACCACCTTGTGCATCTGGCTTGTGTGGGCACTGGGAAATAGAACCTGGGTCTTAGGCTTCTCAGGTAAGCACATTAACCACTAAGCCATCTCTCCAACCCTGCATGATAGAAATTTTTATGAGACATAGTCTTGCTGTGTTGCACAAGCTGACTGCATATTTCTGGGCTCAAGTGGTCCTCCTGCCTCAACTTCCTGAGTAGCTAGGACTACAAGCACATATCAGCCAGGCATGATAATATTTGTATTTATTAATTGTACTATACCATAACTTAATACATCTTGATTATTTGTTTTTATTAGTACTATAATTGGCATTACTTATTTGACATTATTTATAAGAATATTCTTCCCTGTTTTCTTTTTTTCTTTCATTTCTTATTTTGTTTTTTTGAGGTAGGGTCGCTAGCCTAGGCTGACCTGGAATTTACTATGTAGCCTCAGGGTGGCCTCAAATTCTTACCTCTGCCTCCCAAGTGCTGGGATTAAAGGTATGCATCACCAGGCCTGTTTTACTTATTTATTTGAGAGAAAAATAGAGGCAGAATGGGTGTGTTAGGGCCTCACACCACTGCAAACAGACTCCAGACACATGTGCCAACTTGTGCACCTGGCTTACATGGGTCCTGGGGAATTGAAACTGGGTTCTGTGGCTTTGCAGGCAAGTGCCTTAACCGCTAAGCCATCTTCCAGCTCCCTGCCCTGTTTTCATCCTTCCCTACTTTCAGAGAGCCAAGCTGGGTGAGATGAGATTACAGCTGAGTGCTGTAATACGCTGGTTATTACACAGAAGACTGATGTACAATTGTGAGTTCAGTGCCAACCGGGGCTTTAAAGCAAGATCCTGCCTCCTCCAAACAACAACCAAGCAACCAACCAGAGTCAAAATGATATATTCGCATTTTAAAAGCATTCTACACTTTGCATTTTCAAATTTATTTGACCTCAGGTGCTTTCTATGGAAATCCTTTTACAGGATTAATGCTTGACAGATACAATTAGGGAAATGCGGCCTAATTAAAATTTGTAACTCATAAATGTTTAATAGAAGCTACCTGTTCCTTTAAGAGTATTCATTTTCTGTTGTTATATATTAGCTTGTTTTGGTTTTTATATGCTTATCTTAAAAATATTTTATTTATTTATTTGAGAGAGAGAGAAAGAGGCAGATAGAAAGTGAGAATGGGCACACCAGGGCCTCTAGCCACTGCAGGCTTACTCCAGATTCATGTACCCCCTTGTGCATCTGGGTCCTGAAGAATTGAACCGGGGTCTTCGCAAGCAAACGCCTTAAATGCTAAGCCATTTCCCCAGCCCTTTGTATGCTTTTAGTTGATGAAGTCTCTCTATGTAGTTCAGGTTGTCTCAGACTTGATTCTTCTGCTTCAGCCTTCCATATGCTAATATGTTTACACATGTTTATAACCATGCCTGCCTTTTATAAGTCTTTCTTTACACCTAAAATAACACACGTATAATACTTAGTATAGAGAAATTAGAAAATGAACCACTCCACCTTTCAATAATTGCTACTTTCTGTTTGTCGGCTCTCACATTGACTCTAGGCTGGACAGGGTGTGACCCTGGGTCAATTTCAGGCCTATAATTTTTATATATAATCTATAATTTTTTTTATTTATTGAAGAGAGAGAGATATAGAAAGAGACAGACAGAGAGAGGGAGTATGGGCAAGCCAGAGTCTCTAGCCACTGCAAATGAATTCCAGACACATGTGCCACCCTGTGCATCTGGCTTACATGGGTATTGGGGACTCAAACCTGGGTGCTTAGGTTTCACAGGTGAGTGCCTTGACCTCTAAGCCATCTCTCTAGCCCCTAGTGTTGCACTTTTGATGAGTTGTGAGTCTCCTCAGTTTCTAACACCATCTCCATAGAGATGGTTCTCTGGCTAGCAATGAGAGCAACACGCACATTCTTTTCCTGGACTACCTCTGCAATGATCCCTGAGCCCTAGGTAGTATGATAGAGATGACTCATCCAGTGCTGAACCCTGGGCTTTCTCTTCTTATCATTTTTTTCCTATTTATTTATTTACTTGAGAGAGGGAAAGAGGCAGAGAGAGAGAATGGGCACGCCAAGACTTTCAGCCACTGCAAACAAACTCCAGATGCATGCACCACCTTGTGCATATGGCTTATGTGGGTCCTGGGGAATCGAACTGAGGTCCTCTGGCTTTGCAGGCAAATGCCTTAACCGCTAAGCCATCTCTCCAGCCCATCAATTTTTTTCTTTTTGTTTTTCTTTCTTTTTTTTTCAAGGTAGGGTCTCACTCTAGCTTAGACTGATCTGGCACTCACTCTGAAGTCTCAGATTGGCCTCAAACTCACAGTGATCCTCCTACCTCTGCCTCCTGAGTGCTGGGATTAAAGGCATGTGCCACCATACCCAGCCTTGATGATATCTTTTTAAAACTTTTTAAAAAATTTTATTTATATGAGAGAGAGAGAGAGAGAGAGAGAGAGAGAGAGAGAATGGGCATGCCAGGGCCTCTAGCCTCTGCAACTGAACTCCAGACGCATACACCACCTTGTACATCTGGCTTACATGGGTACTGGGGAATTGAAGCTGGGTCCTTAGGCTTCTAAGTTCTAAGGCAAGCACCTTAACTGCTAAGTCATCTCTCTAGCCTGATGATAATTATTTTTTTGGTTTTTTGAGGTAGGGTCTCACTCTTGTTCAGGCTGACTTGGAATTGACTATGGAGTCTCAGGGTGGCCTTGAACTCACGGCGATCCTCCTACCTGTACCTCCTGAGTGCTGGGATTAAAGGTGTGCGCCACCATGCCTGGCAATTTTTTTTTGGGGGGGGGTTTGAGGTAGGGTCTCATTCTAGCCCGGGCTGACCTAGAATTCACTATGTAGTCTCAGGGTGACCTTGAACTCATAGCGGGTCCCCACCTCTGCCTCCTGAGTGCTGGGATTAAAAGCATGTGCCACCATGGCCAGCTCCGATGATAATTTTAATATGAAATTTTCCATAGATTATGTTTGTGCATATATTTACTTTTATAAACCTTTAGCTTCAAATACATTAGAAACATAATTAAGAGAGCTGGAGAGAGATTGCTCAAGTAGTTAAGGTGTGTGCCTTCATGGCCTGACATCTTGGGTTCCAGTATCCCAGTACCCAAGTAAAGCCAGATGCACAAAGCAATGCACATGTCTGGAGTTCATTTGCTATGGCTAGGCCTAGCACACCCATTCTCTCACTCTTTCTCTTCTCTTTGTCTCTCTCTGCTTGAGAATAAGTAAATAATGGCCAGGCGTGGTGCGCGCACACTTTAATCCCAGCACTCGGGAGGCAGAGGTAGGAGGATGCCGTGAGTTGAGGCTACCCCTGAGACTGCATAGTGAATTTCAGGTCAGCCTGGGCCAAGTGAGACCCTACCCAGGAAAAAAAAAAGAGAATAAGTAAATAAATAATTTTTAAAGTTCTAGAAATGTAATTAAGTTTTTATTTTTAATTACTTGTATTGTTTTAATTTCACAGATCTATTCAAAAGCTTGGTGAGTTAAATATTGGAATGGATAGTCTTGGTAATGAGGTGCCAGTGCTCAACCAGCAGTGCAGCGGGGAACAAAAGCACCGGATCGGATAGTTCTTCAGTGACTAGTTTTGCAACACCACCCCAAGACTCTAGTCAGAGATTAACACATGATGCTTCAAATATTCACACAAAGCACCCTCATAATCCTGGATCAACAAATCACATACCGTTTCTTGAGGAATCACCTCTAGTGGGAACCAGTGTAAGTTCTTGACTTTTGTAAAACTGGGACAGTGACTTCTTACTATAATGAAGAGGAGCATAAAAAGTTGGATTTCTCTTTGGAACCTACAAATAAGTGTTTAAAGTTTTATTTAGCTGCCTAATTATTTCCTAATATGTATTTCCTTCTAGATACTTTTAAAATTAATTAACTTTTAATCGCAGCTTTTCATACAGAAAATAAACCTTAATTCCCTCCCTCCACCACGTTCCCCTTCACAGATCCACCTCCATCACTCCATCATATCCTCTCTCTCTCTCCATTAGTCCATTTTGATGTTATCATCTTTTCCTACTGTTGAGGGTCTTGTGAAGATAGTTCTAGACACTGCAAGGTCAAGGATCCCGAGACCAATTTCTGTCTGGATGATTTCACTGTAAGAAGTCCTACCCTTCCTGTGTCTCTTACATTCTTTCCCACCATTTCTTTGGGCAATGGACCTGAGCCTTGGAAGGTGTGATAGAGATGTTTCAGTGCTAAACACTTCTCTGCCACTTCTTCTCCCAGCACTATGGTGCCTTTTGAGTCATTCAGTGGTCATCGCCATCTGAAAGAGGAGCTTCTTTAACCAAAAGTGAAGTAACATTAATATATAGGTATGAACGTTAAGCAAAGTGTTTACAGGGCAGCTTGGTGAGCATAATGTACGCATTTAGCCAGACAGGAGCAGGTGTTACACTCCTAATGCTCATGACCTCCCACCATAGGCTTTGAGTTAGGTTTTTAGTACTAGGAACATGTTCCCTCCCATAGAGCAGGACTCCAGTCAATTGGAAACAGTTTGTTCCATAACAGACATGCCACCATTGCACCTGTTTGGGTATTTGGCCTGTCTGGCCAAACTTAAGGCTTACAGTGTTCACTGTTTTCACCACTGATGACTTCTGTCTCCCATGGGGCTGCAAGCAGTGTAGCTTTTTCCAGTTTTCTGTCAGGTTATCTACAAAGAGGAGGGTTCTCAGCTCAGCTCCTGCTTGATTTCTCAGTGACTGCAGCCCAGACATGTGGAGTCTTCAGCAATAGGGTCTTATTTTCTATTTCTGGTGGGAAACCAAGAGCCTTGGCAATAGCCTGTAATGTTTTGGGGGCATCAGGAACCTCCCTGGCCAACAACTCACTGGAAGGTATCTCATCCCTGGCACTGAAAGTTTTCTAGTAACAATCTTTGGCTTATGGGTGTGCCTTATCCAAAAATTTGATTTTCATATGGCTTATTCACAATATCCTGAATTTTAATTAACCCTTCCCCCACCCTTCTTTTACTCAGTCTTTCCTCTGACCTTCTGACTTGGAATTGACTATGGAGTCTCAGGGTGGCCTTGAACTCACGGCGATCCTCCTACCTGTACCTCCTGAGTGCTGGGATTAAAGGTGTGCGCCACCATGCCTGGCAATTTTTTTTTGGGGGGGGGTTTGAGGTAGGGTCTCATTCTAGCCCGGGCTGACCTAGAATTCACTATGTAGTCTCAGGGTGACCTTGAACTCATGGCGATCGTCCTACCTCTGCCTCCTGAGTGCTGGGATTAAAAGCATGTGCCACCATGGCCAGCTCCGATGATAATTTTTAATATGAAATTTTCCATAGATTATGTTTGTGCATATATTTACTTTTATAAACCTTTAGCTTCAAATACATTAGAAACATAATTAAGAGAGCTGGAGAGATTGCTCAGTAGTTAAGGTGTGTGCCTTCATAGCCTGACATCTTGGGTTCAGTATCCCAGTACCCAAGTAAAGCCAGATGCACAAAGCAATGCACATGTCTGGAGTTCATTTGCTATGGCTAGAGGCCCTAGCACACCCATTCTCTCACTCTTTCTCTTCTCTTTGTCTCTCTCTGCTTGAGAATAAGTAAATAATGGCCAGGCGTGGTGGCGCACACTTTAATCCCAGCACTCGGGAGGCAGAGGTAGGAGGATCGCCGTGAGTTCGAGGCTACCCTGAGACTACATAGTGAATTTCAGGTCAGCCTGGGCCAGAGTGAGACCCTACCCTGGAAAAAAAAAGAGAATAAGTAAATAAATAATTTTTAAAGTTCTAGAAATGTAATTAAGTTTTTATTTTTAATTACTTGTATTGTTTTAATTTCACAGATCTATTCAAAAGCTTGGTGAGTTAAATATTGGAATGGATAGTCTTGGTAATGAGGTGCCAGTGCTCAACCAGCAGTGCAACGGGAACAAAAGCACCGGATCGGATAGTTCTTCAGTGACTAGTTTTGCAACACCACCCCAAGACTCTAGTCAGAGATTAACACATGATGCTTCAAATATTCACACAAGCACCCCTCGTAATCCTGGATCAACAAATCACATACCGTTTCTTGAGGAATCACCTCCTAGTGGGAACCAAGTGTAAGTTCTTGACTTTGTAAAACTGGGACAGTGACTTCTTACTATAATGAAGAGG
This sequence comes from Orientallactaga sibirica, assembly GCA_036365145.1. Taxonomy (NCBI): domain Eukaryota; kingdom Metazoa; phylum Chordata; class Mammalia; order Rodentia; family Dipodidae; genus Orientallactaga; species Orientallactaga sibirica. The sequence continues at coordinate 14,148,910 of JAEOAD010000025.1, forward strand.
AGCATAAAAAGTTGGATTTCTCTTTGGAACCTACAAATAAGTGTTTAAAAGTTTTATTTAGCTGCCTAATTATTTCCTAATATGTATTTCCTTCTAGATACTTTTTAAAATTAATTAACTTTTTAATCGCAGCTTTTTCATACAGAAAATAAACCTTAATTCCCTCCCCTCCACCACGTTCCCCTTCACAGATCCACACTCCATCATATCCTCTCTCTCTCTCCATTAGTCCATTTTGATGTTATCATCTTTTCCTACTGTTATGAGGGTCTTGTGAAGATAGTTCTAGACACTGCAAGGTCAAGGATATCGAGACCAATTTCTGTCTGGATGATTTCACTGTAAGAAGTCCTACCCTTCCTGTGTCTCTTACATTCTTTCCACCATTTCTTTGGGCAATGGACCCTGAGCCTTGGAAGGTGTGATAGAGATGTTTCAGTGCTAAACACTTCTCTGTCACTTCTTCTCAGCACTATGGTGCCTTTTGAGTCATTCCAGTGGTCATCGCCATCTGAAAAGAGGAGCTTCTTTAACCAAAAGTGAGAGTAACATTAATATATAGGTATGAACGTTAAGCAAAGTGTTTACAGGGCAGCTTGGTGAGCATAATGTACGCATTTAGCCAGACAGGAGCAGGTGTTACACTCCTAATGCTCATGACCTCCCCACCATAGGCTTTGAGTTAGGTTTTTAGTACTAGGAACATGTTCCCTCCCATAGAGCAGGACTCCAGTCCAATTGGAGAGCAGTTTGTTCCATAACAGACATGCCACCATTGCACCTGTTTGGGTATTTGGCCTGTCTGGCCAAACTTAGGGCTTACAGTGTTCACTGTTTTCACCACTGATGACTTCTGTCTCCCATAGGGCTGCAAGCAGTGTAGCTTTTTCCAGTTTTCTGTCAGGTTATCTACAAAGAGGAGGTTCTCAGCTCAGCTCCTGCTTGATTTCTCAGTGACTGCAGCCCAGACATGTGGAGTCTTCAGCAATAGGGTCTTATTTTCTATTTCTGGTGGGAAACCAAGAGCCTTGGCAATAGCCTGTAATGTTTTGGGGGCATCAGGAACCTCCCTGGCCAACAACTCACTGGAAGGTATCTCATCCCTGGCACTGAAAGTTTTCTAGTAACAATCTTTGGCTTATGGGTGTGCCTTATCCAAAAAATTTGATTTTCATATGGCTTATTCACAATATCCTGAATTTTAATTAACCCTTCCCCCACCCTTCTTTTACTCAGTCTTTTCCTCTGACCTTGCTTAGGCCATTCTACCCCAGTAATCTATTCATCTACTTACATATATGCAATACCATCCCCTTAAGTCCTCCCCCTCCTCCCTCCTTTATAGTCCTTTTCTAGCTTACTGGCCTTTGCTACCTATTTTTTACTCCAGCTCACACACATGTCTAAACATTTGTAGCTAGGATCCACATATCAGAAAGAACTTGTGATATTTGGCTTTGTGGGTATGGATTACTTCACTTAGTATAATCCTTTCCAGATCTATCCATTTTACTGCTAACTAGAACTCTATTGTATAATTAAGTGTTTTTATAGTCTTTAAAATTTTTTCTTTTTTTTTTTGCTGGGCATGGGGGCACATGCCTTTAATCCCAACACTTGGGAGGCAGAGGTAGGAGGATTGCCATGAGTTTAAGGCCACCCTGAGACTACATAGTGAATTCCAGGTCAGCCTGACCTAGAGTGACACCCTACCCTGGAAAAAACAAAAAAAAAATTTTTTTTTTCTTTTTTTAAAGCTTACTTATTTATTTATTTATTAGAGGGGGGAGAGCAAGAATGGGCGTGCCAGGGTCTCTAGCCACTGCAAATGAACTTCAGACACATGCACCACCATGTGCATCTGGCTTACGTGGGATCTGGAGAATTGAACTGGGTTCCTTAGGTTCACAGGCATGTATCTTAACTGCTAAGCCATCTCTCCAGCCCATATAGTTTTCAAAATTTTAAATTTTATTTTTTATTTTAGAGAGTGGGGGGAGAGGAGAAGAGAGAGAGAATTGGCACACCAGAGCATCAGCCACTGCAATCGTGCTCCAGACGCTTGTGCCACCTAATGGGCATGTGCAACCTTGTGCTTGCCTCACCTTGTGCAACTGGTATATGTGGGATCAGGAGAGTAGAACATGGGTCCTTAGGCTTTGCAGGACTTAAACGCTAAGCCATTTCTCTGAACCTAGTCTTTCCTTTTATTTCCTTACTAATACCAAAGCAGCTTGATTTTTTTTTTTTTTCAAGGTAGTGTCTCACTCTAGCTCAGGCTGAACTGGAGTTCACTATGTAGTCTCAGGGTGACCTAGAACTTATGGCAATCCTCCTACCTCTGCCTCCGTAGTGCTGAGATTAAAGGTGTGCACCACCATGCCTAGCTCTCAGCTTGATTTTTTTTATAAGCCTTCTTATTCAGAGATGTACAGTTACTGTATTAGGCTTTATTTTGTTGATTTGGACATTTTCTTTTTAAAAAATTTTTAAAATTATTTTATTTATTTTTGGAGAGAGAGACAGAGAGAGACACAAGAGAGGGAGAGGGAGACAGATAGAGATGGGTGCGCCAGCAGTCTCTCAGCTGCTGTGAACAGAATCCAGATGCATGCGCCCCCTTGTGGTCAAGTGCGGCATTGCGCCCTTGCATCACTTTGCATCTGGCTAAACGTGGGACCTGGAGATTGGAACCGGGTTCTTAGGCTTAGCAGGCAGGCACCTTAACCGCTAAACCATCTCTCCAGCTCTGATTTGGACATTTTCAACATGTAATTTCATGCACAGACTTTCACGGCACAAGAAAAGGTATTTTATACATGTTGGAATGATTGCAGGAAGATAGTTTTGACAATTCTGCCAAAAAATTAGAGCAGTTAAAAACTATGCATATTTATATTTTCACTAGTCAGAACATTTTATCTTGCTGTCATTCATAAACAAGTGTTAATTTATGCAATCAGAATAGTTAGGAGCATTTTCGTCTGTTAGCATAAAATACCTCTCAGAATCCAATATTAATTACAAAGCCAATTCCTGTAAGCATCAAAGTGCCAAAAATAAATATTCAGGTGCCTTTAAAATGTATAGCTTAAGCCGGGCTTGGTGGCTCACGCCTTTAATCCCAGCACTTGGGAGGCAGAGGTAGGAGGATCGCCATGAGTTTGAGGTCAGCCTGAGACTACATAGTTAATTCCAGGTCAGCCTGGACCACAGTGAAACCCTACCTCAAAAAACCAAACCAAACAAAACAAAACAAAAAAAACAACCAAAAAAACAACAAAAAAAATGTATAGCTTAGCCCGGTGTGGTGGCGCACATCTTTAATCCCAGCACTTGGGAGGCAGGGGTAGGAGGATCACCATGAGTTTGAGGCCACCTGAGACTACATAGTGAGTTTCAGGTCAGCCTGGCCTGGAGTGAGACTCTACCTCAAAAAACCAAAAAATAAAAATAAAAAAATATAAAGTATAGCTTGTCTTCATTTTGGCCCCTTCCTGAAAATAAGATATGCATTCTCTATCTCTGTCTCTGTCTTTGTCTCACTCTCAGCTTCCCATCTATCTCTCCCAGTGCACACCTTTCCCTTCTATCCCTCTCCTTCCATTCTGTTTCATTCTCTCTTTTCCCTCTCTCTCTCACTCTCTGTCAACTTTAGAGCCTCTTTCTGCCTGTTCCTGCCCTCTCCCAGCTCTGCCACCTTGTGCACAAATTTAAATCTGTTCCCTCTGCGAATCTACCCAAGGTTTTCATTAATACCAACTGCAGCTTCTGGGCTGATGGCACCAGAAACACCACCTACCTTCTTTTACTAACTTCCCTCCTTTGAGCCACCAATAAATAAACTTTATACACTGAAATAAATCAAAATGCATAACTCGCTTTTGGCACCTGGATGCTTATGTAAATTTGTGAATGTAATTAAGATCCTACTTTTTGTAACCAGGAATATTGGTGCTCATGTTGCCTGTCAACCACAAACATCAATAAGCAGGAGACAGGAATTAATTTTTTTTTTTTAGAGAGAGAGAGAGAAGGAGGCAGAGAGAGGCAGAGAATGGGTGCACCAGGGCCTTTCAGCAGCTGTGAACAAACTCTAGATGCATGTACCCTCTTGTGCACATGTGCGACATTGCTCGCTTGCATCAGTACATCTGGCTATGTGGGACTTGGAGATTCGAACATATATTCTTAGGCTTTGCAGGCAAGTGTCTTAACTGTTGAGCCAACTCTCCAGCCCAGGAATTAAATTTTTTTCAAAGGTACATTTAAGATTTTTATTATTAGCCGGGCGTGGTGGCACACACCTTTAATCCCAGCACTCGGGAGGCAGAGGTAGGTGGATCACCATGAGTTCGAGGCCACCCTGAGACTACATGGTGAATTCCAGGTCAGCCTGGACCAGAGTGAGACCCTACCACAAAAACAAACAAACAAACAAACAAAAAAACCAAACAACAACAAAAAAAGATTTTTATTTTTATTTATTTATTTATTAGAGACAGAGAGAGAATGGGCATGCTGGGGCCTCTAGCCCCTGCAGATGAACTCCAGACGCATGCACGCTTTTTATTCAGAGGCCTGGCAATCTGAGATAATTACAGATTAATACCCTGAAAAAGCTCACTTTATCATCTCATTTTAAGGCAGCCATTTTATAGTGAGTGAAACTGAGACAGTCGTCAGTGCTTAGCCTTGTTCTTCTGGTTGGGTGGTAGCCATGTTCCTGTGATGTCTATGCCTTTCTGGCATCCTCTCTAGAACTCTGGACCTCCGGGTTAGAGAATGTCTGATGGTGTTTATTTTGTATTCTTCCAGGCACCACCTTAAGTGGAGAGGTAACTGAAACAACCAAGCTGTTCATAGTGTATATATGTAATTATTTTGTGTGGCCTGGTATATAATACAGAATGCCCTAACCTTATCACTTTAACTTTAGAACATGGGTATATACTATTTGTTCATTATAGTTCCCATTAAACTTATATTGATTAGTTCCCAAAGTAGAACGCACCATTTAAAGTTTTATTAGTGTAATATGCAGACCTGGTTTTAAACAAATGGGTTCCAGGTGTGGGGACACGCCTGTTATCCCAGCACTTCCAGTGCTCAAGGAGGTGGTTGCAGCAGGAAAACTGGGTTATAGTACAGCGTCACCCTGCTTAGCCTGCATCAGTCTTTTAACCACTGAAACATCTCGCCAGCCCATGTATGTATTAATTTTTTAAATTAGTATTCATTACTAACTTTGCTATGGCCATGAATGTTATTTACATCTGGGCTGTAGAGTATAATATGATTAAAATTCCCTTTCAGGGGTTGGAGAGATGGTTCAGTGGTTAAGGTGCTTGCCTGCAAAGCCTAATGACCTGAGTTCAATTCTCCACATAAAGCCAGATTCACAAAGTGGTTCTTGTATCTGGAGTTCATTTGCAGTGCAGAGTCCATGGAACACCCATTCTTTCTTTCTCCTTGCTTGTGAATAATAACTAATTTAAAAAAATTGTATCACTGGGTGTAGTGGTGCACACCTTTAATCCCACCAATCAGGAGGCAAAGGTAGGAGGACTGCTGTGAGTTCGAGGCTGCCCTGAGACTACATAGTGAATTCCAGGTCAGCTTGGGCTGGAGCAAGACTCTCCCTTGAAAAGCAAATAAACAGAACAAAAATAAATAAATAAAAAATGTGTACCTGTATACATTTTAGAAAAATTCCCTTTCATACAGCTTTGCCTCATGAGTGTATGTTGACACGTTTAGTTTTTTAGTAACTCTTACCAGTTTTTTCTGAAAATCCTTTAGTAGAAGCATAAAGTATAAAATTATAACACTCCCATAGTAAAAGTCATATGAAAAGCTGGGTGTGGTGGCGCACGCCTTTAATCCTAGCACTCTGGAGGCAGAGGTAGGAAGATTGCCAAGAGTTTGAGGCCACCCTGAGAATACAGAGTGAATTCCAGGTCAGCCTGGGCTAGTGTGAGACCCTACCTCAAAAAAACAAAAAACAAACAAACAAAAAAAGTCATATGAGGGCTGGAGAGATGGCTTAGCGGTTACGATGCTTTCCTACAAAACCAAAGAACCCAGGTTTGATTCCCCAGGACCCATGTAAGCCAGATGCACAAGGTGGCACATGTGTCTGGAGTTTGTTTGCAGCAGCTGAAGGTCCTGGCATACCACCCCCCTCAAATAAATAAATAAATAATTTTTAAAAGCATACAATAGCCAGGCATGGTGGCACACGCCTTTAATCCCAGCACTCAGGAGGCAGTGGTAGGAGGATCACCATGAGTTCAAGGCACCCTGAGACTACATAGTGAACTGTAGGTCAGCCTGGGCTAGAGTGAGATTCTTCCCCATAAAACTAAAAAATAAATAAATAAATAAATAAATAAATAAATAAATAAAGCATACAATAATATTTCATGGGAAACACTTCTCTAGGATCGCTCTTGCCATTTTTATTGGTCCTATTTTTGCAGTGTTTTTAATTTTTTAAATTACTTTTTGACAGTTTTTATACCTGCAGGTAATGTATTTGGGTCATATTAACCCCCTATTACCTTCTATCATCTCCCTTCCTCCTCTGGTACACCCCTTTTTATTCTCAGCTAGTCTCACTTCAATACTTTGATGTTTGTGTATGTATGTGTCCTGCTGAGTTTAATTAGGGTTGCTTGCATGAACATGGGTGGGTGTGGGGGGGGTATTATTTACTGGAACATGGGTAACTTACAGTGGCTATCCCACTGAAGAAAATGTCTCCCCTCCTCTAGCAGCTCTTGTTCTTGTTTCTGGCATTATTTTCTTTTATTCAATTTAAAATTTTTTTCTATTTTTATTTATTTATTTGAGAGCAACAGATAGAGAAAGAGGCAGAGAGAGAGAGAGAGAGAGAAAGAGGGAGAAAGAATGGGTGCACCAGGGCCTCCAGCCACTGCAAACCAACTCCAGATGCATGTGCTACCTTGTGCCTTTTGCATCTGGCTTATGTGGGTCCTGGGGAATCGAGCCTTGAACCGGGGTTCTTAGGCTTCACAAGCAAGCACTTAATGGCTAAGCCATCTCTCTAGCCCCCCGCCTTTTTTTTTTTTTTTTTTTTTTTTTTTTTTTTTTTTTTTTTTTTTTTTTTGAGATAGGGTCTCACTCGAGCCCAGGCTGACCTGGAATTCACTTTGTAGTATCAGGATGGCCTTGACTTCTCTGCAGTCCTCTTACCTCTGCCTCCCAAATGCTGTGATTAAAGGTATGTACCACCACACCAGGCTTTGCTTTTCTTTTCTTTTCTTTTCTTTTCTTTTCTTTTCTTTTCTTTTCTTTTCTTTTCTTTTCTTTCTTTTCTTTTCTTTTCTTTTCTTTCTTTCTTTTGTTTTGTTTTGTTTTGTTTTTTCAAGGCAGGGTCTCGCTGTAGCCCAGGCTAACCTGGAATTCACTATGTAGTGCTAGGATGGCCTCAAACTCACAGCAATCCGTCTTCAGAGTTCTGGGATTAAAGGCATGTGTCACCATGCCCAGCCTGTTATTTTATCTATAAAGAATATAATTATATTTTTGTAGCTTTGTGGCTTTGTTCCCTGAATTGTCTCTTTCCTTCAAAGTTCTTTTTCCATTTGTTTCAGTCTCTAGTTTTTATCTAGAAGGGTTTCTGTAAGTATCTGTCTATAATGTACTCTGGCTGTTTATAATGAATGAAGATTTTTAAAAGTTTATTAGAAGGCAGAACTATATGTGTTGGTGTGTTTTTCTACATTTGGCCTCACAAAAAATGATTAAATGGAAATGATGTTCTATTAAAGGACCCTTAACTGTTAGGTTTTGTTTTTTTCCCTTGAGCCAAATAATTTTCTTAAAGAGCAGTCTCCAGGCTCATGCTTAATAGGACCAAAGCATTGCAAATAGGATTCTGGAGCTAGCAGAGGAAGGGATCGTGACACCCCCCACTCTACAATGTGTAGACTTAATCTTTCCAGAGTCACTGTCCACCCCTCTTTACAACTCTCCTTGCTGTCACTGAATCTAGACCCTCTAGATATCACCACATTATGACACTGGAGTCAGTGAAGATCAGTTACTAAAAGGAAAAATTAAGGACTGAAAACTTAACTTACTTTGTGTCTTAATATTCAGAATAAACTTTGTTTGTATTTCTACTTCCACAGCTCATCAGAACATTCTGTTATTAAGCCATCTCTTGGAGATTCTACAGGGAATCTATCAAGGACAAAAGGAGAAGAGGTATTACCTTGGAGAAGGAAGTTTCATTGTTCTTAAGGAATTCTTAGGTCAAAGAAAATGGGTTTTAGGGTTGGAGAGATGGCTCAGAGGTTAAGGTGCTTGCCTGCAAAGCCAAACAACCTGAGTTAAGTTCTCCAGTACCCACGTAAAGCCAGATGCACAAAGTGGCATATGCATCTGGAATTCATTTGCAGTGGCTGGAGGCCCTGGTACACCCATTCTCTCTGTCTCTCTCGCTTTCTGCTTGAAAATAAGTAAATAAAAATATTTTTAAAAAAGAAAATAAGTTTTAGAAATGTTCGTTATTGGGGCTGGAGAGATGGCTTAGCAGTTAAGGCACTTGCCTGTGAAGCCTAAGAATCCATGTTCAACTCTCCAGGTCCCATGTAAGCCAGAAACACAAGGTGACACAAGTGCACAAGGTTGCACATGTGCACAAAGTGGTGCACGCATCTAGAGTTTGATTGCAGTGGCTAGATGCCCTGGAGGGCCAATTCTCTCTCTCTTTCTTTCTCTCATTAAAAATAAAAGAAAAAGAAATGTTCATTATTGGGCTGGGGAAATGACTCAGCAAGTAAGAACACTTAAAAAACAAGAATGAGGGTCTGGAGGACTCACCAGTTAAGGTGCTTGTCGGCAAAGCCTAAGGACCCAGGTTCAGTTCCCCAGTACCCATGTAAAGCCAGATGCACAAAGTGGCACATATGTTTGGTGTTCATTTCAGTAGCTAGAGGCCCTGATGTGCCCATTCTATTTCTCTCTTTGTCTCCTCTGTGTCTCTCTCTGCTTGCAAATAGATAGATGGAAGGAGGGAGGGAAGGAGGGGAAGAAAGAAAGAAAGAAAGAAAGAAAGAAAGAAAGAAAGAAAGAGAGAGAGAGAGAGAGAGAGAGAGAGAGGGAGGGAGGGAGGGAGGGAGGAAGGAAAGAAGGAAGCTGGGCATGGTGACACATGTCTTTAATCCCAGCACTTGGAAGGCAGAGGTATGAGGATCACCATGAGTTCAAGGCCACCCTGAGACTATATAGTAAGTTCTAGGTCAGCCTGGGCTAGAGTGAGACCCTACCTTGGAAAAAAAAAAAAAAGAAAGAAAGAAAGAAAGAAAGAAAGAAAGAAAGAAAGAAAGAGAAAAAGGAAAGAAAAAAAGAGGGCCTAGGCCACCCTGAGACTACATAGTGAATTTCATGTTAGGTCAGTCTGGGCTAGTGAGACCCTACTTTGGAAAACCAAAAAAAAAAAGAAAGAAAGAAAAGAAAAGAAAGGGTCTAAAAGACTTCTTGAGTTCAATCCCCTGTACCCATGTGAAAAGCTGGCCTCTCTAACCTTGGGCCTATGGAAAGCCGAGCAAGTATCCCTAAGGCTCCCTGGTCAGCCAGTCTGACAAAATGGCAGCTAAGTGTCAGTAAGAGATTGGCCCACAGAACCAACAAAGGACGTGTACATATGTACTCATGTGCATACTGTAAATGCACACATCAAACCACTTGTACTACACTGAGGACGTGTACATATGTACTCATGTGCATACTGTAAATGCACACATCAAACCACTTGTACTACACCGAGGGAGGAAGGAATGGTCATTATTGTCAATTTTGTTATCTCCTTTCAAAAGTAGTTGGATGGATCTCACTGGTAAATGAGTAGAAAACGTTTGGTATACATACATATAATGGCCAAGTAGCAACCTTGAATTGGTATATGGATTAGGACTGTGAACCTTACGGCAAATGTGTTCAGTCATTATTGGTACCTGTACTAGGCTTTTCATCACTACTTTTGTGCTTTGGAACCAGATATCTTCTTCTGTCTATAGTACCCTATCTGATTCCCCCCAGTTCTTTTGACTTTTAAGAAAAGCTAGCAGCCTAGATTTTTCATGTGAAACCTCCTATTTTATAAGTGACTACAAATTAAAAAAAAATTTAAAACATACTGGAAGAGAACAAATTAAATAACTTACGAGCATCTGCTTTAAATCAACTCTTATTATTAAAGTGCTGGGGCTGGGGAGATGGCTTAGCAATTAAGGCGTTTGCCTGCAAAGCCAAAGGACCCCAGTTTGATTCTCCAGGACCCATGTAAGCCAGATGCACAAGGGGGCACATGCATCTGGAGTTTGTTTGCAGTGGCTGGAGGCCCTGGTGCGCCCATTCTCTCTCTCTCTCTCTCTGCCTCTTTCTGTCTCTCAAATAAATAAGTAAAATATATATTTAAAAAGTAAAAAAAATTTTTTTAAGTGCTGAAGCTTGTTTAATAAGTCATTCTTTTTGTCTTATCTTCCCCATACTATTCATTTACCCATCATATTTCTTAGATATGAATTAAGGAGTAAATGTAGCACTTCTAGTTAAATAAATTCATATAAGACAAACTATGTAAGACAAATATTATGTGATATTATTTTGTCCTCCACTTTTCCCAAGGAGGGTGTACTGCTTGGAATCATGAAAGTTTGGGTAGGAAGAGCGGAGGGGATAGTCTCTTCATTGGTATAGGCATTTTGGTCCTCAAGCTCTTGGGATAGTATCAGAGCTAAAGTGATTTGCATTTGTTTGTTCTTAACATTCATACTTTCCAAAGACACACTTTGATTGACTCTAGACATACTGCATCTGGAGATCCCTGTTCTGTTTCAGTCAGTCCCCCGTCAGGATAACCATGTTTCTTTCTTTCTTTTTCTTTTTCTTTTTTGGTTTTTCGAGGTAGGGTCTCACTCTAGCCCAGGCTGACCTGTGGAATTAACTATGTAGTCTCAGGGTGGCATTGAACTCATGGTGATCCTCCTACCTCTGGCTCCCGAGTGCTGGGATTAAAGGCGTGTGCCACCACGCCCGGCTCCATGTTGTTTCAAATGACATCAAAAGCAGGAGTTATTAGAGCTTTTATACAGAACTGCTTCAAATTTGCCTCATTAGAAGAGAGCTGTGGACAGACAGTTTAAAATAAACAAGAAATTCAAATGTCTGATTAAAAGTATTTTTATAGTTTTAAAGGGGACATTTTATAATTTCATTTTTAAATAATGAAGTATTCATTGGTGTAATAACCTTTTAATACTTCCTCCTTCCCATCTACTTTCTCCCCACTAGTCAGTTATTTCACTGTATTGCCAAGTCTTGTCTAGAACTAATGATCAAACGGAATAATATAGTTGTAATGAACTAAATTTTTTCATAGACTGAATCATTCTTTTCCACAGGAAGAAAAATCAAAACAGCAGTTTGTTTGTATTAATACCCTAGAGGACACGCAGGCTGTTAGAGCAGTGGCTTTTCATCCAAGTGGTAATTTATACGCTGTCGGTTCAAATTCAAAAACTTTGAGAGTATGTGCCTATCCAGAAGTAATTGATCCAAGGTAAGCTTTGCATTGCTGTACTTGCCTGAGTTTGAAATTGCCATATTCATCCTTTTTCAAAATTGCCATTAGTGTTTCAGGTTTTTCTTCTACTAAGCTTTATCATCAATGCTTAGAAACTATACTTCATCACCCGGGCATGGTGGTGCATGCCTTTAGTCTCAGCACTTGGGAGGCAGAGGTAGAAGGATTGCTCTGAGTGTGAGGTCACCCTGAGACTACATAGTGAATTCTAGGTCATCCTGGCTGAGAACAATACCCTACTTGAAATACCAAAAAAGAAAATATACCTCATCAACTTCTGTTTTTTCTTTTTCTTTTCTTATTTTGAGGTAAGCCCAACAGACTGCCTTTTTTTAAGTGCAAGAGTGAGAGAGAAAAAGAGAGAGGGAAAATTGGCACACAAGGGCCTCCAGCCACTGCAGTTGAACTTCAGATGCTTGTGTAGCCTTGAGCGTTTGCATTACTGTGTGGCTGACATGGGACCTGGAGAGTTGATCATGAGTCCTCAGGCTTCTTGGGCAAGCGCCTTAACTGCTATAAGTCATCTTTCCAGCCTACTTCATCAATTTCTACAAATAGATTATGAATATTTAATAGGCTTTTAAAATATTTTATTGATTTATTTGAGAGAAAGAGCCACAGAGAGAGGGGGAGAAAATGGGCATGCCAGGGCCTCCAGCCACTGCAAACAAACTCCAGACACGTGTCACGTTGTGCATCTGGCTTTATGTGGGTTCTGGGGAATTTAACCCTAGTGCTTAGGCTTTGCAAGCAAGCACCTTAACCTCTGAACCATCTCACCAGCCCCTTAATAGGCCTTTTTAGAAAAGAGTAGTTTTAGGGGGCTAGTGAGATGACTTAGTGGATAAGGTGCTTGCATGCAAAGCATGATGACCTGAGTTCAGTGTCTTTCTCATTTATAAGCACTATCAGCTTTCTTTTCCTTTCTTTTCAGTTTTTGAGCTAAAATCCATGAAAAATAAGAGAAAGTGACTTTTTAAAAAAAATTATTTGACATAGAGAGAGAAGGAGAAAGAGAAAGAGAGAATGGGCGGGCACACCAGAGCCTCTAGCCACTGCAAACAAATTCCGTACACATGCACCACCTTGTGCATCTGGCTTACGTGGGACCTGGAGAATTGAACCTGGGGCTTTATGCTTCACAGGCAAGCATATTAACCGCTAAGCCATCTCTCCAGCCCTGAAATAGTGATATATATCTATATATCTATATATCTATATCTATATATATATATATGAGAAAGAGAGAGAGAAAGAGGCAGATAGAGAGAATGGGCATGCCAGGGCCTGTAGCCCCTGCAAACGAACTCCAGACACATGTGCCACCTTGTGTATCTGGTTTATGTGAGTACTGGGGAATTGAACCTGGGTCCTTAGGTTTTGCAGGCAAGCACCTTAACTGCTAAGCCATCTCACCAGTCCATGATTTTTAAAAAATATTTTATTTATTTATTTGAGAGAGATAATGAGGCAGAGGAAGGGACAGAGAGAGAATGGGTGTGCCAGTGCCTCCAGCAATTGCAAACGAACTCCAGATGTATGTGCCACCTTGTACATTGGCTTACATGGGTCCTAGGGAATTGAGCCAAGGTCCTTTGGCTTTGCAGGCAAAGCTATCTCTCCAGCCCATGATTTTTTTTTTTTTTTTCGAGATAGGGTCTCACTCTAGCTCAGGTTGACCTGGAATTCACTATGTAGTCTCAGGGTGGCCTCGAACTCATGGCAATCCTCCTACCTCTGCCTCCCGAGTGCTGGGATTAAAGGCATGTGCCACCACGCCCGGCTTGTTTTTTTTTTTTTTTTTTTTTTTTTTTTTTTTTGAGGTAGGGTCTCACTCTAGCTCAGGCTGACCTGGAATTCACTATGTAGTCTTAGGGTAGCCTCGAACTCATGGCTATCCTCCTACCTCTGCCTCCCGAGTGCTGGGATTAAAGGCGTGCACCACCACGCATGGCTCTGTGTTTTTTTTTAAGTCATATGTCCTGGTCCTCATGTCTGAAGTGAAAGAAGTATGATAATGATTTAAAATTTTATTTTTGCTGGGCGTGGTGGAGCACACCTTTAATCCAAACACTCAGGAGGCAGAGGTAGGAGGACTGCCGTGAGTTCGAGGCCACTCTGAGACTACGTAGTGAATTCCAGGTTAGCCTGGGCCAGAGTGAGACCCTACCTTGAAAAACCAAAAATAAAAAAAAAATTAAATTTAAATTAAAAAAAATTAAAAAGATAAATAAAATTTTATTTTTGGGGTTTTAAACATTCTTTACATTTATATATATGTATATATATAACAATTTATACATTTGTGTATATATATCAAACAAATTATATATATATAATTTGTTTGGTTTTGTTTTTTCAAGGTAGGGTCTCGCTCTAGCCTAGAGTAGCCTCGAACACACCTCAGTCCTCCTACCTCTGCCTCCCAAGTGCTGGGATTAAAAGGTGTGTGCCACCACGCCTAGCACATTAACATATTTTTTTTGTGTGTAGAACATTTGCTATGTTTGATGTGTGCATGTGTCTGCAGATGCACAGTTATGGAGACCAGAGGAAGATGTCAGGTGTCCTATCACTTCTGCCTTATTTTCTTGAGATAGGGTCTGTCACTGAACTTGGAGCTTACTGTTTTTCAGCTAGACTGGCTGACCAGTAATCCCCAGCAATCTTTTTATATCTGTTTCTACTAAGCGCTTAGGTTACTGGCATGTGTGACTATTGCCCGCTTTTATTTATTTGAGAGAAAGTATGGACATGATTGGGCTTCTTGCTAGTGCACACCAACTTCAGACACATGTGCCACTTTGTGCATCTGGGTTACATGGGTGGTTGGGAATGGGTGACCAGTAGGCTTTGCAAGCAAGCACCATTAGTGGATCAGCCATCTTCCCAGTCCCCCATGCTGGCCTTTTACTCAGTGCTGGGAATTGGACTCAGATTCTCATACTGGTGCACCAAGCACTCTTCGCCTGATGAGCTGTGTTACATCATCTTTTCTTTTCTTTTCTTTTCTTTTCTTTTCTTTTCTTTTCTTTTCTTTTCTTTTCTTTTCTTTTCTTTTCTTTCTCTTTTCTTCTCTTTCTCTTTCTTTCTCCCTCCCTGCCTCCCTCCCTCCCCCCTCTCTCTTTCTCTCTCCCTTTCTTTCCTTCTTTCTTTCTTTCTTTCTTTCTTTCTTTCTTTCTTTCTTTCTTTCTTTCTTTCTTTCTTTCTTTCTTTCTCTCTCTCTCTCTCTCTCTCTCTCTCTCTCTCTTTCTTTCTTTCTTTCTTTCTTTCTTTCTTTCTTTCTTTCTTTCTTTCTTTCTTTCTTTCTTTCAGCTCAGGCTGACCTGGAATTCACTCTGTTGTCTCAGGGTGGCCTTGAACTCATGGAAATCCTCCTACCTCTGCCTCCCGAGTGCTGAGATTAAAGGTGTGTGCCACCATGCCCGGCTCTTTTCTTTTAAAAAGTATCATTTGCGGGCTGGAGAGATGGCTTAGTGGTAAAGGCATTTGTCTGCAAAGCCAAAGGATCCTGGTTTGACTCTTCAGGACCCACGTAAGCCAGATGCACAATGGGATGCATGCATCTGGAATTTGTTTGCAGTGGCTGGAGGCCCTAGCGTGCCCATTCTCTCTCTCTCTCTCTGCCTCTTTCTCTCACTCTCTCAAATAAGTAAATAAAATATGTTTAAAAAAGCAAGCACATGAACTGAAGAGGTGACTCAGCAGTTAAGGCATTTGCTTGCAAAGCCTAATGACCAGGATTCATTCCTCAGTACCCACATAAAGCCAGATGCACAAAGTGGGGCATTCATCTGGAGTTCATTTGTAGCAGCTGGAGGCCCTGGCGCACCCATTCTTTCTCTCTTCTCTCTTCGCTTGCAAATAAGTAAAAAAAAAAAAAAAAAAAAAAAAAAAAAAATATATATATATATATATATATATATATATATATATATATATATAATTACCTTGCATTTATGTGTGTACGTGTGTGTGTGCGCACGTGCACGCGCCTTGGTCTCTTGCACTGCAAATGAAAGCCCATCAGGTTTTATGTGGGTGGCTGCGGAATTGAACTTGGGCTAACAAGCTAAGCAAGTAAGCTCATACCATATAAGCCATCTCCCCAGCCCCTACATAATTTTTCTTTTATGATTGTGTAAACCTGGTAACCTGTGTCATTGGGCATGGTTGTACGCACTTGTAATCCCAGCACTCCAGGGCGGGGGGGGGGGGCTGAGGCAGGAGGATTACAAACTCAGGGCCACCCTAGGTTATATTGTGAAACCTTGTTTCAGTAAACAAACAGAAAAACTCTGTTGTTGAGCATTCTTTTTTTCTCACTCCCTTAAGAATAGCCATAATATAGAAGTTCATATTACCTAATTTTAGCAAATAAGAAAATATGTATTTTTTCTTTTTCAGTGCACACGATCCTCCTAAGCAGCCGGTGGTACGTTTTAAAAGGAATAAGCATCATAAAGGATCCATCTACTGTGTGGCCTGGAGTCCCTGTGGACAGTTATTAGCAACAGGATCAAATGACAAATATGTAAAAGTGCTGCCATTCAATGCAGAGACTTGTAATGCAACAGGTAGGGCCCAAGTGCAAGTGTGTAAGCTCCCTAGCTAGCTTGTCCATGTGTGTACTTTTTACCCCCTGTTGTATCTCTACTTTGTTATTAATGAAATCTAACAATGTAAGCCTAAAGAACTCATTTTACATGCTGGCTTTTTAGTTACAGTGAAGCACAATGAAGCATTGTTTTTAAATGAATTTCTGCAGGTGGCCAGATGATGCCTGAACTTCAGAAAAATATTAAGAGAAAAAATAACTTTTTGGGTTTTTTTTTTGGAAGCAGGTCTCTCTTTAGCTCAGGCTACCCGGAAAGCATTCTGGCCTCAAGTTCATGGCAATCTTCCTACCTCTGCCTCCCAAGTGCTGTGACTAAAGGAGTGAGCCACCATGCCCGGCCTTGAGAAAAATAACTTTTTAAAAAAATTTATTTATTTATTTATTTATTTAGCGGGGGGTGGAGAGAGAAGCAGAGAGGAAGGGAGGGAGAGGGAGAGATTTGGCATGCCAGGGCCTCCAGCCAACTGCAAACGAATCCCAGATGCAGGTGCCACCTTGTGCATCTGGCTTACATGGGTCCTGGGGAATCAAACCTGGGTCCTTTGGCAAGTGCCTTAACTGCTAAGCCATCTCTCCAGCCCAACATAACTTTAAAAAATTTTTTAATTTATTTAGTTTATCCATTTTGAGAGAGAAAATGGGAGAGAGAGAAGCAGACAGAGAGAATTGGTATGCCAGGGCATCCAGCGAGTGCAAACAAACTCCAGATGCATGTGCCCCTTACGCATCTGGCTTATGTGGGTACTGGGAAATCAAATCTAGGTCCTTAGGCTTTGCAGGCAAGTGTCCCAACCTCTAAGCCATCTCTCCAGTGCCCAAAATAACTTTTTTTTAAAAGATATTTTTAGGTCTCTACCCCCTCTCTCCTCCCTCATGGTAGGATCTCCCTGTACTTCCTCCTCTTTCCTTCTCTTAATCTAATAAAGTCTCTGTATACCTTAAAATATCTTTATTTATTTGCAAGAGAGAGAGAGAGAGAGAGAGAGAGAGGATATGCCAGGGCTTCAAACTATTGTAAGTGGAACTCCAGATGCACATGCCACCTTGTATATCTGACTTTATGTGGATACTGGAAAATCAAACCTGGGTTGGCAAGCATCTTAACTGCTGAGCCCTCTCCAACCCCCCAAAATAACTTTTTGCTGGGTGTGGCTACACACGCCTTTAATCTTAGCACTCGGATCACTGTGAGTTTGAGGCCAGCCTGGGACTACAGAGTGAGTTCCAGGTCAGCCTGGGCTAGAGTGAAACCCTACCTTGAAAAAAAATGATAACTTTTTTAAAGACTAGGGATATAGCTGTGTGGTAAGACCACTTGTCTGACATGCATGAGGCCCAGAGCTGCATCCCCAGCAACACACACACTTTTAAATAATTACCATGGGTATTTTTATAAAGTGTATATCATCTCTTTTTTTTGTTTTGAAATAAAAGATAAGAAATACTATATGTAGCTTTATTTCAAGGACAGAAGTAACCAAATCAGTATTTTGACTTCTTCAAGTGTGTGTTCAGTAAAGTGAAATTGTTTATAATATTCCTTAAGTCAAAGTATAAACTACACTACTACTTTATATTTTATTTTTATTATTTATTTATTTGTTTGTTTATTGAGAGATAAAGATGAAAATAGAGAGAGAGAGTGAGAGAATGGGCATGCCAGGGCCTCTAGCCACTACAAATGAACTCCAGACATATGTGCCAGCTTGTGCATCTGGCTTATGTGGGTACTGGGGAATCAAACCCAGGTTCTTGGGCTTCTCAGGCAAGTGCTTTAACTACTAAGCTATCTATCCAGCCCTGCTTTATATATACATTAATTTGTTTTAATTTATTTATTTGTACGGAGAGAGAAAAAATGGGCATGCCAGGGCCTCTAACCACTACAAACGAACTCCAGATGTATGCACCCCTTGTGCATCTGGCTTACGTGGGCTCTGGGGAATTGAATCTGTGTCCTTTGGCTTCACAGGCAAGCACCTTAACCACTAAGACATCTCTCCAGCCTGATTTATATTTTAAATTAATATTTTCGGTTAGCACTAAAGTAAGTTTTATTATAACATTTCATAGATGTGTATGATTTTTCCTTGTTCTAATTTTGCTTTGTTCTAATACTACTACCCTATTATTTTTGAGAACTATTAGTTCTGAGGCAGTTTAGCAATCTTGTTATCACAGTAAGTTGAGCAGCATCTTTTTTTTAAAATTCTTATTGCTGTTTCAGGACCAGATCTGGAATTTAGTATGCATGATGGGACAATTAGAGATTTGGCATTCATGGAAGGCCCAGAAAGTGGTGGAGCTATTTTAATAAGTGCTGGAGCCGGGGATTGTAATATTTATACAACAGATTGTCAAAGAGGACAGGGCCTTCATGCTTTGAGCGGACATACTGGTATGTAAGAATTGGTCAACTTGTGCTGTTTTCTCCCTGCATTTTCTGTAGTGAAGTATATGTAATCAAAATTGATCTTTCCAAGACAGGAAATTTCTATTTCAAAACATTGTGCATTTTGTATAACAGAGTAGTGATAAATAACATTGATATTTCCCTATGTGCTAAGTCATTTATTCATCACATGATTCTTTAACTTAATCTTCCCAACCATTACATGATATAGGAAGCTTTAGCCCTATATAGAGGAAGAAAGTTCAGGCAGAAAGGTAAAATGACTTGCCCAATACCATAAGGATAGTAAGTGGCAGAGCTAAGATAGAACTCTTGGTCTATTTTTTCCAAAGCCAGTAGTAACTTCATAAAATATTTTTGCTGCTGGGCATAGTGGTTCATACCTTTAATCCCAATACTTAGGAGGCTGAGGTAGGATTTCTGTGAGTTCAAGGCCAGCCTGAGACTGCATAGGGAATTCCATGTCACCATGGACCAGAGTGAGACCCTGTTTCAAAAAAAAAAACAAACCCCAAATAGGGCTGGAGAAATGGCTTAGCGGTTAAGGTGTTTGCCTGCGAAGCCAAAGGATCCCGGTTCAATTCTCCAGGACCCACGTAAGCCAGATGTACGAGGGGCACATGCATCTGGAGTTCGTTTGCAGTGGCTAGAGGCCCTGGCATGCCCATTCTCTCTCTCTGTCTGCCTCTCTTCTATCTATCTCTCTGCTTGCAAATAAGTAAATAAAAATTAAAAAAAACCCAAATATATATATATTTCCTGTCTCCATGAAAAATGCCATTATTTAAAGTAATAAATATCATTTATTTATTTATTTTTATTTTTGGTTTTCCAAGGTAGGGTCTCACTCTAGTTCAGGCTGACCTGGAACTCACTATGTAGTCTCAGAGTGGCGTCAAACTTATGGCGGTCCTCCTACCTCTGCCTCCGAAGTGCTGGGATTAAAGGTGTGCGCCACCATACCTGGCTCAGGTAATAAATTTTTATCTATATAGATTATGACATATTAAAATCTAGAAAGAACTTATTCCACTAATAGAATCACCAAATAAAAATTGACTTTGTTTAGTATGGATTTGATATGCATTTTATTGAATTTTTAAAATTTGTCAATGTGTTTGATACACATGTGTATATAGAAAATCTCTGTCATGCAGTATTTGATTAACCAGACCATCACTTGCCCGGTGATGAGTAGTACTTGACTTTGAACGTGTGGGAAGGTCTTTTTCTACAGCAATAACTGAGTAAATGATCTTTTCCAGGGCATATTTTGGCACTTTATACCTGGAGTGGCTGGATGATTGCATCTGGTTCCCAAGATAAGACCGTTAGATTCTGGGATCTTCGAGTACCAAGTTGTGTCCGTGTTGTTGGCACAACATTCCATGGAACTGGTAGGTTTTCCATTCATTTAAACAGAGCTACTTGGGAAAAGAATCTTATAAACTAGAATCTGCTTTCCTCTTAATATAAAACAAAATAGATCTGGGGATGTAGCTCAGAATTTGTATAATGCTAACCTAGTGTGCATGAAGCTCTGGCTTGAATCCCCAGCATAAACCAGACATGATGGTGCACACTTATAATCCTAGCACTTGGGAGTTGGAGGCAGAAGGATCAGATGGTCACACGTCATCCTCAGTAACTGGAATACAGGAGACCCTGTCTTAATTTTTTTTTTTTCAAAAAGAGAAAAATAGTAAAATACTTTGTATTTTATTGATTGCTTTTCAGTTCTTTCAGAATATGTTCAGTTGATCATATTTGTAAAACTAATGTTCACTTTAAGAAACCCAAAACTCAGGGAGATTAAATATTGTATTCCAAATTGGTCTGTTAGGAGGAAAATTTTAGAATTCTGCTCTTGAAAAAAATACATTTCTAAAAAACATAGCTCTTACATTCTTCCTGCCACCTCTTCCGTAATGGACCCTGAGCCTTGGAAGGTGTCATAGAGATGTTATAAACCTGGATTCTTGTTGCTGCTGCAAACTTTATGAAACCACTATTCTCATCTTTCCTAATTTGCTAACTGTTCTTTATTTTTTCATACAACTACATGACAATCAGGCATTCAAGTGGTGTGTTACTTGAACACTAATCAAGGGAAGGCTGTTTATTTGACACCTGGAATCCATTTCCTTTTCTTTTCTTTTCTTTTTTTTTTTTTTTTTTTTTTTTTTTTTTTTTTTTTCGAGGTAGGGTCTCACTCTAGCCCAGGCTGACCTGAAATTCACTATGTAGTCTCAGAGTGACCTTGAACTCATGGTGATACTCCTACCTCTGCCTCCCAAGTGCTAGGATTAAAGGTGTGCACCACCACGCCCAGGTCCCATTTTCACTTGTTTACACCACCCAGGCAGGTAGGTACTTACCAAGATTGTTTATCCTTCCCCCCAAAATCTGTTTTTATTGAGCCCCTTATTCTCTCATATTCTCTTACTCTTTTTTTATCTACCTTTTATAATCGCTCAATTTTAATTTGATACATATTTTCACTTAATCTAACTAGAGAATTTCTTGGATCATACATTTCTTTGGTTTAAAGTACTTCTGGGGGGGGGGGCTGGAGAGAGGGCTTAGCGGTTAAGCACTTGCCTGTGAAGCCTAAGGACCCTGTTTGAGGCTCGATTTCCTAGTACCCACGTAAGCCAGATGCACAAGGTGATGCATGCATCTGGAATTCGTTTACAATGGCTGGAGGCCTTGGTGTGCCCATTCTCTCTCCTCTACCTCTTTCTCTATCTGTTACTCTCAAATAAATAAAAATAAACAAAAAAAAAAGTTTGAAAAAAAAGTACTTCTTGGATTGCATAACTCTCTTGTTAAAGACTTGCAAGCTCCACCCTATCAGAAAACACACACACACATATATATACATATATAAAATATATATTTGTATTATATATAAAAATTATATATATGAACATATGTATATGATTTTTATTTATTTAAAAAAAAGATTTGCCAGGCTTGGTGGCACATGCTTTATTCTCAGTATTTAGGAGACAGAGGTAGGAGGATCACTGTAAGTTTGAGGCCAGCCTGAGACCACACAGTGAATTTCAGGTCAGCCTGGGGTGTAGTGAGATCCTGCCTTGGAGGGGGGGGAAAAGATTGAAAGGCCGGGTGTGGTGGCACACACCTTTAATCCCAGGGAGTCAGAGGTAGGAGGATCACTGTGAGTTCAAGGCCACTTTGAGATTACACAGTGCATTTCAGGTCAGCCTAGACCTGCCTTGTAAAAAAAATACTGAAAGGCTGGAGAGATGGCTTGACAGTTAGGTGTGCTTCCTGTGCACACATGAGGACCTGGGGGTGGGGGGTCTTAAAGTGCCTGAGTTCAAATCTCACGATTCCACGTAAACTGCTGGGCATGACCACACACACCTGTAACTCCAGTCCTACAAGGGAGCAGAAACCTGACAATGGATTGAGCCCCACAGTTCCAGAAATGGAAAAAAGAGACTCTGGCTTGAAATAAGATGAGGCAGAAGAGCGACTGAGCAGGGCATCCCATGTTCCACTCTGGCCACCACAGGCAAGCATGTGGGACACCACAAAAGCACAGACATGTGTATACACTACATCTCTCTCTCTCTCACAGAAAGATTAAAGAACTGTGCTTTATCTTCAAGTAGTGTGAGAAGACTTCACAGGAGAAAAGAATATAAATTAGATCTTGAAAAGGAAGAAATAGTATAAATCATTGTATGTATACACAAATATAAACCTGCCTATGCAATTCAAAATAACTTTTTCTTAAAAATTTGACAAAGGAAAAAAGAGTGATATTATGCTCAGGAGGACTTACATGAGCAAATTTCCAGAGGATATGTCCATAAAAGGTCAGTAGTCCGACTAGTCCTCGGTTTTATAGACATTAACAGAAAAGGCAGCTCAAAGCTGACAACATCCAAAGTATAGGTTTTGAACTTGTTTATGCAGACAGTGAAGCGTCTTTGCAAGTCTTTTTCTCTTTCTTGTCCTTTGTTGTTGTTGTATGTAGTATCAGGGAGGCTTCGAACTCTCCACAATCCTACCTCTGCCTCCTGAGTGCTGGGATTAAAGGCATGTGCCACCACGCCCAGCTTCCTAAAATATTTTAAGCTGAGCAGGAAATGGTGGTGCATGCCTTTAATCCCAGCACTCGGGAGGCAGAGGTAGGAGGATCACCATGAGTTCAAGGCCACCCTGAGAATACAGAGTGAATTCCAGGTCAGCCTGGGCTAGAGTGAGACCCTAGCTTGAAAAACCAAAAAAATAAAATAAAATAAATTTAAAAATAAAATATTTTTAAGCTGAGTATGGCGTCCTTTGCTGGACACAAGCTTTATAATTTTATGAGGTCCCAGCAGTTGATAATGGTCTTTCTTCCTGAGCAACTGCTATTCTATTCAGAAAGTCCTTGCCTGTGCTTATATGTTGAAGTGTGTCCCTTTTCCCCTTAGCAGTTTCAGAGTTTCAAATCTGATATTAAGGCCTTTGTTCCATTTGGAATTGATTCTTATGCATGGAGAGAGATAAGAATCTATTTTCATCCTTCTAAATATACATTTCTAGTACCATTTATTAAAGAGACTGTCTATTCTCCAAAGAATAATTTTGGCTTTTTTTTTTTTTTTTTTTGGTCAAAAATCAGATTGCTGGGCTCGAGAGGTTGCTTAGTGATTAAGGTGCTTGCCTAAGAAGCCTAAGGACCCAGGTTCAATTCTCCAGTACCCACGTAAAGCCAGATGACAAGGTGGCGCATACGTCTGGAGTTTGTGGTGGCTAGAGGCCCTGGCATGCCCATTCTCTCTCTCTATCTGCCTTTTTCTCTCAAATAAATAAATAATTTTTTTTTTTTTTAAAAAAGGTTGCTGTAGCTGCCTGGGTTTACATCTGGGTCCTCTGTTCTGTTCCATTGATCTACATGTCTGTTTTTGTGCTAGTACCTCACTATTTTTGTTACTGTGAGTCTGTAATGTGTCTTAAAATCAGCTATGGTGACACTGCCATCCTTGTTGTTCTTGCTCAGAATTGCTTTAGCTACTTGAGTTTTTTTTTTTTTTTTTGCTTCCAAATGAATTTTTGGTCAATCTTATTTTTGTGATAAACTTCTCAAAATAGGGCTGGAGAGATGGCTTAGTGATAAAGGCGTTTGCCTGCAAAGCCAAAGGATCCCAGTGCAATTCTCCAAGACCCGTGTAAGCCAGATGCACAAGGAGGCACATGCATCTGGAGTTTGTTTGCAATGGCTGGAGGCCCTGGCGTGCCCATTCTCTCTCTCTCTTTCTCGCTCACAACTAAATAAATAAAATATATTTTTAAAAAACTCAAAATAGTTTTCCTAACAAGAAAAATTGAATACTAAGTAATAAAATTTTGTTAAACTTAAGCTTTTGTAGGCTCACAAACCATGGCTAATATCTAATATTTTTTTTCATTCCTTAATGATCATCTTGTCTAAGGTTGTAGAACATTGTGGAAGAGGGGGCAGAAAGAATATAAGAGCTGCAGGGTGGGAAGGCTTACTGTGAGGCATTGTCCTCTCCATAGGAACTGACTGGTACACTCATGGCCCAACATTGATTACCAGTAATTACAGATGCCCACACTGAGCAGGGCCGTCAGTGGAATCGGGTCAAGGGAGCGGGGACGTGAGAGGATAACCCCAGGGGAATACACCCAGTCAGCTATGTGTTCATATATTAAAGGTCCCAATAGCTTTTTTAAATGACACAATCTCTTTTTAATTTTTATTTATTTGAGAAAGAGAAAAAGGTTGATGAGAGAGAGAGAGAGAGAGAGAGAGAATGGGTGCACCAGGGCCTCTAGCCATGCATCTGGCTTTACATGGGTACTGGGAAAACAAACCTGGTGCCTTTGGTTTTGCAGCCAAGTGCCTTAACTCTTGAGCCATCTTTCCAGCCCCTAAAGAAGAATAATTTAAAAAAACAAAAAGAATTTTGTGGGTCTGGTGAGATGGCTGAGTGGTTAGGAGTTGCTTGTTTGCAAAGGTTGATGGCCTAGCTTTGATCTCACAGTACCAATGTAAAGCCAGATACACAAAGTGGCACATGCATGTGGAGTTTGTTTTCAGTGGCAGGAGGTCCTGGCGTATCCATTCCTTCCTTTTTCTATCTCTTCCCTTTTTTTCCTGTCTCTACTCTCTCTCACTCCTTCCTAGCAAATGAATAAATAAAAATAATTTTTAAAAAGGGTCATTTTGTGTCCCCTTAGGGCTGTTTATGCCCTCATAAAGAATACATGGTAGAAGGGCTGGAAAGATGGCTCAGCAGTTAAGACAGTTGCCTGTAAAGCCTAACAACCTAGTTTCGATGACCCAGTACCCATGTAAAGCCAGATGCATAAAGTGGCACATGCATCTGGAGTTTGTTTGCAGTGACTGGAGGCCCTGTCATGCCCATTCTCTCTTTCTCTCTCTCTCCTCTTGCAAATAAATAAAATACTTAAAAAATATGTGGTATAGTTAGGTGTCTAGACTTTGGACTTAGCTTATTTTCTGTTCAGTTCCCGTTGGTAGTAAATGACAAGTTTCATTGAGGCATTTCCTATACTGTTGTTCTAAATTATAATTTATTAATAAATTTTCTTGTACCCTTAGCTAGACTGTAGAGAGAATAAGAACAATATTCTACTTGAGTATAGGAGTATTTCCAGGCACTTCTTCAGTGGTGAAAACACTGGCTGAGAATTGGTCTCTCTATCCTTGCTCACCTGTTTCATTTTCTGATAATGTTACTCTAGGCGTTACTTTGAAATGATTTAAAGAAAAGAAAAGAAAATATGAATTTTCTCATTCTGTACATAATTTTTATTAAAGATTTTATTTATTTATTTACTTACTTATTTATTTATTTAAGACAGAGAGAGAGGAGAGTGAGAATGGGCATTCCAGGGCCTCTAGCCACTGCAAACAAACTCCAGATGCATGTGCCACCATGTGCATCTAGTTTACATGGGAGAATTGAGCCTGGGTCCATAGGCTTCACAGGCACGCACCTTAACCATTAAGCCATCTCCACCCCCTTTTTTTTGAGGTAGGGTCTTGGTCTAGCGCAGGCTGATCTGGAATTCACTATGCAGTCTCAGTCTGGCCTTGAACTCACAGCAATCCTCCTACCTCTGCATCCCCCCCCCCAAAAAAAAACAAAAACAAAAAATCAAGTGCTGGGATTAAAGGTGTGTGTCACCACACCCAACTCCTTACAGAGTATTGCTTTATCCCTGGTCTTTAAAAAGGACTCATGCTGATTGGTTATTCATTTGGATTTTTCCATAACTGAACAGCAGTGGTGTGTAGTTGGTATATGGTGGATTAGGTGTACTGATTTCCTCTGTTCCTCCCCCATAGGGAGTGCAGTGGCATCTGTAGCAGTAGATCCCAGTGGACGTCTCTTAGCCACGGGCCAAGAAGATTCTAGCTGCATGCTGTATGACATAAGAGGAGGAAGAATGGTGCAGAGTTACCACCCTCATTCCAGTGATGTTCGCTCGGTTCGATTCTCCCCTGGAGCTCACTACTTGCTGACAGGCTCTTACGATATGAAAATAAAGGTGACAGACCTACAAGGTGAGGAAGAGTGATCCTTTTGTTTTTGTCTTTCCTCTTCTATTTGGGGTGCTTTTTGATAGTTTGATAATGAAGATTTAAAATTTTTAATTAATTAATTATTTATTTTTTATTGACAACTTCTTTAATTGTAGACAATACCCCATGGTACTTCCCTCCCTAAAAATTTTAATTTTATAGTGTTTATTAAGCAGGCTGCATTAAGATTTCTTATAGAAACTTACTGCATAAATGGAGTAAAGTTTGGTGTGTCCAGTTTAATTTTTATATTTATTGTTTTTAGTTAAATATTGTCATTTATTTGAGAAAGAGAGAGAAAGAAGCAGACAGAAAGAGAATTGAGTATGAGAGTGTCAGGGCCTCCTGCCATTGCAAATGAACTCTAGATGCATGCACTATTTTGTTGGTCTGACTTTTTGGGTACTAGGAAATTGAATACAGGCCATCAGGCTTTGCAAGCAATCACCTTTAACTGCTGAGCCATCTCTCCAGCTCCTAGCTTTTATTTTTAAACATCTATTAGGTAAATATTTGTTGTATGTCAACTAGGAACAGATGAATAGATGAATTAGTTAGCTCTCTTCTTTGTGCAGCTTATATTTTAGAGGCCAATGAAAGATAAAGTAAGGGCTGGAGAGATAGCTTAGCAGTTAAGGTGCATGCCTGAGAAGCCAAAGGACCCAGGTTCGATTCTCCAGGTCCCACATCAGCAGGATGCACATGATGGCACGTGTGTCTGGAGTCCATTTGCAGTGGCTAGAGGCTCTGGTATGCCCATTCTCACTCTTTTCTCTCTCCTCTCTCTGTCTCTAATAATAAATAAATAAAAATAAAAAAAAGAAGATAATGTAATACATAGTGAATTCCAGGTCAGCCTGAGACAAAGTGACACCCTACCTCAAAAACCAAAAAAAAAAAAAAAAAAAAAAAGAATAGAAGTGCAGGGCCAGGTGTGGTGGTGCACGCCTTTCCAGCACTCGGAAGGCAGAGAGGTAGGAGGATCACTGTGAGTTCAAGACCACCCTGAGACCACATAGTGAATTCCAGGTCAGCCTGGATTAGAGTGAGACTCTACCTCGAAAAACCAAAAAATAAAAAATAAAAAAAAAAGAAGAAGTGCAGGGCTGGAGAGATGGCTTAGTGGTTAAGGTGCTTGCCTGTGAAACCTAAGGACCCAGGTTCAATTCTCCAGGTCCCATGTAAGCCAGATGCACAAGGTAGCGCATGCATCCAAAGTTCATTTGTAGTGGCTAGAGGCCTTGGTGTATCCATTCTTTCTCTCTCTCTCTCCCTCTCTCTTTCTCTTCCTCTCTTGTCTCTAATAAATAAATAACAATAAAAACTTTAAAAAAAAGAATACAAGTGTAAGTTTCAGTGAAAAGTCTGCTGGAGTAGTTCAAGTGAGAGGTAGTGGCTGGGGCTAAAGCGTGGAGATGGAAGGTTCTGGAAGGAGTAAGTAGATTTGAGAGCATTCTGGTTTGCTTGGATTAGGCTCAGGGAGTATGAAAACTAGGAATCTGTGAAGCTCCTAGGTTTCTGAATGATACCTTTAGTTGAGATGAGGAATATGAGTGAGGGAAGAACAGATTTGGGCAAGAAAACCAAGAGAGTAGTTTTAGACAAGTTATAATGAAGATGACTGTCAGAGAATCCGGTGAGGTGTTAAAAGCTATTTATCTAATCTGAAGCTTAAACTTAAAGGTTGGAGATAAAATGGACATGAATCACAGTCACATATATGACCAAGGTGTGTGATGAGCTTTCAAAGGAAGGAGGTACAAAGGGAAAACCAGCAGAGGAGACTTGAGGTGGGTGGAATTGGCACCAGGGTCAGGGAGAAAGGAAACTCAGTGGAGTTTCCCAGAGAGTGGCAGCTGTGTCAACTGTTGATGCTTGTGTTAGCAAATTCCAACATTGATTTATCTGTCTAAACTTTCCATACTATAGCATCCAAAAAAGGAATAGGAAGTCTGCAAAATATGTGCATATACTTACGTTGACTTAGAAGTGAACATTTCTTCTTTTTTTAATTTAGGAGACCTCACCAAGCAGCTTCCTATCATGGTGGTGGGGGAGCACAAAGACAAAGTGATTCAGTGCAGATGGCACACCCAGGATCTTTCCTTCCTGTCATCCTCCGCAGACAGAACTGTGACACTCTGGACTTACAATGGCTAGAGCACACCCTGCAGCAGCCTGTCATTGAAAGCACAGGGACTTAAGACTACTGAATTAAGACAACTACCAGAAAGGGTTAACACGGAGGCCCCTTGTTACCAGTGTCCTGTTGCCGAGGTGTCGGGTGTTTTCTGCAGTGCTTTCAGTCTTCCGTGTGAGTTCGTGCTGCTGTGTAGTCTCCTTGCCAAAGCCTGCAGAAGAGCTCTTACGTTGTGGGTGTGCGTGCCACGCCCAGGTGGACGGTGTGTTTACGGTTTATTATTAAATGCATTCCTCAGTTTTTGTTCAAATAACAGTTTTATATACATGGACACTAAACTGTAAGTCTATTATTACATATAATATAACCAACTTCTCGCCAGATCAAACACGTGTGTTCAAAAACAACGTGGCTTTTGTCACAGTCCCATATTGTATCACTCTTCTCCTAGAGGTCATACTTTGATGTCTCAGAATTGACTGTGTGTTTACTTCTGGATCATTATGGAGTTGAAAGATGAGTGGGAGACTGCTGCTTGGTTTGTCATGCGTACAGTGTTCTTTGTTCTTGACCCAGAAGTGTGGCTATTATTTTGCCACATTATTTCCTTTTAGGCTAAAAGGTTCCTATCGTTGCTTTGCTTGTTAATTTCAGTGTTTTGAATCCACACGATCCCTCTCTTCTAAACTGTGTGCTAGAAGCAGAGCAGCAGACATGATGTGACGCACTACTTGGTACTGGCTAGCAGTTTCCTCCTGAAATAAAAACTTTGCCATGACTATAGCATGGCTTGAAATGCTATGTCTGCATGATAAGTTAAAATGGAAAATTTAAACTTTGCACTCCAAAAGCTTATTTGGATTTTTTTTCTTGCACTATTTTGTGTAATGGAGAATAATGATTTTATTTGTACAATACTATAGACCCTAACATTTTATGTATCTTTATTTTCATATGGTTTGGTACCTTTACTTTAAATTATTAAATAGGCTATTTTATTTATTTAAACTGAAGTTGTCTTGGTTCTAATTATTGAACTGTCTGTGCATTTTAAATCTATGGTACACAGTGGAAAGGGTAATAGAAGTGTAACTATGCTTTTATTTCAATAAAAACCTCTTGTCACCTAAACCATTGTTTCTCAGTCTCTGGTTTTCAACTTAGAATATTATTTACCTGTTGATGTGGAGAAAGTAGGTCTAATGAATTAAGTAGGTCAATGGATGAACCCCATGATCAGCTTGAAACACTGTTTCCTAAAGGTCTTCCATGGATTTGCTTTGTAACCCTTGGCAACTGCATCCTTTTCCTTCTCTTTTTCCTTTCTCTTAAACTTTTGTGGTATTGGAAAGTTGAGCCTAGGGCCTTGCACATAATAGGCTAGCATCCTATTACTGAGCTACATCCCCAACCTTATGTTGTGGAGTTTTTTGTTTTGTTTTGTTTTTTGTTTTTCGAGGTAGGGTTTCACTCTACAGCTCAGGCTGACCTGTAATTCACTAGGTCCTCTCAGGGTGGCCTTGAACTTGTGGCGATCCTCCTACCTCTGCCTCCCGAGTGCTGAGATTAAAGGCGTGCACCACCACGCTCAGCTATTGTGGTTTTTAACTAATAAAACCTGCAAGGCAAGGGCTGAGGACTTGGATTAGTTGTAAAGCACTTGCTTAGAATGCACCAGGCACTGGCTTCAATCCTTAGTACTGCAAAATAAATAAAACAAACTAAATAAATGTCCAGTAAAATGTATACATGCTGACTCAGACACGAAGTATGTTGAGCTGGTGTCTGAACACAGAAATAAAATCTGGTTAGCTTTTGGATATTTAACAGGTAGTAGGTTTTCCTTCTGATGTATGTTTGTGTGTGCACATATGTGTGTTTGTGGGTGTGTTTTTACACGGGTGTAGGACAGCATCAGGTTCCTGCATCTTTGTAATTCCTCAAGGCATATCTACCTTTTTTTTTTTTTTTTTTTTTTTTTTTTTTTTTAGGTAGGTTCTCATTTTAGCCCAGGCTGAACATGGGTGTTCCCAATCTTACTAAACAAACACTACTAGATTTAAAGTCACAGATTAACCCCAGTATAGTGTAGTCAACTTCAACAACCCACTCTCACCAATTGATAGGTGGTCTTGCCCCCCCCCATACAGAAGGAACTGGATTAAATGATATCAAAGGACAGATTGACCTAACATTTCCAGGACATTGCACCCAAATGCTGCAGAATACATATTCTTGGGCTAAAGAGATGGCTTAGCGGTTAAGACACTTGCCTGCAAATCCTAAGGACCCAGGTTCAATTCCCCAGTGCCCACATAAGTCAGATACACAAGGTGGCATATGCGCCTGGAGTTTGTTTGCAGTGGCTAAAGGCCCTGGTGTGTGTATGCTTTCTCTCTTTCACTCTTGTTCTCAAATAAATAAATAATTTTTTTAAAAAAGAGTAAATATTCTTTCAGCAGTACAAGGGAACTTTCTCCAATGAGGTCATACACTAGAACACAAAGCAAATCTTAATACAGGGGCTGGAGAGATGGCTTAGCGGTTAAGGCATTTGCCTGCAAATCCTAAGGACCCAGGTTCAATTCCCAGTGCCCACATAAGTCAGATACACAAGGTGGATCCAGTGGCTAAAGGGCCCTGTGTGTGTGTACGCTTTCTCTCTTTCACTCTTGTTCTCAAATAAATAAATAATTTTTTAAAAAGAGTAAATATTCTTTCCAGGAACTTTCTCCAATGAGGTCATACACAGAACACAAAGCAAATCTTAATACAGGGGCTGGAGAGATGGAGGGGTTAAGGCATTTGCAAAGGATCTGGTTCAATTCTCCAGGACCCATGTAAGCCAGATGCATGAGGGGCACATGCATCTGGGGTTCGTTTGCAGTGGCTAGAGGCCCTGGCGTGCCCATTTTCTCTCTCTCTCTTCCTCTCTTCTATCTCTCTATGTCTCTGCTTGCAAATAAATAAATAAAAATTTTAAAAAAACTTAAAAAAATCTTAATACAGCAAAGTTGAAACAACTCCTTGTATTTTAGCTGATCACAATGGAATAAAACAATTAGGTTCATTTCCCAGGAGGTGAACACTGGGGTTCACAGGCAGGAAAACAGCAGTTTAGGTTGAGAGACTGTCTCAAGGAAACTCGTGGATGAGTGACAGTACACCCACTCTTCTTTGACATCCACATGTGCACGCAGGGTGCATGATCTGCACATATGTGTGTTTGCCACACGTATCGCATCACAAACTATGTCACATACTCTACACACACATGTGCCAAAGAATATATAATGAGATGGGTATGGTGTCTGATGTTTATAATTTTAGCCCTTAGGAGGCTGCGGCAGAAGAACTGCACAATTTTGAGGTTTGAGGTCTGAGTCCAGATGAACTTCCAGACCAGGCACAGTTATAGGGTAAAGATCCAGGGAAGTTCCAGGCCAGTTTAGGCTGCAAAGTGAGACCAGCCATCAAGCAACATAACAGCAAACAGGAACAGGCTAGACACATTTGCATATCTTTACAAGATCACCACACCTTAAGACCAGGTCAAGACACTAGCAAGGTGCCAGATGCAAACTATAAAAAGTAATAAAACATTGAATATATTGGGGACATATATTCAAACTACCACAGCTACATAGTAAACAGGCCAGTTTGTTCCATCTAACACACAGGCTAGAGAGAGGTCCCAGTCAAGACACTTGCCTGCAGAAGCCCAAGGACTCATGATGTCCCACAAAGTGACACAAAGTGACGCGCAACGTTGCACATGGGGTGCACATGTCTGGAATTTGCTTGCAGTGCTGGAGGCTCTGGCAGGCTAATTGTCATCCCCTCCAACACCCCCCACCCACAGTTGGGTGTGGTGGCACACATCTTTAATCCCAGCACTCAGGAGGCAGAGGTAGGAGGACCGTCATGAGTTTGAGGCCAACCTGAGACTACATAGTGAAATCCAGGTCAGCCTGGGCTTGTTGGTCAAGCCTAAGAATGCCTGTTCCAATCTCCAGGTCCCATGTTTAGCCAGACGAAAAAAGTGACGCAAGGGCGCAATGCTGCACTTGGCCACGAGGGGGCACATGCATCTGGAGTTTGTTCATAGTGGCTGAGAGGCTGCTGGCACACCCATTCTCTCTCTATATTATCTCAAAAAATTTTTTTTTAATTTTAAAAATTAAGAAAAAGCAGAACCAGGGAAGGGTAGAATGTAGTTAGGCTAATGACTGATGCCCTCCTTCAAATATGCCTTTGAGAACTGGACGCAGGGAAATTAATAGACATTTGTCGATTCACATCAGCTTAATTTCATAGCAGCTCAATGGCAAAAGCTACCCAAGTGATCATTGATAGAGGAATAAACTAGTGATGATTAATCTTGGTTACCAACTTGATTGAAGTGAGATATGCCTAGAAAATTGCTTAAGCACGCTTGAGGAGGTCTGATGGTATTTTCAGAGGCGACTGGCACATGGATCAATGAACTTGAATATGTAAGGCCTTGTGTGTGGGTGCTGGATCTTTAACAGTTTGGGGGCTGATTGGCATGCACCCACAGGTTTAACTTCTTGAGTGAGTGTTTATTCCTTCTGCAATGGTCAAGGAAGTCAAATTCTTTGGCTTTTAAACTCTGCTTGCATCAGCAACTGCCCAGGGAACTTCAAGACCTACAATAAATTCCTTCACATATATATACATACAGTCTACTAGCTCTGTTCCCCTGGAAATCAGTGACTGATACAACTGTGATATATACATACAATGAAATATTCAGCTTTAGACAAAGACATTTGGGTCAGGGATGTAGTTCGGTTGGTAGAGTGCTTTGCAGGGCATGTGTGAAGCCCTGGGCTCCATCCCTAGTACTCCATAAACAGGACATGGTATAATTCCAGCACTAGGGAGGTGGAGGCAGATTATCAGCAGTTCAAGGTTATCCTTGTCTACCTAGGGAGTCACAGGCTAGCCTGGAATACATAAAACATTGCCTGAAAAATGTGGAGGGAGCCTGGTGTGGTGGTGCATGCCTTTAATCCCAGCCCTCAGGAGGCAGAGATAGGAGGATTGCTGTGATTTTGAGGCCACCTTGAAACTACATAGTGAATTCCAGGTCAGCCTGGGCTAGAGAGACCCTATCTTGAACTCTCCCCACAAAAAAAGGGTGGGGGAAGGGGTAGGATCCCACCTTTTTACACTATCCATGTACAACATGGATGAACTTTGAGGACATTATAGTGAGTGAAATAAGGCAATCACAAAAGACAAATTCTGCATAGAAACAGAAAGAGTGTGGGTTGGAGAGATGGCTTAGTAGTTAAAAGCATTAAGGTGCTTGCTTGCAAAGTCAAAGGACCCAGGTTCAATTCCCCAGAATCCATGTAAGCCAGCTACACATGTGACACATGCATCTGGAATTTGTTTGTAGTGGCTGGATGCCCTGGCACTCCCTCCCTCTCTCTCTCTCTCTCTCTCTCTCTCTCCATT
The DNA here is from genome assembly GCA_036365145.1 of Orientallactaga sibirica. Taxonomy (NCBI): domain Eukaryota; kingdom Metazoa; phylum Chordata; class Mammalia; order Rodentia; family Dipodidae; genus Orientallactaga; species Orientallactaga sibirica. The sequence continues at coordinate 14,182,785 of JAEOAD010000025.1, forward strand.
CTCTCTACCTCTTTCTCAAATAAATAAATAAATAAAACTTTTAAAAAAATTTAAAAAGAAAGAAACAGAAAGAGTGGCACTTTCCACATCCCTGAGAGGAAAGAGAAATGGGAGATATTGTTTAACAGATACAAAATTTCAGTTTGGCAACATGATAGTGAACTTGAATATGTAAGGCCCACCCTGTGTGTGGGTGCTGGCTCTTCAATAGATTGGGGGCTGATTGGAACAAAGTTATTGTAAGCAACTTACGTATTCCCAAGTGTATTGAATTATATACCAGCACTAATATATTGCCAATTCACTGTCTTTTATATCCACCTCTAGAAGAAAAAAAAAAACCACAAAGAAATCGTCTCCTCTTTGGGGAAAATACGCTCCTGACCAGTTTAATAATACGTTTGGGTTCCGCGTGAGAAGTCGTTTGCAAAGGCAAAGCAGCATCTCAACACATCAGGTCGGCTCCGGGCCCCGCCCCCTGGGCGCAGCCAATCAGCGTCGTTCGCGCGGGAGGCCGCCCAGCCGCCGGCCGAGCGAGTCGATGAGGAGGAAGCGCCGCGACGGCGGTGCGCTGAGCGCTGGGCGTGGGTCGAGAGCCGCTCGCTCTTCACGGCCTGGCCGCGGGCTCTTCCTCCCCCCCCGCCGGCCGGACCCCCGACGTGAGTGTGCGGCGCAGGGGCTGCGGGCTGGGCCTGGCGGGGCGGCCCGGGCTCCGGTCGGAGGATGCTGCCGCTGCGCGCAGGCCCGGGGGCCTAGGGAAGAGGCACCGGGCCTTCGGCCACCCCTGAAAAGTTTAGGCATAATTTGAACAGATATTGCCGGGAAAAATTTATATATATATCTTGAGTTTTGGGAGGGTGATATTCTAAAAATCCAAATCTAATTGGACCATAAAACATTTTAAGAGATGCGATAAGCCCGTGAGTTGATGACTGCGTGATGATGAAAGCCATCAAGGTTTTCCCTTCCTGACAGTGACTATGAAAGTGTTGGGCCCCAAACTGGCTTCATTGTCGTCTGGAAACATGTCAGAAATAGAAATTGCCCGATTGGAGAGATTCGGCTTCTGGGTAAACGCACGAACACACGCAAACTAAATATCATCCCCTCCCGCTTTTAGACTTAATGCAGAATTTAACTCTGTTATTCCGGTTACTGCTGCCTTTCCCGTTCTGCGTGTAAATTCGTTGTAAGATCAGACTTTCTCGTTGTGGGTTTCCACTTAGTGATTGACAGTCCTCCTGCCCCATTCTTGGTAGCTCTTCAGTCCTGGTGGCTCCTGTTGGAACCCCTTCAAATGTTTGCTGCATGGAGATGTGGATCCAGCAGTTTTTCTGAAAAATCCTAAGGCCACCGGCACTTTGCTATGACCACTTAGTAGCTGAGTGACCTTGGGAAAGTTACTTGTTTTCCTAATCTGTAAAACGAAGACGATAATAGTTATTGGAAGAGTTTTTGTGAGGATCAAGGAAAGTGTGTATTAAATAGTAACAAAATATTAGCTACTATTATTGTATGTAATTTTTAAATATTTTACTTTATTTGCTTGGAGAGAGGAGAGTGAAAATGGGTGCGCCAGATACATGGAATCATTTTGTGCATCTGGCTTTATGTGGGTACTGGAGAATTGAACCCAGGTTGTTAGGCTTTGCAGGCAAATGCCTTAACCTCTGAGCCATCTCTCTCAAGCCCATATTGTTATTGTATGGAATTTAGAAGCCCAAGGCAATTGGAAACAATGAGAGAATGGTATAAACTTGCAGAGATACAAGTACCCATTGGCAGGTTGTAGAATGCCACAGGTTCTGCCTGATAGTTATAGCATATATTTTTGTTTTGTTTTGTTCGGTTCGCTTTTTGAGATTGTCTTCTTAAATGGACAGGCAGGCCCTTGAACTTGTGAGTCTCAGCCTTTTAGTTGGGATGGCAGGTGTTAGAAACTTTAATTAAAGCAAGCTTCCTGCAGGTTTAGATGCAGCTTTGTTTGAAGGAATTGTGAAGTCAATCCCAAGCTATATCAAGGAGCTCTAGCTTTAACTCAGTGACCACAGGAATCTTCCAGAAGGGCTTGACTTTCCAGCTGATTCCACTGTAGTCTCTCTCCTTCACTCTGGTCCTCCATCATTTTACCATCCTGTAGCCTAGTTAAATCTTGGCATTTGCTGATCACTATTGGAGAAAGTAACACGGTTTTAATGGTATGACTTTGTGGATGATGCTTGGCAGGCCTTTCATTCCGTTTTCTTCACCCCTGCATTTAACTCTCTCTTCATCACACCATAACTTCCCCCACGCAGTGACAGTCCATTTGATGTATTTCCCTGGGCCCCATCCTTATGTGAGTTGAAGATTCATGAAAAGCTGCACCTGTGAGTCTCCCCACCACTTGGGGAGGAGACAGCTATAGGTTCACGTATAAATGGCCTGTGTCTTCACATTGCCTTACTTGTGACCTGTCAACCAAATTTCCTCCACACACAAGTCATCTTGTGTAAAGGACCCCATTTTAACGGAATTACTCCCTTTGAGACCCTAAATCAAGCATGGTGGCATACACCTAGAATCTCAGAACTTGGGGTGTGCTGAGGTAGGAGGAGGTTGAGCTTGAAGTCAGTCTCAGCTACAAACAACAATAGCAAAATCCAGTCACATTTTGTGATACTGGGAAACAGGACTTCAGCATAAAATGGGGGGGGGGAGTAGTCTAATTCCTATTTTTAAAAACGGCTGGAGAAATGGCTCAGCAGTTATGGCACTTATCTGCAGAGCCTAATGAACCGAGTTTGATTCCACAGTACCCATGTAAAGCCACATGCCCAAAGTGGTGCATGCATCTGGAGTTTGTTTGCAGTCGTTAGAGGCCCTATGTGCACATTCTCTCTCTGCCTGCCACTTTTCTTTCCCAAATAAATATATTTTTTTAAAGTGAACACCCATGTGACTACCATGCACTGTTCCAAGAGACAGAACATTATCAGAGTCCCTGCAGTTCTCCATTGTCCTTTCTCTTCTTTTTTAAGAATTTTAAATATTTTATTTTATTTTTTTGTTTTGTTTTTCAAGGGAGGGTCTCACTCTAGCTAGCCCAGGCTGACCTGAAACTTGCTATGTAATCTCAGGGTGGCCTCAAACTCATGGCAATCCTCCTACTTCTGCCTCCTGAGTGCTGGGGTTAAAGGCGTGTGCCACCACACCTGGCTATTTTTTTTTTTTTTTAAATTATTAGAAAGGGAGAGAAAGAGGCAGAGAGAGGTCACTCCAGGATGTTCAGCCACTGCAAACAAGCTCCAGACACATACACTACCTTGTGCATCTGGCTTACATGGGTACTGGAGAATCGAAGCTGGGTCCTTAGGCTTCACAGGTAAGTGCCTTAACTGAGTGTAGTATGACAGTATCTGATGCAGCAGCTCCTGTGTTCTTTGGAGATATGGTTAACAGGTGCAATTAGTGGTAAGTTCTGGGTCTTGGCAGCACCATCATAGGCTAGCTGTGTCTGTAGCCCCACCATATCCATCCTTGCATTACAGTGTCTGGCGCACAGCCTTGGCTCTTCCTCCTTACCTGCACTCGTAAAACATCTGCTGTACTTCAGGTTCCACTACCTCCATTCCTCCATGAACTCTTACTGAGAAAACCCTCATCAGATAAGCTTCCTTCTCTTTAAACTGCTAACTTTTGAATCCTTGTTATACCTTAAATCATTTGCTTTTGTTGCTTAACATTTTTTGACTACCTGTCAATTGTTGGGTGTTGGGCTTGGGGAGGGGGAGAGGTAGGTGGAACGGTGAGTTTAGATTTGGGGAAGGAGTTCACACAGTGTTAAGGTTTTCCACCTTGGTTGCCCATTGGAAACACCTGTGGAGCTTTAAAGATTCCAAATGCCTGGGGCCTGGCCCTGGAGATGCTGATGTAATTGGTCTGGGAAATGGCTAGAACTTGAGTTTTAGAAGCTCCTCAAGTGATTCCAATATATAGCCACAATTGAGAGGTCCTGAACTAATGGAAGAGAAAGACCAATAATGGATTCCTCATTTCCTTGTGTTTTCCTAGAAGGTACGGGGAAGACAGGAAAGCGTGTAATTTAGGGCTGGCTTTACTTTTAATTTTATAAACAGACTTCATAAGCTGGCCCCAGGCCTTTCTTATCTCGGGGTTCCTTTCACATTCTGTGCTGGTGGAGATGTTCCGTATCTTCAGGATTAAAATGAAATATTTAGTTCTAAACAGCTGCATTCAAGAGTTAAGTGGTCACGTGGCTGGTCGCTGCCGCATTGGACAGAAGATATTTAGATCAGGCAAGTTCTTTCTGAATGATTTTGGAGTCTGTTCCTCATTTGAATCTTAACTTTATACCTATTAAAATTAATATTTTGTAAAAAATTGGGGAGGGGGAAGTTTGGTTAAAAGTGTTAGGCTGTAAGGCACTTCACTTATTTTGTTGGCTTTGTGCTAAAATTAAGTAATACCTCATTCCATAACACAGACTAAGTATTCTTTATGAATTTAAAGTGTACATTTGGGCTGGAGAGATGGCTTAGTAGTTAAGGCACTTGCCTGCAAAGCCAATGGACCCAGGTTCGATTCCCTAGTACCCATGTGAGCCAGATGACAAGCTGGCACATACATCTGGAGTCCGTTTGCAGCAACTGGAAGCCATGGTGTGCCCATTCTCTCTCTCCCTCCTCCCTGCTTCTTTCTCTCTCAAATAAATAAATTTAAATTTTTATTTATTTATTTGCAAGCAGAGAGAGAGAGAGAGAGAGAGAGAGAGAATGGGCACTCCAGAGCCTCCAGCCACTGCAAATGAACTCCAGATGCACATGAACTCCAGATGCATGTGCCTCTTATGCATCTGGCTTACGTGGGTCCTGGGGAATTGCATCTGGGCACTTTGGCTTCAAAGGCAAATGCCTTAACCATTAAGCAATCTCTTCAGCCCCAATAAAGAAATAAAAAAAAAGAAAGTGTACACTTCAGAAGCTGGGTGCCACACGGTACACCTGTAGTGCCAGGTAATCAGTAGGCTGAAGCAGGAGGCTTGTTTGAGCCCAGAAGTTCGAGATCAGCCCGGACAATATAGCAAGAGCTAGTGTTTTTTTTTTTTTTTTTTTTTTTTGAGAAGTAGAGTCTCACTCTAGCTCAGGCTGACCTGGAACTCACTATGTAGTCTCAAGGTGGCCTTGAACTCATGGCAATCCTCCTACCTTTACCTTCTGAGTGCTGGGATTAAAGGCGTGCACCACCATGTGCCCAGCTGGTATCTTTTTTAAAAAAGGTACAGTTGAGTGGTTTTTAATATATTCACAGATATACCTAAACATTATCACAGTTTAGAATATTTTCATAATTGTACCTGTAGGTACAGTTCTCCTGGCACCAGAAGCCCAGCCTCAAGCACCGATGACCCACCCCTCTGTGTGTCAGTATGGCTTTGCCTCTTCTGGACATTTCATATAAACAGAATCATGGAACATGTGATCTTCTCTGACTGGGTTCTTCCACACAGTGTAATACTTTCATGCTTCATATTATAGCAAGGTTTCACTTCTCTTAAATGGTTTTACCACATTTTATTTACCCATTCTTCCACTTTTGGCCATTTTCAAAATGGCTATACCCATTCATATAGATTTCTTATGTGAATACACACACACATAATATACATATATTTATATGTATAAATATATAACCCCCCCTTTTTTTTTTACAACAAACCAAAACATTTTATGGTTGTAGACAATATCCCATGGTACTTCCCTGCATCCCCCCATTTTCCACTTTGAAACTCCCCTCTCCATCACATCCCCTCTCCCTCTCAATCAGTGTCTCTTTTATTTTGATGTCATGATCTTTTCCTCCTATTATGATAGTCTTGTGTAGGAGGTGTCAGGCACTGCAAGGTCATGGATATCCAGGCCACTTTGTGTCTGGAGGAGCACATTGTAAGGAGTCCTACCCTTCCTTTGGCTCTTACATTCTTTCCGCCCTCCTCTTCCTCAATGGACCATGAGCCTTGGAGGTGGGTTAGAAATGTTTCAGTGCTGAGTACTCCTCTGTCCCTTCTTCTCAGCACCATGGTGCCTTCTGAGTCATCCCAAGGTCACCACCATCTGAAAAGAGAAGCTTCTCTAACCAAAAGTGAGAGAAGCATTAATATATGGGAGTGGACATTAAGAGAAGCGCTTACTGGGCAGTTTGGTGAGATTAGTAGATAGATTTAGCATGACACCAACAGACATTACACCCCTAGGGCTCATGACTACCCCTGCCATAGATTTTCAGTATCAGGGATGTATTCCCTCCCATGGAGTGGGCCTCCAGTCCAATTAGAGAGCATTTGGTTTCCCCCATAACAGACATGCCACTATTGCACCTCTTGGCTCATTTGGCCTGGCTGGCCAAATTTAAAACTTGCAGTGTTCACAGTTGAGTATCTTCACTGGTGTTTTCTCTCTCCCATTGAACTGCATGCAGCATAACTTTTTCCAGCTTTCTGTCAGCTGGTCCACCTGGAGGAGGCTTTCAGCTCAGCTCCAGCAGGATTTCTCAGTGATCTTGCTGCCCAAATATGTGGAATCTTCAGCATAGGGTCTTACCATCTATTCTTGGTGGGAAACCAAGGGCCTTGGCAATGGCCTATAATGTTTTGGGGGTATCTCTGACCTCCCTGGCCAACAACTCACTGGAAGGTATCCCATCCCTGGCACTGAAAATTTTCTAGTAACAATCTATGGCTTCTGAGTGTTCCATTGTCCAGAAATGTAGGTTTCCATATGACTTATTTATATCATCTTAGATTTTGATTAGCCCTCCTCCACCTTTCCTTTACTCAATCTCTTCCCCTGACCTCACTAGGCCTTTTCACCTCCATTAATCTGTTCTTCTACTTACATATATACACTACCATCCTATTAAGTCCCCCCTCCCTCCCTTTCTATTCCCTTTATATCCCCTTTTTAGCTTACTGGCTTCTGCTACTGAGTTTTATTCCTACTCACATAGAAGTCCAATCATTTGTAGCTAGGATCCACATATGAGAGACAATATGAGACATTTGGCTTTCTGGGCCTGGGTTACCTCACTAACTATAATCCTTTCCAGATGCATCCATTTTCCAGCAAATTTCATAACTTCATTTTTCTTTGCTGCTGAGTAGAACTCCATTGTGTAAATGTGCCACATCTTTATTATCCACTCATCAGTTGAGGGACATCTAGGCTGTAAAACCCCCTTTTTTGAGGTAAGGTCTCACTCTAGTCCAGGTTGACCTGGAAACTTACTCAAGTCCCAGGCTGCCCTTGAGCTCACAGGCATCTTCCTACCTCAGCCTTCTGAGTGCTGGGATTAAAGGCATGCACTGCCATGCTCAGTTTTTTTTTTTTCAAATTTTGTTTATTTATTTATTTATTTGAGAGTGACAGAGAGAGAGAGAGAGAGAGAGAGAGAGAGAGAGGCAGATAGAGAATGGGCACGCCAGGGCCTCCAGCCATCGCAAACAAACTTCAGATGATGCGCCACCTTGTGCATCTGGCTTACGTGGGTCCTGGGGAATTGAGCCTTGAACCAGGGTCCTTAGGCTTCACAGGCAAGCACTTAACTGCTAAGCCATCTCTCCAGCCCCCATGCTCAGTTTTTAAAAAAATATATTTTGTTTATTTATTTCAGAGAGAGAGAATGGGCACAGCAGGGCCTCCAGCCACTGCAAACTAACTCCAGATGCATGTGCCCCCTTGTGCATCTGGCTTACATGGGTCCTGGAGAGCTGAACCGGGATCCTTTGGCTTTGCAGGCGAATGAATGCCTTAACTGCTAAGCCATCTCTCCAGCCCGTCAGGTTTTTTTTTTTTTTTTTTTTCTAGGCAGTCTCGTGTGTCCCAGGTGGGCCTTGTACTTGCTGTGTAGCTGAGAATGGCTTCGAACTTCTGATCCTTCTGTTTCTACTAACTGGCTTGCACCACCATGCTGGGGTCATGCTTTGCTGGGAATTGATCCCAGGGCTTTGTGCATGCTAGGGAAGCACTCGATCAACTGAGCTACATCTCCAGCCCTTTTTTGTGTGTGTGTTTGTTTTTGTTTTTCAAGGTAGGGTCTCCCTCTAGCACAGACTGTTCTGAAATTCATTCGGTAGTCTCAGGGTGGCCTTGAACTCATTCTTCTACCTTTGCATCCCTAGTGTGGGGGTTAAAGGCATGTACCACCATGCCTGGCTCCAGCCCATTTTTATTTCATGTACTTTTCTTAGTTATTCAGAAAGTGTTACATCAACATTGGAAGGAAGTGGTATTAAAATAGTGTGTGTGGCAGGAGAGATGACTTAGTGGTTAAGGTGCTTGTCTGCAAAGCAAAAGGACCCAGGTTTGATTCCCCAGGACCCAGTAAGCCAGATGCACAAGGTGGCACATACATCTGGAGTTTGTTTGCAGTGGCTGGAGGCTCTGGCATGCCCATTCTCTGTCTTTCAAAAGAGAGAAAGAGGGCTGGAGAGATGGCTTAGAGGTTAAGGCGCCTGCTTGCTAAGCCTAAGAACACCGGTTCCAATCTCCAGGTCCCACGTTTAGCCAGATGCAAAGTGATGCAAGGGTGCAATGCCGCACTTGCCCACAAGGGGGCGCACGCATCTGGAGTTTGTTCACAGCAGCTGAGAGGCTGCTGGCGTGCCCATTCTCTGTCTTCCTCTCCCTCTCTCTCTGTGTGTCTCTCCATAAAAAGAAAAGAAAAAGAACAGGAAAGGAAGGAAGGAAAGAAAGAAATTTTGAAAAGTGTGTGTGCGTATGTGTGCATGTGTGTGCAAGAGGCTAGAGAACAACAGTGATATCCTTAGGAATGGTGTTACTTTCCCTCTTTGTCTCCCCCGCCCCCCCGCCACGTGTGGGTGTGTGTAAGAGATTGAGACAGACAGACAGGTAGGATCTCTTATTGGCCTAGAGCTCACCAGTTAAGGTAGACTGGCTGGCTCCAGACCCCTCCTGTCTCTGCCTTTCCCAGCACTGGGAGTACAGGCCCTTGCTGCCATGCTTGACGTTTCTGTCGGTAGTAATGTCTGAACTCAAGATTCTCAGGCTTGAAAGGTAGTTGCTTTGTGACTGAGCTCTCTCCCCAATTAGAAAACTATATTTATATGTGGGCTGAAGAGATAGCTCAGTGGTTAAAGGAGCTTTTGTGCAAAGTTTGATGTCTTGGGTTCAATTTCCTAGTATGCACATAAAGCCAGATGCACAACGTGGTGCATGTGTCTAGAATTTATTTGCAGCACAAGAGGCCCTGGTGCACCCAATCTCATCCTCTTCCTCTAGCCTGATTCAGGATGCTGTGCTCTCTGCTCCTGTGGAAGTGTCTGTTGCTGGTAACTGCTTATGCTCATGATGATGACTGGATCGATCCCACAGACATGCTCAACTATGATGCTGCTTCAGGAACCATGAGGCAATCTCAGGTACTCATTTTCTTTCTTTAATTTGAGAGAGAGGAGGGGGAGGCAAAGAGAGAATGGGCGCACCAGGGCCTCCAGCCACCTTGTACAGCTGGCTTATGTGAGTCCTGGGAAATTGAACCTGGGTCCTTTGGCTTTGCAGGCAAGCACCTTAACCACTAAGCCATCTCTCCAGCCCAGTATTGATTTTTTTTTTAAAGATATGTATTATTATTATTATTTTTTTTGAGAGAGAGAGAATGGGCATGTCAGGGCCTCTAGCCACTGCAAACGAACTCCAGATGCATGCATCCCCTTTTGCATCTGGCTTACATGAGTCCTGGAGAATTGAATCAGGGCTCTTTGGCTTTGCAGGCAAATGCCTTAACTGTTAAGCCATCTCTCCAGCCCCCCAGTCTTAATTTTTTAAATGCACTGATAAGACTTCATCTGTCCCATGATGGGAATAAGTCAATCTTGCTATTGTTTAACAGAGGTGTGAGAATCATATATAAATGATTAGCAGCCAGTCATGTGAAGGATCTTCCTGATTTCTTTTTTAATTCCTTCCTCCCTTCCTTCCTTCCTTCCTTCCTTTCTTCCTTCCTTCCTTCCTTCCTTCCTTCCTTTTTCTTTCTTGTTTTCCTCCCTTCCTCCCATGTTGGGGATTGAACCTAGGGCCTCACACATGCTCCGAAGCACTCTTATCACTAAGCTACGTCCCTGGCCAGCTGACATAGTTTTTAAAAATATATATATATTGGGCTGGAGAGATGGCTTAGCGGTTAAGGTGTTTGCCTACAAAGCCAAAGGACCCAGGTTCAATTCCCCAGGACCCATGTAAGCCAGATGTGCAAAGGGCACATGCATCTGGAGTTCGTTTGCACTGGCTAGAGGCCCTGGCATGCCCGTTCTCTCTGTCTGTCTCTCTTCTATCTCCTTTTCTGCTTGCAAATAAATAAAATTTAAAAAAAAGAAAAAGAAAGAAAGAAAATAACACACTGTTCCTTTAAAAAAATTTTATTTGTTTTTTTGAGGTAGGGTCTCACTCCAGCCCATGCTGACCTGGAATTCACTATGTAGTCTCAGGGTGGCCTTGAACTCATGTCGATCCTCCTACCTCTGCCTCCCAAGTGCTGGGATTAGAGGTGTGCACCACCATGCCTAGCAAAAAAATTTTTTTTAATTTAATTTAATTTATTTATTTTAGAGAGAAAGAGAGCATGGCTTTGTCAGTGCCTCCTGTTACTGCACACAAACTCCAGATGCATGCATAATTTTTGTGTGTGGCTTTACATGGTACTGGAGAACTGAACTCAGGCCATCTCTCTAACATACCCCCATCCCTGCTCCACTGTGGCACTCTTCACTGAAGATTATCTTACACCCAATTTGCTTATTTTTGTTTTGAATTTGAATGTGAGGCTCATTAAGGAATTAGCCAATTTGATTTTCGTTCTCTGTATGTACATTTGAGGCTGTCTTTTGGTAGTTCAATACAAAAGAATATAAGGAACAAAGTCATCAAATAAAATGGTAGCTATAATTTAATCTTCATTATGTGGAAGCTTTATATAGTTTCTGCTTTCTGCTTTGTTTAGGTGAAATATGACACATCAGAGAAAAAGGCTGTGAGCCCTGATTCATCAAATGGTGACGAATTATCAGAATGTTTTCGCAGGCTTGATGCTTTAACTCACAAGGTTTGATTCTTTTTATTTTCTTTTAAATGTTTGTTTGTTTATTTGAGAGAGAGAGAGGGAGAGGCAGGCAGATAGAATGGGTGTGCCAGAGCCTCTAGCCACTGCAAATGAACTGCAGCTACTTGTGCCACTTTGTGCATCTGCCTTTATGTGGGCACTGGAAAGTCAAACCAGGGTCCTTAGATTTTGCAGTCAAGCACCTTAACCACTGAGCCATCTCTTCAGTCTGATTCTTTTTGTAAAAAAAATTTATTTATTTATTTATTTGAGAGAGAAGAAGAGGCAGAGACAAAGAGAGAATAGGCATGCCAGGGCCTCTAGCCACTGCAAACGATCTCCAGACGCATGTGTCCCTTTATGCATCTGGCTTATGTGGGTCCTGGGAAATTGAACCGGGGTTCTTAGGCTTCACAGGCAAATACATTAACCTTGCTAAGCCATTTCCCCAGCCTCTCTGATTCTTTTTCTGTTCATAAATTTATTTCCTTTTTTTAGGTAGGGTCTCACTCTTGCCCACGCCAACCTGAAATTCACTATTTAGTCTCAGGCTTGCCTTGAACTCAAACGATTCTCCTACCTCTGCCTCCCAAATGCTGGGATTAAAGGCATGCATCACCATGCCTGGCTAAATTTAATTAAAAAAAAATTTTTTTTTTTTTTGGTTTTTCAAGGTAGCGTCTTGCTGTATCCCAGGCTGACCTGGAATTCACTATGTAGTCTCAGGGTGGCCTTGAACTCACGGCGATCCTCCTACCTCTGCTTCCTGAGTGCTGGGATGAAAGGCGTATGTTACCATGCCCGGCTTTTTTTTTTTTTTTTTTTTCAACTTTAAAAAAAAATTATTTATTTGAGAGAGAGAAAGAGAATGGGCATGCCAGGGCACCCAGCTGCTGCAAACAAACTCCAGATGCGTGCGCCCCTTGTCCATCTGGCTTATGTGGGACCTGGAGAATTGAACCGGGATCCTTTGGCTTTGTAGGCAAACGCCTTAACCGCTAAGCCATTTCTCTAGCCCCTATTTTTGTTTTTTCTGCAAGTGTATATTATTAACATTTTCTTCAGTACCCATCTTGATTTTTTTTTTTTTAAATCATTTTTATTTATTTATTTGGGATTAACAGAGAGAAAGCAGATAAATCATTTTTTAGTACCCTGAATGGATTTTTTTTTGAACCAGGGATTTTTATTTATTTCCAGCAGAGAAAGAAGCAGATAGATAGGGAATGGGAGCGCCAACTCCAGATGCATGCACCACCTTGCCATTTCTCTAGCCCCGTGGGTTTTTGTTTGAGCCTTGAACTGGGGTATATTATTAACATTTTCTTAAGCCATCTCTCCAGCCCCATCTTGATTTTTTTAAAGTATGTTTTCTTTATTTATTTGAGAGAAATAGGGAGAGAGAGAATGGGCGTGTCAGGGCCTCCAGCTGCTACAAACTCCAGATGCGTGCACCCCCTTGTGCATCTGGCTTACATGGGTCCTGGGGAATTGAACCTGGGTCCTTTGGCTTTGCAGGCAAGCACCTTAACCACTAAGCCATTCCTCCAGCCCTTTTTTTGTTTTTCGAGGTTGGATTTCCCTCTAGCCCAGGCTGTCCTGGAATTCACTATGTAGTCCCAGGCTGGCCATGAACTCATAGCAATCCTTCTACCTCTGCCTTTCAAGTGCTGGGATTAAAAGCATGAGCCACCACATCCAGTCCCTTGATTTTTATAATAGTACTTATTTTTTGTAATAATATTTATTATTTGTAACTTTTTTTATTTTTTAAGTCTTTTGGTTTTTTGAGGTATGGTCTTGCTCTAGTCCAGGCTGACCTGGAATTCACTCTGTAGTCTCAGGGTGGCCTCAAACTCATGGTGATCCTCCTACCTCTGCCTCCCAGAGTGCTGGGATTAAAGGCGTGTACCACCACGCCCGGCTTTGTAACTATTTTTAAAAAATTTTTTATTTATAAGGGAGAAAGAGAGAGTGATTGGGCACACTAGGGCCTGTAGTCACTGCAAATGGATTCCAGATGCATGCTTTACTTAGTGCATCTGGCTTTACGTGGGTACTGGGGAACTGAACCCAGGTCATTAGGCTTTGCAGGCAAGTGCATTATCCAATGAGCCATCTCTCCAGCCCCAATGATAAGTATTTCTTTACTAGACTATAAATGAAACTTATAAAGAAATATTTATTTATTTGAGGGAAAGAGAGAAGCGGCAGAGAGAGAGAGAGAGAGAGAGAGAAAATGGGCACTCCAGGGCCTCCAGCTACTGTAAATGAACTATAGACGCATGCGCTACTTTGTACATCTGGCTTACGTGGGTACAGGGGAATTGAACCTGGGTCCTTAGTCTTCGCACACAAGTGCCTTAACTGGTAAGCCATCGCTTCAGCCCTAAATTAAACTTTTGTCACGGGGATATATTTTACTCATCTTGCTAGGGCATAGAAGACATAACAAATATAGCAAGTAACTAAATTGGACTTTTAGCAGTTTACAAGTTATTCTTCCAAATATTGAGAATTTATATAATTTAATGTATGGAAGCTATTCATTTTTTTCTTTTTTTTCTTTCTTTTTTTGGTTTTTCGAGGTAGGGTGTCGCTCTAGCCCAGGCTGACCTGGAATTCAATAAGTCTCAGGGTGGCCTTTAACTCATGCTGTTCTCCTACCTCTGCCTCCTGAATGTTGGGATTAAAGGTGTGTACCACCACACCTGGTTTTTTTTCTTTTTAGTTTTTCAAGGTATGGTTTCATTCTAGTCCATGCTGACCTGAAATTCGCTGCTTAGTCTCAGGCTGGCTTCTAATTTACGGAGATCCTACTACCTTGACCATCTGAGTGCTGGGATTAAAGACGTGCACCACCTCACCTGGCTTCATTTTTTTCTTATTCAATTTCTTTTTTAATATTCTGTTTGTTTATGTCTAAGGAAAGAGAGAGGACAGAGAGAAAGAATGAATGAGAATAAAAGGGTTCACTAGGAAGATGATGACATCAAATTAAAAAAGAGACTAATGGAGAGAGGGAGGGGATATGATGGACATTGGAGTTCTAAAGTGGAATGGGGGGAGGGGAGGGAAATATGTGTTTTTTGTATGTAAGTATAGAAGTTGTCAATTAAAAAAAATTGAACAGAAAAAAAAGGGTTCACTAGGGCTTATAGCTGCTGCAAATGAACTCTAGATGCATGTGCCACTATGTGCATCAGACTTTATGTGGCTACTGGGGAATTGAACCCAGGTCATTAGGTAGTGCAGCCAAGTGCCTTAACCACTGAGTCATCTCCTTAGCACCAATGTTTTTAATTTTCTTTTTTTTTGAGGTAGGGTCTTACTCTGGGCCAAGCTGACCTGGAATTAGTTATATAGTCTCAGGGTGGCCTCAAACTCATGGCAATCCTCCTACATCTGCCTCCCAAGTGTAAATCTTTTTTTAAAATATATTTTATTTATTTATTGATTTGAGAGAGAGAGAGAATGGGTGTGCCAGGGCCTCAAGTCACTGCAAACAAAGTCCACATGCATGTGCCCCCTTGTGTATCTGGCTTACGTGGGTACTGGAGAATTGAACCGGGTTCCTTTGGCTTTGCAGGCAAACGCCTTAACCACTAAGCCATCTCTCAAGCCCCACCTGTTTTTTTGTTTGTTTGTTTTTTCGAGGTAGGGTCTCACTGTAGTTCAGGCTGACCTGGAGTTCACTCTGTATTCTCAGGATGGCCTCGAACTCAGGGCGATCCCCCTATCTCTGCCTCCTGAGTCCTGGGATTAAAGGCGAGCACCACCATGCCTGGCCCCACCTCTGTTTTTTAAATGTGGGAAAAGTAGGACTTATATTAAAGGAAATAGAGTGTTCTCTTGTTTTGTGGGTTTTTTTTTTGGGGGGGGTAGGGTCTCACTTTAGCCCAGGCTGATGTGGAATTCACTATGTAGTTTCAGGGTGGCCTTGAACTCATGGCAATACTCCTGCCTCTGCCTCCTGAGTGCTGGGATTAAAGGCGTGCGCTACTATGCCCGACGTATTTTTTTTGTTGTTGTTGTTGTTTTCAAGGTAGGGTCTCACTCTGTCCAGGCTGACCTGGAATTAACTCTGTAGTCTCAGGGTGGCCTTGAACTTTTGGAGATCCTCCTACCTCTGCCTCCCGAGTGCTGGGATTGAAGGCGTGCGCCACCATGCCCGGCGTGGTTTTTTTTTTTTTTTTTTTCCTTTTTGTCTTCCTGGTGCTTAGGGACCAAAATCCAGAATGTGCTTGCTAGGCAAGTTCTTTGCCACGCCCTGGAAACAGAATCGTAAGGGTTTTGAGTGTATGTACTATTTGCTGTGGGAACCACTGTCTTGGATGTGGAAAAGGCCTAGAGTGGGCACAGTGTCTTTCAGGGTTGCAGAAATGCTGATAGTCCAAAGTGACAGACTGAAGAGAGGAGGGAAGTGTTATGAAATTGGTTAGATAGATGTTGATAGCTGAGGGAAAGGGGCAAGTATAAAGGAATGGTTAGTGAAATTATCAGTTCCTTAATTTTTATGACCTCCTAGCATAGAACTTGACCTTCATGTTAAGCTTTGGTGCTAACATGACTTTATTGTTTGATTACAGATTGATGAGTGTGAAAAGAAAAAAAAGGAAGACTATGAAAGTCAAAGCAATCCTGTTTTTAGGAGATACTTAAATAAGATTTTAATTGAAGCTGGAAAACTTGGACTAGTGAGTATATCATGGTGTGACACTAACCATTGTAGAGCATATTTCCATTTTTTTCAAATAATATAAAAGAAGTTGAGCTGGGCGTGGTGGCGCACGCCTTTAATCCCAGCATTCGGGAGGCAGAGGTAGGAGAATCGCCATGAGTTCAAGGCCACCCTGAGACTACATAGTTAATTCCAGGTCAGCCTGGACCAGAGTGAGACCCTACCTTGCAAAACCAAAAATAAAAATAAAAAATAAAAATAAATTAATAATAATAATAATATAAAAGAAGTGGTGCCAGACATGATGGAACACACCTGTTATTTTAGCACCCTGGAGTCTAAGGTAGGAGGGTCTTAAAACAGTACAAAAGGAATAAAGCATCATGCTGCCATCCTGGTTTTCCATAGTTTAGTGGGATGCAAGGAGTCCAGGCTACTCTTCTGTTTCCTTACAGCTTCACCCGCTCTGTCTTGTGTACTCTCAGTGGAAGTGAGAGGATGGAGAGGCAACCCTGCTTCTTGTTTTCTACGATGACCATACTTTCTTAGGCATAAAATGTGAAATCATTGTGTTGAGGAAAAGAAAAATGTGGTTAAGCTTTTTTTTTTTTTTTGTTTTGTTTTGTTTTGTTTTGTTTGTTTTTTCGAGGTAGGGTCTCACTCTAGTCCTGGCTGACCTGGAATTCACTCTGTAGTCTCAGGGTGGCCTCAAACTCACGGTGATCCTCCTACCTCTGCCTCCTCGGTGCTGGGATTAAAGGTGTGCACCACCACGCATGGCTTGTTTAAGCAGTTTTTCTCCTCACTGTTTATTGTGGTAGGTGCTGCTGTGTAGAATTGTGTTTCATGCACATATTACTCATCATTGTAAGATTTATTTATTTATTTATTTTTTTTTTTCAAGGTAGGGTCTCACTCTAGCTCAGGCTGACCTGGAATTAACCATGTAGTCTCAGGGTGGCCTTGAACTCACGGTGATCCTCCTACCTCTGCCTCTCAAGTGCATGCGCTACCACGCCCGGTGTAAGATTTATTTTTTAATTAACTATTTACTTGCAGTGGTGGAGATCAAGTCCAGGGCTTTGCCCATGCTATGAAAGAGCATTACTACTTAGTAATAATCTTAGCTTAGAATTTCTTTCTTTTTAGAATCATGGTTTTCAGTTTGGAGAGTCAGGACATTAAGAAATTTATAATTTTGGGCTGGAGAGATGGCTTAGTGGTTAAATGCTTGCCTATGAAGCCTAAGGACCCTGGTTCGAGGCTTGATTCTCCAGGACCCATGCAAGCCAGATGCACAAGGGAGTGCATGCATCTGGAGTTCGTTTGCAGTGGCTGGAGGCCCTGGCGCACCCATTCTCTCTCTCTCTCTCTGCCTATTTCTGTATCTCTCTCAAATCAATCAATCAATAAATAAAATATTTAAAAAAAGACATTTATAATTTTATAGCTTATACCATACTTATATAGCTAATTAAAAAATTATTTTAGGGGCTGGAGAGATGGCTTAGCAGTTAAGCACTTGCCTGTGAAGCCTAAGGACCCTGGTTCGAGGCTTGATTCCCTATTACCCACGTAAGCCAGATGCACATGGTGGCGCATGTGTCTGGAGTTTGTTTGCAGTGGCTAGAGGCCCTGGCGTGCCCATTCTCTCTCTCTCTCTCTCTTTCCATTTCTCTGTCTCTAATAAGTCAATAAATTTTTTAAAAAATTATTTTATTGATTTATTTGAGAGAGAGAGAGAGAGAGAGAGAGAGAGAGAGAGAGAGAGAGAGAGAAGGGGTGTGCCAGAGCCTCTAACCACTGCAAATGAGCTGCAGACACATGGGCCACCTTGTGCATCTGCCTTGGGTGGGTACCGGGAATTGAACCTGAGTCCGTCCCTTCTAGACTGTAAGCCAAAGTAAGCAATTGTCCTCGCATCAGCTGCTTTTCTTCGTCAAGTGCTTTGTGCCAGCAACCGAAGGTAACTGCAACAGAGTGACACGTGTAAAGCTCATTTATCACCAGAATTGGTGTAGAGTCAGACGCTAGACTTCTATTTTGGCTTGGCCCTTCAGTTCAGCAACCAGAAGCAGATCACAAGCAGATAAGTGAAAATGAGGCCTTTGTGTCAACCCAGGACAGGCTGACCAACCTGCTAGTCACCCTGGATTTTAGTAAGAAGTAGTTAAAAGGGTAAGGTGTGGTGAAGAAACAGTGTAACAATAATACCTTCCTTAGGATGTGTAAAAGCAGATGTTCTCATTTGTATACTGTCTAATGTTCTTTATAGTTTGAGATAGGCTCTTGTAGCCTGTGTTGTCCTTCAGCTTACTGTTTAGCTGAGGCTGTCCTTGAACTCCTGATCATCCTGTCTGCCTTTCCCAATATTGCGATTGCAGGTGTAGGCCACCATGCCTGACTGATTGATTTACTTTTTATTTTTTGTTTTTTGAGGTAGGGTCTCGTTCTAGCCCAGGCTGACCTGGAATTCACTATGTAGTCTCAGGGTGGCCTTGACCTCAGGTTGATCCTCTTACCTCTGCCTCTCGAGTGCTGGCATTAAATGTATGTGCCACAATGCCCGGCTTACTTTTTATTTGGGTTTTGAAACTGAGTCTTGCTTAGGCTGGCCTTGGACTCGAAGTCCTTCTAAGCCTTCTAGATTGCTGCGATTAAAGGCATGTACCTCTATGCTTGGCTGGGATTACAGGTGTGTGCTGCTGTATTTGGTCTAAACTGGTTATAATCTTAATGATTTATTGAATCATGTAACAATAAAACTCTCTTTTTCTGATGTTTTTTGATAAATTGAATTCAGCCTGATGAAAACAAAGTTGATATGCATTATGATGCTGAGATTATCCTTAAAAGACAAACTTTATTAGAAATACAGAAGTTTCTCAATGGAGAGGAGTGGAAACCAGGAGCACTGGATGATGCTCTCAGTGATATTTTAATCAATTTTAAGTCTCATGATTTTGAAACATGGAAGTGGAAATTTGAAGATTCCTTTGGAGTGGATCCCTATAGTGTGTTCATGGTAAGACTGCAGGAAGATGAGCTTCCTAAAATGCCACTATCATATTAACCTGGGCTTGGACCTCATATGACAGTGGAGAGTAAGCAGTGATGCTACTTACGTAGTTTGTGGATTTGGGTCTAGTTTTTTTCCTTTGAGTTTTTTTTTTTTTTTTTTTTTTTTTTTTTTTTTTTTTATGGGGAAGACTGCTTAGCATCAAGTCTGATTTCCACTTCTGTTTTCAGGTTCTTCTGTGCCTGCTCTGCGTTGTGGTATTGGTGGCTACAGAGCTGTGGACATATGTTCGCTGGTACACCCAGTTGAGACGTATTTTTATTATCAGTTTTCTCTTCAGTTTGGCATGGAACTGGATATATCTGTATAAGGTACTAAATACATGATTTTTCTTAGAAATGAAATATAAATTCATATTAGAAGACTATAATCCACATAGAGTAATCTTGCTTCAGCTGTGGGTTGAAGGCAGCAACTAGAGATGGTCATAGTGGGAGGAATTAAGTTGATAATTGTTAGCTGTGATTTGGGGGTCCTTGATTGGTTAGTGGGGAAAAAGCATAGTTGTAACTTTCATAGCCTGGTTACTGTTTGCTATGTCTAGTCAACCACGTCAGCTCAGACATACATGATTTTAGGAACTCATACTTTGGGGTATGTCCTTTTATTCTTGTTACACATGATAGAAAGTACTACTCTTTCCTGAAATTTATTTACAAGCAGAGAAAGAATGAATGAGATGTGCATGCTAGAGTCTCTACCATAGCATATGAACTCTTGATGCATGTGCCACTTTGTGCATCTGACTTTACATGGGTACTGGGAATTGAACCCAGGTTAGGCTTTGCAGGCAAGTGCCTTAACTACTGAATCATCTCTCCAGTCCCCAGAAAGTGTTGTTCTTTAAGAGTTGGGCTTTTTGAATGAAAAGTTAGGTATGTTCATTAAAGAGAATTTGGAAAAGAGAAGATAAATAATTTTTAAATTTTTTTAAAAAGATTTTATTTTTATTTATTTATTAGAGACAGGGAGGGAGAGAGAGAAAAAAAAGAGACAGTGAGTGAGAATGGGCGCCCCAGGGCTTCTAGCCACTGCAAATGAACTCCATATGCATGTGCCACCATGTGCATCTGGCTTATGTGGGACCTGGAAAATTGAACCAGGGTCCTTAGGCTTTGCAGGCATGCACCTTAACCACCAAGCCCTAATGTTTTTTTAAAATACATATTTTATTGATTTACTTGAAAGAGGGAAAAAGGGAAAGTGAGAAAGTGGGAGAGAATGGGCAGGGCCTCCAGCCAATGCAAATGAACTACAGATGCATGCGCCCCCTTGTGCATCTGGCTTATGTGGGTCCTGGAGAGTCAAACTTTGGCTTTGCAGGCAAACGCCTTAACTGCTAAACCTTCTCTCCAGCCCAATAAATAATTTAAAAAATATTTTATTCATTTGAAAGAAAGAGAAAATGGGTGCACCAGGGCCTCCAGCTGCTGCAAACAAACTCCAGACATTGCCACCTTTTACATCTGGCTTACATGGGTCATGGGGAATTGAACCTGGATACTTTCGTTTTGTAGGCAGGCGCCTTAACTGCTAAGCCATCTCTTCAGCCCCAGATAAATAATTTTTTAATTTTTATTTATTTATTTTAAAAATATTTTATTTGAGACACAGAAAGTGGAAGATAGAGAATGGGCATTCCAGGGCCTCTAGTCACTGCAAACAAACTCCAGACACACACATGCACCATCTTGTGCATTTGGCTTACATGGGTCCCGGGGAATAGAACCTGGATCCTTAGGCTTTGCAGACAAGTGCCTTAACTGCTAAGCCATCTCTCCAGTCCAAATTAAAAAAATATATATTTATTTTGTTAGACAGAAAGAGGGTGGAGGAGAGAGAGAATGGGTGCACCAGGGCCTTCTGCCACTTCAAACAAACTTCAGATGCATGTGCCTTCTTGTGCATCTGGCTTATGTGGGTACTGGGGAATCGAACCTTGGTCCTTTGTCTTTGTAGGCAAGTGCCTTAACTGCTAAGCCATTTCTCTAGCCTCCCAAATAAAAATTTTAAACTCGCCTATAATTGTATTCCTTACAAATAATCACTGCTGATTTATTTTTATTTTTTATTTTTATTTTTAAATTTTTTTTACTATTTTTTATTTATTTTTGGAGAGAGACACAGAGAGAGACAGACAGAGAGTGAGAGGGAGACAGATAGAGATGGACATGCCAGCAGTCTCTCAGCTGCTGTGAACGAAATCCAGATGTGTGCGCCCCCTTGTGGTCAAGTGCGGCATTGCGCCCTTGCATCACTTTGCATCTGGCTAAACGTGGGACCTGGAGATTGGAACCGCTGGAGATTGGAACCAGCGTTCTTAGGCTTAGGAAGCAGGCGACTTAACCACTAAGCCATCTCTCCAGCCCTTATTTTTTATTTTTGAGAAAGAGAGAAAGAGCCAGAGAGAGAGGGAGAGAGAATGGGCGCGCCAGGACCTTCAGCCTGCTGCGAACAAACTCTGGACACGTGCCAATTTGTGGTGCTTGTGTGACATTGCGTGCTTGTGCCACTGTGTGTCTGGCTACGTGGAACCTAGAGATTTGAACATGAGTTCTTAGGCTTTGCAGGCAAGTGCCTTAACTGCTAAGCCATCTCTCCAGCCCACTGCTGATACTTTGATGTGTTTTATTTCTTTAATTTTTTCTCTTTCAAAATTGGGATCATACTGTAGAAGTTTACAAGGATTAGTACTATTGTTATCCAAATGGTATAGTCATTGAAGGGAATATAGATCTTCCTGGCAAAGATTAGTCAGGTTCCTTGGGCGAGCTCCCTGATTAAATCATCCTGATAGTTCCTTTGTCTTTTGCTGTAATTTCCTTGACACCTATAGCTAATACATTACATATTAAACACAGATTCTGAGTGAAAGGAAGCTATCTAGCTATTTGTAAATATCTGAAGAGTGTTGGTTCTTGGGCCTCCTCCCCACACATACCAAAATCTGCATGTGCACAAATCCCTCCTATAATATGTAGTGTTTATCACTCACCTGGGAACATGCTGGTGAGTACACTTTAAATACACTTTAAATCACCTCTGGGATCAATGACGGTATCTCACACAGGGTCAGGGCTCTGCTAAAGTTGCTTGTTTAAGAGTAGCAAAGTCTGTACATGGTTAGTACCGAACTGTTATCTTCCATCTGTACTTGGTCAATCTGGATACAGAATTGTAGATATGGAGGACCAGATATTACGTTATCTTTTTGTTAATCGCTTATGTTAAAAACCACCCAGAACTAAACATCATTTTATCTGGAACTATAAAAGGACATGAATAGTTGTTTGATTTAGTAGCTATTTTTTCAGGCATGACATAAACTATATTTGAACTAACTTTTAAAAATAGGCTTTGTAGGAGCCGGGCATGGTGGCGCACACCTTTAATCCCAGCACTCGGGAGGCAGAGGTAGGAGGATCGCCATGAGTTCGAGGCCACCCTGATACTACATAGCTAATTCCAGGTCAGCCTGGACCAGAGTGAGACCCTACCTCGAAAAACCAAAAAAAAAAAAGGCTTTGTAGGGGCTGGAGAAATGGCTTAGTGGGTAAGATGCTTGTCTGCAAAGCCTAAGGACCTAGGTTCGACTCCCCAGAACCCACATAAGCCAGATGTACAAGGTGGCACATGTGTCTAGTGTTTGTTTGCCGTGGCTAGAGGCCCTCCCTGGCACACCCACTCTAATAAGTAAAATAAAATAAATAGGTTTTGTAATAAGGCTTTTCTTCATCATAATTATGTACAAAGAATCAAAAGGCAATTGTACTTAGTTTGTTATCCTTTTTAGTTGCATTAAGACCATGCTTTTTTGGCCAGGCCTGGAGGCACGTACCTGTAATCCCAGCATTTTGGAGGTGGAGTGTCAGGAGTTCAGGGTCATCCTTAGCTACAAAGTGAGGTCACTGTGGGCTATATGAGACCTTGGCTCAAAACAACAAAAAAGACTACTTTTTCATAAACAGAAGATAGCTAGTCTTAAATTTTTCTTCTATTACAGTTTTCCCCTATTAAAAATAGAAGTGGTAGAAAAAGAAAAAAAGATGGAAGTGGTGCCGGACGTGGTGGCGCACGCCTTTAATCCCAGCATTCGGGAGGCAAAGGTAGGAGGATCACTGTGAGCTCGTGGCCACCCTGAGATTACATAGTGAATTCCAGGTCAGCCTGGGCTAGAGTGAGACCCTACCTTGAAAAACCGAAAAATGACAAACCAAAAAAAAAGGAAGTGGTAAAGAGACTTTGGAGTAAGGTTTGT
Organism: Orientallactaga sibirica; assembly: GCA_036365145.1. Lineage (NCBI taxonomy): Eukaryota > Metazoa > Chordata > Mammalia > Rodentia > Dipodidae > Orientallactaga > Orientallactaga sibirica. Next base: position 14,205,915 of record JAEOAD010000025.1, read on the forward strand.
TGGATGAGTAAACAAAGCCTTCACTGTTAGCATCCGTTCACAGTTCCCTTTTCTTGTTGGTTAGGTAACTTTTGCACAGCATCAGGCTAATGTTGCCAAGATGGAGCCATTAAATAATGTGTGTGCTGAAAGTATGGATTGGACCGGAAGTCTCTGGGGTAAGGTGTTTATTCATTTGAATATGTGAAGTCAATTTTTTAAAAAATATATTTTATTTATTTATTTATTTGAGAGAAAGAGGCAGAGAGAGAGAATGGGCACGCCAGGGCCTCTAGCTGCTGCAAACGAATTCCAGATGCATGTGCCCCCTTGTGCATCTGGCTTGCATGGGTCCTGGAGAATTGAACTGGGATCTTTTGGCTTTGTGGGCAAACACCTTAACCTCTAAGCCATCTCTCAAGCCCTCAAATTTTTAAGGATGAAAAAAACATTAATAATCACAAAATAACCAGGCGTGGTGGCGCACATCTTTACTCCCAGCACTTGAGAGGCAGAGGTAGGATCACTGTGAGTTTGAGGCCAACTTGAGACTACATAGTGAATTCCAGGTCAGCCTGGGCTAGAGTGAGACTCTACCTTGAAAAACCACAAATAATAATAATAATCATCACAAAATGATGAAATGCCATGGGAGGCTTTCCATGATTGAGTCATTCTTTTGTGTGTGTGTGTGTGTGTGTGTAGGTGTGTGGAGACCAGAGAACAATCTTGATGTCATCTTCAGTAATGCCATCCAGTCAGTCTCTCATTGGTCTAGAGCTCACCATGTAGGCTAGACTGAATGGCCAACAAGCCCCAGGAATCTTTCTGTCTCCACCTCCCCAGCTCTGGGATTTTTTTAGTGAGTACTGGGGGATTGAACTCAGGTCCCTTATTAAATGTTTAAGAGGCAAACTCTTTACCAACTGAGCTATCGCCCTAGTCCTCCATGATTGAATCTTTAAAATAAGAACCTGTTCTTTGCTGTGGTGACATGTTATAATCCCAGCTCCTCAGGAGTCTGAGTCTGGCAGAAGGATCAGAAGTTTGAGGCTAGCCTAAGCAACTTATCAAGACCCTGTCCCAAAATAAAAAAGGCTAGGGATATACCGTAGTAGAGTGCTTGCCTATCATATGCAGTCCCCTGGGTTTGATTCTCCAGGACTATTAAAAATAAACCACAGAAGAGAACATGAATATTGTCAGTGACTTACTCATGTCAACTCACATAAAGTGCCAGGAAAGGAGAGCAGCTGAGCATCATTGACTCTGATGCTGTCAATCTTGCTCTGGTAGACTGAAGCATCCTATGCTCCACTTTCTTCTCCTAGTTGTCCTTAGCAGAGGGAAAGTGAATGAATGCATGTATAATTGATATCTGTCATATTCTTACATATTTTATAAAAATTTTCACTAATTGCCAGGCCTGGTGATACATGCCTTTAATCCCAGCACTCGGGAGGCAGAGGTAGGAGGATTGCCATGAGTTCAAGGCCACCCTGAGAATACATAGTGAATTCCGGGTCTGCCTGAGCTAGAGTGAGACCCTGCCCTCCCTCCCTTGAGAAACAAAAAAAAATTTTTTTTTTCACTAATAATGACCACCTTTGATTGTCTAGCACTGGAATGGTTTAATGTCCAAAGGTACTTTATAAATGCAAGTCTGGGCTGGAGGGATGGCTTAATGGTTAAGGTGTTGCCTGCAAAGCCAAAAGACACAGGTCTGATTCCCTAAGACCCACGTTAGCCAGATGCACAAGGGGATGCACACATCTGGAGTTCGTTTGCAGTGGCTGGAGGCCCTGGTGCCCCCATTCTCTCTTTCTCTCTCTTTCCCCCTCTCCCTCTTTCTCTGTCAAATAAATTTAAAAAATGTAAATGCAAGTCTGTAATAATGACACAGATTCTAGTAGATTCTACAAATAGGTCCCAGTATTAATATATAATTACAAAGCTGTGGAAACTGAACCAGTTCTGCTTGGCTTCAGGAGACACTACAGGGCCGCCTCTAGTGCAGACTTATTTCCAGATGTACATAAGACTGGTTTAGAAAAATTGGGAGAGTATTTTGTTTTCTTAATTTTGTAAGAACTGACTTTTTGTTGCACATGTGCACACATGTACATGCAGTAGATGCATGTGCCTCATGCACATGTGTGGAGGCTCGATTCTTTTTTTTTGTTTTTTATTTTTTTGAGGTAGGGTCTCTCTAGCTCAGGCTGACCTGGAATTCACTATGTGGTCTCAGGGTGGCCTCAAACTCATGGCCATTCTCTTACCTCTGCCTCCTAAGTGCTGGGATTAAAAGGCCTGCGCCACCACACCCAGCCAGATAACTGGCTTTTAAAAATATTAATTAATTTATTTATTAGGACAGAGAGAGTGAGAATGGGTACACCAGGGCCTCTAGCCACTGCAAACTCCAAATACATGCACCACCATGTGCATCTGGCTTATGTGTGACTTGGAGAATCAAACCTGGGTCCTTAGGCTTCTCAGGCATGCGCCTTAACTGCTAAGCCATCTCTCCAGCCCAGAGCTGACTTTAAAAATTTTTTATTTTTGGAGAGAGACACAGAGAGAGACAGACAGAGGGAGAGGGAGACAGATAGAGATGGGCGCACCAGCAGTGTCTCAGCTGCTGTGAACAAAATCCAGATGCGTGCGCCCCCTTGTGGGCAAGTGCGGCATTGCACCCTTGCATCACTTTGCATCTGGCTAAATGTGGGACCTGGAGATTGGAACTGCTGGACATTGGAACCAATGTTCTTAGGCTTAGGAGGCAGGTGCCTTAACCGCTAAGCCATCTTTCCAGCCCCAGAGCTGACTTTTTAACATTAATTTTTCTACATTGTTTCATTAGTTATGGAACTACTATTTGTTATTTTTTTAAGTTAATACACAAACCTTCTCCTCTGCTCCCCCATCTCTTGTCCTCTTCCCTGCTGTTAGCCTCCCATCCCAGTATGGCCCCTTTGACTTTTATAGGAACTGCCACTTCTCCTTTGAAGCCCTCCTCATGGGCCCCTTCCTAGTTTTCTGTCATACACACACACACACACGTGTGCGGGCACACACACATTCTCTTACAATAACACATGTATATAAAGGTTGAGATGATTATAGACTTAGGATATTAACCAACCACTATTCTTACTCATATTTCTCTGATTTTACTAATATTCATTTGTGTGTATAAAAACTGCTTTTATTTATCTTTTGGAAATCTTTATAAAGTAAATATTTTTGTCTCCATAAGATTTGTCTAATTTGAATGGATCTTAAAAATAAACATGATTTTGTACATATAATGAAAACTTACTAGTATTACAGAAGTCTTCAAAATTTAAAACAACTCAAAATTGACTTGTGGGTGGGCAAGGAGGATCAAAACCACAATTATTTGGGAATGAAATGCAGTCTTTTATTTGATCCAGTGTTTTGTCTGTTTTTCTAAATAGAATGGTTTAGAAGTTCATGGACCTTAAAGGATGACCCATGCCAAAAGTACTATGAGCTCTTATTAGTCAACCCTATTTGGTTGGTTCCACCAACAAAGGTATAGAATATATTTTTGTAAAAATTACACAGTGTGTGTCAAAATCCCTTGCATTTATAAAAAAATCATTAACGTTCCTTAAGAGTTGTTTTGCGAGTAATTAACTTTTGTCCTAGAAAACAAAAATACTATATCATACATTGATTTTTTTTTTTTTACTTTAAAAGTAGCCTGTAGGAGCCTGGGGTGGTGATTCACACCTTTAATCCCAGCACTTGGGAGGCAGAAGTAGGAGGATCACCGTGAGTTCAAGGCCGCCCTGAGACTACATAGTGAATTTCAGGTCGGCCTGAGCTAGAGTGAAACCCTATCTTAAAAAACCAAAGGGGGGGGGGAGTGGCCTATACCTGTGATCTTAGCACTTGGGAAGTAGAAGTGTGAAGTGGGAGGATGGAGAGTTCAGGGCCAGCCTGGGCTACATATCCAGGCAAGTTTGAGTCATGAGGCCCTGTTTGAAAACAAGCACACATATGAAAAAAGTGGTGTATAATAAATAGCATTTTAGTGCACATAGTTATAGCCCAGGTGCACAGTGAATTTTTGCTTATATGTATGTCTCAGTCCTTTGAAAAAAAGTTAAGTTACTTTTATCTTTGGTTTTAGGCACTGGCAGTTACATTCACTAACTTTGTGACAGAACCACTGAAGTACATTGGAAAAGGAACCGGTGAATTTATTAAAGCTCTTATGAAGGAGATTCCAGTGCTACTTCAGATTCCTGTGTTGATAATTCTAGCATTGGCTGTCCTGGTTAGTATATTAGCATTACTGGTATTTAACAGGATTTATACACCCTCCCCCAAAACAGCAATTCTAAAATTGTTAGGCTTTGATGTAGATAACAAAGGGTATGGTATAATGCTTAATAGTGTAGTGTGATTTTTAATTTATTATCTATTTATTTATTTGCAAGGAGAAAGAGAAAGAAAATGGGTGTGTCAGGGCCTGTAGCTGCTGCAGTGAACTCCAGATGCATGTGCCACTTTATGTACCAGGGTTTACGTGGGTACTGGGAAATCAAACCTAGGTTGTTAAGCTTTGCAGGCAAGTGCCTTAACTGCTTGCTGAGCCATCTCTCCGGCCCTAGGGTGACTTTTTAAAATTGATACACATATTTTTACATGTATATTCCTCTAATCAGAAGTAGTTCTCTTGGTTAATAACCAAACATGCTAACCACAAAGACATAGGAGTAGTTCTTACTTATAGATGTAAAAAAAAAAAAAAAAAAACTTTCAACTTTGTGAGTTAATAACAAGAAATTGGGGCCTGGAGAGATGGTTTAGCGGTTAAGGCACATGCCTGCAAAGCCTAAGGACCCAGATTTGATTCTCTAGGTCCTATGAAAGCCTGGTGCACACAGTGGCACATGCATCTGGAGTTCATTTGCAGTGGCTAGAGGCCCTGGTGTGCCCATTCTCACTCTATCTCTGTCTCTAATAAATAAATAAATATAATTAAATCTTTTTTAAAAACCCAAAAAATTGGTTGAGTATGTCCTCCAAATAAATAGGCCTTAAAAAAAAAGATTTTATTTATTTATTAGAGACAGAGAGAGGGAAAGAGAGAAGGAGAGTGAGAATGGCCATGCCAGGGCCTCCAGCCACTGCAAATGAACTCCAGACACGTGCGCCCCCTTGTGCATCTGGCTTACGTGGGACCTGGAGAATAGAACCAGGGGTCTTAGGCTTCACAGGCATGTGCCTTAACCACTAAGCCATCTCTCCAGCCCAAATAGGCCTTATTTCTAGTCTGAGTTTCTGCAGCAATGAGAAGGGCTGTTTGTTACATGACACAGAATAGAATGTGATATGCAAGAAGTGGGAGGTGAGTACTGAGACATAGTTTGGGGTAGTGGAGCCAAGAACAGAATTTTGTTAGCCGGGTGTGGTGGCGCACGCCTTTAATCCCAGCACTCAGGAGGGCCAAGGTAGGAGGATTGCTGTGAGTTTGAAGTCACCCTAAGACTCCATGGTGAATTCCAGGTAGTCAGCCTGGCCAGAGCGAGACCCTACCTTGAAAAACCAAAAATAAATAAATAAAAGAATAGAATATTGTTAAGAATATTGCTTGGGAGGGTGGGGAGATGCTCAGTGGATAAAGCACTTGCCATGCAAGCATGAGGACCCGAGCTTTGATCCCAGCATGCATGTAAAAACTGGATGCTACAGTACTAGCACCTGTAATCCCAGCACACCTAGGGAGAGGAGGGAGGCAGACAGGAGAATCGCTTGCCAAATGTGTTGGTGACCGGCTAACTTCCTGAGAGACCCTGCCTCAGGCAAGGTGGAAGGTGAGGACTGAAACCTGAAGTTGTCCTCTGACTTCCAGTGTGTCATGGTGCACATGGACCCACACTCACACTCACCCAAAAGAGAACACTGCTTTCATTCATCCACGTTGTGTTGAGCTTTCTTTGTTGATTTTTAGCATGATCCCCCCCGCCCCAAACATAAATAAAACACAAAGTAAAGAACTCAGATGTGCCACAGGAAATTCCCCAAAGGACACAAAGTACAATGCTTTATGCACCTTGAAATTATTCCTTTTTTGGTTTTGGTGTGTGATTGATTTCAGGATTTGATAATTAAATATTTTCAGCACTCACCATTATGAATATTAAAATGTGAGCAATTATCACACTACTGAAACTTTCTAACAAATTGGTAGGCCTTAGCCTATCCTTATTACATACTCAGTTATAGTGTGTCAAATTGATTGAATTATCTACTTAATATTGAGTGTTTTACTAAGTTTTAGTGGATAGTCTGGTCTGTATTAATCTAAAGATGTTTTTAAAGCAAAGGTGATGTTAACATTTTTATATATGTAAGTATTAAGTTAGATAATTGTGTTAGCATCCAGAATAAAACAGTTCATAACTTCATTGTATGCCAATCATAAGTCCTCAGGAAAATGTTTTTCTTTTTCTTACAGAGTTTCTGCTATGGTGCTGGAAAATCAGTTACTAAAATGAGATACTTAGGTGGTCATGAGAGAGAACCTCCCCATGCACTTGAGTCAGATGACAGACGATGGCAGAAGGAAATTAATTATAGACTCCGTGGTGGAGCAGGTGATGCAGATTTCTATTACAGGGGCCAAACTGGCTCCATTGAACAAGGCCCTTATGACAAAATGCTTGAGGGTAGAAGAGAGGTTTTGAGAGAGAGAGCTGTTGACTTCAGATTTCAGACTGGCAACAAGAGCCCTGAAGTGCTTCGGGCATTTGATTTACCTGACACAGAGACACAAGAGCGTCCTCAAGTGGTCTCCAGCGTAAGTCAGTGACTTTATTTTGCTGCTCATTCATACTAGGCCCAAGTGCTTCTAGAGCTTTTGATTGCTTTGGTTCTTTCGCTCCTACATCACCAGGGATACAATTTGTAGTCATCTCTTTCCCTGTTTGGTCAGGTTAGTCCAGCTAACTCAGACAAAATGAGATTTGCTTTTTACACTAAATACCACTTCAATGTAGTTTGTTGCCACAGTGGCTTTCAGATGAAAATTCCTAGGAGGCTGAATGTGAGCATGACTGGAATTTCTGCCTTTTGATGTGCTCAGACCATAACCCTTAATTCATTATGTCATACTCATTTGCCTTCGTATTCTCTCCCAAACCCAATGTCAGTTTCTGTGGGAGCAGTTATTGTATTCCTGCTGTATCCCAGCACCCACCCAGAGCCTAATACATGCTCAGTAAATATTAATAGATCTGGCCTCACCAGGTAAGAAGAGTTTGTCACACTGGTGGGCAAGCTTTTTAACCTCTCCGAAGCTGGGTCAGTAGTCCACCTAGGGTACTCTGAAGTGCCCCTGTTCCTCCATGCACAGTTATCATCCTGGGCTAAAACCTTGATTTAAGTCTTTGGTGCTTGCTACAGTATATTTGGGTAAGAATTTGTGTGTGAGGTGGCTTTTAGGCGCACGCCTTTAATCGCAGCACTCAGGAGGCAGAGGTAGGAGGATCACTGTGAGTTCAAGGCCACCCTGAGAATACATAGTGAATCCCAGGTTAGCCTCGAAAAACCAAACCAAACCAAAACAAAACAAACAAATTTGTTTGAGGGCTGGAGAAATGGCTCAGTGATGAAGACGTTTGCCTTCAAAACCTAAGGACCCAGGTTCAATTCCCCAAGACCCATGTAAGCCAGATGCACAAGGTAGCACATGTGTTTGGAGCTCATTTACAGTGGTTGGAGCCTGTGGCATGCCCATTTTCTCTGTCTCTCTACCTCTTTTTCTCTCTCAAGTTTTAAAAAGTAAAAAAAAAAAGTTATTAAAAGAATTTGATATTTGGTAACTTAATCTTCCCATTGTGTTAGTTAAGATGTAATTCTGTACTTTATAGCCTAAATCATCTATTTTGGATACAAACCACAAGGAGATTGTTGGGACTCCAGGAGAGAGCCTCCTGCCAGAACACAGCCAGTCTGTCAAGCCTGTCTCTGGTGAAGAAGTATCAGGAACTGTGCAAGGCTCATCGGCCATGGAAAAGACCCAGCTGCAAACTGGCACAGAGGGCAGCGCGCACAGCCCAGGAGGAGCTGCAGCTGTGGCTAGTGGGGAGGATCCTGTCAGCAGCCCCTGTGGCTGAGGGAATGTCACACGCTGAGGTGGACTTTAATTTGTAAAGTAGACTCTTGACTCTTCATTCTTCCTACAAATAGACTGAAATTTACCACAAAGGTGCCAGCTTACTAAGTTTACTAACAATCAGAATGAACAAATACATACATATATGTATGGTGAAGCTTCCATTTACTTTTATGTTTTCTTAGATGTTAAGGTACATCCGTAAAGTTTTGCAGTGTTAGTTGTGGAAGAGGGTTTCATAGAACTTATATTTTAAGGTAAATGCTGCGGCAAATAAACTTCTCGATAATTAAGACAATTGAATTATACAATGGAGAAGAAATTTTACTGTTTACAGGAACCAACTAACCAAAGTTTGTGTTAGCTAGAAAAGCTCTGTAATCTCTTGTAGTTAACAGAACAATTCATTAGTTCTGAGTTAGATCCAATGTTTCCCCTGTAATACGTATTTAAACATTGGTAAAGACAGTTCACTCATGTTCCTCCTGTCTGCTGTGGTACTAGTCCAGCCGATACCTCAGTTTGTCTCTAGGCAGGCCACACACAGATCAATCTCATGTTCTGGTTCCTGCACACGACAGAACTAGAGATTGCCTGGCTATGTTGAAACCCTCACTTCTACATCATCCAGTACACGTTGAGAATGGCTTTATTTCCACCAAAAGAACTGCACAGGCTTGTGAGACCTGTTTTCCATGGGCAGAACCCTAGCAGCTGATGATCACAGTAGCTTGTATATGTTATGGCAAACTGTAGTGCCTTGGATAAATGAAGTTCTGAGTTTTAGTAGTATGGCTATAAGGAAGAGCACTGTGGAAGCAGAAGGAACTGCAACTAGGTTGTCAACATTTTGGCTTTCTTGATTTCAAAATTTTCCATTTTAAACCCTTTTGAAAAGCAGCTTTTTTTTTTTTTTTTTTTTTTTTTTTTTTTTTAATGGCAGGGAGGGCTGGAGAAATGGATTAGTGGTTAAGGCACTTGTCTGAGGTAGGGTCTCACTCTAACCCAGGCTGAACTGGAATTCACTATGTAGTCTCAGGGTGACCTCAAACTCAGTGATCCTCCTACCTCTGCTTCCCAAGGGCTGGGATTAAAGTTGTGTGCCACCAAAGCTGGGCATGGTGGGTGCATGCCTTTAATCCCAGCACTCGGAAGGCAGAGGTAGGATAGCCATGAGTTCGAGGCCACCCTGAGACTACATAGTGAATTCCAGGTCAGCCTGAGCCACAGTGACACCCTACCTCCAAAAACCAAAAAAAAAAAAAAGGTGTGTGCCACCACACCTAGCTGACAAGCAGCTTATTTTGCACGTCTCTACGTAGCAGTTTTATTACATTCATTAGGTGTCTGTTTCAACCATATTCACAATAGATGTTTAGCTACTTTCTAAACATGGTACCACATCAAGAATCAAAGTTTCAAGTTTTCATGCAAGTTTTTCTTTTTTTTAATTTAAATTTTTATTTGAGAGAGAGAATGGGCATGCCAGGGCCTCCAGCCACTGCAGACAAACTCAAACACAAGTGCCACCTTGTGCATTTGGCTTACATGTGTTCTGGGGAATTGAACCTCGGTCTTTTGGCTTTTCAGGCAAGCACCTTAATTGCTAAGCCATCTCTCCAGCCTTCATGCAAGTTTTTTTTTTTTTTTTTTTTTTTGGTTTTTCGAGGTAGGGTCTCACTCTGGTCCAGGCTGACCTGGAATTAACTATGTAGTCTCAGGGTGGCCTTGAACTCTCGGCGATCCTCCTACCTCTGCCTCCCGAGTGCTGGGATTAAAGGCGTGCGCCACCACGCCCGGCTTTCATGCAAGTTTTTATTTCAGAAAAAAAGACATTCAAAACAGTTGCTTTTTGATTACTTCATATGTAAAATATTGAATATCCTTTTTTTTTAATTAGTTATGTATATAGTGTGTATAGAGCCATGATGGTACCATTGTTAGCCTTCTCCCTGTCCTCCGCCCATGGGGATTGTGGGTCTTGCATTGTGGGGGGAACCATCACTTATGGGAGAGAGGTAATGTCAGAATATCCCTTTTTTTTTTTTTTTTTTTTTTTTTTTTTTTTTTTTTTTTTTTTTTTTTTGACCTTTTTTTTGGTTTTTCAAGGTAGGGTCTCACTCTGGTCCAGGCTGACCTGAAAGACTATTTTTTTTTTTTTTTTTTTTTTTTTTTTGGTTTTTCAAGGTAGGGTCTCACTCTGGTCCAGGCTGACCTGAAAGACTATTTTTTTTTTTTTTTTTTGGTTTTTCAAGGTAGGGTCTCACTCTGGCCCAGGCTGATCTGGAATTAACTCTGTAGTCTCAGGGTGGCCTTGAACTCACGGTGATCCTCCTACCTCTGCCTCCCGAGTGCTGGGATTAAAGGCATGCGCCACCACGCCCGGCTTGACTATCCCTTTTTTATGCCTCCCTAAAGTTACTCCCTTAGGTACCTGGAAAAATTAATTTCAGATGGCACTATATTCTCTGGCTTAATATTGCAAATATTTTTAGTATTTTATTTTCTCTCAAGAAAGATTTGTACTAAGACTTACCACAGCAGGCATGTAACTAGTGAATTAATGAAAAGATGCATACAGTTTAATCTGTGAACATATGTGCATATAAAATGCTAGACCTGTTCACACTGATGGGTCAGTGTACTCCTGAGCTGTGCTCCGATTCTGCCTGAAGGCAACTGAATGCCTCGGGTAATAGACTGTAACTCAAGGTGGAGGCAATGCTGCTTGTACTCCTGATTGCTTTTAGTCTTAAAACCACTTAAATTTTCATCTTTGTATTTTTCATTACAGATATCCATTTGAGGATGAAATCTACTTTGACAGCTAGCAAGGCAGCATGCTACTTTGTTGAATGATTACAGCAATTCAGGGAAGACTTTATTAAAGCAAACTGAACATACTGAGGCCAGTTTATTACCAGAAGAGAGAGAGAAGGCTTACTGACTAGCCAATACTTGTTACTGAAATTAAGACATACATTATAACTAGCTCTTCAGAAAATCAGAACAGGGTGACTAGCTGGTTAAAAGCACTTTTAAATGGAATAAATAATACTGAATGTTTACAGGGTCTAAGAACCACTGTATAGACAAAATAAACACTTTTACATTATTGTGGTTTGGTGTGAATCTTTGCTTAATGAGTTTCCTTATAAGAAAAAGTCCTATAAAACATACCTATAGTTGCTAAAATGATAGTACCTACAATAATGTATGAATCACAGTGATCTTAAAACTAAGAATTTTTTTTTTTTTGAGAGAGTCTCACTCTAGCCCAGGCTGGCCTTGAACTCACAGCAATCCTCCTATATTGGCTTCCTGAGTGCTGATATTAAAGGTGTGTGCCACCATACCCAGCTATGAAAAAAATTTTGTTTCCTTTTCTCTGAGCTTTTACTCATTTGACTCTGGGCAGTTGTTTTTAGTTTTTGACAGACATTTTTTTGAGAAGTGGGTCTCACTTTTGCCAGTTATGATCACTGGAAGGACTTTTTGAGCAGAGATTCCCATTCTAGCTTTGCAGAGCTGAAGCAATCAGCTGAACAGCTGCCAGTTTGTTGCTGATGTGGCCTGTATATTCTGTGATTCAGGCTTAAATCAGCCCGTTTCATTCTTGTCTTCCTTAAGTACCCTTACATGTAACCTCAGCAGGTTTGATGACAGCTGAGGATCTAACCATGCCTCTTGTGCTTAATTGTGAGCCCTCTTTTTTTACTTACAGCTTGTGTACTTCATCAAACCATGTGGCTTTTTTTTCCCTTCATAGTTCTTACAAGTTTGCTTTACAGAAGTATTCTGTAACAGAAGAGACAATAACCCAAAGCATGTTAAAAGTAGTTTATTTTGTAAACGTTTCTTTTACACTGGCGATGGCCTAAAAATATATTGAAAATAGTTTTCTTAGAGAAAACAAAATCTAGAATTTTAAACTATTTTCTGTCTTTTTGTTTCGTTTTGTTTTTTGAGGTAGGGTCTCACTCTTGCTCAGGCTGACCTGGAATTCACTATGTAGTCTCAGGGTGGCCTCAAACTCTCAGCGATCCTCCTACCTCTGCTTCCCAAGTGCTGGGATTAAAGGCATGAACCACCATGTTCAACTTATTTTCTATCTTTTTACATTGGCCAAATAATACATTACTTTTACTAAACAGTAATTTTCTACTAAATCCATGGTTAAGTATAAAAAATGTCATTGTTAAGATTTTGAAAAATTCAGTAAGAGGATTGAATTATAGTCTAGGATGCACTTAAATTCCTATTTTACAAACACTAGTCAAGGAATCTAACAGGTTGCCAGAGAATAGTCCCAAGCAGAAAGTGGAGCACCTCACAGGACACCTTCACCCTGAAACACATGTCCAGAAGCATGTCAGTGTTTACATGCTAGAGGCACGTAAGCTGCTGTATGTATCTTTAGAAACAGGAACAAAACCCCGCAGGAGTACCTTTAAAAGCCTTAGGCCAAGGGTCAATAAACCACAACAGTGCTTATATTTTCCTTTTTAGGAAAAAAAGATTGAATTTCCTGTAGTGTTCTGAGAGGAAATCAAGTCATTTCTGTAGAAATACCGTATAATCTAGTGGTTTGTCAATTATTTTCCTGAATTTTTAAGTTCCAGCAAAGCATTACTTTGCAAAAGGTCCTTTAGCCCATATGCACTGTCTCTGTTTTGATCTCTTTGTAGAAGAACTCTCTGTTCATCCATTCTCTTAGCCTGAGACCGTAAAATAAGGCTAAAAAAGTCTTCATCGGGTACCGTTGGGCCCTTGGTGGCGGCAGGTGGTGGAGCGCATCGTTGATCATCTAATCGAGACCCCTAAAAATGGACGAGAAAAGTTAACACACATTGTAGGGAAAGAAAACAAGTGCTATTATCTGTCAGTCATAACAAAATGAGGCACTAAGCATTTCTTTTGGCTCTTTTCAGAAATTTTATCTACAGACCTGAAACCTAGTAATTTTTTAAATGTATTTTTGATTTTTCAAGATAGGGTCTCACTCTAGCCTGGGCTGACCTGGAATTCAATCTCAGGGTGGCCTCGAACTCATGTTGATCTTCCTATCTCTGCCTCCCGTGTGCTGGGATTAAAGACATGTGCCACCACACCTGGCTGTAATTTTTTTTCCCAACTTTTTAATTTATTTATTAGAGACAGATAGGGAGAGAAATTTAGAATGGGGGCACCAGGGCCTCTAACCACTGTAAACGAACTCCAGATGCATGCGCCACCATATGCATCTGGCTTACGTGAGACCTGGAGAATCACACTGGGGTCCTTAGGCTTCGCAGGCATGTGCCGAAACTGCTAAGCCATCTCCCCAGCCCCTGCAGTTTTTTTTAAAAGACAGAATTGGAATATAGTATATAAGAGTACAACTATGCTGGGATAAGTTGAGTAAGTATATATTACAGCTGGTCACAAAAAGTAATCTGGATGCATGAGTATCAAGATATTTTAGCCAGGCGTGGTGGTACATGCGCTTAATCCCAGTACTTGGAGGCAGAGGTAGGAGGATCGCCGTGAGTTCAAGGCCACCCTGAGACTACCTAGAGAATTTCAGGCCCACCTGGGCTAGAGTGAGACCCTACCTTGCAAAAAAAAAAAAAATCTTACCATATCAGGTATCAATTGCCTTGGGCCAGGGGTCAACAAATTAATCCAGGGCCAACTTTTCAAAGCTTAATTTTTTTTCTTTTTTGGTGGTGGTGGTGGTGCTGGTGCTGGTGCTGGTGGTATGTGTGTCTAGGTATACGAATGTCACACAGCAGACATGTAGAGGTCAGAGGTCAACTTGCCTTCTACAATGATATGAGGCACTGTCTTTTTAAAAAATTTTTTTCATTTGAGAGAGAGAGAATGAGCATGCCAGGGCTTCTAGCCACTGCAAATGAACTCTAGATGCATGCACCACCTTGTGCATCTGGCTTACATGGGTCCTGGGGAATTGAACATGGGTCCTTTGGCCTCACAGGCAAATTCTTTAACCACTAAGCCATCTCTCCAGCCCTCAAAGCTTTAATTAATTAATTAATTTTGGTTTTTCTTTTTTATTTGTTTATTTATTTAAGAGAGAGAGGAGAGAGAGAGAAAGAGAATGGGCGCACCAGGGCCTCCAGCCATGGCAAACGAACTCCAGATATATGCGCCACCTTGTGCATCTGGCTTATGTGAGGACTGGAGAATGGAGCCTTGAACTGGGGTCCTTCGGCTTCACAGGCAAGTGCTTAACCACTAAGCCATCTCTCCAGCCCGATTCTTGTCTGACTACCTGGAATTCACTGTGTAGTCTTAGAGTGGCCTCAAACTCACAACGATCCTCCTACCTCAGTCTCCTGAGTGCTGGGATTAAAGGCGTGTGCCACCACGCCCCTCAAAAGCTTCATTTTAACTTCACACCAAAACACTTTCTCTATGATTGACTGTAGCTATTTGCTGCTACATGGGCAAGAGACCATATTGCTTAAGGCTGAAAAAAGCTATCTGGCTCTTCACAAAAAAAAGTGCCTGCCTTTGTCTTAAGCTTTAAAGGCTTTAAATCTGTTAAGGAAATCGCCTAGGCTTATTTTTTTCTTCAAGAACTAATCCTACGGTTATTTTATTAGAAATAACACATTTAGGAATATAACTGCTCACATAAAACATCAAGAACGTAGACACATCCACAGTGTCCACTATTGCAGCTCAAGGGGAGCAGAAATGCGCTGCATGACCAGTACCTACCACACTGCTGGGGCACGCCTTTCACACTGAACCTCACAACCCTGGGAGGAGGCAGGATCTGCTGGCCTACTCAGCACTCCCTTCACCCTCCACAAACTCCTGGCTTACCCATCGTCTTTTTGTTTTGAGACAGGGTCTCATGGAACCCAAGCTGGCATTCGTTTTTGAAAGAATACCTAGGTTTGTTGATTTTGTTGGTTTTTTATTTTCTGTGTAATTGTTATATTCTGTTCTGAGGGTTTGGTTTTGTTTGTTCTTTTTCTAGTTCTTAAGCTGTGAAGTTGGCTTGATGACTTGCGCTCTTCCTTCTAACGTAAGCATTTATAATGCCCAGTTTCCCTGTGGTCCTGCTTCCCTGCAAGCTGTAAGCTGTGGAGTGTTTTCATTTTCATGTGTCCTCAAGTGTTCCCAGTTCCTCTCATCATTTCTCATGCCCATCTGGTTCCTTAAGAGTCTATTACTTCCATAAATTGGTGAATTTTCCCATATTTCTTCTGTTAGTGCTTTTAATTTCATCCCACAATGTCAAAATCTACTGAGATTCGACTTGTGGTAAATATGGTCTATCGAGGAAAATGTCCTGTGTTCTTACCTGGGTGCTAGGCTAGTCAGTTTCCTGTGCTGTTCAAGATCTTTGGCCCCCGACTTCTGTCCTATCTACTGAGAGCGGCACTTTTAGTCCCCAGCTATTGCCGTGTGGCTGTCCACTGTTCCTTCACTTCTGTCCATTATTTATAAGCAGAGGGAGGGAGAGAAATTGGGTACACCAGGGCCTCTAACCTCTGTGACCAGCTAGTGATACATTTCTTTGCTTCTCTTTTTTTTTTTCTTTCTCTTTTTTCTTTCTTTCTTTATTTTATTTTTATTTTTCATTTTTTTGAGGTAGGGTCTCACTCTTGCTCAGGCTGACCTGGAATTCGCTATGTAGTCTCAGGATGGCCTTGAACTCACAGCGATCCTCCTACCTCTGCCTCCAGAGTGCTGGGATTAAAGCTCTCTTTTTTTTCTAAGTAAGCAACACTTAGAATTTTTCTGTATTGGGGCTGGAGAGATTTCTCAGTGGTTAGGGCACTTGCTTGCAAAGCCTTATGGCCCAGGTTCAGTTCCCCAGGACCCACTATGTAAGCCAGAGGCACAAGGTGGCACATGCATCTGGACTTCACTCGCAGTGGCAGAGGCCCTGGTGTTTCTCCATCACGTCCAGAATGCTCTCAGCCCTGCTGTATCTTCCTAACACATCTGGAACAGAAGACTTTGTCATGGCCTCTAAGAACAAGTTACCTGGGCCACACTGCTCTTCCCTGAACTCATCCACTGTGCTCACACAGGCCAGCTGCCATCCCTGAACCTTCTAAGCTGTGATCAACAAAGGACTTGCCATCTCACCATGAAGACTTCCCCCTGACTTTATTCAACTAATCCTAAATGACAATCCAGAAAGGTCTTCTCCAGCCACCGTACCTACAACAGATGCTCCCCTAAGCACTGCAATTCCTGGACACTCACACCCCTTCATCCTTCACTACTTATCTGGCTCTGTCCCCCTTTTCTCTTCTGCAGAACATATGTACTTGCTTCCTGTCTTTTCACTTCAGTGTAGGATCGCTGAAGAAGCAAGAGCATCCTCGATAGCTGCAATGGCATCTGCAGCCCAAGGGATGTCGACAGTCTCCTGATACAAAGCGAGCCCTTCCCGGCTAAGAGTTCTAACACTGCCACAGCTCTCGATGGCAGCTGAGCTACGCAAGGAACGAAAGAATACGAAGACATACTTGACATTTGACGAGGATGTCAAAGAAATCTTCATCAGGCTCCTTCTTGTCCTTGGTTATGAGGTGCTCAAGAACTGACTGGTGGTTGGTTTTTGTCAAACGAAGCCCTGGCAAATTACTGAAGCTGGCCCTCTGGTCATCGAGACGGCGGCTCTGTGAGCTGGCAAGAAGATCTAAAAACTCATCTGTGTTGGGGGATACCACAGAAACAGGTGGTGCTATGAACAGGACAGAAAACAAAACACCAAAATGTTAACAAAAACGCCAACGTGCTTGTTATGTACGTATTCTTTTCTGCCTTCCTTGGCTCAACAGCTACCCTCCCCTCCATCTCGGGCACCATCTCCCACTGATGAGATGGCTGTGGCTTTGATTGGCGGGGAGGGAAGTGTGAATCCCAGGGCACCTCAAGTGATCCACTTAAGAGTTTGGTCAGACTTGTCTGCATTTTCTTTGCATACTCAGCCACAATGCAACTATATACAGGGCTAGATTTCAGAAAGTGAATACACTTCTTTTCTTATAGAATTTCTCAGCTCAGGGAGTCATTTAGTGGACTACTAGGCATGGTGGCTCACATCTTTAATCCCAGCTCTCAGGAGGCTGAGCTAGGAGGATCTCTGTGAGTTCAAGGCCAGCCTAGGCTACAGTGAAACCCTGATTCCAAAAAGAAAAAAACACGAGCTCTCTAGTGAACTAAAGAGGCACATGCTGCTGTCAAGTCCTAACCTATGCAGAAGTCATTGTGTAGCATGGAAACTAGACAGTACAAGTACACTATTTTAGACCTTCCTAAGGAACGCCTTGGCTTCAGCCTCAGCCATCGGTGCCTCTTCAGTCTGTTGTGATTTCTTTTTTATTCTAAATATAAAATATTTACATATTACAGTCAAAACATGCATAACTGTCATTTTAATGTATTGTTAAATTATTTTATTTATTTATTTTGGTTTTTCGAGGTACAGTCTCACTGTAGCTCAGGATGACCTGGAATTCTCTATATAGTCTCAGGGTGGCCTTGAACTCACGGTGATCCTCCTACCTCTGCCTCCCAACTGCTGGGATTAAAGTTGTGCACCTCCACACCTGGCTATTTTTAATATATTTTATATAGTGCCTCCCCCCTTTCAAGGGCCTAACTGTGTAACTATGTAATTTAAGGCTGGCCTTAAATTCACAATCTGAATTTACAATGCTCTTGCCTCAGTTCCAAGTGCTGGGATTATAGGTATTTGCCTCAATGCCTAACTTTCAGTTTTTTAAAGATTTATTTAATAAATAAAATATTAGAGACACAGAGAGGGAGACAGAGGGAGATAAGAGAGTGAGAATGGGTGCGCCAGGGCCTCTAGCCACTGCAAACGAACTCCAGGCTCATGTGCCACCATGTGCATCTGGCTTTCATGGGACCTGGAGAATCGAACCTGGATCCTTAGGTTTTGCAGGCATGCGCTTTAACCGCTAAGCCATCTCTCCAACCCCCAACTCATTTTTATTTTTACAAGTCAGATCTTCCCCTGTGGTAATTTGAATGGATATCCCCCACAGATACAAGAATTTTATTCAAGCTTGTAACTTAGATCTCCAGCTGCCTGGCTAGAGGAGGTGCCACTGTGGGCAGATCTTAGGGTCCAGCCCCAAGGTGTGTTTGGGGATGGGTCTGTTTTCAGACTAAAGACATACAGTGTGCTGGGGTTCTGCCATCATGGAGTTCTTGCAGTGTGCTTGCTTGCAATGCTGATGGTGGAGGTTGCTTTGCTCCCTCTGCACAGACCTGTGAAAGGAGGCCAACTTCTGCCATTATAGAACTTCCCCATTGATTACAAGCTTCAATAAATCCCTTCCTTGTATAAACTCTGCCTGATTTGAAAGTTCATCCCAGCAACATGAGGCTGACTGCGACACCCCGACTCCAAAGAAACCGGGAAGGCAGTGTGATGCGGTTAGTAGAAAGCGCACTGGACTAAAAACACACTTAAGGGAACTGAAACCACCTTGGGGCTGAAGATGGCTCGGGATACAGCACCTGCCATACTACTCTGAATTCCTGAGAAGCCCTTGAGCTGTGCAAGTCTCAGCAGTTCAGGTACATGGACTTAGCACGTGTTCTCTGCTTCTTATGTCCCAAACTACATTCTCAGAAGTCAACGCAAGCAGCAAAACTTAAAACTGGGGAAGAAAGCTGTGTTTAATGGTTTGTGCCTATAATCTTAGCACTTGGGAGGTGGAGGCAGAAGGATCAGAAACTCAGGACTACCCTCACGTACATAGTGAGTTTGAGGCCAACCTAGGCCACGTGTGAAAATACAAACGAGTAGAAATAAGAAATAATAAAAAGAAAAAAAGCATAAACTGGAGGCTGAAGTGCAGATGACTTACGTTTTGTCTTGGCTTTGGCGGGAGTGGACGAAGCTGCCTTTGCTGTGTGGCAGGGATTTTCCTGTAAGCAGCATCTCTGATCATCCATCCTATTGCTCTGAAATCGCCTCAGTAAGTCAAAAAACCCTTCATCGCCAATGGTTTCTGCACTGATTTTCTAAAATATTGACAGAAAATTAGAACACTTAATTATCCTTCCTTTGACCTTCAGTCACTATGACTGTGATGGAATCCAATGCAAAAGGAAAAGGATGAAGATTAAACAGACTGTGGTGGTTTGATTCAGGTGTCCCCCATAAACTTCAAGTGTTCTGAATGCTAGGTTCCCAGCTGATGGCAATTTGGGAATTAACACCTCCTGGAGGCAGAGTATTGTTGAGGGCGGGCTTATGGGTATTATAGCCAGCTTCCCCTTGCCAGTGTTTGGCACACTCTCCTGTTGCTGTTGTCCACCTTATGTTGACCAGAGAGTGATGTCCACCCTCTGCTCATGCCATCGTTTTTCCTGCCATCATGGAGTTTCCCCCTCGAGCCTGTAAGCCAAAATAAACCTCTTTTTTCCCACAAGCTGCTCTTAGTCGGGTGATTTCTGTCAGCAATGTGAACCTGACTGCAACAGTAAAGTGGTACCGAGGAGTGGGATTGCTGCTAGACACCTGACTGTGTGGCTTTGGCCTTTTGGAGCTGTTTTTCAAGCGGAAGAACTATGGACTGTGAGGTTTGGCTTATGAGGGTGAGAAAGAGCTTTATTTGGACTGGGCTAGCAGTTTGTGTGATAAGTTTGCTGTTATGCCCATGTCCTGAGAAGTTGTGCAGGGTTGCTTTGCGTAGAAATGAACTGGTGTGAGCAGAAGGATATGGCACAGAAAAAATGAAATCTTTGGGTGAACTCTACTCGTTCAGCTGCAGTTGAGAGATTACAACCTTTGAGATTGGGCCAGCTGACCTACATACAATGGGGCAACAGGAAGAATGCAGACTCTTTTGAAGGGGCCTGAATGCTGAAGGAGTGTCCTGTTCTTCAAAGTCTGATTTATTCCCCCCTGGATTAACAAATTGGCACCCTACCTGGTATTATGGAGTATAACAAATGCAGGAAAAGAGGGTCATTGAGTTTTTAATGCGGTCTTGTGTTTTGGAAATGGCCATGGGCAGTGTGAAGCAGGTTTGCTGGATGCCTGCATGGAGATCCCATGGGGCCATGAGGATGGACCGTGGGTTGCAGTGGAGACCCAGTGGAGATGCCGGGACTATGAGATGGCTGCCAAGGAGAGCTGCCGGCCCTGGATGAAGTTTTCCAGGACTGTGAGTAGCCTAGCTGGAGGGGCGGAATTGGAACTCCAGAGACTTGTTGCTGCTCAGAAGTATCGGACTTGGAGATTTGTCACTGACTAGTTGTTGGATTGGAATTACAGAGTTTGACGTTTGCCCTGGTTGTTTAAAATCTTGTATTGGTTAAGTATTTCTTTGTTTTGCCCAATGCCATCCTTTGCAGTGTGAATGTTTTATTCTGTGCCATTATGGGTTTTTTTGGGGATATTTTTGGTATTATGGCTCAGTTAAAAGACCTTGGATTATGTGGATGTATGAACATCATTGGAATTGATAAAAACTATGGGGACTTTTAAATTTGCATGAATGCATTACATTTTACATCATGTACGGTTATCAGTTTATGGGGGCCAGGGGCGGAATGTGGTGGTTTGATTCAGGTGTCCCCCATAAACTTCAAGTGTTCTGAATGCTAGGTTCCCAGCTGATGGCAATTTGGGAATTAACACCTCCTGGAGGCAGAGTATTGTTGAGGGCGGGCTTATGGGTATTATAGCCAGCTTCCCCTTGCCAGTGTTTGGCACACTCTCCTGTTGCTGTTGTCCACCTTATGTTGACCAGAGAGTGATGTCCACCCTCTGCTCATGCCATCGTTTTTCCTGCCATCGTTATTCCTGCTATCATGGAGCTTCCCCCTCGAGCCTGTAAGCCAAAATAAACCTCTTTTTTCCCACAAGCTGCTCTTGACTTTCAAAATTTCTAATGACAATTTTGGTAATCAAATGTTCCCATGCCAACCTAATTAACAGAAATCATTTTTACTTTTTAAAAAATATATTTTATTTAATTGTGAGACAGAATGAGAATGGGAGCACTAGGGCCTCCTGCCACTGCAGATGTGTCACTTTGTGCATCTGACTTTATGTGGGTAATGGGGACCTGGCTGTCAAGCTTTGCAAGCAATTGCCTTTAACTGCTGACCCATCTTCCCAGCTCCATTTTTACATTGCTTGCTTTTTCTTTTTTCTTTCGAGGTAGGGTCTCTAACCCAGGCTGTCCTGGAATTCACTCTAGCGTCCCAGGCTGGCCTTGAACTCACAGTGCTCTTCCTACCTCTTACCTCTGTCTCCTGGGTTCTGAGACTAAAGCTGTGCACCTCCAAACCCAGCTGTCCACCTTTTCTTGAGACAGAGTCTCTCACTGGACTGGAGCTCACCAATTAGGCTAGGACTGGTGGCAGGGATCCTCCTGTCTGTCTTGTCAGTGCTGGGAGAACAAGTAGCACCACCATGCCCACAGTTTCACGTGGGTCCTGAAGTCAGAGCTCCATGTTTGCAAGTCAGGCACTTTACCAAATGAGTTATCTCCTCAGCCTGGGAGTAACTAATTCTTAGAAAAAAATAAGGCAAATCTCAGAGCATGAGTTTGTGTTAGTTATTTAAGAATGAGTAAGTATGTGCAAGTTAGATATGGTTAATACTAATTAGTCTTAATTCCAAAGGTTTGTAGGTTCAGGGGATAATGCACTGGAGGGTAGAGAAGAGAGAAGTAGCAGCCTTTGTAGTAACAGGCATCCGGACTCCACTGCATGGGAAATAAAGGGACCAGCGGCAGCAGAGCCACTGTTAACAGTTGTATTGGGGCCATAACAAAGTCAAGGAGACCAGTTCAGGACATAATTCAAAAGGCTGGGTAAGAGATTTAAGTATCAGATGAAGACAGGATGGCAGAGGCGTTTTATAGAGGAGTAGATACAGACCTGAAGCACAAAGTGACTGCACAGTAAAGGAAAGGGACTCACGACACCCAGGTCCCCAGCTTGGGATGAGTAAAAAGCATTCCTTAACTGAGATCAAAGAGAGAAGTTGAGACAAGAGTTAACACGCTGAATTTGATATTTGGGAATGAGCGACTTAAGCTGTGGTAGAATGTGTTAATTACTAAAAAGCCTTAATTTAAAACTGATCAAAATATAGCACGAGGGCCAGGTGTGGTGGTAACCACCTATAATCTAGCACTTGGAAGGTTGAAGCAGGAGGATGGCCACAAGTTCAAGGCCAGCCTGGGCTACACAATGAGACCCTATCTCAAGAAACACCAAAAGAGAGAGAGAAATTAGAAGCTGGGCTTGGTGGCCCATGCCTTTAATCCCAGCACTTGGGAGACAGAGGTAGGAGGATCACCAGGAGTTTGAGGCCACCCTGAGACTACAGAGTGAATTCCAGGTCAGAGCCTAGGCTACAATGAGACCTTACCTCGGAAAAACCAAGAGAGAGAGAGAGAGAGAAGAAAGAGGGAGAGAAAATTAGAATAAAAAGAAAACCAACAACAAAAAATCAAACCCATAGCAGGTTGCCAAAGCTTGGACAATTTCAGACCAGCAACGCTTGAACAAAAGTGTACCTGCCTTGAATCCCCATTCTGCTGTGTTGTACAGAACCATTTATAACACAGCTCTGTAAGTTTTGTTTTTATTTTATTTCTGAGAGAGAGAGAGAGAGGGAGAGAGAATTGGCATGCCAGGGCCTTGCAGCTGCTGTAAACAAACTCCACATGTGAGCTCCCCCTTGTGGCGTATGTGTGACATTGAACACTTGCATCACTTGGTGTCTGGCTTATGTGGGATCTGGAGATTCACAAATGCATTCTTAGGCAAGTGCCTTAACTGCTAAGCCATCTCTCCAGCCCAAGTTTTTGATAGTTAAAAATCAAGGAAGGGAGCCAGGCATGGTGGCACATGCCTTTAATCCCAGCACTCGGGAGGCAGAGGTAGGGGGATCGCCATGAGTTTGAGGCCACCCTTGAGACTACATAGTGAATTCCTGGTCAGCCTGGGCTAGAGTGAGACCCTACTCAAAAAAAAAAAAAGAAAGAAAGAAAGAAAGAAAGAAAGAAAGAAAGAAAGAAAGAAAGAAAGAAAGAAAGAAAGATAGATCAAGGAAGGGTTGGAGAAATGGCTTAGCAGTTAAGGTGCTTGCTTGTGAAGGCTAAGGACCTAGGTTCAATTCCCTAGTGCCCACGTAAGTCAGATACACAAGGTGGCACATGTTTCTGGAGTTAATTTGCAGTGGCTGGAGGCCGCCCTGGTACAACCATTCTTTCTCAGCTCTCTCATTCTCTCAAACAAATAATATTTTTGCTTTTTGAGATAGAGTTTCACTCTAGCTCAGACTGACCTGGAACTCACTCTACTCCCAGGCTGGCCTTGAACTCCTAGCAAGTCTCCTAGCTCTGCCTCCTGAGTGCTGGGACTAAAGGTGTGCACCACCATGCCTAGCAAATAAAATATTTTTAACAAAGATTTTATTTTATACATATATATTATTTTATTTATTTGAGAGAGAGAGAGATACAGAAATAGGCAAGTAGAGAGAGAGAGAGAGAGAGAGAGAATGGGTGCACCAGGGCCTCCAGCCACTGCAAACGAACTCCAGATGTATGCGCCCTCTTGTGCATCTGGCTTTTACGTGGTTCCTAGGGAGTCGAGCCTGGGTCCTTTGGCTTTGTAGGCAAACACCTTAACCACTAAGCAGTCTCTCCAGCCCTAAATTTTATATATATATATATTTTGGTTTTTCGAGGTACGGTTTCACTCTGGTCCAGGTTGACCTGGAATTAACGATGTAGTCTCAGGGTGGCCTCGAACTCATGGTGATCCTCTTACCTCTGCCTCCCAGGTGCTGGGATTAAAGGCGTGCGCCACCATGCCCGGCTAAAATATTTTTTTAAGTCAAGGAAAATCAAGGAATGGACACCCCAAATGTGTACAGATATCAATGGAATTCTGACGACAGGACCAACAAAATTTGCAATTAAAATTTTTTCAAGCCAGGCATAGTGACACCTGTCTTTAATCCCAGCACTCAGAAGGCAGAGGTAGGAGGATCACTGTGTTCAAGGCCACCCTGAGACTACATAGGGAGTTCTAGGTGAGCCTGGGCTAGAGTGAAACCCTACTTCAAAAAAAAAAAAAAAAAAAAAAATTTTTTTTTTTGGTGGTGCATGTCTTTAATCCCAGCACTTGGGAGGCAGATGTAGGAAGATCTCCAAGAGTTTGAGGCTACCCTGAGACTACATACTGAATTCCAGGACAGCCTGAGCTAGAGTGAAACCCCACCTTGAAAAACAAAAAGCCAAAAAAAGAAAAATTTCCTCAAAGGTTTCCATTGTATTTTTTGTGACTCATTTTGACCCTCGTAGCAGGACATAGGTAGGTAGCTAGCTTAGAGATTTCCTTGATAATGATCAATAAGTCATGGCACCTTTAGTCCAAGTGTTAAATTTAAAAAAACACTGGATTTTTTTTTTTTTTTTGAGGCAAGCCCAACAGACTGCCTTTTTTTTTTTTTTTTTTTTTTTTTTTTTTTTTTGAGAGTGAGAGAGAGGGTCTCACTCTGGCCCAGGCTGACCTGCAATTAAAATAGATGTCTCAGGGTGGCCTTGAACTCACGGTGATCCCAGCCTACCTCTGCCAGAGGTAGGAGGATTCGCCGAGTTGAGGCCACCCTGAGACTACATTTTTTTTTTTTTTTTTTTTTAATGTAAGAGTGAGAGAGAATTGGCATGCCAGGGCCTTCAGCCACTGCAATTAAAACCTAGATGTGTGTGCCCTCTTGTGCACATGTGCGACCTTGCACGCTTGCGTCACTGTGCATCTGGTTTATGTGGGACCTGGAAAGTCAAACATGAGTCCTTAGGCTTTGCAGGTAAGCACCTTAACTGCCGAGCCATCTCTCCAACCCTTCATTAAGTTTTAAATTCTGTAATTACAGACTTGGTTTCAGTTAGCATGATTAGTAGAAGTTGATGCTAGCAAGATGCTTTTCATTTTAAACTAGTATTTATCTACAAATCCTTGAACCAACACTGGCTTCAATTTCCCATTGAATCTAGTACCACCCCCACTTACATCTGCATTCAATTTGCTCTAGCTTTGTAGGTGAGTTCATCTTACTGGGAGAAACTGCAGTGAAATAAACAGTACTTCTGCAAACAACAGTGGCTTGAAACACAAAGTAATAATTACTGTCCAAAACAATGAAGCCAGAGTGATAAAGACAAAGTGATTCCTCTTTCTTGCTGTGAATAAGAAAAGCTAGGGAAATATGGACAAGTTCTTTGAAGAACATTTTTGCATTAAGTGTCTAAATTATCAAAAATTCAGTATAAATACATATTGTAGAAAACTAAAATAAGTAGGTACTCAAACAAACATACCCTTTGAGAATTTGGAATTCTGTGGTCGATGGAATTCCTGGCATCTTGAAGGACTTTGGTGGAGGTACTGGATTTATATTTTTTCCCTTTCAATCTATTGACGAACAGCAGCTTTGCAGAAGGTTTGGCAAAAAGAGGCTTTTGTTTAGCAAGAATTTCACTGTTCCAATTTGGTACCTGCAAAATTATACATAGAAAACAAGACATGAAGAAACCTCAACTCTATGAAATTAACCTGACATCTTTACTGACTGATTATTCAGACTGGAGGAGTAGCTGAGGCATGGTGGCACTGCCTTTAATCCCAGTACTTGGGAGGCAGAGGTAGGAGGATCACCATGAGTTCAAGACCACCTGAGACTACAGAGTGAATTCCAGGTCAGCCTGAGCTAGAGTGAGACCCTACCTTGAAAAACAAAAGAAAGGGCCTGGAGAGATGGCTTAACAGTTAAGGACTTGCCTGTGAAGCCTAAGGACCTGGGTTCAAGGCTCGATTCCCCAGGACCCATGTAAGCCAGATGCACAAATGGTGCATGCATCTGGAGTTCATTTGCAGTGCCTGGAGGCCCTGGCACACATATTGTCTATCTCTCTGCCTCTTTCTTCTCTGTCTGTTGCTCTCAAATAAATAAATAAACAACAAAAAAATTAAAAAAAAAAAAAAAAGAAAAACAAAAGCAAAAAACGAAGATTGGGGGAGAATCTTACATCTCTTTGGTTTTTGTTTGTTTTAGCGAGTCTCACTGATGCAGCCTAAGCTGGCCTGGGACCACTATATAGCAGTCTGGCACTGACTGAGATCCTCCTGCCTCAGCCTCCCAAGTAGATCTCTTAATAAATCCCTGTCTTTCAGCATATTCAAGAGTTCATATGAGGTGCATACTGTGGGAGCTTTTAAGAACCTAAGGAAATCTGGGCATAGTGGTGCAGGAAGATCAGGAATTTAAGGCCAGCCTGGGCTACCTAAGATCTTATCTGAAAAACAAAACAAAAAGAAAGAAAATAAACCCTAAGAATAAGGACACAAAGTAGTACAAGTAATTTCTTTGTTGATCAAGCTATACTGTTTTCACTAACACATATTACATAAATTCTCAACAGATAAAACCAATTGGTTGAGTCTGGGTTAAGTCAGGCACAGTGGTATACACCTGTAATCTTAGCTACTCAGGAGGCTGAGGCAGAATTTTAAGTTTAAGGTCAGTCTGAACTACATTAGCAAAACCTTGTCTGAATAACAACAACCAAAAACCAAAGTTGATCTGGTTTAAGTATACATACTCAACAAATACTTAGTGAGTGTGGTAGTTTGATTCAGTTGTCCCCCTTAAACTTAAGTGTTCTGAATGCTAGGTTCCCAGCTGATGGGGATTTGGGAATTAACACTTTGTGGAGGCAGTGTATTGTTGGGGGCGGGCTTATGGGTATTATAGCCAGTGTCCCCTTGTCAGTGTTTGGCACACTCTCCTGTTCTGTTGTCCACCTTATGTGGGTCAGGGGTCCACCTTCTGCTCATGTTGTCATTTTTCCTGCCATCACGGAGCTTCTCTTCGAGTCTATAAGCCAAAATAAACCCTTTTTTCCTAAATGCTGCTCTTGGTCGGGTGATTTCTTTCCTTCCCTCCCGCCTTCCTCCCTCCCTCCCTCCCTCCCTCCTTCCTTCCTTTCTTTCTTTCTTTTTTTTTTTTTTTTTTTGAGGTAGGGTCTCACTCTAGCCCAGGCTGACCTGGAATTCACTATGTAGTCTACAGGGTGGCCTCAAACTCACGGTGATCCTCCTATCTCTGCCTCCTGAGTGCTGGGATTAAAGGTGTGTGTCACCACGTCTGGTTTTGGTTGGGTGATTTCTGCCAGCAATGTGAACCTGACTGCAACAGTAATGTTGGCACCAAGAGTGGTGTTGCTGCTAGACCTCTGACTATGTGTTTTTGGCCTTTTGGAGGTGATTTTCAAGAGGAATATGGGCAGGAAGATGACAAGGTCTCACACTGTGAGATGATTTGGCAGTTAATGAATTTGCCTGCAAAGCCAAAGGACCCAGGTTTGATTCCCAGGACCCATGTAAGCACAAGGTGGCACATGTATCTGCAGTGGCTGGAGGCCCTGGTATGCACATTTTCTCTCTCTCTCGAATAAAAATATTTTTAGTTTTTTTAGTGTTTCAAGGTAGGGTTTCACAATGGTCCACAATGGAATTCATTATGTAGTCTCAGGGTGGCCTCAAACTCCTGGCGATCCTCCTATCTCTGACTCCCCAGTGCTAGGATTAAAGGCATGTGTCATCATGCCTGGCAATAAAAATATTTAAAAACTTAAATTAGAGCCGGCGTGTAGCGCATGCCTTTAATCCCAGCACTCGGGATTAGGCAGAGGTAGGAGGATTACCGTGAGTTCCAGGTCAGCCTGGACTAGAGTGAAACCCTACCTCGAAAAACAAAACAAACAAACAAAAAAAATTAAATTAGATTAAATTTAAAAAGCAGCCAGGCAGCCTAGGAAGGTTCTATCCTAAATAAAAAGTACATTTCCTTGGGCTAGAGAGATGGCTTAGTGGTTAAGGCACTTGCTTGTGAAGCCTAAGGACCCAGGTTTGATTCCTCAGATCCACGTAAGCCAGATACAGAAGGTGGTGCATGTGTCTCGAGTTTGTTTGCAGTTTGGCTAGAGGCCCTGGCGTGCCCACTCTCTGTCTCTAATAAATACATAAAAAATTTTTTAAAAAGTACCTTTGCAGTTTCAGTTTAAAAACTGCTTCACAAAAATGCAACTACAATCACTATTTTCTTCTTGATCATAAACTTCATCTTAGCAATAATGTTGCTGTGTGATCAAAATTTTAAAAAGATTCCTCACTCCCTTTTAAAAATCTTCCTGGTATTTCAACTCAAAAATTTTTGTTTACATGGTGAAATATTCAAACCATTCAAAACGGCCTATACAGTATTTCTAGCCAGCCCAGATACCCAATCCTCCTTGCAGGTCGTCACTGTCGAGTGTCTCGTGTGCTCTTCCAGAAGTGTTTC
Source organism: Orientallactaga sibirica (assembly GCA_036365145.1). Classification (NCBI taxonomy): domain Eukaryota; kingdom Metazoa; phylum Chordata; class Mammalia; order Rodentia; family Dipodidae; genus Orientallactaga; species Orientallactaga sibirica. Next base: position 14,234,438 of record JAEOAD010000025.1, read on the forward strand.
ATACATCTGTTCATTAAACACATGGCAGCATACTGTATACATTCTTTTTGCACTGATTCTTTTCAAAGGAAAATTTTCAGGTGATATCCACATAGGACAAGGCTTATTAACTCAATTAAGTTAAAAGTTACAAAAACATTGTAATATTTCATGAAATTTAAAGCATAAAAAGCCAACCTTTTCTGGTGTTAACTTCATAAGCTCCATATTTTCCATACTGAGTCGTCGTCCCAACTTGGGGCGTGCACCTTTATGAAAATAAATTAAATTCAAGTAAACTAGGGAATCCTTAAGACACAAACGGAGCATCACTTTATTCAGTTCTAAAGTCTGATTCACAAACCCTATGAAAGGAACCACATGTATTTTTTAAAAATTTTTAATTATTTTTTTGGAGAGAGACACAGTGAGAGACAGAGAGAGAGAGGGAGAGGAAGACAGAGATGGGCGCGCGAGCAGTGTCTCAGCTGCTGCGAACGAAATCCAGATGTGTGCGCCCCCTTGTGGTCAAGTGCGGCATTGCGCCCTTGCATCACTTTGCATCTGGCTAAACGTGGGACCTGGAGATTGGAACCGGGTTCTTAGGCTTAGCAGGCAGGTGCCTTAACCCCTAAGCCATCTCTCCAGGCCCCACATGTATTTTTAAAAGAATAATTTTCCACACTACATAAAAATATACAGTTCCCCTAAAATGCTTTGATGTAAGAAGGTACGTTTTTTGCAATCATTGGTTACTAACATTACCCTTTAATTTCGAAAAGTCATTTTAGAAAAACTAGTTTTATACTATCCATGCTGCATTAAAAAACAACAAATCATAGAGTGGTTTAAGCAATTAAAAGCATATGCAAGCCGGGCGTGGTGGCACATGCCTTTAATCCCAGCACTCAGAGTTAGGAGGATCACCGAGAGTTCAAGGCCACCCTGAGACTACATAGTGAATTCCAGGTCAGCCTGGGCTAGAGTGAAACCCCACCTCAGAAAATTAAAAAAAAAAAAAAAAAAGCATATGCAGAGCCACAGAGTGGGTAGTAGTAGTCTGAGGCATGGGGGACCCCAACCTCCCCCCCCCACTACCCCACAATGACTGACTGAGGCCTTCATACCCCACAGTGACCACGGTAACATCAATGAGGACAGTGCCCAGGGTAAAGGGAGCTGGGGCTCGGGGATAAAAAGTATTAAATAACATTTTAAAAAGCACATGGAAAGGCCTTCAATTTTATTTACAAGCACAGAGAAACAGAGAAAGAGACAGACAGAGAATGGACATGCCAGGGTCTCCAGCTGCTGCAAATGATCTCTAGAGCCATGTGCCACTTTATGCATCTGGCTTTACATGGGTACTCCCCAGTACCCATTGAACCGAGGTTGTTAGGCTTTGTAGGCAAGTGCCTTAACCACTGAACCATCTCTCCAGCCCTAGACAGTAGTTTTTAAAAGGCATAATAGAGGCCTGGAGAGGTGGCTCAATGGTTAAGGCATTTGCCCATAAAGCCTAATGACCCAGCTTTGATTCCCCAATACCCATGTAAAGCCAGATGCACAAAGTGACATATACATCTGGAGTTTGTTTGCAGCAGCTGGAGACTCTGGTGTGCCTATTCTCTCTCTGCTTGTAAATAAATAAAAAAATTTTTTTTTAAAGCCTAATATAGCTGAACATGGTGGGACATGCCTCAAAAGGCAAGGAGATTTTTTTTCACAAAGTTCAGCTGGGTGTGGTGGTATGTGCCTTTAATCCAGCACTCAGGAGGAGGAGGTGGGGGTTCTCTGCGAGTTCAAGGCCACCCTGACCTAAGTCTACAGAGAATTCCAGGTCAGCCTGGGCTAGAGTGAGACTCTACCTCAGAAAAAAAAAAAGAAAAGAAAGTTCAAAGCCAGCCTGGACTACATAAGGAATTCAATGTAGCCTGGGCTATAAAAAGAAAAAGGCATAAGGAATACTTATGACCCAGTTTAACAAATATGACCAACCCACCAACCCGCCTTGCCAAGTCCCTTTATACATAAGTTCCCTCTTCCATGGCTGTGAGGATTGCTCAGTGGTTAAAGCTGCTTGCTGTGGAAGTCTGCTGACCAGAGTTCAGACCCTTAGTACCCAAGTAAGCCAGACGTAAACTGGTGCAAACAATGTGCCTATAGCAATGGGAGGTGGGGTTAGGAGAACTGTGAAACTTTTGGCCTACTAGTTTGGCCTTCCCAACTGCAAAACAATAAGAGAGTCGCTATCTCAAGCAAGGGAGAAGGAGATGCTCAACATTCTGAGGTTATCCTCTGACATCCACAGCATTCCTTTTCCCTCTTCCTCCTTGCACTCCCCCACTTCCTCTCTCAGAGCTAGAGCCACGCATATACTAGACAAGTGCTCTATCACCAAGTTACATGCCCACCCATGGAGTAAAAGTACATTTTATCTGGAATTAGCACAGCTATGCCAACTTCCTTTTGGTTAGTTAACCTGGATACAGAAGTGAGTAGAAGAAAGGGAATAAGAACCTTAGATTTTGGCCCAATCATTTGAGTGAATGATGGTACTGTTTTCTGAGATGAACTAGATGAGAAGAGTGTGTTTGAGAGGTACAGATTGGGTTATAAATAATATATGTCTCAAACTTAAGAAAGAAGTTATGGCTGGAAACATGAAATCTTTAACATACAGCATAAAAGCCAAGCAACTGGATGAGCTCATCTTGACATTGGACTGTCCACATGTAGTGACAAACAGCTATTTATACTGTAACTCACTAAAGTTAAATAATACAAAAAGTCACTCCCTCTTTTACACTAATCACATTAACAATGCTCAACAGCCACATGTGGCTAATGCCTATTTCATTGGATAGCACAGATGCAAGATGCCAGAGAAAGCTCTACTGGAAGCACTGACCTAAGGCACAGAACAGGAAGGAAAAGGACAGAATGTGTACAAGGAATAGAGAGAAAACAGGAGGGGAAGGAAGAGGTTCCAGATCTGAATGGTGAATGGTGAGCAGTACAAACTCACAGCATGACAACGAAGGCAGGAGGATGACTGTGAGAGCAGGACCTGGGGACCAGAGGAAAGGACCAGAGACGGGAGTGATCACGCACAGTGATCACTGCTGGAAAACCAAAGAAGCCAGCATGTAAATACTGATCAGTGCTCAGTAAAATGGCGGTTTCTGGAGACCTCAAAAGGTGTTGTTGGTGTCACAATGTTGCCAGAGCACAGCGGGCTCAGGAGGAGTTGAGTAAAAGGACATCTTGGGATGGGTCTAAAGCTTGAGGAGCTCATGAGGGAAAGTGAGTTTTCAAAGAGGAGAATTCTTACAATATGACCTAGTTCAATTCCCCAGGACCCACGTAAAGCCAGACACACAAAGTGGCACATGCAACTGGAGTTCTTTTGCAGTGGCAAGAGGCCCTGATGTGTCCATTCTCTCCCTCTCTCTCAAATATTTTAAAATATGTTATATATTTTCTTTGGATATGGTAAACATATATGATAGACAATTTAAAAGAAAATCTTTTTTTTTTTTTTTCTAAATGTTAATCTTAAGGATTTAAAAAAATGGGTTTTGGGGGCTAGAGAGATGGCTTAGCAGTTAAGGTGCTTGCCTGTGATGTCTAAGGACCCAGGTTCAATTCCCCAGAGCCCATGTAAGCCAGATGCACAAGGTGCAGCACGCATCTGGAGTTCATCTGCAGTGGCTGGAGGCCCTGGTGCACCCATTCTCTATGTGCATTTCTCTCTCTCTCAAATAAATAAATAATTAAAATTTAAAAAGCACTTAAAATGGGTTTTTGAAAAACCTGTTACTCACCATTTATACTGCTATCAATTTCAATATTTTCAGACATTATGGAATTATTTGTGCTGTAGCTCATTCCAAGAACCATCTGAAGATCTGAGAGATTCAGTCGGGCTGTCAGTTCACCACTTTTATCCCCAACCTACAACCATAAGCATTTAGATTTTAGAGTGGTACTTAAATAAAGAATGATAAACATTGGTTAAAAATGTTATCCTAAAATTGAAAGTAAGTATTAAGAAATGAAAACAATTACTATATTAGAATTATGAAACTATGAATGAACAAAGTAAGTTAACATTAATATTTAAGAACAGAAAAAATAGTAAGTTTCTAAAATAAGAGAGGAATTCTACTCAATTTAGATATATATATACACATACACACAAAAAAAACACACACACATATATATATTTTGGTTTTTCGAAGTAGGGTCTTGCTCTAGCCCAGGCTGACCACTATGTAGTCTCAGGGTGGCCTTGAACTCTCGGTGATTCTCCTACCTCTGCCTCCTGAGTGCTGATTTTAAAGGCATGTGCCACCACGTCTTGCTCTAGTTCTCTAAATTTTCTTTCTTTTCTTTTCTTTTTCTTTTATTTTCTTTTTGTCTTTCCAAGGTAGGGTCTTGCTGAAGCCCAGGCTGACCTGGAATTCACTGTGTACTCTCAGGTTGGCCTTGAACTCATGGCGATCCTCCTACCTCTGCCTTCCAAGTGCTGGGATTAAAGGCATGTGCTACCACGCCCAGCCTAGTTCTCTAAATATTAAATAGCATTTGTTCTCTAGAATTTTATTAAGTAATGTCAGTTAGGTTGTGCCATGTTAATTTGGGAACATACAAACAAAATTTCTTTAAAATACTTAATTTCTATATGCTATTAATAATTAACCCAGGCATCATGCTAGGTGGTTATATTCACATTATTTCTCACCATCATAGCAATTTCAAGGCATATATTCTTATTCCCACTTTATACATGAGGGAAATGAAGGCCAGAAAGGTTTCCAAGGCAAATAGATACCAAGTAGCTGAAGTATGATAGGATTCAATCTTTGATTGAAAAAAGTGTTCCTTTTTCGTGTGTGCAGTGTGGATGTGCAGATGCATGTGCACTATGTGCATGCATGCAGAGGTCAGAGAACTTCGGTGGCGTTCTCTATCATTCATCCACAGATTTCCTGGAGACAGTCTATCCTTTGTCTCAGAGTTGCAGTTTTCAGTCATGGAGACCCAGTGATGCTCCAGGTCTCCATTCCCTCCACTGGGTTACAGATGTGAGTGGCCACACCCAATGTTTTACGTGGGTTCTAGGAATTTAAAATCCAATGGGCCTAGGCCCTCATGTTCAAGTGGCAAAGAGTGTTAACTGCTGAGCCAGTTCCCCAGCCCCAAAATTAAGTTTTTTCTTAAATACAACGTTATGTAATGAGATTGCATATTTTAGTAATCCTCTTGTTTCTGCCAACCTCAGCTCACCTTCTTGTCTTCATAGATCAAGGCAACATGAGCATACATATGATCTACATCTAAAAATGCTACATGGCTAGGCATGGTGGCACACGCCTTTAATTCCAGCACTTGGGAGGCAGAGGTAGGAGGATTGCCATGAGTTTGAGGGCACCCTGAGACTAGAGAGTGAGTTCTAGGATGCCTCGTTAGAGAAAGACCCTACCTTGAAAAACAAAACAAACAAACAAACAAAAATGCTGTACGGGTGCCAAAAGAACAATATATAATCAAACTTATTATATAGCTATGTAGAACATGCTGGAAAAACAGGGTACCCTATCCCATTTCTGGTTTATAAGTTGCAGTAATACAGTGATTTCTTTTGTCTCATACCTCTCTGGAAATTTCCAAGTGCTTTTCAGCAAAATGCATTGCTTGATCATGATTTCCTAGAGCTGTGTATGCGTTTCCTAAGCTCCAACATGCTCTTCCTTCGCCAATTCTAAAACATAATAAAAGTGAACATGCAGTTATCTGAAAAGAGGTGTATGTATACGATAAAGACAATTGCAATAATTAAAGATATAGACCATGATTTGGATTTACTTAACGTTTTATTTATTTATTCACTTTTTTTTGAGGTAGGGGCTCTCATTCTATCCCAGGCTGACCTTGAATTCACTATGCAGTCCCAGGCTATACTTAACCTTGTACATAGAGCAGTTGTGGCTAGGATATTAGAGAGAGAGAGATGAGAATACACAGGTCATATCACACTCGGAGTCAAATATTAAAACATGGAACTGCTGTGTGTAATGCCTTGAAGCAAACAAGCAAGCAAAAACATGGAAAATATTCTTTTAAAATATGCAAATGTACAGACTGGGAAGATTGCTCAGTGGTTAAAGGCCCTTGTTTGCAAAGCATCCCAGCATGGATTTGATTCCCCAGTACCCACAAAAACCCAGATGCACATAGTAGCACATGTATCAGGGTTTCATTTGTAATGGCAAGAGGCCCCAACATATCCATAATTTCTTTTTTCTTTCTCTCCTTTCTTTTTTTCCTTCTTTTCTTCCTTCTCTCTCTCCCTTCTCTTTGCTCACAAATAATACAAAATAATTTTTAGAGAGTGGAGTTGTGAAGGGGAAAGGGAGGAGGAAATTATCATGGTTTATTGTCTATAATTATGGAAGTTGATAATAATAAAAAAACTTTTAAAAACTTTTAAGAACTTTTAAGCAATATATATAATGCAGGGGCTGGGAAGATGTCTCAGGGTTTCAATTCTCAAGCCATCCACGTAAGCTACTTGCAAAAAGTAGTGCAAACATATGTGTTCATTTATAGTGGCAAGAGGCCCTGGCATACCCATACACACATGTGCAGAAAAGTAAAAAAATAAAAATAAAATGTGCAATGCACATTACAGAATAAACCTGGGCTGGGGAATGGCTCAGCAGTTAAAGGTGCTTGTTTGCAAAGCCTGCTGGCCTGGGTTCAATTCCCCAGTAGCCATGTAAAGCCAGATGCACAAAGTGGTGCATGCATTTAGAATTTGTTTGCAGCAGCATGAGTCCCTGGTGTGCCCACACATATTCTCTCTCTCTAGTAAATAAATATTTTAAAAAATGAATCTTAGGAACAGGTCTTTTTTTCCAACTACCCCATTGTCTTTCCATAAAAGCCTTATCCAGTTAACCATTTAGTGTGTGTTGAATATCCGTGAGAGAACTTCACCACTTCTCTCTCTCTCTTTAAATATTTCTTTACTTGAAAGAGAGAAGAGAGAGAAAATGGGCACGTAGGGCCTCCAGCCACAGCAAACCAACTCCAGTTGCATGTGCCACTTTGTGCATCTTATGTGGAACTGGGGAATAAAACTTGGGTCCTTAGTTTTCGCAGGCAAATGCCTTAACTGCTAAGCCATCTCTCCAGACTCTCCATTACTTCTTTAAGTAGCATATTTTATTTTGAACAGCTCTACTGGCAAGTTTTTTCTTACACTGAGTTAAACAATCTAAAATCTACTTTAATCTCAGCACTTGGGAGGCAGAGGTAGGAAAAACACTGTAAGATTGAGGCCAGCCTGAGACTATAAAGTGAGTTCCAGGTCTGCCTGGGCTACAGTGAGACCATACCTTGAAAAAACAAAAACAAAATTATCACTTGGGGTTGGTGAAATGCCTCAGTGGCTAAGTACACATCCTGTATAAGCATGAGGGCCTGAGGGGGGCTGAGACTGCCCAAGTTTGAATCTCCAGAAGCCATGTAAACAGCTAGACATGGCCACATACATCTGTAACCCCAGTCCTGTGGCGAGCAGAGAATGGAAAATCACGGGGGCTTGCAAATGGCAAATTCTGGAATCAGTGAGAGGTTTGGTTGTAAGGAAAAATAGCTGAATGACAGAGAAAACACCCAATGTTTTCCTTTGCCCTAGGTGAACACATGGGTGAGACATGAGCACATATACATGTATACATCACACACACTCATGCCACACCATACATACTATACATATGTAAAAAAGCAAATACTACAGTCTAAATGCTGGAATAAGACAAGAGAACAAACAAATTAGTCAACACACTTAAGAATCAAATTTCATACTCAACACAGGACTTGCAGCTTCTCCTGAGAAAACGAGAGGCTCTACTTAAAGGACCCTCATTTCTCCCTAGCAATAATTAGCCACAGCTGTCCCTCAGCCCTGGCCATCATCCGTGAGTTCACCACAATTTCCACACTCATCTACTATGCAGGAGGACTTTGGGGAGGCAGCTGAGTTTGTGACTTTGTCACTCATCCTCAATCAAAAGCCGACAGAACTAACTAATCCTTTACCATAGGCTGACCCTTAGAACAGTACTATGCAGAGGCATTAATGAAAGAAGACATTCGAGGAAGGGAACAAAGGGAAAACTTGAGGGATCCGATAACCGCATTACTTACCTATCCTTTAGCTCTTGAGCAATCGCTAAGTGCTTCAGATGATAGTCAATGGCTTTCTCATAGTCCTGAAGTAACGTGTATGTGTTTCCAAGACTGTAACAAGACTGTGCTTCTACAGCTCTGTCTTTAAGCTGTCGTGCCAATAGTAGTGTCTTTCTAAAAGAAGAAATTAATTCACGCATAATGATCATTTTTAATTTTGGCTATAATAATAAAAGAAAACAGTTTTTCATTGGCTGCTGCTTTTTGATGCCTTTTTTAGATAGAGTCTAATAGCTTATACTCCCTATGCATGATTTTATAGCACTGCAGAATTACTCATTTTATATGTATTCACAAAATATTATACTAACTTGTAGTATTCAGAAGCAGTTTCAAATTCCCCAAGAAATATATATGCATTTCCAAGGTTGCTATATGCTCTTCTTTCAGCTGCTTTATCTCCAAACTCTTTTGCAATAAGGAGCCGCTGAAACAGAAAGTTTTCATTCGCGTCAGCTACAATAAAACTGAAGGACAATCTCATCACTGTTCAGAGCTTTAGCAGAGAAAATGACTTGGCTCCAAGGCCAGGTTTTACCTGCTCATGAGCGATGACAGCATCTCTGAAGTTGCCAAGAAGGTAATGTGTGTTGCCCAGGTTTCCAAAGGCTCGTCCCTGAGCTGCTCGGTCACCCAAGGCAGCTACCAGTGACAGGTTCTCCCTTAGGGGTGACAAGATTAGAAAGAAGTTCTCATCTGATTTACGGATGTATTGGTTTATTGATTTCACAGCCTGGGAATGAACTCAGGACCTCCCGCATGTAAAGCAAACACTGTACCACTAAGCCCAGCCCTAGATTTAATTCTTTTTATTATAATGTGAAACAATTTTAAGAGACATCTATGATGGAGGGCAGTTATGTGAAACAGCTGGATTCTTTACTGAAACCATTCAGGCCGGCTTCTGTCCAGAGACCATAACAGTGAAACTTGGAATACTTACAGTTAAGAAGGTCTATGACATTCTACAGGCCAAATACTAATTTACTCCAAATAAATTAAACTAAGCATTGATATTTCTTGATTTTGCCACTAAGGGGCACTGGTCTGCAATTTAATTGAAACTGCCGAGCACTATCAGTAGACTAACATTTAAGCAATTGATTTTGATGGTTAATTTTGATGTTATCCTGTAATTTTAAAACCTGTGACCAACTTACAAGCTTCCTACTGTGTAAAGAATGCATAGTAGGCTCATCGGGCGACATGACAACATCAGCTCTACTCACTCATAAAGGTCCACAGCTGCCTGGAGTGCATTTCTCACTTCTTCTGGAAATTCCCCTACATCCTGAGGACCAGGGCAACCAAAGCTTTTCCCTTTGGCATGATACACATTTCCAAGATTGTATAATGCTCTTGCTTCTCCCACCTAAATGAAGACATCAACAAAGTGTACATTTTGAAATCCCATATATTTGTAATATTCTGACACTATCGTCCAGAAGAAAAGTCTGCACAATGGCCATCCTTAAGACCCAAACCAATGAGGGCTCACTAAGGACTTCTCACTATTCACTTTGTCTACTTTAAGATCTTTATTATGTTTTCTCCTTTATATCTGTTTGTCTATGAACATTTCCTTTTGTAGATAAATTGAAGAGTAGCCGGGCGTGGTAGCGCATGCCTTTAATCCCAGCACTTGGGAGGCAGAGGTAGGAGGATTGCCGTGAGTTCAAGGCCAGCCTGAGACTACATAGTGAATTCCAGGTCAGCCTGGGCTAGAGCAAGACCCTATCTCGAAAATCCAAAATAATAATAATTTAAAAATAATAAACTACAGAGTAAGTAGTATTAAAACACAAAATGAGGGCTGGAGAGATGGCTAAGTGGTACTTGCCTGCAAGGCCTAATGATGCAGACTCAGTTCCCCAGCATCCATGTAAAACCAGATGCACAAAGTGGTGCGTGCATCTGGAGTTCATTTGCAGCAGCTGGATGCCCCAACATGTTGATTCTCTTTCTGCCTGTCTCTGACTCTCTCTGCTTGCAAATAAGTAAATTAAAAAAAATAATAATAACAAAGCTGGGCGTGGTGGCACATGCCTTTAATCCCAGCACTCGGGAGGCAAAGGTAGGAGGATTGCGGTGAGTTCGAGGCCACCCTAAGACTACATAGTGAATTTCAGGTCAGCTTGAACTAGAGCAAGACCCTACCTCGGAAAAAAAGAAAGAAAAGAAAGAAAAGAAAAGAAAAGAAAATGAATAATAACAACAACAACAACAACAAAAAAAAAACCCAGAAAGTGATTGCAATGAAACCATTTGGTATTTGGTCATATCTAATGTTTCCTTATTACCTTGTCATTAAGTTCTCTGGAAATATCTAGGTGTCGCTGACAACAAACTATAGCTTCATCAAAATTCCCAAGCACTTTTAAGGTGTTTCCCAGATTACCGCTAGCTTTGGCTTCCCCCAACTGGTCTCCAATAGTCCTAGAAAATCAAATTTAAAAAGCAAATATGTTACAACTATAAAAGATGTTAAGTTATAAAGTAGTCAGAGTACAATTTTCCTAGAGGACAAGTGACACATTTAAGGCAAGACTCATTTCAAGGTTAATGCCTTGAAACCTACTTTAAATAAAAATTGAAACAGCATTTCTGCATTGTATTTCATTCTCATTCTCTCCCTTTCTCCACCACCCTTCTCTCTCTCTCTTTTCTTCTCTGAGTAAGGTACAGGACACCTATTGGTGGAAAAAAGGTGCAAAAGCCCCAAAGTGTCTGGTCAAGCATGCTTAGGATTTTAGCCAGAGAACGAACAGGGAAAAAAGGAAAGGTTATGAATTAGAAAAGCAGGCAGACTCATCAGTGAGAGTTGGTGAGCAACTGCCTCTGTATTTAATTTTCATTCACCTAATTAAACTGTACATCCATTTCAAAATTATTATTCAATTAAACTCTGCATTAAGTTTAAAGATTAGTTTTCAAGGGGGTAATTCATTAAATTAGAACTCATTAAATGTGTTATTAGTTATTTTAAATGAATGGAAATATTTTAAAAGAAACAACTTAGGGAGGAAAAATATTAAAAAGCTCAATTAATTACCTTGCAAGAGTTAAATCATGATGGTGGTATTCTAGCGCTTTGGCATAATCATGCAAGTAGAAGTAAGCATTGCCCAGTTGGCTGTATATAGCACTAAGAGTTTTGAGGTCTTCAGTTCCAACTTGAACTGCAGCTTCAAAAAAAGACACACCAGCGCGGCAGTCTCCTGATTTACACAGACGTTCCCCTTCCAAGGCCAGCTCAAGGCAAGAAGCTTCCATTCTACAAAATTATATAGGACAGACATTTATAGCTTTACAACTACAGTATTTTTAACTTGATAATATAAATGTGGCCTTTGTGGCTACTTTTGATCAGACCAGTGCTCAACTATTAAGTTACATATACATTATTGATAAAACAGTAAACAGTTATTTGTAGCAAGAGCTAATTTGTCCAAATTTCTCTGAGCCTGTAGGATCTGTTATATAGAGTAGCTAAATACTTTCATATGGAGTCCATTATAAACAGCCCATCCAGAGCAACTCATTTTACTAGCAAGAAAACCTGATGAAGTTTTTCCTAAACTACTGAGTTAGGGCAACCAAAGGGCTTCCCAAGTTTGAGGCGAATAAGGAGTGCCTGCGAAGGTGAAATGTTGTAAGTAATACCGTTCTTTATCCAGGTATTCAGACCTCACCTGTCCCACAACACTCTCCATCAACCTTGCTCCTTTCCAGTCTCATACATGTGCGTGTGCCACCCGCACCCACACACTCACTATCCTTCCTTTCCTTACCAACACACACTCACAGAGAATCCAAAAACAGAAGACCAAAATATCCCAATTCACAAAGCCCACTTTACCAGAGAATTAAATATCAGGAGTTTTGTTAGAAAGCAGTAAGTTAAAGTCCTGCTGAAATTCTAATTCTCAAAGTCTGTCTCTGAACTGAAGCGGGGGGAGGGGAGGAAATAATCCAAACAAACACAGAACTGAGTAGCTGTGTATCTGGAAGAAATCAATGCTAATACTTTGGATCCTAACCCTCAGCTTTAGAAAGTCCCTTCATCAGGTTGGAGAGATGCCTTAGCAGTTAAGGCCTTTGCCTGCAAAGCCAAAGGACCCAGGTTTGATTCCCCAGTACCCATGTAAGCCAGATGCACAAGGTGGCACATGAATCTGGAATTCATTTTCAGTGTCTACAGGCCCTAGTGCACCCATTCTCTCTCTCTCTCTCTGTGGCTTTATCTCAAAAAAAAAAAAAAAAAAAAAAAAGGAAAAGGAAAAGGAAAAGGAAAGAAAAAAGGAAGTCCTTTCATCAAGGTTGCCATGTGCTTCATAGCTTCTGCTAGGCCTATCTACCACCATTCATTTAATATACTTCTAGGATTTGGCTACCCCAGTAACTTAACCTTCCCTTTATGGATTTCTGCAAAGTAACAGAAGTTAATACATGCAAGCCTTATTTAACATTTTGCTTCAACATTAGATGAATCAATTAGATATAGGAGGGAAGAAAAAAATACATGGAAGAATCCCAGCACTCGGGAGGCAGAGGTAGGAGGATCGCCGAAAGTTCAAGGCCACCCTGAGACTACATAGTGAATTCCAGGTCAGCCTGGACCAGAGTGAAACCCTACCTCGCAAAACCAAAAAAAAAAAAAAAAAAAAAAAAAAAAACATGGAAAGATAAAGCAGTTAAATCAGAAAATGTAAGCAGATATATTTGTAATGGCTTTAAAAAATGACATGGGGCAGGAGAGATTGATTAGTGGTTAAGGCATTGGCCTGTGAAGCCTAGGGACCGAGGTTCAATTCCCTAGCACCCAGGTACAGATGGCAGAAGGTGGCATATGCTTCTGGAGTTCATTTGCAGTGGCTGGAGGCCTTGGCATATCCATTCTCTCTCTGCCTCTTCTTCCCTCTCATAAATACATAAATACTATATTTTAAAAATGACATGGCACATGCCAGGCGTGGTGGCACGCGCCTTTAATCCCAGCACTTGGGAGGCAGCAGTAGATGGATCACTGAGTTTGAGGCCACCCTGAGGCTACATAGTGAATTCTAGAGTGAGACCCTACCTCAAAAAAAAAAAAAAAAGCTATTTCAGAGGCTAGGGAGAGGGCTCAGTGGGTCCAGTGTTTACTGCACAGACAGGAGCACCTGAGTTCAGATCGCTAGTATTATGCAAAAGCCAGGATTAATCCCAGAGCTGGGGAGGCAGAGACAGGAGGATCCTTGGAACTTGCTAACTAACTAGTCTAGCAGTATCTGTGAGTTCTGGGTTCAGTGACAGACCCCATTCTCAAAGAATAGATAGAAAGCAATTGAGAAAGACAAGTGCACACACACATTTACTGACTAGTCAGCACACCCTTGGGATACACAGATCTCTGTCTCCCCAGTGCTGGGATTAGAGGTGGGCACCACCATGCCCAGCTTTTTTTTTTTTTTTTGCTTTTCCGAGGTAGGGTCTCACTGTAGCTCAGGCTGACCTGGAATTCACTGTGTAGTCTCAGGGTGGCCTTGAACTCTTGGCAATCCTCCTACCTCTGCCTCCCGAGTGCTGGGATTAAAGGCATGCGCCACCACGCCCGGCCATGCCCAGCTTTTATGAAGCTGCTGGAGATCTGAACTCAAGTCCTTCGTCCCACTGAGCCATCTCCCCTGCCACAAATACTGTATTTCTAACATCTCTAAGTAAACATTCCATCCATGGCTGAAATATTTTTTTTTCTATTAATGGATTAAACATTTTAAGTATAATTCCTCTTTTTCTTAGAAAGTCATTTTTTTCAACTCTTCAGGTTTTTTTTATTCTTCACTAGATTTTGACCTTTAGTATCTTTCCTCCTTAATTTTGGATTTCTTTTTTCTTTTTTTTTTTTCAAGGTAGAGTCTCACTCTAGCCCAGGCTATCCTGGAGTTCACTATGTGGTCTCAATCAGGGTGACCGCAAACTCATAGCAATCTGCCTACCTCTGCCAAGTGCTGGGATTATTTGCAAGTAGAGGGAGACAGAGAGAGAACAGGTGCACCAGGGCCTCCTGCTATTGCAAACAAACTCCAGATGTATGTGCCTCTGGCTTTACATGAGTGCTAGGGAATCAAACCTGGGTTGTTAGGTTTTGTAGGAAGCACTTTAACCACTAAGCCATCTCGCTAGCCCCTTAAGTAACCTTTGTGCATGGTACTTGGGAGTGAACTCAGGACCTTATGCATGCCATGCAAGCACTCTATCAACTAACGAAGCTATTAATTCCTAGCCCTTAGTTTTAAAAGTGGTTTCAGTACCTGTAAGATGTAATTCTTTGAAACAGGTATCATTATGGAAGGAAAAATGAAGCTTAGAGAGGTTATGTGATTGGCTGAAGGATCGTGTGATGGTATAGCTGAGAAAATGCAATTCTGTTTTTGTTTCCATATCCAATGACCTTTCCACCACTCAACCCGGTCTTCAGGAAAGAAATTTTCTTTTTGAGACAGGGTCTTATGTAGCTCAGACTGGCCCTGAAACCCCTTACATAGTCAAGGATGACGCTGAACTTGTGATCCTCCTCCCTCCTCCCTCGTGGTAGGATACAGATGTGCACTACCACACCTGGTTTATGTGGTCTGAGGGTTGCTTCCAGGGCTTCATGCATGCCAGGCAAGCACTCTACTAACTATGCTATATTCTCCAAACCCCAGGAAAGAGTATTATTAACAATTACATTTATCTAGAAAAATTGATGAATTTAATACCAAAGTTATATTTCTTTTTAAGTACAACATGTCGCTAGATGAACTTCCAAACCAGACACACTTTATGGGAGGAAGGGATTTATTTGAAGCTGACAGATCCAGGCGCAGTTCCATCATGGTGGAAGAAGGGGGCTTCCTTTCACAGATCCAAGCAGAGAGACATCATCAAACAGCCAGTACCACAAGCCAACAAATACAAAACCCAGCAAAACGGCAGGGACCCAGGCAGAACTCAGATTTCTCTGCATACCTTTGGGCTGTAAATCAGATCTGCCCCCAAACACACCTTAGGGCTGGACCCCAGGATCTGCCCAAAGACATACCTCTTCCAGCCAGGCTTCTGGAAATCCAAGTTACATGCTTTAAGAAAACATTTGAGTCTATTGGGGGACATACATTCAAACTATCACACCCACTTCAAACTTCAGCAACTACCACTACAGTGATATTATCAATACATCATCTCTACTCCCTCATTCCTCCAATCTCAGATTATCTTGAAATAAACTTCAGAAAATATATAATTTCACTCATAAATATTTAGTATGTATCTGCAAAAAGTAAATCCTTTCCAAAAACATATAACCATAAGCATTTGGGAGACAGAGGTAGGATCATTTGAGCTCAGGAGTTCAAGACTAGCCTGGGCATATAGCTAGACCCATCTCATCTCAAAAAGGGTGGTGCACGCCTTTAATCCCAGCACTCGGGAGGCAGAGGTGGGAGGATCGCCATGAGTTCAAGGCCACCCTGAGACTATATAGTGAATTTTTTCCAGGTCAACCTGAGCTAGAGTGAGACCCTACCTTGAAAAACAAAAAAAAAAAAAAAAAAAAAAAAAAAGGAAGAGATGAAGAAAACCAGCCACAAAAGCAGACAGTGAGTTTTGGAATAGTTTGTGCTAAGAAAGAAACAGGTACAGGTAGTAATGCGAGCACAGGGATGGGGCACCTAGTCAGAGGACAGAGTTTAGAAACCGTTTCCAGCAGAAGATAATCTCTGAGCTGAATCTCAGATATTAAGTCAAATTAGTTAAACTAAGAAAACAGAAAGGGAATTCGGGTCATGAGGGGTAGCAAGAGCAAAAACACTGAGACTCAGAACAGTGCAGTGCACAGTGCAAGGTGGAGAAGGGCAAAGACAGGTGGAAGGCACAGAAACAAAACTAGACAACAGAACATCCCATGTGCTGTGTTAGTGTGGCTCTGCCACAGGTGTCACTAAGCAGGAAAGTTGTATGGTTAGGTCTTTGTTTTCACACTGTGTGCCCCAGTGGCCAAGTAGTTTAAAAAAATAAACAAATTCTAAGAAGATAAGAACGAAGAATGGATAAGTCTAGAGGGAAGATTCTGAAGTCTGAAGTAGTGCCGCAATGGGGAGGCTGTAGATGAATCTAAGAAACGTTTAGGAAATTAAATTGGCAGTACTTCCTGCCAAATAGAGAGCAACAAGAAAGTATATAGAACTCCCAGGTTTGGAAGAAATACAGCTTAAAGAGTAGAATGAGGATATTTTATATTAAAAGCTCATCTTCAATGAAACACCTTCCATTCTTCTTTATTTGAAAATATTCGTAATCATTCATTCATTTAGATTGGGTCTTTTTCTGTAGCCCAGACTGGACTGGAAATCAATATGGCTAGCCATGAGCTCACAGAAATATGCCTGCCCCCTGAGTGCTGAGATTACAAGTGGACCTCATGCTTATTTTTAATATATATGTCCTTACCTTATAAGATTCCGTGGCACTATGCCCTAACACGAACCATCTACTTCATATAATGATAAATTGTGGGGATGAACTGTAAAACAAACTATGGGAATGAGCTATGAGAATGAAATATGGGAGAGAACTGTGGGAGTGTTTCTTAGGGTCCTTACAAATAACTTTTCTGACATTATTGCTGGGAGATGCCAAATTCCTTACTTGTAACTTGCCCTAACCTTGTAACTCTGTAATCTACCTGATTAAAGCAATGTGACTAGGTTTTCTCTGCCTTGGTGTACCTTTGGCCTGAACAGCATAGATAACCAATATTGACACACAATATTTAGACATGCTGACTGATCTTAAGCTATGCTCTTTGCCCAATTTCCACAGTGTCTACGTGCTGACATAGCATTGAAGACAATGAGGTCAGTAACTGTGGGCCCACAGATTGGTTGAAGACAACAGGTGGGCTTAATCTCTCTCTCTCTCTTTCTCTCTCTCTCTCTCTCTGTGTCTGTGTGTGTGTGTGTGTTCTGGATCAGCAGATCATAACTACAAATCCTTTCCTTTAACAAATGTTTAAGGATGATCCAAAGTCAATAATTCCTTACCCTTCGTTCACATAATGTACTACTTGTTCACTTATCACTTGTTCAATAAAAATGCCAATGATGGGCTGGAGAGATGGTTTTAGCTGTTAAGGCACTTGCCGGCAAAACCAAAGGATCCAGGTTTGATTCCCCAGGATCCATATAAGCCAGATGCACAAGGTGGAGCATGCATCTGGAATTCAATTGCAGAGGCTGGAGGCCCTGGCATGCTCATTTCTCTCTTTTGCTCTCTCTCTCACAAAAAATAAGGATAAAAATTTTTTAAACAAAACAAAAAATAAAATGCCAATGAGTACCTGTATGCAGAAGTTACAGCTACATTAAGAGAATGCAGTGACAGCAGATGCAGTGGGTTCACTAATGGCTTAAACTTCTTTTCAGGTTGCTTTTTCCTTAGGCTGCTGCTTGAGGCAGCTAGCCCACTCCGAGGCTGGTAGGCCAGGAGTTTGCTCTCCCACTTCTCAGGCTGTGCTGCTAGGTATAGTTTGCCCACTTCTGGATAGGAAAATTCCAGAATTTAGTCTTCTAAATTCAGGGCTGTGACCCCCAAATAAGGTAATAGCTCTCCTATATACTAAACATATTAAGACATGTAGGACTCAGGAGCAAACACCTTCACTCAGGCCCTAGGTTCAGTCCTCAGTAGAGAGAGAAAGAAGGGAGATAACTATGGTTTGCCCCTCAAGACAGAATCAGATAATGGGCCTGCCTTTATGTCAGATATCACTAGGAAATTGACCAAGACACTGGGGACTAACTGAAAATTATACTGCGCCGATAATCCCCAAAGTTCAGGACAGGTAGGAAGAATGAATCAGACCTTAAAGGAGACATTTATTTTATTTTTAACATGTATGAGACCCAGCAGCCCAGACGGATGCTTGCAGACAGGTATAGGTAAGAAACAACATTGGGGCTGGGGCTTAGTGGTTAAGGCGCTTGCCTGCAAAGCCAAAGGATCCCGGTTTGACTCCCCAGCACCCACATAAGCCAGATGCACAAAGGGGCGCATGCATCTGGAGTTTGTATGCAATGGCTGGAGGCCCTGGCGCGCCCATTCTCTACCTGCCTATTTCTGTGTCTCTCAAATAAATAAATAAAAATTTAAAGGCCGGGCGTGGTGGCGCACGCCTTTAATCCCAGCACTCGGGAGGCAGAGGTAGGAGAATCGCCATGAGTTCGAGGCCACCCTGAGACTACATAGTGAATTCCAGGTCAGCCTGAGCTAGAGTGAAACCCTACCTTGAAAAACCCCCCAAAAAAAAGAAAAAGAAAAAGAAACAACATTGTCGGCTGGGTGTGGTGCCACACACCTTTAATCCCAGCCCTCAGATGACTGAGATAGAAGGATCACTGTGAATTGAGGCCAGTCTGAGACTACATAATGAATTCCAGATCAGCCTGAGCTAGAATGAGACCCTACCAAACCAAACCAAGTCACAAACTCTACACTGGTCTTCAGCAGGAAGAATGACACTGCAGCACACAGCAGCTATATTATAGTTGAATCCTGCTTAGGATCACCATTTAAAAACTGTAAAACAGCTAGTTCCTTTAGCTATCCACAAGAAAAATTCACCTTTACCTCCAAAGATTTTTGAAGTATATTCCATATTTATACTCACAATGTATAAAAGTTTATAAAATATGAAGTAGTTGTTCATAAATTCTTCCAGGAAATATTAATAATCACGGTGCATAATTAGTCTCTACTACCATTCTTCCACAGAAAGGATACAAAGCATCTACTACAACAAAGTCTGCTTACAGATGAATTCTAAGTATAGTTGGTATATCCTGAGTATTTCCAAGTTGAAATCTGAAATGGTCAGGAGTTAAATACATGTTTACATAAGGATTAAAAGGCATCCACTAAAAAAACAATAGTCTTACCTGTAACGAACATGAAAAGAATGGTCTTCCCTCATGCTTATCAAATTTTCCTCCATTGAGGCATATTATAAGCTGAGTAAAACAGAAATTACTTTATTTTGTGCCAATCCAGTTCCTTCTCATGCAGAGGAGTTTGCAGAACATTGTCCGGTTAGTACATTAATGAGTTGGTGTTAATACACCCTAAGCTCCTGCTTCTTCTTTATTAATAATGAAAGGAGGTCAATGTCAGACAGCTTAAAGGTTCAAAATGGGTCCCAAATCCTTGCATCTCTGGCCCTTTCAGCAGCACTTCAGCAACATTTCTGCAAAAGGAATACAAGATGCTTTGCTTGAAGTCCCACTTTCAAAGAATAAGCTACAGTAACCCTGAGCTGTACATAATCACACAGCCACCTCCTCAGACTGGTGCCCGGCAGCCACAGGAAACAGCAGCAGGCTGAGCTGTAACCACGGAGACCCTAAGGGTGCAAACCTAAGAGATGGTTTAAAAACTGCACTTTGATAATCTTATGTAATATTTTCTATTATAAGCAATCATAGGAGAAAGGTATGTATCATATAAATATCTTAAACTTATGATACTGTGAGTTCTTAAAAACTGCTATTAACACATCAAGAGAAAAGCCAATAAATTATTTAAATAAGGCAATTAAATGCTGTAAGTTTGTTTCTTCAAAGAAGACATCGTGCTGATAATTAAGTTGTATTGGTATTCATTTTTTTTCAAAGTATATCCATCCTATTTTTAAGGCCTTTAAAATACTTGCATGAAGCTGGGCATGGTGGCACACACCTTTAATCCCAGCACCCAGGAGGCGGAGGTAGGATTGCCATGAGTTCAAGGCCACCCTGAGACTACATGGTGAATTCCAGGTCAGCCTGGGCTAGAGTGAGACCCTACCTCAAAAAACAAACAACAACAAAAAAACAACAAAAAACCCAAAAACCAAAAAACTTGCATGATAAAACAAGAATTTAGGAAATGCCAGGAAATGCCTATAATACTGAAAAGAATAACACATTCAAACATTTAACAGTACAAATTAAAAGAAGAAGTGTGTTACCACCACTGTGTAAGTCTCCTGTGTACCCCAACTTAACTATTACCTTCCTTCCCTTGCTCTGGTCATCCCAAAACAAAGCTTGTTCATCGTTCCCTGGCCTGACTCTATGACTCAACCACAAATACTTACAGCCCTAAGCAACACATTACTCCATTTTCTATGTTTTCGCTTAATCTTATGTTTCTGAGGCTCATCTCAATTACTGGAGCACATAGCTATACTCTGCATATTTACTTGCAATATCACATTCTACTGTATACCAATTTTATTTTCATTCTGCTATTGATGGGCACTTGGACTGTCAATTTATTATTCCTACTTTTGCCAGAAAGATTGATATTAACACATTAATGCACTAGTTTAGCAGCAGAGTAATAGAAAATTAAACAGAAGAAAACTACTACAGAGCAGGGAGTGAGAAGGGGACAGGAAGTGAGGCTCTAAAGCAGATCCAATAAGGGCAGCAGAAGGAAAACACAGACAAAACCTTAAGGGACACCGACTGAGAATTTTTCAGAACTGAAGACATGAATTAGGAGACCGAGGAAGCATGCTACATCCTAAACAGGATAAGCAGAAATGAGTATATGTCCCTGTATATTACACAGAAACTGCAGCACGTCAGATAGAAACTAGAACCTTTGCAGTAGCAGTTGAGAGAAAAATAAGTAAAGATATACAAACAAAGTCCTCAAACATCAGAGCTATAACAATTCCTTACAGGTGAGACAGTCCAGTATTTTAATACCACACTCATGAAAAGTCACAGAACAGCTAATATGGATTTTGTACTTTGAGCATTCTCTTTCTTTCTACCCACTTGTCCTGTTTTTTCCTTCCACTTCCATGTGCATAAAGCCTCATTCATTTTCCATTTAACATCCTATAATCATCACAGCTAGAGCACAGACAGACTGTCAATAGTTAACACCCAGAGCTGTGTTGGCAACTTGCAGTTAGAGAGGTTAATAGGAAACAAGCAGTAAGGGAAAGGGAGGAAGGTGGTAAGAACCAATCTCAGGAGTACTGGCAAAGCTTCCCAGGAAATGAGGTTTTCATCTCAATAATCACTTTGGCATATAGAAAGCACAAAATATTATTCCTTCTATTCTTTCTTTTGTTCAATAAAGGAAGCAATAATTTAAGAAAGGATGATGTTGGGCGTGGTGGTGCACACCTTTAATCCCAGCACTCAAAAACAAAACAAAACAAAATCAAAAACAAAACAAAACAACAAAAAAAGATAGGTCACAGCTATTAACCAACAAATCTCTTTTCCTTCCCCTCCCCCAGAATTCCACTCTTTTCCCCTTATTGAAAAACATTACTAAAGGGATTTAGTGTAGATGTACTGAACAATAGCTCCAAAGTGCATCTAGATTACACAACAGCTAAACTGGCAACCTTGTCTTCCATTACTCATCATGAGGGTTAGCTTCTTAATTTATAAAACGAGGCAAAATGAAAGGCATTAGCATTCACTTAATTTAAGATTAAATTACATTTAAATATTTTTATCTATGAAATCAAAATGAAATTTCATATTTTACTAATAATTTAAGATGTTAATGTCATAATTGTTAAAATGTAAAAATTTAAGATGTTTACATGTATTTATTTATATTTAAATAAATAAATAAATGTATATAGGGCTGGAGAGATGGCTTAGCAGCTAAGGCGCATGCCTGTGAAGCCTAAGGACCCAGGTTCGATTATCCAGGTCCCACGTGAGCCAGATGCACATGGTGGCACATGTGTCTGGAGTTTGTTTGCAATGGCTAGAGGCCCCGGTGTGCCCATTCTCATTCTGTGACTCTAATAAGCAAATTTTTTAAAATGTATATAAAGGGGCTGGAGAGATGGCTTAGCGGTTAAGGCGCCTGCCTGCTAAGCTTAAGAATATCAGTTCCAATCTCCAGGTCTCATGTTTAGCCAGATGCAAAGTGACGCAAGGGTGCAATATCGCACTTGTCCACAAGAGGGCGCATGCATCTGGAGTTCATTTTCAGTGGCTGAAAGGCTGCTGGCATGCCCATTCTCTATCTGTCTGCCTCTCCCTGTCTCTCTCTGTGTCTCTCTCCAAAAAAAAAAAAATGTATATAAAGCTACAAAATAACTGACTTGATGAAAAGTACACAGAGAACCGCATCTACCTATCTTTGTTTTCTGAGATAGAATCTCCATTTTATTCTGTTTGTTTTTTGAGATAGGTTATCATGTAGCCCAGGTTTGCCTTGAACTTGCTACATAGCTGAGGCACTCCTGATCCTCTTGCCTCTATCTCCCAAGTGCTGGAAGTACAGACTCATTGGCTCCAAATACATTTTTTTTACTATGGTTTTAGTATTCTCAAGTGTCCAAAAGTGCTGGGGAGATAGCTCAGTGGATAAAGTGTTTGCCATGCAAGTGTGAGGACTTGAGTTTGAATCTCCAGAACCCACATAAAGCTGGACACTGTAGCAGGCATCTGTAATCCCAGTGTATGTCTATGGCAACATGGGAAGTCAGGAGAATCTTCTGGAAGCTCATGGGCCAGCCAGCCTGGTGAACTCAACAGGAAAAAACAAGAAACCCTGCCTCAAAAACAACGTGGAAGGCGAGGACCAATACCCAAAGTTGTCTTCTGTCCTCCATACACATGCTGTGGCATGGGTATGCCTATATTCACACACATGAGCATACACACACACTCCTCCATTACACTCTCGGTAACAATTAAGTAACATTTAACTTCCCTTATCAAACCCAAGGCTTCTCATGTACTATACAAGCACTCTCCACTGAGTTACATATACCCCCAGCCCAATGGCATCTTTTTTGAGAGAGAGAGAGAGAGGCAGATAGAGAATGGATGCACCAGCGGCCTCTCAGCTGCTGTGAACTAACTTCAGATGCGTGCACCCTTGTGGCAAGTGCAGCATTGCACCCTTGTGTCACTTTGAGTCTGGCTAAACATGGGACCTGGAGAATCAAACGGCTTTCTTAGGCTTTGCAGGCGGGCGCCTTAACTACTAAGCCATCTCTCCAGCCCGCCAGT
Organism: Orientallactaga sibirica; assembly: GCA_036365145.1. Taxonomy (NCBI): domain Eukaryota; kingdom Metazoa; phylum Chordata; class Mammalia; order Rodentia; family Dipodidae; genus Orientallactaga; species Orientallactaga sibirica. The sequence goes on from JAEOAD010000025.1 coordinate 14,257,741, forward strand.
GGCATTTTTTATCTTAAAACTATTCACTGAACAAATAAGCAATTCTTAGCTCTGATTAATGTCACAAGAACTTTCTAACCAACTTAGCAACAATGTGTTCACTTATGTTCCATATTACATGGCATTAACAAGGCCAGTTCATATTAATACTATTCATGCATATATATATATATATATATATGCATGTATATACACATAGCATCACTAGTAAAATGTATACAATATATAGAAATACTCACCCACATGGCAACACTAATTACATTTACAACAAACATTAAGCTACAAATTTGTTCATTAGGGTTAGACAATTTAATGACTGGACCAGCAACTGGAGATGATAATTTGATAATTTATAAGTCTATAATTTAAAAGAATATTGAGACGTGACCAGGCATGGTGGTGCACACCTTTAATCCCAGCACTTGGGAGGCTGAGGCAGGAGGATTGCCATGAGTTGGAGGCTAGCCTGGGACTACTGAGTGCAGTCCAGGTCAGTCTGGACTAGAAGGAGACCCTGCCTCAAAAACAAAAATAATTATTTACAAGAAACACATCAATCCCTTGAAAACATCTCCCAAACAATGCTCCAAAAAATGAGCAACAATTTTTGGTCTGATCACAAAGAAACAGTGTAATCTCTTTTCCCCAATCCCAGAAAGGGACTGAAGCATATAGAAAGATCAACTAGTGTACAACTCTTACTGCTTCACATTGAATTATCTCATTAGTAAGTCAGAACAGGGAGACAAACACCCTGTATACACTAGTGGACTTGTAGGCACTGTCCAAGGTATGAAATCAGTGTACAAAAAAAAAAAAAAAAACCAAAAAACAGAAAGAAAAGAGGGAAGGAAGGGAAGGAAAGGAGACAGGGGAGGGGGAGGGAGGGAGGGAGGGAGGGAGGGAGGCCCTTTAGCAAAGAAATCCTGCCCCAGATTTTCTCCATTGACAGTAAGAAACTTACAAACTACACAATAGGGACCACTATGAATTTATCTAAACTATCTGCTAGAGACTACAAGTTAAATGACAATAATTTTTGGTCTGATTCTTTCATTCAAGTATCTACATAAATTGTTAACACCTATCAGATAATAACTTACTTTTCTTGTCTCTAAGACAGGTCATCTAAATTCTTTCAGTTTTTCATAGCTTATTAACTGCCTCTAAAGCACAATATTCAAATTCTCCCAGTCTTCCTCTAAGTCGTAATATTTCAAGTTAGATACAATAGCCCTTTAACAGCATGTACAGGAAAACTATGAGAAAGAATCAAAAACATTCTGTTGGGCTGGAGAGATGGCTTAGCAGTTAAGGCATTTGCCTGCAGAGCCAAAGGATCCTTGTTCGATTCTCCAGTACCCACGTAAGCCAGATGCACAAGGGGGTGCATGTATCTGGAGTTTGTTTGCAGTGGCTGGAGGCTCTGGCAGGTCCATTGTCTCCCTCTCTCTCTCTCTCTCTCTCTCTCTCTCTGCCTCTTTCTCTCTCTCAAATAAATAAATGAATAAAATATATTTTTTAAAAACCATTCTGTTACTACTAGAAATTCAGAATACAGGATACAGCATTACACACACATCATAGTTATTATGGGGGAAATAAAAGCAGGATGCTAAAATATCCACTTCCAGAATAAACTCAACTACCTTAGGTAAACTGGTTGTTTTCTGTCAAATTATGTATCTCTAAGTAGACACCAACTTATTTCTGGATGGTCTAAGTGTGGGTTGTCACCTAATCCAGTCTCCTCCCAGCCCCATGTGAAGGAGTGAGTACATGGCCTCAAGTATGCTAAGCAAGCTCTACCACGGAGCTCCATCCCAGCACCTCTAACTTCTATTTCTGATTCTACTTTATTTGAAAGATGAAGTGAGAATAAGCTGGCAGGTACAGAGGACAAAACAATGAGAGTAGGAAGTTAACACAGGGAAGTATGAGGGGAATGTGTGGAAGAAAAGGCAAAAAAAGGACACAGGACACAAAGCCCTCCAGAGGTTACCCGAGACAACTAAGGCCTGAGTTGATTGTGGCAGTGCTCAGGAGTCAACTACAGGCCATTAGAACACAGTTCTGGTGTGAGAAACCAGCACCTACAATGAGGGTAACCAGATCCAAGAATGGCTGGGCACTTATCATGTCTGAGGACTGTGAGAAAAATGCATAGGGCCCACTGAGGGCATGTGACAGGCAAAGGCCAAGACTTCATTTCAAAGATGGCAAGAGGTTTTTGGGACATCTCTATCACATCCTCCAAGGCTCAGGGACCACTGTGGAAGAAGTGGCAGAAAGAATATAAGAGCCAAAGGATGGAGAGGTATGCTTTACAATGATATTTTTCAGACATGGAGTAGTGACCACATTAATGACTTCATGGTGGCTCTCCTTACCTGTACAATACCTGTATAATACTGAGCCCATCAACATGTCATGGAGGATGGCAAAAACACAAACAAAATAAAGAACAAAACCAAGCCAAAAGACATCAAAAGAAAAGAGAGGGGGGGGCTGGAGAGATGGCTTAGCGGTTAAACGCTTGCCTATGAAGCTTAAGGACCCCGGTTCGAGGCTTGATCCTTCAGGACCCACGTAAGCCAGATGCACAAGGGGGTGCATGCATCTGGAGTTCATTTGCAGTGGCTGGAGGCCCTGGCGCACCCATTCTCTCTCTCTCTCTCTCTCTCTCCCTGCCTATTTCTGTATCTCTCTCTCTCAAATAAATAAATAATAAAATATTTTTAAAAAAAAAAAAAAAAAAGAGAGGGCTGGGGAGATGGCTCAGTGTTAAGGCACTTGTACCTGCAAACCTGCTGGCCCAGGATTCAATTCCCCAGAACCCACTTAAAGCCAGATGCACGAAGGGGACATGTATCTGGAGTTTGTTTGCAGTGGCAGGAGACCCTGATGTACCCATTCATTTTTTTCTCTCTCTCTGCTTACAAATACATATAAATTTAAAAAAGCAAAAGAAAATAAAAGTGACTAGTTGGAAAGAAGAGGTTCAGTGGAAGGGTATGGAAGGTGACAATAAAAAGTTTTTAAAAATTAAAATAAATAAAAAAACAAGGACTGGAGAGATGGCTTAGTGGTTAAGGCACTTGCCTGTGAAGCCTAAGGACCCAGGTTCAATTCCCCAGTACCCACATAAGCCAGATGCACAAAGTAGCGCATGTGTCTGGAGTTCGTTTGCAGTGGCTGGAGGCCATGGTGTGCCCATCCTCTCTCTCACCCTCTCTCCCCCTCTTTCTTCCTCTCTCAAGTAAATAAACAATTTAAAAAAAAAACCCACAAAACCTAGGGCTGGAGAGATGGCTTAGTGGTTAAGATGCTTACCTGTGAAGCCTAAAGACCCATGTTCGACTCTCCAGTCCCACATAAGTCAGATGCACAAAGTGAAACAAGTGCGCAAGGTTGCACATGCGCACAAGGTGGCTGGCACATGTGTCTGGAGTTCAATCACGGAGGCTGAAAGCCCTGGTGCACCCATTCTCTCTCTCTCATAAAAAATTATTAAAAATATAAAAACAAAACCTAAAAATAACCTTTAAACCTTTAAAAATAAAAATTTTAAGTAGAGAAAAGTATGGAGGAAGTAAAACTGAATGAATGATGTTTCTGAATTATTTATTTGCAAGGAGAGAGAGGGAGAGAATGGGTGAACCAGGGTCTCTAGCGGCTGCATACAAACTCCAGATGCATGTGTCATGTTGTGCATCTGGCTTTCTATGGGTACTGGGAAATCAAAATCTGGTTGTTAGGCTTTGCAGGCAAGTTCCTTAACCACTTAACCATCTCTCCAGCCCTGTTTCTGAATTTTTAAAGCTAAAAACTGTTAAAGTACCAATGAAATCTAAATGTTAATAGAGTAAATCAGTGGTAAAATTAAAGAAATTTCATAAGGGGAAAAACAATTTAAAGAAATACACAAAAATCCTGATTTCCATCTAACACACTCAATCTGTAAAGCAATAGAATACTTAAACAACTGCATAGTACTATGAACTAGACGAACTGAAAATTACATGTATGGGGGCTGGAGATATGGCTCAGCAGGTAAAGTTATTTGCTTGCAAAGCCTGATGGCCTGGGTTAAATTCCTAGCACTCACATAAAGCCAGATAGATGCACAAAGTGGTGCATATATCTGGTTCCTCTGCAATGGCAAGAAGCCTTGGCACACCCATTTTTTTCTCTCTCTCTCCTTGCAAATAAATAATAAATTAAAAACAATCTTTACAACAGATTACATGTATGTTACTATTAGACCATAGATGTGGTCACTCTAAGTCTCCCTCTGCCTGAGAAGAAAACTAAATGAGAAACAAGTCCAGCCTGTGGCCAGTGAAACACAAAGCCTAAGGTCCTACTGACTGCCTTATTGCCTCCCTTAACCCCACCAATACTTACAGGAGCAGGAACAGGAGCAGGGCAGCAGAAACCAACCCCCTCAGATTCCTTGAAGGACCAGAAACCTTCTTCACCTCCCATCTACTGCCTCCCTGGCCCCTAGCACCCAGGCTGAGCCACATGAAACTTCCCCTTCCCCCTGGAAATCCATAAAAGTCAGAGCACCTCTCTCTTCACTCCTCTCCCTCTCCTTCTTCCTCCTGCTATTTACCCCTTTGTACTGCAATTAAGCTCCGGTTTCAGTTTGCTATCATTTCTTAAAAATGTATTTGTGTGTGTGTGTACACACATGTGAATATGTGTATGGGCATGCCAGTGCCTTTTCCCACTGCAAATGAACACCAGATGTTTGCACCACTTTTTGCATCCAGCTTAACAGGTAGCTTGGGAACTGAACCTGGGCGGGCAGGCAGGCTGGCTATGCAAGCAAGTGCCTTTAACCATGAGCCATCTTCCCAGCGCTGATAGTCATTTTTAAGTTTGCTTGATTTTAGATCAAGTTAGTTTAGAAAGCAAGTGTAGCAAGTAGTGTAAGTGCTAGAAACACACATTATAAGCCGGGTGTGTAGCTTATGCCTTTAATCACACCACTCAGGAGGCAGGGACAGGAGGATCGCCATGAGTTCAAGGCTATCTTGAGACTACATAGTGAATTCCAGGTCAGCCTGGGCTAGAGTGAGACCCTACTTTGAAAAACAAAACAAAAAGAAACACACATTATAAAATCTAGCTCAAAGGTGAGTACTTGTCTGTTTGTATAGTGCCCTAGGATTGATCCTCGGCGGTAAAATGAACAAACAGAATGAGCACCTTAGCATGTGACTATCTACCAACCAAGTAAACAGTGTAGTGGTTAAAGGACGGATTAGAACAAGTTACAGATTCCAAATCAATCTGAAGAGTTACCAAATGTAACAAGTTAATTCCCATGAGTCATTATGATGAATATCAAATACACTTAGAAAGGCACATTTATTTCAAATTTTGTGTGTGGGTGCACATGTGTGGTGGCCAGAGGACAACCTCAGGTGTTGTTCCTCAGTTCACATTTTTTTAGACTACATTTATTTACTTATTTAGAGAGAGAGAGAATAAATGGGCATTCTGGGCCTCCAGCAAATGAACTCCAGACACATGTGCCACTTTGTGCATCTGGCTTACACGGGTACTAGGGAATCAATCAAACTTAGGTCCTTAGGCTTCGCAGGCAAGCATGTTAGCCACAAGTCATCTCTCCAGCCCATATCTACTTTTGTTTGTTTTTCAAGGTAGGAGGGTCTCACTCTAGCCCAGGCTGACCTGGAATTCACTAAGCAGCCTCAGGGTGGCCTCAAACTCCTGGCCTTCCTCTTACCTTTGCTGGGATTCTGTATCTTTTTTTTTGAGACAAAGTCTCTCATTAGCCAGGAGCTCAGAAATTAAGCTACATTGGTTGCCAGCAAACAAACCCCAGGACTCATGCTGTCCCCACCTCCCCATGATGAGCTGCCACACCCAGTTTATTTTTGTTGTTCCTTTTTTTTGTTTGGCTGTTTTTGGTCTTTTAGGAGGGAGGATCTTTAGCCTAGGCTAACTCACAGTGATCCTCCTACCTCTGCCTCCTGAGTGTTGGGATTAAAGATATGTACTAGTTGAGCATTTTTGTTTTGTTTTTTTCAAGGTAGGGTCTCACGCTAGCCCAGGCTGACCTGGAATTCTCTATGTAGTCTCAGAGTGGACTTGAACTCATGGTGATCCTCCTATCTCAGCCTCCTGAGTGCTTGGATTAAAGGCGGATTTTTAATTTAATTTTTAAAAAATTATTATTTTTAAAAAATTTTTTTTATTATTTTTTTTTTATTTTTTTTGACAACTTCCAGATTTAATTGTTGCATCTGGCTAAACGTGGGACAATTATCCCATGTTATTTCCCTCCCTCTCCCCCAAAAATTATTATTATTTTTTTGACCCTTTAATTTGAAACTTTCCTTTGAAACTTCACTCTCCATCATATCCCCTGGATTTTTTTTTTTTTTTTTTTTTTTTTGGTTTTTCGAGGCAGGGTCTCGCTCTAGCTCAGGCTGACCTGGAATTCACTCTGTAGTCTCAGGGTGGCCTTGAGCTCACAGCAATCCCAAGTGCTGGGATGAAGGGTGTGCGCCATCACACCCAGCTTGTTTTTTAAATTTAGGTTAGGAGAATTAAACTCATGCTTGCCAGGCAAGCACTTTACTTACTAAGCTATCTCTCCAGCCCTCAAACTCTGGCTTTTATTTTGGATATTTAGATGGCCACCAAATCAATCTGCCTCAATACTGAGAGGCAGTTGTATAGCCTTCCTTTCTTGGTGTCTTCACCAATAAATTTTAATTTATTTTTTTCTATCATATAAAGTTAAAGAAAATTTTCCTGGATAGCCAAAATATTAATTAAACTCATATTTGAAATTTCAAAGTAAATACTAAACCATATGTAGTCTAGAAGAAAGAGTTTTATTTTGAGCCTTCATTTTAGCATTATTAACTATGTGAAAGGGTCATGTATATGAGTCTACTTCTATAGGAAATGCTGAATGTTTGTAGGTTAATATAGATGCAGCTATCTCTACAAAAGCATATTATTGCACAAGCAGCTTTAAGCCCATATTAAGTCAGAAAAGATGAATGATTTGTCTGGGGTATGATGAACTAGGAAGGGACACTATTTTCTTTATTTTTTAAAATATATTTTATTTATTTATTTGAGAGACAGAAAGAGGCAGAAAGAGAAAGAGAGAGGGGGGAAGGGAGAGAATGGGCAAGCCAGAGCTTCCAGCCACTGCACACTGCAAACAAACTCCAGATACAAGCGCCCCCTTGTGCATCTGGCTTACGTGGGTCCTGGAGAATTGAACCAGGATCCTTTGGCTTTGCAGGTGAACACCTTAACTGCTAAGCCATCTCTCTAGCCATGGGACACTATTTTCATACTTCATATAAATTGTGATGTCAATGACTAACCGTTAAAGCTGCTATCTTCTGACTATAATCTTCAGTGCTAATAACTTAAATATTTTATTTATTCATTTATTTGAGTGAGTGAGATAGATGAAAATAGAGAGATAGAAAATGTGTACACCAGGGCCTGTAGCCATTTCAAAAGACCTCCAGACCCATGTGCCACCTTGTGCATCTGGATTTACATGGGATCTGGGGAATTGAACATGTGTCCTTGGGCTTCACAGGCAAGTGCTAAGCCATCTCTCCATCCCTATAATAACTTAATAGAGGATATGCATTTGTTTACATTTCTTCTATGGCAAAAGAAAGATTGCAAATCAGGCAATAATCCCAGCATTTGGGAGACGGAGGTAGAAGGATTGCCATGAGTTCAAGGACAGCCTACATAGTGAATTCCATGTCAGTCTGGGCTAGATTAAGACACTGCCTCATGAAAACAAACAAAGCCATGTGTGGTGGTACACACCTTTAATCCCAGCACTCAGGAGGGAGGCAGGGGTAGGAGGATCTCTGTGAGTTCTGAGACTACAGAGTGAACTCCAGGTCAGCCTGGGCAACACCCTACCTCGAAAAACCAAAAATAAAAATAAAATAAATAAATAAAGATAGAAAGAAAACCTGATTACTAAGCTGTCAAAGAACAGGGTCCAGAGTCATTTATTACCACATCCTCCCTTATCTTAAGACTCCCTTACTTGGTTTCACTTGCCTGTAGTCTAAAAATACGAAATGGGAAATTCCAGAAATAAATAATTCCCAAGATCTTAATTATGCACCATTCTGAGAAGCATGATGAAATTTCACACAGTTCTATCCTGTGTCCATGCTGTATATGCTACTGCCCACTAGCCATTCCCTAACAGCCATCTTGATTACCAGATGTCACAGTATTGTGGTCCTTGATTCCCAGTAACCTTTGTTCTACTTGATGCCTCCAGAGCACAAGAGTAGACATGCTGAAAATTTTGTTACAGTATATTGTTATGTTTTCTTATTAGCTATTGATAATTTCTTTCTATGCCTAAATTATAAGTTAAGGTTTATCATATGTATGTTTATACAAGGTCTTAGAAGTATTCCCTGTGGATAATGGTCCACCACCAGCTTCAATCAGTCAACACATATGCATGATGATGTAAGAACAACAGTGGTATAGGAATGGTCCTTTTACTGGACATTTTCCTTTAGTAAATGACACTAAATCTGTTCTCATAACAGATTTATGAAAAGAAAAGCCTTTCAAAAGGCAAAATCAGTATGAAGTGCTTTTTTTTTGGGGGGGGGGTTTCAAGGTAGGGTCTCACTGTAGCCCAGGCTGACCTGGAATTCACTCTGTAGTCTCAGGATGGCCTCGAACTCATAGTGATCCTCCTACCTCTGCCTCCCAAGTGCTGGGATTAAAGGCATGCGTCCAGGTCAACCTGGGCTATAGTGAGACCCTACCACAAAAAAAAAAAAAAAAAAAAAAAAAAAAGGCCACCATACCCAGCTGAAGCGCTTTTTTTTTTTTTTTTTGGTTTTTGGAGGTAGGGTCTCACTCTAGTTTAGGCTGACCTGGAATTCACTATGTAGTCTCAGGGCGGCCTTGAACTCTCGGTGATCCTCCTACCACTGCCTCCTGAGTTAGGATTAAAGGTGAGTTTGAGGCCACCCTGAGACTACATAGTGATTTCCAGGTCAGCCTAGACTAGAGTGAGACCCTACCTCAAAAAACAAACAAACAAAAAAACAAACAAAAAAGGTTATTAATCATCTTCTATGGGAAAATAAATGTTTCAGTTGAGTTCAATAGTGTTATGAGATGGTATCAAAAGAATTCTAGATAAAAGGATGGACTGGAGAGACAGCTCAGTGACTAAAGTGCTTGCCTGCAAACCCTAATGACCTGAGTTTGATTCCCCAGTACCCACATAACTCCAGAAGCACAAAGTGGTGCAAGTGTCTGGAGTTCATTTACAGTGGCTAAAGGCCCTGGTGTGTTCTCTCTCTCTCTCTGTCTCTCTCTCTCTCTCTCTCTGTGCTGGGAAACAAAGAACAAAAGAAAACTTTCGGAAGCAAGGACATCTTACGGCATACATATTGAAGGATAGTTGGTTGTCTTCTTAGATGAACAGAAAGGCATTCTATTTAGGGCACTAGTGGCTCAAGTGAGAGCAAGGAGGGTGGGAATGCATAAACTGTGCTCCAGGTTAAGCATGCCGGGTTAGCTAGGAGAAGGTGAAACAGGGATTGTGAGACTTTGAATGTGTGGCTGAAGCACAATTTGGCAGTGTGTTTGTATGATGGAAACTTCGTAGGTTTTTCAACAAAGAAATAGCTAAGTTAGATCTGTGTTAGGAAGATAAGCTGGCAGCAATAGAGGGTAGGATGAGAAAACATAAGAGAGAAAAACTGCCAAAAACCAAAAGCAGCTATTGAATAGGAAGTTTCTCCTGTCCTCTCAGAACACTAAGCACATTGCTTTGTACATAACAGACCCAACAAACAGTCTTCTTTGATTTCTTGCCTGGAAAGAAGACAGGAATTCGAAGCAGCAAACATTCTCTAATACTGGGATGGCTCAGTGGTAGAGTGAGGGCAATGACCTGGGTTTGATCCCTAGGACTGTGAAAGAAAAAAAAATCTACTAATCTACTAATAGTGAGAAAACTAGACTCCATAATAAAGAGTATATTCACATGCATGAAAAATTCAGAAAACTTTTACTCATGTTTGTAGAGGGATGATGATTAAAGGGATATTAAAAATGTTACTTAAGGGCTGGAGAGATGGCTTAGCACTTAAGGTACTTGCCTGCAAAGCCAAAGGACCCAGGTTCGATTCCCCAGAACCCATGTAAGCCAGATGTACAAGATGGCACATGCATCTGGAGTTCATTTGCAGGGTTAGAGGCCCTGGTGTGCCCCTTCTCTCTCACTCTTTCTCTCTGTCTGCTTCCCTCTCTCCCAAATAAATAAATAAAATAAAATAGAAAAAGAAAATGTTACTTAATTTAGATGGAAATGAAAATCTGGGTGTAGTGGCACCTTTAATCCCAGTACTTTGGAGGCAGAGACAGGAGTATCACTGCAAATTCAAGTCCACTCTGAGACTATATAGTGAATTCCAGGTCAGCCTGGACTACAGCGAGACCCTACCGTGAAAAACCAAAAAAGATGGTAATGAAAGCAAGACAGTACTTAGACAATGGGAATATTTCTACACAATTTACAATAAAAACAGAATCTATAGGCATCTTAAAGTAGAAAAATGCTCCACACATGGGACCTGGGCATATGGGGATTTAAGTAGACAAACATGAATTAGTCTATGCTTTGGTTTGAAGCCCAAGTGATTTATTAAGTACATGCTCTTTAACAGCTAAATTCCTAGAGTTGGTGTGGGCACATGATAGTTACCTAATGTGTTATGATTAGTGATATGATTTTTAAAGTACCTAAAGGGAGCAGGGCGTGGTGATGCACGCCTTTAATCCCAGCACTCTGGGAGGCAAAGGTAGGAGGATAGTCATGAGTTAGAGGCCACCCTAAAACTACATAGTGAATTCCAGGTCAGCCTGAACTATAGTGAGACCCTACCTCAAAAAAACAAACAAACAAAAAAGTACCTAAAGGCCTGGAGAAGCCTAAGGACCCAGGTTCAATTTTCCAGGTCTCACATAAGCCAGATGCACATGGTGGCACATGCACCCGGAGTTGGTTTACAGTGGCTAGAGGCCCTGGTGCACCCATTCTCTCTCTCTCACTCTCCTTTCCTCCCCCCTCCTCTGTCTCTAACAAATAAATAAAAAAATTTTAAAAAGTACCTAAATCAATGTATTGCTCTGGGTCGTACCAAAAGTATTCAATAATATATAACAGTAATAATAATAATAGCTGTTATTATAAAACAGAATATGACTATTAGAATAAATTAAGAGTAAATCTATCTCAGGTTTACAGTTTCAGAATTATAGAGAACTGGCTACAAAACCTCATTTTTAAGTAAATCTTAGAAATATTTTATGCATAAGAAAAGGTCATTTCGTGCCACACTTGTAATGCCAGCTACTTGGAAGGCAGAGGCAAAAGGATTCCAAGTTCCAGGCTAGCTTGAGCAACTTAGCTAGACCCTGTATCAAAACAAAAATTAAAAGAAGCTGGGCATGGTGGCACACACCTTAAAACCCAGCACTTGGGGAGGCTGAGGTAGGAGGATTGCTGTGAGTTTGAGGCCAGCCTGAGACTACATAGTGAATACCAGGTCAGCTTGGGCTAGAGCCAGACCCTTCCTCAAAACAAAAAAGAAAAGAAAAGCTAAGAATGTAGCTCGGTGGTAGAGTACTTGCCTAATATGCACATGGCCCTGGGTTCAATCTCCAGTACTGGGGGTTAGGAAAAAAGATGCCACTGTTAAAAACATTGTATAGTGGGCTGGAGAGATGACTTAGCAGTTAAGGAACTTGCCTGTGTAAGCCTAAGGACCCAGGTTCAATTCCCCAGTAGCCATGTAAGCCAGATGCACAAGGGGGCACATGTGTCTGGAGTTCGTTTGCAGTGGCTAGAGGCTCTGGGGCACCCGTTCTCTCTTTCTTTTTCTTGTTCCCTTTCTCTGTGTCTCAAATAAAAATTAAAAAATAGCCGAGCATGGTGGTGCACGCCTTTAATCCCAGCACTCAGGAGGCAGAGGTAGGAGGATCACCGTGAGTTCGAGGCCACCCTGAGACTACATAGTTAATTCCAGGTCAGCCTGGGCCAGAGTGAGACCCTACCTTGAAAATCCAAAAAAAAAAAAAAAAAAATTAAAAAATATATATCTCATTATATTGTCATCAGCGTAGTATCAAGTGTCAGGTTTATATTACAATATATTTGTTATACTACATGTCTAACTTAATTTAAAAAATTCCCTTAAACTGCTTATCTGCAGTTAACATCTCTACAATAACACACTTTTTACTTCATAAGCAGTCAGTCCACTCCTTAAATTATAAACAATAGCCTGAGAAATGGCTTGCAAAATAAATTCATGATAAAGCCTAAGGAAGAGTCAGCCAGAATGCCCCGCAGCGCTGAGCCCCCACTCCTTCCACACACCACGTCAACCAACCCTTTCGTTACTTCTGGACAATCAACCGAAGGTGCCCTTAAATAGTGAAGCCCAAGGCAACAGTGGTATTTGTCAGAAGCCATCACTGTGGCTACCAAGAGACATCTTCGAGGGACCCTTCTTAAAACCACAGCTTGAACATGCAGCTCGGCTGATGACGTTAACTTTCAACACAAACCAAGGAGAAGAAAGCCGAGAACCTACTTCTTTTAATTCTATAGTACAGTTAAATTATGCATCGAGGCAAACAAAAATTTCCATCCTTAACTCGTTTCGACAAGAGTTCGAGGGATACAAGTTAAAACTACTTGATGGATTATCATTCAGTTACATGGGAATTAATACGCCCCACCTTTTATTTGAAGATAGTCTAAAGATGTCAGGAAAGGGTCTCAACATGTCATGTTTAACCACATTTCCCCCCTTTTTTTGTTTGTTTTCAGCAAGTACCAACTTCCAATTTACCAATAAGAACACCGACAGGTCGGTGCCTCCAATTCCACTCAAGTTATCATCACAAGTGTCCGGTTTAGATTTCAGGCGTCCGACGACAAGGGATGGATGACATCCGATGCCACGGGACTCGGGGACAAAGTGGACGGCCGGTTACGCTCACAAGTCACCGCATCCTCCTATTCATTCCCCTCCTTTTTAAAACGAATTTTAATCTAAAATATCGAAGTTCCAAAGCCCGACCTTCACTTTCAAAAACTCCCAAGCAGAAAGCACTGGAACGCTCGGACCCGGGCCAAGTGTCCCCCGCCGGCTCCCAGCCAAGGAGCCGGGTCCCAGGGACCGTCCCTCCGCCCCGCGCCCGCCCCGAGCCCGCGGCCGCCCGCCCCGCAGGCCGCACTCACCTCCCGCGGCTCGACGGGGACCGCGGGCTGGAGGAGGCTCACGGCTCGGCGTCCCCCAGGCGGCTCTGCCCACCTCGGGCTCCCAAGCTGGCAGCTGCACGGCGGGAGGCCGGCGCGCCCCCTCTCCCTGAGCCCGCCCCCGGCGGGTCACGTGGGCCGCGGTTTCCCACTCCCCTGCTTTTGCCCGGAGTCCCTCAGCCAGCCCGCAGGGAGGGGGGGGTCCCTTGGCGCCTGCGCTCCTCTGCGCCTGCGCGCGCGCTCCCCATTCAAACCGACAACGCCCCGCGTCTTTTGGACTGACCAATGGCGACGGCTGAAGGGCGTGGCTACGAGCGCGGGGCGGGGCCAAGCTCCTGGCAGCTTTTGCTCTCTGGTTCTGGGATCTGCGAGCCAAATTGAGCAGGGCGATCTCCCCCCAGCCCCCGCCCGAGGCTTGGTCCCCCTTGACTTTTCGACAAGTCCTCGGCCACCAAGCACCACATTGGAGCTAACTGTCCTCTTATTTCCTCTTCGGATCCAGAAAGCTGGAGCGATGAGCATCATCCACAGGTCGCTCAGGGTCCAGCTTTAGACTCCTTTGAAAGATGAGCATCGCCCCCCACCCTCCCATCCAGGGCCTCTTTCCTTTAGGCGCACGGTCCCGCCCTGGAGAAAATCTTCCAAGCGGCTGATGCTGGAGCTGTAAGAAAATGAGGCCTCTGTGCAAGGAACAGAGGGGCCCGTGTGAAAGGATGAACAAGGCAGCCTCAGTGCTGGAGGCTGGGTAGCAATCGTGGCCTTTTTCCAGCGGTTGGAAAAGCAAACTTCTTTTGACTGCAGGTTCGCTGGTTCCCAGGAAAATTGAGTGGCAGTTTCCGCAGCTACATTCCAAATGCAAGGCATTAATGAGTTTTATTTTTATTCACTTCTTTATATCAAGTTGATCAAAAATGGGGAGAGGTTACTTTGGTCTTCATAAAATACCCAAACTTGTCTGGTGTGGTGGCGCACGCCTTTAATTCCAGCACTCAGGAAGCAGAGGTAGGAGGATGGCTGTGAGTTCGAGGCCAGCCTGAGACTACATAGTGAATTCCAGGTCAGCCTGGGCTAGAGCGAGACCCTACCTCAAAACAACAACAACGGTTGGGCATATGTTAAAGAAATCCTGCTTTCAGTATTTCTCTGGAGATGGTCATGATCACTGTTCCAAGTAACATTTCTCCTTCAGTAGGTGGCATGGCAGATTGTTTAAAGGGACAGTGTTGGTGGCAATAGACCTAGATCTGAGTTTCAACTCTGCCATGTCCAGACTCACTGACCTCCAACAAATTTCCTATCCTCGCTAGCCTTAGCTTCCTCGCCTGTAAAGCACAGATAATAAGCCCTCTTCTAATAAGGTCTGTTATGATGCTTCAGTAGGGCAAGACTTATAAAATGGTTAACATAGATCCTGACACACAGAAGCTGCTCAGTACATGGTACCTATTGTTATTATTAAAGACATGCTTAATATCAGGTTCTTAAAGGCAGCTGAATTGGCTGGCTATACTATTTCTGAGGTAGGTATTATAATTCCTTTTTGCCTGTAAATTCTTTGTGAGTATCGATACAATTAGCCACAATGGAAATATATCAAATTCAGCGTATCCAAAGTGAATCATGAATTCTTCCCTGCCTGTCTTCTCTTACTTAACAGAATTATCTTTTTTTTTTTTTGGTTTTTCAAGGTAGGGTCTCACTCTGGCCCAGGCTGACCTGGAATTAACTATGTAGTCTCAGGGTGGCCTTGAACTCACGGCGATCCTCCTACCTCTGCCTCCCTCCTGAGTGCTGGGATTAAAGGTGTGCGCCACCATGCCTGGCTCAGAATTATCTTTTAAATTATGTTTCAAATTATACATCAAGGGCTGGAGAGATGGCTTAGCAGTTAAAGAACTTGCCTGCAAAGCCAAAGGACTGGGGCTGGAGAGATGGCTTAGCGATTAAACACTTGCCTGTGAAGCCTAAGGACCCTGGTTCGAGGCTTGATTCTCCAGGACCCACGTAAGCCAGGTGCACAGGGGGCGCACGCATCTGGAGTTCGTTTGCAGTGGCTGGAGGCCCTGGCGCACCCACTCTCTTTCTCTAGCTGCCTATTTCTGTATCTATCTCTCTCTCAGATAAATAAATAAATAATTAAATATTAAAAAAAAAAAAAAGCCAAAGGACCCAGGTTCCATTCCCCAGCATACATGTAAAGCCAGATGTATAGGTAGTGCATGTGTTTGGAGTTCGTTTGCAGTGGCTGGAAGCCCTGGTACACCCATTCTTTATCGCCTCTCTCTCTCTCAAATAAATAAAATATTTTTTGAGGCTAGCCCAACAGACTGGCCTTTTTTTATGCAACAGAGAGAGCGAGAGAGAGAGAGAGAATTGGTGCACCAGAGCCTTAGCCACTGCAATCAAACTCCAGACATGTGTGCCCCCTTGTGCACATGTGTGACCTTGGCACCCTTGCTTATGTGGGACCTGAAGAGTCAAACATGAGTCTTTTGGCTTCTCAGGCAAGCTTCCTAACTGCTAAACCATCTCTCTAGCCCTTGAATGCATACTTTTTTTTAATGATAGAAAAGGCTTTTAATTACATTAGCTAGAATTTGTGTGAAACTGCATATCATATATTAGCCGTATATCAATAATGTGACCTCATCTAAAACCAACATTTTCAAAGAATGAAATTTACCCCTAAATACTTTGCCCCACCTTAAATTTCTAAAGCATGCTCATTCACACATTGACTGAAATGTACATAAACATTCTTTTATAATAAGCCAAAACATCTATCTCAACTATACAGAAAGAAAGTAGTGTTAAGGGATCACATCACCTGAAATTACAAAATTGTGTATATGTATCATACAGTACCTCCTAATATTCTTCTGATAGGAAAGGCCTAATGATCCTGTCACTCAAACCTTCATCTTTATCAGCCTCCCTCCTCTAGATAGCAAGTGTTAACTAGGCACCTTGCTGAATTTCTTTGGAAATGATCTTTTCTTCATTAGAGCTCCTTTCTTTAATTCCATTTTTGTTGTTGTTGTTGTTTTTTCAAGGTAGGGTCTCACTCTGGCCAAGGCTGACCTGGAATTCACTATGTAGTCTCAGGCTGGCCTTGAACTCACAGTGATCCTCCTACTTCTGCCTCCCGAGTGCTGGGATTAAAGGCGTGCGCCACCACACCCGGCTTCATAAGTCTGGCACATGAGATTTTAACTGTTCTGCAGCAGCTTTCTCTTCTTCCATCAGTAGTGATCGCTCCAGGTCTTTTTGCTTTTGTAGTTCTTGTATCATTGTCATTATCTTATTCAAAGTAGCACAAATGTGGCTCTTAGCCTTTTTTTGCTGAACAGAAACTGATTTAAAGCATGCATATAAAGCTTGATATCAAGACTTTTTCACTGACAATTCCTTTAAAATCCTTAAACTGGATTTTTCTTGCCTGCTGAGTCAGGATAGTTAGTCTTGATCTCATACTCCAGACTGTATTGAATGTAATCCAAATCAGAATCTGTTTTCTGAAACATCAATTCCAGCTTATCGACCTCTGCCTCCATGTTGAATAGTTGACATTCCTCAGACGGGTGGCGCCATACCAACTCTCTTCACTGCATACTTTTTATTTTATTTTATTTATTTATTTATTTTATTTTTTTGAGGTAGGGCTTCACTCTAGCTCAAGCTGACCTGGAATTCACTATGTAGTCTCAGGGTGGCCTGAAACTCATGGCAGTCCTCCTACCTCTGCCTCCCGAGTGCTGGGATTCAAGGTGTGCGCCACCATGCCTGGCAAATGCATACTTTAAAAATATATATTTTAGCTGGAGGCATGGCTTAGCGGTTAAGGCACTTGCCTGCAAAGCCAAAGGACCCAGGTTCAATTCCCCAGGACTCACTTTAATCCCAGCAGATGCAGAGGTAGGGATGCAGTTTGAGGCCATCTGAGACTACATAGTTCATTTCAGCCTGGCTGGAGGAAACCCCAAAAAAAAGTACCCATTATATCTCTATATATCTTTATCTATCAAATAAATAAATAAATTTTAAAAAAATATTTTATGCCTGCAAAGCCAAAGAGATGGCTTTAGCCAGATCAGGGGGTGCATGCGTTCATTTTGTACCCATTCTCTCTCTCCCTCTTTCTCTATCAAATAAATAAATAAATATTAAAAAAATATTTTATGGGCTAGAGAGATGGCTTAGCGGTCAAGGCGCTTGCCTATGAAGCCTAAGGACCCATGTTCTACTCTTCAGATTCCACATAAGCCAAACACACAAAGGTGAGGCAAGCACAAGGTCACACATGACCACTAGGTGGCAGAATGTCTGAAGTTTGAATGCAGTGGCTGAGGCCCTAGTACACCAATTCTCTCTGTCTCTCCTCTCCCTCTTTCTCGCTCTCTTGCTCTCAAATAAAAATAAACTATTCATCAAGCTAGGCATGGTGGCACATGTCTTTAATCCCAGCACTCAGGAGGCAGAGGCAGGAGGATCACCATGAGTTTGAGGCCACCCTGAGACTACATAGTGAATTCCAGGTAAGTGTAGGCTAGGGTGAGATCCTACCTCAAAAAAAAAAAAAAAATTGGGGCTGGAGAGATAGCTTATTGGTTAAGGTGCTTGCCTACAAAGCCAAACAACCCAGGTCAATTCCCCAGGATCCACGTAAAGTCAGATGCACAAAGTGGCGCATGCATCTGGAGTTCATTTGCAGTGGCTGAAGGCCCTGATGTGCACATTCTCTCTATTTGCCTGTTTCTTTTCTCTCTCACACACACACACAAATAAATAAACAAAAATTTTTTTAAGTTGGGCTGGGCATAGTGGCACACGCCTTTAATCCCAGCACCCAGGAGGCAGAGGTAGGAGGATCACTGTGAGTTCAAGGCCACCCAGAGACTACATAGTGAATTCCAGGTCAGCCTGGGCTAGAAGGAGACCCTACCTTGAAAAACAAACAAACAAACAAACAAAAAAAGTATACATCAAATTATGTCATCCTATTAAAAACTTTTAGTGGTTTCAAGTAAAATCCAGACTCCCACCACAGTTTACAAAGTCCTAAGCCATCCTATCCCTGCTCATCCAGATTGTCCATTTGACTCTCCTGGCTCACTTCCCTTCAAGAGCACAGGGCATGCCTTGCCTGGTCTCTCCTTCCAGAATACCCCAAACCTCAGGGTTCTCTCCAGATCTCTTTTCTGGAAGTCCCCTCTGCCCAGGGTTTTCCCAAGACACTTTAAAAGTGTCTGGCTTCTTTCCTGCCCTTACTTTTTCAGCTTATTCGTTACTGTGTTCAGCAAGTATTTATGGAGTTTCTGCAGTGTGTCAGGAACTGTTCCAGGTACTAGGAAAACAATTGAGGGGGCTGGAGAGATGCCTTAGCGGTTAAGGTGCTTGCCTGCAAAGCCAAAGGAAAACAATTGTGAGTCAAACAGAACAAACCTCTGCTCTCAGGGAGCTCAGGAAAAAAAATTAACAACCAGGAAAATACCAGGTTGTGTTACCAGCAAGAAAGCTAAAAGTGGTGTGAGAGTGAGTTGACTGAGTTAGTGAGGGGGCTGCACCTCTGAGAGGATGGTACACAGAGGTCAGAAGTAAAACAGGGACCCGTGCTTCTAGCAAAGTTTGTGGAAGGATACATCAGCCAAGAGAATAGCTGCTTTGAGTCAATGAGGACCAGCTTTGTGGGTTTGAGAAACTGGCTGCTGCCTCTGTGGTAGAAATGAGGCAAAGAGAACATGCAAGCTTTAGCAAGCCAGGAAAGTGAGTTCAGACTTTATTTTCAAAATGTTGAAGAAAGCCAGTGGGACTAATTTCTGATTTATATGTTTACAAGAGCACTCTTGGATGAATCCAGAATGTGAGACAGTCTACAAGACAACGAGCCCAGACTTCATAAAAGTCAATATCATTAAAACTAAAAAGGGATATAACCCAGGCATGGTGGCTCACACCTTTAATCCCAGTGCTTGGGAAGCTGTGGCAGGAAGTTCACTAAGAATTTTTAAAAAGAATCCAACAAAACCTGTTCTTGGGAGATGGCTCAGTGGTTTAAAGCACTTGCTTTCAAGGACCACTGGCCCAGGTTTGATTCCCTATGGCCCATGAAAAGCCAGATACATAGAGTGGCATGTGCATCTGGCTTATGTGAGACCTGGAGAATCGAACCTGGGTCCTTATACCCTATAGGCACGTGCCTTAACCACTAAGCAATCTCTCCAGCCCTCTTTTTTTTTTTTTTTTTGAGGTAGGGTCTTACTCTGTCCCAGGCTAATCTGGAATTCACTCTGTAGTCTCAGGGTGACCTCGACTCACAGCAATCCTTCTACCTTAGCCTCCCAAGTGATGGGATTAACAGACATGTGCCACCAGGCCTCGCCTCAAGTAATGTTTTCATATAAAGGAACTACAGGTTCCGTGAGTCACTGTCTCAAAGACATAAGGCAGGTTCAGTGACTAGAATGAGAAGATATGGCCAGTCAAATAAGATGAATGAGAAAAGAATGATACTGTAAGAAAGATAATAATAATGATTATTGTTATTTGGTGGCAGTCTGACCTGAAACTCACAATCCTCCTGCCTTAGCTTTCCCAGTGATAAAGTGACAGTAACACCACACCCAGTTAGGATCTTTCAAAAGAAGGAAAAAAAATTTATTAGACAAGGTAACAAAAAATACAGAGCACCAAAAGTCATTTTAAAATTAGTGAGAGGACTACCTTAGAGATACTTGCTCAACCATGTTTGTTGCCACTCTATTCACAATAGCCAGAAAATGGAACCAGCCTAGATGTCCCTCAACTGATGAGTGGATAATGAAGATGTGGCACATTTACACAATGGAGTTCTACTCAGTGCTAAAGAAAAATGAAGTTATGAAAATTTCTGGAAAATGGATGGATCTGTAAAGGGTTGTACTTAGTGAGGTAACCCAGGCCCAGAAAGCCAAACATCACATGTTCTCTCTCATATGTGGCTCCTAGCTACAAATGATTGGACTTCTATGTGAGTAGGAATAAAACTCAGTAGCCAAAGCCAGTAAACTAAAAAGGGGACATAAAGGGAATAGAAAGGGAGGGAGGTAGCTGGGCGTGGTGGCACATGCCTTTAATCCCAGCATCCGGGAGGCAGAGGTAGGAGGATCACCATGAGTTCAAGACCACCCTGAGACTACATAGTGAATTCCAGGTCAGCCTGGGCTAAAGTGAGACCCTACCTCTAAAAACCACAAAAAACAAGAAAGGGGGGGACTTAATAGGATGATATTGTATATATGTTAAGTAGAAGAACAGATTAATGGGGGCAAAAAGGACTAACTGAGGTCAGCAGAAGAGATTGAGTAAAGGAAAGGTGGAGGGAGGGCTAATCAAAATCTAAGAGGTCATCAATAGGTCATATGAAAGCCTACTTTTCTGGACAATGGAACACTCAGAAGCAATAGACTTACTGGAAAATTTTCAGCGCCAGGGATGGGATATCTTCCAGTGAGTTGTTGGCCAGGGAGGTCACAGATACTCCCAAAACATTATAGGCCATTGCCAAGGCCCTTGGTTTCCCACCAGGAATAGATGGTAAGACCATATTGTGAAACACTCCACATACTTGGGCTGCAAGGTCACTGAGAAATCCTGCTGGAACTGAGCTGAAAGCCTCCTCCATGTGGACCAGCTGACAGAAAGCTGGGAAAGAGCTACGCTGCATGCAGTTCAATGGGAGTGAGAGAACTCACCAGTGAAGTTACTCAACTGTGGACACTGCAAGCTTTAAATTTGGCCAGCCAGGCCAAATGAGCCAATGGGTGCAATAGTGGCATGTCTGTTATGGGGGAAATCAACTGCTCTCTAATTGGACCCACTCCACTGGAGGGAATACATCCCTGATACTGAAAACCTACAACAGGAGTAGTCATGAGCCCTAGGGGTGTAATGTCTGCTGGTGTCTCCTTAAATGTATATACTATGCTCACCAAGCTGCCCAGTAAGAACTTCTCTTAATGTCCATATCCATATATTAATGCTACTCTCACTTTTCAGATGGTGGTGACCTTGGGATGACACAGAAGGCACCATGGTGCTGAGAAGAAGGGACAGAGGAGGGCTTAGCACTGAAACATCTCTAACACACCTTCCAAGGCTCAGGGTCCATTGCAGAAGAGGTGGCGGAAAGACTATAAAAGCCAAAGGAAGAGTAGGACTCCTTACAACATGCTCCTCCAGACACAAAATGGCCTGGATATCCCTGACCTCACAGTGCCTGACACTACCTACACAAGGCCATCATAATAGGAGGAAAAGATCATGACATCAAACTGAAAAGAGAGGTCGATTGAGAGGGAGAGGGGATTGGATGGAGAGTGAAGTTTCAAAGGGGAAAGTGGGGTGGGGAGGGGAGGGAAATACCATGGGATATTGTCTACAATTAAGGAAGTTGTCAATATAAAATAAAATTAAAATTAAAAAAAATAATAAAAATCAGTGAGAGGAGCTGGGGAGATGGCTCAGGGCTCAGTAGATAAAGCCTGTTCAGTGCTCAAGCCTGAATACCAGAGTTAAATCCCTAAATCCCATTTAAAAAGCTGAGAAGGTTTCTGTGATCCCTGATCCCAGTATGCAGACAGTGAAATGGGAGTGAGGTGAAAACAGGCGAATTTACAGAAAGCTTGCAGAGCGCTCAGCAAAAAACAGCAGCAGTGCAGTGTGGTGGCTCACTCCTTTAATCCCAGCACTTGGGAGGCAGAGGTAGGAGGATTGCTGTGAGTTTGAGGCCACCCTGAGACTACATAATGAATTCCAGGTCAGCTTGGGCTATAGTGAGACCCTACGTTGGAAAAAAAAAACATAAAAAAAAAAAACAAAAAACCAAAGCCGTGCATGGTGGTGCACGCCTTTAATCCCAGCACTCGGGAGGCAGAGGTAGGAGGATTGCCATGAGTTCAAGGCCACCCTGAGACTACATAGTGAATTCCAGGTCAGCCTGGGCCAGAGTGAGACCCTACCTCGAAAAACAAAAAAAAAAAAAAACAAAAAAAAAATCCAGCAGCAGAAACCGGGCATGGTAGTGCATGGCTTTAATCCCAGGACTCGGGAGGCAGAGGTAGGATTGCTGTGAGTTCGAGGCCACTCTGAGACTACATAGTGAATTCCAGGTCAGCTTGGCTGGAGCAAGACCCTACCTCAAAAGATTTAAAAAGCAAACAACAAAAAACAAATAAACAGGGCTAAGGCGATTGCCTGCAAAGCCTAAGACCAATATTCAACTCTCCAGATACCACGTAAGCCAGATGCACAAAGGTGAGGCAAGTGCAAGGTTGCACAGACCCTCTAGGTGCTGCAAGCATCTGGTGTTCGATTGCCATGGCTGAGGCCCTGGTGCACCAATTCTCTCTCTCTCTCCCTCCCTCTCTCTAAAAAAATAAAAATTAAAAAACAGGCTGGAGGGATAGCTTAGTGGTTAAGGCACTTGCCTGCAAAGCGAAAGGACCCAGGTTGGATTCCCCAGGACCCACCTAAGCCAGCTGCACAAGGTGTCACATACGTCTGGAGTTTGTTTGCAGTGGCTAGAGGCCCTGGTGTGCCCATTCTCTTTCTCTCTCTCTCTCTCTGTCTCCCTTTTTTTCTCTCTCAAATAAATCAATTAAAAAAATATATATATATATATAAAGCAGCAGCAGAGTGAGATGCAGAGAGAGAAAAATCCTTCCTGAATGAGTGGGAAAGCAAGGACCAACCTGATAGTTATCTTCTGACCTCCACATGTGCTGTGGTACACCCACACCCACATGAACATGCATGTGCACAAACATGCACTCGCGTGTGCGCGTGCGCACACACACACACAGACACACACACACACACACGATTGATTTAAAACTAATGGCAAAGAGAAAGGATAGCTACCTTCAAAGGAAAGTTCACAGCAGAATTTGCAGCTGCAAAAGAACTCAACCAAAAGAATAATATTGTTCATGCGCTGAATGAAAATGACTTCAACTGAGAATTATTTTAACCAGTGGAAATAGCTTTCAAAAAGGAAAATGAGATGAAGGTGTGGTTTATACTCATTGTCAGTCAGCTTGACTGGGGTTAAAGGCATAAACCACCATGCCTGGCCTCTCTCTGTCTCTCTCTCACTCTTTCTTTCTCAAATAAATTAAATTATACAAACTAAAACAACAGCGGGGAAGATCTGGAGGCTGCCTGTCAGCAACGACAGCCCAGCGCTTTTAATTCCTATGGTGCCGTGTGCTAAAGAAATCACGAGGAAGTTGTCTGATGAAACCTCTCCACTTCCCTGTTGCTGAAATGAGTGCGGTGGGCTGGGTGCTGCCCAAGGGAAGCGCGGTTCCCCATGACTCCCCACGCCCAACTTCTAAGAGTCGCTCTGCCTTTAGGATAGCATGCTTACTTAGATGTTCTCCTCTGAAGATAATTCTTCTGTTTTATGGTGCGATTACCAGTCTTAATTATAGGATTGCAAATGTGCCCAGAGGTTCCCTTGGATGTCACATCATCATCACGGGGAATTCTTTCTACTTTAGTGGCTAGACGCCACGTCACATCGCCGTCACCGACGTTTCCCTCATCTCAGAGGAGTAAAGAACTAAGGAACATATGTTTAAATGTTATTTATTTATTTATTTGACAGAGAGAGAGAGAGAGAGAGAGAGAGAGAATGGGCATGCCAGGGCCTCTAGCCACTGCAAACAAACTCTAAGACACGTGTGCCACCTTGTGTATCTATCTGGTTTTACATGGGTACTGGGGATCAAATCTGGGTCCTATGGCTTTGCAGGCAAGTGCCTTAACCATTACGCCATCTCTCTAGCCCCCTCCCTTTTTTTCGAGGTAGAGTTTCACTCTAGCCCAGGCTGACCTGGAATTCACTATGTAGTCTCAGGATGGTCTTATTAGAGACAGAGAGAGGGAAAGAGAGATAGAGAGTGAATGAGAATGGGTGCACTAGGGCCTCTAGCCACTGAAAACAAACTCCAGATGCATGCTTGCCTGAAAAGCCAAAGGACCCAGGTTCAATTCCCCAGGACCCATGTAAGCCAGATGCACAAGGTGGTGCATGCGTCTAGAGTTCATTTGCATAGTGGCTAGAGGCCCTGGTGCACCCATTCTCACTCACTTTCTATCTCTCTTTCCCTCTCTCTGTCTCTAATAAGACCCTCCTCACTCTCACACAAATATATATATATATATATATATATATATATAATAATTGTGATATAATAATTGTGGGGCTAGAGAGATGGCTTAGTGGTAAAGGCATTTGCCTGCAAAACCAAAGGACCCATGTTTGATTCCCCAGGACCCATGTAAGACAGATGCACAAGGTATATGTCTGGAGTTCATTTGCAGTGGCTGGAGGCCCTGGCATGCACATTCTCTCTCTATCTGCCTCTCTCTCTCTCTCTCAAATAAATAAACAAATTTTTTTAAAAAAATTGCCAGGCATGGTGGCACATGGCTTTAATCCCAGCACTCTGGAGGCAGAGGTAGGAGGATTGCCATGAGTTTGAGGCCACCCTGAAGCTACATAGTGAGTTCCAGGTCAGCCTGGGCTAGTGTGAAACCCTACCTTGAAAAAAAATTTTTTTTAATTGTAAGTAATTTAGAAATGACTTACTGTATACAGGAGGATGTGTGAGGGTCATGTATAAATAGTATACCATTTTATAGAGGAATATGATCAGGGTAATGGAAATTGTCACCCTCAAGGGTCCTGGAATCAGTCCTCTGTGGATACGATGAGACAATTAAACCAGTGTGCTACAGAGATTAAGCAGAAAAGGCTAGATCTTTTAAGGATACTTGGGCACCACTACCAGTGAGTGTCCAGACTTCTATTCATTGCCTCTACTCAGAACCACTGAACTGCTAGCCACTCCCTCCCTACTGCCCCGAGCATCAACTTTAAGATGGGTTTCTGTTCTGAGCTTTTTAGAACCATCTAGAATGCTTTATAGAGGGTCTGCTTTCTATTGTGCTAGGTATAAAGCCTTTTTTTAGTCCAATTTTCTCAGGTTTCTACCTTCACATGCGCTGCATTTAAGGGACAAGGAAGAAAAGAGAGAAGGAAAAAAAGGTTTGTTATTGTTGACCAGCCACCGAACAGGCTACTTCATATATTTATCTCATGATTCCTACCTCAGCCTTTGTCCCCATTTTGTGGATGAGGAAACAGGCTTAGATCCTGTAGATAATTTATTCAAGATCTTTAATAAAACATAGAAGAAACTGGGTTTGTTATTTATTTTGGTTTTTCAAGGTTGGGTCTTGCTCTAGCCTAGGCTGATCTGGAATTCACTATGTAGTCTCAGGGTGGCCTTGAACTCACAGCAATCCTCCTACTCTGCCTCCTGAGTGCTGGGATTAAAGGCTTGAGCCACCATGTCTGGTTTAGTTATTTAACAGCTTTCTAGAACTATCACTGGCATACAATGAACATTATATATTTAAAGGCACAACTTGTTCTGACATATATGCACACAGGGAGGACACACCTAAGAAATCATTGCAACTATCTATATATCTATCACCCATACAAATTTCCTTATGCCTCCAGGTAATCTCTCTCCTCCCTTCTTCACCCTCCATTCCAGCCCCAGGCAACTGCTTATCTACTTTCTGTTATGAGATATTAGAACTCTCTAGAATTTTATAGAAATAGAATGTGATAGTCTTTTTATAAAAAAAAAAATGACTCAAGTAGCATAATTGTTTTGACTCACTCATATCTTTGCACATATTAATAGTCTTGTTGAAATTGTGTTTTGGGGTTTTTTTGTTTTTTTTTTCATTTTTTGGTTTTTCAAGGTAGGGTCTCACTCTAGACCTGGAATTAACTATGTAATCTCAGGGTGACCTTGAACTCATGGCAATCCTCCTACTTTTGCCTCCCGAATGCTGGTATTAAAGGCGTGCACCACCATGCCCGGCTATTGTGTTGTTTTGAGACAGAGTCTCATGTAGCCCAGGCTAGACTAAATTCACTGTAGCTGAGAATGGCTTTGGACTGATCTTCCTGCCACTACCTCCCCAATGCTGGGATTACAAGTGTGTGTCACTCTGCTGGCTTTGTAGCCAAGAGATGGTACCCATGGCCGGGCGTGGTGGCACACACCTTTAATCCCAGCACTCGGGAGGCAGAGGTAGGAGGAACACCTTGAGTTCAGGGCCACCCTGAGACTACAGAGTGAATTCCAGGTCAGCCTGGACTAGAGTGAGACCCTCCCTCAAAACAACAACAACAATAACACAAGATGGTACCCATGAAGTGCCTTGCACATACCTCCAATAAATTATTTATTATTATCATTATTATGGTTTTTTGAGGTCGGGTCTCACTCCTCCGAGTGCTGAGATTAAAGTGTGCGCCACTACGCCTGACTATTGTTCTTAATATTTTATTTATTTGCAAGCAGAGAGAGACACTGAGAATGGGCACGCTGGGGCCTCCAGCTGCTGCAAATGAACTCCAGATACATGCACTAGGGTTTTGCAGGCAAGGACCTTAACCACTGAGCCAGCTCTCTAGCCCTATTTTTTTTTGGTTTTGTTTGTTTGTTTGTTTGTTTTTGTTTTTATTTTTCTAGGTAGGGTCTCATTCTGGTCCAGGCTGGTCTGGCTCCCGCCCTAATTTTTTTGTTTTCACTTCTCACCAAATATTTTATTTCAGGGCACTAAACCCTCACTGCTAGTGATTGGCTACATAATTTGAGCTAAATGACATTCAGTGTGTTCCATGAAGTTACAAGGAGATGCTCGGTAAGTCCTTCCTAGTGTTTAATTAGGGTTTGTAACGTGACTGGATGCGCCTGGTTGTAAGCATTATTTAGATGCAAGGCGCTGTTAGTCTTTGAGTAGTTAATTGCTTCCTGTTCAAAGTTGTGTAGGTTATACTGAGTTTCCACCTCTGAAGTGATGACATTGCTTGAGAGGGGAAAGAAACACTTTGTCTGGGAGTTAGGAGTCTAATTAATGCTTGTTAAGCCTACCCAGGCCTATCTTAAAAGACTAAATGTTGCTTGTTTACCTAAGTAGGGTCATCACTTCCACTTCCGGTATTTAATACCACAGCCTAAAATACCCTCCAATAAAAGTTGGCATTTCCACACAAGCTAGGCAATACTTAAGTCATAATCACGTAGGAAGGGGTTCTCATTTATTCCTACTTAAAGAGCTTTCTGTTTTACAATAAAAGGGCTAGGGAAGTCTTAACCAATATCTTTTCTTTTCGGGTTTTTTTTTTTTTTTGGCTTTTCTAAGTAGGGTCTCACTCTAGCTCAGGCTGACCTGAAATTCACTATGAAGCCTCAGGGTAGCCTTGAACTCATGGCAATCCTCCTACCTGTGTCTCGTGAGTGCTGGGATGAAAGGCATGCACCACCACGCCTGGCTACCAGTATATTTTTAAAATATTTTATTTTTATTTATTTATTTATTTGAGAGAGAGCAAGAGAGGAAGGGAGAATGGGTGTGTCAGGGCCTCCAGCCACTGCAAACGAACTCCAGATGCATGGTGTCATCTTGTGCATCTGGCTTACGTGGGTCCTGGGGAAGTGAACTGAGATCCTTTGGCTTTGCAGGTAAGCACCTTAACCTCTAAGCCATCTCTCCAGCCCTTAACCAATATTTTTCTACCATGGAATAATTTATGACAGGTTTGTATTTCAAATCCTTATGTCTTAAATAATATGGTACAAACTAAAAAAGCTAACTTTTTTTTTTTTTGACAGAGAGAAAGTAGGAGAGGAAGAAAGAGTAAGAATGGGTGTGCCAGGGCCTCCAGCTACTGCAAACAAACTCCAGATATGTGTGCCCCTTTGTGTATCTGGCTAATGTGGATCCTGGAGAATTGAACTTGGGTCCTTTGGCTTTGCAGGCAAATATCTTAACCGCTAAGCCATCCCTCCAGCCCCACTTTTTTTTTTTTTTTTTTTTTTCTTTTCTTTTCTTTTTTTTCTTTCTTTCTTTCTTTCTTTCTTTCTTTCTTTTTTTTTTTTTTTTTTGAGATAGGGTCTTACTCTAGCCCAGGAAGCTGACCTGAAATTCACTAAGTAGTCTCAGGGTGGCCTCTATCTCATGGCAATCCTCCTACCTCTATATCCTGAATGCTGGGATTAAAGGCATGCTCCACCACGCCTGGTTATCTTTATAAAATATTTTTTTATAGTTTAAAATTTTTTTAACTTGCAGAAAGAGACAGAGAAGAGTGACAGAGGGAGGGAGGGAAGGAGAAAGAGAGAGAGAGAGAATGAGCATGCCAAGTTACCTAGCCACTGGCATGTGTCACTTTATACACCTGGCCCTACATGAGTACTGGGGAATTGACTCTGGGTCATTAGGCTTTTGTAGACAAGTGCCTTAACCAGTCTTAGCCATCTCTCCAGATCTAAAAGTATATTTTTATTTGAGAAAGAGAGAGAGATCATGGGCATGCCAGGACTCTTGCCACTGCACACGAAACCCAGATGTATGCAACACTGGCATCTTGTTTTATTTACATGAGTACTGGGGAGTTGAACCCAGGCTGACAGGCTTTGCAAGTGGTGTCTTTAACTGCTAAGCCATCCCCCAGCCCTGTATTTTGTTTTTTAATTAATTAGTATGTACACACATGCACATGTGGGTGTTAGAGGACAACTTCAAGGTGTCTGTGCTCCACCTTCTTTGAGACAATCTCTTCCCACTGCAAACAAACTGTCAGACTGTAAGTGAACTTCACACTAGCTGACCTGCAAGCTTCCTTCAGGATTGTAGGTGCCTGAGCCACTTTCCATCCAGCTTTAGGTGGGTGCTGGGGAATTGAATCTGGGCTGGCAGGTTCTGTGAGCAAAAGTGACTTTAACCACTGAGCAATCTCCCCAGCCCCCAAAACTAAAACTTTGACATAATGAAATACGTGATATCTTTTTAAAAAAATTTTTTGGTTTTTCGAGGTAGGGTCTCACTTTAGCCCAGGCTGACCTGGAATTCACTATGTAGTCTCAGGGTGGCCTCAAACTCATGGTGATCCTCCTACCTTTGCCTCCCTAGTGCTGGGATTAAAGGTGTGCACCACCACGCCCAGCTTGAGATATCTTATATAATAGTTGTGTAAGGTTTTGCTTTGTAGTTTGCCGGGGCTAAGGTTTGGCCAAGGGTCTATGGCATGCTACACAGTGCTCAACCACTGACTGAGCTTCAAGCTTGTATTCATCAGATACTATATAGCAGGCAGTGTTTTAAAGCCTATACATGTATTACAGCTAAACTTGACACAACCCAACTCTAAGTATTATCATCCCTATAAATTTCCAAATATGTAACTGGTTCATCCATATGACTCATATTAGGGTGAGGGTGGAGGGTGATTCCTAGGGCTTCTGTTCTATACATTAATGGCTACAGGATGGATACTGCGCCAAGTAAACACGTTCTCTTATAGTCACAACCTTTTGAAGTCGAGCTGTCATCATTGTTTTACAAAGTAGGAAAATCAGCCAGAGGAGTCAGGTAACTTCCTCAAGATGTGAAACCAGAAAGGGCTAGTAGATTCGTATGCTGGTCCTTGCTGCCTCCAGAGCACGAGGGTATATGATAGTCTTACACTCCTGCGAACAGTGTTCTTCTGGCCAAATAAATCCCTCTTTCTGTTGCCAGAAGATTCATCATCAATGGGGTATCACCCTGGCTCATGTCTAATTTTGGGGGTGAGGGATTTTCAAGATAGGGTTTCACTCTAGCTCAGGCTGACTTGGAGGTCACTATGTAATCTCAGGGTGGTCTCGAACTCAGCAGTGATCCTCCTACCTCTGCCTCCCGAGTGCTGGGATCAAAGGCATGCACCACCATGCCCAGCTCCTATGTGTTTTTGCTTCTCGGTGTTTTATGAGCTTTTTAGTGGTTATTGTATTTTCTTTTTGATTCAAAAGACTGCACAGAAGATAAAAAAATATGAAATAGAATTGTGATGCAATGAGCAATAAGAATCAGTTTGGCTGGGCATGGTGGTGCATGCCTTTAATCCCAGCACTTAGGAGGCAGAGGTAGGAGGATTGCCAAGAGTTTGAGGCCACCTTGAGACTACACAGTGAATTCCAGGTCAGCTTGATCTAGAGTGAAACCCTACCTGGAAAAACCTAAAAACAAAACAAAACAAAACAAATCAATCTGCTTTACGCTCTGAGATGCATGTAAATTGATGCCAAGAGATTGTTGAAGACTCTTTTTTTATTACTACTATCATTATTATTAATCATGTGTTGATAACCTCTTTTACCTCGTCCCTTGAGGTAGGGTCTTGCTCTAGCCCAGGCTGACCTGGAATTCACTCTGTAGTTTCAGACTAGCTTTGAACACATAGGATCCTCTTATCTCAGCCTCCCAAGTGCTGGGATCAAAGGTGTACGCCACCCCCACCCCCAGCTTTGAAGAGACTCTTTTTGCTCTCTTTATTTATTTATTTATTTTTGGTTTTTCGAGGTAGGGTCTCACTCTGGTCCAGGCTGACCTGGAATTAACTATGTAGTCTCAGGGTGGCCTCGAACTCATGGCGATCCTCCTACCTCTGCCTCCCGAGTGCTGGGATTAAAGGCATGTGCCACCACGCCCAGCTCTTTTTGCTCTCTTGAGAGCAAGAGAAAAGTGGCCTTCTGGGAGGGCTGCCTCCCAGGAATGCAGGTAATGACTGGACAGAAAGAGCAGAGACTTGGGACTGAAAAGATAGGTCAGTGGTCAAAAGTACTTTCTGTGCACACTTGACAACTGGAATTTGGGTCCCCACACAACTCATATACTGTCAGATGCAAAAAAAGGGCATGGTGGGCTGGAGAGATGGCTTAGGGGTTAAGACGCCTGCCTCCTAAACCTAAGAACACTGGTTCCAATCTCCAGCGGTTCCAATCTCCAGGTCCCACGTTTAGCCAGAGATGCAAAGGGCACAATGACTTGCCCACAAAGCCCAAAGCAACACTTGCCCAGTGGCTGAGGGGCTGCTGGCACGCCCACCTCTATCTGTCTTCCTCTCCTTATCTCTCTGTGTCTCTTCCAAAATAAAAATAAAATATAAAAGAATTTTTAAAAGGTAGGGGACTGCTTAGTGGTTAAGGTGCTTGCCTGCAGAGCCAAAGGACCCAGGTTCAATCCCCTAGGTCCATTAAGAGGCCCTGATGTGCCCATTCTTCCTCTCTTTATCTGCCTCTCTCTCTCAAATAAATAAATAAATAAATAAAATGTAAATAAAAATATTTTTTAAAGTGGACAGTTATGGACCATTGCCGAGGCTCTTGGTTTCCCACCAGGAACAGATGGTAAGATTCTATTGCTGAAGATTCCACATACTTGGGCTGCAAGGTCACTGAGAAATCCTGTTGGAGCTGAGCTGAAACCTCCTCCATGTGGACCAGCTGACAGAAAGCTGGAAAAGCTACACTGCATGCAGCTCCATGGGGAGAGAAAAATCACAGTGGAGATAAACAATAGTGGACAATGCAAGCCTTAAATTTAGCCAGCCAGGTCAACTGAG
Source organism: Orientallactaga sibirica (assembly GCA_036365145.1). Taxonomy (NCBI): domain Eukaryota; kingdom Metazoa; phylum Chordata; class Mammalia; order Rodentia; family Dipodidae; genus Orientallactaga; species Orientallactaga sibirica. Next base: position 14,289,603 of record JAEOAD010000025.1, read on the forward strand.
CCAAAGGGTGCAATAGTGGCATGTCTATTATGGGGAAACCAACTACTCTCTAATTGGACTGGAGGCCTGCTCCATGGGAGGGAACACATCCCTGATACTGAAAACATATGAAGGGGTGTCTGAGCCCTAAAGGGTGTAACATCTGCTGGGGTCTGGCTAAAAAATTCTCAACAAACTGCCCAGTAAGCACTTCTCTTAATGTCCAAAAATATTAATGCTACTCTCAGTTTTGGTTACAGAAGCTTTCTTTGGCCATGAAGAAGGCACCATGGTGCTGGGAAGAAGGGACAGAGGAGTGCTCAGCACTGAGACATCTCAAACACACCTTCCAAGGCTCAGGGTCCATTGTGGAAGAGGTGGAAACACAGAGCCAAAGGAAGGGTAGGACTCCTACAATGCACTCTTCCAGACACAAAATGGCCTGGATATCCATGACCTCACAGTGCTTGGCACTACCTATACAAAACCATCATAATAGGAGGAAAAGATGATGACATCAAAATAAAGAGAGACTGATTGAGAGAGGGGATATGATGGAGAGTAAGTTGTGAAGGGCAAGGTGGAAGGGAAGGCCATGGTCTATAATTATGGAAGCCAAATGGACAGGGCCATAAGGTTACCACACTCAGTGGTTAAGGCACTTGCTTGCAAAGCCTTCCAACCTGGGTTCAATTCCCCAGTACCCATGCAAAGCCACACACACAGTTTGTTTGCAGTGGTCAGGGGCCCAGCACCTTACACATGCGCTGCACACACAGAAAAATAAATAAAAGAGTACCTGAGACACACCTGAGGTCCTCTGGCCTACTGCACATACACACAATTAAAAATAACAAAAGGGCTAGTGTTCTGGGCTGCCTGAGAGATGGCGATTAGTGGTTAAGCCAGATGCACAAGAGGGCACATGCATCTGAGTTTGTAGTGGCTGGGGGCCCTTAAAATCTTCCTCTCAAGTCTCTCTCTCAAATAAATAAATAAAATATTAAAATAAATAAATAACAATGAAGGAAGGGTATTTTAGGATCTCTTATCTCTAGTCCAAGTTTCTCAAACCAACTGGAAAGTTTAAGCAAAGACAAAAATGCAAAGTTTAAAAAAATATTATGTGTAAAAAAGTCCATTTACAGTGGCTAAAGGCCCTGGCATGCCCATTCTCTGTCTGTCTCTCTTCTATCTCTCTCTCTCTCTCTCTGCTTGCACATAAATAAAATAAAATAATACAAAAATTTAAAAAAAAGAAAACTAGTGTCCTGGGTTGAAGAGATGGCTCAGTAGTTAAAGGTGCTTGCTTGCAAAACCTGCCAGCTAGATTCAATTCCCATCATCTACATAAAACCAGATGCAAAGTGGCCCATGCGTCTGTGATTCAACAAGCACATCTAGGACAATGGGAGGCAGAACAGGAAGAAACTTAGCATGATGGTGCACCCTTGTCATTCCAGTGCTGGGGAGGGGGAAATAGACAGGTCCCTGGAGCTTGCTGGATATTCTAGTCTAGGCAAGTTCCTGACCAGAGGGACACTTTGTCTCAAAAAAAAAGGAGGGGGGGAGCTGGAGAGATGGCTTAGTGGTTAAGGCACCTGCCTCCTAAGCCTAAGAACGCCAGTTCCAATCTCCAGGTCCCATGTTTAGCCAGATGCAAAGTGACGCAAGGGCACAATGCCGCACTTGCCCACAAAGGGGCGCACGTATCTGGATTTCGTTCGCAGTGGCTGAGAGGCTGCTGGCGCGCCCACCTCTATCTGTCTTCCTCTCCTTATCTCTCTGTGTCTCTCTCCAAAATAAAAATAAAATATAAAAAAATTTTTAAAAAGGTAGGGGGGACTGGAGCGATTGCTTAGTGGTTAAGGTGCTTGCCTGCAGAGCCAAAGGACCCAGGTTCAATCCCCTAGGATCCATGTAAGAGGCCCTGATGTGCCCATTCTTCCTCTCTTTATCTGCCTCTCTCTCTCAAATAAATAAATAAATAAATATGTAAATAAAAATATTTTTTAAAGTGGACAGTTATGGACCATTGCCGAGGCTCTTGGTTTCCCACCAGGAACAGATGGTAAGATTCTATTGCTGAAGATTCCACATACTTGGGCTGCAAGGTCACTGAGAAATCCTGTTGGAGCTGAGCTGAAAACCTCCTCCATGTGGACCAGCTGACAGAAAGCTGGAAAAAGCTACACTGCATGCAGCTCCATGGGAGAGAGAAAAATCACCAGTGGAGATAAACAATAGTGGACAATGCAAGCCTTAAATTTAGCCAGCCAGGTCAACTGAGCCAAAGGGTGCAATAGTGGCATGTCTATTATGGGGGAAACCAACTACTCTCTAATTGGACTGGAGGCCTGCTCCATGGGAGGGAACACATCCCTGATACTGAAAACATATGACAGGGGTAGTCGTGAGCCCTAAGGGTGTAACATCTGCTGGGGTCTGGCTAAATGTATATATCATTCTCAACAAACTGCCCAGTAAGCACTTCTCTTAATGTCCACACCCATATATTAATGCTACTCTCAGTTTTGGTTACAGAAGCTTCTCTTTTCAGATGGCAGTGACCTTGGGATGACTCAGAAGGCACCATGGTGCTGGGAAGAAGGGACAGAGGAGTGCTCAGCACTGAGACATCTCAAACACACCTTCCAAGGCTCAGGGTCCATTGTGGAAGAGGTGGCGGAAAGAATGTAAGAGCCAAAGGAAGGGTAGGACTCCTTACAATGCACTCTTCCAGACACAAAATGGCCTGGATATCCATGACCTCACAGTGCTTGGCACTACCTATACAAAACCATCATAATAGGAGGAAAAGATGATGACATCAAAATAAAAGAGAGACTGATTGAGAGGGGGAGGGGATATGATGGAGAGTAGAGTTGTGAAGGGCAAGGTGGAAGGGGGAAGGAATTACCATGGTCTATAATTATGGAAGTTGTCAATAAAAATAAATAAAAAGTGGACAGGGCCTGGGAGATAAGGTTACCACTTTTACTCAGTGGTTAAAGGCACTTGCTTGCAAAGCCTTCCAACCTGGGTTCAATTCCCCAGTACCCATGCAAAGCCAGATGCAAAAGCGATGTGTGCTTCTGGAGTTTGTTTGCAGTGGTCAGGGGCCCTGGAGCACCCTTACACATGCGCTGCACACACAGAAAAATAAATAAAAATGTTTTTTATTTAAGTGGACAGTACCTGAGACACACCTGAGGTCCTCTGGCCTCCACACACACACATGCACATACACACAATTAAAAATAACAATGAAGGGCTAGGGAAATGGCTCAGTGGTTAAGGCATTTGCCTGCAAAGCCTAAGGACCTTGGTTCGATTCCCCAGGACCCAAGTAAGCCAGATGCACAAGAGGGCACATGCATCTGGAGTTTGTAGTGGCTGGGGGCCCTGGCATATCCATTTTCTCTCTCTCTCTGCTCTTTCTCTCTCTCTCTCTCAAATAAATAAATAAAATATTAAAATAAATAAATAACAATGAAGGAAGGGTATTTTTAGGATCTCTTATCTCTAGTCCAAGTTTCTCAAACCAACTGGAAAGTTTAGGGAAAGACAAAGAAGTTTGAGCAGTGAAGTTTAAAAAAAATTTATTATTATACTTCTTTGAAATCAATGTGTTTAAAATTAATTATGATATTTATTTTCATAAAATCAAGTGGTGAGACTGTCCCAAGGGTTCCTAGAGTACCCTGCAAGGTCCATGAGAACTGGGCTACTAGATAAAAAGGTAGTGCTGGGCTGGAGAGATGGCTTAGCAGTTAAGGTGCTTGCATGTGAAGCCTAAGGACCCAGGTTTGATTCCCCAGTACCCACATAAGCCAGATGCACAAGGTGGCACATGCATCTGGAGCATGTTTGCAGTGGCTGGAGGCTCTGGTGTGTCTCTTTCTCTCTTTCAAATAAATGTTTAAAAATATTTTTAAAAAGATAGTAGCTGGGCACTCGGGAGGCAGAAATAGGAAGATTGCCGTGAGTTCGAGGCCACCCTGAGACTGCATAGTAAATTTCAGTTCAGCCTGGGCTAGAGAGAGAGACCCTACCTAAAAAAACACACACACACACACACACACACACACACAGAGAGAGAGAGAGAGAGAGAGAGAGAGAGAGAGAGAGAGATAGTGCTGACCCCAAACAGGAAGCTTCTCCAAATGTTGGTTTGCTCAAAGACTTAAAATACTTTCAGGATAAATAATTTGTCACAGCTGGCTGTCATGTCCATACCCACTCACAGAAGCACCACATCACTAAGCCTGACTATAAATAATACATCCACCTGGCTCTTGGGGAGGGCCGCGTTGATCTGCCGCTCCATCGCAGTCTCCCTTCTGTCACTCCACAATGACAAGATGAAGCCAGGCCGCCACGTAGAATGGGATTTGGTTACTGTCATAGACACTGCGTTTGTGGGCGGCCCACATTTCTGAGATCGAGCTAGCTCATAGGATTACCAGTAAGTAATCGAATGCAGTCCTCACAGTGAGTGTGTGGGGAGGGAAACTGTATCACATTACCTCTGGAAAAATTTTAATCTAGAAACATCATACACTGTATCCAAATACAAGAATATCTGACCCCTGGGTGTGGTTTAGGACACACTTTGAGCCAGCTCCTATTTTCTTTCATGAGTAAATAGAAATTGAATTTAAAATTTAAAAGTCAAACCAAGTTTTCATTGACTGCTCTTACAAAACAAAAAAAAAAAACAGAACAACAACAAAAATGACGGTAGGGAACAAAAGTTTAGATTATATTAGAAGTCCCCTGAAATTCTACAACACGATCTCTTGCTTAAAAAGACCAAAGAAGTGGGACATCACTTTTGTTTTCTTATTCAGTTGCAGTCAACTTACAGCTCTTGAAAGAGGGGAAATCAAACAATTTCAAGTAAGAGGATGGCTCGTCTGTAAGGCTTGGCCCTCCATGATGTTGAGATAGCCAAATCCAGGTGAGTTTCTGTTGCTGTGGTCACTGAAGACAGAGTAGCACATTGCATCCTGTAGAACAAACTTTGGTAGATCACACCCTTAACACTCCTACCTATAAGCTTGTCATGTTTTTTTTTCCAGATATGGTCTCACTCTAGCCCAGGCTGACCTGGAATTCACTATGCAGTCCAAGGGTGGCCTTGCCAGGGCCTCCAGTCACTGCAAACTAACTCTAGACGCATGTACCACCTTTGTGCATCGTGCTTATGTGGGTCCTGGAGAATTGAACCTGGATCCTTTGGTTTTGCAGGCAAGTGCCTTAACCATTGAGCCTTCCCTCCAGCCCTTCATCACATTTTAAAATAATAATATATAAGGGAGCAAGAAGGATTTGTATAGTTCTATCTTTGCATATAACAGGCAAGACTTTTTTTTTTTTTTGAGGCAAGTCTGACAGACTGGCCTTTTTTTTTTTTTATGAGAGAGAGAGAGAGAATTGGTATGCTAGGACCTCAGCCACTGTAATCAAACTCCAGATGCATATGCCACCTTGTGTACATGTGCAACCTTGGGCATGAGTCACCTTGTATGTCTGGCTTACATGGGCTCTGGCAAGTTGAACATAGGTCCTTGGGCTTTGCAGGCAAATGTCTTAACCGCTAAGCCATCTCTCCAGCCCACAACAGATAAGTCCGAATGACACATTGATTGATTTCAGAACTGCGGGTTTAGGACCAACAAGGAGCAGATGGCAGTGGAGAGAGGGAGGTAATGCCTGTCTTCTCCTCCCTAGCCTAGTTACAGATATCTTTCCAGCTGCCTGGATCCCAGAGGTCTAAACATGGCGATACTGGGAATGATGTCAAAAGATGGCCATGATGCCAGGCCTGGTGGTACAGGGTTATAATCCCAACTACTGGGGAAGCTGAGGTAGGGGGATCACAAGTTCAAGGCCAGCCTGGGCTACAAAAAGGGGTTTCAGTCCAGCCAGGTAACTTAATAAGACCCTGTCTCAAAAAATAAGGGCTGGGGCTAGAGAGATGGCTTAGCGGAGAAGACGCTTGCCTGCGAAGCCTAAGGACCCATGTTTGATTCTCCAGATCCCATGGTGGCCAGACGCACAAAGGTGAGGCAAGCACAAGGTCGCACATGCCCCCTGGGTGGCACAAGTGTCTGGAGTTTGAATGCAGTGGCTGAGGCCTTGGCTTGCCAATTCTCTCTTAAAAAAAAAAAAAAACACAGGCTGGAGACAGGTGTGGTGGTGTACACCTTTAATGCCAGCACTAGGGAGGCCGAGGTAGGAGGATAGCTGTTTGAGGTCAGCCTGGGCTAGAGTAAGACTCTGCATTTAAAAAAAAAATGGGGGGATGGGGCTGCTGAGAACCAACTCAGCGGTAGATAGCTTGCCTAGCATGCACGAGGCCCTCAGCGTGATCTTCAGTACTGGGGGGAACAACGAGATGGCCATGGGTATTTGTATTGGCCCCAGTGGTGTAAATAGTCCTCGATGATATAAAGTTGTGTTATCACTAAAGGGATCAAGTCAATAGAAGAGATACCACCTACCAGCAGAAATCGTCATTTGCTGACCATTTTTGCCTCCACACTAAGTAGTTTTGGTTTCCCCAAATCTTAATTTATTCCCCATCCTTAATTTATTCCATCAGAGCCCAGCCATCCCGCCATGGTTTCCTTGCCATCTGACACAGGCAAGTCATGGCTTGGGTCAGAACTCCAGCATCCAGTGCACACTTGCTCATGAAGTGACCCGCCCACGGCAAAGCCACCAGCGTGGTGCACCTTGTTCATCTCTGCTCAGGAACCCGACTGGGTCACTGGGACACCATGGCCTCCTCTGCCAGGGAGTGACTATGAGCTGTTGCTGAGCACATAATGGTCCCCACAGCTAAGAGAGCAGTGACAACCCCAAACGTTCTGTTGGTGTCTCACCAGGACCTCTCTGGAGACTCCTTCAGATTCCAAGATTGAGCTGGGTGTTGACGTCGGAAGATGTTCCAGTTCCTTTCAGCAACCTGTAAGGGGCCTATGATGCTAATACTAAGAACGTGGGATGTCTTTTGCTAGAAAAAAAAAATCCTTGTGATGTTTTGAATGTGTACACACAGAAATAATAATAATATAATAATAGCAATAACAATAATCAAAGAAGCTGTTTTTCTCGATAATGAGAGTTGTTTAGGTGTTTGTCTTATCTTGGTGGGCTCCTTTATTTATTTAGTTAGTTAGTTAGTTTGGTTTTCCGAGGTAGGGTCTCACTCTAGCCCAAGCCGACCTGAAATTCACTATGTAGTCTCATTCTCAGGGTGGCCTTGAACTCTCAGCAATCCTCCTACCTCTGCCTCCCAAATGCTGGTATTAAAGGCGTGCACCACCACACCCGGCTCTTTTTTATTTTTATTTTTTGTTTTTTCAAAGTAGGGTCTTGTTCTAGCCCAGGCCGACCTGGAATTCACTATATGGTCTCAGGGTGGCCTCGAACTCATGGTGATCCTCCTACCTCTGCCTCTTGAGTTCTGGGATTAAATGCATGTGCCATCATGCCTGGCGTCTTTGTTTCTCTTTTAAGAATCTTAACAAAAATCAACTTTTTGTTTTGTTTTTTGTTTTTCGAGGTAGGGTTTCACTCTAGCCAAGGGTGACCTGGAATTCACTCTGTATTCTCAGGCTGGCCTCAGACTCACAGTGATCCTCCTGCCTGTGCACCCCCCCCCCCGAGTGCTGGGATTAAAGGCGTGTGCCACCATGCCTGGCAAAAATAAACTTTTATCAGAATAAATGGAGTGCTGTTTTAGGAACTGAGAACTGGCCACCAAAGGGTCTCTTCTACCTTATTGAGAAGAACTTGGACTTCAGCAATGAGAACAGAGTACAAAGAAAGTATGATGACTCTGGGCTGTGATTTTGGTCCTTAAGCACTGCGAAAGTACTGTGAGAACATTGTGAGAGTGCTATGAGAGCATGGAGAAAGTACTGTGTGAGAGTATTGTGAGAGTGTGGTGAAAGTACCGTGAGAGTACTGTGGAGGACGCTGGAAGTACTGTGAGAGTGCTGTGAGAGTGCTGTGAAAACATGGTGAGAGTGCTGTTTTCCTCTGGTTTATGCAGTGCTAAGGATCAAACTCAGGGCTTTGTGCATACTAAGCAAGCACTATACCAACTGAGCTATATTCCCAGCACTTAAAGCTTTTTTAAAATTTATTTTTATTTTTTATTTTGTTTATTTGAGAGAGAGAAAGGAGAGAGAGAGAGAGAATGGGCACAGCAGGGCCTTCAGCTGCTGCAAATGAACTCCAGAAGCATGCACCACCTTGTGCATCTGGCTTATGTGGGTCCTGGGGAATCAAACCTAGGTTCTTTGGCTTTGCAGGCAAGCACGGTAACCACTAAGCCATCCCTCCAGCCCTAAAACTTATTTATTTATTTATTTGAGAGAGAGATACAGAAAGAGAGAGAGAGAATGGGCATGCCAGGGCCTCCAGCCACTGCAAACGAACTCCAGATGCGTGTACCCCCTTGTGCATCTGGCTTATGTGGGTACTGGGGAATCGAGCCTCAAACTGGGGTCCTTAGGCTTCACAGGCAAGCGCTTAACCACTAAGCCATCTCTCCAGCCCCCCTAAAACTTTTTTAAGTCTATAAAAGATTATGTTATATGAAGATACAAAGTCACTAAATATTTTAAAACAAAACAATATTATTATTATTTTTGTTTTTTGAGGTGGGGTTTCACTCTAGCCCAGGCTGACCTGGAATTCACTATGTAGTCTCAGGTTGGCCTTGAACTCACTGTGATCCTCCTACCTCTGCCTCCTGAGTGCTGGGATTAAAGGTGTGTGCCACCATGTCCAGCTAAAACATTATTTTTTAATTTTAAAAATTTATTGGTGGGGCTGGAGGGAGGGTTAGCAGTTAAGTTGCTTGCCAGCAAAGGCAAAGGACCTAGGTTCGATTCCCCAGGACCCACATAAGCCAGATGCACAAGGTGGTGAAAGAATCTGGAGTTTGTTTGCAGTGGCTGGAGGCCCTGGTACATTCTCTCTCCTTCTGTATCTCTCTCTCTATCTCTCAAATACATAAATAAATAAAATATTTTTTAAAATTATTGAGCTGAGCTGGGCATCATGGCACACACCTTTAATATCAGCACTCAGGAAGCAGAGGTAGGAGGATTGCTGTGAGTATGAGGCCACCCTGAAACTGTATAAACTACATAGTGAATTCCAGGTCATCCTGGATCAAAGTGAGACACTACCTCGAAAAACCAAAAAAAGGAAAAATTACTGGGCTGGACAGATGGCTTAGTGGTTAAGGCACTAGCCTATGAAGCCTAAGGACCCAGGTTCAATTCCCCAGTACCCAAGTAAGCCAGATGCACAAGATAGCACATATATCTGGAGTTTGTTTGCAGTGGCTAGATCTAGACCTAGTACACCCATTCTGTCTCCCTCCCCCTCAAATAAATAATTAAAAATTTAAAAAATTAGTCATTAACCACTATGTCCCCCCTCAAAATTTTTATTTTATTTTTATTTATTTATTTGAGAGAGAGAACGAGGCAGAGGAGAGAGAGAGAGAGAGAGAGAGAGAAAGAATGGGTACGCCAGGGCCTCCAGCCACTGCAGACGAATTCCAGATGCATGCACCACCTTGTGCATCTGGCTTACGTGGGTCCTGGGGAATCGAGCCAGGGGCCTTTGGCTTTGTAGGCAAGTGCCTTAACCACTAAGCCATCTCTACAGCCACCCCCCTCAAAATTTAATGAATAAAAGTTGTAACACTGCCATCCTTTTTTTTTTTTTTTTCAAGTATTGCATGGCATTTAGGATGACATAGCTCTTGGCTCAACTTTCTGCTTTCATGTTTAAAGCTGAACTTCTGTAAACGAGAGATAGCCACTTTGTTTCCAGCCCAGTTACTATAATAAGCAAAGCTTCGAACATTATTCATCTATTTAACAACAAGGCTATTCTCATTTCTTCCAGAACAGGACGCACCATGAAGACAATCAATGACAACTGGAAGATGTATTGTGACATTTAAGAGCACCAAGGCCAGGCAGCAGAGGACACTAGACGTCAGGCTGCACAGCTATGGATGAAAACGATTTTTCAGAAGATACCACTTGCATGCAACAGGAAGACCTGCCGTATGACGGGGATTTCTCACAGATGGAGATATGCAATTGTTACAATTTTACCTTGGACAATGACATCCTTGATGTCTCAAATCAAGCTGTTCTGACAGAACACCCTCATGACAAGGCTACCCGTCAGGAGACTTGTCGAAATACAGCCCTGGCCGTTCCTAAGGATAAGATCACAGAAGATGCAGTCGACAAAACATGTGACAAAAAGAGGCCAAACACCACAGCTTCTCACGTTCCAGGCTGTACGGCAGATTATCCGAAGTCAAACACTTTGGATATTTCACTCCATCATCTCCCCAAGGAGCCATCCATGAAGGGTCAAGGCACTGATGGCAAAACTCTCCCAGAGATGTCTCATGCGGACAGTGTGGATGAAACAGCTATAATTCAAAATATCATTTCACGTTACCTTAGGAATTGTTGGCCAAAGGAACAAACCCCAGAATTCACTGACCAAGCCAGCCCCCAAAGGGCTGATGAAGTTAGCAATAAACCCAGCTGTTCTCTAAGCACAACAGAAGAAAATGCTTCTGGTTTAAAGGGGCCAGAAGCCACTGGAGAGAGCAGATGGCAAGAAAATTCAAACTTTCTAAACAGAATCAAGGGTCCAAGTGATAAACAAAAAAACTGCCTGGGGCAGACACCCCCAAGACAGTCGATGGAAAAAGTAAATTCAAGGAATGGGTTTAAATGTGGCCAGGGTCAAGTTCATTGCCAGCTCCCAGATTTTTCTAAGGTTGCTCCCAAAATGAAAATCCCTCAAAATGACACAATTAATAAGCTACTTACAATAGCTAACCAAGCCAGCTGTTCTCCTCAATTGAGAAATCAATCAACAATTGTGCAAGATTGTTTAGAAACCATGTCTTGGCTTAGTTGTGTTGAAAAACAACATCCAGAGCTGAAAAGGAAAATTACTGAACCTTTGCAACAAGCCCAGGTGAGTGAAAATGGGCTGCTGCAACCCCTTCTTGTACCTGGAGCTTGACTGTAGTTTTGAGGTTTCATTTGGTCTCTGAGTCACCCTGAGTAAGTGAACCTCTTAGAAACTCAGTGGTGGTCTGGAGAGATGGCTCAGTGGTTAAAGGTGATTGCTTGCAAAGCCTTATGGCTCCGGTTTGATCCCCCAGTACCCATGTAAAGCTAGTTGCACAAAGTGGTGCATGTATCTAGAGTGTGCAATGGCAAAAGGTCCTGGAATGCCCATTCTTTCTCTCTCTTCTTGCAAAGGAAGGAAGGAAAGAAGGGAGGAGAAGAAAGAAAGAAAGAAAAAGAGAGGGAAGGAGGGAGGGAAGGAAGAAAGGAAGGAAAGAGGGAAGAAAAAAGGAAGGAAGGAAAGAAAGCAAAAAGAAATTAACTCAGTGGTGACCTCATGAGAAGAATCAGGGGCTAAAATCAAAAATACGTAAGAAGATAAAATCCAATTAGAATTTGGGTGTCCCTATTTATGTATTTTAAAAAATTATTTTATTTTATTATTTATTTATTTATTTGAGAGCAGGAAAGTGGGGGGAGGGGAGAGAAAGAGAATGGGTGCACCAGGGCTTCCAGCTTCTGCAAACGAAATCCAGATACATGTGCCACCTTGTGCATCTAGCTTACGTGGGTCCTGGGGAATCAAACCAAGGTCCTTTGGCTTTGCAGGCAAGCACCTTAACCACTAAGCCATCTCTCCAGCCACCTATTTATGTATTTTTTACTTCATCTTCTAATTCAGCTCTTCTCCCTGGGAGTCATCCTCAGCTACCTATCTCTTCTCAGGCTCTGAGTTCTCTGAATCCCTTCTTTGAATGGGAGTTTTCTTTTTCTTTTTTAAAAATAAATTTATTTATTTATTAGAGAATGAAAGAGGCAGAGAGAAGGGGGGGGGAGAGAATGGGCGTGCCAGGGCCTCCAGCCACTGCACACGAACTCCAGATGCATGCGCCCCCTTGTGCATCTAGTTTATGTGGGTCTTGGAGAATTGAACCAGGATCCTTTGGCTTTGCAGGCAAATGCCTTAACCACTAAGCCATCTCTCCAGCCCCAGGAGTTTTCTTTTTACAATATTTTTACTTACTTACTTTCAAGTGTATGCAGGGGTGCACCAAGGTCTTTTGCTGTTGCAAATGTACTCCAGGCGCATGTGCCATTTTTTGTGTCTAGCTTTACAGGACAAGTTGAACTCTGGTCCAGCAGGCTTTGCAAACAAGCACCTTTAACCACGGAGCATTCTTCCTAACCCTCTTTTTAAAATTATTTTCCTATGAAGTAGGGTCTCCTGTTGTCCAGACTGGCTTCCAACTTGCTAAAGCTGGCCTTGAACTTACGATTCTCCTGCTTCAATTTCCCAATACAGGAGCACAGCACCATGGCTGATTTAGAACATCCCACCTTATTTTACCAAAGACTGCTCGTTTTCACAGTTTCCTTCAGTTTCTCTGTGGCCACATAACTCTGCAGATCCACCAGGTCACAGTCTTTCCCTTGGTACTTCTATGAGAGCATCTGTGATGTCCAGCTCTGTCCTCAACTTGACAGGATTGCGAATCACCATGGAAACAAATTTGTGGGCATGTCTGTGGGGGATTAGGTTGAGTTGGGAAGACCCATCCTAAGTGTGGGTGACTAGGCTCCTGAACTGTATAAAAAGGAGACCGCTAGATGAACAGGAACACCCATCACTCTGCTTCCTGACTGGGGATGTAGTGTGACCCGCTTTGATTCACGCTCCTGCTGCTGCGTTGTCCTGGTCACGAGAGACTGGACATCAAACTGCGGAAACAAACCCTTCCTCTTTTAGTTGCTCTGTCAGATATCTATCTCAGCAACAAGAAAAATAACTAACACTGCGGTTCAGCCACTTTGGAATCTGATAGCTTGAGGGTCTATGTGTGTTCTACCAGATCTGTAGACTCTGGAATGACAGTGAATTTGCCTTCATCTGTCCATTGTCTGTCTCCTCCGGAGTCCTGGGGTTGTGTCTCACATATCTTGTTCCCTCCGCTATCAATGCCAATCAAATGGAATCAAATGAAGATTAAAAAAAATCTATTTATTTGGAGAGAAAGAGGCAGAGAGAGAGAGAGAGAACAGAGAATGGGTACACCAGGGCCTCTAGCCACTGCAAATGAACTCCAGATACATGCACCACTTTGTGCATCTGGCTTTATGTAGGCACTGGGGAATTGAACCTGGGTTATTAGGCTTTGCAGGCAACAACAGAGCTGCTGACAGGATCAACGATGGTCCTTGCCCTGGCGGTGCTTACAGTCTGGCTTTAGAAGTAGTGTTGGAGATTCTACAGACTAGTGTCAAACACGGCCCTGATGACAGCTAACATGGGCTGCTGAATGCTTAGAAACCCTATGAAGGAGCTTCTTTAACTATCCTCCACTTACCACCAAGAAATCTGAGGCTTGCCATGTGGAGTCAATTGCCTGAGTCACCCAGCAAATAAATGTCCCAGTGGAATTCAACCTCCTCATCACGGTGCCAGCTCTAGACCACGTGACCGGACTGCCTCTGTGATGATCAGAACACAAGGCATTCTGAATCGCGGTGTAACGGGACAGTACCCACACTCATGCTTTCTTGTTCTTTAATTCTGCAGACGAAGCCCACCATGCATCACCACCAAGGACTTCTCGCAGGTACTAGTGTTTTTAAGACTTCTTTGATTTAGGTAGGCATTTGTAGGGGTTTGAATGTAAAATGTCCCCCCCCCACACTCATCTCTGAATACTTAATCCTAGGCTGGAGAGATGGCTTAGTGGTTAAAGGCACTTGCAAAGCCTGATGGCCCAGGTTCAATTCCCCAGTACCCACATAAAGCCAAATGCACAAAGTTCTGCATGCGTCTGGAGTTTGTTTGCAGTGGCAGGAGGCCTTAGTGTGCTCTTTCTTTCCCTCTTTCTTTCTCTTTCTTTCTCTTTCTTTCTTCCTTCCTCCCTCCCTCCTTCTCCTTCTTCTCTCTCTCTCTCTCTCTATCTCTGAAATAAAGAAATAAGAATATTTTAGCCAGGTGTGGTGGCGCACGCCTTTAATCCCAGCGCTCAGGAGGCAGAGGTAGGAGGATCGCCAAGAGTTCGAGGCCACCCTGAGACTACATAGTGAATTCCAGGTTAGCCTGGACCAGAGTGAGACCCTACCTCGCAAAACAAAAAAAAAAAAAAAAAGAATATTTTAATACGTAATCCCCAGTTGGTGGCAATGTTCAGGACAGTTGTGAAACCTCTAGGAGATGAAGCCTTGTAGGAGGAAGTGTGTCACTGGGGTTAGGTCTTGAGTTTTTTTAAAATTTATATTTATTTATTCATTTATGAGAGAAAGAGAGGGAGAGAACAGGTATGCCAGGGCTTCTAGCCACTGCAAACTAACTCCAGATGCATGCACCACCATGTGCATTTGGCTTATGTGGGATCTAGGGAATTGAACCTGGGTCCTTAGTCTTCACAGGCAAACAACTTAACCACTAAGCCATCTCTCCAGCCTGGCGTTGAGGTTTTATAGTCTAGCCCTTCTTGCTGTTTTTTTTTTTTCTCTCTACTTACCTCCTGCTGATGTGATAATGTGACACCAGCATGATGCTTTCTCTGCCATGATAAACTCTACCCTCTTGAAACTGTAAACCCAAATAAATTCTTTCCTTCCCTGAATCGCTTCTGGTTGGGTATTTTGTCCCAGCAATGAGAAAGTAACTGATAAAGCATTTTGAAACTTTTTTTTTTTTAAAAAAGGCATGGGGTTGCAGAGATTGCTTAGTGGTTAGACACTTGCCTGCAAAGCCTAAGGACCCACATTCAATTCCCCAGTACCCATGTAAGACACATGCACAAGGTGGCATATGCATCTGGAGTTCATTTGCAGTGGCTGGAGGCCCTGGTGCTCCCATTCTCTTTCTCTATCTGCCCTTTCTTTCTCTCTCTCTCAAATAAATAAAAAAAATATTTTTAAAACGTCAAATGTGCCAGGCATGGTGGCACACGCCTTTAATCCCAGCACTTGGGAGGCAGAGGTAGGTGGATTGCTATGAGTTCGAGGCCAGCCTGAGACTACATATGAATTCCAGGTCAACCTGGACTAGAGTGAAATCCTACCTTGAAAAAAAAAAAAAAAAAAAAAAAAAAAAAAAAAAAAAAAAAAAGTCAAATGTAGTACCCATGTAAAGCCAGATGCACAAAGTGGTGCATGCATCTGGAGTTCATCTGCAAAAAGACCCATTCTCTCTTTCTCTCATAAATAAATAAAGGAAATGGTGGTGACTGCCACAGACTTCTATGTTCAGCATTAAATAAAACTGTGACAAATTAAAATGAGTAGTAGCCAATTTTTTCTTTTTGTTTTTTTGAGGTAGGGTCTCACTCTAGCCAAGGTTGACCTAGAATTCACGATGTAGTCTCAAGGTGGCCTTGAACTCATGATGATCCTCCTATCTCTGCCTCCCAAGTGCTGAGATTAAAGGCATGTGCCACCACGCCCAGCTCAAACTTCTTATTTCTTGTGTAGGAATAGAATATAAGAACAGTTACTTTTCCTCAAGTTCTCACATATTTCTAAAGCTACATCAAGGCAAACAGATGTGTCAGAAGTTAAAACAGCAGACTGACCAACTAAAAGCTAAGGTAATACTTTTAAAGCTTGTTGGCAACATTAGAAGTAACCAAATTCAAACATGTGAGATCATGCCATAATGAAATATTACATATTTTTTAACTGCAGGTACAAGAATTTTCCAAAAGAATGAAACAGGACTCTCCCTGTCATTTGGAAGACAGAAAAATGGTAATGGGTTTTATTTAGTTTTTTTAAACTTTGAGTATTTGCCATGGATAATTACAGATGATTTCATAGCACTCAATTTTTTCTACAGTGGTGGGAGCAGAAGGAAATGTTTTGTTGAAAATTAAACTTTTAGTTCCTGGGGCTACATAGGGTTAGAACTCTCTTTCCTTTCTTCTCAAGGGATCTATTACTTACTTCATCAGTACCTCATAAATCTGAGACCATGGAATGTTCCAGAGAAGAAAAGTGAAGTCATTTTAAAGGGTGAGCCTATTTATAGCTAATGGATCCTGGTAGATTTAGGTGGTTAAAAAAAATTCCTGCTAGGCGTGGTGGCACTCGCCTTTAATCCCAGGACTCAGGAGGCAGAGGTAGGAAGATTGCTGTGAGTTCAAGGCCACCCTGAGAATACATAGTGAATTCCAGGTCAGCTTTAGCTAGAGTGAGACCCTACCTCAAAAAACAAACAAACAAACAAACAAACAAAAACAACAAAAAACAACAATAACAAAAAATTCCCAACATCTAGCAACTCAGTATTTCAGGCTTTAAAAACCCTAAAAATGAAATTCAAAGCAGTGCTTTTCAGATCATGCTCTGTGACTCTCGCATCATTGCTTGCTGTCGCATTAAATGACCCATGTCTTCGCCACACCAACCTTGTTATCAGTGCCAGGATCACAGAACATGGAGATGGGGCAAAAGGCTGAGGCTATATGGAACACAAATGGGAAGTGCTTCCATGGGGTCAGCAGCCATGGATGGTCAGAAGTCCTCATGTAGGCACGAGCAAGGTTCAGGGCAGATTGTGCTGCAGAAACCCCACACAATGGGCGCTGAACTGTGGAGAGGGCCAACTCTGGAATTAAAGTCATGCCTGGCATGACTTTTTTTTTTTTTTAATTTTTCAGGTAGGGTTTCACTTTAGACCAGGCTGACCTGGAATTCACTATGTAGTCTCAGGGTGGCCTTGAACTCACAGCAATCCAACCTCTGCCTCCTGAGTGCTGGAACTAAAGGCGTATACCACCACGCCCAGCTATGGTGCCTTCTGAGTCATCCCAGAGGTTGCTGCCATCTGAAAAGAGACGCTTCTCTAACCAAAAGTGAGAGTAGCATTAATATATGAGTATGCACATTAAGAAAAGTGCTTCCCGGGCAGTTTGGTGAGCATAATATATGTATTTAGCCAGACACCAGCAGGTGTTACACCCCTAGGGCTCATGACCTCCCCAATCATAGGTTTTCAGTACCAGGCATGTATTATCTCCCATAGAGCAGGCCTCCAGTCCAACTAGAGAGCAGTTGGTTTCCCCATAACAGACATGCCATCATTGCACCCATTGGCTCATTTGGTCTGGCTGGCCAAATTTAAAACGTGCAGTGTCCACTGTTGTTTATCTCCACTGATGACTTCTCTCTCTCTCTCTCTCTGACCTGCATGCAGCATAGAGCTTTCCCCAGCTTTCTGTCAGCTGGTCTACAGGGAGGAGGTTTTCAGTTCAGCTCCAACAGGATTTCTCAGTGACCTTGCAGCCCAAGCCTGTGGAGTGTCCAACAATAGGGTCTTACCATCTATTCCTGGTCAGCCTGACTTTTAATGATCTTTAAACATTTGTTAAAGGAAGAGATTTAGGTATATGGCCTTTTGGACTCTGCTGTCCAGAGCACACACACACTCTGTTCACAAATGCAATCACACTATATCTACCTGTTGTCTTAAACAGATTTGTGGCGGTTCTGTGGACAATTCATTACTGACCACATTGTCTTCAGTGTGATGTCACCACTGCTGATTTCATTGCGTGCTGTTCGAGGTCAGGAGTGCAACTAGGCCACTGAGAAAATTGGTCATAGAGCATAGCTTAAGATCAGCCAGCATCTCTAAACATTGCTTGTCAATATTGGTCATCTGTGCTGTTCAGACCAAAGGTACAGCGAGGCAGAGGAAACCCCGTCACATTGCTTTAAGCCGGTGGATGACATGATTGTAAGATTAACTTCAGAACAAGTTACAAGTCCGAAACTCAGCAGAAAAAAGCATCTCACAGCAATATTCTTCTGAAAGTTATTTGTAAGGTCCATATCAAATATTTCCACAGTTCTTTCCCATAGTGCATTCCCATATTTCATTCATAGAGTTCATGGGTAAAACCCAGGAGGACCTGGATGCTGTGTCCCAGGTGAACACACTTGATTATTCACTTACTCATCGTATTAATTCAACTATTCAAAGAACATTTATTGGACATTTTCTTTTTTAAAGATTTTATTATTTATTTATTTATGACAGAGAGAGGGAGAGATAAAGAGAGAGTGAGAATGGGCACGCTGGGACCTCTAGCCACTGCAAAGGAACTCCAGATGCATGTGCCACCTTGTGTACCTGGCTTATGTGGGACCTAGAGAATCAAACCTGGGTCCTTAGCCTTCACAGGCATGTGCCTTAACTACTAAGCCATCCCTCCATCCCAAAATTCTGAGCCTTTATTTTTATTTTTATTTATTTATTTTTTGTTTTTTGAGGTATAGTCTCACTCTAGCCCAGGCTGACCTGGAATTCATTATGTAGTCTCAGGGTGGCCTTGAACTCATAGCGATTCTCCTGCCTCAGCCTCCCGAGTGTGGGGATTAAAGGCGTGCACCACCACACCCAGTTTATCAGGCATTTTCTATGTCCAAGGTACTAAAGATTTGGAGAAACACTTCGTTTCAAGTGTTTTCTAGTTTCTAACAACAGACTGGTGAATAGAATATTAAAATGCAGCTTGAGGAATCTGGCAGCTGACATATGTGGCAGCCTAGGAGAGGCTAACCCTTGATGTTGAGGGAACACTCTGGAAGGCTCCATGAAAGCAACTGCTGACTTGGGTATTGCAAGAGGAATAGGGATAAGCTTGGCCCCAGAGAGAACAAGAGTCTTCTAGATACAAAGTAAATAGCAAATGCAACAGCACAAAGACAAGAACACACTGCTGGTGTAAGGACCTGCATGGCCCTCTAACTCACCAGAGTGGAGTTCAGAGTTCTTGTAGTGAAGTGGAAGAGGGCGGTCTAGGACCATATCATGGAAGGCCTTTAGGCCATGGAAAGAGCTTGGATTTTATTTCATTTTGCTTGTTTTTCTTTCTCTCCTTCTTTCTTTCTCTCCTTCTTTCCTTCCTCCCTTTCCTTCCTTCTTCCCTCCCTCCCTCCCTCCCTCCCTCCTTTCTTTCTTTCTTTCTTTTTGAGAGAGTCAGAGAGAGAATGGGCACACCAGCAGCCTCTCAGCCTCTGTGAACGAACCCCAGACGTGTGCGCCCCCTTGTGGGCGAGTGTGGCATTGCACCCTTGTGTCACTTTTGGGTCTGGCTAAACGTGGGACCTGGAGAATTGAGCGGGCATTCTTAGGCTTGGCAGGCAGGCACCTGAACTGCTAAGCCCCCCTTTTTTTTCTCTCCCCAGATAAAGTCTTGCTTTATCCCAGGCTGACCTGAAATTCACTATGTAGTCTCAGGGTGGCATTGAACTCACGGGGATCCTCCTACCTCTGCCTCCCAAGTGCTGGGATTAAAAGTGTACACCACCATGCCTGGCCAGGAGCTTTGATTTGATTTAAATATATATATATATATATATATATATATATATATATATATATATATATATATATATTATATAATTTATTTGAAAGAGAGAGAAAGTTCCAGAGAGAAAATGGGTGTGCCAGGGCCTCCTGGCCTGTAAATGAACTCCAGAAGCATATGCCACTTTGTCTATTAGTGGGCACTGGGGAACCAAACCCAGGCTGTTAGGCTTGGAAAGCAAGTGCCTTAAATCAGTTAGCCACCTCTCTATCCCGCAGTTTGGATTTTACCTAGAGTTTAAGAGACTGGGCAACACCAAAAGACTGAGAGAATGGCAGGTGCCATGGGGACTAGACAATAGGCAGGACTGGTTAGGTAGCCAACATCCAGGATGTTATAAGGGTCTGAAGCAAAGCTGGCAATGACAGAAGACAGGGACAAATCTGATATAAGGTAGTGGTGACAGTTTGAAAGGAGAGCATAAAGGAAGGGAGGAGGCTTGGATGAGTTCCAAATCTCTGGCTTGGATAATCAAAGTCAGAAAGAAAAGTGGAAGAGCCAGTTCGGAAAGGGTGTGGAAAGCAGGAAGAGGCAAGTCACGTTTTGAAAACGGCACTTTTGAGTTGCAGGTTCCTGTAGGTCCGGGTTAAGGAGGTCTGGCTGCAGGGAGGTAGAGCAGTGGGGTCTGGCCCTCAGATGGGTTTGGCCAGAGAATCAGATTTGGCGGAGTTGTGGGTGGAAGGTAGAGTGGAGGAGATTGCCTAAGCAAAACAGGAAGAGTGAGAGGTGAAGGGTCAAGGACAGAACCCCAGGCAATAGGAACCAAAGGGCAGGGGGAAAACAGAGGCCCGCAAAGCAGGCTGAAGAAGAAGGAGCCCCAAAGGGTCAAGCAGATCTGAAAGATCTCGGCCCCCTTCAAATTCCTCATTTTAGTCAGACACAGCACATTCTCTCCACCTCCCAAGCTAGAAACGCCAGTGTTGTCTGTGACACTCGCAGTTACAGGACACATACCGGCAGGGACCGGGTGGTGACCTTGAATGGAGCAACTAAGGAGAGTTGCATCAGGGCATGGCTTTATATGTAGGGTTAAGGTAAACAAGGGATGGAAAAGAACTTCACAGAGGGAGGGAATGTGAGAGCCACTTGGCTCACAGAGGAAAAGCAGGCTCAGGAGCCTCAAGGGAGCAGCTGCAGCTATGGGAATAGCCGACAAACCCTGTGGCTTTTGGGCGAAGAACATAGGTAATCTGTAAATGGCATAGGAAGGAGGGAATCTAAGTATTAAATACTCCTACCTCGTCCTTCTCCAATTCCTCTCTCCTGATGCTGCCTTCCATTGTTTTTTTTTTTTTTTTTTTGTTTTTTTTTTCGAGGTAGGGTCTCACTCTGGTCCAGGCTGACCTGGAATTAACTATGTAGTCTCAGGGAGGCCTCGAACTCGTGGTGATCCTCCTACCTCTGCCTCCCAAGTGCTGGGATTAAAGGCGTGCGCCACCACGCCCGGCTTCCATTAGCTTTTTTATTTAGTTGCAAGTGGGGGCGGGTATGAGAATGGGCGCATCAGGACCTAGTACCACTACAAGTGAACTTCAGATACATGCGCCGCTTTGTGCATCTGGCTTTACATAGGTCCTAGGGAACCCAACCCAGGCCTTCAGGCTTTGCAAGCAAGCATCTTTACCCCTGAGCTATCTCTCCAGCCCCTCCTTTGGCTTTTTCAGCCAATGACTGGAGCGGGGACAGAAACAGGAGTGCAGATGTGGTCACGTCAAGGTCAGCCTCTCATCCAGAGAAAGACAGGATGGATATGGGGGGAGAATGCTGAAAACATCCACCAGACCCACCATTTTTATTCCCAATAGTCAATAATGTTTACAAACGTGTTTTTATTCATTTTTAATATTAATAAGAATTTATGATAACGGCAGTTACCATCTATTATGTTTAGATGGTACTGACATATGGTGGCTTGACTTAACGGGTTTTCAACTTCATAATGATGCAAAAATGATACTCTCTCAGTAGAAACCAAACTTTGAATTTTGATCTTTTCCTAAGACACTCACACACAGTACGGGAGTCTTTCTTTTGAGGAGCTGGGCAGTGGCAATAAGCTACAGGTCCCAGACAGCCATGCAAGAAGGAGGGTAAGAAACCAGTATAGTACTCAGTAGAGAGTGGTATTCAAGTTACATCAGACATCTGAACACTTTATGATAAGATAAACTTTAGGCTGGAGAGATGGCATAGCAGTTCAGGCGCTTGCCTCTGAAGCCTAAGGACCCAGGTTTGATTCCCCAGTACCCACGTAATCCATAGGCACGAGGTGGTGCATGCATCTGGAATTCTTTTGCAGTGGCTAGAGGCCCTGGTGTGCTCATTCTCTTCTCTCTGTCTCGCTCAAGTAAATAAATAAAAATAAAAATAAGATAGACTTTGTGGTAGCTGATGTGACCCAATAGTCGGCTGGTACAAGTATTCTGAGCACATTTATGGTAGGCTAAGCTATGATGTATTGATGTATTTCTACTTATGATATTTTCAATTCACTGTGGCTTTACGGGGTGTGTAGCAGTTAGACCTGAACCGAAGTAGCTCACAGGAGGAAAGGGTTTATGTCAGCTTAGCGTTTCCAAGGGAAGTTTCCTCACGGTAGGGAAAGTATGAGAGGCCCGAGCAGGAAGCCTGGGTCACATCTGCACATCAACCAGGAGGAAGTAGCCAGCATGAGCTAGCTAGTGGACACCTAATAGGGCTGGACAATAAGCCTCAGGTTCCACTCCCAGTGACATACCTCCTCCAGCAAGACTCCACCTTCCAAAGGCTCCACCACTTTCCCAAATGGCCACCAACTCGGGACCAAGTAGTCAAGACACAGGAGCCCATGGCAGACATGTCAGAGGCCGCTGAGTACAGACCAAGAGAGAAACTGGAAGTAATTGTTCCTTTTCAACCATTCACTGAGGGTGTGTTGTGAAAGCCCCTTGGGTTTGTCTATATTCTGGACATCAGACTCAGACAAAAAACAAGAACAAAACAAAACAAAAAACAACCAAAATTGGGCTGAAGAGATGGCTTAGCAGTTAAGGCATTTGTCTACAAGCCAACGGACCTCAGTTTGATTCCCCAGGACCCATGTAAGCCCGATGCACAAGGTGGCACATGCATCTGGAGTTCGTTTGCAGTGGCTGGAAGCCCTGGCACACCCATTCTCTCCCACACCCCTCAGCTTCATTCCCTCTCAAAATATATAATCAAACAAACAAACAAACAAACAAAAAACAACCAACATTGCCAAGGGAAGGTGACAGCTTCATTTTCACACTGCTGTAGGGCACACCTAGATCGGGTTTTGGGGGAAATAACGTCCTGGGCAGGTTTCCATGTGAATGATGTCAGTGACTTCATTACTATAGGTTCTGGAGCAGCTGCAGGGACACCTTGAAGTGTTGCAGCAGGAGTTTCTGGCCACCAAGGAAAAGAGGCAACACCTTAAGCATGCATCCCCAGCTGTTGACGACTTTGACCCAGAAAGGTCAGTTTTTTTTATTTTTTATTTTTTGGTTTTTCGAGGTAGGGTCTCACTCTGGTCCAGGTTGACCTGGAATTAACTATGTCGTCTCAGGGTGGCCTTGAACTCACGATAATCCTCCTACCTCTGCCTCCCGAGTGCTGGGATTCAAGGTGTGCGCCACCACGCCCAGCTCAGAAAGGTCAGTTTTAAACCAGCTGTGTAAGATGGAAGGGCCTAGGCTACCTTCTGGAATTCTAAAGTGACTCCTGGCATAGTACCTGGAGAGCCGCTAGCTGAGGGACCATAAACGCTGTGTTACCAGTCTCATGCCACAGTGGTGCGGGTCCCTAAACTAGTGTGTGAGGGGCTGAGCTGGGTGCTGGCCCAGATGGAACACCCAAAATGAACCGTTGTCTCCTGAGACAGAGGTATTATGTTACCATTTTGCATTTTTAAACTTTTTAAAATTTATTTTTAATTTTTAGAGAGACAGAGAGAAAAACAGAATTACTGTACCAGGGCCTCAGCCACTGCAA
Organism: Orientallactaga sibirica; assembly: GCA_036365145.1. Lineage (NCBI taxonomy): Eukaryota > Metazoa > Chordata > Mammalia > Rodentia > Dipodidae > Orientallactaga > Orientallactaga sibirica. The sequence goes on from JAEOAD010000025.1 coordinate 14,313,073, forward strand.
TCGAACTCCAGATGCTTGTGCCACCTCGTGGGCATGTGCAACCTTGCGCTTGCCTCACCTCTGTGCGTCTGGCTTACGTGGGATCTGGAGAGTCGAAATGGGTCCTTAGGCTTTGCAGGCAAGCGCCTTAACCACTAAACCATCTCTCTAGCTCCATTTTGCATTTTGTTGGATGCGATTTCAGTTGCTTGTGAGACCCAGAGGAGCATAAGAAAACCCTAGAAAAGCGAAGGGCCTCCTCCCCTTGCCTCCTAAGCTTTTTCCTCTTCCCATTTCTTCCATACTTGCCCTTACTCTCCCTGGCTGTTCTTCTTTCACACACCCCCACCTCATTTCTTTCCCTTCCTTCAGAAGGGCAGCGAGCAGGAGAGGATAAACACAACATAGATTGGGGTGAAAGACCCCAATATCCTGACAAAGGAAAAATGTTGAAACTTAAATGTTTTCCTGAGTTAATTCACATTAGAAACTTGGATTCACTCTCATGTTGAACTTTCCACTTTTATGGAAGCTTTTTCTTCTCTTTCCACTCCAAATAACTGTAAGATTCATTCCAGAACTCCACTTGATTTCCTGGTATGAATTAAAATAATCCATTGAGTGGACTTAATATTTGTAAAGTTGGCTGTTTCTACTCACAGCATTTGAACGAGGAATCAGTCTTGATGCCAAGATACTTTAATGGTTTATGTCGTAGAAATAGCCTTCTGGGGTGTTTTTTCCCCCCTGAGGTAATTTTTACTTTTTATAAAATGAATGGAACCTCTGTCTACCTTTATTTATTTCAATACTAAGTAATTAGACAGCAATGATGAGGTTTCAATATTGATTTTTCCCTCCAAAAAAGCTTGTTATTTAATTTTGGTCTCGGGGGGAAAAAATCATATGCTTCTGCTGTTTAAAGAAAATTAATAAAGGAAGTATGTTTGTTTTCCAAGGAATCTCTTGCTTTGGCAGTCATTTTCCAGACAACGCTCTGCGCACATTGAGACCAAAGTTATACAGTGTTTATTTTTATCCTAGTTACAACCACACTGTGTCTGGCATGGGTATAAATCAAAAGGATTTTAACTGCAATTATATCCCATATAGGGGAGAAGCTTTCAACACTGGAACAAGGGAGGGATCCAGCCTTTCCCAAAACCCAAAGCCACCTCAGGACAAGCAAAGGCTGATCAGCTCAATCACATTGTGGGCTCACATGGCAATGGGCAGAATCCCATACAACATTCAGGGGCTTGCTGTGTCTAGAACCTTCTCAGTGCTCAGTCCAGTGGCTCATGTAAATATCTTCCTGTATGGGCAAAACTTTTGCAAAATCTGTGTTTTTCTTCCTTTCCTTTCCTTTCCTTTCCTTTCCTTTCCTTTCCTTTCCTTTCCTTTCCTTTCCTTTCCTTTCCTTTCCTTTCCTTTCCTTTTTCTTTCCTCCCTCCCTCCCTCCCTCCCTCCCTCCCTCCCTTCCTTTCTTTCTTTCTTTCTTTCTTTCTTTCTTTCTTTCTTTCTTTCTTTCTTTCTTTCTTTCTTTTTTTCAAGGTAGGGTCTCACTCTAGCCCAGACTGACCTGGAATTCGCAGGCTGTCCTCGAACTCACGGCGATCCTCCTATCTCTGTCTCCCAAGTGCTGGGATTAAAGGCGTGCACCACCATGCCCGGCTTGCAAATTCTTTGAGTAATCATCTGCTTCATTAGCTGCTTGCTTATAATTCCCTTAAATACCTTAAATATATATATATTGGTTTTTCAAGGTAGGGTCTCACTCTAGCTCAGGCTGACCTGGAATTCACTATATAGTCTCAGGGTGGCCTCGAACTCACTGTGATCCTCCTACCTCTGCCTCCTGAGTGCTGGGATTAAAGGCGTGCGCCACCACGCCTGGCTTGCAAGTATTTTTATTTGGTATTATATTGAATTTACAGATTACATTAGAAATTGTTTTTTAAAAATTGCAGTGATCAGGGTCGGAGAGATAGCTCAGCAGTTAAAGGCATATACTTGCAAAGCCTGATGGTCTGTGTTTGATTCTCCAGTACCTATGTAGCCAGACACACAAGGTGGCACATTTGTCTGAAATTTGCTCAAAGTGGCAAGAGGTCCTGGTGCTCCCATACATACTCTCATTCTGTCTCTCTCTCACTCTAAACAAATAAAAATACTTTTTTAAAAAATAATTGCAATGTGGGGGCTGGAGAGATGGCTTAGTGGTTAAGGCATTTGCCTGCAAAACCTAAGGCCCCCCGTTCGATTCTCCAGGTCCCACGTAAGCCAGATGCACATGGTGGTGCATGCGTCTGGAGTTCGTTTGCAGTGGCTAGAGGCCCTGGTGCACCCATTCTCTCTCTGTGTCTCTCTCTCCCTCTCTCTGTCTCTAATAAATAAACAAAAAAATTTTTTTAATTGCAATGAGTATTCCCATCTATGATTTTAAGTTCATTTTAGCTTTTATATCATTTCCAAATATTATTAATAAGTGTTTTCTCTAAATGATACACAAGAAAGAAAATCATAAACTGAACTTGAACTGGGCTACTTTACACAACTATGTTCCATGTGTGTTGTCGACTTTCATCTGATTGGTTGTCTCACCTTTTAAGTATGACAACCATAGCATTTATTTTTATTTTTATTTACTTATTAGAGGAGAAAGAGAGAGAGAGAATGGGTGCACCAGAGCCTCTAGCCACTGCCAATGAACTCCACATGCATGCACCATCTTGGGTCCTTAGGTTTTACAGGCAAGTGCCTCAACCACTAAGACATCTCTCCAGCCCAACCATTGCATTTTTGAGGGAATTTGTGATCTTTGTTATAAAGTAGAAGACAAGATCGAAAATAATGGTAGGGTCCCCTAAATATTTGTATTTTTTTTTCCCTCCAATTCTTTTTTCTTTTTTGTTGGTTTGAGGGTTAAGCATGCTAGGCACATGCTCGTCCCAGCCCTTCCGATTCTTACAGATTGCTTTGTTAGTGACTGTGCGTGCATGTGCATGTGAGAGCATTCAAGACTCCCATTAGTTTTTTTTAAATAATATTTTATTTATTTAAGAGAGAGAGAGAGTGAGAAAGAGGCAGATAAAGAAAGAGAATGGGTGCACCAGGGCCTCCAGCCACTGAAACAAACTCCGGATTCATGTGCCACTTTGTGCATCTGGTTTACGTGGGTCCTGAGGAATTGAACCTGGGGTCCTCTGGCTTTGCAGGCAAGCACCTTAACCTGTTAGCCATATCTCCAGCCCTCCCATTAGTTTTCCTTGCTCATCCTTAACGTTATCTCTTTGTAAGCCTGAATTTTTAGTGACTTATGTGTTTTTTCCAAACATACATTTTATTTTATTAATCAAATTCTTTTAAATTTTATGTATTCTGCTTACTTTAAGGAATCCTTTTCTTTTCTCAGAATTACTTTATTTATTTTAGTTTAAGACTTTATTGTAACAAGTAGGAGAGAAGAGGAGAATGAAAGAGGGAGAGGAGGGGAAAGGGAAAAGGAGAGAAGGAGGGAAGGAGAGAGAAAAGGAAAAAGAGAAGAGGGGGAGGAAAAAAAAACGCAGAGAGAGAAGCCAGGCGTGGTGGTGCATGCCTTTAATCCCAGGATTTGGGAAGTAGAGGTAGGAAGATAGCTGTGAGTTCAAGGCTACCCTGAGACTATATAATGAATTGCAGGTCAGCCTGGACTAGAGTGAGACCCTACCTTGAAAAACCAAAAAAGAAAAAAAGAAAGCAGAGAGAGGGGGGATGCATGTACCAGGGAGCTACAATTACTTTATAGACTATTTCTTTTGTATGACTTTTTGTTTGAATAATTCATTTATTTATTTTTGAACTTTTCTCATATTAATGCATTTTTAAAGATACTAGGGTTGGGATGTATCTCAGTAGCAGAGCGTGCAGTTAGCATACTCAAAGCCCTGTTTAAATCCCTAATACCAAAAACAACAAGCAAACTGGGCGTGGTGGCGCATGCCTTTAATCCCAGCACTCGGGAGGCAGAGGTAGGAGGATCGCCGTGAGTTTGAGGCCAGCCTGAGAATACATAGTGAATTCCAGGCCAGTCTGGGCTAGTGAGACCCTACCTCAAAAAACCAAAAAAAAAAAAAACAAAAAACAAAAAAAAACAAGCAAACAACTCCCTCAACTAAGCTAGGAGCCATGGTATAGCCTGGGGTCCCATGTACTCAGGAAACTGAGGCAGGAGGATCATCTGAACTCAGGAGTTTGGCACTGCCTGGTCAACTCAGGAGGCAGAGGAAGGGGGCTCACCATAAGGAGTTCAGAGGCATCCTGAGATGACATAGTGAATTCCAGGTCAGCGTGAGCTAGAGTGAGACCCTACCTTGAAAAATCAAAGAAAGAAGAAAGAAGAAAGAAGAAAGAAAGAAAGAAAGAAAGAAAGAAAGAAAGAAAGAAAGAAAGAAAGAAAGAAAGAAAAGAAAGAAAGAGAGAGAGTGAGGGAGAAAGAAGACAACAACAAAAACAAGAGTGAGAGAGAAAATGGATGAAAGCGTCAGCTCTCCCTGTCTTTCTGTGAGCGCTCCCAACATCCTTGGTGACTTGGCACCTATATCCTCTTCAACCTCAAACGAGGTAGCCCAGTAACCTACAAGCTAGTTTTGTGCCAGGAAAAACAGTGTGTGCATGTGACACTCCTAATGCAGGCATTCACTGAATGAATTCTATTTTAGTGTTTCATGAAAGCTTAATTTGCCAAAGTCCCATGAATCGTATTATTTAAAATGGAACCAGCTTTTAATCATTAGAAGCGATTTCAAGTGTTGGCTTTTGAAACATCCTATTAGTTTAGAATGGAACAGTGCAGTTTAAAATGATAAACCACCGAGGAGCAGTTTCCTCTAGCCAAATAACACAATGTTTGTGCATCACGCCCCTGGAAGAACAAATTCCTCTGAAAAGTTTTGTACTCCTTTTTCAAAATCAAGTACGGCATGCTCAGGGGGATTTTTCTCCGTGAAAATTTCTTCTGAGTCCACTTTTGCATTTTCTGTCTCTCAAGTGAAATTCTTTCAGATTATCTACATATGCAGCCAGTAACTACTGGTTTTCTACATTAAAAAAATTGAAAATATTTTTATTTATTTATTTCGAGAGAGAGAGAAAGAGTCAGAGAGAGAGAGAGAGAGAGAGAGAGAGAGAGAGAGAATGGTGTCCCATTGCCTCCAGCCACTGCAAATGAACTCCAGATGCATGTGCCACCTTGAGCATATGCCTTAGGTGGACACTGGGGAATTGAACCTGGGTCCTTAGGCTTCACAGGCAAGCACCTTAAGTGCTAAGCTATCTCTCCAGCCCTCAGTATTTTTTGTTTTTGTTTTTGTTTTGGGAGTCTCAATTACCAGAACATTTCAGACTAAATTAAAATTCTGAGGGCTGAGAATGTAGCTCAGTTTGTGCTTGTCTAGCACTCACAAATCCCTGGGTTCAATCCCCAGCTAACTAAATCCAGATGTGGTGGTACACTCCTGTTACCCCACCACTTGGGGGGAGGGTGTAGGCAGGAAGATCAGAAATTCAAGGTCCTCCTCAGCTACATAGCAAATTTGGAGGCATCTTGTGAATACATGAGATCCTTTCTCAAAAAAAAAAAAAAAATTGAGTCATTTAAGTAATTGCCTTTGACTCTAGTTTCATACAATATTTGAAGACACAAAGTGGCTGATAGTCAAAATTTGAATATGGTTTGTGTCAGGGCTAGGATAAGATTATATATAAGGACTGGGGGGTCATTTCAGTAGTAGAGAGATTGCCTAGCATGTACAAAGCTATAGGTTCAATCCTCAGCACTACAAAACAACAACAACAAAAAGAATGGACTGGAGGGATGGCTTAGGGGTTAAGGTGCTCACCTGCAAAGCAAAAGGACCTAAGTTCGATTCCCCAGGACTCATGTAAGCCAGCTGCACAAAGTGGCGCATGCTTCTGGAGTTTGTTTGCAGCAGCTGAAGGCCTCAGTGCTCCCATTCTCTCTGTGTGTCTTTCTCTGCCACTTTCTCTTTTTCTCTCTCTCTCTCTCTCTCAAAAAAATAAAGTAAAAATTTAAAAAAATGTTTATGAGGGCTGAGGAGATGGCTTAATGATTAAGGCATTTGCCTGCAAAGCCAAAGGATCCTGGTTCGATCCCCTAGGTCCCACATAAGCCAGATGCACATGGTGGCTCATGCATCTGGAGTTCATTTGCAATGGCTGGAGGCCCTGGTGCGTCCATTCCCTCCCACCTTTCTCTCTCTCTCACATAAATAAATAAATACAGTGTTAAAAAATGTTTATGAAAAGATTATATAAATATGGGCTTTTCCAAGGAAATGTGTTTGCCTTCTCCAAACACTTGGGTTCTTGGCAAACTATCACTCATCAAGGCCCAGCTTTAGAGGGAAGTAATTTCTGGGTCTTTGGAACCTACTTTGGAAGAGGATTCTTTGCTATAGGCCTTTGTGACCCCTTAACCTTGGGTCTTGCTTGTTTTGTGCCTTGGTGAGGGTCTTTGTCTTGTGAACACCTGCCTGAATGCCTGGTGCGGAGTGGAAACCCTGAGCTCCTGCCGCCAGAGCAGATTCCAAGGCTTGCATCATGGCATCTTGCTGGGCTGAGCCTGAATTAGCTTCAGGGTGGTGTGAAGGAGCTTGAGTCAGCTCAGTCATCACCCGGCAGCTACGTCAGATGTGGATACACTCTTTTTAATTTGGTCCTCAGTCGACAGCAAGTGTTGTAAAATGATGAAAACTCCATCACGTTGTAGTGAGTAACCCTGATGATAGTCCACTGCTAATATTATTCACTTAAGGATTCAGTCATTCATTCATACAACAATTACTGCTAAATGCTAGACACTTTTAGGTATTTGAGCTACAGCATCAACACAGTGGAAAATCACCAGCCGGGGAGATGCTTATACTTCTGTGAGGAGGATGCATACTTATCAAATAGACTCAAAATATGATCAAGAATGTTTTTTGTTTGGTTTTCCAAGGTAGGGTCTCACTCTAACTCAGGCTGACCTGGAATTCACAACATAGTCCTAGGGTGGCCTTGAACTCATGGCGATCCTCCTACCTCTGCCTCCCAAGTGCTGAGATTAAAGGCGTGCACCTCCATGCCTGGCAAAATATGATCAAGAATGTTAAAGGTGGGCTGGAGAGATGGCTTAGCGGTTAAGGCATTTGCCTGGGAACCCTAAGGACCCAGATTCAAGTCCCAGGACCCACATAAGCCAGATGCACAAGGTGGTGCACAAGTTTGTTTGCCGGGGCTCTTTCTCTCTCTGTCTATCTCTCTCAAATAAATAAATAAAAATAAACAAAAATTTTAAGAGAGAGAGAGAGAGAGAGAATTTGCATGCCAGGGCCTCCAACCACTGCAATCAAACTCCAGATGCATGTGTCCCCTTGTGCACATGTGTGATCTTGCATGCTTGCATCACTTTGTGTGTCTGGCTTACATGGAACCTAGAAAGTTGAAGATGAGTCCTTAGGCTTCTCAGGCAAGTACCTTATCCACTAAGCCATCTCTCCAACCCTGGTATTCTTTTTAAAAATTTTTATTTATTTATTTATTTATTTATTTATTTATTTATTTATTTATTTATTTATTTATTTATAGGAGACAGAAAAAATGGGTGCACCAGGGCTTCCAGCCACTGCAAATGAATTCCAGACCATGTGCCACCCTGTGCATCTGGCTTAAATGGGTACTGAGGAATTGAGCCTCAAACTGGGGTCCTTAGGCCTCACAGGCAAGCACTTAACCACTAAGCTATCTCCTCAATCCTCTCTCTCTAAAAAAAAAAAAAAAAAAAAGTCTGTTGGATTTGCCTCAAAAAAGAAAAAAAGAAAAGAAAGGACGTTAACGGTGCTATGCAGTTCCACGTGACTCTAGAACTCACTAGCTCTGTGATCTTGGGAAAGTTATACAATCTCTCTGTGCCTCAGTTCCCTCTTCTGTGAAATGGGGACAATAGTGCCTGTCTGGCAAGGTTGTTGAGACATTCAAATGAGTTAGCCTATGTCAAGTACTTGAAACAAGGCCTGGCACAGTCATCAGATCACCTGGGTGTTGGCTGTCTTGCTTTTTAAGTATAGTAAGCATAGGTGAGCAGTGTCTTAAAGGACAGTGGTGGGAGGTGACATTTGAACTGAGTTCTGGGATAAGAAGCTTCAGGTAGGTGAGGAGTCTAGGTGAGGTCTACAGGAAGGATGCAATGTGGCCTCAGGGGATATGATATGACTGCAGTATTTATTATTATTATTATTATTATTAATTAGAGAGAGAGAAAGAGAGAGAATGGGCATGCCAGGACCTCCAGCTGCTAGGAACTCCAGGTGCATGCACCACCTTGTGCATCTGATTAACGTGGCTCCCAGGGAATCAAAGGTGGGTCCATTGCTAAGCCATCTCTCCAGCCCATCAGCCACTTACTCTTATGTGACCTTGCCAAGTTGAGCAAGTTCTCTGAGCCTCAGATCATCATCACTAAAGTGGAGACTGCAGTGCCAGGATGGTCAGAAGCAACAAAGATGACCATATGAGAAGAGCTTTGCCTGTAGTCAGTAACCAATAAAAAATACCGGAGCCAGGTGTGGTGGGCACACCTTTAATCCCAGCACCTGGGAGGCAGAGGGAGGAGGATCTCCATGAGTTCAAGGCCACCCTGAGACTGCATAATGAATTCCAGGTCAGCCTGGCTAGAGTGAGACTCTACCTCGAAAAACAAACACAAAAACAAACAAACAAAATACCGAAGTCCTTCCAAATTTAATGAGCAAAGGATATGAACAAAAAGCCACAAGGGGCTGGAGAGATGTGGCTTAGTAGTAAAGGCACGCTTGTCTGAAAAACCCAAAGACCCAGGTTTGAGTCCCCAGGACCCATGTAGAGCCAGATGCACAAAGTGGTACATGTATCTGGAGTTCATTTGCAGTGACTGGAGGATCTGGGGCACCCATTCTCTCTCTCTCTCTTGCTCCCTCTCTCTCAAATAAATGAAAAGGTCAAAAAACAAAAATCCTAAGTAGAAAATGCAGCTAATAAATAATCATAAGTTACAATAACAGAAGAGATCCTCATTAACACAACTTGCCCCCCCCCGCCCCGCTTATATTAACACTGCCGAGTGATAATTCCTGGTACTAAGAAAGGGTGTGGTCAAACTAAGCCACCCACATTGTTGGTGGGTGTGTAATCCAATCATGAAACTTTGGCGGAAAGCAGCTTGGCAAAGTGCATCATCATCACACAAACATGCTGGAAACCTTTGGCCCAGATGTTTCCTGAGGAAGCAATTCAAAATGGGGAAAAAGCTGCGTGGGCAGTGATGCTCAATGGTGGAAAAAGTCCATTTGTTTTTCTGTTTCCATGAAGGGGAAGACTCCTGTGAATGGGGAGCGCTGTCAGCCCTCTCTGTTCAGGAGTGCAACTGTTTGGTACTAAAAAGGAATATATGGTGCCCAGCGTAGTGGCACACACTTTTCATCCCAGCACTTGGGATGTAGAGTTAGGAGGATCGCTGTGATTTCAAGGTCAACATGGTACCACAGAGTGAGTTCCAGGTCAGCCTGGGCTAGAGTGAGATCCTACCTCAAAAAAGGTGGGGGGAGGGGTGACTGGAGAGATGGCTTAGCAGTTAAGGTATTGGCCTGCAAAGCCAAAGGACCTCGGTTCAATTCCCCAAGACCCACGTAAGCCAGATGCATAAGGTGGCACATGCATCTGGAGTTTGTTTGCAGTGGCTGGAGGCCCTGGCACACCCATTCTCTCTCTCTCTCTCACATAAATAAATAAATAAATAAATAAATAAATAAATAAATAAACAAATAAATATTTTTAAAAAGAGTATATAGTGTATGTCTATACATATGCATATATTCAATCAGGGTCCTGAGTACTCCCTAAACTTCTTTACTGGCTATTGGCCAAATTAATTGATTTAAAAATTATCTTCCTGGGATGGCTCAGTGGTTAAAGGTGCTTGCTTGCACAGCTTGACGGCCTGGATTTGATTCCCCTGTACCCATATAAAGCCACATGTACAAAGTGGTGAATATACTCAAGTTCCATTGCAGCTGCAGGATACCCTGGCACTCCCACTCCCTCTCCCCCACCTCTCAAATAAATAAATAAAAATATTTAATAAGGGCTAGAGAGATGGCTTAGCAGTTAAGGCACTTGCCTGCAAAGGCTAAGGACCCTGGTTTGATTCCTCAGTACCCAATTAAACCAGATGCACAAGCTGGCGCACACATCTGTAGTTCATTTGCAGCGGCTGGAGGCCCTGGTAAATCTGTTCTCTCTCTACCTGCCTCTTACTCTTAAATAAATAAATAAATAAATAAATATTAAATTTAATAAAAACAAAACTTGTCTTCCAAGCTGATGTAACTTGGGGGCAGAGCACTTGCCTAGTATGCCCAAAGCCCTGGGTTTGAACCCTGCATTGTAAAAACAAATACAATACACAACTTCCAAATCTGTTTGTTCTGGGGTAGGAGGTGGGCTAATAAGAGGGGTGGAGAAGGAAAAAGCATTTTCTCACATGTAGCCCAGATTTCAAAATCCAGAGGAGGAGAAAAGCAGCCAGAACTGAAATTTCACTTCCCTACCCACGCCCGAGAGGCTCATTCCACACGGAGAGACAGCAGAACCAAGCCTGGGCTCTTTCTCTGCCCACCCTCCTCCCCGCCCCCCCGCCCCCCCCCCCGCCCCCTGCTCCCCACCCCTCGGGCTCGCTTCTCTACCTGTAAGAGCTGCTGGGCTCTGTCCTGGTGTGGCCAGATCAGCCAGGTCCCTGCTGCATGCGGGGCTGGATCATGCAGCCACGGGGATATCATGCCCTAAGTCGCACCCACGTGGGTGCTTGTGGCACAGGAGGACCCTAATGGTGCCTCGAAAGCACAGGCATGTGCCCGGTTGGCACTGTGCCTTCTGCCGCAGACTCCTTAAATCCTAGCAGCTTCTTGCTGCTCTTCCCAGGATGGGTTGGAGGTGATCCTGGGTTCATAATGCCAGTGTGAGTGGGCGACAGCTAACCAACCACTGGCCAGTGATGGAAACAAGGGTATCATGCCTGGCTCCCTGCCGGCCTGGAAATCTGCTGGCACTGGTTAGTTTTTTTCTCTCTCTCTCTCTCTTTTTCCATGTATGTATGTATGTATGTATGTATGTATGTATGTATGTATGTATGTATGTGACAGCGTGTGTGTATGGGCATGCCAGTCTCCTGACACAGCAAACAAACTCTAGATAAATGCACCACTTTGCACATCTAGTTTTATGTGGGTCTTGGGGAACTGAACCCAGGCCATCAGGCTTTACAAGTAAGTTCCTTTAGCCATTTATTCATCTCCCTGGCCCTCTTTTTAAAAATGTTTTATTTATTTACTAACCGGGTGTGGTGTTGCACTCCTTTAATCCCAGCACTCTGGAGGCAGAGGTAGGAAGATCTCTGTGAGTTCAAGGCCACCCTGAGACTACAGAGTGAATTCCAGGTCAGCCTGAGCTAGAGTAAGACCCTACCTCGAAAAACCAAATATATGTATATACTCTATTTATTTATGAGGAGAGAATGGGTGTGCTAGTGTCTCCAGCAACTGCAAATGAACTCCAGACCATGCCTTGCTTTGTGTATCCGGCCTTAAGTGGGTACTGGGGAATCAAACCAGGGCAGCAGCAGGCTTTGCAAGTGCATGCCTTTAACTGCTGAGCCATCACCCCAGCCCTAGCACTGGTTCTTTATTGCGGGGAGCATCAGACTCCCGGTGGAAGTTTTAAAATGATGAATGTGCCCCCTTCCCACCTGCTGCATCAGCAGTGCGTGGAGGGACACTCTGGAAGGTCCTCCAGGTGAGCGATGCCAGGAGCCCACCTGGTGGAGGGCGGGTCTGCAGGCTGCGTTTAAACATTGCCCAGCTAGGGCTTTATTCTTCACCGTTGCAGACCAGCTCCCACTGGCATTGCTCTCTGTGATGAGCAAGTCTTCCCTGTTGGACCCCCTCTTGACCCCCCCATCCCACAATCTCACCGGAAACAGGCCTCATTATTCTTCTCCCGCCTGACTTCCCATTCCTGAGCAAGAATTTCTCCCAGCACTACCAAGCTGCAGACTATAAAATCTGAAAGGGAAACCCCGAATGTTTTCAAACCCACATCAGAACAACTCTTGCCCAGTGAGGTTTACAATGTTTGTTTGTGGCTTCCACCAGCCAGCGAGAGGCATTGCCGCCTCCCAGCACCAGTGACAGGGCAAAACTCAGCTCCTTTACCTTTCAAAGGTCAAGAGGGAAGGAGGGAGGAGTTATTTCACAACCACTATTTAAGTACACAACCTACTCTAATAAAAACGGATGACAAGGTCGGAGAGACTAAAGTTTCCTGATAGAAAGCACCCCACTATGGGAGCGGGAACTTGTCACAAGTGTTTTATTGAGTTTCTGTCCCCATCCCCGGCCCCACCTCCCAAGAAAAAAAGCAAAGAGTTTGAACTAAAAATAAACGATGTATCATCTGGTGTGGACCATTGCTTCAAACCACCATGCCAGTCTTTAGCTTTGTGCCCCTCTAAACACACGGGTGCCACTGAAGCCTGCCCAGTTTAGACCTCAATATATATATGTATGTATATATATACAAATACATACACACACACACACACTCATTTTGAGAGAAAATAGAGAAAACATGGGTACACTAGGGCCTCCTGCTACTGCAAACAAATTCCGAATGTTATGTGGGTAGTGGGAAATCAAACCTAGGCCATCAGGCTTTACAAGCAAGCATCTTTAACCACTGAGTCATCTCTCCATCGCACCAAGTTTAATATTTTGATGTATTGAATTAAAGCTCAGATTTTGGATTTTAAAAATGTTTCTTACTAGGTATAATGAAAATATTTTGACATTTAAGAAAGGTTTTGATTAAGGATGCAAAGCATGGATTGTTTCTCTTCCAAGTCCCTAGTTTAAACCCTACAGAACCACATAAGCACCAAGACAGGAACCAGTGTCCAAGGGAAACAAGCTTTTAGAACGGACAAGATGGGGCTGGAGAGATTGCTCAGCAGTTAAGGCGCTAGCCTATAATGGACAAGATAGGAAAAAAGTACAAATGGAAAATCACACAGTGAATTCACTGCAAGGGGGATATGATCTACACCACGATTTATGTTAAAATATTGGTAAAATACATCATCACCCTGAGGAATTAAAAAACATTTTTATTTATTTATTTGCAAGGAGAAAGAAAGACTATGAATGCGACAGGGTCTCTTGCTTTTGCAAATCAATTCCACATGCATACACCACTTGTCTATCTGGCTTTATGTGGGTATTGGGGAATAGAACCCTAATTGTTAGACTTTGCAGGCAAGAGCCTTTAAATGCTGAGGCATCTTCCCAGGCCGACTGAGCAATTAATTGAAGGGATAACTATACACTCTTTATTTTATTATTATTATTTTATTAGAGAGAGAGAGAGAGAGAGAATTGGCATGCCAGGGCCTCAGCCACTGAAATCAAACTCCTGATGCTTGTGCCACCTAGTGGGCATGTGCAACCTTGCACTTGCTTCATCTTTGTGCATCTGGCTTATGTGGGATCTGGAGCATGGAACATGGGTCCTTAGGCTCCGCAGGCAAGTGTCTTAACCACCAAGCCATCTCTCCAGCCTGTATACACTCTTTAAAAGATTAGATATGTCTTTGATGGGATGTGTTCCTTATGAAGTTGACACACAAATTATAAATTATCTGAATGTAATTATGCTAATGTAAAAATATATCCCTGTATGTTATTTTGCAAAACTTTGGACTTAAGAGTATACTTTGACTACTTTGGTTGAAAAACTGCCCAACAGGCCAGGTGTGCTGGAGCATACATTTAATCCCAGCACTTGGGAGGCAGAGGTAGGAGGATCACTATCAGTTCGAGGCCATCCTGAGACTACAGAGTGAATTCCAGGTCAGCTTGGGCTAGAGTGAAACCCTCCCTCAAACTGCCGCACCCTCCCCCCCGGAAAAGAAAAACTGCCCAACAGAATTGCCCTTGGCAGAAAGGAGTTTAAAAGAAGCAGAGATATTAAGTTATGCCTTAGACTGGACTTGAATGAGATCCAGGTTTTCCACTTTGGGGAGCAGCTGTTCAAATGCTCTAGAGGTGGAGGGTGGAGACAGACAATGAGGCGTGAGACTATGTGAGTCAGGAGGAGAGTATGTTTTTCCAAGAGGAGAGAAAGGGCCTGGCTTCCCAGCCCCAGCCCGTGGAGCCCCTGGCAGGGTCCCCTTATGCAACAGCAGCAGCAGCAGCAGCAGGCCCAGGCACCCTTGGACGTGCGTTTGCTCAGTAGTGCCTGGAAGTCCTACCCCAGCCCAGGGCAATCCTGTGCCATTTGCACCAGGATGTGCTGGGCACAGTTCCCTCCGCACTAAGAAAGTGTAACTGCCCCTGGGGGTGCTATTACTGTACTCCAAGGGCTGAGTGAGTGCCTTGCTAACACTGTTGTTAATTAAAATTCCTTTAGAGAAGTTAGAATGTCTGTAAAGGAGAGAGGCTGAACCGACTGGGATAAAGCTGATAAATGCCAACTGTGCTTCTTTCTCACGCCCCCTGGTGGCCAGTTGCAACTAAACAGAACACTGGCTCCCGCAGCCCTCAGCCTTGTGCTTACACAGCCAGAGCTCACGCCTCAAATTCCAGCCTTAAGGGAGGCTGAGGCAGGAGGATCGCTACAAGTTAAGGCCAGCTGTGTTATGTAGGGAGTCCTAAGCCATCCAGGTTCCAGTGTGAGACTTTGTCTCAAAAACAAAGAATCCCGGGCTGGAGAGATGGCTTAGCGGTGAAGGTGTTTGCCTGCAAAGCCAAAGGATCCCTGTTTGATTCTCCAGGACCCACAGAAGCCAGATGCACAAGGGGGTGCATGTGTCTGGAGTTCGTTTGCAGTGGCTGGAGGCATGCCCATTCTCTCCCTCCCTCCCTCCTTCCCTCCCTCTCTCTCTTTCTGCCTGTTTCTTTCTCTTAAATAAGCAAATAAATAAAATACATTTAAAAAACAAAGAATCCAAGGGGCTAGAGATGGCTCAGAGGTTAAAGGCACTTGCTTAGAAAGCCTGACAGCCTGGGTTCAATTCCCCAGCACTCATCTAAAGCCAGATGCACAATGTGGAGCATATGTCTAGAGCTGGTTTGCAGATGCATAAATATTAGAACACACACCAAGTGGGACATGGTAGCGCACGCCTTTAATCTCAGCACTCAGGAGGCAGAGGTAGGAGGATCGCTGTGAGTTCAAGGCCACCCTGAGACTACATAGTGAAATCCAGGTCAGCCTGAGCTAGAATGAAACCCTACCTCAAAAAAAAAAAAAAAAAAAAAAAAAAAAAAACCAAACACAAAACAAAACACCCAAGTAACCAACAACAAAAAAAGCAACTTTAAGATAAAGGAATAAGGAAGCTGCCAACTTGTATAATCCCATGCAACAGATTTCTGTTTTGTGTAGGTATCTAATAGTTAGATAGGATCCAGTGTGGAGCAAAATGTTTAATGTTTTGTAAAGATTTATTTTATTTTATTATTTATCTATTTATTTGAGAGAGAGAGAGAAGGAGAGAGAATGGGCACACCAGGGCATCCAGCCACTGCAAACGAACTCCAGGTGCATGCACCCCTTGTGCATCTGGCTTACATGGGACCTGGAGAATTGAACTGGGGTCCTTTGGCTCTGCAGGCAAGCACCTTAACTGCTAAGCCATCTCTCCAGCCCTGTAAAGATATTTTTTATGAGGCCAAATTGCAGTGGGTACAATTTCTTACAGAGAAACAAACTCCTGGTAGAGGGGACCTCTGGGTCAAGGATGACATTGTTCCAGGCTCAGATATAAGAGATTTAACACTTCCGTGTACTGATGTTACAAATGTACTCAAATGTTGTGGTATTGCCTGCACCTTTTTTAGGAAGCAAAACATGGAGAATAAAGACCACATGAGCACCGTAGCCGTCCACGAAAAGGCGCAGCACAAAGATTCAACTCCACGTATGTCTGAGGGGTTGGGGCTTGGTTTCCAGAGTGCCTCTCTGCAAACTCTGCTTACAATG
Source organism: Orientallactaga sibirica (assembly GCA_036365145.1). Classification (NCBI taxonomy): domain Eukaryota; kingdom Metazoa; phylum Chordata; class Mammalia; order Rodentia; family Dipodidae; genus Orientallactaga; species Orientallactaga sibirica. The sequence goes on from JAEOAD010000025.1 coordinate 14,329,162, forward strand.
GGTGTCAGCTTGCCCTTCTTGCATTCCGATAGCATTACCCTACACTAGGGTGGGTTTTGTTTTTAATATTTATTTATTTATTTTATTTGTTTGAGAGAGAGAGAGAGTGACAGAGAGCAAAAGAAGCAGATAGATAGAAAGAATGTGCACACCAGGGCCTCCAGCTGCTGCAAACAAACTCCAGATGCATGTACCACCTTGCACATCTGGCTTTGCGTGGGTACTGGGGAATTGAACCTGGATCCTTTGGCTTTGCGGGTAAGTACACTTTAACTGCTAAGCCATCTCTCCAGCCCTAGGATGCTGTGTTTTTGTTTCAAAGTGTAAATAATCAGTAACGACTAGATTTAAATAAGAAGTCGTGAAGTAGGGTGAAGTGGCAACTCCTGTTTCTAGCTGCATTCTCAGAACTCCGTGGACCAGACCATGAAACTCATAACTGCACTTGATAAGGTTACCAGGCATGTGGGAGTTGCTGCTGACTTCCCTGTACACATCTCACAGAAGCAGAGAGAGCTGCAGGTGGGAGGAGACCGAGCCTGCATAAGGGCATGGGATTCCTTGATTGTAGTCATGAGATCCTTGCCCCAAAGGAAATATAAAGCAGAGAAACATGCCCTGGCCTCACTTCCCAGGGTGAAGGAGAGGTGGGCTGGAAGCCTGCCTGTCCGGGCAGTTCCCAAGCCTGAAATCCTTGGAGCCAACTGTTCTCATAGCCCAGCGCAGACTGCGGCAGGCCTGAGTGTTCATGCGCTGTTGCCGAGAGCCTTGCCTGCCACTCAGTCTTCCTTCAGGCCAGGCTTGGTTCTAAGCTGGATTCTCTGTGGATCCCCCCCCCATTTTTTTTTTGAGGTAGGGTCTCACTCTAGCCCAGGCTGACCTGGAATTCACTATGTAGTCTCAGGGTGACCTCGAACTCATGGCGATCCTCCTTGCGTCACTTTGCATCTGGCTAAACGTGGGACCTGGAGATTGGAACCGCTGGAGATTGGAACCAGCGTTCTTAGGCTTAGGAGGCAGGCGCCTTAACCCCTAAGCCATCTCTCCAGCCCCCAAAAATATTTTTTAAAAATAAGGTGAAGAACCATTGAAGGAGACACCTGACATTGATCTATTGCCTTCATGTGCAAGCACACACATGTGCACTCTCACACGTATGATCATGCATACACATACACACACACACACAAAGAAAAAAACCCAACCAACAAACAAAAACAAAAGGTTTTGGCTCTAACATGGTCTGAGATAAAGAATTTGGATGCATCAAAGTAAATCTGAGCAAACAGCTACTATTGCAAGATGGTCCAATAATTCAGTGGGTCACATTCCAACAGATCCATTCATTAGCTCTTTATTATGCATCTCAGACTTAGCTTAGTGGTCGAGGTGCTTGCCTGCAAAGCCAAAGGACTCAGGTTCAATTCCCCAGTACCAGGTAAAACTGGATGCACAAGGTGATGCATGCATCTGGAGTTCATTTGTAGTGGCTAGAACCCTGGTGTGCCCATTCACTCTCTCTCTCCCAAATAATAATAAATAGATAAAATATTTTTAAAAATAGTATGCATCTACACAGACTAGGTACATCTTGAGATTTTCCCATAGGAACTATTGTCAGAGGAGATCCACGTTGTACTCTTGTGCTGGCAAGAGTCCTTGGGATCAGCTGGGGAATGGACATATGGGTTCTGAATGTCAGCACTCTGCTGTCCACACCACATTTTGTAACTACACTGAATAACCCCTTTCGTTTTGTTGTGTACCTTGGTCCTTTTCAGGTTCTGACACAAGGCCCAGCTTCTGTTCTGATTCTGGCGCTGGACTGGAGGGTCACACACACGAAGACTGCGGCACTGACATTAGCAACCGCGGAAGAGTGTGCATCAAGGAGCCGCTGAAAGGTGAGGCCAACTTGATTGACTCCAGGAGCAGTGAGCAAGGATGGACGCTCCTTAACCCTGGCAATCAACTGTCTTCCCAACCTTTTCTTTTCAGAATTTCACTATAGATATAACACTCCCAGGCAGAATTCCCTAAATCATAATGGAAGAGGTGCCTTTGTGCAGACCCACTCTTTACATGAAAATAAAATGCCTTCACCTTGTAAGTACATCTTTAGCCTCATCCTGTCTATGTCAATGATTTAATCTTCCAGGCCTGGGAGGCCATATGATATGATTACTGCTCCCCCCCCCATCACCCGGGGAATCCCTGCCCTCTCCGATCTGCTGCTCAGGTCTCCCGCAGTCACTGGACACTTCCATATTAAGCCTTGCATTGGTGGCAAGAGGCTGAGTGAGGGCTGAGGAATGTGAAATACCAGTGAAAAAAGACTCAGAAAGTGATCAAGTGCTGGGCCAGTGCAAATAAGGGACAAATGAATGATGTCTGCTATTATTGTGACTATTCCAAAGAGCCCAAAGCTTTGAATATATCCATAACAAATTAGTCAGCATGTACTTTTATACTCCCCAGATACCATATTGCTTATTTCCAATGCAAAAATATGCTGTTTGGGTTGGAGAGATAGCTTAGCAGTTAAGGCATTTGCCGGCAAAGCCAAAGGACCCCAGGACCCACATAAAGCCGGATGCACAAGATGGCGCATGCATCTGGAGTTCGTTTGCAGTGGCTGAAGGCCCTGGCATGCCCATTCTGTCTCTCTCTCTCTCATAAATAAATGAAAAATAAAATATTTTTTAAAAATCTGCTGTCTTTGGAAAGGTTAAAATCCCACATACACTCATTTATACAGATAACTAAGACATGACTCCTTCCAGCCATGGAGTTCCCAGTTGAGAGGAACCCATGCCCAAATCAGGAATGTGAAAAGTAAGTGCGGTAAGTACTAAAAGTAAGGTCAAAGGGCACTGTGGGCACGTGGAGGAGGGAAGGAAATCCTTGTTTCATCCCAACAGCCACACTTAGTTCTCGGACAGAGCAATTTTCCTTTCATCCCTTCTGAACTCTTTCTGGGGAGAAGCATTGGCAAGAATGTCTCTTACCTTTTCTTTTCTTTTCTCTTCTTTTTTCTTTCTTTTTGGTTTTTCGAGGTAGGGCTTCACTCTAGCCCAGGCTGACCTGGAATTCACTCTGTATTCTCAGGCTGGCTTCAAACTCACAGTGATCCTCCTACCTCTGCCTCCCGAGTGTTGGGATTAAAGGCGTGCGCCACCACGCACAACTCTTCTTTCACGATTGCAAATGCCCAAGACCAAAGAATATTGTTTACCTACCCACCCCCAGCTGCCAAATCCTTCAAGTGGAATATTCTTCCAGAGTGATAGTCACTCAGACTACAGAAGCCATAGGGCAGCCTTTACTATCTCTTTGTATCTTTTCTTTTGTCATTTCTTTCTTTTCCCTTCCTTTCTCTTCTTTTCTTCCTCCCTCCCTCCCTCTTTTCCTTTTTTTTTTTTTTGAGAGAGACAGAGAGAGAGAGGAAGAGGCAGAGAATGGGTGCACCAGTGCCTTTTCAGCCACTGTGAACAAACTCCAGATGTGTGCGCCCCCTTGTGGACAAGTTTGGCATTGCACCCTTGCATCACTTTTGTGTCCGGCTAAATGTGGGACCTGGAGAATCGAAAGGGCATTCTTAGGCTTCACAGGCAGGTGCCTTAACCACTAAGCCATCTCTCCAGCCCCTTCCTTTCCTTTTTTAAATTTTTATTTTATTTTATTTATTTATTTATTTATTTATTTATTTATTTATTTATTTATTTATTTATTTTGGTCTTTCAAGGTAGGGTCTCACTCTAGCCCAGGCTGACCTGGAATTCACTCTGTATTCTCAGGGTGGCCTTGAGCTCATGGCGATCCTCCTACCTCTGCCTCCCGAGTGCTGGGATTAAAGTCGTGCGCCACCACGCCCGGCTCTTCCTTTCCTTTTTTTGTGGTGCTGGGGAATTGAACCTGGGGCCTCACGTGTAAAGCAAACTCTCTTATCATGGAACTTACATCCCAAGCCTTTTTGTCCCAACACACATCCTATGTGGAATACAACAGAATCAATGAAATGTGATCTTGAACTTCCTTAGTGTGGTTTTTTGATTCAGGTGTCCCCCAGTTGGTGGCACTTTGGTAATTGCAGCTTTGCTGGAGGCGGTGTATTGTTGGGGACGGGCTGATGGATGTTATAGCCAGTGTCCCCTTGCCAGTGTCTGACACACTCTCCTGCTGCTGTTGTCCACCTGATGTTGGCCAGGAGGTGATGCCCAGCTTCTGCTCATGCCACATTTCCCCCTGCCATCAAGGAGCTTCCCCTGGAGTCTGTAAGCCAAAATAAGCCCTTCCCTCCCACAAGCTGCTTTTGGTTGGGTGCGTTGTGCCAGCAAGGAGAAGGGAACTGCAATACTTAATAAACACACAATAGCTAAGAGGGCACAAGTCACAGGGAGACAGTTTTCCCTAAGCTGAAAACACAACTTCAGGGGCTAGGAATATGGCTCAGCGGTTAAGGTGCTTGCTTGCGAAGCCTAATGACCCCAGTTCCATCCTCAGTACTCACATAAAGCCAGATGCACAAAGTGGTGCATGGTGCATGCATCTGGAGTTCATTTGCAGTGGCTGGAGGCCCTGGTGTGTCCTTCTCTCTCTTTCTTTTTTTATTTGAGAGAGAAAGACAGAGAGAGACGAAGAGGCAGAGAGAGAATGGGTGCACCAGGGCCTGTGTGCAAACTCCAGACATGTGCGCCCTCTTGTGAGCATGTGTGAATTGCACACTTGCATCACTTTTGCGTCTGGCTATGTATGGGACCTGGAGCTTCGAACAAGCATTCTTAGGCTTCACAGGCAGGCGCCTTAACCGCTAAGCCATCTCTCCAGCCCTCTCTCTCTCTTTCTCTCCCTCCCTCTCTCTCTCCCCTGTCTTTCTTTGCTTACAAATAAATAAAATTAAAAATATTTTTAGATTTTTAAATTTTTATTTATTTATTAGAGACAGAGAGAGAGAGACAAAGAGTGAGAATGGGTGCACCAGGGCCTCTAGCCAGTGCAAACAAACTCCAGATGCATGCCCCACCATGTGCATCTGGCTTACGTGGAACCTGGAGAATCAAACCAGGGTCCGTAGGCTTTGCAGGAATGTGCCTTAACCACTAAGCTCTCTCTCCAGCCCCAAAATAAAAATATTTTTAAAAAGTACAATTTCAGGGCTGGAGAGATGGCTTAGCGGTTAAACGCTTGCCTATGAAGCCTAAGGACCCCGGTTCGAGGCTCAATTCCCCAGGACCCACATAAGCCAGATGCACAAGGGGGCCACACGCATCTGGAGTTCGTTTGCAGTGGCTGGAGGCCCTGGCATGCCCATTCCCTCTCTCTCTATCTGCCTCTTTCTCTCTCAGTCTGTCACTCTCAAATAAAAATAAAAATAAACAAAAAAAATTAAAAAAAAAAAAAGTACAATTTCAGCAGTTGGAGCTAACTGAACATGGCTGCTGGGGTGTCCCGTCTAGTAAATGTAAATGCAGGTCTGCACGCTGGTTGAGAACAGAACCCCATGACCTGCACTTCCTTCTGAGTTTGGGTTTCTACTTCCAATAAAACCCCAAAGTACATTTGGAGACCACTGAGGAATTCAGATTGAGCTCATCAGTAGTCAGGCTTGTCTCAATCTGGACTTCCTGGCTTCCAGCCTGTCTGGGGGACAATGTATGCCAGTCTCCTTTATCCGTGGAACCCTCTGGAGGGCAGCCTTGCCTGGCTGCAAGACACCAGTGACTAAGACAGGAGCCCTGCAAACAGAAATGAGGAGGAAGAAGGTAAAGGTGGAAGGAGGTCTCAACAGCAGGCGTGTCACTTTTCTGTCACGGTGACAGACCACCTGAAAGAAGCAGGGAGGAAGGATTTACAGAGGTTTACTGATGGAAAGAGCCGCCCCTCAGAGAAGGGAACATGAGGCGGCTGGTTACATCTCTCTGGCAGTCAGGATACAGAGCACACTGACACACAGAACCAGCCAATAAGCCTTAGATGCCCTCATTCACTTCCTCCAGCCTGCTCCCTCCTCCCCAGTGCTCCCCAAACAGCACCATGAGCTGGGGACCAAGTGTTCAGTCTCATGAGCCTGGTGGGGGGAGGGACATTTCACATTTACATTATGACAGCAGAAAAGGCATATTTTTTGGCCAATGATTTGTCTTTCTTCCTTTCCCTGGTTCTCCTCTTTTCTTTTTTAAAAATATTTTATTTTTTTAAAATTTATTTATTTATTTATTTATTTATTTATTTATTTATTTATTTGACAGAGAAAGAGAGAGAGAGAATGGGTGCACCAGGGCCTCCAGCCACTTCAAACAAACTCCAGATACATACGCCCCCTTGTGCATCTGGCTAACGTGGGTCCTGGGGAATTGAATCTGGGTCCTTTGGCTTTGCAGGCAAGAACCTTAACTGCTAAGCCATCCCTCCAGCCCTCCTCTTTTCTTTTAAAAAAAAAAAAAAAAACCAACTTAGCCTGGCGTGGTGGTTAGTCCCAGCACTCGGGAGGCAAAGGTAGGAGGATCGTCATGAGTTCAAGGCCACCCTGAGACTACCGAGTGAATTCCAAGTCAGCCTGGGCTAGAGTGAGACCCTATCTCAAAAAACAACAACAACAAAACAAACAAACAAAAACAACTTACTTATTATAAGCAAGCAGAGCAAGAAAGAGGGAGAGAGGTAGTATGGGCGCACCAGGGCCTCTCTCTCTTGCTACTACAAACTAACTCCAGACCCGTGCCACTTTGTGTGCCTGGCTTAATGGTCACTGGGAAATCGAGCACAGGTTGTCAAGCTTTTTAGAAGCATGTCCCTTTAACTATTGAGCCATCTCTCTAGCCCCCTCTCCTGTTTTCTGTGGTGATTTTTCTACATCTTTGTCATTCAGTTTCTCTTCTGGAATTGTCTTGAAATCATGATTGTTAGTTTCTGACTCCTATAATGCTCGCTCCTAATGTTGGAGATATGTTGAGGACTCCATTTGGGCACAGCCTCTTAGAAGGTGTGTTCCCCCGTGTAACATGAAGAAGTTGGGCCCACAAAAGTTGAACAACATGCCTAGGTCACGTGGTGGTCACACCTGGGAATCTAAATTCCTGGCCTCTTATCTGCTAGTAAAATTTCCCTCCCATTTATTTATTTATTTTTATGTTTTTATTTTAGAGAGAGTGAGTGAAAGACAGAGAGAGACAGAGAGAGGAGAGATAGAGAATTGGCGCACCAGGGCCTTGGCCACTGTAATTGAACTCCAGAGGCTTGCGCCACCTAGTGGGCATATGTGACCTTGTGCTTGCCTCACCTTTGTGCGTCTGGCTAACATGGGATCTGGAGAGTCGAACATGGGCCCTTAGGCTTCGCAGGCAAGCGTCTTAACCACCAAGCTGTCTCTCCAGCCCTTCCTCCCATTTTTTTTAAAACTTTTATTTTATTTATTTATTTGAGAGAGAGAGAAACAGACAGATGGAAAGAGAGAGAGGATGGATGTGCCAGGGCTCCCAGCCCCTGCAAAGAAACTCCAGGTGCATGTGCCACTTTGTGCATCTGGCTTATGTGTGTCCTGGGGAATCGAGCCTGGGTCCTTTGGCTTTGCAGGCAAGCACCTTAACCTCTAAGCCATCTCTCCAGCCCCCTCCCATTTTTTGAGACATGTTCTCACTCTAGAGCACAACCTGGCCTAGAACTCATTCAGTAGCCCAGACTCTCCTCAAAATTGTGGCAACCCTCCTGCCTCAGCCTCCTGAGTGCTGAGACCACTACAGTGAACCATCAGTTTTTTTTTTGTTTGTTTGTTTTTTTTTTGGTTTTTCGAGGTAGGGTTTCACTCTGGCCTAGGCTGACCTGGAATTAACTATGTAGTCTCAAGGTGGCCTTGAACTCACGGCAATCCTCCTACCTCTGCCTCCCAAGTGCTGGGATTAAAGGTGTGCGCCACCACGCCCAGCTGAACCATCAGTTTTACACTGGGCATGATGATGCACTCCTGTAATCCCAGCACTCAGGAGGCTGAAGCAAGGGGAGCGCTGTCAGTTTGAGGCTAGCCTATGCTACATTAATGACTTCCAGGCCAGCTTGGGCTACACAGTGAGATCCTATCTCAGAAAACCAAAAATAGATGGGCGTGGTAGAACATGCCTTTAATCCCAGCACTTGGGAGGCAGAGATAGGAGGATTGCCATGAGTTTGAGGCCACCCTGAGACTGCATAGTAATTCCAAGTCAGCCTGAGCTAGAGTGAGGCCCTACCTCAAAAAACCAATAAAAGAAAAAGAAAAAAGAAAGAAAGAAAACAAATAATAAATTTTCTTTTCTTTCTTCTTTTTTCCCCCCACTTTTTTGAGGTAGGGTCTCTCTCTAGCCTAAGCTGGCTTGAAATTCACTCTGTAGTCTCAGGGTGGCCTTGAGCTCACAGCAATCCTCCTACCTCAGCCTCCTGAGTGCTAGGATTAAAGGAGTGCATCACCGTGCCTGTCTAAAATTTCTTTTTATGAATATAGAATACTTGAAAATTCTTTGTGTTCTGCATTCCCTAGCATTCTTGTTTATATATTTGTTAAAATTTTATTAACTATTTCATCCATACTTTGAACACTTTGAGAAATGATAATGCCACGTGGACAATCATTTTTGATCCTTTGAGTTTAATCATAGCTAACATTTTTCAGCTTGCTCAAAACCAAAATGGATGTGTTCCCAGAGACTGAATTCAAAATCCTTCCAAGATGAGCGTGATTTCACAGAAGGGAAGTAAGTATTGTTTTACTATTATTAATAAAGCTGGGGCCAGGTACAGTGGCTCATCCTGTAACCCCAGCAATTGGGAGGATGAGGCAGGAAGACTGCCACAAGTTCAAGGCCAGTCTAGGGTAAACTGAGATCCTGTCTCAAAAAAAACCAAGCCGGGCGTGGTGGCGCATGCCTTTAATCCCCGCACTTGGGAGGCAGAGGTAGGAGGATCGCCGTGAGTTTCGAGGCCACACGGAGACTACAGAGTGAATTCCAGGTCAGCCTGGGCTAGTGTGAAACCTGGCCTCAAAAAACCAACCAACCACCAAGAACAAAACAGCCAGGCGTGGTGGTCCATGCCTTTTATCTCAGCACTAGGAAGGCTGAGGCAGGAGGAGTGACATGAGTTTGAGGCCAGCCTAGGCTGTGGAGTAAGTTCCAGGTCAGCCTGTGTATAACAGAGTGAATTTTAGGTCAGCCTGGCCTAGAGTGAGACCCTGCTTGGGTCAGAGGAGCCAACACTGATGCAGAGTCCAAGCAAGAACAATTGCAGTGAACCAGTGGGGCCACCGTAGCGTGACCAAAGGTGGTAGAGGTGAAAGACAGAAGCTGTGTAGTCAAAATCAGTTTCAGAGGCAGGGCCAGCAGCAAGAAAAGTGCCTAATAGTTCAGGTCCAAACCCATTAGCATAAAGTCTAGTGATTTAAAATGTCGTCTTTGGTGCTTGCCTACAAAACCTAAGGACCCAGGTTCCATCTCTCTCCAGATCCCATGTAAGCCAGATGCACAAAGGTGAGGCAAGTGCAAGATCACATATGCCCACTAGGTGGCACAAGTGTCTGGCATCCAGTTGCAGTGGCTGAGGTCCTGGCGCATCAATTCCCTCTCTCTCCCTCTCTCGCTCTCTCACTCTCTCTCTCTAAAATTACAAAAAAAAAAATTTTAATCTTTGGAACCAGGCATCTGATGACACACCTGTAATTCTAGCACTTGGGAGACCGAGACAGGAGGACTTACATGAATGAGTTCAAGACCAGCCTTGGCTACGTAGCAAGTGCCAGGCCACATGACAAGAACTCATCTCTACTGCACCCTCCTCTTCCACAAAAAAACAAAATATGTTTTTGAAAAACAACAAAAGAATGTAGTCTTTGGAGACTTCTTTGGTTCTGTGTCATTGGTAAGGTAACTTAACCTCTCTGAGCCTTCATTTCCCCATATGTAAAATGTGAATAATAGCAGGACCAGATTCAATGAGATGGGAGTCCCACCCGGAGACTGGTACTCAGCAAATGACAGCTTTGAGGACTGAGTGAAGTGACGACTGATTCGATCTGAAGGAAAGGGAGCTCTGAAGTCCATGAAGTCCCCAATGCACCACCTACGTCTCCTGCCCAGAGATTTTTTAAAAAAAATATTTATTTATTTATTTATTTATTTATTTATTTATTTATTTATTTATTTATTAGAGAGAGAGAGAAAGAAAGAAAGAAAGAAAGAAAGAGAAAGAAAGAAAGAAAGAAAGAAAGAAAGAAAGAAAGAAAGAAAGAAAGAGGTAGAGAGAATAGGTACACCAGGGTGTCCAGCCACTGTAAAGGAACTCCAGACACATGCGCCACCTTGTGCATCTGGCTTACGTGGGTCCTGGGGAACTGAACCTGGGTCTTTGGGCTTTGCAGGCAAATGCCTTAACTGCTAAGCCATCTCTCCAGCCCCTGACCAGAGATTTTTATTAGGACCCCCTCCCATGCAGAACGCCTCTCACCTGAAGGGCAGAACCAATGCACTAAGTGCACTGCATAACCAACTAATGTTAACGGGTAGGGACAGAGGGATGAAGTGGGAGGTTCTGAAGTCACATGCATTGGACGTGACTTCTTAACATGTCACTGCTCACAAGTATCTCTACCAAAGCAGTGCATAGCAGAGGGAGCCCGCGAGGATGGCCACAGCAGACTTCTCACAAGCAAGTTGTTATGGCAGGCCCCTCTTCATGGATTAAGTGAATAACCTCCCCTTAGAGCGAGGGAATATACAGCCTGAACACCACACACAGTGCCTGACATCACACTCACGGGTTACAAACTGGATGTTAGAGACGGAATCATTTAGTACAGTGGGCATCCAGGGAAGCCTACTGGTTTACAGACGTCTGCTTTTCTGGCCCTGCTCTGCAAGCTCACTAGTGTGACACGAACTCAAGGTGCCTGTGATAGGCAGTTTTGTTGTTGGCCTCAAAAGAGTTTTTTAAAAAAGGAATAAAAAACACTTTGGGGGCTGGAGAGATGGCTTAGCAGTTAAGGCGCTTGCCTGTGAAGCCCAAGGATCCATGTTTGTCTCTCCAGATCCCACGCAAGCCAGACGCACAAAGGTGAGGCAAACGCAAGGTCACACATGCCCACTAGGTGGCGCAGGTGTCTGGAGTTTGATTTCAGTAGCAGAGGCCCTGGAGCTCCAATTCTCTCTCCACCCCCTCCCCAATTAAAAAAACAATCACTTTGGAGCTTTGACTCTTCATGTTTCAAAGGAAAAAGAAAAAGACCAGTTTTGAGAGGGCAACAACTTTTTTCTGAAGCTTATGGTGGCCAGCCCCGCCTCACTCTGAATGCTATGAAAGCCAAAGTACAGGAGTATACACACACACACACACACACACACACACACACACAGTCATTACAGAGCCCAGAGCTGACCTGAATAGGGGTGTGTGCTTGAGAATGGGGGTTTATACAAAGTTCTAATATGCTTTTGCCTTCTAGAAAAAGTCCTGAGACTTTCATGAACTCCAGTCCAGACCTTGCCACACCCTCATCCCATTTCCACTTCTGCGAGATTTCTGGCAGTAACTCTTTATGTGACTGCAATAGCATGGGAGAAACGGAATCTAAGGTGAGGCCCGAGAAATCCTTCCAGTTCAGGTATAGTTCAGTGACCACAGAACTGCTGCCTTTTACCCTATTACGGTGTGAGCTTCCAGAAAATGTTCTGCTTAAAAATGAGTCATGGGCTGGAGAGATGGCTTAGCGGTGAAGGCGTTTGCCTGCGAAGCCAAAGGATCCCGGTTCGATTCTCCAGGACCCACGTAAGCCAGAAGGGCGTGCCCATTCTCTCTCTGTCTGCCTCCTCTCTCTCTCTCTGCTTGCAAATAAATAAATAAATAAAAATTTTTAAAAAATGAGTCATGGGCTGGAGAGATGGCACAGCAGTTAAGGCGCCTGCCTGCGAAGCCTAAGAATGCTTGTTCAAATCTCCAGGTCCCACGTTTAGCCAGACTCAAAAAGTGACACAAGCGTGCAATGTCGCACATGTGCACAAGGGGACACACACACCTGGAGTTTGTTCACGGCAGCTGAGAGACCCTGGTGTGCCCATTCTTTACCCCTCTCTCTCTCTCTCTCTCTCTCTCTCTCTCTCTCTATGTCTCTCTAAAAAAAAAAAAACAATGAGTCATGGGCTGGAGAGATGGCTCAGTGGTTAAGGCCCTTGTCTGCCTTTGCACTGTTCAATTACCAAGTACCCACATAAAGCCAGATGTGTGGTGTGTGCATCTCAAGTTTGTTTGCAGTGGCTGAAGGCCCCATCATGCCCATTCTCTCTGTCTCTCTTCTCTCTCTCTCTGCTTGCAAATAAATAAATAACATTTTTTTTAATGGGGCTGGAGAAATGGCTTAATGGTTAAGGCAGTTGCCTGCAAAACCTAAGAACTCATGTTCAGATCTCCAGGCCCCACGTAGCCAGACACACAGTGAAGCAAGCACACAATTTTGCACATGCACTACAAGGTGTTGCATATGTCTGCATCCTTAACAGCAGGCTGCAGGCCCTGGCACGCCCATTCTCTCTCTCTCTGCCTCTTTCTCTCTCTGTCTCTTTCTCTCTCTCTCTCTGTCTCTTTCTCTTTCTCTCTCTCTCTCTCTCTCAAAAGTAAAAATTAAAGGGCTGGAGAGATGGCTTAGGGGTTAAGGCGCCTGCCTCCTAAGCCTAAGAACACTGGTTCCAATCTCCAGCGGTTCCAATCTCCAGGTCCCACGTTTATAAGCCAGATGCCGCACTTGACCACAAGGGGGCACATGCATCTGGATTTCGTTTGCAGCAGCTGAGAGACTGACTGCTGGCATACCCATCTCTGTCTTCCTCTCCCTCCCTCTCTCTCTCTCCAAAAAAATTAAATTAAAAATAAAAATTAAAAATAAAAAAAAATGAGTTGTGCTCCACACCAACCCAAAGACACATGGCCTTAGCAGCCACCTGCTTTGTATTATTCCTAAAATGGTTCCGAAGGAAAGTTCCTGGAGAGAATGTTCTGGGGTGGTGCTTGCGCTGCAGGATTCCCCTGGGTCCAGGCTAGAAAGCCTGCAGTCTGTCCCAGTAACAATGCAGTGAGGCTGCCCACGGTTTCCTATGTTCAAACTAGGAACTCTAATCCCTATGCTACTTCCAAAGGCTTACACTCATGCACACACGCACGCCCACGTGCATGCATGTATGGTATCCCTGGCTGTCCTCGCTCAGTGGTTATGACCTCCCAAGTCCCATGCGATGCCCTTAAGAGCTTTCTTTTCTTTTTCTTTTTTCTCTGTCTGCAGCAGGGAAAGGCCCAGCAAATTGTTGACCTCACCCTCTGATTCATGCTCCTCAGTCATGTGTTGATCTTTTTCCCCCTCCCTTTCTTTAACAAATACATTCCATCTCAGATTGGTTTCCTAGGAAACCAGCCTTCAAAAATAGAAATAAACTGTGAGGAAAACCAAACGCTCCAAAAAAAAAAAAAATTCCATCTTGAAATGTTTCATAATGAGAAAACCCAGTTATTAGAAACATATAACTAAGATGTGTGGGCTTTTCTTCTGTAGATTTTAAACTCGGCTTTGGACCATGCCCTAAAGACAGCAACCATGTTGAAAAAGACTACTGATCAAATGATCAAAGCGATCGCAGAAGATCTCGTAAAAGCACAGACATGGAGGCGTCAACTGTATTCCTAGGTCCATCTAAGACACACAGGGGTTAAAAAGAAGAAAACGAGGGCAAAGAAAATTTCATCTTCCTCTCAAAAGTTCTCTACTTATTACACAATGTAAGAGGGTGGCTTTCTACAGAAAATATCAAAACCACAAGAAATGAGTAACAGTACTTAAATGGAAAAAAAAAAAAAAACCCGATTCTTAAAATCAGAAAAGTAAGCAAGTATTTATATAAAAATGAAATTAAGTCTATAGAAATCTATGTTCTTCCTAACTCATAATAAAGCAAACCAAAATGAAACTATAACATTTTCTTTCACATATTAATCAGGAAAAAATTAAAGTTTGATAAAAGGGAACCAGTGAATATGGAAACACAGTCTCTCATTGCTTGTTGGAGGATGTATACACGGTAAGAACTTTAGCCGGGCGTGGTGGCGCATGCCTTTAATCCCAGAACTCAGGAGGCAGAGGTAGGAGGATGGCCGTGAGTTCGAGGTCACCCTGAGACTACATAGTGAATTCCAGGTCAGCCTGGGCCAGAGTGAGACCCTACCTCGAAAAACAAAAAACAAAACAAAAAAAGAACTTTAAAATACAATTTGATGACAAGGTTGTTCATCAATTTATGATGGGCTTATATCCTGATAAAACCATAGTAAATTCCAAGTTTTTCAACATTTATTTGTTTATTTTTGTTTTTTTGAGGTAGGGTTTCACTCTAGCCCAGGCTGACCTGGAATTCACTATGTAGTCTCAGGGTGGCCTTGAACTCATGGCGATCCTCCTACCACTGCCTCCCATATGCTGGATTAAAGGTGTGCACCACCACACCTGGCTCTTAATTTTCTTTTAATTATTTGTAAACAGAGAAGGAGAAAGAGAGGGAGGATGAGAATGGGCACATCATGACCTCTTGTTAATGCAAATGAACTCCAGATGTATGTGCATCTTTGTACATCTGGCTTTATGTAGGTACTAGGTCCAAGTACCTTAAAAAAATATTTATCTGTAGGGAGAGAGAGAATGAGAGAGAGAGAGATAGAATGGGCATGCCAGAACCTCTAGCCACTGTAAATGAACTCTAGATACATATGCCACTTTGTGCATCTGGTTTTACATGGGTACTAGGGAATCAAACCTGGGTCACTTAGGCTTTTGCAGGCAAGTGCCTTAACTGTTGAACCATTTCTCCAGTCCATTCCCAAATATTTTAAATAAAAAAGAAAATGCAAGCTGGGCAGAGTGGCACACGTCTTTAATCCCAGCACTTGGGAGGCAGAGGTAGGAGGATCGCCGTGAGTTCAAGTTCACCCTGAGACTATAGAGTGAATTCTAGGTCAGCCTGAGCTACAGTGAAACCCTACCTCGAAAGAAAGAAAGAGAAAGAGAAAGGAAGGAAGGAAGGAAGGAAGGAAGGAAGGAAGGAAGGAAGAAAGAAAGAGGAAAGAAAATGCACGAGGGGTTAGGGATATGGCTCAGTGGTTAAAGGTGATTGCTTGCAAAGCCTGAGAGCTGTGGTTCAAATCCCTAGCCACTCAAATCAAGCTAGATGGGCATTCCTTTGCAGTGGCAAGAGACCCTGGCATAACCCCTTCACCATGCAAATAAATAAATAAATATTTTTTAAAATGCATGCAGGGCTGGGGAGATGACTCAGCAGTTAAAGGTGCTTTCAAAGCCTGCTGGCCCAGGCTTGATTCCCCAGTATCCATGTAAAGCCAGATGCCCATAATGGCATGTGTACTTGGAGTTAGTTTGCAGGAGCAGCAAGAGGCCCTGGTGCATCCTCTCTCTCTCTGCTTACAAATAAATGAAAAATATATATATATATATATATATATATATATATATATATATATATATATTTTTATTTTTATTTATTTTATTTTATTTTATTTTTTTCAAAGTAGGGTCTCACTCTAGCCCAGGCTGACCTGGATTTCACTCTGTAGTCTCAGGGTGGCCTCAAACTCATGGCGATCCTCCTACCTCTGCCTCCCGAGTGCTGGGATTAAAGGAGTGTGCCACCATGACTGGCTTTAATTTATTTTTTTATTGACAACTTCCATAATTGTAGACAATATCCCATGGTAATTCCCTTCTTCTCCCCCCACTTTCCTCTTAGAAATTCCACTCTCCATCATACCCCTTCCCTCTCTCAGTCTCTTTTATTTTGATGTCATCATCTTTTCCTCCTTTTATGATGGTCTTGTGTAGGTGGTGTCAGGCACAGCGAACTCATGGATATCCAGGCCATTTTGTGTCTGAGGAGTGCTTTGTAAAAAGTCCTACCCTTCCTTTGGCTCTTACATTCTTCCTGGCACCTCTTCCACAACGGACCCTGAGCCTTGGAAGATGTGATAGAGATATTTCAGTGCTGAGCACTCCTCTGTCACTCCTTCTCAGCACCATGGAAATAATATATTTTTTTAATGCATGTAATATGAGCCAGGCATGGTGGCACACACCTTTAATCCCACCACTTGGGAGGCAGAGGTAGGAGGATCACCATGAGTTTGAGGCCACTCTTAGACTACATGGTGAATTCCAGGTCAGCCTGGGCTAGCGTGAAAACCTACTTCAAAAAAAAATGCAAAATCCAACTTTGAAATGCATTTCTACTCAAAGCATATCAATTTCACACCATCATAAAGTTGGAAAAAATTGAAAGCCAACCATTGTCAAGTTGGAGATTGCATCCAGCAAGCTCTACAAATTTGAAAGGCACTTCTCACCAGAAATTTCAGGGCTAGAGACTTATAGACAGCTCACACAATATGCCAACATTCATGTACAAAGGGCCACTGGACCACTGATGGTAATTACCTCCAAGGGAGCTAATCTTTAAATACCCTGGGTGATGATCAATAAATAACAAGGATTATTCTGCAGGCTTTGGAAGACTGAGGTGAATATTTAAAAGACAGATGGTTGTGATGGTTAATCTTTTTTAAAATTTATTTTATTATTTATCCATTGATTTATTGACCTTGCTAGAGGCAAGGTCACTGGGGCCTGGTCTTAAGTGTGGTGATGGTCTGAGATTCCATTGTAAAGATATGCAAATGTGCCTAGCAGAGTTCCTGAAGTGTGCTGGGCTTTTGGCAGTAGTTTTGCTCTGTGTGCTGTGGTGGCTGGTTGGCTTTTTCTCTCTCTGTTTGGCCCTGTGAAGAGCAGGCTGCTTTTCCTGCCTTTGTGGAACTTCCCTGGATCTGTAAGTTTCATCCCTTCCTCCATAACTGTGCCTGGTCTGGAAGTTCATCTCAAACAAACTCCAAATGTACCAGGGGTGGGGTGAGATCCCCTTGATGCATCTTTTTGAACCTTTGTTTTGGAGGAATGGGCATGGACTTGGTGCTTGCAACTGAAGATGTCTGAGAGTAATTGATGGCCTATTCAAGAATGCTAAGTGGGTCCTTATTGAACTTCGAGGCAGCTTATGAGCTATTAAGGGGAAGAAATGGCAGAGGCCATCGTTCCGCTATCCAGGCCCAGAGTGTTTGATCAAACTTAAATTTGTAATGGACTGATGTGCTTGGCTGAAGATATTGCAAAAAAACAAAACATTTTAGGGGCTGAAGGTGGAAGGATGGCATTAAAACAATGGAGAGGATCAAGAAAGACTGTTAGAAATGCCTTTGAAAAGTTCCAAAGGATCCCATTTTGTTCAAGTCTCCAGGACCATGGAGTGGTCATGAATTGCACAGCTGAGATGCAGCATGAAGGCAGGGCATGAAGTCCTGAGGAATAGGCAGAGCCTTTTGGAAGATGGACTGTGGGACCCAGTAAGCCAGATGCATGGAGACCTGAAGATGTTTCGGATATACCAGGACTGTGCATGCATCTGGAAAGTTCATTTGCAGTGGCTGGAGTTATATTGCTTGAACTCAGTTTGATGACTCATTCATTATTCTCTCTCTTTCTCTCAAATAAATAAATAAAATATATTTAAACAAAAAATATTTTCATTTATTTGTAAGCAGTGAGAGGGATAGAAGAGACAGAATAGGCACGCCAGTGCCTCCAGCTGCTGCAACCAACTCCAGATGTATGCAGCACTTTGTGCATCTTGCGTTACAGGGGTACTGGGGAATTGAACTCCAGTCATAGCCTTTCCAGGCAAGTGCCTTAACCACTAAGTCATCTCTCTAGCCCGGTTAATCTTTTTTTTTTTTTTTTAATATTTTATATTTATTTTAATCCTAGCATTTGGGAGGCAGAGGTAGGAGGATTTCTAAGAGTTCAAGGCCACCCTGAGACTACATAGTGAATTCCAGGTTAGCCTGAGCTAGAGTGAGACCCTACCTCGGAAAACCAAATAAATAAATAAATAAATTATTAAGAGGGGGGAAGAGGAGGTAGAAAGAGAGAATGGGTGGGCATGCCAGGGCATCAAGCCACTACAAATGAACTCCAGACATGCGGGCCACCTTACACATCTGGCTTACATGGGTCCTGGGGAATTGAACCTGGGTCCTTTGGCTTTGCAAGCAAGTGCCTTATTCACTAAGCCATTTCTCCAGGCCCCGGTTAGTCTTTTTTAAAAAATATTTTATAATATGGCTGGGTGTGGTGGCACACGCCTTTAATCCCTGTACTCAAGAGGATCACTGTGAGTTCAAGGTCACCCTAAGACTACAATAATGAATTCCAGGTCATCCTGGGCTAGAGTGAAACCTTACCTCGATAAACAAACAAACAAAAATGTTTTTTATTTATTTCTTTGCAAGGAGAGAGAGAGAGAGAGAAGGAATGAATGGGCAGGGGCCTCCAACGACTGCAAATGAACTCCAGATGCATGCACCACCTTGGGCATCTGGCTTACATGGGTACTGGGGAATTGAACCTGGGTCCTTTGGTTTGGAGGCAAGCGCCTTCACCACTAAGCCATCTCTCCATCCCTGAATTCTTATAATATGTTTATATTACAGCTATTTGCTTGAAGATCTCAAAGTCAAGAACACAGAACCACAGTCCTAGACAAATAACATCTGGGAAAGATAATGCATTAGAATTACATATCAGGGATTAAGACAATTTCTAACATTTCCTACAGAATACCAGAAAAGCTTTTGAGTTGCTGCTGCCCTGCTTCTTCTTTTCTTCTTCTTCTTCTTCCTCCCCCTCCTCCTCCTCCTCCTCCTTCTTCTTCTTCTTTTTTTTTTTTTTTGTTTGTTTGTTTTCTTGAGGTAGGGACTCCCACTAGCCTAGGCTGATCTGGAATTCATTCTGTAGTTTCAGAGTAACCTTGAACTCACGGTGATCCTCCTACCTCTGCCAGGTGCTGGAATTAAAGGTGTGCACTGCCACACCCGACCCAATTGGCTTTTTGTTCCTTGTTGTCTGCTTATAAAACCCACTTGATCTACTCAGCCTTTTTATTCTTTTAATGCTACCCAATTAATGAAGCACTAAGATCATTTATCTCAATTTGTTGAAATTTTGATAGTTCTAAGTGGCTTCTGTCTTTGTAGTAACTGCTTTTGCCTCACTGTGACCAAAAGGCCTGACAGAACAATCTCAAGGAGGAAATATTTCTTTAGGCTAATGGCTTCAGTCCAGTGTCGGCATTGCTAAACACGGCTGAGACTGTGAGGAAGCTGGCCTGGGCTGTTGGACATGGCTGGGGACCTTGAGCTGTGGAGGTTGCAGCCAGCCTTATTATTGGGAACCCATTCTGGTGACAGAGCTGGCCCTCCCTTTTCTCAAGGTGTGCCCCATCTTTGTCCGGAGGAGGCGGAACCGGCGGGCCCTCCCCCCTGTCCCAAAGCACCTGACATTCCATAGTCTAAGGTTTTGCCCTCCCCCCCCCACAGTTCCTGACCTTGTGGCCAGGTGCCCAAGAGACCCTTATATGGTAGTAAACAGTCTCCCTACAACTGTAGCCATCCAATATGTGGCTGAAGTCACATAGCTTTTCCCATCACTATCTCCCTTGCAGTTCCTCGCAACTTCTGCCTTCTAACACCAGCCAATTAGATAGTAACCCATGAACACTTTCTCAAGTATTTATAAACCCACTCCTCTTTTGAATAAATGAGTGCTGTCCGTCAGATGGTCTCCCTGGTGGTTCATTGCCTGCTGCACTCACCCACTCCAAGACCCTGCTCCCCCAACTTCTCCTGAGCCCAGGATGTCGGTAGCCAATGACCCCAGGGAAGAGCAAGGACCCACAGTCCGGCACAGCTGGGAAATCAGCTGATGGAGGCAGGAGAATGCAGCTCGGTGGCTCTAATCAAGACAGACCAGGAAGCAGAGTGTGACAAGAGCCAGGGGTCAAGGTTCCATAGCCTCCCAAAACTGCACCACCAACTGGGGAACAAGTACTCAAAACATGAACCTATGGGTACATTTCAGATTCAAACTATAACAAGCTTCATGACATAACATAATCCTTGATAACTTGATCATCTATTTTTAAATATTTTGGAGACACAGAGAGGGAGAGGAAGAGACAGAGAGAGAGAGAGAGAAAGAGAGAGAGAAAATGGGCGCATCAGCAGCCTCTCAGCTGCTGTGAACAAACTCCAGGCGCATGCACCCCCTTGTGGGCAAGTGCGGCATTGCATCCTTGCATCACTTTGCATCTGGCTAAACGTGGGACCTGGAGACTCGAACAGGTGTTCTTAGGCTTAGCAGGCAAGTGCCTTAACCTCTAAGCCATCTCTCCAGCCCTATTTTTTTAATTTTAAAAATATTTTTAAGAATTTATTTATTTATTTTGAGACAGAGAGAGGTAGGGAGAGAATGGGTGCATCAGGGCTCCAGCCACAGCAAACAAACTCCACCTTGTACATGTGGCTTACATGGGTACTGGGTACTGGGTAATTGAACCTCCATCCTTAAGTTCACAGGCAAGTGCCTTGACTGCTAAGCCATCTCTCCAGCCCCCTTGATAATCTGTTTTGTAAGCCAAGTATCACTGTATCATCCTCAAGTTTAAAAATATACATTTCTGGGCTGGAGAGATGGCTTTGCAGTTAAGGCTTTGCCTGCAAAGCCAAAGGACCTCGGTTCGATTCTCCATTACCCACATAAGCCAGATACACAAGGTGGCGCATGCATCTGGAGTTCATTTGCAGTGGCTAGTGGCCCTGGCACGCCCATTCTTTCTCTCTCTCTCTGCCTCTTTCCCTCTCTCAAATAACTAAATTTTTAAAAAATGCACACTTCTGTGGCTTGGTTGAAATGTTCTACAAGTGTTCGCTTGTTATCTTTTGGGTCCTCCTCTCCTTGAGAACTTGGTTAAAGCTTTGGGATCCCCCTCCCTTCATGATCTATCCTCCCACAGAAAAGAGATAAGTGCATACGACACAATTTTTAAAAATATTTTATTTTTACTTACTTGAGAGAGGGAAAGAGACACAGAAGGAGAGAGAGAATGGGCACGCCAGTGCTTCCAACCACTGTAAATGAACTCCAGATGCTTGGGCCACCTTGTGCATCTGGCTTATATGGGTCCTGGGGAATTGAACCTGGGTCCTTTGGCTTTGCAGGCAAATGCCTTAACCACTAAGCCATCCACCCCTTTAAAAAATATTTTATTTTTATTTATTTATTTGAGAGAAAGAGGCAGAGAGAGAGAGAGAGAGAGAGAGAACATATTATACAATTTTTAAAAGTTCATGGATACCTGAAACAAATCCATGGAATCCTAGTTCTTGTGAGTGTGATTATTATTATTATTATTATTTTCAGGTAGGGTCTCGCTCTAGGCCAGGCTGACCTGGAATTCATTATGTAGTCTCAGGATGGCCTTGAACTCATGGTAATCCTCCTACTTCTGCCTCCTGAGTGCTGGGATAAAAGGCATGTGCCACCACGCCTGGCTAGGTTTTGTTTTAAATATACTTTGTTGCACTCAGCACTGATGTGGGAGAAATATAAAAGAGCGGGGAAGGGTGGGGTGGAAAGGGAAGGGGTTACAGAGACTTTAGCACCAGGCCAGTGCCCAGAATTTCTATATCCAGCCCTGTATTACATTAGCAGTGGCATGAATTATCCTTCTGTGAGAGATAGAACACACTAGCCAATTGTTTCTTGTTCAGCATGGGAACAAATGCCTTTCTCTCCCCAGCTGACTTAAATGACAGCAAGGCCAACCTTCCACGCTTTGCCCATTTCTCTGTTTTTTTTTTTAAATTGATTTTGTAGGAGGATCACCATGAGTTCGAGGCTACCCTGAGGCAACATAGTCAATTCCAGGTCAGCCTGGGCTAGAGTGAGACCCTACCTCAAAAAATTTTTTGATTTATTTGCAAGGAGAGAGAGAGAGAATGGGTACACTAGGGCCTCCCAGCCACTGCAAACAAACTCGATATGCATGTGCCATTTTGTGTATCTGCCTTTACATGGGTACTGGGGAATCTAGCCTGGGTCATTAGGCTTTGCAGACAAGTGTCTTAACTGCTGAGCCATCTCTCCAGCCCCTGTGGTTCTTTTTTGGCCCATCTCTGCTTGACTAGCCATATGCTCAATATAATTTTACATTTCCTTGATGACTGGGGTTCTTCATGACCAATCATTGCAACACAGCTGATTCAAGAACTAAAAGAATAGGGTGACATCTCTATAAAGTTTTGAAGTTTTTGCTCTGATGTATGTACAGTATCCGCTGAATCTGTAACTGGAACCTTCTCCTCTTTCATGCATCTCTTTGTGTTAGATCTTGCAGACCTTTCTTCTAATTCTGTTCCATAGCAAACCAGAAAAACCAGCTTCAGTACAATCGTATGCACAATGCTGATGAGTCAAGGGGCTTTGCATTGCCTGAGGGCAGTAGAGCTGTGAACAATGAGTTTGGCAGGCTCCACAGTGCTTAATCCAAGGTGAGGTGGTGCTCTGGGTGCAGCAGCATGATGTATTGGAAGGCTTCTAGTTTTCTTTTAAGTTCTAGCTTTATACTTAACTCAGCTCTTAGATTGTGCAAAAGCAAGCTTATATTTTTATCACTCCTTTCTGGTGTAAAGTTGTTAATGAACTTTATTTTTAAAAGACCTGGGGAAAGGGGGCTGAAGAGATGGCTTAGCAGTTAAGGTGCTTGCCTGCGAAGCCTAAGAACTCATGTTTGAATGTCCAGGTCCCACATAAGCCAGATGCACAGTGAGGTAAGTGCGCAATGTCGCACATGCACACGAGGGGGCGCAAGCATCTGGAGTTCGTTTGCAGCAGCTGAAGGCCCTGGTGTACCGGTTTTCTCTCTCTCTGAAATGAATTTTTAAAAACCAGGTATGGTGGCACGTGCCTTTTTTTTGGTTTTTCCAGGTAGGGTCTTGTTCTAGCTCAGCTGACCTGGAATTCTCTATGTAGTCTCAGGGTGGCCTCGAACTCAAGGCAATCCTCCTATCTCTGCCTCCCATGTGCTGGGATTAAAGGTGTGCGCCACCACGCCCAGCTCTCAACATTATTTTTGAGACAGAATCTCTCAATGAACCTGGAGCTCACCCATTTGGCTAGAATAGCTAGACAAAAAGCCCCAGGGATCCTCTTGTTGCCTCCCTATCTCCGGGATGACAGCACATACTATTGAAGGAGGACGGGAGAAAGCTAGCTTTTTTTTTTTTTTTTTTTTTTTTTTAATTTGAGAGCGACACAGAGAGAGACAGATAGAGAATGGGCATGCCAGGGCTCTCAGCTGCTGTGAACAAACTCCAGGTGCGTGTGTCCCCTTGTGGGCAAGTGTGGCATAGTGAGCTTGCGTCTCTTTTTGTGTCTGGCTAAACGTGGGACCTGGAGATTCAAATGAGCGTTTTTAGGCTTCGCAGACAGGCGCTTTAACCACTAAGCCATCTCTCCAGTCCTAGCTTTTTTAAAAGGCATTTTTAGCTAGAGATTGAGGCCCAGAGAGGACCAGGAGATGTCACCCCACATGACATGTGGCCCTGACACAAGAACAGAAGAACTCTTGGCAGAAATGGAACTTGTGTCTGATCAAGGCTGATCTACAGTGCTCTCTGCTGTCCAGTCTAGCATGCAAGCTCTGGTGGGATGCCTCTGGGATCTGCCCTTCAAATCTACAAACCAATTTGGTCTTTCCCTTGCCTGTAACTACTGTGTCTTCTTCCTGTCGCCAGCTCTGCCCTGCCCTGCTCAGCTCTGTTTTTCTGCTTCTGCCTCTCTTCACTTGGCCACAAGGACACACATAAGTCTGGCTGGGTAGGGAGGAAGAGCATAACACCGTTTCTTGGTCTGGGAGAACTTTTCTGCTTGCTTCTGCTTTGATATTTTCCCTCCTTTTTTATATTTTATTTTTATTTATTTATGAGACAGAGAGAAAGAATGGGTATGCCAGGGCCTCCAGCCACTGCAAACAAACACCAGACACATGCGCCACCATGTGTATCTGGCTAATGTGGGTCCTTAGGCTTCACAGGCAAGTGTCTTAACCACTAAGCCATCTCTCTAGCCCCTCTTACTTTTCCTTGAGCTTAACCATTTGCTCTTTTAATCTCCCTCTACAGGAAACCACATGGCAGATGCCATGTATGTTCCTTCTAAGTCTTCCTACATTACACCTAAATTCTATCTTCCATGTGCTTGTGGCCCTACCTTAGTCTTTTCTCAAAAGCCTCGGTTTAACTCCCCTCCATGTGCTTGTGACTCTATGCCAGTTTTTTCCTCCCAAAACCTCATTTTCTCTTACATATACCTTATAAACTATGCAGTGTTTCCACATGAGAACATGTTTCCTGCTTCCCTCATTTCTGACTCTGTTTTTGCTCCCAATCTCCCCTAAACAAACCCCACAATTTGTGATTCTCCCCTAAATAAGGTTAATAATTCACAATTCATCCTTCTTGAGTCTGTCTTTACCAGTTCTTTGTTAAAAATAGGACAGAACCTGGGCTGGAGATATGGCTTAGCAGTTAAGGCCTTTGCCCACAAAGCCAAAGGATCCTGGTTCAATTCTCCAGGACCCACGTAAGCCAGATGCACAAGGGGACACAAGCATCTGGAGTTTGTTGGCAGTGGCTGGAGGCCCTGGAGTGCCTATTCTCTTCCTCTCTCTCTCTTCCTCTCTCTCAAGTAATAAATAAATAAATAAATAAATAAATAAATAAATAAATAAATAAAGCCTTGGACCCCCAGCCACGTGCAACGGGGCGGCCCTGAGCCCGGGGTCTAGAACGCCGGCAGCCCTGGCCCGCGGCACGCTTGGATCTGCGGTAAAACATGGCTAAAAGCTTACGGAGTAAATGGCAAAGGAAGATGAGTGCTGAAAAGAGAGAAAAAACAATGCTCCAAAGGAGCTCAACAGACTTAAAAGTATTCTCAATGTATGGGTATGCCCGGGCCTCTTGCTGCTGCACATCAACACCAGACACTTGAGCTAGTTTTGCATCAAGCTTATATGGGTGGCTTTGGAATTGAACCAGGCCAGCAGGCTTTCCAAGGTAATGCCTTTTAACTGCTGAGTTATCTTTCCAGCTCCTAATCCCAAATTTAGGGAAAATATCAAAATACTCTTGTAACCATAACAAAATGGTAGTGATACTGATATTTACCTTAAAGTCTAACAGCCAGAACATTTCTTTTTTTAAAAAAATATTTACTTGAAGCCGGGTGTGGTGGTGCATGCCTTTAATCCCAGCCCTCGGGAGGCAGAGGCAGGAGGATCGCCGTGAGTTCAAGGATACCCTGAGACTACATAGTAAATTCCAGATCAGCCTGGGCTAGAGTGAGACCCTACTAGGAAAAAAAAAAACGAATCCTAAATAATTCCTTTGGCACAAATGGAAATTTGGACTGTGTTTAAGGTGGTATTTCAGATTAGCTGGGCAAAGAGAATTACTTACTAAAGTGTGGTTCAATATGTGACTCTTCAGGAAAGAGTCCAGCTGGGTCACTTTAAACTTTTCAGGAAACAAAACTCCTTCAGATATCTTACATAGGGATTTAAGAGAGAATTAAGTCCTTGTAAAAACACTGGAATATCCACAAGTGCAGAAAGTGTGGAGTTGAGGTCACTGTTGCCATGTGTAACCCAGAGGACAGGAAGCTGCTCACTGCCACAGCAAGTATTCCTCACAGGCAGGAAGAGAGCAAGCA
This sequence comes from Orientallactaga sibirica, assembly GCA_036365145.1. Classification (NCBI taxonomy): domain Eukaryota; kingdom Metazoa; phylum Chordata; class Mammalia; order Rodentia; family Dipodidae; genus Orientallactaga; species Orientallactaga sibirica. The sequence continues at coordinate 14,354,879 of JAEOAD010000025.1, forward strand.
GGTACTTCAACTTGGAGTGGGGCTGGAGAGATGGCTCAGTGGCTGAGCACTTCTTGCATAACCATGAAGGCCTGAGAGACTGGCCTTCATGGTTCAATCCCCAGGACCCAACACCACACCAACAGGGCCATGCTCACCTGTAGCACTAGCACTGGGGAACAGTGCTTATGTTTATGGGAAAAGAAAAGAAACCAAACCAAACCCCGCAAGCTCAGTGGTAAGAGAACTGGGTTCAAGTAAGAATGGGTGGAAGGGGGTACTCAACTTTTCCCTCCAGCATCAGTGTAGAGGGCATCCCACTACAAGAGGGCTCACAGGGCACTACGTGGGCACATCCACATGTGTATACCACACACATCATATCATATCACACCACACCACACACACTCACACAAATAAAAGAACACAATCTGGAGTTGGTGCTACAAATAGCTGTGTATGGGCAGACGGTGGCCTGCTTTCTGAACCTGAACCACATGCATAGTATTGCCAGACTACTGTTTGGAACTCTCCTTACCTCAGAGTCTGTAAGACTTCGCTTTTAGCTTTCCTCTTGGGATGTGGATGCAGAGGCAATGGGACATGACTAACTAGGAGACAGTGTCTAACATTTATCTGTACATTAAGATAATTCCAGATGGTCTAGAAGAAACTGTGAGTGAACTTATAATTTTAGAGTGCAGAAGGCAGTTCTAAAGACAGCATATAATCCTGAAACCAAAAAGAAAAACTGATGTATCTCTTTGCATAGCAAGTGTTAAGTGGGTAAAAGTAGTGCTGGCAAGGGAGCTCTGTGGACGAGCACTTACTTGGCACAGTTGAGGGTCTGGGTTCAATCCCCAGCACTACCAAAAAAAAAAAAAGGTAATGATATCTACTATCTTTTGTTTTCATTTTTTGAGGTGGTGTCTCCTTCTCTAGCCCAGGCTGACCTTGAATTCATTATGTAGTCTCAGGGTGGCCTTGAACTGCCTCCTGAGTGCTGGTATTAAAGGTGTGCACCATCATGCACGGCTCCTCTAATATTCTGAATACACAAGAGCTAGGATACTGGTAAGAATGTGCATTATGTGTAAGTTTGTAAAGACATGTATCCAAATAACAATTACTGGTTTAAGAATGAAACTCTGAATATGAGGGACATATATATACCACTATGAGGTCAAGCACAGGTTTGAAATGAAGATGTTCCCTCTGTAACACATTGCAGTCATAGGTTATACTATCTAATCTCATATAGGCATTTACATTGTTTCTTTATTTTTTTAAATTTATTTTATTTGAGAGCAACAGGCAGACAGAGAAAGAGGGAGAGAGAGGGAGAGAGAGAGCATGGGCATGCCAGGGCTTCCAGCCACTGCAAACAAATTCCAGAGGCATGCACCACTTTGTACATCTGGCTTACATGGGCCCTGGGGAATTGAGCCTTGAACTGAGGTCTTTAGGCTTCACAGGTAAGTGCTTAACTGCTAAGCTATCTCTCCAGGCCCCACATTACATTGTTTCTGAAAAGGTCATTAAAAGTTATTTTGGCCAAGTGTGGTGGTACATGTCTTTAATCCTAGCACATAGGAGGTTGAGGCAGGAGGATTGCTGTAAGTTTGAGGCCAGTCTGAGACTACATAGTGAATTTCAGGTCAGCCTGAGCTAGAGCAAGACCATACCTCAAAAACCAAAAACAGCCGGGCGTGGTGGTGCACGCCTTTAATCCAGCACTCGGGAGGCAGAGGTAGGAGGATCACCGAGAGTTTGAGGTCACCCTGAGACTACATAGTTAATTCCAGGTCAGCCTGGACCAGAGTGAGACCCTACCTTGCAAAACCAAAAAACAAACAAACAAACAAACAAAAAACCACAACAACAAAAAAAAGTTATTTTGGTGCAAATATTACGGTATCTTTCTTCTTTCTGACTCTAATGTAGAACTTTCAAACTTTCCCTCCTAACTCAGAAAAGAAAAACTCAGATAATTTATATACATATATATTTATTTTCTTTTAGAATGTTTATGATTATTTTTGGTTTCTAATTTAAACATACATAATTGCAAGCACAAAGTTGTCCTCTTTAGTAGCATCTAGCAAGATAATATACATTGTGAAATAATTCTAGAAGTAGGAATTATTTTACATATAAAGAAATTATGAATTTCAGTTGAAAAATAATAGCATTTATAGGAAATAATTCTATCATACATACACATTTACAGTTTTTACTTTTATAATCTCTTCATTTACAATCATCCTTTTTCCAAAATAATATACTTCAGCACGGCATATACAGTTAGGTATCTAATGAGTCATTAGTATGCTACAGATGGCTGTGAAAAAATACCCATAACGCTAATGGACTCTGCTCCAAAGGTGAGAAACTTTCTGATTACAAAGCATTTTAATGTATTATTTATCAAGCAGCAACAACATTTGAATTATTAGAAATGGTAAATCCAGTAATACATAAATCCCTTAAGAAATGCACTTGGTAAGCCATTATTCCATAAAATATTTACATTGTTAAATTATATAAACATAAAATATAGCAACATTTTCACGCTCTATTTTAGTTGAAAACACTTAACAAAAACCTCCAAGCAACAAAGCTACTCATCTTTAATCAGAGAAACTTTATCCTTGGATTTATTCAGCATCTTTATATCATCCAACAGCTTTCTGGGTGTTAAAATATGTGTCGAACCTGGTAGGAGAAATGATAACTTTTGAGCTCAGCAGTCAAATCAGTTTTTTTTTTTTTTTTCAAATATCTTTTCTCCCCCCCCCCCTTTTTTTTTGTTTTTTTTTTTGAGGTAGGGGAGGTAGGGTTTCACTCTAACTCAGGCTGACCTGGAATTCACTCTGTAGTCTCAGAGTGGCCTTGAAATCAGTGACTCTCCTACCTCTGCCTCCTGAGTGCTGGGATTAAAGGCGTGAGCCATCACACCCAGCTTGTCTTACCTTTTAAATATGTGAAGCTCCTGAACCATTTGGACAAAATTTCTGATTGTGACAATCCTTTTTTCATTGAGCATGGTGAAAACCCTTCAAAAACACTACCCATTACTAGTGTTTTGTCTACTTTGTGCTATACACTGGGATACCAAAGAGCAAGGTGAGCATTTTATTCATCCTATCAATGGAGCTGCAAAAGCTGCCCTTTAGCTGCAGAACCTCAAAGCAATGCTGCAACCAAAGCTTGGCACGCACGTCCTTCGCCTCTTCGGGCGGGGGAGTACTTGTCAGTGGCTCTGACTTTTTTTCAAAAGATTTATTTTTATTTATTTATTTGTTAAAGACAGGGGTAGAGAGAGAATGGGCACACCAGGGCCTCCAGCCACTGCAAACGAACACCAGATGCATGCGCCACCTTGTGCATCTGGATTAAGTGGGACCTGGAGAATATAACCTGGGTCCTTAGGCTTCGCAGGCATGCACCACCTTAACCGCTGAACCATCTCTCCAGCCCTAACTGACATTCTTAAAACCGAATTCTGGGCTGGAGAGATGGCTTAGCACTTAAGGTGCTTACCTGAGAAGCATAAGAACGCATGTTCGAATCTCCAGGTCCCATGTAGCCAGACACAGTGACGCAAAGTGTGCAGTATCACACACGGACCACAAGGGGGCGCATGCACCTGGAGTTCCTTTGCAGTGGCTGAAGGCCCTGGCGTGCCCGTTCTCTTCTCTCTGCCTCTTTCTCTTTCTCAAATATAAATTAAAAACACACACACACAAACCTAATTCCACACAGACCTTGCCAATGTCAAATACAAATCTATAACCATAACAATAAGTATTCATGTCAAAAAACACTTAATGAGGGCTGGAGAGATGGCTTAGTGGTTAAGGCACTTGCCTGCAAAGCCAAAGGACCCAGGTTTGATTCCTCAGGACCCACTTAAGCCAGATGCACAAGATGGCACATGCATTGAGACAGTCTGTACTGGCTGAAGGCCCTAGCATGCCCATTCTCTCTTTCTCTTTATTCTCTCTCCCTTTCTTCCCTCCTTCCTTCCTTCCTTCCTTCCTTCCTTCCTTCCTTCCTTCCTTCCTTCCTTCCTTCCTTTCTTTCTTTCTTTTTGAAAGAGAGAGAGAGAGAGGGAGACAGAGAGAAGAGAGACAGAGAATGGGTGCACCAGGGCCTTTTAGTCACTGTGAATGAACTCCAGACACGTGTGGCCCCTTGTGCGCATGTGCAATATTGTGTGTTTGCATCACTTTTGTGTCTGGCTAAACATGGGACCTGGAGATTTGAACAAGTGTTCCTAGGCTTCACGGGCAGGTGCCTTAACTACTAAACCATCTCTCCAGCCCTTGAAAAAATTATTTAATGAAAGCCAGGTGTGGTAGCACATGCCTTTAATCCCAGCACTTAGGAGGCAGAAGTAGGAGGATCTTAGTGAGTGCTGGGATTAAAGGCGTGCACCACATGCCAGGCAGAAAGCACATTTTGAGGCAGGCATAGTGGTACATGCCTTTAATCCCAGCACTTGGGAGGCAAGAGTTATGAAGATCCCTATGATTTCAAGGCCAGCCTAGGGCTACAGAGTGAGCTCCAGGTCAGCCCAGGTTAGAGTGAGACTCTGCCTTGGGGCGGGGGGGGGGGTCGACGACAATAACAACAGCAGCAGCAACAACAACCCTGAGACTACATAGTGAATTCTAGGTCAGCCTGGGCTAGAGCAAGACACTATCTTGAAAAAAAAGAAAAGAAAAGAAAATACATTTTATGTTGAAATTGTTTTTAGTCAATAATATAGCCTTAAATTTTTTTTTTTTAATATCTTATTTATTTGAGAGACCAGGGGTGGGGGAAGAGAATGGATGTGCCAGGACCTTTAGCCATTGTAAATGAACCCAGACAAATGTGCCATCTTGTGCATCTGGCTTATGTGGATACTGGGGAATCGAACCTGGGTCCTTAGGCTTCACAGGCAAGCCCCTTAACCACTAAGCCATCACTCCAGCCCTTAAGTATTTTAATACAAGATTAAAAACTTCTTTTTGTATTTAAAACATATTTTTAAAAAACAGAGAAAAAGAGTCTTACCAATAATAACTTCACAGGACTTATGTGCCTGAGAAACTTCATAAGCACAACGCATTTCAGAGTATGTAATTCCCCCAATTACAAAAACAATCAGCTTGGATCCATTTTTCCGATCTAGTTCTAAATAGTTGTTTCTTGGCTTCTGTCGAGCACTAAAAAGTAAAAAAAAAAAAAAAGACAAAACAAAAATAGCAAGCACATTATAAATGGTACTTAAAATATTATTTGTATGTGTGTGTGTGTTGGGGGGCACATCAGGGGCTCTTGCCAATGCAAATCAGAATGCCAGACACTTGTACCATTTTTTGTTTGGGGCTTTACGTAGTGTGGTAGTTGAATGGATGGCCCAAATATAGTCAGGATTTTATTAAAGTTTGTAATTTAGACCTGTAGCTACCTGGCTAGAGGAGGTGTCCCTAGGCAGATCTTAGGGTCCAGCCCTAAGGTGTGGTAGTGGACTTGGAATTCTAAAGACATGGAAAGTGCTTGAGTTCTTCTTCTGAAGTTCCTACAGTGTGCTTGCTTGCTTTTTTGGTGGTGGCTTGGGGATTTTTCTCTCTGCTTTGTCCTATGAAAGAGGGCCAACTTTTTCTGCCATTATGGAACTTCCCCTCTATTTTCAATAAATCTCTTCCTCCATATCTGTGCCTGGTCTGGAAGTTCATCCCAGTGACATGTGGCTATCTACTACACATGGGTAAGTGGGGAATTGAACCTGGACCATCAGGCTTCACAAGCAAGCACCTTAACTACTAAGCCATCTCCCCAGGCCTGTTACGTACATACGTACGTATGTATGTATATATGAATGTATCTCTCTTTCTCTCTTTCTTTCTTGGTAGGGTTTCACTCTAGCCCAGGCTGACCTGGAATTCACTATGTAGTCTCAGAGTGGCCTTGAACTCACAGCGATCCTCCTACCTCTGCCTCCTGAGTGCTGGGATTAAAGGCATGTGCCACCATGCCCAACCATGTTGCATATATTTTAAATGCCATTCTGGGGCACACTCTCCTGTTGCTATTGTCCACCTTATGTTGGCCAGGGGGTGATGTCTACCCTCTGCTCATGCCATTGTTTTCCCCTGCCATGATGGAGCTTTCCCTTGAGCCTTCAAGCCAAAATAAGACTTTTTCCCCCCCCACAAAAAATAAAATAAAAGCCACTCTGCTCACTGACTTTTTTTTTTTTTTTTGAGACAGTCTATTGTATCCCTGGCTAGCCTTGAATTTGATGGCCAAGGATGACCTTGGACTTTTAAAAAATTTATGTGTTTATCTATTAGAGAAAGAGAGACTATATGAGCACACCAGGGCCTCCTGCCACTGCAAACTCCAGACACATGCATTGCTGTGTGCGTCTGGCTTTATATGGGTACTAGGGACTTGCACCTGGGCTGTCAAGCTTTTACGAGCAAGCACCCTTAACTACTGAGCCATCTCTCCAGTTCAGTACCTTGAACTTTTGATCTTCCATCTTCCAAGTTCTAGGATTACAAACTAGGTTTATGTGGTCCTGGGGGTTGAACCAAAGGCTTCCTGTATGCTAGGGAAACAATCTACCTACTGAGCTATCTCCTCAGACCTGCTTGTAGGATTCTTAAAAAGCCAAATTCAAACTCAACACTGGCACCAAAAGTTTTGGGTGTGTGTGTGAAGTACAGGTGCACGCATGCTGTGGCATGAATATGAGGTAGGGACAGCTTCAGTCCTCACAGTCCACCCTGCTTGAGTCAGGGTCAGTGTTCACTGCTGCCCATCAGGCTAGTTGGCCTGTGAGCTCCCAGGAGATTCTCCTGGCTTCACCTCGCATCTTGCTTGTCATAGTATATTGGGGTTTCAGGTGCCCACATGGCATCCAGCTTTTATGTGGTTGCCGGGGGCCTGAACTCAGATCGTCAAGCTTGCTTGGCAAGAGCTTCACCAAGCCATCTCCCCAGCCCAGTGTGGGTTATTTTGACATTAATAAAATGATTTAACCATAATACAATTTTACCCAGAGTTAGCCCCATTTCAAGTTTCTATTTTGAACAAATCACTTAAAGTTGCACTCAGGAGCCTGAAGCAGTAGGACAGTTTTCAAGGCCAGTTTGTGTGTAAGACACACATACACACAAAATTAGTCTAGAACTAGACAGATGGCTTAGCGGATAAGGCACTTTTCTGTGAAGCCTAAGAACCCATGTTCAACTCTCCTGATCCCATGTAAGTCAGACAGACAAAGGTGAGGCAAGTGGAAGGTCACACATGCCTACTAGGTGGTGCAAGCATCTGGAGCTCAATTTCAGTGGCTGAGGCCCTGGCATGCCAATTCTCTCTCTCTGTCTTGCTCTAAAATAAAATTTAAAAAATTAGTCTAGCTTAGTATTTTTACATGCAAAGCTAACATTTGAAAGCTTGTGATTTATTGAGAGTTTAGTTAACGTATTTGTACTTTCTGGTTGTGTACGATGTATGTATACATGTATGTGCCACAGAGCTCATGTGGAGGTCATAGGACAACTTTCTGGCATTGGTTCTTACCTTACACCTTGTTTGAGGCAGGGTCTCTCTCTCATTCTTGGTCATGGATATATTTGCTGGGCTAGCTGGTCTGCCACCTTCAGAAAATTCTGTTTCTGCCTCTCATCTTGCCATAGGCGTGCCCACCATGACTTCTGGCTTTTTACATGGGTTCTGGACTCAGGTATTCAGGCTTGTGTAGCAGGTGCTTTATCCACTGAGCCATCAACCCAGCACATCATTGAAATTTTTATTTTTGGTTTTCAAGGTAGGGTCTCACTAGCTCAGGCTGACCTGGAATTCACTATGTAGTCTCAGGGTGGCCTCAAACTCATGGAGATCCTCCTACCTCTGCCTCCCAAGTGCTGGTATTTAAAGGTGTGTGCCACCATGCCCGGCTTGAATTTTTTTTTTAATTAGGAAAGTGGCCCTGAATCATTGAGGTTTTCAAGAGATGAAGAGGAAAAAGAAAACACTGATTTCTTTCCAGATCAGGTGGTGTTGGTATACCCCTACTAAAATTCTGCAATGAACAATGAATGGCAGGAGGTGTTCAGACCTAGGCAAGGAACCTGAAGCTGTAGCAGCCCCATGTTGGGGTCTGAGGTAGGTAGTCAGAAATTTCATAGGGAAATCCTGGAAGTAAGGAACCCCATATAGAATCAAATATAGGTTTCTTTTTTAAGGTAAGGAATATAGACTTTAATAGCTGACTGCTAAGTTGCTTACATGCAGGAAAATCCCATGAATATGTAGGGGAAAAATGAGGAAGAAAATGTGTGTGTGTGGGGGGGGAGAATGGAGAACTGGCTATGTCACAATACATCTCCTAACCCACTGTCAGAATAATATGCAAAGGATAGGATGTCTAAGCATGGTGTGTGCACAGGGAGCTGATAATCTCTAAACTTTATAGACACTAAGAGTCAAGATAAAGTATTATAAACTTGACAAAGACATGAGTAGCTACATGCAGTGACAAAGATTCTGTAGTTTAAGTTCACACAAATTACCTCAACAAAAGTAACACAAAGTTACTTCAATATGTAATCTAATAGGTTCAATTTTCCACCAAAAATTAGTACATATGCAAAGAAACAACGCAAAGTGTTATTCACACTTTGGTGGTGGTGGTGGAACAGTCAATAGAAATGATTTTAGAAAGCCCAGTATGGTAGTGCATGCCTTTAATCCCAGCACTCGGGAGGCAAAGGTAGGAGGATCGCCATGAGTTCAAGGCCACCCTGAGACTAGTGAATTCCAGGTCAGCCTGGACTAGAGTGAAACCCTACCTTGGTATAACAAAACAAAATGATTTTAGAGGACTTAGAGGTTGGATTTAGTAAAGCCGTCAAAAGCAGTTTTCTATGTTTAGAAACTGCTAACAGTTACCCAAAAGGGACTCTGAACAGAAATGGAGATGGGTGTTGCTGGTATAGCTCAGTGGTCAAGTGGTGGCTATCAGGGCTCTGGGTTTCATTCTTTGTACCATAAAACCCCAAACAAAACCAAAAAGCACATGCCAGGAAGTGTGAGGGCCTGGGTTCAGACCTTCAGAATTCAGGTAACGCTGAACACGACAGCATGCATCTGTAACCCCAGGACATGTATGCTGCGATGGGAGGGAGACAGGAGAATCCCCTGGAGCTCAAGTACTGAACTATGAGAGAGCCTGCCTCAAACAAGGTGGAAGGAAGGTAAGAACCAATACTCAAAGCTGTCCTTTGACCTCCACAAGCATGCCACAGACACATGTGCCTGCAGAGAGAAACACACACACACACAATTTAAAAAAAGGATTAAAGCCAGGCGTGGTGGCGCACGCCTTTAATCCTGGAACTCGGGAGGCAGAGGTAGGAGGATCGCTGAGAGTTTGAGGTCATCCTGAGACTACATAGTGAATCCCAGGTCAGTCTGGACTAGAATGAGACCATACCTAGAAAAACCAAAAGAAAAACAAAACAAAACCAAAAAAAAAAGGATTAAGTCAAGCTGGATGTGATAGCTCAGTAGCAGGGAGGCTGAGCCAGGATGATCAATTCCAAGGCCAGCCTGGGCTACAATAGTGAGATTCTGACTCAAAAAACAAAGTAACAGGGCTACAGAACTGTTTCAGTGATTAAAGCCACTTGCTTGCAAAACCTGACCACCTGGGTTTGATTCCCCAGTGCCCATGAAAAGCCTGATGCACAATGTAGCACAAACATTTGAAGTTCTTTTATAGTGGCAAGAGGCCCTGGCATGCCTGTATTCTCTCTCTCCTTGCAAATAAATACATTAAAAAAAATAACAAGGGGGCTGGAGGGATGGCTTAGTAGTTAAGGCATTTTGCCTGCAAAGCCAAAGGACCAAAGTTCAATTCTCCAGGACCCACATTAGCCAGATGCACAAGAGGGTGCACACATCTGGAGTTCATTAGCAGTGGCTGGAGGCCCTGGCACACCCATTCTCTCTTTCTCTGTCAAATAAATAAATAAATAAATATAACATTAAAAAAAACAAATCAAGCCGGGCGTGGTGGCGCACGCCTTTAATCCCAGCACTCGGGAGGCAGAGGTAGGAGGATCACCATGAGTTCGAGGCCACCCTGAGATTACAGAGTGAATTCCAGGTCAGCCTGGGCCAGAGTGAGACCCTACCTCGAAAAACCAAAAACCAAAACCAAAAAAAAAACAAATCATAAGCAAGGAAGGGAGGAAAGGCTAAGCTTTCTGTTATATGAGAGAGGTGTGGAGGTGGGTGGGAAATAATTTTATGATAGTATTTTTTTTTCTTTTTTGAGGTAGGGTTTCACTCTAGTTCAGGCTGACTTGGAATTCACTCTATAATCTCAGGGTGGCCTCAAACTCATGGTGATCCTCCTACCTCTGCCTCTTGAGTGCTGGGATTAAAGGTGTGAGCCACTACGCCTGGTGAAAGTATTTTTTGTTTGTTTTTTGAGAGAGACAGACAGAAACAGAAAGAGAGAGAGAGGACGAGGCAGAGAGAGAGAGAATGAGTGCGCTAGCAGCCTCTCAGCGGCTGTGAACGAACTCCAGACGTGTGCGCCACCTTGTGGGCAAGTGCAACATTGTACCCTTGCGTCACTTTTTGCGTCTGGCTAAACCTGGGACCTGGAGAATCGAATGGGTGTTCTTGGGCTTGGCAGGCAGGTACCTTAACTGCTAAGCAATCTCTTCAGCCCAGAGTATTTTTAAAAAATTTTTATTTATTTATTTGCCAGCAGAGATAGAGAGAAATAGAAGAGAGACAGGCAGAGAATTGGCATGCCAGGGCCTGTAGCCACTGCAAAAGAACTCCAGATGCATGTGTCCTTTGTGCATCTGGCTTACGTGGGTCCTGGAGAATCGAACTGGGATCTTTTGGCTTCGCAGGCAAACATCTTAACTGCTAAGCCATTTCTCCAGCTCCCAAAGTAATTTTTATAATAAAGAATGTTTTCAGGGCCAGAGAGATGGCTTAGCGGTTAAGGCACCTGCCTCCTAAGCCTAAGAACGCTGGTTCCAATCTCCAGGTCCCACGTTTAACAAGATGCAAAGTGACGCAAAGGCGCAATGCCACACTTGACCACAAGGGGGCGTATGCATCTGGATTTCATTCACAGCAGCTGAGAGGCTGCTGGCATGCCCATCTCTATCTGTTTTCCTCTCCCTCTCTCTCAAAAAAAAAAAAAAAAAAAAAAAAAAAAAAGAATGTTTTCATATTGCTCTCCTAAACTCATTTAAAACAAATTATAGTTAAGGAAATACTACCTCTTACTATGACTGTATGTTTCAATGTGTAACATTTTCAATTATTTGTCTGGGCTGGAGAAATTGCTCAACAGTTAAAGCTTACAGGTCTAGGTTTGATTCCTTAGTACCCACATAAAGCCAGATGTACAAAGTGGTACATGCATTTGGAGTTCATTTGCAGTAGCAAGAGGCCCTGGCACACCCATACTTTTTTTTTTCCTCTGTCTCTCTCATAAATAAATAAAAACTTTTTAAAAAGATGGTCCAAAGCTGGAGAGATTACTCAGTGGTTAAGACGACTGCTTGCAAAGTTTAACAACCCAGGTTCAAGCCCTAGTCCTACATAAAGCCAGATGTACAAGGTAGTGCATGCATCTGGAGTTTGTTTGCAATAGCTGGAGGCCCTTGAGCATCCATTCTCTGTCTCTCTTCTCTCTCTGCTTGTAAATAAATAAAAATGTTTAAAAATAAATAAAATTTAAAAAGATGGCTCAGTGGTTAAAGACGCTTGCTTTCAATTATTAGTCCGTGGTATAATGCTGACAGGGTTGCTGACTTCCTTTAATAGACTCACCTTACAGCTCCTGAGCCATTCCATACTGCTGGGCACTGGGAACAATACGGCCATTCTTTTGAATCTAATCTATTATCAATAGCATCCTAGGAAAGAAGAGTTTTAACATGATCAGGAAATTTCAGATTGTTTTGACACAGGCCAAACTTAATCTCACTTACTTCAAAAATCAATGTCACCAGGTGTGGTGGCACATGCTTTTAGTCCCAGCACTCGGGAGGCAGAGGTAGGAGGATTGCTGAGAGTTCGAGGCCACCCTGAGACTACATAGTGAATTCCAAGTCAGCCTGGGCTAGAGTGAGAACCTACCTCAAAAAAACAAAAAATGCCAGGTGTAGTGGCGCTTGCCTTTAATCCCAGCACTTGGGAGGCAGAGGTAGGAGGATTGCCATGAGTTCGAGGCCACCCTGAGACTACATAGTGAATTCCAGGTCAGCCTGGGCCAGAGAGAGATCCTACCTCAAAAAACCAAAAAAATAAATATAAATAAATAGAAAGTTAATGTCATACACTCACTTATAAAACTACTTTGTACTGCCAATCTACCTTTCCTCATCTGGGAGGTCCTGAACTCCTATGAGGATCTTTGGTTCCAGAGATGTTAGGGGTTTCTAAATACCACCTGAGGCCCCTGCCTTTCAGAGCAGTGGCTCTAAAACAGGGTCATACATGTCATTCAGAGATACTCAAGAAAAAAACAATGAGAGCAGAAAGTTTTCTTTTGCAGTGTATTTACAATTGGGGGGGGGTGAGATAGGGTTTCACTCTAGCTCAGGCTGATGTGAATTCACTATGTAGTCTCAGGGTGGCCTCAATCTCATGGCAATCCTCCTACCTCTGCCTCCCAAGTGCTAGAATTAAAGGCATGAGCCACCATGCCTGGCAGACAAAAATCTTTTTATCAGTACTACATTTCATGATATATGAATGGATATAATGGATAGATTACATGCTTCATTAGTAATGCATAATTTGTCAACGAACAGGTTCATGCTTATATTTTTTCAGCTTTACGTTTTAATCACAAGTACATTATCCATTTAACATTTAAAAAAAAAGATTTCTTTTTATTTGAGATGGTGGGGGGCGGGGAGAGAGAGAGAATGGGCATGCCAGGACCTCTAGCCACTGCAAACGAACTCCAGACACATGTGCCACCATGTGCATCTGGCTTACGTGGGATCTGGAGAATCGAACCTGGGTCCTTAGGCTTCGCAGGCATGTGCCTTAACTGCTAAGCCATCTCTTCAGCCCCCCCCATCTAACATTTTCTCATATTAGTACATATATAAATGCCATTTTGGTGCACTTCCATTCAAATTAACTTAAGTAACATATGTTTATTTAAAGGAACAGCAAGGTTTTACATGAAGCATATGTGGGCTTACTTTTACTTATTTAGACAAAGTAAGTAGTCAAGTTTCTTTTTTGCTTTTTCAAGGTAGGGTCTCTCTCTAGCCAAGGCTGACCTAGAATTCACTATGTCTCAGGCTGGCCTTGAACTCATGGCGATCTTCCTACCTCTGCCTCCCAAGTGCTGGGATTAAAGGCATGTGCCACCACGCCTGGCTATAAGTCAGTTTTTTGGAGGTCTTAAAGACTCTTCAGGAAATTTCTCCTCTCATAACTACACACAAAGCTTTCTTTTATGCACCTTCCAAACACTGCAGAGACTTCTACATGCTAGATATGCTTGAAATGACAGATAACCAATATCTACAGAAGGCACTCAGATATAAGGAAAAATTAACAATTTTTACCTCCATAATATCTTTAATAAAAGGTGTCCATCGAGAAAGTTGAAAAGTTTCTTCTGCAGACCGATCTTTTCTTAGTGGTTTGACTTGTTGAGACTAATATAATTAAAAGAAGAAATAAAAGACCAGTAATTTTACTCAGTAATCTAGTTTCTTATGTTTCTTAGCAAAATATTTAATAAAGCTGGGCGTGGTGGCTCTTGCCTTTAATCCCAGCACTCGGGAGGCAGAAGTAGGAGGATCACTATGAGTCTGAGGCCACCCTGAGACTACATAGTGAATTCCAGGTTAACCTGGGCTAGAATGAGACCCCACCTCAAAAAACCAAAATAAACAAACAAACAAAAATTAATGACTAACTGACATTTCACTGCATTTAATGTTAGCTCCTTGAATGATGTCGCACTTGGTGCTCATGTAGCTTCCGTGGACAGTATCCTATGCTTTAGTGTTACGCTGGTGAAAGCATAAGAACATACTCTATGTAAATGAAATATTGTAAAACTTCATGGGAAGAGTGGGCTCTCAACAGAGTCTTTTCCAGGTTGACTTTCAGGTGATTATTGATTTTTTTTTAAGTGTTGGGGATTGAACCAAGAACCTCAAGCACACTATAAGCAAGTGCTCTTCACTGAGGTATATGCCCAGCCTGATCCCAATTCTTAAAACAAGAGAATATAATTATTTTCTGTTATAGAAAAAAAAAGCTAAAATATCACAATTGTTACAAATTCACTATAAAAGCTTATTTATCCAAATTACTCTCATATGGAAGAAAGAAAACAAACACAAAATTTTAATTGCTTCCTTAATAACCAAAACGTACAGCATGAACTAAGACTTCTGGGCTGGAGAGATGGCTTAGTGGATAAGGCACTTGCCTGCATGGCCAAAGTACCAAGGTTCAATAACCCCAGGACCCACATAAGCCAGATGCATAAATGGCATGCGCATCTGGAGTTCGTCTGCAGAGGCTGAAAGACCTGGCATACTCATTCTCTCTCTATCTGCATCTCTCTCTCTCAAGTAAATAAATAAAAATTACCAAGAAAAGTGTGCACATCTAGCTAATAAAAATATTTTAGCCAGGTGTGTTGGCACACGCCTTTAATCCAGCACTCAGGAGACAGTGGTAGGAGGATGACCAGGAGTTCAAGGCTAAATTCCAGGTCAGGCTGTGCTAGAGTGAGGCACTACCTCAATAAATAAATAAATAAATAAATAAATAAATAAATAAATAAATAAATAAATAAATACTTTACAAGGTTTTCTGCACACATACAGAAGCAGTTAATGCAAACATCCCCACACAACACACTCATGCATACATATATGCTTACTTGGGGTACAATGGGAACACCAAGATAACTCCAGTTACGAATCATATCGCTCTCATTTTCTATTTTAACATTCTGGATCAGCCTGTCCAAATTTTCTTCCGTAGTTCCTTAGAAAAGTAAAATCACAAGTGCAAAGTCATATAACTGCTACTGCAACCAAGGCTGAAGTTTTTAACTTAAAAAAAAATTTTAAAGATATATTTTATTTATTTATTTGTGAGAAAGAGGCAGAGAGAGAGAGGGGGAAAGAATGGGTGCACCAGGGCCTCCAGCCACTGCAAACAAACTCCAGATACATGCGCCACCTTGTGCATCTGGCTTAAGTGGGTACTGGGGAATTGCACCTCGAACTGGGGTCCTTAGGCTTCACAGGCAAGCACTTAACCACTAAGCCACCTCTCCAGCCCACAGCTAAGTTTTTTTTTTAAATTAATTAATTTTCAAGCAGAGACAGACAGAGAAACAAACAGAAAGAAATAGTGAGAGATAATGGGCATCTGACTTTAGGTGGGCACTGGGGAACGGAACCCAGGTCATCAAGTTTTGCAAGCAAGCACCTTAACCACTGAACATATCTCTCCAGCCCCAAGTCTAGGTTTTACATAGCACAAGAAGTAAAACGTTTACAAAAGCAAACAATCCAGACATACTCCCTCTAGTCCCCTCTCTCAATTTTTTTTTTTTTTTTGTATTTCTTCGAGGTAGGGTCTTGCTGAAGCCCAGGCTGACCTGTATTCACTGTAGTCTCAGGGTGGCCTCGAACTCACGGTGATCCTCCTACCTCTGCCTCCTGAGTGCTGGGATTAAAGGCATGCGCCACCTCTCTCAATTTTTTATTTTCCTCATATTTACCTTACCTTCGTGTTTTCACAAATTGCTTTATAGTAACAAATCACTTTGTAAAAATTACTTTTATGAGAACTGAGACATAGTTTATAAAAAAAAAAAATTACTTTTATGGGCTGGAAAGATGGCTCAATGGTTAAAGGCACTTGCTCGCAAAGCCTGAATACCTGATCGCCTAGGTTCAGTTTCAGTACCACGTAAAGCCAGTGAGTGGCACAAAATGGTGCACATGTCTGGAGTTCATTTGCAGTGGCAGGAGGCCTTGACATGCTATATTCACTTTCTGTCTGCCTCTTTCTCTCTCAAATAAATAATATTATAAAATTTGTTTTAGAGTTGGGTATTTCAATGCATTGCTAAGAATAAATAAAATTTCCATTATTGGGATCCTCTAGTTCTGGAGCCTCCTCTAGGAGTCTGTGTTCTCTCTGCTTCCTTTATCGCTTACTGTAAAAGAAACTCTCCTCTTTAAAAAGAAAAAAAGGGGAGGCTGGAGAGATGGTTTAGCGGGTAAGGCATTTGCCTACAAAGCCAAAGGAACCCAGTTCGATTCTAGAGTGAGACCCTACCTAAAAAAAAAAAACAAAAATAGACATTAAAAAAAAAAACTTCATTACCATTGATACTGAAGATATAAAGTAAGATAGCCCTTATTTTGTCACAATTATCATGATTTTTGCTGAGGAGAACTGGAAGGAGCACTCGCATGGCATCTTTCACCTTCTGTCCTTCTGCGTCAGTTCCAAGTGCCAAGTCCTGAATGAAAACAAAGTAGACAGTGTTCAATAATCCAAGTTTACTTTTTCTTTTGTTTTTTTTTTTGAGGTAGTGTCTCACTCTGGCCCAGGATGACCTGGAATTCACTATATAGTCTCAGGATGGCCTTGAACTCAAGGCAACCCTCCTACCTCTGCCTCCCAGAGTGCTGGGATTAAAGGCGTGCACCACCACGCCTGGCCAAGTTTACTTTCTTATTAAAATATTTATTCTTCCTCCTCCTCTACTACTCCTACTATTATTATTATATTTTTAAGCAGAGGAAAGAGAATGACAGAGAAGGAATAGGCTTGACAGGACCTCTAGCTACTGCAAACAAATGCCAGATGCATGCACCACTTTGTACATCTGGCTTTATGTGGGTACTGGGGAATTGAAGCTGGACCAGCAGGTTTTGCAAGCAAATGCCTTTAACTGCTGAGCCATCTCTCCAGCCCCTAAACTATCTATTATTAAATTACCAAATTTTAATGGAATACTGATGACATTTCACACAGGAAAGTGTGAATGTCACTTCTAACCTATTTATTGTACTAAAAATGAAAAAAGTAAATCAGAGAGGAAGTGGGTCATGAATTTCATCCTGTGTTATCTAACATGGCAGCACTAGTTACTGAGCACTTACAGTGAGGACAAGCTCAAGTAATGTGCTCCGGAAACAAAATACCAGATTTTGAATATCTGGTGTAAAAGAAATTAAAATATCTCAACATTTCTTCAAGAATTAAAAAAACATTTCACTCCAGCCCAAGCTGACCTGAAACTCACTTTATAGCCCTAGGCTGGCCTCAAACTCACACAGATCCTCCTACTTCAGCCTCCTGAGTGCTGGGGAGGGATTAAAGGCGTGTACCACACGCCTGGTTGACAGTACTTCTTTTAACCTACTACAACACCCAATACTATATGCAACCTACCTTCAATTTCTGTTACGTTAGTGTGATGATCTAAATGACTCAGGTTTATACATCGCTTCATAAGGACAAGTAAAGTGTGCCTGTGCAGTGCTCTGCTGGACAGTACATTCAATGCTGTACTCCCTGAGAGAGCCCTCAAGTAATGCTCCAAAAACTTAAATCACTCCTTTAAACTAAACATGTGCAAGGTTAGGAGGGTCTGCTTACTAAAACTACTTGTTAATATCTGTGGGTGCTGGAGTATGGCTCTGGAATGTCCCCCAAGGCTCATGTGATAAGGTTTTGTTCCACCTTGGTGCTCCTGAGAGGTGGGAAAAACTAAAAAGTAGGGCCTAGTGGGAGGTCTTTTCTGCTTTGGGGCAGGTGCTTGTCACTGAAAGGGAAATGGAACCTCTGTCCTGCCCCTTCCTCTTTCTCTCTCTCACTTTATGCCATGGGATGTGCTTGGCCAGACAAGTGTGTCCAACATCAGAAACAAAACAAGCAACCAACACTGTGAGTCAAAACAAACCTCTCATCTCATCAACTGATCATCAAAAGTATCTGTTACACGCTGCTGGTGTCTGGCTAAATGCATATATTATGCTCACTAAACTGCCCCGGCTAAGCACTTTTCTTAATGTTCATACCCACATGTTAATGCTTCTCTCTTCAGATGGCAGTGACCTCTGGGATGACTCAAAAGACACCATAGTGCTGAGAAAAAGTGACAAAGGAGTGCTCAGCAGTGAAAGATTTCTATCACACCTTCCAAGGCTCAGAGTCCATTGCAGAAGAGGTGGTGGGACGAATGTAAGAGCCAACCTGGGCGTGGTGGCACCCACCTTTAATCCTAGCACGGGGGAGGCAGAGATAGGAGGATCACCATGAGTTCAAGGTCACCCTGCGAGACTACATAGTGAGTTCCAGGTCAGCCTGGACTAGAGTAAAAACCCTACCTCAAATAAAACAAAAACAAAAAAAGAATGTAAGAGCCAAAGAAGGGTAGAACACTTTATAACATGCTCCTCCAGACACAAAATGGCCTGGATCTCAATGACATCGCAGTGCCTGGCACTATCTACACAAAACCAGTATAATAGAAGGAAAACAATAATGACATTAAAATAAAAGACTGATTGAGATGGAGAGGGGATATGAAAGAGAGGACTTGTGAAGGGGAAAGTGGGTGGGGAGGGAATTACAGAAGCTGTCAATAATAATTTTTTTTAGAGTATCTGTTACAGTAACATAAACCTAATTACCAAATACTATCTAGGTGGGTCCCCTTCTAAGAATCTGTGATTTTGTGAAATTCAACCATTGTATAGAGCAAAACCTTTGTGTTCACTTGCAAATCGATAGTGAACGTAGGTAATACTGACTTTGCACATACCTGTTCAGTTTTGCAGAGCTTTTCAATATTCAGTTTGAACTTATTCATGCAATCTTCTGCTAAGTTAAGATGGATGACTTGCTGAAAAACAGAAGACTCTGATCATTTACAGCATTTTAATTTCTTTCGTGTGATATAATATTCAGGAAAATATGGGCTTAAGTGAAAGAAGGTAATATAATAAAAGGGAAATAGCTCAAGAAAGGAAGTGAGTATGAATGTGACTGACAGATGGTGCTCAGACAGAAAAAACAACCTCAATGCTAAATCTGTGTTGAGTTTGCAATGATGAAAAATGAGGTAAGGAAAAAAAAAAGTCAGGCACTGATGACTGATAAATGAGGGTTTCATTTATGTTATCAGTTCTTAACTAGAATATAGCATGATAAAAAAAGAAAAAAATAGTGATTTTAAGAAGAGCTAAGCTGGGCACAATGGCTCAACCCTGGAATCCCAGCACTCAGACTAGGCAGGAGCATCACTGTGAGATGAAGGCCAGCCTGAACCAGAGTGAGTTCCAGGTCAGTCAACCTGGGCTAGAGCGAAACCTCCCAGAATGAGAAAGGGGTAAAGAGGAAGAAGGAGGGAGGGAGGATAGTGGTTTATCTTGCTATAGACCTTAAATGCCGAAATCTACTTTATGACTGTTATCTAAAGGAACATGGGTTTGGGTCTGTGGAGATGGTGCAGTGGTTATGAACCCTTCCTGTACGATCATGAGGAGGCTTGAGAGACTAAGGACATAAGCAACTGAGTGCAGCCACACACATCTGTAACCCCAGGCCCATAGGGGAGTCACCTGAGAATGGCTGGAGGGAGCTTTCGGGGGTGGGGAGGACTCAGGCTCAAATAAAAACAGGTAGAAGAGCACTGGCACAAGACACCCAGTGTCCTGCTCTGGCCACCCACTGTGGTGATGCCCCATGGCACACACCACTGAGATACTTTGAACGTGAATGTCCTCCGCGGCCTCATACCTAGCTGGTAGAACCTCTGGGAGAAGGAGTCTTGCTGGAGGAGGCATAACACTGGTATTCAGACTACTTCTACCCAGACATGTGACAAGATGTGAGCCAGATGCTCATGCCATTCTTTCTCCACCATGGTCAAACTTCCTCTTTCTTCCCATAAGATCAACTGCTACACACACACACACACACACACACACACACACACACACACACACACAGCACACACAGCAACAACAACGACAAAGTATGGCAATGCATACAGATTTACTCTCAGCACTTGGGAGGCAGAGGTAGGAGGATCACTGTGATTTTTGAGGCCAGCCTGGAACTACAGAGTGAGTCCCAAGTCAGCCTGGGCAGGTGTGAGAACCTACCTTGAAAAAAAATAAAAAAAAATAAAAAAAGAAAGAAAGGGAGGGAGGAAGGAAGGAAGGAAGGAAGGAAGGAAGGAAGGAAGGAAGGAAGGAAGGAAGGTAGGTAGGTGGGAAGAAGGAGGAGGAGAAGAAGAAGAAACATTGTTTTAGTCCCTAGCAATGAGGGTAGAGGTGGAACTGAGTGTCAAATTTTTCTATGAGGTTTGCTAAATGTTGACATTCTGTTCACCTGTTCCGTACAAAGCTATGCTGGATTTGAATAAAGTTATGGCGTACACAGAAAAGTTACTGTGTAGCTTGGATATTGGAAAGATTTTTCAGGCCTACAGTAAAATTATGGAGAACAATTAACAAGTATTCCAGGCCACTCAATGCTAACATAATTATAGGACTGGACAACCCACTCTACTACACAGGAGGGCATCCTCTACAACGTGCTGCTCACCTTAGTAATCTGCTTACGGAAATGGGGCATCTTCTTCATGAGCTGGGTAAGAGCACTGAGTGATGTCTAGAAAAAACCAAACTTTTCAATCATGTAATTTTAGGTATTATCAAACCTAGTTAATTTATTCAACATTTGACAAATTTTACAAAGAAAACCTCAGGCCTACAATTGAGTCACAATGAAGTAGCTGATGCTAAAATTACTCTCCCCCACAAACAAAAACAAAATCGTCCAAATAAAATAGTAGCATTCAGTTCAGGCAACAGGCAAAAAATAACTCCAAGTAGAGGAAGCACTGAAGATGATCCTTGCACTCATCCTGCCAGTTCCCTGGGGATGTTTTCCCAAGCACACTGAAAGTAAGAGGAGTTGAAATTGGCAGCAATATCCCTCTGGACAAAGAAAAAGAAGCAGTTTGAGGCTGCTGAGATAGGTAAGTTTTGGGGAGCAGAGTTCTAGAGAGAAAGGAGCCAGTCAGAACGTAACACAGAAGTGGGTATGGTGGTTGCCCCTGAACCCTAATCTACAGTGCTTAACACTCAAAAGCCCAGTGGAGAACAATGACTGAAGAGTTAAGTGCTGGGCAGGGATGTCTTAGTGCTAGGAAATCACCAGCATTCCCTGATCGAGACAAAGTAAAAAGACTTAAGTGAGCACTCCAGACAGTATTGGGCCTGTGCCTTAGAATTCAGTGAAAAGTGAAATACTCTAAGCAGAGTCCTGCCTCATGCTAAGTCTTAACGGTCAGGTCATTCTTCAGCAATTTAATTGCCTGCCAAGACAAAACACTCTGTAGACAGAAGACCACCCAGGGGTCTGCGATGCATCATTAACAACATCCAGCAGACAATAAAAAGTTGACAGGGGTGCATGCCTTTAATCCCAACGGTTGGGAGGCAGAGGTAGGGGATCACCAAGAGTTCAAGGCCACCCTGAGACTACATAGTGAATTCCAAGTCAGCCTGGGCTAGAGTGAGACCCTACTTCCAAAAATACAAAAAGTTGACAGGTGGGACAATGGCTTAGTGGTTAAGGCATTTGCCTGTAAAGCCAAAGGACCCAGGTTCGATTCCCCAGGATCCATGTAAGCCAGATGCACAGAAGGCACATGCATCTAGAGTTTGTTTGCAGTGGTTGGAGGCCTATTGTCTCTTTCTCTACCTGCCTATTTCTGTATCTCTCTTTCTCTCTCAAATAAATAAATAAAAATAATTAAAAAAAAAAAGTTGACAGGTGAAAAACAGCAGAGACCAATACTCAAGTGAGAAAACAGTTGCTAAGGGGCTGGAGAGATGGCTTAGTGGTTAAGGCACTTGCTTGCGAAGTGTAAGAATGCAGGTTCAAATCCCCAGTACCCACATATGGTGGTTTGATTCAGGTGTCCCCCATAAACTTAGGTGTTCTGAATGCTAGGTTCCCAGCTGATGGATATTTGGGAATTAATGCCTCCTGGAGGCGGTGTGTTGTTGGGGGTGGGCATATGGGTATTATAGCCAGTGTCTCCTTGCCAGTGTTTGGCACACTCTCCTGTTGCTATTGTCCACCTTATGTTGGCCAGGAAGTGATGTCCACCCTTTGACATCGTTTTCCCCTGCCGTCATGGAGCTTCCTCTTGAGTCTGTAAGCCAAAATAAACCTCTTTTATTCCCACAAGCTGCTCTTGCTTGGGTGATTTCTACCAGCAATGAGAACCTGGCTGCAATTATCATGTAAGCTGGAGGCACAAGGTTGCACATGTGTCTGGACTTAGTTTGCAGTGGCTGGAGGCCCTGGCACACCCATTCTCTCTCTCTCTATCCCTCTCTCAAATAAACAAATAAATTAAACATATTTTTAAAAAAATTCTTTCTCCTAAAAAAAGAAAAACAGTCACTAAGTTTCTAAGGATCATTTTCTGTGAGGATTCCAAAACCAGAGACAAAGGCCCGGGGTGGGGGAAGATGGAGACCAGAGGCATCTTCCAGAATAAGACATTGGCATGCCCATTCTCTCTTTCTCTTCTTGCAAATAAATAAATAGCTGGGAGTGGTGGCACATGCCTTTCATCTCAGCACTCAGGAGGCAGAGGTAGGAGGACTGCTGTGAATTTGAGGCCACCCTGAGTGGATTCCAGGTCAGCCTGGGCTAGACCCTACCTGGAAAAACCAAGAAAATAAAAATAAAAACACCACCCCCCAAAACCAAAAAACACAATAATAAATAAATAAAAAGAAATATTCTTTTTTTAAAAAAGGAAACAGAACTACAAGATCTGCATTGGGAGATGCCCTCCATGTTGCTGCCCTCACGTGATAAATGTTATGCTACCTGCTGCCAGCCAGAGTTCAATCTTAGGGCTGGGCAGCTGAAGGGCAGACGGATGAGGGAGGGGAAGAAGCTGAGGAAGACACCTGGTCACCCTTTCTTCTTGGAATGAATATCTTTCTGAGATGAACGAAGGAACCGTGAACATTTCAGATACCTCTTCCCCTCAGGTCACCTCTTGCTTCTCATTCCATTTCCTCCCCCAAACTCAGCTCCATTTCTCCCCAGCCCATCCGAATGCCTCTAAAAATGGTTCAAGTGGCAGTATCATGCACAGACCTCACATCTGCAAGGTTACCCTGACCTGAGTAGTTGTCCAGTGGATTGTCCCTAGGTAGGAGAAACAAATCTATTTATATATACAGTATTTTTTTCCTGTGTGTGTTGATGAAAGTTAATAAGTAATTTTAATCTTTTCATTTTCCGCTTTGTTTAAAATTCACCTTTGCCACTGGACATAGTGGCACATACCTGTAATCCCTGTAGTTGGGAGGTAGAGGCAGGATGATCAATTCAAGGTCATCCTCAGCTACACAGTTGAGTTCAAGGTCAGCCTAGACTACATGAGGCCTTGTCTCAAACAAAACTATAAGAAAACCAAATCAACAAAAAATAACCAAACAACTGAAGGAAAAAAATTCATTCTTTCTCAACATTTTGAAAGTGAATTAAGATACTTACCTTTCCCTCTGTTGCTTTCTTTGTGGATGAAATTTCCTTCATAAGTTTTGGAATTTCCCTGTCAGATTGTGAGAAATGTGCGAGTTAATTCTTCACAGCACCACTTCAAGGTTATGTGTATTATGAAATGTATTATAAAATACTTAGCATAAAAACCACAGAACAAAACGAGAACAAACAGTCCACATACTCTAGCACAACTGCAATGTGCCGGTGCCGGATTCTGACCCAGAGGTCGTCGTCTTCTTCAAGAACAGCTTCCTTTTCTTTTCCATCAGTTTTATATCTACAAGAAGACAAAGCAAGTTCAAGGTCAGCCTGGGCTATAGGAGCCCTGTCTCAAAAACCAAAAACTTACTAACTAACCAAGCAAAAAGAACAGGACTGGAGCTGGGGAGATGACTCATCAGTTAAAGGCATTTGCTTGCAAATCTGGCCTGAGTTTAGTTCCTAGCATCCATGTAAAAGCCAGGCACAAAGAGTGTTGCAAGCATCTAGCATTCTCTTAGAGTGGCAGGAGACTCTAAAAGCCTTGCCCCCATACACACTTGAAAATAAGAAGTTAATTTTAAAAAGTAACAAGACTGAATATTCTAACAATATGTGTTTTAATTGCTTAAATTACTGTGATGGGCTGGGCATGGTGGTGCATGCCTTTAATCCCAGCACTCAGGAGGCAGAGGTAGGAGGATTGCTGTGAGCTCAAGGCCACTCTGAGACTACATAGTAAATTCCAGGTCAGCCTGGGCTAGAGTGAAACCCTACCTCGAAAAACAAAACAAACAAACAAACAAAAATTACTGTGATGTGCTAAAAACTCACAGCACAGCTATCAAATATTTGTTAAGAACAGAAATGTTGCCCCTTGTATACAGCTGCAGGGGTTTCAGAGTTAGTACAGAATTCACAAACAACATATATCTTGTTTCTTTACCCTTGCCCATCCAATATTTCTTTTAAAGAATAGGAAGAAATGAGAAAATAAACTATTGTGTCCATAAGAAATTGTGATAGCTTCAATAGCTCACTTCTGCTGAAATGAGCAGTGGTTCAAAAAGACTTCCTGGGCTAGAGAGATGGCTTAGCAGTGAAGGTGCTTGCCTGCAAAGCCTAGGGACCCAGGTACCCACATAAGCCAGATGCATAAGGTGGTGCATGCATCTGAAGTTCATTTGCAGTGGCTGGAGGTCCTGGCGCACCCATTCCCTCTCTATCTGCCTCTCTCTCTCAAATAAATAAAACTTTTTTTTTTTTTTAAACAGGCTTCCCCAATTGCTCTGCCGAATGTAATTTCTTCTCTCTCTGTATCGTTCCAATTTTAGTACATATGCTGCTGAGTGAGCACTGTTTCTCCTTTCTCTAGGTAGATACCCTTCTATTTGTGGAGCTAAGGAAGACTCAATTGTCCTTTGGACTGTCAAATTTCCCAAGCCACAATTAGGAGGATTGTACTGAGTATTCTTAGTTTACTCTACAGACTATAGACAATACACATAGATTTCTGCCATGTAAATACAATCATTCAAAAGTATCTTCCTATGTGGGCTTAATTACTGATCCCCAGTGAGAAAATGTCTGTGCTTAATTGCAAAGATAAAAGCCCTTTTGTCATTTTAAACACCACTTTGTTCTTGTATAATACCTTTGATTTTTGTTTGTTTGTTTTTGTTTTTTCGAGGTAGGGTCTCACTTTAGCTCAGGCTGACCTGAAATTCACTATGTAGTCTCAGGGTGGCCTTGAACTCAAGGTGATCTTCCTACCTCTGCCTCCTGGGTACTGGGATTAAAGGCATGTGCCCCAGCGCCCAACTACCTTTGATTTTTTTTTTTTCTTTCAGGTAGGGTCTCACTCTAGCACAGGCTGACCTGGAATTCACTATGTAGTCTCAGGGTGGCTTCGAACTCATGGTGATCCTTCTACCTCTGCCTCCAGAGTGCTGGGATTAAAGGCAAGCGCCACTATGCCCGGTTTGATTTTTTTTTTAAATATATTTTATTTTCATTTATTTATTTGAGAGAGGGAAAGAGGCAGAGTAAGAGAGAGAAAGAGAAAGAATGGGTGCACCAGGGCCTCCAGCCACTGCAAACGAACTCCAGATGCATGTGCCACCTTGTGCATCTGGCTTACGTGGGTACTGGGGAATCAAACTGAGGTCCTGTGGCTTTGCAGGCAAGTGCCTTAACCACTAAGCCATCTCTCCAGCCCCCGATTTTTTTTAATATTTATTTTTTATTTATTTATAAGAGACAGAGAGGGGTGGGGGAGAGAAAATGAGAGTGAGAATGGGTACGCCAGGGCCTCTAGCCACTGCAAATGAACTCCAGACATATGTGCCACCATGTACATCTGGCTTACGTGGGACCTGGAGAATTGAACCTGGGTCCTTAGGCTTCACAAGCATGTGCCTTCACCATTAAGCCATCTCTCCAGCCCTGATATTTTTAAATATATATTTTATTTATTTATTTGAGAGAGAGCAAGAGGCAGAGAGAGATAGAATGGGCGCATCAGGGCAACCAGCCACTGCACACGAACTCCAGATGCATGGACTGCCTTGTGCATCTGGCTTATGTGGGTCCTGGAGAATCAAATCAGCCCCTTCCTTTTTGTTTTATCAAAAAAGATTAATTATTAGCAACATTATCAACTCAGTGATGACGACAATCCTTAGAGTAAATTTAGAGTCCCCAAGATGAAAAGGTCTCTGGAAACTTAGAATTTCCTGCTTATTTTCTGTTTTCATCAAAAATTGTGATGGGGGCCAGCAAGGAGGTGAATGTAGTGAACTTGGGGGGGGGGAGGCCATCAAGTCAACTATAACGCAGTAGACAATGCACACTAGCCTTTCTAGGACTACAAGAAGCCATTTAAAGTTCTGATCAAAGTGACATGTATTGACCTTGATCTTACTAAGATTTATTCTTCTCCCCTGAGCTGAGGGAAGACTGAGGGCCCAAGACAGAAGTAGAGCAGTACAAGTCTGCCAGAGGATAGCTGAGTTCAATGCCTGGGCCACATAGTGAGTTTGAGGGCAGGATGACTTATATAGTAGATCCTATCTTGGAATTGAAAAAAAAAGTCTGCTGCCATAATACAGATGAAAAAATTATATAGGTCTTGAAAAGATAGTTGTGAAGATTTGCTGATGAATCAAATCCTTCTGAACTTGATTCTCCATAAGCCACAGGAGAGATGACCAAAAGTTTTGGTCTGCCCAGAAGGCATAGGTTGTTACTGGAAAAATTTCAGTGCCGGGGTGAGATACCTTCCAGTGAGTTGGTAGCCAGGGAGATCCCTGATGCTTCCAAAACATTACAGGCCATAGCCAAGGCTTTTGGTTTTCTACCAGAAATAGATGGTTAAGACCCTATTGCTAAAGACGCCACATACTTGGGCTGCAGGTCACTGAAAAATCAAGTTGGAGCTGAGCTGAAAGCCTCCTCCTCGTTGACTACCTGTCAGAAAGCTGGAAGGAGCTATGCAGCATGCAGCCTTTAGAGACAGAATGGTGTTAAACATCAGTGGACCCTGAAAGTCTTACAACTGGCCAGCCAGGTCAAATGTACCAACTGGTGCAACGGTGGCACGACTGCTCTGGGGGAAACAACTGCGCTGATTGGACTAGAGGCCCACTCCATGGGAGGAAATACATGCCTTGGTACTGAAAACCTAGTCAAAAGTCTATGGTTGCAGAGGTTATGAGCCCTAGGGGAGTAATGCCTGGATGTTGTCTGGCTAAATGCATATAATACACCCACCAACTATTCTCTAAGCACTGTTTTATGTTTATATCCATATATTAATGCTACTCTCACTTTTGGTTGGACAAAGTTCTCCTTCCAGATGATGGTAACCAATGGTCTGACTCAAAAGTCACCACAGTGCTGAGAAGAGGTGACAGTGGAGTGTTCAGCACTGAGACAGCTCTAACACATCCTCTAAGGTTCAGGGCCCATTGCAAAAGAGGTGTGGAAAGCATATAAGAGCCAAAGGAAGGGTAAGACTGTTTATAATTCCATCTTCCAGACACAAGATGGCCTTGATATTCATGACCTCACAGTGCCTGACACTACCTACATAAGACCTTCATAATAGGACAAAAAGATGATGACATCAATATAGAAGAGAGACTAATTGGAACAAAGAAGGGATGGGCTGGGAGAGATGGCTCAGCTGTTAGAGTGCTTGCCTGCAAAGCCTAATGACTCAGGCTTGATTACCCAGTACCCATGTAAAGCCAGGTGCACAAAGCGGTACATGCATCTGGGGTTCATCTGCAGCAGAGGCTGGAGGTCCTAGTGTAGCCATTCTTTCTCTCTCCTTGCAAATAATAAAGGAAAATATTTAGGAAAAGAAAGAAAAAAGAAGGGATTCAATGGAAGGTGGATTTGAAGGAGAAGAATGGGGATGTAGGAGAATTATCATGGTTTATTGTCTATATTTATGAAAGCTGTCAATAAAAAGTTTAAAAAGTTTTGGTCTGAGTAAAATTAGAGCTGCCAACTACTGAGATGGAGAAAACCAGGGCAGTGTGAAGGGGACTCTCACGAGCTCAGATGTGACATCCAAGTTCAGGATGCCTATCAGGTACATCAAGGAGGAAGTTGGATAAGAACCTAAAGTTAAGCAAGAAGGTTCAGAATAGAGCCAAGATCAGACAAGCCACGAGAGTGGATGTGTTCTTCAATGTGCATCAATAGGAAGGCAGCCCCAAACTCAGCGCTAGAACATTCCAACCCTGAGAATGGAGGCTTAAGAGAACTGACTTTTGGTACAACTGTCTTGTTTTTTTTTGAGGCAGGGCTGACCTGGAATTCACTATGTGAATGGCCTCAAACTCACTGCGATCCTCCTACCTCTGCCTCCTGAGCGCTGGGATTAAAGGCCTGTGCCACCACTCCTGGCTTCTTCTTTTTTTTTGAGACAGGGGTTGCCCAGGCTGTCCTTGCACTCACTCTGTTGCCCATGCAGGCCTTCAACTTGTGATTCTCCTACTGCCTCAGCCTTCTAAGTAGCTGGGTTTACAGGCTTGTGTCATCAAGCCCAGAGCTACTGAATTAATATAACATAAAATTCATAAAACCAATTTTCTTTTTTAAAATTTTTAAATAAATAAATTTATTTATTTGCAATTAGAGATAGAAGAGAGTCAAAGAATGGGTACACCAGGGCCTCCAGCCACTGCAAATGGACTCCAGATGCACGTGCCTCTGGCTTTATGTGGGAATTGGGGAACTGAATTTGGGTCATTAGGCTTTGCAGGCAAGCACCTTAACTGATGAACCATCTCTCTAGCCCTAATTTTCATTTAAAAATTTTAAAAAAATGTTATTTATTTGAGAGACAGAGAGAGAGGCACATAGAGAGAATGGGTGCACCAGAGCCTCTAGCCACTGCAAACAAACTCCAGACACATGTACCACTTTATACATCTGGCTTACATGGGTACTGGGGAATCAAACCTGGGTCCTTGGGCTTCTCAGGCAAACGCCTTAACCACTAAGGCACCTCTCCAGCTCCCCCTAATTTTCATGACTATTACTATGTTTGAGTAATCATTTTGGTTTTTTTGTTTGAGATAGGGTCTCATAATGTAGCCCAGACTTGTGATCCTTCTTCCTCAGCCAATCAAATGCTGGAATCTCAGGTGTGTGCTGCTGTGCCTACCTTCAAGTAGTAAATCTTGGCTGAAAATTTCAATTTGGATTTAGCTATCATGATGTCAAAAACCATGTAATGAATGTGTATCATATATACATATATGTAGGTACACATGCACATACCCATGAATGATATGTAAGGATGAGAAAAATGGTCTCTTGACAGAAAACTATTTCATTTTTCAGTTAGCTTTTTACTAGACCTTAGTTCTGAAGTGAGTGTCATATATAAAAATCAATTTTGGGTTGAAGAGATTGCTCAGTGGTTAAGGCACTTGCTTGCAAGCCTGATATCCTGGGTTCAATTCCCAGAACTCACATAAAGCCAGATGCAAAAAGTGGCCCATGCACTTGGAGTTTATTTGCAGTGGAAAGAGGCCTGGCGTGCCCATTCTTTCTCCTTCTCTTTGCAAAATAATCAAAATATATATTTTTAAATCCACTTAATATATGGTAACATGTGTCTGTTCTTAATTGCCACCCAACTATGTTAAGAAGGTAAATACACCCAAAAATCTCTGAAACAAATTGCTCATTAACTTACAAAGTAAACATATTTTATAAAGATGATGATTAGTGAAGTAAGATAAAGATAAGGTTTCTAAATAAAAATGGTTACAGGTCTTCAGATTTCTGATGCCACCACAAGTCATTACATGCTTAGAGTCTGAGCAGATGCCCTTTATATGCCCTTCAAGTTATACTTGCTTGTATGTATCATTCTCAATTGGAAGTAGATCATATGCCATTGCCTGAAAGGTCAGTTCATGCAGGACAGTGGACACAGGATCAAAGCCACGATCAATTATTAAGAGCTGGGAATGAGTTTTACCTAGAATAACAAGATAAAATGATCTTAAGAAATTTCAATTTCTCTGTGTGTGTGTGAATACATTTTTAACATCTCAGAAAATAAGTTCTGGTCCTTCTCCCCACCAAAAACATACAATAAAACAAAACCAACACTTAACTGCCTTAAGAATGTGAAAGTACATAGTAACAAATAAAAGTTGAAGAGGCACACTAGGGTAAAATCCAAGACTGTAACTAAAAACTTTCATACTTAATAAATTAAGAGGCTATATTTAACAACATACTCTTCTCAATTTTTCTTTTAAAACAGTAACATTTGGCTAGGCATGGTGGCACATGCCTTTCTTTAATCCTAGCACTTAAAAGGCAGAGGTAGGAGGACTGCCATGAGTTTCATCACCATGAGACTACATAGTGAATTCCAGGTCAGCCTGGGCTAGCCCCTCCCCACACACACCAAAAAAGTAATATTTGACTTTCATTATTTTTTTTTTAAAGGCCAGGGTCTCACTATGTAGCCCAGGCTGGCCTTGAACTCAATAACTTTCTGCTTCAACCTCCAAAGTGCTGAATTATAGGCATATTCTATCATGCCCAGCCACAATTATTTCCTTATGAATTCGGCTCCACAAATATTAAAACTGGTGTAAATTAGGAATACTAGCTACTACTTAAGCTCTAGATATTAGACATCTGTTAACCAAGAAAGACATTTTTTCACTTCACAGAAGTGTTATTTCAGGCTTCTTACAGCAATCTCTTCATATTGTTATTATTTCCATTTGATAAAGAGGGCACTAGAACTTGCCCAAGTCACAAGGCTAAAAAAAGGACAGAATGGAGTTTCAACTCAAGTTAGCTTCACTTCAATGTCTGTACTTTCAGCTATTTTGCCATGTAAAAAGATCCTGTTGGGCTGGAGAGATGGCTCAGGGGTTAAGGTACTTGCCTACAAAGCCTAAGGATCTGAGTTCGACGCCCCAGTACCTACATAAAGCCAGATGCACTAAGTGGCACATGCACCTGCAGTTTGTTTGCAGTGGCAGGAAGCCCTGCTGCACCCATATTCACTGTCTGTGTCTGCCTCTTTTTCTCTTAAGTAAATAAATTATAATATTTTTAAAAAGAGTGTTACTCAATTTAAAAAAAAAAAAAAAAGATCCTGTTGATGATAACTAAGACAGTAAGTCACAATGAAAATCCTGTTAACAGAAAGTCACAAATAGTACCAAGCCCTACCCATATTAGCAAACTTAGGCTTACTACCATGCTGTTTATTCCCCCTTGATATTA
Organism: Orientallactaga sibirica; assembly: GCA_036365145.1. Taxonomy (NCBI): domain Eukaryota; kingdom Metazoa; phylum Chordata; class Mammalia; order Rodentia; family Dipodidae; genus Orientallactaga; species Orientallactaga sibirica. Next base: position 14,386,286 of record JAEOAD010000025.1, read on the forward strand.
GGGATCAAATCCAGGGTCTCCCACACGCTAGGGAGGGGTTTTACCATTGAGCTAGATCTCCTTCTAAGTAGCTGGGTTTACAGGCTTGTGTCATCAAGCCCAGAGCTACTGAATTAATATAACATAAAATTCATAAAACCAATTTTCTTTTTTAAAATTTTTAAATAAATAAATTTATTTATTTGCAATTAGAGATAGAAGAGAGTCAAAGAATGGGTACACCAGGGCCTCCAGCCACTGCAAATGGACTCCAGATGCACGTGCCTCTGGCTTTATGTGGGAATTGGGGAACTGAATTTGGGTCATTAGGCTTTGCAGGCAAGCACCTTAACTGATGAACCATCTCTCTAGCCCTAATTTTCATTTAAAAATTTTAAAAAAATGTTATTTATTTGAGAGACAGAGAGAGAGGCACATAGAGAGAATGGGTGCACCAGAGCCTCTAGCCACTGCAAACAAACTCCAGACACATGTACCACTTTATACATCTGGCTTACATGGGTACTGGGAATCAAACCTGGGTCCTTGGGCTTCTCAGGCAAACGCCTTAACCACTAAGGCACCTCTCCAGCTCCCCCTAATTTTCATGACTATTACTATGTTTGAGTAATCATTTTGGTTTTTTTGTTTGAGATAGGGTCTCATAATGTAGCCCAGACTTGTGATCCTTCTTCCTCAGCCAATCAAATGCTGGAATCTCAGGTGTGTGCTGCTGTGCCTACCTTCAAGTAGTAAATCTTGGCTGAAAATTTCAATTTGGATTTAGCTATCATGATGTCAAAAACCATGTAATGAATGTGTATCATATATACATATATGTAGGTACACATGCACATACCCATGAATGATATGTAAGGATGAGAAAAATGGTCTCTTGACAGAAAACTATTTCATTTTTCAGTTAGCTTTTTACTAGACCTTAGTTCTGAAGTGAGTGTCATATATAAAAATCAATTTTGGGTTGAAGAGATTGCTCAGTGGTTAAGGCACTTGCTTGCAAGCCTGATATCCTGGGTTCAATTCCCCAGAACTCACATAAAGCCAGATGCAAAAAGTGGCCCATGCACTTGGAGTTTATTTGCAGTGGAAAGAGGCCCTGGCGTGCCCATTCTTTCTCCTTCTCTTTGCAAAATAATCAAAATATATATTTTTAAATCCACTTAATATATGGTAACATGTGTCTGTTCTTAATTGCCACCCAACTATGTTAAGAAGGTAAATACACCCAAAAATCTCTGAAGCAAATTGCTCATTAACTTACAAAGTAAACATATTTTATAAAGATGATGATTAGTGAAGTAAGATAAAGATAAGGTTTCTAAATAAAAATGGTTACAGGTCTTCAGATTTCTGATGCCACCACAAGTCATTACATGCTTAGAGTCTGAGCAGATGCCCTTTATATGCCCTTCAAGTTATACTTGCTTGTATGTATCATTCTCAATTGGAAGTAGATCATATGCCATTGCCTGAAAGGTCAGTTCATGCAGGACAGTGGACACAGGATCAAAGCCACGATCAATTATTAAGAGCTGGGAATGAGTTTTACCCTAGAATAACAAGATAAAATGATCTTAAGAAATTTCAATTTCTCTGTGTGTGTGTGAATACATTTTTAACATCTCAGAAAATAAGTTCTGGTCCTTCTCCCCACCAAAAACATACAATAAAACAAAACCAACACTTAACTGCCTTAAGAATGTGAAAGTACATAGTAACAAATAAAAGTTGAAGAGGCACACTAGGGTAAAATCCAAGACTGTAACTAAAAACTTTCATACTTAATAAATTAAGAGGCTATATTTAACAACATACTCTTCTCAATTTTTCTTTTAAAACAGTAACATTTGGCTAGGCATGGTGGCACATGCCTTTCTTTAATCCTAGCACTTAAAAGGCAGAGGTAGGAGGACTGCCATGAGTTTCATCACCATGAGACTACATAGTGAATTCCAGGTCAGCCTGGGCTAGCCCCTCCCCACACACACAAAAAAAAAGTAATATTTGACTTTCATTTTTTTTTTTTTAAAGGCCAGGGTCTCACTATGTAGCCCAGGCTGGCCTTGAACTCAATAACTTTCTGCTTCAACCTCCAAAGTGCTGAATTATAGGCATATTCTATCATGCCCAGCCACAATTATTTCCTTATGAATTCGGCCCACAAATATTAAAACTGGTGTAAATTAGGAATACTAGCTACTACTTAAGCTCTAGATATTAGACATCTGTTAACCAAGAAAGACATTTTTTCACTTCACAGAAGTGTTATTTCAGGCTTCTTACAGCAATCTCTTCATATTGTTATTATTTCCATTTGATAAAGAGGGCACTAGAACTTGCCCAAGTCACAAGGCTAAAAAAAGGACAGAATGGAGTTTCAACTCAAGTTAGCTTCACTTCAATGTCTGTACTTTCAGCTATTTTGCCATGTAAAAAGATCCTGTTGGGCTGGAGAGATGGCTCAGGGGTTAAGGTACTTGCCTACAAAGCCTAAGGATCTGAGTTCGACGCCCCAGTACCTACATAAAGCCAGATGCACTAAGTGGCACATGCACCTGCAGTTTGTTTGCAGTGGCAGGAAGCCCTGCTGCACCCATATTCACTGTCTGTGTCTGCCTCTTTTTCTCTTAAGTAAATAAATTATAATATTTTTAAAAAGAGTGTTACTCAATTTAAAAAAAAAAAAAAAAGATCCTGTTGATGATAACTAAGACAGTAAGTCACAATGAAAATCCTGTTAACAGAAAGTCACAAATAGTACCAAGCCCTACCCATATTAGCAAACTTAGGCTTACTACCATGCTGTTTATTCCCCCTTGATATTAGGGATCAAATCCAGGGTCTCCCACACGCTAGGGAGGGGTTTTACCATTGAGCTAGATCTCCAGCCTTTTGTGTGTGTGTGGGGGGGGGAGTTGGGTGGGTTTTGAGGTAGGGTCTCACTCTAGTCCAGGCTGACCTGGAATTCACTATGTAGTCTCAGGGTGGCCTTGAAATCACAGTGATTCTCCTACCTCTGCCTTACAGCTTATTTTTTAAAACTTGATTTTGAGACACAGTTTCCAGGTTGCCCCTTTGGTCACTCACTCTGAAGCCCAGAGAGACCCTGAATGTGACCCTCCTATCTCAGCCTCCCAAGTATTTGGATTATAAGCTTATGCCAACCAAGCCTGCCTCATATTTCATTCATACAAAGAATTAATCCTGTAACTTTTTTTTCAAAGTAGTAAGCAGTAAGTACAATTCAGACAAACATTTCTTTGTCTACATACAGAACAAAGGTAAATCACATAGCTTAGACCTTTAAAATATTTTTGAATTAACCATTTACTTTCCTAATAGAGTGACTAAGCGCACAGCATTTGGAATCAGATTAGGGTGTGAGTTCAGCCTTGATCACTTTCTTGTGGTATGACCCTGAACAAATTCTTCAACCTGTTATACATATAACATATTTGTTATGTATGTGTTATTCACTGTTTTCCATGTATACTAAGCCATTTTATCTTCATAACCATAATAGAGTGACAGCTGTAACTAGACCTCTAACCACAAAATTGGTAACTTTTAAAGTAATCTGTGTAACATCTAATATTTGAACTTCCATCCCACCCAAGTTTTTCATCCTAAATTTTGCCCTTTTATCTGTGCCTTTACCAAAAGAATCCTGTTACTCTCTGTGGTAGTTTGAATAGATGGCCCCCAATATATTCAGTGTTTTATTAGTTTATATTTTGCATTTGCAGCCACCTGGCTGGAGGCAGTGTCACTGGGCGGATCTTAAGGTATAGCGGTGGGTTTAGGACTTCAATCTAAAGATAGGGAAAGTGCGCCTAGCTGGAGTTCCTGAAGTATGCTGTGCTGGGCTTTTGGCTGTGGATTTGCTCTCTGTGTTTGGTCCTGTGAAGGCAGGCCAGCTTCTTCTGCCTTATGGAACTTCCCATGGATCTGTGAGCTTCAATAAATCCCTTCCTCCATAATTGTGCCTGGTATGGAAGTTCATCTCAGCGAACCTGAAGCTGTTTACAACACTCTCACAGTAAGCTTCCTCTTTTCTCACGGTTCAGTTCAGTCTTGAAGCTCATGCCTCTTCCTGCAGGATGTCTCCCAAGACTCCAATTCAGCACATCCACACATCTTTTCTCAGGCCTCTGGTGGTTCCCTCAGCCTCTCCATTCTAGCTGCTGCAACATGGTCCCAGCCCCCGGCACCTTCCTTAGGCTCTTCATTTTTCAACCACACCTCATGCTAGCACTCCCCAGCTTCCAACCTTAGTCTCAGATAACATGATTTTTAGAAGATAACAACTGTTGCCATTTACTAAAATTCTTCCTATACGTATATCAAAGACCTACCTGTTACCCCAACTAATCCTCATACCAGCCAAATAAGGTACATATTATCTCATCCATTTTATAAATAAAAAAAACAACTAAAGGTGATAATGCCAGTAATAGTGGAATTTTTTATTAAATATTAATTAAATATTGACTCAATATAAAGCATTTTTCTAAAGCATACACATATTAACTCATTTAATCCTCTCACTAATTTAAAAAATAGGTATTTTTTTATAGAAACAAAAATCTAGGCTGGGTGTGGCGGTGTATGCCTTTAATCCTAGGGCAGAGATAGGATGATCACTGTGAGTTCAAGGCCAGTCTAAGACTACATAGTGAATTCCAGGTCAGCCTGGGCTAGAGTGAGACCCTACCTTGAAACACAAAACAAAACAAAACAAAACAAAACAACAACCACAAAAAATGAGGCTGGGAGTGGTGGTGCACACTTTTAATCTCAATACTCAGGAGGCAGAGATAAGAGGATCACTGTGAGTTTGAGGCCAGCCTGAGACTTATATAGTGGATTCCAAGTCAGCCTGGGCTAGAGCGAGACTCTACCTCGAAAAGGAAAAATAGGCTCAGAGAAGTTATATAAGTTGCTAATTATCATAACCATGAATTAAGCAGCAGAATCCCAATGTGGACACAATGCTGACTCATCTTTCCCTCTAATGTCCACTGTCCATTAAAGTTTCTATGCTATCTCTGTTAATGAGTTAATAATTGTTGGTATTGAAGCTCCACTTCAATGATCCCCAAATCTATATTAGAAAAAAATACCTGTAACAGTCACTATATGCCTTTTATAAATTACCTTTATTAGGCTTTTTTCATCAATTTTGTAGTAGTCTTCAAGTTTTTTCTCAACCAGCTGTGCAAGCTTACTGGCATTATCTAGAGGCTTACTAGAATTGGAAAAAATGGTCAAACAATTATCTTTCCGACACATTTTCAATATCATAAAGTTGAATTCTAAAATTAAACCTCACAATTTATTAATTTACAAAATGAAAACTTGTATAAGCATGGAAACATTTTTAGATAATATTAACTGTTTCACAATTATCAGAATCTTATATGTGCTTCATATTCTTTAATGTGAAGAAAATAAAATGTTACACATAAAGTTCCCTTCATTGCCTCTCCCAAATCTGGTTCTGTCTCCTACTATTACCCCAAAATGTGAAGCAACCATTATCTTGAATTCTATCTGCATTCTTCCAGAAGTTTCTGTTATACATGTGTGTAAGATTTATGGATGCTGACATAGATATAAGATTTATTTTATCACCTATATAGTATTCTACCATATAATTACACTGAATTCTATATATTCATTCACTTAACAGTACATGGATATTTAAATAATCAACTTTACAGCATTATAAACAACCATGAACCAAGGTGTTACTATCATTTTCACATCATAGACAAGGAAATTAACCCCAATGGTCACACATGGAGTTGTAAAGCCAGGATTAAAACCCAAGTTCTGGGCTGGAGAGATGGCTTAGTGGTTAAGGCGCCTGCCTCCTAAGCCTAAGAACGCTGGTTCCAATCTCCAGCAGTTCCAATCTCCAGGTCCCACGTTTAGCCAGATGCAAAGTGAAGCAAGGGCGCAATGCTGCACTTGACCACAGGGGGCGCACACATCTGGATTTTGTTCGCAGCAGCTGAGAGGCTGCTAACACGCCCATCTCTGTCTTCCTCTCCCTCTCTGTCTCTCTCTGTGTGTCTCTCTCCACAAAAATAAAATAAAATAAAATAAAATAAAATAAAATAAAATAAAATAAAATAAAATAAAATAAAATAAAATAAAATAACACACAACAGAATGGATGTTTATCCACCCACTCGGTAATATCAGTCAAATAAAAGCACAAAATGAAAACACAAAAACCACAAGATTCCATCTGTACAAGTGCAAAATCAGGCAAAAACCAAACTGCATGCTATAAAGTGGACAGTAGTTATCTCTGGGAGAGACCATGAAAAGCCTCTGAGATGCTGCTAATGTTCTGGTTTTTTTCACCTTGGTGGGGGTTAACATGGGTGTGTTCATTTGAAATGAACTATCAAGGTTAGGTGTGGTAGCGCACGCCTTTAATCCCTGCACTTGGGAGGCAGAGGTAGGAGGATCACTGTGAGTTTGAGGCCACCCTGAGACTACATAGTGAATTCCAGGTCAGCTTGGGCTAGAGTGAGACCTTATCTCAAAAAACAAAAACAAAAACAAACAAAAACAAAAACAGGCCTTAAATAAACTATCAAGGGCTGGAGAGATGACTTAGCGGTTTAAGGCACTTGCCTGTAAAGCCTAAAGACCCAGATTCAATTCCCCAATACCCACATAAGCCAGATGCACAAGATGGAGTTCATTTACAGTGGCTAGAGGCCTTGATGTTCTTTTTCTGCCTTTCTCTCTCAAATAAACAAATTAAATTAAATAAAATTTGCCTTTAAAACAAGTCCAAAATTTATTTAAAATGCCCACTAGCAATGAAAAGCTTAGGTATGGTCACAAGAGTCCAAGTAGTATGGCCACTTCAATGTGGTGGAGCTGTAATGAGACGACATTAAATGTAAGACTCTATTCCTTACATGACAATATTTCCTGTATGCATTGCTTAAACTAAGAAAAAAAATCCCTGTGTATAAATGATACCAAATTTAAGCTCTGAAACTCACTGAAAGAGGCTAGGAGTTAATCTGATATTTTAAGCCTTAAACTTTAAATCTGTATGCAGAGCTTGGTAACTGTATTTTATAAATCAACACAAAAAGCAGACACATTACTTGCCTCTAGACTTTATCACAAATAGGAAGCAAACATGTGCAGTCTTACCTTTTATATCTTACCCCAGGATTTTCATCCAATGTGGCACACACTGTAACTATCTGCTCAGCCATTGCTTCCATAATGGCCTCTTTCCCACTGGCATTACCAGGGTCTGGACTGTAGCAGTAATAGAACGCATCTGGCACATCAAGAGTATAAACCTAAGTTAGGCCAAAAAAAAGTTACACTGTCAGTCTACAGATTATTTAAAAACAAAAGCAAGGGGGCTGGAGAGATGGCTTAGTGGTTAAGGTGCTTGCCTACAAAGCCAAAGGACCCAGGGTCAATTTCCCAGGACCCAGGTAAGCCAGATGCATAAGGTGGTGCATGCACCTGGAATTCATTTGCAGCAGCAAGAGGCTCTGGTGTGCCCATTCTCACACTCCCCTTCCCCCTCTTTTTCTCCACCTGCAAATACATAAATAAGAATCTTAAAAAAAAAAAAAAAAAAAGAGGCTGGCGAGATGGCTCAGTGTTTAAGGTGCTTGCCTGCAAAGCCTGATGACCCAGGTTTGATTCCCCAGTACCCACATGAAGCCAGATGTACAGGATGGCACATGCTGCTGGAGTTCGTTTGCAGAGGGTGAAGGCTCTAGCACACCCATTCTCTCTCCTCTCTCTCTATGCTTGCAAATAAAAAAAATAAAAATAAGCCAGGAGTGGTGGTGCACGCCTTTAATCCCAGCACTTAGGAGGCAGAGGTAGGAGGATCGCTGTGAGTTCAAAGCCACCCTGAGACTACATAGTAAACAGTGAGACCCCACTTCGGAAAAAAATAAAATAAAAAAAAAATAAAAATACTTGGCAAAAAAAAAGGAAAGAAGAAAATCTCCACAACAACAAAAGAACTATTGTGTAGTTCAACATTCTCCTTTCCCTGTTATGTCTCAGTCTGCCCTCTTTACCCTGAGTCCCAGAATAGGGAGGATGTTGAACAAAAGCCCAACCAAGCACAATGAGCAATAACATGAATGAGAATAGAGCTCTTCTGTTGTAGCACATTGAGATTTTAGAGAGTTCTTATATAGTTTCAATTGTTCTAATATCCCAAATAGAATTTGGGGCCTGATTCTCATTTTATATTCACATTTTCCCCTCTATTCTTACTCCATCCTATGTTCCAACACCATTATAAGTTCCTTCAGACTACTCCGTTTCTTCATCTTTGTGACAATTAGCTCCTTAAACATAGAGGCCCTGCCTCCCATTTATTTTTCATGCTAATCTATAGCTAGTTTGTGCATCTAAATCTGTTTTAACACCCCCCTCCTATATTCTTTTATTTATTTATTTAGTTTTTTTCAAGGTAGGGTCTCACTCTGGCCCAAGCTGACCTGGAATGGGTGTGCTAGAGCTTTCACCCTTTGCAAACAAACTCCAGCAGCATGTGCGATCGTCCTAAACTACCTCTGCCTCCCTCTGCCTCCCAAGTGCTGGGATTAAAGGCATGCACCACCACGCCCAGTCCCTCCTATATTCTTGAATGTTTTCCATCTGCCTGTCTTAATATATGTGTGATTCTACTACTTAAATGAAGCCCTCTGAACGACAGATCTTTCTTTAATCCCTTGACTCACGGAATCACAAGCAGTGAGACAATATTCCTGTTTGACTTCTAAATGTGTTAAATGTCTAATCTTACATTCTTAGCTAGACAGACACACACACATGGGGGGGGGGACAGACAGACATACACTTTAGGATCAGCCCAACATTTGCTGCAACAGCTCAGTTTTCACAGTTAACCTTGGTGGGAGAGTTGGAGCCTCCTGTAGTATAATACCAACCTACCTACCAATAACAGCCTTATCTGTTACATTTGTAGTCCTTGTGACCCACTTCCTTCTGTTCTTACATTTTCTGCTTCTGTATCTTTGTTTTCAGATTATCCTCTTACTACTTTGTGAATTTTTTTTTTTTTTTTTTTTTTTTTTTTCAAGGTAGGGTCTCGCTCTAGCCCAGGCTGACCTGGATTTCCCTATATAGTCTCAGGGTGGCCTTGAACTCTCAGCGATCCTCCTACCTCTGCCTCCCGAGTGTTGTGATTAAAGGCGTGTGCCACCACATCCGACTTACGTTGTGAAATTTTAATCCATGTTCCCCCCTATCTCCTTGCAATATTATTTTGTGGCAGACTGTGAGATGCTTCCTCAGAGAACATACTCCCTTTACTTTCATAACTGTAAGCCAGTTCATAGGGAAGAGCAGCCACACACATCCATCAAAAAGATTACTTTTCTCAGTTTCCCATGCACTTAGTGATCAAATTTTACATAATAAGGTATGAATACAGATTCTTATTTCAATCTTTCTCTCATCCTGCTACCTCAAACGAGAATATAACAATTCTAGACATCTGGTTCATGAGGGACAAGTTTAAGAGACATTTTTGAAGAGCCAGCACATAAGCTTTACATAACCTATTTCCTGAGTTTTGTATAAAGCAAGAAATAAATTTTCATGTTGTTTAAGCCACTGAAATTTTAAATTTTCCTGTTGTACCCACGTTAACTTAATCCTAGTTGAGATCATTTTTTCTAAAACTGCACATGCATATGTACCTCTGTGTGTGTGTAATATCTGTGTGCACTAACATGCTGCGCTTCATTACTGTTATTAATCAAAGGCTCATTAAATATTCCAAGGCAGAACAAATGAACACCCTTTACTTTATAGTGATAAATTACATAATACTAAATGTTTAGGAAAGAACACTTGCTTTAGTATCACAAATGGTTACAAAAGTTAAATAGAATATTTTGGCATCATCTAACAAAAGATCACACTCAAAACTATTAATTTCATGACATAATAGTGCTGAAATTTAACTTACACAAGTCTTGGTGCCAGATATGAAATTTATACCTTTTCCATTATTAATGTTGCACATGTTTCTTTCTTCATTGTGGGAAATGTTTGCTTGTGAACTACTACAAAATTGACTAAATACACATATAAAACATCTTTACAATAAGTTCTATTGACAAGTCTTAAAACAAAATCTGAAAATTCATTAGAAGTGAAATAAAGAATAAAAATTACAAGTACCTGAGATTCATGTGGAATGAAGGAAATATTTATTTCTTTACATCTTCTTATTGACTTGGAGCAAGATGTCTTAATTTTGTTAAAGAGACTATCAGGGCAAACTAAGGGAGAAAAAGCATATAATTCCATTCACATCTATTCCTGTTGAATAAATCATAAGAGCATTCAAGAACATTTTACATACAATCTCTGGCAGTAAGCTACTATGAGGACAGAGATAACTGACTACAAAGCACGAGACAAACAGAGAAAATAACAGACTACTTTAAGTGAGGATTATCTATTAGCAGAGACAAAGAGTTAACTCAAATAAATGGCATTTTAATTTGGAAATGTAATTATATATAACAGCATCAAACAGAAATGCTCTCTGGACTTCTCTGATTCTTTGGCTACTTTCTATGTGAATGTACACTACACAAAGTAAATTATGATAGTCTCCCTAAATATAAGTCAAATACATATCTGTGTTCCTTACAGCCTGCTCAAAGGCTCATTTTTTTTAAATAATATAATCAATTCCCCAACTGAAATTTTAGTTAAAAATGGTTTTCCTGGGCTGGAGAGATGGCTTAGGGGTTAAGTTGTTTGCCTGCAAAGCCAAAGGACCCAGGTTTGATTACCCAGGACCCATGTAAGCCAGATGCACAAGGTGGCACATGCATCTGGAGTTCATTTGCAGTGGCTGGAGGTCCTGGCATGCCCATTCTCTCTAATAAATAACATGCTTTTTTAAAAAGTGGTTTTCCTGCTATGAGCAGAGAATTTGAGGGCATACCCTCTCTACCAATTGCCCACCCTATTACACCAGCAAAAGTGATTATCTTTTGAAAGTAGTTAGGAATGATTTTCTTCAATTCTTTATCACTAAAATATGAGTCAGGATAAGATCTTATATTTTTAGATTCTTTCATGTCTAATTATAGTAAATGATAAAAAGAAAATCACAAAACAAAATCATTTTATAAAAAGCAGACAATAAGATTAGCAAGTTTTAAATAAGGAGGCAATGACTTTTAGAGACACTTACAGTCAGTGAAGTATATATATGCTGCTTTGTATTTATTCTCTGATTTACTTGCAAAATCCCGCAAGAAACAATCTACAGACTTAAAAACAAATCAAGTGTTAATACATGCTTTATTAAATACTTTTTTTTTTTTTTTTTTTTTGGTTTTCGAGGTAGAGTCTCACTCTGGTCCAGGCTGACCTGGAATTAACTATGTAGTCTCAGGGGGGCCTCGAACTCACAGTGATCATCCTACTTCTGCCTCCCAAGTGCTGGGATTAAAGGCGTGTGCCACCACGCCCGGCTTTATAAAATACTAATTTTTGAAACTGAAATAATAATTTAGGTTTTGACATAAGAAAGATTTTTTTCTTTGTTTTGAGAGGGTCTGGCCTTAAACTTTCTATGTGGTTGAGGATGGCACTTGGGATTACAGGCATGTTGACCACACTGTTTATGAGGTGCTGAGACTTGAATCTAAGGGTTTATACAAGCTAGGTAAGCATCCTAACAATTGAGCTACTTCCCTAGCCCAAAATTATTCAGTAAAATTAACCTTTACGGGCTGTATGTTTAACTTCTAAACTGACCTTTTTTGTTTGTTTGTTTTTTTCAAGGTAGAGTCTTAGAGAACTCATTCTGTTATTCCAGGCTGGCCTCAAACTCAGTGATCCTCCTACCTCCCAAGTGCTAGGAATAATGGTGTGTGGCACGACATCCAGCTTCTAAACTGATTTTTTAAAGATGCTTATTTCGGGCCTGGAGAGATGACTTAGCAGTTAAGTGCTTGGTTCGAGGCTCGATTCCCCAGGACCCATGTAAGCCAGATGCACACGGTGGTGCATGCATCTGGAGTTCGTTTGCAATAGCTGGAGGCCCTGGCATACCCATTCTCTCTCAATCTGCCTCTTTCTCTGTTGCTCTCAAATAAATAAATAAATAATAAACAAAAAATTAAAGATGCTTATTTATCCAGTAGTAGCTAATATGATAACGTAATAAGGTAGAAAGCAGGAATGTGATATGAGAAACAAGGTTCTATTATTGTCATTAAAGAGATACTGGCAATGTCACTGACATGAGTAATAAAATCACAGACTATGACTAGAAATGTGTTAACAGAGTGATAATGAGCTCGAAGCTGAAACTATCTAGGGATCAGAATAAAAACCAAGACCTTGGTAGATGCCATGAGGAGGAGGACTAGCAGGTAAGGTTGACAGCATATGCCTCATCCAGTAGTTTTTAAAAAGGAAAATAATCATCTCAATGCAAAAATAAAGATAGTAATTTGAATTATCTATCCTGCATCTGCTCCTTTTTTCCTGATATATCCATAACATCATGTGGAACTATCTTGTATGTCACTTACCTGACTCTTGCCTTCCTTCCTTCTTTTTTTGTAAAAAATATTTTATTTGTTTGACAGAGAAAGAGAGAATGGGCATACCAGGGCCTCCAGCCACTGCAAACAGATTCCAGACACTTGTGCTCCCTGTGCATCTGGCTTACGTGGGTGCTGGAGAATCAAACCTGGGTCCTTAGAATTTACAGGCAAGTGCCTTAACCACTAAGCCATCTCTCCAGCTCTATTCCTTCCTTTTTTTTTGCTTATAAGTATTTCATTATGACCTTATAGGCAACGTTAAAATTTCAAGAGATTGTCTTCTTCTTTGACAATTTTAGTAAGAATTCACACTCTGAACTTCAGAAACTATTTTAGGTACTGCACTAGACTCTCCCATGAATGCACCATGGTTCTATTCAGGCTGGCCAACTCTTCAAGCTCTTCTCTTGCTAGCTAGATGTTTTCTTCATTTCACTGAACTTAGCTCTAGTAGCTGGACCTCCTTAGCTGTGTAGTCAGCTGCTTTTCTTTGTCAACTCACTTCAGGCTTAGGCTTATTTGCTGAATATCCTAAACAGAGCCATATCCACAAGAAAAGGAAGACAAAGAAATTTCTCTTCCCAAGGGGAAATCCACACTGGTAGACAGCCCTTAGAACCCTTCTAGCCACTCTTCCTGAAATCTGTCACTTTATGATCTGCATCTGGGAACTTTGATACTGGTCGCCAGGTACTTTCCCAGCCATGAGGACCAAGTCTCACCCATGTTTCTTCATAGTACTCCCAAGGACCCCAAAGCCTCACCCACATCCAGAGGCCTCGAACCCAGTATGCATGTGATTCAAACAGAAACCAGAATTGGTAATGGTAGGTCAAGAGTCACATTCAGGTGCCATCTTTTCTGAATCATTTATTCCTTTACTGGATATACTACTTTGTATCCTGCTTTTGTGACTTGTGGTTAAAAATAAATTCCTAGAGCCAGGTGTGGTGGCGCACGCCTTTAATCCCAGCACTCGGGAGGCAGAGGTAGGAGGATCCCTGTGAGTTCAAGGCCACCCTGAGAATACATAGTGAATTCCAGGTCAGCCTGGGCTACAGAGAGACCCTACCTCAAAAAACCAAAAAAAATAAATAAATAAATAAATAAATAAATAAATAAATAAATAAATAAATTCCTAGGTCATTAAAATTCCTACAAACTGGGCTGGAAAGATAGCTTAGCAATAAAGCGCTTATCTGCGAAGCCTAAGGACCCTGGTTCAAGGCTTGATTCCCCAGTACACACGTAAACCAGATGAGCATGCATCTGGAGTTCGTTTGCAGTAGCTGGGGGCCCTAGTGCGCCCATTTTTTCTCCCCATCCCCGTTGCTCTCAAATAAATAAAAATAAACAAAAAAAATTTTAATTCCTACAAACTTTATTTTAAATGACCATGTGGCCTTTCTATGGTTATTAAGTCTATAATTTAATTATATTTAATTAATTAAACTGGGCTGGAGAGATGGCTTAGCAGTTAAGGCACTTGCTGGCAAAGCCAAAGGACCCAGGTTCGATTCTCCAGTACCCACATAAAGCCAGATGCACAAGGTGGCACATGTATCTGGAGTTTGTCAGCAGCAGCTACAGGCCCTGGCACACCCATTCATTCTCTCTATTTGGCCTTGGCTCTCAAATAAATAAATAAATTCTTAACATCTTATTTTGACCTCTTATTTGTTTTCTAACAAAATTTCAAAATATAGTACATTTCTATCCAGGCATGGTGGTGCATGCCTTTAATCCCAGCACTTAGGAGGCAGAGGTAGGAGTATTGCCATGAGTTCAAAGCCTCCTTGAGACTACATAGTTAATTCCAGGTCAGCCTGGGCCAGAGTGAAACCCTACCTCGAAAAACAAAAAACAAAAACAAAACAACAACAACAACTCTCTCTCTCTCCCTCTCTCTCTCTCTCTCTCTCTCTCTCTCTATATATATATATATGGTACATTTTTAAGCTTCTTGGGAATAATAAATTATTTTCTACACAGGCTTTATCAATCTACATTCCCATTAGAGTACTGGCAGATTTTGCTTCATTACCTGCTGGTAGCTCATGTGGCATGCATGTGTAATTCTTATGCCAATATGATAGGTAAAAAATAGTGCCTTTAGTATGCATTTTTTCTAATCCTGAATTTTCTCTTATAGGACTATATCATTGATAAGTTATAAGATGTCATTGAAACTTCTGTGCACCAGCAGTGAAAAGGGAGTATGTTGGGCTGTCCCCTACTATGCACTAGAGTTAAATAGAGAATATGTGTTGTCCCCCTACTGTGTACTCAAGTTAAACAGAGAATATGCTGGGTTGTCCCCCTACTGTGTACTCGGGTTAAATTACTTTGCACCTGTGCTCCTAGCATTTGGAAGCAAAGACAGAAGATTCCTGTGTGTTCAAGGGCAGCCTTGGCTAAATACTTCATTCCAGGACAGCCTGGTTTACACAGTGAGACCCTGTCTCAAAAAAAGAAAGACACTACTTAGAATTAAGGAATCTGTTATTGTATTTGGCTCTAGTTTGGCCTAAAGTACAAGTTAAATAAGAACAAATACTGGCTGGGGATGTAGCTCTGTAGGTAAAGTGCTTGTCCATCATGAAATCCTGGGTTTGATCACCCACACCATATACAACCAGGCATGGTGATAAATGCCCATAATCCCAACACTCAGGTGGAGGTATTGTCAGGAAATAGAGGCACAGGGATCAAAAATCCAACATCAGGGACTTCTGGGTAAGACGGTGGCATAGGAGCCATGCCAAACCAGCCTAAGGAGGGATTTAAGCAAAATCACTGAAAAGTGAAGGAATATAGGTTATGCTTAGACACAGCAGAGAAGCAGGAGACCAAGATCCAGCAGAAAGAGGAAAATGGCCAGAATCCCACTGAGGTGCTTGTGGCCCCCGATCCATGCCATGGGCGTGCCAAGCAGCAGAGACCAAACAAGGGGATTTTCCAACCTCATCAGCCTCCTGTAAAGTCAAGAAATCTGAAGGAAAGATAGCTGAGATAAACTAAGGAGCTACTGAAAGCAATACAGGCGGGACTGCAGGCTTCCTGCACTGTCCCATCCCCCAACCATCAGAACCAGGAACCTCCGGCATTCAGCCCCCATGGCAGCACATCCAGCACAGCTGAAATGAACTCCAGCTCCACCACACAACATGGAGAGATCGAGGTGCGCATTCAGCATTGGTGAGATTGGAGGCCACCCCAAAAGGTAACGAGGCCAACTAAAAAAACAGGTACATAGGATTGCATTGGAAGTGCTAAACTCTTTCCATGTCAGGGCAGGTTATAGGTTACACATTTTTGGTTGGCTTTACCAATTTCAAATAAGCTGTATTTGGGGGTTGAATATTGTTGCTTTTGATGCTTTCAGATTCACAGGGCCTTTGTCCTTTGCTTCTGTCATTATTGGGGGCGGGGTCTGATTCAGATCCTGGCTGACCTGGAACCCAATTCAGAACAGAATTCTCTACCAACTGGCTGACAGGATTAAGGGTATAGAGCAACACACACTCTTAAGTATTTTGGCTTTACAAGAATATCTGTTTGTTTCAATCCCCACACTTGTATACTCTGTGCTGGTTTTTACTGAATGTGTATATTGCTCAGTTGAAGTTTAGAATTTGCCAGTAAATTGTTCCACCCAGTCCACTAGAGTACTTGCTTAGCAAGCAAACTCCACACCTAAGATTACTTCTGAGGCTCGATTGGGGTACAAGAGCTACACTTGGCACCTTAAACTCATATCTGAAAGTATTTAAAAGTGGACTGCCACATCCTAAGAGCACTGCAAATAAGTAGAAAGCCCAAGCATCAAATCCACTCAGGATGCAAAAGTCGCTACATTATAATACAAGAACACAAAGAATCAAGACAATGCAATCCCACCAAAAATTATAAATCCATCAGAAATGATCACCAGTGAGACTGTTTTAGATGAAATGCCTGACAAAGATTTCAAAAAAATGTTTTTATCTATACTCAAAGCAATCAAAGAAGAAATCAAAGGGATCAAAGAAGAAAACAAAGGAATTAAAGAAGAAACCAAACTCCTGAAAGAGAACACAGGAAACCAGCTTAATGAAATAAAGACATGAATAAGGAAATAGAAATACTGAAGAAAAATCAGGCTGAAATTCTAGCTCTGAAGAACACAGTCAATCAAATAAAAAAACTCCGTGGAAAACCTCACCAGTAGAATGGATGAAGGAGAGAACAGAATATCTAAACTAGAAGATGAGGTGGCAGATCTAATACAGTCCAACAAAGAATAAGACACGCTAATAGGAAGGTATGGATGGGAATTTCAAGATATCTGGAACACTATGAATAGATCAAACATAAGATGGAGAAGAATTTCAATCCAGAGGCTTAGTAGGCGTTTTCAACAAAATCATAGAAGAAAAATTTCCCCAAATTGGGGAAGAAATGCCAATGCAGATACAGGAAGCTTTTACAACACTAAACAAACAAAACCTGGAAAGAACCTCTCTTCACCATGTTATAATTAAACTACTAAACACACAAACCAAAGAAAATATATTGAAAGCAGTTAAGAGAGAAAAAGCAAGTAACCTACAAAGGCAAGCCCATAAGAATAACAGCAGATTATTCAACACAAACTTTAAAAGCCAGAAGGGCTTTGAATGATGTGTTCCAAGTTCTGGAGGTTAACTGTCAACCAAGATTACCTTATCCTGCAAAGCTATCTATCCAAATTGATGGAGAAATAAGGACATTCCACAACAAAAACAGGCTACAGGAATTTATGACAATTAAACCAGCTCTATAGAAAGTACTTGAAGGAATACTTCATGCTGAGACAGAAAGCAAAACACACACAGGAGGAAATAGGGAAAAATAAACCATACTCAAATAACAGTTAAAAAAAGCGAGTTAAAAAAAAAGCGAGTAAAGGAAAAACAGGAAGCACTACAAAACAAGAAGAATAGTGAGAATAAATACATTACCTTTCAATAATAACTCTTAATATCAATGGCCTCAATGCCCCAATCAAAAGACACAGGCTTGCAGACTGGATTAAAAGGCAAGATCCTGCCATTTGTTTCCTCCAGGAAACTCATCTCTCAATAAAAGATAGATAACTGTCTTAGGGTGAAAGGATGGAAAATGGTATTTCAAGCAAATGGGCCTAGGAAACAAGTAGGAGTTGCTACCCTAGTATCTGACAGGATAGACTTCAAACCAACATTTGTGAGGAAAGATAAAGAAGGTCACTTTTTACTGATTAAAGGAACACTCCAAAGGAGGACATTACAATCCTAAACGTATATACACCCAACATGGGGGCTCCCAATTTCATCAAACAAATACTATTAGACTTTAGGTCACAGATAATACCAAACACAATTGTAATGGGTCACTCCAATAACTCACTCTCATCAACTGACAGGTCATCCCAGCAAAAAATAAACAGAGAGACATCTGGATTAAATGATCTCATGGAACAAATGGACCTAACAGATATATACAGAGCATTTCATCCAAATGCTGCAGAGTATATATTCTTTTCAGCAGCACATGGAACAATCTCTACAGTAGACAATATATTAGGACACAAAGCAAATCTTAACAAATACAGGAAAATTGAAATAGTCGCTTGTACTCTATCTGACCACAATGGGATTAAACTGCAAATCAGCAACAAGAAAAACTACAGAGCATACAGAAATTCATGGAGACTAAACAGTACACTATTGAATGATGAAAGGGTCATTGAAGAAATCAAAAAGGAAATCAATAAATTCACTGAATCAAATGATGATGAGACTACAACATACCAAAACATTTGGGACACAATGAAGGTAGTCCTAAGAGGGAAATTTATAGCTCTAAGTGCCTATATTAAGAAATTGGAGAGTTCACAAATAAATAATTGAATGCTTTACCTTAAGGCCTTGGAAAAAGAAGAACAAGGCAAACCAAATATTAATAGATGGGAAGAGATAATAAAGATTAGTGCAGAAATTAATGAAATAGAAACAAAAAAAATCAAGAATCAATGAAACAAATAGTTATTTTAATTTTTTGTTTATTTTTTATTTATTTATTTGAGAGTAACAAAGAGGCAGATGGAGAGAGAGAATGGGCACACACTGCAAACGAACTCCAGATGTGTGTGCCACCTTGTCCATCTGGCTTATGTGGGTCCTGGGGAATTGAGCCTCAAACTGGGGTCCTTAGGCTTCACAGGCAAGCACTTAACCGCTAAGCCATCACTCCAGGCCCAAGAGTTGGTCCTTTGTAAGGATAAACAAGATTGATAAACTCTTAGCAAATCTGACCAGAAGAAAGAGAGAAGAGACAAAAATTAATAAAATTAGAGATGAAAAAGGCACCATTACAGCAGATACCAAAGAAATTCAGAAAATCATAAGGACACACTTTAAGAATATATATGCCTCTAAGTTTAAAAACCTGAAAAAAATGGATGATTTCCTTGATTCATATGATCTACCAAAATTAAATCAAGATGAAATAAACCATTTAAATAGACCTATGACAAATATAGATATCCAAGCAGTTATAAAAAGTCTCCCAACTAAAAAAAGTCCAGGCCCAGATGGATTCACTGGTGAATTTTACCAGACCTTCATGGAAGAACTAACACCAATACTTCTCAAACTTTTCCATAAAATAGAAAATGAAAGAATCCTACCAAACTCCTTCTATGAAGCCAGCATCACCTGGATACCAAAACCAGATGAAGACAGAACAAGAAAAGAAAATTACAGACCAATCTCTCTCATGAACACAGATGGAAAAATTCTAAACAAAAATTTGGCAAACAGAATACAAGAAAATATCAGAAATATCATTCACCCTGACCAAGTAGGCTATATCCCAGAGATGTAGGGATGGTTCAACATATGCAAATAATAAATGTAATATATCATATAAGTGATCTGAATGATAAAAATCACATAATCCTCTCAACAGATGCAGAAAAGGCATTCGACAAAACCCAACATCCCTTCATGGTAAAAGTATTATAAATACTGGGAATAGAAGGAACATATCTCAATATAATAAAAGCTATTTATGACAAACCTACAGCCAACATAATACTGAATGGGCAAAAAACCTGAAGCTTTTCCACTAAATTCAGGAACAAGACAAGGGTGTCCACTGTCCCCACTTTTATTTAATATAGTATTGGAAGTCTTAGCAATAGCAATAAGGCAAGAGACACTCATAAAAGTGATACAAAATGGAAAGGAAGAGATCAAATTATCATTATTTGCAGATTATATGAATCTATACATAACAGACCCTAAAGTCTCTACCAGCAAACTGTTAGAGCTGATAAACACTTTTTTAGCAATGTAGCAGGATACAAAATAAACACATAGAAATTAGTAGCTTTCCTATATTAGTAACAACAAGCATGCAGAGGATGAAATCAGGGAATCTCTCCCATTCACAATTGCCTCAAAAAAAAATAAATAAATAAAGTACCTTGGAATAAACTTAACCAAGGAAGTGAAGGATCTCTACAATGAGAAATTCAAAACACTCAAGTAAGAAATTGCAGAAGACACAAGGAAATGGAAAGACATCCCATGTTCTTGGATTGGAAGAATCAATATCATGAAAATGTCAATCTTACCAAAAGCAACCTACATATTAAATGCAATCCCCATTAAAATTCCAATGGCATTCTTCACAGAAATAGAAAAAACAATCCTAAAATTCATGTGGAAGCACAAAAAAACCTTGAATAGCCAAAACAATCTTGAGCAACAAATATCAGTTTGGTTGTATCATCATACCTGATTTTAAGTTATATTACAAAGCCATAGCAACAAAAACAGCATGGTACTGGCACAGACATGTAGATCAATGGAACAGAATAGGGGACCCAGATGTTAATCCAGGCAGCTATAGCCATATGATTTTTGACAAAAATATTTATTGGAGAAAAGATAGCCTCTTCAACAAGTGGTACTGGGAAAACTGGCTATCTATATGTAGAAGGATGAAAATAGATTCTTGTCTTTCTCCATGCACAAGAATCAAGTCCAAGTGGATCAGGGACCTCAATATCAGACCTGAAACTCTGAAATTGCTAAGGGAAAAAATAGGGGAAACCCTTCAACATATTGGCATATAACTCCAGTTGCTTGGGAAATAAAACCACTAATCAACCACTGGGATCTCATGAAATTACAAAGCTTTTGTACAGCAAAGGACACTGTGAATAGAGCAAAGAGACAACCTACAGAATGGGAGAAAATCTTTGCCAGCTACACATCTGACAGAGGATTAATATCCAGAACATACAAAGAACTCAAAAAACAGAACAATAAGAAATCAAACAACCCAACTAAAAAAATGGGCTATGAGCCTGGCGTGGTGGCGCATGCCTTTAATCCCAGCACTTGGGGAGGCAGAGGTAGGAGGATCACATGAGTTTGAGGCTACTCTGAGACTACATAGTGAATTCCAGGTCAGCCTGGACTAGAGTGAAACTCTACCTTGAAAGAAACAAACACAAAAAAAGGGCTATGGAACTAAATCGAGAGTTCTTATCAGAAGAAATACAGATAGAATATAAACATCTAAAAAAGTGTTCTACATACTTAGCCATCAGGAAAATGCAAATTAAAACTACTCTGAAGCTGGGGCATGCCTTTAATCCCAGCACTTGGGAGGCAGAGGTAGGAGGATCACCGTGAGTTCAAGGCCACCCTGAGACTACATAGTTAATTCCAGGTCAGCCTGGACCAGAGTGAAACCCAACCTCGAAACACCAAAAAAAAAAAAAAAAAAAAAAAAAAAAACAAGTACTCTGAGATTCCATCTCATTCCTGTCAGAATGGCTACCATCAAGAAAACAAATGACAATAAATGTTGGCAAGGATGAGGAAAAAGTGGAACCCTTCTACATTGTTTTGGGAATGTAATCTGGTACAACCATTGTGGAAATCAGTGTAGAGGTTCTTGAGACAGCTAAAAATAGATTTACCAGATGATCCAGTTACAGCACTCCTAGGCATATATCCTAATGACTCTTCTCACTACCTTAGAGATACTTGCACAACCATGTTTATTGCTGCTCTATTCACAATAGCTAGGAAATGGAACCAGCCTAGATGCCCCTCCACAGATGAATGGATAATAAAGATGTGGTACATTTACACAATGGAGTTTTATTCAGCAGTAAAGAAAAATGAAATTATGAAATTTGCAGGGAAATGGATGGATCTGGAAAGGATTATACCAAGTGAGAAAGCCAAATGTTGCATGTTCTCTCTCATATGTGGATCCTAGCTACAAATGTATAGACTTGTGTGTGAGCTGGAACCAAAAATCAGTAGCAGAGGCCAGTAAGCTAGAAAAAGGCTATAAGGGAGGGAGGAGAGGGAAGGACTTAAGGGGATGACATTGTATATATGTAAGTAAAAGAACAGATTATAGGGAGGGGAAAGGCCTAAGTGAGGCCAGGGAAAGAGACTGTAAAAGAAGGGCAGGGGGAGGGTCAATCAAAATTCAAGATATTCTGAATAAGACATATGAAAACCTACTTTTTTGAATAATGGCACATCCAGAAGCCATAGGTTGTTATTAAAAAATTTTCAGTGCCAGGGATGGGATACCTTCCAGTAAGTTCGCCAGGGAGGTCCCTGTTGCCTCCAAAACATTACAGGCTATTGCCAAGGCCCTTGGTTTCCCTTGAGAAACAGATGGTAAGACCCTATTGCTGAAGACTTCAGTTGCCTGAGTGGCAAGGTCACTGAGAAATCAAGCTGGTGCTGAGCAGAAAACCTTCTCCCTGTAGACCAGCCAACTGAAAGCTGGAAAAAGCTAAACTGCATGCAGCCCTATGGGAGACACAAGTCATCAGTGGTGAAAACAGTGGACACTGGAAACCTCAAGTTTGGCCATACAGGCCCAATGACCGAATGATTGCATCAGTGGCATGTCTGCTCTGGGGGAAACCAACTGCTCTCTAATTGGACTGAAGTCCCGCTCTACAGGAGTAAATACATGCATGGTACTGAAAACCTAATCAAAAGCCTATGGCAGGGCAGGTCATTAGCCTTAGAAGTATAAAGCCTGCTTTTGTCTGGCTAAATGTATATATTATTTCCACCAAACTTCCCTGAAAGCACTACACTTAATGTTCATATTCACATATTAATGCTACTCTCACTTCTGGTTAGAAAAGCTTCTCTTTTCAGATGGCAATGACCACTGGGATGACCCAAAAGGCAACATAGTGCTGAGAAGGAGGGACAGAGGAGTGTCCAGCACTGAAACATCTCTATCACACCCTCCAAGGCTCAGGGTCCATTGTAGAAGAGATAGCAGAAAGAATGTAAGAGCCAAAGGAAGGGTACCACTCCTTACAATGCAACTGTCCAGACAGAAACTGGTCTCTATATCCATGACTTCACAGTGCCTAGCAAGACCTTCACAAGACCCTCATAATAGGAGAAAAAGATGATGACATCAAATTAAAAGAGAGACTAGTGGAGAGAGGGAGGGGATACGATGGAGTGGAGTTGTGAAGGGAAAAGGGGGGAGGGGAGGGAAATATCATGGTTTATTATAAGTATGGAAGTTGTCAATAAAAAATAAATATTGTTTTAAAAATCCAAGATCAGGCTAGAGAGATGGCTCAGTGGCTAAAGGTACTTGCTTGCAAAGCCTGCTAGCACAGGCTGCAGTGCCCCAGATGCAAAAAGTGGTGCATGTGGTAGCAACAGTGCACCCATACTCACTCACTATCTATTCATCCATTCATCCATCCACCCTACCTAATCTATAAGCAAATAAAAATACATTTCTAAAAAGTTTAATGCTGGGTATGGTGGTGCACGCCTTTAATCCCAACATTTGGGAGGCAGAGGTAGGAGGATTGCCATGAGTTCAAGGCCACCCTGATAATACAGAGTGAATTCCAGGTCAGCCTGGGCTAGAGCTAGACCTTACCTCAAAAAATAATTTTTTGTTTGTTTGTTTTGTTTTTCAAGGTAGGGTCTCACTCTAGCTCAGGCTGACCTGGAATTAACTATGTAGTCTCAGGGTGGCCTTGAACTCACAGTGATCCTCCTACCTCTGCCTCCCGATTGCTAGGATTAAAGGCGTGTGCCACCACGCCCGGCTTAAAAAATAAATTTTTCTTAAGGTTGGACTGAAGAGGTGGTTTAGTCAGTACTCACATAAGCCAGATACACAAAGTGGTGCACGCGTCTGCAGTTCATTCCAGTGGCTGGAGGCCCAGTTGCACCAATTCTCTTTATATGTCTGCCTCTTTCTCTCTCTCCCACCTCTTCAATAAATATATAAATACATTTTTTGGGGGGGGGGAATGAAGTAGGGTCTTACTCTAGCTCAGGCTAACCTGGAATTCACTATGTAGTCTTAGGTTGGCAGCAAAGTCATGGTGCTCCTCCTACCTCTGCCTCCCAAGTGCTGGGATTAAAGGCATGTACCACTATACCCAGCTTTAAAATATTTAATATCTTCATTTATTTATTTGAGAGATGAAAAGAGGCAGATTGAGAGAGAGAGAGAATGGGCATGCCAGGGCTTCCAGCCACTTCAAATGAACTCCAGATACATGTGCCAACTTGTGTTATCTGGCTTACGTGGGTACTGGGAATCTAACCGAGGTCCTTTGGTTTTGCAGGCAAGTGCCTTAACCACTAAGCCATCTCTCCAGTCTGTGGCTTTAAAATACTTTTTAAAAAGTTCAAGGTAATCCTGGGCTACATAGCAAGTTGGAGAACAGTTTGTGCTACAAGAATGAGACTGTTTAAATACATACATACATAAGTACTGAATATGTTCCTTTGACACACATACATACATAAATCCATATGCACATACATACACCATAAGGTAGTCACTAAAAATGATTAACACAAGCCTTGTTTCTTTTTTTTTTTTTTTTGAGGTAGGGTCTCACTCTAGCCCAGGCTGACCTGGAATTTATTATGTAGTCTCAGGGTGGCCTCGAACTCACAGCAATCCTCCTACCTCTGCTTCCCAAGTGCTGGGATTAAAGGCGTGCGCCACCACGCCAAGCTTCTTTTATCTACATTTACATCTCCATAAGATTATGGTTCAGCAGGAGCAATGTAGGTTAAAAATTCTGCAAAGAGGGCTGGAGAGATGGCTTCACAGTTAAGGTGTTTGCCAGCAAAGCCAAAGGATCCCAGTTTGCTTGTACTCTCGAGGATCCATGTAAGCCCAGATGCACAAGGGGACACATGCATCTGGAGTTCATTTGCAGTGGTTGGAGGCCCTGGCATGGCCATTCTCTCTCTTAAATAAATAAAATATATTTTTTAAATTCTGCAAAGAACACATCATTTTATATTAACCATCTGCTTTCATATACTGTAGGAGAAAGGAAATCTTTCCTTGTTGATTCACATTGAGAAGAATATAAATCAAATACTGCAACAAAGAAAAAACTTTCCTAAGCAATGGAGTTTATGACAATCTTCCTTCTCCTAGTAAAGGGTATTTTATTACTTTCAGTTTCCTATAAACAAATCATGGCAATGGTGAAAATAGTAAAGAAGTAGCTTTTTTCACATTTGGAAGATAACAGGGTAAGGAGCTGAGAAGCCTTATACATACTAAGCAAACACTCTACCACTTAGCTACACCCCAGCTAAGAACCCATTAGAAAAAAAAGACTCAAAATACTCACTTTTGACGTTGGCGAGATAAAATAAAGAGCTTTCATCTGTCTGACGGGTTCACGATTCTTATAGATATTCTCTACAACTAACAATAAAAAGGCCACTTTATAAATCCAAATTTTAAAACAATCTTTAAGTAAACTTAATTGTAATGTCCATTTAAAACATTTATGACTTATTTTTATTAACTTATTTATTAGAGACGGGTGGGGGGGGAGAGAGAAAACAGAGAGATGGCTTAGCGGTTAAGGTGTTTACCTGTGAAGCCTAAGGACCCCGGTTTGATTCTCCAGGACCCACGTAAGCCAGATGCACAAGAGGGTGCACGCATCTAGAATTCGTTTGAAGCAGCTGGAAGCCCTGGCACACCCATTCTCCCTCTCATTCTCTCTAATAAATAAATTTTAAAAAAAGATAAAAGAGAGATAGACAGAGAGAATGGGCGTGCCAAGGCCTCCAGCTGCTATAAATGAACTCCAGACACATGAACCACTTTGTGCATCTGGCTTTATGTGGGTACTGAAGAATCGAACTTGCATCATTAGGCTTTGAAGGCAAGCACCTTAACTGCTGAGCCATCGCTCCAGCCCAACTTTTATTCTTTTAAAAAGACAATATTGAGAAAGTATTTTTCAACAATGTCTCTAGAAGTTAGCCACTTTTTCTGAAATTATCTAATATAAAACACAACAAATATAAACTGTAATTGTCAAATTAACTATTTAAGCTATGTATATACATACATATTTAAAAACTTAATAAATAAATTACAGCTGGGCATGGTGGTACACGCCTTTAATCCCAGCACTCGAGAGGCAGAGGTAGGAGGATCGCCGTGAGTTCGAGGCCACCCTGAGACTACAGAGTGAATTCCAGGTCAGCCTGTACTAGAGTGAGACCCTACCTCAAAAAACCATAATAAATAAATAAATAAATTACCAATAAAAAACCATCTTTCACAACATGGATTGGCGAAAGACTTGGGGAAAAAAAATTAACATTCATGTGACCTGCAAAGGAGAAACTGTTGGGACTCTTTTTTTTGGTTTTTCGAGGTAGGGTTTCACTCTAGTCCAGGCTGACCTGGAATTAACTATGTAGTCTCAGGGTGGGCTTGAACTTTCGGCAATCCTCCTACCTCTGCCTCCTGAGAACTGGGATTAAAGGCGTGCGCCACCATGCCCGGCAAGGGACTCTTAAATATAGTGATTTCAGTTTCTTTTCCTAAGTTTATATTAGTAATATGTAGGTTTATCATAGCTGCTAGTAGGTATCTAACTTTCCAAGAAAAAAAAATAGTTGTTTTCTGTAAAGTATTATAGTTTTATAATCAAGCAACTATAGTTTTATCTTTAAAAGATTAAGGTTCAGCCGGGCATGGTGGCGCACGCCTTTAATCCCAGCACTCGGGAGGCAGAGGTAAGAGGATCGCCGAGAGTTCGAGGCCACCCTGAGACTACATAGTTAATTCCAGGTCAGCCTGGGCCAGAGTGAGACCCTACCTCGAGAAACCAAAAAAAAAAAGATTAAGGTTCAAAGCCAGGCGTGGTGGCTCACGCCTTTAATCCCAGCACTCGGGAGGCAGAGGTAGGAGGATCGCCGAGAGTTCAAGGCCACCCTGAGACTACATAGTTAATTCCAGGTCAGCCTGGGCCAGAGTGAGACCCTACCTCGAAAAACCAAAAAAAAAAAAAAAAAAAAAAAAAAAAAAAAAAAAAAAGATTAAGGTTCAGGAGACTGGAGGTTTTACTCTGCTGTAGAATATATACTTAGCATGTACAAGACCCTGAGTTCAATCTCCATGATCACCCCCAAACAAAACAAACAAGAAAGATCAAGGTTCAGGACTGGAGAGATAGCTTAGTAGTTAAGGCATCTACTGGCAAAGCCAAAGGATTAAGGTTCAATTCCCCACGTATCCACATAAAGCCAGATGCACAAAGTAGCACATGTGTCTACAATTCACTTGCAGTGGCTAGGGGCCCTAGCATGCCCATTCTCTATCTGCTTCTTTCTCTCTCTCAAACAACTAAAAATAATAAATAAATAAATCAAGGTTCAACATGCATTTACTGGCTTATACTCGAAATGAGGCTGGGGGTGCTGGTGCATGCCTCTAATCCTCATAGTTGGGAGATAGATGCAGGAGGATCAGGACTTCCTCAGGTACATTTCAAGTTCAAGACCATCCTGTGCTACATGAGGACCTGTCTCAAACAAACTAACAAAAAAGGGCTAGAGATGTGGCTCAGTGGTAGAGTAGAAGAGGCCCTGTGTACCATAAAACAAAAACCAAACCAGGGCTGGAAAGATGGCTTAGAGGTTAAGGCAACGCCAAAGGACTCATGTTTGATTCCCCAATTACCCATGCAAAGCCAGATGCAAAAGCTCATGTCTGGAGTTCATCTGGAGAGGCCTTGGTGTGCCCATTCTCTCTATCTGCCTCTTTCTCTTTCTCTCTTTCAAATATGTATCTCTAAACCAAAACACCTCCAAATGAAATGTCCACTAGTCATCCTATACTGTATGTATTATTATGTTTGGTGGCTTATGTGCATGTTATAATAGTGAAGATAAAATTTGTTTATCTACAGCAGAAAATCCAACTTCTCAACTTCATTGATAAGTGTATGTAGACCTTTTTGGAGAACTTCAACAATGACAAGGAACAATCTAGTTGTGTGTGTGTGTGTGTGTGTGCGCGCGTGCGTGATGAGGTATGTACAGGTCATGTGGCCAGAGGAGAAGAGATGTCCTGTATCATTCATCTTATTCTTTGAGACAAAGTCTCTTCTCTAAACCCAGAGCTGCATTTTTTCTTTTTTTTCTTTTTTTAATTTTTATTTATTTATTTACAGAGAGAAAGAGGAGAGAGTGAGGAGAGAGAAAGAGAAGAGAGAGAAAGAGAGAGAAAGAGAATGGGTGTGCCAGGGCCTCTAGCCATTGCAAACAAACTCCAGATGCATGTGCCCCCTTGTTCATCTGGCTTACGTAGGTATTGGGGAATTGAACCTGGTCCTTTGGCTTTGCAGGCAAGTGCCTTAACTGCTAAAGCCATCCCTTCAGCTCCCAGAGCTGCATTTTTGTGAGCCCCAGGGACTCTCCAGTATCCACCTCCCCAGGGACTAGGATTACATAGGTGCTTTGTCACACCCAGCTGTTTACATGGGTGCCAGGAAAGTGAAGTGAGATGGTCTCATGCTTACGTAACAAGTGCTCTTAACTACTGAGCCATCTCCCCAACCCCTCAGTTTTAAAAAAAGTTTTTATTTGATATTCCCTGCCATGAAGTAGCAAATAGTGAAGTAGCATTTTTCCCCTCATCTTTTTTTTTTTTTTTTTGGGTGGGGTGGCAGTTTGAGCCAGGGTCTCATATGGCCTAGACTGGCTTCAATCTTAACATGTAGCCAAGAAAATGATCTTGAACTCCTGATTCTCCTGCTTCAACCTCCTAACTGCTAAGATTACAGGCATGTGATATCCCATTTTTTTAAAAACGCCAAGACATCACTGAATATTTTCACAAATGACTGCATGACAACAGAAAATATGACTACTGAATGGGTCAATACCAGATTTCATACAGGAATCCTCAGGAAACATAGAATATAATGATTACATATTACTATTACAACATAGTAAATACCTACTATTTCTCTTATCTAGCAATAGGCAAATTGAAGCTTAAATCTTCTAATTTCACTTCTCCTAATGAGGGGCATTAAAAACCACAAATTCAGGGCTGGAGAGATGGATTAGTGGTTAAGGCGCATTCCTGCGAAGCCTAAGGATCCAGGTTCAATTCTCCAGGTCCCATGTAAGCCAGATGCACATGGTGGCACATACATGTGGAGTTCATTTGCAGTGGCTAGAGGCCCTGGCATGCCCATTCTCACTCTCTGTCTCTAATAAATAAATAAATAAATAAATAAATAAATAAATACCACAAAATCAACATGTAATAAACAGATTTTTTACGTACAAATATTAAATGGTAACAAACAGTACATATACTATATTAGGATCCAAATGTATAAAGGATTAGAGAGTACTTTGAGTCTCCCTCTGCCTCTACAGAGATATTTAGAATCTGTCAAGAGGGTTACCTTCTAGATCAAATTTAAATGAATGAGTTCAAGGATAATGAGTCAAGGATAACATGATTATGAATGTTACAACACACTGACATTTTCTCCTAAAGCCAATATAGATTGTTATCTCATTAACACAATTTTGCCTAATAGAAAATAACTTCTTATGCCATTATGATCTTTATTCAGAATCTGATTTTAATTTTTCACACTAGAACAAAGTTAAATTTATAACTGTCTCATTATAATAAAAAGAAAGTTATGGGGCTGGAAAGATGGCTTAGCAGTTAAGCTCTTGCCTGTGAAGCCTAAGGACCCCAGTTCGAGGCTCGATTCCCCAGGACCCATGTAAGCCAAATGCACAAGGTGGTGCAAGCATCTAGAGTTTGTTTGCAGTGGCTGGAGGCGCTGGCATGCCCATTCTCTCTCTATTTGCCTCTTTCTCTCTTTGTCTGTCTGTTGCTCGCAAATAAATAAATAAAAATAAACAACAAAAAATTTTTAAAATAAAGAGAGTTATAAATCAGCATGATACATTTTTAAAAATTTATTTTTATTTATTTATTTGAGAGAGAGAATGAGGCAAGGAAGAGAGAGAGCGAGAGAGAAAGAATGGGCCT
Organism: Orientallactaga sibirica; assembly: GCA_036365145.1. Taxonomy (NCBI): domain Eukaryota; kingdom Metazoa; phylum Chordata; class Mammalia; order Rodentia; family Dipodidae; genus Orientallactaga; species Orientallactaga sibirica. The sequence continues at coordinate 14,416,318 of JAEOAD010000025.1, forward strand.
TCAGCCACTGCAAACGAATTCCAGATACATGCACTACCTTATACATCTGGGTCCCGGGGAATCAAACTGTGGTCCTTTGGCTTTGCAGGCAAGCGCCTTAAACACTAAGCCATTTCTCCAGCCCCAGCATGATACATTTTAAAATATGTACAAATACTGACTTTTTGACCTTTTTTTCCAGTGCTGGGGATAAAATGGAGGGCCTTCAACATTTTCTCCAGTGAGATAAATTCCCAATTCTTAGCTTTTCAGTATGTGGCCCAGGCTAGCCTTGAACTTGTGATCCTTCAGACTCTGTCTCCTGCATGCTGAGATGATAGATGTGTACCACCATGCCTAGTGCAATGACTTGCTAACATCTACTGAAAAGCCATAAAGAAAAGCACAAGGGCTACGGGAGTAGCTCAGAAGTTAAACACTTGCCTAGTAAGTACTGGGTCTAGTATGTACTGTGCACAGTGAGGTGAGGAACGGAGGAAGAGATACTGTGTAAGAAAATAGAAAACCATAAGCTGGGTGTGGTTGTGGTTGCTAGTATGGCCTGAACTTGGGAGATAGAGGTAAGAGGATCAGGAGTTCAAGGCCACTACACAGTGAGTTTCAGGCCAGTATAAATTACAGTATGAGACCTTGTCTCAAAAATCTCAGGCTGGAGAGATGGCTTAGCAGTTAAGGCACTTGCCAGTAAAACCAAAGGATCCAGGTTCAATTCCCCAGTACCCTCGTAAAGCCAGATGCATAAGGTGGCACACACCCCTAGAGTTTGTTTGTAGTGACTAGAGGCCCTGGTGTGCCCTTTCTCTATCTGCCTTTTGCTTTCTCAAATAAATAAATTTTTTAAAATATTTTAAAATAAAATAAAAATCTCAAAGCAGGGGATGGAGAGATGGCTCAGCAGTTAAGATGCTTGCCTACAAAGCCTAACAACCCAGGCTTGATTCTCCAGAACCCACATAAAGCCAGATGCTCAAAGTGGTACATGCATCTGGAGTTCTATTTGCAGTGGCTGGAGGTCCTGGCATGCCCATATTCATTCTCATTCTTATTCTCTCTCTCTCTGTTCTGGCAAATAAATAAATCAACAAATAAACAAACCTCAAAGTATAATAAAAGAAAAAGAAGGTGTAGTGGCACACTCCTTTAATCCCAGCACTCAGGAGGTAGAGGTAGGGGGATCACCATGAGTTCAAGGCTATCCTGAGACTACATAGTGAATTCCAGGTCAGCCTGGACTAGAGTGAATCCCTACCTCAAATAAATAAATAAATAAATAAATAAATAAATAAATAAATAAATAAATAAATAAATAAAATAAAAATAAAAGAAAAAAAGAAAATCACAAACATTAATCAAACCACTGCAGTAAATCTACTGTAAAACTGACAAAAATTAAAGAACCTCAACAAAGTAACTGACTTGGTTTCAGTTAAAGGTACTCAACATAACGTCTCAGCTGGTGAAGATGACAACATTTACTCTGGTGAAGACACAGCAAAAGGAATACCAAATTTGTTACAGCTAGAGTCATAAGACAAAAAACTAATTTTCTTAAAAACAATTATTAGGTAAAAATCCTAATACTTCAAACTTTCCCATTCAGAATACAAGAAGAATACAAAGAAGACTAAGAACACTTACCAGTTATTCCTTCTTCTAAAAGATCTGTCATTTTGCAACACGATGCCAAAAGCCTCGTAGTAAAGTCATCTAAAAGCATTATCTTAAATAGAAATCAAGAAACCGTGTAACCATCTGAGTGCCAAGAATTGACAAAGACAGAATCTTAGCCCTTAATTCTACCCAAACTTATAAATCTTTTATTATGATATAAAATTAGAATACTAGAACAGCAGGCAAAATGACCTCAGTTTATCTCTTAGCTTACATGATCTGGAGATTTCTGATCACACATACATACTAAGTGTATATTTATATATATGGAAGGAAACAGGTACTTGTATCACACACATACTAAGTATTTGTATGTATGTATGTATGTATGTATGGATGGATGGATGGATGGATGGATGGATGGAAGAAAAGCAGATATTTGTATTTTGAAGCAGAGCTTGTTCGTTTTAAAAGTGTCAAAAGTTTAACAAATGTTCTTCAGATTCTAAGTTGTCATTTACACAGTTATTGTTTGAGCAGTAAGCTGGCAAGAAGCTCCAGCGATCCTCCTGCCTCTGCCTTCACCTCCCTAGTGCTAAGATTATAGGTGTACATTACCAAGCCTCCCATTTTATATGGTTACTGGGGATAAAACTCAGGTCCTCGTGTTCCCTCTGAGCTAGCTCCCAGGTCCTGCATTCTTATTCTAGCATCCGTAGTACAATATCCTGAAGCCCTCACTGTAAGAGCAAATTACCCAAAATCTACCTTCCATTCGCCTTCTTTCTTGCAGTCATCAAACACTGTTGCTTTTATCTCTGTTAAAAAAAAAAAAAAAAAAGAGCTTAGTTTAAATCAACAATTAGAAATGTAACAATAGATTACTCAAAAGGTCCAAAATGGCTTTAAAAATTCCCATTTGAGGGCTGGAGAGATGGCTTAGTAGTTAAGGTGCTTACTTGCAAAGCCAAAGGACCCAGGTTCAACTCCCTAGGACCCACATAAGCTAGATGTACAAGGTGACGCATGCGTCTGGAGTTCGTTTGCAGCAGCTGAAGGTCCTGATGCACCCATTCTCTCTCTCTTTCTCAAATAAATAAATTAAAATATTTCTAAAACAAAAATTCCCATTTGAAAATTTGTTAAAGCACATAAAAGTCCTATTTTTATATTTGATAAACTGAAGTAAAAATACAACTGATCTCTGGGTATGGTGGCACACATTTTTAACCCAGCACTTGGGAGGCAGAGGTAGGAGGATCGCCGGAGTTCAAGGCCACCCTGAGACTACATAATAAATTCCAGGTCAGCCTGAGCTAGTATGAAACCCTACCTTGGAAAACCAAAAAAAGAAAAAGAAAAAGAAAAGATAGAGAGTTTGTGATGAAGCAGGTTGGAGAAGAGAGGTCCCTGGGCAGAAGTGATCTCATCACATTCTTGGAACCTGATATCCTCACTGCCTAGAGGAGGGAAGCAGCCCGCATGCTCACGGAGCACTTGAAATGACAGTTTAAGATATGTCCGGTTAAATAAAATATATTAAGTTTAATTTCATGTTTCTTTTTAATTTAAAAAAAATTGTGTGTGGGGGGGCAGTTTTCAAGGTAAGGTCTTGCTCTGACGCAGGCTGACATAGAATTCACTATGTAGTCTCAAGGTGGCCTCAAACTCACAGTGATCCTCCTATCTCTCCCTCCTGAGTGGTAGGATTAAATACCTGGCTTTTATTTTTTAATGTGGCTATTAAAGAGTTTAAAATTATGTATGTGGCTTACATTATATTTCTACTGCACAGTACTGTCTGAAAGCTGAAGATACCTACACACAGTATTAGCATCATAAAAGCTAGTTTCATGGACAGAGTGCTCAGGAGCATTCATGGGAAGTGATATGGTCACATAAGGTATGTTCAATGTGGAGTAATCAGGCTAGACAGATGGCTTAGCGGTTGAGGCACTTGCCTGCAGAGCCTAACGACCCGAGTTTGATTCCCCAGTGCCCACATAAGGCCAGATGTACAAAGTGTCACATGCATCCGGAGTTCGTTTGCAGTGGCTGGAGACCCTGATGTGCCTATTCTCTGTCTGTCTCCCTTCTATCTCTCTCTGCTTACAAATAAATTTTTAAAAAATATTTATTTAAAAAAAAAGGAAACCCCTTCAGTGTTAAGAGAATTTTAAGTGGATCTCCTCTAGATGCTAAGGAAGTTATTTGTCCTTATATCCATTTTTCAGCATCCTAAGTAGGGACCCCAAGACTCAATTCCTCACCCATTGCTCTGCCTACTCTACACTCTTCTTCAGAGACTATGTTCATTGGCAAATTTCATCTATTATTAGCTCATTCCTCTAGTTTCCAACTATCTTACAGCTCATCTCTCCTCAGGTCTCATTCAATTATACAATACAGGTTGAAGCACTCACTTGCCTCAACTGACTAACATTAGAGTTCCATAGAACCTGCTCTCGACTTCACTTCTGGAAGCTATTTCTTCTGTCCTCCACACTGAATCATTAGGTGGTATTCTTGTTTCTGGTATCTGGTCATTACACTGTCACCAACAATGTCTTGATTCTTAGCATCTTTCACTGACTTAGTGACTTCCATCTCTAACCCCTTTGCCTTCTTGATTTTTCACTTTGTTGTCAGTCACCTTCCTGAAACCTGGTCTTTGGTTATATCACTATCCACCTCCCAAGTCCCTCAAATGCTCACTCTGCCCAGAGTGAGTCTACACTCCACCGCTTACCACACTCCACTGGCTGGCTTCTATCTAATCTCTAAGCTGATCCTCACTAGTCCAAATACTTCCCAGATAATGACCCAATAATATTTGTTCTCACCTTGTTTCTTTGATATATAAAAGGAAAAAATGTTTAACTATAAAGCAAAAGAAGAGCAAACACTGAAAGGAGACCTAAAAGGAGAAGTACTGCAGTGCACGATGTGAGCAATGCCCACAGGACAGTGGCACAGCAATGGACAAATGGGGGTGGACACTGGTAAGGCAGCTTAAGTTAGCAGGGGTCTGAAAGTAAGCTTTTTTTCTCTCTTACTAAAAGTGGGAAATGCCCCTGAGCCTGGAAGGGAGTGGAAATCCGGTTTTTCCTTATCTTTTTTTCCTGAAGGAGTCCACCGCAGCCTCCACATTGCTGGAGGCCAGAAATGTCAAGAGTCAGGTTTTTCCTCTCCCCCCTTTTGCCTAAAGGAGTTCCCCTTCCCTAGAAACCAGACATAGGAATGTGACTAAGATTGCTAGGCGCTAGACTCCAGCCATCCCTTATCCAGTAAGGCATCATCATTCCTGTAAGAATCTCCGACCTGAGTTCCCTGCTCGGTCAGGACTCCTGCTGCTATAGAGGCTCTGCCTTCTTTCCTTCTATTAAGCACTGTAATAAAATCTTTCTAAACCTCACTCTTTATAAGTCTATTGATTTCATATTTGAATGCATAAAACATGGGAGCCGCTGACTCAAAGCTTTATGTGACAATGAGCCTTTGGCACAAACCAAAAATAAAAAACCCACCATGTTGTAGCCCAGGACCATTTTCCCCCTCATTAGTAAATTATCACTAGTCTCCCACACCAGATTCTTGGTCTACAATGATTCTGCTCAGCTTAAATCTCTATATTTAAGAGAGAGATACAGAAATAGGCAGGTAGAGAGAGAGAGAATGGGCACGCCAGGGCCTTTAGCCACTGAAAACGAACTCCAGATGTGTGTGCCCCCCTTGTGCATCTGGCTTACGTGGGTCCTGGAGAGTCGAGCCTTGAACCGGGTCCTTAGGCTTCAAAGGCAAGTGTTTAACCGCTAAGCCATCTCTCCAGCCCTGGTTTGGTTTTTTTTTAAGGTAGGGTCTCACTCTAGCCCAGGCTGTCCTGGAACTCACTCTGTAGTCCCAGGCTGGCCTCAAACTCATAGCAATCCTCCTACTTCTGCCTCTGGAGTGCCAGGATTAAAGGCGTGCACCCCTATGCCCGACCTAACTACAAAGTCTTGTAGCTCCAATCCAAGTAATTTTTCAAATGCATTTCCCCCTTTCCCTTTAAACTCTACGGGTTTGCTTTGGTTGTAATAATCAAATTATTACAAAAAGAATCAGCATATATACACTGCTGCTAATATTCCCTCTTCATTAAATACACATCACAGAGATCCTCCATCTAAAGCATGAAAATACAAGTACCATTCTTTTTCACAGCTACAGAGGACCTCCTCGTACAGTACAGCATAACTTACTCAACTCTTCTCCTATACACCTGGTTGCCATTTTGTTTCCATTTCTGCCCCAATAATGTTGCAATAAGAATCTTTAAATATATGTGTGTGTATGTGTCTGTATTATTTATTTTGAGAGACAGAGAGAAAGAATGGGTGCACTACAGCCTTCAGCCGCTGGGAATGAACTCAACATGCGTGCCCCCTTGTGGCACATGTGCAACATTGCATGCTTGCATCACTATACGTCTGGCTCCATGGGAACTGGAGATTTGAACATGAGTTCTTAGGCTTTCTCAGGCAAGCGCCTTCACCACTAAGCCGTCTCTCCAGCCCTGTATTGCTTTTACTTCTGGAAGGTTTATAGTAAGACAGCTGGCATCAAATAGCTTGTGTTTCTTGTTACTGAACATTGCTACCAGCTTTCTTAACAGCTTTTAATAATTCAGATTCCCAAGGCCAGGTGTGGTGGTGCACACCTTTAATCCCAGCATTCGGGAGGCCAAGGTAGGAGGATCGCCATGAGTTCAAGGCCACCCTGAGACTACATAGTGAATTCCAGGTGAGCCTGGGCTAGAGTGAGACCCTACCTCGAAAACCAAATAATTCAGACTCCCACCAAGTTTTTCAATAGCTGCAAGCCATCAAATGCCCTGGTTTTGTCAACTGGTCTTGATTTGCATTTCCCCAAGTCAAAAACAGTCAACTGCAAGCTGTTTTTAGTTTTAGTTTTGTTTTTTGCTCATTATCTTTTCCTGATCAATTTGTGGGAATTCTCTTTAATATTAATTCTGGTTGATAATTTCTTCAAGAATATAATTTAGGGGGCTGGAGAGATGGCTTTGCGGTTCAGGCATATGCTTGCAAAGCCTAAGGACCCTGGTTCGATTCTCCAGGTCCCACGTAAGACAGATGTGCATGGTGGCACATGCATCTGGAGTTTCTTTGCAGTGGCTAGAGCCCTGGTATGCCCATTCTCACTCTCTCCCTCTCTGTCTCTAATAAATAAAATAAAATAAAATAAAATAAAATAAAATAAAAAAATAAAATAAAATAAAATAAAATAAAATAAAATGATTAAAAAGAAAAAAAAGAATATAGTTTAGTTCTTACAGATACTAGTTTTGAGACAGGGTCTCCTACACTAGTCTCGAATTTACAATTTAGCTAAGAATGACTGAACTTCAGATCCTTCTACTCCCACATCTTGAATACTGAGATTACAAGCATAAAGCATCATACTTGGATTATGCAGTGGTAAGGATGGAACCCAGGGCTTCATGTATGCTAGGCGAGCACTCTACCAACTAAGCTACATTCTCAGCCCTAGTTTTTGGTTTTGCGCATGGTACCTTCTACTGTACAAGAATTTACAATTTTTATATATTAAAATATTTTTTATGGCATCTGGGTAAGGTTAACAGTTCACTTTTTTGCGTGTGTGTAATGCGGCTTGTGTGTGGGTGTGGCATCTGCACGGGTATGTGCCCATGTAGTACTCCATGCACTGGCCTAAAGCAGGTGTTTTAACCTGTGTGGCTGAAGGGGAACATTGGGTATTGAGTGTCCCCTTCCATGGCTCTTCTACTGATTTTTCTTTTTTCTTTTTTTGAGAGAGAGGCAGAGAGAATGGGCATGCCAGGGCCTTCAGCTGTTGCAAATGAACTCCAGATGCATGCTCCACCTTGTGCATCTAGCTTATGTGGTCCTTTGGCTTTGCAGGCAAGCGACTTAACTGCTAAGCCATTTCTCCAGCCCTTCTACTTAATTCTTAACTTGAGCTAGTCACTTACTAACCTGCAGCTTGCTATTCCGTTCTCCACCACACACACAAGCCTTAGAGATTCTCTAGTCTCTGTTTCCCACAGCACTGGGGTTAGAGACGTGTGTGGTCATGCCCAGCTATTTATGTGGATCCTGGGGATTGAACTCAAGCATCAAGCAGTCTCTCTCCTGCCTCCTTGAGCCTACATGTTTGCATAGGAACTGCTCCTAACCACCATCTCTCCAGCCAACAGGTGACTTCTTCCTACATTTTCTCTGCATTTTTACATCTTGGAATTTTATTTTACAGCTTAGATCTTTTATTTGTTTCATTTGCTAAAAATGAATTAAGTAAAACAGGAGCACAGAAATGATGTCATATCAAAAAACCTTACAATCTGTAAATGTGATTAAGCAAAGAAAACCCAGTATTAAAAATGTTTGAGGCAGCCGGGCGTGGTGGTGCACACCTTTAATCCCAGCACTCGGGAGGCAGAGGTAGGAGGATCGCCATGAGTTCGAGGCCACCCTGAGACTACATAGTGAATTTCAGGTCAGCCTGGGCTAGAGTGAAACCCTACCTCGAAAAAAAAAATGTTTGAGGCAGGCAGAAGCAGGATCACTGTGAGTTCAAGGCCAGCCGGGGACTACAGAGTGAGTTCTAGGTCAGCCTGGGCTAGAATGAGACTCTATCTCAAAACAAAACAAAGTCTAAGGCAAAACATAAGAGAAAAGGCACAGTAGGAAACTAGCAAGAACATAAACAGAAACAAAGCAGAAAAAAAAAAAAAAGAAAATATGGCCGGACAGGGTGTGGTGGTGCATACCTTTAATCCCAGCACTCAGGAGGCAGAGGTAGGAGGATAGCTGTGAATTCAAGGCCACCCTGAGAGTACATGGTGAATTCCAGGTCTGCCTGGGCTAGCGTGAGACCCTACTCGGAAAAACTAATATATATTCGGGCGTGGTGGCACTTGTCTTTAATCTGAGCACTTGGGAGTCAGAGGTAAGAGAATTGCCATGAGTTCGAGGCCACCCTGAGACTACATAGTGAATTCCAGGTCAGCCTGGGCTAGAATGAAACCCTACCTCGAGAAAAACAAAAAGCAAAAAAAACCCCAAAATGTGGAGAATTCAAGCTGGGAAAAATCTCTATGGAAAATGTAGTCCAAATCTCTCATTGTTTAAGTTATAGCCTGGGCTAGAAACCATTTTCCAACTATTAGTACAATGTATAGAAATAAAAAAACTCTCAAAAACAATGCATGGCAATATTTTTGAAAATCAAATAGCCAAAAGTAAAAAAAAAATCAGACCTAAAAGGCCATAAAGGAATTGATATTTTCAGAAACATAAGCAAGTTACTAAATTGCTAACTACGACTCCAGTTCCTACCTCTAGCTCAGGTTACTCAGTTTACAGGCGGGAAACTTTGCAAAGACAAACCTAGGAGCGTGGGGCAGGAAGCAAAAGCACAAATCATGAGTGGCATAAAAACAGAAGACCACTTAGGGTAAAGATGTAAAGTTGAAAAAGTAGATGAAATTACAACTTCTAGACTACTACTGTCACTGCTCAATGCACAAGGCAGGGCTGTGGGTGTAAGCCCAGTGAGAGTACTTTTCAAGCACACGCAAGGTCCTGGGCTGTTTCCAAAATCTCTCTCACACACATATACACAACACACATGGCAAATATAAAGGCAAAAATTCACGTATGTATGTGAAATCCGAGAAAGTCAAAAAAATCCTCTAAAAGATGAATGTAAAGATAAAAACCTGTTAATATAAAATGTCAGAACAGTGGTCACTCTTAGAGAGAAAGAGGAGTTTGGATTGAGAAGAGTCATAGGGTGCTTGAAAATACTCTATGGATGGATTTGGGTGGTAGTTACATGAGTAAAAAAATCCACCTAGCTGTGTATTTCATTAATGTATCTTACCACTATGCTTAATCAAATCTTAAGGGTCATTTCTGGGCTGAGGAGATGGCTCAGTGGTTAAAAACACTTGCTTGGATAACCTGATGACCTTGAGTTTAATTCCCTAGTATCCACGTAAAGCTAGCTGCACTAAGTGGCACATATGTCTAGCATTCGTTTGCAATGGTACTAGGCCCTGGCATCCCATTCTCACTCTCCTTGCAAACAAATAAATAAAAAAGGGTCATTTCCCTTCAAAATAGGAACAAGAAAATAGTTTCCTTTTGGCATTAAAGGAGTAGGGAAAGTGCTGGTGACTGCTATTTTAGATGAAGGGGAAAGGGCATCTGCCACAGTTCCCCTTTGCCCAAAGGAGGTCAAACTATTTACCACCACACATTCAAGAGTGCCTAACTTCTAACTTGCCAGGCGTGGTGGCGCACGCCTTTCATCTCAGCACTCGGGAGGCAGAGGCAGGAGGACAGTCAGACCTGACTCAAGAAACAAAACCAAACAAACAAAACAGGCTTCTCGCAAGCAGTGGTGAGAAGAGAAGCCAAATGCGGCTGAAACATAAGAGGGTGGGTAAAGATGAGAAGCCACTGATGGAGTTCGTAGAAGCCCATTTGAGCTGAGACATGAAGACTGGCTAAAACCAGGGGAAGCGACAAGACTGAGGAATGAGCCACCAAGGTAAGAGAGGAAGGAAGGTAAAAGATTTCAAGAGTAAACAGGTAAACAGTATAGACACAGGGAAAATCTAGAAAACTGTACAGGAGAAAGTACATCAGAATAAAAGGGAGGAGAGGCTATGTTGCAGACAAAAGTAGACTGAAATGGGCTTTGGGCACCTGACAGATATTTGCTGGATGGTCTGGAATGAAAAATGATCAAGAGCTCTGGAGATTGGTTGGAAGGCAACTACAGCAGAGTATAAAACAAAGTTCCAAACTAAGGCTTAGTTACAGAAGCCACACACACGTCAGGCATTAACTCTGCTGCCCAGAAAGGCCTGGGTGTAAATCCTAGGCATACATTTTCTTTTTCTTTAAAAATTTTTTTTTTCATGTAGTCCAGGTTGGTCTTGAACTCTTGATTCTTCTACCTGAGATTACAGGCTGTGCCACCACTTCCAGCTCTGAAGTCTACATTTAAGAGCTGTAGTCGGGATGTACTTTAATAGCATCATCAAGATAGTTTTCATACTGTAGACTTCACTTAAAGTGTATACTCCAATGGTCCCGGTATATCCACAAAGTAGCACCATCATTACTGCGACTGTTTTGAGAACAATCTCATTCCTCCAGCCCCCTCATCTCTCTAGAAAAGCATTCATTCAATCTACTTTCTATCTCTACAGATCTGCTTATTTTGGACATTCCATATAAATGGGGTTAGAAATGTGGTCCTTTGAGACCATGGCTTCTTTTACTCTTAGAATGTTTCCAAATTCACAGACGTGTTGTATGAAAGGAGAAGGTTAGCACTCCCCTTGACAAGGATGGAAGAGGCCCTCGGGCCTTACAACACACATACGGTGAAGGCATTGCCACCTACTTTGTGACATCAAACCACTGTTTTTTAAATAAAAAGATAAAAGAGAAAAAAATTCAGAGATGTAAAATATGTCAGTATTTCATTTCTGTGCATTGAAAAAAAGACAATTTATCCATTTACCATCCATTCCTGTCTGGGCACATGTGAGATATTTCCATTTTTTCCTGTGTTAATTGTTGTGTCAGTTTCATATTTGTGAGATAGTCTCATTATGTTTAATATATGTAAAAATAGTGCCAGGTGTGGTAGTGTACACCTTTAATAGCACTTGGGAGGCAGAGGTAGGAGGGTCACCATGAGTTTGAGGCCACCCTGAGACTACATAGTGAATTCCAGGTCAGCCTGGGCTAGAGTGAGACCCTAACTCGAAAAAACAAAAACAAAAAGCAATAGTGGCTACTCCTGAGTTAATGCCTAAAAAGTAGCAGTTCTACTTACATACTAAGTGAAAGGTTCTTGAGTTATTTAGTGTTCTATCTGCATCTAACTGTATTAAATCTTCAACCCAACTTCTTAGGAAGTTCCTTCAATATCTCTTTTAGATTCTTGATCTTTCACTAACAGAACTCAAAGGCTCCTTCCAATATATGCTTTTGAAATACTGAATAATTGTTATCTTGTATCTTGGTTGTTTCTATTTACACAAAGTTTCAGAAAATTATTTTACAACCTTACTTCTTTTTACCTCCCATCCAATGTCTTTATTTCACACTCCATCTGACTAGCCTGGTATTAGCTTAAGTTACTGACATAAGACAGAAATTCTGTTATCCTTACGTTCTCCCTCTTGCCTAGTCTTCAAGCAAAGACTGACATTACTATCATTACAATCATCTCTTCTCATAAATGCTGATATAAACCACCATGTATAGCTTGAAAATTATACAACACAATTTGCTGCCCATTTTCATATGACTGTAATTGCCATTGTGATTTTAAACATCTGCAAATCTTAAGCCAGTCATGTTAATCTTGTCATAGAAAATGCCAACCTTAAAAGTGAGCGTGTGTGTGTGTGTGTGTGTGTGTGCGCGCGCGCGCGCGTGTGTAGTGCATGCGTGCTTGTGAGATCACAGGACAACCTGAGGTGTCCATCCTCACCTCCCCCCTTGTTTTAGACAAGGTCTCTTGCTCCCTGGCCCATGTGTGATACAATCACATCTGGCTTTATGTGGGTGCTGTGGATCTGAACTCAGGTCCTCACAGAAGCACCACATACTTTATCCTCTGAGCCATTTCCCTAGCCCCAAATTAACTTTTTTTTTTTTCAATAGCAAGAGAGAGAGAGCAAGAACTGGTGTGCCGCGACCACAGCCACTATCATACTCCAGATGCTTTTACCACCTAGTGCGCATGTGCGACCTTGTACTTGTGTCACCTTTGTGAGTCTGGCTTACGTAGAATCTGGGAGATCAAACATGGGTCCTTAGGCTTTGCAGGCAAGTGCTTTAACCACTAAGCCATCTCTCCAGCCCCAAATTAACTTTAAAAAAAAAACATTACTATTATTTATTTATTTGAGAGAGAGAAAAAGAGAGGCAGATAGAGAATGGGTGTGCCAAGGCCGTCAGCTGCCACAAACTCCAGACGCATGCACCACCTTGTGCATCTGGCTTATGTGGGTCCTGGGTTCTTTGGCTTTTGCAGGCAAGCACTTTAACCGCTAAGCCATCTCTCCAGCCCCAAATTAACTTTTAAATAGATAATTTTAGCCAAGTGTGGTAGCACATGCCTTTAATCCCAGCACTTAGGAGGCTGAGGCTGGAGGATCACTGTGAGTTCAAGACTAGCTTGGGCAACAAGAGTTCCAGGTCAGGCTGGGGTAGGGTGAGATCTTGATTTATAAAAGGGATAAGGAGCAGGGCATGGTGGTACACACCTTTAATCTCAGCACTCAGGAGGCAGAGGTAGGGGGATCACCATGAGTTCGAGGCCACCCTGAGAATACAGAGTGAATTCCAGGTCAACCTGGGCTAGAGTGAGACCCTACCTCAACAAAAAAAAGGGGGGGTAGGGACAGGGGCAGGGCATGGGCATAGATGTTTCTGCAGTTAAAGACACTTGCTTGCAAAGCCTGCTGGTCCAGGTTCAATTCCCTAGCACCCACATAAAGCTGGATGTAAAAGTGGCCCATGTGAGCAGAGTGTAGTGGCGCATGCCTTTAATGCCAACACTAAGGAGGCAGAGGTAGGAGGACTGCTGTGAGTTCAAAGCCACCCTGAGACTACATAGTGAATTCCAGGTCAGCCTGGGCTAGGGTCTAGTAGCCCATGTGTCTGAAGTTCATTTGCTGCAGTGAGACTTTGGTGTGTACACGTGTGCAAATAACGTTTTCTTTTCTTTTCTTTTCTTTTCTTTTTTTTTTTTTTTGGTTTTTCGAGGTAGGGTCTCACTCTGGCTCAGGCTGACCTGGAATTCACTATGTAGTCTCAGGGTGGCCTTGAACTCTCCGCGATCCTCTTACCTCTGCCTCCCGAGTGCTGGGATTAAAGGCGTGCCCCACCTCGTCCGGCTAATAACATTTTTTAAAAGGTAACTTTTCCCAAAAAAAAAAGTAATTTTTCATTTAAAAAAATTATACACTTAGTTCCTGCTATGTGTTAAGCAGTATCTGTTTATTGATTTGGATTTTGTTTGTTTGTTTTTCGAGGTAGGGTCTCACTCTAGCCCAGACTGACCTGGAATTCACTATGTAGTGTCAGGCTGGTCTCAAACTCACAGCCATCCACCTACCTCCACCTCCTGGGATTAAAGGCACGCACCACCTGGCCCGGCCTGGATTTTTGATTACATGTACAGAAAGCTGTAACTTCTAGAGTTCTGTTAAGTAAATAATTTCTGTCCTGGTCCTTGTTCAACAAGTTGAAGAAGGACACACTAATGAGACGTTACTCCCTTAGTACTACTAGCCCATAATTACTTTTGAACCCAGGGTTGCTAAACAATGATGATTCTTCCTGTCGGGTGGTTTCACTCCTTACCGAACCTGGCAGGCCTAGGTTTGGAATGACGCCTATAAAAAAAAAGTCTTTAGGTGACATGGGCACATCACCAGTAAACCAAGTAGATCGGGTCTTCAAAGCAGGGGTGGTGGTGATGGCCGGAGAGTAATAAAAAAAAAAAAAAAAAAAAGAAGAAGAAGAAGAAGCAGAAGAAAAGAAAAAAAGGAAGGAGCAGCTATCCCTTGCCAAGAACTTTGTAGCAAGTGGGCTTCTTCTCATGCAACCGTGGCAGGACGGTGAAGTTGGCATTTTGAAAGGGGCAGACTTTGGAAAGCGTCGTAAATAAAATCCCGTGCGATGCAGGCACGACTGAGGATCGTCAAGGGCCTCTGAGCACACAAGCGTGGGGCGGGATGGAGAGAGCGAGAACTCCGATTGTGCAGGCGGAGGAGAGAGAGACGTCCCCGCCTGGCGGGGCTCGGTGGCCGCGGACACGCGCAGGAACCGGGCGTGGGGCGGGGTTGGGGGGGACACCGTCGGCCGGGGCCCCGCGGGGCTGAGCCGGCCACCGTCGGCCCGCGACGAGGCCGCGTCCGCCCGCGCCCTGCCCCATCCCAGCGCATCCCGGGCGCCGCCGGCACGGGGTGGGTCGGGAGGCCAGGCCGGAAGTGCCGAGTCCGCGGCTCGCAGAGCAACAAGTGCCCGCCGGAAGAGACTGCCGGGCTGGGGCACGGAAACAACGGGGCGCGGCCGAGTCCCTCAGCCCTGAACCCCCACCGCACTCACTCTGCCACACGACGCTCTTCAGCCCCCGTTCGGTCACCGGCGGCGCCATCTTCCCAACGCCCGTGTAGCCGCAGCCACCGCCTCCCACTCGCGACCGACTACTACTCCTCTCTGGGGCGTGAACGCGGCGCTGCGGGCGGCCACGCCCCTCCCCGAGGCGAAGCCACGCCCCCAGGCGCGGGCGCGCCCTCTGCTGATGACGTCATGCGCGTCGGCCCACTTGCCTCCACCCGAGGCTGCGCAGTGCAGTGCAGTGAGGGCGGAATGCCCGGAGCGGTCTGGCGTCCCCTGGCGGAAGGATGCTGTATGGGCATCAGATAACTGATGGTGAAAGCCTGACGCCTTTAATCCCAGTTCTCTGGGGGAGACAGAGGTAGGAGGATCGCCTTGAGTTCAAGGACACCCAGAGACTATATAGTGAAGTCCAGGTCAGCCTGGACTACAGTAGAAAGCTGATGGTGAGCGTCAGGCAGGGAGTTAACACGACTTTATGAAATTGTGAATTTACACATAGTAAAGAAGGCAGAGGTTTCTGCTTTACAAAATGTATTTTTTGTTCACCTATGAAAGTGATTCATACCAGAGTTCTCAGAAACCAGCTCAACTACTAAGTGGAAAGTTCACTTCTCCGCCCCAAAAATTTGTTTTTTTAAATAAATCTTATTTTTATTTATTTATTTATTTACTTATTTATTAGAGACAGACAGAGGGAGAAAGTGAGAGTGAGAATGGGCACTTCAAAGCCTCCAGCCACTGTGAACGAACTCCAGACGCATATGCCACCTCGTGCATCTGGCTTACCTGGGACCTGGAGAACTGAACCTGGGTCCTTAGCTTCACAGACGTGCACCTTAACCACTAAGCCATCTCTCCAGCCCTTTTATTCGTTTTTCAAGGACACAAGAATTATGTAGAACTATAAGGTAACCTCTGATGTGCCCAGAATTGTGCTAGACTTTAAGAAAACACAAAGAAATGAGAGACCCACTTCTTTACTTGAATAATTTATAATTCAAATTATAGAATACAATTTCTAGTATGATATAGGCACTCAAAAGTTGATTGAGGGGCTGGAGAAATGGCTTAGCGGTTAGGCGCTTACCTGTGAAGCCTAAGGACTCTGGTTCGAGGCTCAATTCCCCAGGACCCACATAAGCCAGATGCACAAGGTAGTATCTGGAGTTCATTTGCAGTGGCTAGAGGCCCTGGCATGCCCATTCTCTCTCTCTCTCTCCATGTCTATTTCTGTATCTCTCTCTCAGATAAATAAATAAAAATAAAATATATAAAAGTTGATTGAGGGCTGGAGAGAGAGCTTAGCAGGTAAGACACTTGTGTACAAAGCCAAAGGACCCAGTTTCAATTCCCCAATACTAGATGCACAAGGTAAAGCCAGATGCACAAGGTAGCACACGTGTCTGGAATTCATTTGCAGTGGCTAGAGACCCTGGTCATATTCTCTCCCCGTTCTCTCTCTCTCTCTCTCTCTCTCTCTCTCTCTCTCTCTCTCTGTCTTGCTTTCTCTCTCTCCCTTTTTCACTCTAGCAAATAAAAAAAATACGATAAAATGGTTGAAAAGGTGAAAGCCTTAAAGTCAGGCATGGTGTTGCAAATGTGTAATCCAAGCATTTGGGAGGAGGAAGCAGGAGAATCAGCAGTTATTTTATTTCTTTTTGTTTGTTTGTTTGTTTGTTTGTTTGTTTGTTTGTTTTCAAGGCAGGGTCTCACTCTCTAGTGCAGGCTGACCTGGAATTCACTATATAGTTTCAGAGTGGCCTCAAACTCACAGCAATCCACCTACCTCTGTCTCCCAAGTGCTGGGATTAAATTCATGAGTCACCATGCCCAGCTTCTTCTTTTTTTTTTTTTTTTTTTGCCCAGGCTAGAGTTCTATGTTGGCCTTGAACTCATGCTGACCCTCCTACCTCAGTGTGGGATTAAATTGCTCATTACTGGGATTAAAGGCATGCATACCCACATCCTGTTTGAGGATTAAGAGTTCAATGTCAGGCTGAAGAGATAGCTTAGTGGTTAAGGCACTTTTCCAGCAAAGCCAAAGGATCTCTATTTGATTTCCCAAGACCTACGTAAGCCAGATGCACAAGGTGGCGCATACATCTGGAGCTCGTTTACAGTGGCTGGAGTCCCTGGTGTGCCCATTCTCTCTCTCTCTCTCTCTCTCTCTTTCTCTTGTTCGCTCTTTCTCTCTCTCCCCGTCTTTCTCTCAAATAAACAAATGAAAAAAAAAATAGCCAGGCATGGTGGCACATGCCTTAATCCCAGCACTGGGCAGGCAGAGGTAGGAGTATCACCATGAGTTCAAGGCCACCCTGCGACTACCTAGTGAATTCCAGGTCAGCCTGAGCTAGAGTGAGACCCTACCTCGAAAAACCAAAATAAATAAATAAATAAATAAATTAATTAATTAAATAAATTAAAAAAACAATCCTTTATATAACAAATTCATGGCAAAAAAATGTAAGGAAGTAGTTATCAATGCATTAAGCTCCAAAATTATTGTTGAAAAACAGGAGGTCGTTTGAGCTCAGGCTAAAGTAATTTAAGCAGCGAGCTTCCTGATGATATAATTCTCTTGGGACTGGAAAGCAGTTGAGCAATTTAGCTGCTGAAAACCCCGATACAACAAGCACATACATTGACAGTCACAGGCTTTCCCAGAGGACATTGTAAAGAGCCAATAGTTTCACAGATTCAACTTGGCCTCACAGTGGGAGTGGCTGGTAACTACTGCTGCTAATAATGTCAGATATTGACTGAGTGCCTAGTTTATACCATGCTCTGGACAAAGCAGATTACTTCATTGATCCTCAAAGCACTCTGTGGAGATGAGGCAACAAGCTTAATGCAGTCAATTGCCAAGGATGCACACTAATGCTGGAGTGGGAACAAGGATCAGGCTGGGCTCACAGAATGCAGAAGAGCAGGCAGTGGAATAAAACCATAGCCTGGCTGGGCATGGTGGTACCTAGCACTTGAGAAGCAAAGATAGGAGGATTGCCTTGAGTTCAAGGTCACCCTGAGACTATATAGTGAACTCCAGGACAGCTTAGGCTAGAGCAAAATCCTACCTTGAAAAACAAACAACAAACAATAATAAAAACATGACTTTTAAGGTAATAGAAGCTGGAGCCCTGGTCCTTTTTGAACTACTTACAGCTCACCTGAGGATGACTTCCCAGCTTGGCCCACAACCGGCCCTTGCTGTGCAATCAGCCCGAAGAATGTGTGGGGCGCTAGGTCTATAGTCACAGGCGTGGCCGTTTGGGTATTTCAGTCTAGTGTGCTGTCTCCAAGCTTGTAGAAGTTGTTGGAACCTTCCTGAGTGTGGACCCAAACACACCAGCCATCAGCCCTTCCTCGCCCATCCCCAGTGGCAGCCCCAAACATACCTGTAATCAGTACTCCCTCATCCACCCTGGGCCAGGCTGGCAATCCACCCCTGGTCAGAGTGCACAAGCCCCAAACACACCATACATCTCCCCTACCCTGAGTGCACAGGCCCCACACCACACACACACACACACACACACACATTTTAAAGGTAGGGTCTCACTCTAGGCCAGGCTGACCTGGAATTCACTATATAGTCTCAGGCTGACCTCAAACTCACACAATCTTCCCACATCTGCCTCCTAAGTGCTAGGAATAAAGGCATGAGGCACTAAACCTAACTCACACTATTTTTAAAAAATCACATATTCTTTAAATATTTTTAATTATTTATTTGTTTGTTTGCAAACGGGGGTGGGGGGGGGAGAATGGTCATGTTCAGGCCTCTAGCTACTACAAAAGAACTCCAGGTGGATGTGCCACTTTAAGCATCTGGCTTCACATGGGTAGTGGAGAATTGGGCTCTGGTCATTAGGCTTTGCAGGCAAGCACCTTGACTGCTGAGCCCTGTCTCCATTCCCCACACTATTTTTCGGTTAGGTTAGTGACATCAGATGGATGAACATTGTTCTACGTACAACACATTTATATTATATATCTTTGCCTTTCCTCTCCAAAGATGCAAAAAGCAGTTGCAATGTGAGTGGGGGAATACAGTCAAAAAGACCGATGATCCTCCCCCGAAAAGATGTGTCAATGTCAGCCAGCCACAGCCTCGCTGCATTTGGATAACATTCCACCTGACACCTTTGCTCACTCCAAAAGCAGCGGTCCTTCCAGCCACAGGCCAACAGTTCTGCCTTCCCCAGAGGCTCTTGCAGATGTCAAATCACGTTATGCTTTGCTCAGCGAACTCTGCAGGTGGCTCCCCTTCCCTACCAACTTGTGAAGAAGATATTTGCTGCCACGTGCTGCCCTGGCAGCTGCTGCTATGCAAGCTTAAAGTCTTGGCAGATGTTTGTCCTGGGATGAGCGCTGTCCTGCTCTGTGGGTGGCTTGATTTAAAGGGATGAAAATTACCATCACGAGTGACGGCAGGCTGAATGGCAAGCATTGCTGGAAACACGCCTTAAGGTCTATGGCTCAGTGCCGGGCATAGTGGCACATGCCAGTGTTCCCAGCACTCCCGGGTTTGAGGGGAGAGGCTGAGGCGGGAGAAATGGGAGTTCAAGGACGGTTTGGGTTGCATGGGCAGAGGGAGTCTGTGGTATGTCTGGATGTGAAATCTGAGAATTTCTGCTAAGCACAGCTTTTATGCTCCAGGGCTCTGACAGTGTACTGGCTCACTTCCAGAGGACTTTCTGGATCTCTCCACAGCTGATCTTGAACTTTTCTGCAGCTGATGGCACACATGACCTTGCCTTAGTGAGGCATAGTCCGAGTTACTCTTCTACAGGTCAAAGGAGCATTTCCTACTCTACAGGCTTCTGCGAGCTGTAACAGATCCACCTCCAATCACTAACAAGGGAGACAGTTCTGCGAAAGAAATGAGAAGAATTCTTAAAACAAAGACAACATTTTGCTCCGGAAGCATACAAAATCAATTTCTGTTACTCACTTAGTCAAGCCTGTTTCTCTCAGGGGCTCAATGCCAATCCTCGTTTCTCTTCCCTCTGTAAATCACTGAAAAGAACAAGGAAAAGGCACGTGACGCTTTAAACGTGAAGACCTTTTCTTAACCCAAGAAGCACAAATGTCACTGAGATGTTTCACTGGTGTTACGATTTAGATGCTATTTTTGCAGCACTTTATAGCAAGTAAGGAGAAAAGCAGGGCACGAAAGTATTCAAAGTGACCCGCAGCTTTTTTTTTTTTTTAACGTGGAGCGCTTCACAAATTTGCATATCATCCTTGTGCAGAGGCCATGCTAATGTTCTCTGCATCGTTCCAATTTTAGTATATGTGTTGCCGAAGCGAGCACACCTGCAGCTTTTGCCTAACCAAGGGGACTGATATCCCGTTTCATGACATGATCCCTCCTAGTGAGTCTCCTTGAGCTCAGACTGCTGACTCAGGACAAAGAGGTTTCCTTCCCTCTCCCCTCCCCCATTCCCACTCCCACCCAACTTGCCATATCCCTCAGGGAGCTCCAACATTCTATTCACAACAGCCTAAACCTGTCAACCCTCCAAGGAAGCCATGGAGAGAAAACCCAATGTGCCCCAGGAAGGGCAGGTGACCCTGAAGCAGTCTGTGTGCTGAAGACAAGATGTAAATTCAAGGCCACTCTGAGACTACATAGGGAATTCCAGGTCAGCCTGGGCTAGAGCAAGACCCTACCTTGAAAAACCAAAAAAATAAAAATAAAAAATCCTAATGTCCAGCCTTCATCCCCAGATCAGTGAGACAGGCTTCCTGGAGACAGAACAAAGGCATTGGGCTCATCTCCCAAAATGTGGGGTGGAGTGGGGTGAGGTGTTAATCTGGTGCCCCTCTAGGGTCTCACTCTAGCCCAGGCTGACCTGGAATTCACTATGTAGTCTAGGTGGCCTCAAACTCATGGCGATCCTCCTATCTCTGCCTCCCAAGTGCTGGGTTTAAAGGTGTGTGCCACCACGCCAGGTCAAAAGACGAATTTTTAAAAAATATTCTTGGGGCTGGAGAAATGGTTTAGCAGTTAAGGCACATGCCTGTGAAGCCTAAGGACCCCGGTTCAATTCTCCAGGACCCACGTAAGCCAGCTACACAATGGGCACATGCATCTGGAGTTCGTTTGCAGTGGTTAGAGGCCCTGGCACGTCCATTCTCACTCTCTCTCTCTCTTTTTTTCTCTGTTTCTAATAAATAAATAAAAATAAAACATTAAAAAATATTATTTTTATTAATTACTTGAGAGAGAGGAGTGGGGAGAAAGAGAGACAGACAGAGAGAATGGGCCCACTAGGGCCTCCAGCCACTGCAAACGAAATCCAGATGCATATGCCACCTTGTGCATCTGGCTTACGTGGGTCCTGGGAAAATCAAACCTGGAACCTTTGGCTTTGCAGGCAAGTGCCTTAACCAGTAAGGGCACATGCATCTGGAGTTCGTTTGCAGTGGCTGGAAGCCCTGGTGCACCCAATTCTCTCTCTTTCTCTCTCTCTCCCTCTTTCTCTCTCTCAAATAAAAACAATCTACAACAAGAAAAATAATTTTTCTCAATGAAGAGTCTAGCCATTCTGTAGAGATGTATCATTTCCAAGTCACAATGGAAGGAACAGAGTAATTTACCAGTTTAGTTTTCTACTATGTGCCTTTAAACTTCCTTACTCCAAAACAGAACATTTGCAGAATTTAATACTGAGTAACAGTACTGCAGTTGACTGTTACAGACTATTAAACTCTGTGTATTAAATGGTTGCATCATAATTATTTATACAGATCATTGGTCCAATAACATAAAAATAGAGAACTGCCTCTGGAAAGTTATCTCATCCAGTGTTCAGAGATGAACGGGTTAACCATTCTTCCTGTTATCTCTGCAGGCAAGTCCTTGTTGATATTGAAATCTGATGGAAATCCAAGTGTCACTTTTTCCAAGCAACTGCATGAAGAGGATGCTAAAGACTGCTACTGCACAGCACCCTGCGACATAAGGACCCTTTCATTCACCAATTCCGGCACACTTCCAAAATATCCCCAACTATCCGGTTTTATTTCTGTCCAGGATGCTGGGTGCCAATGATCAGATAAAAGCACATGTGCATATAAGCAGCAAGATTATGGCCAACAGACTCTGAAAATTGAAAATGGCAGGCATAGTGAGGCCAGCGGAGCCCCAGCCACATCACCCTTTCGGGCCTGCCAAAAGATGCATTTTTCTGTGAGATCCTAGAAGACTAAAAAGACTTCAGTACCTGACAGAATTCATTTCTGTCTGTGGAATGTAAAGGGAAGTGCTAATAGGGAAGAAAATGTTACAGGCCAGGAGGGCAGGACACCATTGCATCAAAGAAAGAAGCATTTGGCTTTCTTAGCTGTTATAGTGTTGGCTTTGATGCTGGCTTCATTAACCAACTCCAAACTACAACAAAAATTCTCTAGTTTATCCATGAGACAAATGACTTACCCATTCCAAGTGTACTTCCAGAGCAGGTAACTGTAATCAACAAAAACAGAAGCACTGAAATACATTCCTTGATGTATTAAAATGACAAAGATATTACTTAAAAAAGAATAAAAGGATGACACTGGTAATCCCAGCTTCTTGGGAGGTTGAGACAGGAGGATCACACTTCATAGCCAGCCTAGGCAACCTATGGAGACCCTGCTTCAAAATAAAGTTTTTTTAAAAAGGGCTGAGAGCTGGGTGTGGTGGCGCACACCTTTGATCACAGCACTAGGGAGGCAGAGGTAGGAGGATCACCTGAGATGACATAGTTAATTCCAGGTCAGCCTGGACCGAGTGAAACCCTACCTCGAAAAACAAAAAAAAAAAAAAATGCCGGGAGAGGGCTGGAGGGATGGCTTAGTGATTAAGGTGTTTGCCTGAGAAGTCAAAGGACTCAGGTTCAATTCCCCAGGACCTATGTAAGCCAGATGTACAAGGTTGTGCATGCATCTGGAGTTTGTTTACAGTAGCTGAAAGCCCTGGCGTACCCATTCTCTCTATCTGCCTCTTTCTCTCCCTCCCTCCTTCTCTCTCTCTCTCTCTCAAATAAATAAAATAAGTTAAAAAATGATTTAGTTGGGCGTGGTGGCACATGCCTTTAATCCCAGCACTTGTGTAGGATTACCGTAAATTCAAGGCCACCCAAAGACTACATAGTGAATTCCAGGTTAACCTGGACTACAGTGAGACCTACATTGAAAAAACAAAAACAACAACAACAAAAGGTTTAGTGGAAGGGGATATGAGAGGTGGGATATGGTGGTGGGAAGGGATTATGATCAGGGTACATTGTATATGTATGAAGGTTGCCAATAAAATGTTTGGTGGGGGCTGGATGTAGTGGTGCACACCTTTAATCTCAGCACTCGGTAGGCAGAGAGGAAGGATTGCCATGAGTTCAAGGCTAGCCTGGGATTACAGAGTGAGTTCCAGGTCAGCCTGTGGTAGAATGAGACCGTTCCTCGAAAAAAAGAAAACAAAAAGTTTGGTGGTGCATGCCTTGCCCGACAGAGTGGCTGTTTTTGGGTTTTTTTTGGGGGGGGAGGGGGTGAGATAGAGTGAGACTCTAGCCCAGGCTAACCTGGAATTCACTATGTAGTCTCAGGGTGGCTTTGAACTAATGGCGATCCTCCTACCTCTGCATCCCAAGTGCTGGGATTAAAGGCATGCACCACTACACCCAGCTGCCTTTTTTTTTTTTTTAATGTGAGAGAGTGAGAGAAAGAATAAGGGAGAGAATGGGCACGCCAGGGCCTCCAGCCACTGCAATTGAACTGCAGACACATGCACCACCTTGTGCATATGTGCAACCTTGTGTGCTTGCATCACTTTGATAATGTGACTTATGTGGGACCCAGAGAGTTGAACATGGGTCCTTAGGCTTCGCAGGCAAGCACCTTAACTGCTAAGCCATCTCTCCAGTAGCACATACCTCTAATTCCAGCATCAGGGAGGCTGTTGTAGGAGGTTCACCATGAGTTTGAGATCAGCCTGGACTACAGAGTTCCAGGTCAGATTGGACTAGAGGAAGACTGTGCTTCAAAAGGGGGGGGGGGATGGCACATGCCTTTAATCTCAGCACTTTGGATGCAGAGGTAGGAGGATCGCCATGAGTTTGAGGCCACCCCGAGGTTACATAGTGAATTTCAGGTCAGCCTGAGCTGCAGTAAAACCATACCTCTAAAAACAAACACACAAAAGTGGAGGTGGGGGGAGGCTAGAGAGATTGCTTAGCAGTTAAAGCACTTGCCTGCAAAGCCTAAGGACCCAGGTTCTATTCTCCAGGTCCCATACAAGCAGATGCACAAGATGGTGGTGCATGGTCTGGAGTTAGTTTGCAGTGGCTAGAGAACCTGGAGCACCCATTTTTTTCTCTCTCTCTATCTCCCTTTCTCTCTCTCTCTCTATCTCTCTTTCTCTCTGTCTCAAGTGAACATAAAAAGGGAGGGAGCACTGAGTGTGGTGGTGCATGCCTTTAATCCCAGCACTCAGGAGGCAGAGGTAGGAGGATCACCATGAGTTCAAAGCCACCCTGAGACTACATAGTGAATTCCAGGTCAGCCTGAGCTAGAGTGAGACTCTACCGGGGAGGGGAGGGGCAGGGAGCTGGGTTAGCTCAGTGGTAGAGTGCTTGTCTAGCATATGCAGACAAGTGGTAGAGTGATTGTTTAGGTCCAAACCCTAGTACAGATAAATAGGTAGGGCTGGGGAAATGGCTTAGTGGTTAAGGCGTTTGCCTGCAAAGCCTAAGGACCCTGGTTCAATTCCTCAGGACCCACGTAAGCCAGATGCACAAGGGGCACATGTGTCTGGAGTTTGTTTGCAGTGGCTGGAGGCCCTGGCATGCCCATTCTCTCCTCTCTATCTGCCTCTTCCTCTTTCTCTCTCGCTGTCAAATAAAATAAAGAAAAAAAATTGTTTTTTTAAAATAGATAGGTAGATGATAGATAAGTAGAAAGAAAGAAAACCA
This sequence comes from Orientallactaga sibirica, assembly GCA_036365145.1. Lineage (NCBI taxonomy): Eukaryota > Metazoa > Chordata > Mammalia > Rodentia > Dipodidae > Orientallactaga > Orientallactaga sibirica. Next base: position 14,441,090 of record JAEOAD010000025.1, read on the forward strand.
ACAATAAATAAGAACAAAATTTGGGTTATAAGAGAAAGCATTATCTACTAGAAATATGATCTTGGGTAAGTCATTTCATTGTGCCTGTTTATAAAGTGGTAGTTCTAAGAGCACCAACTTCATAGGTCTGTTGTAAGGATTGAGTTAATATATGTAAAGCTCTTAGGATAATCCGTGACACATAACGCTCAACAACTATTATTATTGTTATCATTTCCAGTATTGTCCTGGTAAGTGGAGTAAGGCATACCTGATACTACATTAAACAAACATGAGAAAGTTTACCCAGTCATAGTTTTTTACTAGGGAGACTGAGCAAAGATAATTGCCCTAACTCAAGTCTAGTGGTGGCGCACACCTTTATTCCCAGCACTCGGGAGGCAGAGGTAGGAGGATCACCGTGAGTGGAGGCCACCTTGAGAATACAGAGTGAATTCCAGGTTAGCCTGGACCAGAGTGAAAAACCCTACCTCGAAAAACTAAAATAACTAACTAAATAAAATAGGTATCTAATCCTAAAGTGAGTAGCTGCGTGGTCGAGCTAGCACTCCACCAAAGGGTAATAGTTCTAAATAACAAAGACTTCTTTTTTTATTTTTTGGTTTTTCAAGGTAGGGTCTCACTCTGGCCCAGGCTGACCTGGAATTCACTATGTAGTCTCAGGGTGGCCTCGAACTCATGGCAATCCTCCTACCTCTGCCTCCGGAGTGCTGGGATTAAAGGCATGCACCACTATGCCCTGCAATAACAAAGACTTCTGGTAGCTAACAAGCCATTAGAGGAATGACTCTACTCTGGAAAGGTTAAATCAGCTCTGGATAGGATAGTGGGTAGGAAAAAATAGTCGTGTGTTGCTGGGCGTGGTGGCGTATGCCTTTGATCCCAGCACTTGAAAAACAAAAAGTTGTGTGATTATAAGCTCATTTATTCTTTTTTTTTTTTTTTTTTTTTTTTTTGGTTTTTCGAGGTAGGGTCTCACTCTGGCCCAGGCTGACCTGGAATTCACTATGTAGTCTCAGGGTGGCCTTGAACTCACGTGATCCTCCTACCTCTGCCTCCCGAGTGCTGGGATTAAAGGCGTGCGCCACCACGCCCGGCTTTTTTATTTTTTTTTTTTTTTTTTTTGAGGTAGAGTCTCACTCTAGCTCAGGCTGACCTGGAATTCACTATGTAGTCTCAGGGTGGCCTTGAACTCATGGTGTTCCTCCTATCTCTAGCTCCTGAGTGCTGGGATTAAAGGCGTGTGCCACCATGATCAGCTAAATACATATTTTTAAAATATTTTATTTATTTATTTGAGAGAGGGAAAGAGGCAGAGAGAGAGAGAGAGAGAGAGAGAGAGAGGGAGAGAGAATGGGTGCTCCAGGGCTTCCGGCTAATGAACAAATGAACTCCAGATGCATGTGCCACCTTGTGCATCTTACTTATGTGGCTTATGTGGGTCCTGGGGAATCGAACCAAGGTCCTTTGGCTTTGTAGGCAAGTGCCTTACCTGCTAAGCCATCTCTCCGGTCCTAATATTTTGTTTATTATTTATTTGCAAACAGAGAGAGAGAGAGAGAGAATGAATGGGCATGCCAGGGCCTCCTGCCACCAAAAACAAACTCCAGAAGCATGTGCCACCCTGTGCATCTGGCTTTACATGGATACTGGGGAATCGAACCCAAGACTTCAGGCTTTGTAAGCCAATGCCTTTAACTGCTAAGCCATCTCTCCAACCCTAAATAATTAAAGAGAAGCCGGGCGTGGTGGCGCACGCCTTTAATCCCAGCACTCGGGAGGCAGAGGTAGGAGGATCGATGTGAGTTCAAGGCCACCCTGAGATTACATAGTGAATTCCAGGCCAGCCTGGGCCAGAGTGAGACCCTACCTCGAAAAACTAAAAAAAAAAAAAAAAAAAAAAAAAAAAAAAAAAAAAATTAAAGAGAGAGAGAGACAGGACAAGAGTGCTTCTCGGCTGTGAAGAGTGAAATACCTAGGGCACCTCCAGGTGGAAGGTGTCAAGTTTAAACTTAGATTTAGGTACCTGGTGTGGTGATGAGCACCTGTAGTGTCTCAGCTGTTCAGGACACTGAGGCAGAAGGGTCACCTGAGACCAGGAGTTCAAGGCCAGCCTGAGCAGCACGGTGAGACCCTGACTCAGAAACGAAACGAAACAAAACAAAACAAACAAAAATATGTGTCTGGGCTGGGGCGATGGCTCAGTGATTAAAAATGCACTTGCTTGCAAAAACATGTGCCTATGGATTTAGAGATTCAAAGAGAATTGGCGATTTGGAGCCAGGGGACTCAGTTTCCTCATTTATAAATCGGAGACACTAAAATCTGCTGAACTTACCTCTTACAGTCGTTTTGAGCGTTCAGTGAGATATAATTATGAAAACACTTGATACATTGTGATGTATTACGTGAATGTGGTGAGGAACCTATTATTAAGTCATAGGCTCCTCTTCCTAAGAGTTTATCAGCACCCCGAAAGCCTATTTCTGTCTCTTCCCATGGGGCTATGCTTCAGCCAGCTTATCCGGAGGATAAGATAATGAAAAGACAAGGAATCAGAGCGTGACATCCAAGGACATTCAGAACACATCTTCAGCGGGAGCTGCCTTGTCCCATCACCGAGGCTGAACTTTTCAAACTCCCTGTCACTTATATTTAATTAGCGATTTTGGATTAAGTTTATCAGTAAAGATTTGTGAGCCATTTATTCCTCTTCCTGTGTTCACCTGCAACCTTCTAGGGCTTCACTGTCTTGTTACTTTCTCCTGGAAGTATGTGAAAAATAGATGACTGTGCCTGGGGCAAGGTAGCTAAGGGTGCCGGATCGGAGCGCAGCAGAAAGGCTGATGTTCCCCTGCCAGCTCCAGTGGGATGGCATGGCTGACAGGGCTCATGTGTGATCACAGACTGTCTGCCCACTCATGTTTCCAAACCTCATTTATGATTTATCAGCTCCATTTTCTCTGATCCTCTAACATCTCCTCAGTTCCAATTCTCACTCTGAGCAAATAAATGTTCAAGTATTTTAGTTTTTAACAGTCCAGCATTAGCTTTGTCAAGTCTGCTGCCAAATCTCAAATCATTTTAAATCCACTTTATTATTTAAATAGCAAGCATCTCATCCTTTGGGGGAGAAAAAAAAGGATAGGGGAGAGAGGTATACCTCCAAATTAAATAATAACCAAATATCAGTATTCCTAAGGGTTCTGCAGTTTGCAGGAATTTCACACATAGTGAATAAGTATGATAGTGCTGAATCTTTATTTCACAGGTCTGAGGGCTAGCTTTAATCTTTTTTTTTTTTTTCAAGTTAGGGTCTCACTGTAGCTCAGGCTGACCTGGAATTCACTCTTTAGTCTCAGGGTGGCCTTGAACTCACGACGATCCTCCTACCGCTGCCTCCCGAGTGCTGGGATTAAAGGCATGCGCCACCACGCCGGCTCACACCCAGTTTTATGTGGTGCTGGAGATCAAACCCAGGGCCTTGTGCATACTAGGCAGGCTAGTATCAAGCTACATTTCTAGTCCTCAAGAGCTGTGTCATTTTTGGTTAAATTCAAGTGTAAACAACCAGTCATAACTTCATTTACCTGAATATATTTTCTTCGGGCAGAAAGTAAGCTTCAGTCCCGTTTCAGCAACTGGAGAGACCATGACGGTATACACATCCCCGCAAGGTATCTCGGTGACATCACAGAAACTGAGGCCAGCATTTGGGACACATGTGAAAATACCTTTGGAACCGTAGAGGTCAGTGCTGTAATTGGCAGAGCCCCTGGACGCTTGCCAGTAGATCCGGATGCCATTAAGACCCAACCTGTATAATTTCACCCCCAAAGGACAGCAGGCACCTGCAGCATAAAAACAAACACAAAACCACTTAGTCCACCACCGTGGCACAGACAGGAGGACATGTACAAGTAAACTCTTCCAAATGATAGGATTAGAGCTGGAGCAATGGCTTAGCCGTGAAACCTGAGGACCCAGGTTTGGTTCCCCAGTACCCACATAAGCAAGATGCATGTGTCTGGAGTTTGTTTGCAGTGGCTAGAGGCCCTGGCACACTTGTTCTCTCTCTCTCTCTCTCTCTCTCTCTCTCTCTCTCTCTCTCTCCCCCTCTCTCATTCAAATAAACAAATAAAATAGTTTTTAAAAGCCAACCAAATAATATTAGTTACTGGTTAGAACAGAGCAAGGATTGAAGAAATGCACAAGTTCTCCCCATGCCGAGCCACGTGATCAGAGCTCTGTGTGTGGGTGGGGTGAGGTGTGAGTTTCTAACATGGAACACTGGTGAGTCACTAAGGTCCACAGTTGGCAGAGAGACGGAGCGCAGCGCATCACACAGACTATGAGTCAGAGGCACAGAGTCCTGTCAAGATAGCTCATGATGTCCTGGTCTCACGTGATGTTAGTGGGACTGGGCTGGAGTATATTTCACCGGATTCAGTTATGCTGGAAAAGAAACAATGTCCCTGAGCTGAGTAGCACAATTCCTTGGGAGCCGGAGCATCCACTTACCTGACAGGCTGGTCCACACTTGACTTCATCCATGCTAGCATTGAGAATGGGCACGCCAGGGCCTCTAGCCACTGCAAACAAACTCCAGATGTATGCGACCCCAGATGCATCTGGCTCATGTGGGTACTGGGGAATAGAACCTGAGCCCTTAGGCTTCTCAGGCTAAGCCATCTTTCCAGCCCCAACAAGCAATCACCTTCAACTGAAGCATCTTCCCAGTTCCCTGGAGTACTATTTTTTTAAATTTATTGCTCCCCCACCCCCATGAGTTCGAGGCCACCCAGAGACTACATAGTGAATTCCAGGTCAGCTGGGACTAGAGTGAAACTCTACCTGAAAAAAAGAAAAGAAAAAGAAAAATATTTTTGGCATCTTGGAAATAATAGAGTCTTCACCTGGAAGCTCAAACTACACATGGCTTCTTATCAGCAGAGTTGCCTTTACTTTCCATGCTTCGGCTCATCATTGGTTAGAAAAACAATAAGGGAGCTGGAGAGATGGCTTAGCAGTTAAGGCTCTTGCCTGCAAAGCCAAAGGACCCAGGTTTGATTACCCAGGACCCATATAAGCCAGATGCACACGGTGATGCATGTGTCTGGAGTTTGTTTACAGTGGCTGAAGGCCCTGGTACACTCATTCTCTCTCTCTCTCTCTCTCTATCCATCTTATTTATTTGCCTTTTTCTCGCTCTCTCAAATAAAATATATCTTAAAAAAACCCTCCCACAGTATCTTCCTAGCTGATCCCTCAATGTAAAGCATTTATAATGTTCTGTACATATGAAAGCTGCTTTATACTTTCTTGTCTAAAAAATATTTTAAAATATTTATTTATTTGAGAGAGAGAGAAAGACAGGAAGAGGCAGACAGAAAGAGAGAATGGGCACACCAGACTTCCAGCCACTGCAAACCATCTCCAGACACATGCATCTAGCTTACATGGGTCCTAAAAAATATTTTTTAATGTATAAAAATCTGGATTTTTAATAAACATCAAGACATACATCACTACATGTCATGCTGTCCCAGGAATATGGTTCCTCAAAATCTGTTTTCACTCTCCAGTACAAACTTGAAATATAACCTATCATTAAGCCATAGAGATGCCCAGATTTTTGCTAGTGGTACACCTGGCTTGTAACCACTTTCTCCTTTCCTACTTTTTAATTTAATTTAATTTAATTTAATTATTAGATACAGAGAGAAGGAGAGACAGAGTGAGAGAATGAGCAGGCCAGGGCCTCCAGCCACTGCAAACGAACTCTAGACACAGGCACCACCATGTGTATCTGGCTTACGTAAGACCTGGAGAATCGAACCTGGGTCTTTAGGCTTCGCAGGCAAGCGCTTAACCACTAAGCCATCTCTCCAGCCCTCCTTTCCTACTTTAATGGGAAAGGGAAGAGTGGCCTGTAGGAGAGGCCAACGTGAAAATAGTTTACTAATGACTTCCCAACATGGGAGACAAAAAACCTTCATGAACCATTTGCTTCATCTTCAGCATTCTGTTCAATGTGTCTGGCAGCCTCCTGCTTGGATTCTTTCCTAGCAGTGAAAAATGTGTCACAGTTCTTTCAGCCACATTTGAGGGTCTGAAAGTTAGGGTTAGTGTGGTCAGTCAGCAAATGTTGCTTTACATGATCTACAACACCAACTATCAGCGTGCAACCATGCCACCAACGGCGTTAATTCTGCATCAGATTTAGCCTCACAGCCTGCATACTGCCATCATAACAGCCGGGTAAATCATGTTTTTGTATATGGTCATACACATGATCATGTCTTTGTGTCCTTCATAAAGTTGCGGTCGTCATGGGACTGTAATTCATAGACACGAACAAGTTTATCCAGGCAGGCAGTCGCCATCACTTTTCCTAGGAGATTCACGACAGTCACTGCATGATTGTGACCTTTAGATGCGCTCAAGTTCACCAGTGTGAATGTTGTGGGCATGGACTGACTGATCACTGGAACCACTGAACATAAAAAATATTTTTATTTCTTTATTTGAGAGGGGGGGAAGGAGGGGATGAGGGCCTCTTGTTCCTGCAAACAAACTCCAGACACATGAACCACTTTGTGCAACTGGCTTTGCCAGCAAGGGCCCTTAAACCACTGAGCCATCTCCCCAACCTTCTTTCTTTCTTTCTTTCTTTCTTTCTTTCTTTCTTTCTTTCTTTCTTTCTTTTTCTTTCTTTCTTTCCTTCCTTCCTTCCTTCCTCCCTCTCCCTCCTTCTTCCTTCCTTCCTTCTTCCTTCCTTCTTCCTTTCTTTCTTTCTTTCTTTCTTTCTTTCTTTCTTTCTTTCTTTCTTTCTTTCTTTCTTTCTTTTGTTATTCAATGTAGGGTCTCATTCTAGCTCAGGCTGACCTGGAATTCACTATGTAGTCTCAGGGTGGCCTCAAACTCATGGCAACCCTCCTACTCTGCCTCCGAGTGCTGGGCTCAAAGGCGTGCGCCACCACACCTGGCTCTTTCTTTGTCCCTTTGTTTTCAACCAAACACCTTTAAACACTGCGCCATCTCCCCAGTCTGCCACTTTGTTTCCTAATATATTTGTTGCCTAAGTTCTCACTTACATGTTTAGTTTGGGGAATATAGTTGATTGCTTATTTTCATGCTTAAATTTTTTTAAAGAATAAATTAAAGAGAAGAAGAAAAAGAAGAAATTAAGTTAGAGTCAGGAGATATAGTTCAGTAGGTAGAATACTTGCCTAGCATGAACAAGGCTGTGGGTTTGATCCCCAAACTCTCATAAACTGAGTGTGGTGGTGCTCAGCACTTGAAAATTAGAGGTAGGAGGATCAGGAGTGCAAGGTCATCCTCAGCTATACATGGAGTTCCAGGCCAGCCTAGGCTACAGAGCCTGGTATGATGGTGCATGTGTTTAATTCCAGCAACTCAGGAGGCTGAGGTAGAAGGATCTCCAGGAGTTCAAAGGCTGGTCTGGGTTGCATAGTGAGTTCCAGGTTGTTTATAAAGCCAGTGTTTAGTTCCAAAAAGACCCAAATATGCCATATGCAAAAAGTGGTGCAAGTCTCTGGTGTCCATTCACAGGGGAAAGAGGCCCCTGGTGTACGTGTACACACTCGTGTGCGCGCACACACACACACAATATTTTATTTTATTTATTTTATTTTTTTAGAGAGTCAGAGAATCAGCCCACTAGGGCCTCAGCCACTGCAATTGAACTCCAGATGCTTGCGCCACCTAGTAGGCATGTGCGACCTTGTGCTTGTCTCACCTTTGTGCATCTGGCTTACCTGGGATCTGGAGAATCGAACATGGATCATTAGGCTTTGCAGACAAGCGCCTTAACTGCTAAGCCATCTCTCCAGCCCACAGATTAATTTTATTTAAATAAATAAAAGCATCAACTTCAATGACTTAGAATTATGCAAGAAGAATCTTTTTAAAATGTTATTCATCTACTTATTTGCAAGTGTGTGTGTGTGTGTGTGGCCAAACACACATAACCACTTTGCATCTGGCTTTATGTGCGTGCTGGGGAATTGAACTTAGGCTGGCAGGCTTTGCAAGCAAACGCCTTTAGCCACTGAGTTATCTCCTCAGCCTCAAGAGGAGTCTCTTTTGCTAGCTCCACTTTGCTTGCTTCCAGCTGCAATCTCCTAATGGTTTGGTCTTTGTGAAGAAACTATAGAAGGAGCTGAAGCGGCTTAGAAGAGAGACAGCACAACACTACTGAGAAGAAAACAATGCAAACCAGATGGAATGTGTGATCAAGTGGGTTTGGGGAGCTCTGCCAGGCTGAGTCACCCTTGTTCCACTGTGCTTCATACAAAATCATTATTTCTAGTGCTTTGCAATGCTGCCTTCCAGACACAAAGTGGCTGTGACACTCAAGACCTCACAGTGACTGATGCTACCTACACAGGACTTGCGTAATAGGAGGGGAACAAACAATGACCTCAAAATAGAAGAGAGACTAGTTGGAAAGAAGAAGGGGAGCCAGGCACCGTGGAGCACGCTTTAGGGAGGCAGAGGTAGGAGGGTCACTGTGAGTTCAAGGTTAGCCTGGGACTATACAGTGAGTTCCAGGTCAGCCTGGGCTAGTGTGAGACACTAGCCTTGGGGAAAAACAGCCAGGTGTGGTAGCATATGCCTTTAATCCCAACACTGGGGAGGCTGAGATAGGAGAATTTCTGTGAGTTCAAGTCCAGCCTGGAGCTACAGAGTTTCAAGTCGGCCTGGGTTAGAATGAGACCCTACCTGAAAAAAAAATAAAAATAAAAATAAACTCTAAAAAAAAGAAAAAAAAATAGAAACTGGGCGTGATGGCACATGCCTTTAATCCCAGCACTTGGGAGGCAGAGGTAGGAAGATTGCTGTGTGTTCGAGGCCAGCCTGAGACTCCATAGTGAATTCCAGGTCAGCTTGGACTAGAGTAAGACCCTACCTCGAAAAACCAAAGAGAGAGAGAGAGAGGGAGAGAGAGGGCTGGAGAGATGGTTTAGTGGTTAAGGTGCTTGCATGCGAAGCCTAAGGACCCATGTTCAACTCTCCAGATCCCATGTAAGCCAGATGCACAAAGGTGAGGCAAGTGCAAGGTCACACATGCCCACTAGGTGACAAAGTGTCAGGATTGCAATGGCTGAGGCTCTGGTGTGCCAATTCTCTCTCTCTTCTCTCTCTCTCTCTGAATGTGCTTCTCTCTAAAGAAATTAAAAAAAAAAAAAAAAAAACCCATCCCATCAGGAAACATATACAATACCTGAGTCTTGTTACCAGTACAAGCAATTCACAACTGCTGGTAGAAATCTCTCAGCTTTTGGGTTTTCTTAACAAGTAATTTGCATGGATGGTGGAGGTGGAGCCTCCTTTTCAACAGAAAGGAAGGGCTGAGCCTGGACTTGGGGCAGTGGACTCCTTGCCAAAATTCAGTCAGGTGCTAGAGTTTACAATTCACTTACTGGAGGAATAACTTTGGCAGGCGCAGTCTGCAGTCAGCCCGGAGGGACTCATTGCTTTTAATGCCACTGTGTAGTTGATGCCACAGGTGACGCATCCAAGGAGACAGTAGTTTTGATGGGTGTGACATTTGGAGTGTCCCACGTGTGAATCCAGAACTGTTACATAGGTTTGGGCCACCGTCCGAATAGTCCAGCTCACGTTGATTACAGACTGGGTGACCTGAGCTACTGTCAGACCAGTTGGGCAGCATGGGACTTAAACGGGGAGAAAGAGAAGAACTGAGATTTTATTCCATGGAAGATCACTTATTTAAAAAAAAAAAATGATATATTGGTCACGGGCGTGGTGGCACACGCCTTTAATCCCAGCACTCGGGAGGCAGAGGTAGGAGGATCACCGAGAGTTCAAGGCCACACTGAGACTACATAGTTAATTCCAGGTCAGCCTGGACCAGAGTGAGACCCTACCTTGCAAAACCAAAAAAAAAAAAAAAAAAAAAAAAAAGATATATTGCTCATGTTTTCCTCAATATCTTAATTTTTTAATACTTTCTATCATTAGTCACAATTTTCTTCTGTTCCTACCCTCAGATGCATCCTATAACACCCCCCACATATGGTAATTTCTCCAAGAATGCAGTATACTAACAGGCTGTGGGTGATGTACACCCCCCCCTTTTGAATATAGGGCCTCATGTACCCCAGGCTGGCCTCAAACTCACTATGTAGCCTAGGATGACCTTGAACTTCTAATCCTCATGCTTCCATCTCCCAGGTGCTGGGATTCTGTCTCACCACTCTTGGTTTATGCTGTGTTGGGGACAAGACCCAGGCGTTCTGAGTGCCAGGTTATCACTCTACCAACTGAGCTACACTCCCAGCCCAAGCTTCCACCACTTTTCTTCCAGAATAACAAAGAAATCCCTCATTGTCTCCCAGTTGCAACAATTCCAGTTTCAAATTCCAAAGGAATGGCTGCATTCACCTGTTCTGGTATAATATGTCATAACACTTGCAATAATATATATATTTTGTCTTTCTTATACATTTCATAGAAAATCCCCAATATAGAAGTATGGTTTCTTAGCCACTGCAGATACCCACAGCTACCTCATTTTTTTTTTCTGGGACCCCATATACAAGATATAGGACTCTTAAGAACTTTCATATGGATTTTCAATTTCCTCATTCTGCTGCTTTTTTTTTTTTTTTAGGTTTTTTTACTTCTGTAGTCAAAATGCCATCTATTATTGTATATAAAGAGAAAACAGTGTTCAAAGTCATTTCCCAAATTTTGCTCACAAGCAATGATAGTAATGTCCAAAGTAATTTAGGTAATTTGTTAAATGTAATTTGTGCACAATGCTTAGAAGTAGTAGCAATTTACTTTTATGGAACATCTAAGATTGCACCAGGTACCATACTAAGTACTTAAGGTAGTTAACTCAGTACTCAAACCAGCCCATAATCAGAAAACTAACTCAGCAACAAAAAAGCAATTTTTTTGGAGAGAGAGACAGAAAGAGAGATATAGAGAGGAGGAGAGGAAGACAGATAGATGGGTGCGCCAGCAGCCTCTCAGCTGCTGTGAATGAAATCCAGATGCATACGCCCCCTTGTGGTCAAGTGAGGCATTGCGCCCTTGAGTCACTTTGCATCTGGCTAAACGTGGGACCTGGAGATTGGAACCAGCATTCTTAGGCTTAGGAGGCAGACGCCTTCACCACTAAGCCATCTCTCCAGCCCAAAAGCATTTTTTTATTTAAAAAATTCATTTATTTGTGTGTGTGTGTGTGTGTGTGTGTGTGTGGTGGATGGTAGAAGGAAGGTCATCAGGGTCTTCTCATGCCATTATAAATTTTTGTGTGTTTGTTTTTGAGACAGGGTCTCACTCTAGCCCAGGCAGACCTGGCAAACACTCTGTAGTCCCAGGCCAGCCTCAAACTCTGCCATTCTCCTGCCTCTGCCTTCCAAGTGCTGGGATTAAAGACGTGTGTGCCTCCATGACCAATTTTCTTTCTTACTTTTTTTGGTTTTCAAGGTACCATTTCACTCTAGTCTAGGTTGATCTGGAATTCACCATGTAGTCTCAGGATGGCCTCAAATTCTCAGCAATCCTCCTATCTCTGCCTCCCAAGTGCTGGGACTAAAGGTGTGTACTTGTCTTAAAAAATATTTTTAGGGCTGGAGAGATGACTTAACGATTAAAGCACTTGTGCAAACCCTAAAGGAACCAAGTTTGATTCCCCAGTACACACATAAGCCAGATGCACAAGGTGGTGTATGCATCTGGATTTCTTTTGCAGTGGCTAGAGCCCTGGCATGCCCATTCTCTCTCTCTTTCTACTTCCTTTCTCTCTCATAAATAAATAAATAAATAAATAAATAAAGAAAGAAATAAATAAATAAAGAAAGAAAGAAAAAATAGACTACATAGTGAATTCCAGGTCAGCCTGGGGCTAGAATGAAACCCTACCTCAGAAAAAAAAAATATTTCTGGGCAGGAGAAATGGCTTAGCGGTTAAGGCGTTTGCCTGTGAAGCCAAAGGATCTGGATTCAATTCTCCAGGACCTATGTAAGCCAGATGCACAAGGGGCACATGCATCTGGAGCTGTTTGCAGTGGCTAGAGGCCCTGGGCTGCCCATTCTCTCTCTGCCTGCCTCTCTTCTATCTCTATCTCTCTCTCTGCTTGCAAATAAATAAATAAAATTTTAAAAATATTTCTAATGAACCCACTGAGTCAACATTGTTACATACCTGTCTCTAGGGGCACGCTGTAGCTGGGCAGGCTCTTCCCTGCCTGAGTTTCGGCCACAGCAGTGACAGAAAACAGTGAGCCACAGGGCAGACCCTTCATCGTGCAGGCCTCTCCCGTGCTGCTGCACTGGTACAATCCCTTCTTCCCCTGGGCAGTTACTGTGTAAGTGGCACCATCGTTAGCCGCTCGCCAGTGCACATTAACCTTGGAGAATGCATCCTTTGTAATAGTTTTTATTTCAGGACTGCAAGGAGCTAAGATATTTTAGATTATTAATTGGAACAACCTGAATCAAAAATAGTACACATGCCATTTGGTCTAAAATTGATCCCCCCCCCCGCAGATAATATTACCATAGTTTTCAACCATACCCATGCATGTAGGCCACGTTCACAGAAAGTTTCCACCCTTGTTTGGAAAACTGTCACATAGATATAAGGTATTGGGTTTCTGCATTGACATAAGGTATTGCTGGGGCCAACTGGAAAATGCAGCTTTTTAAATTTAAAAAGCATGGGCTGGAGAGATGGTTAAGCTAAAGGATCCCAGTTCGATTCTCCAGGACCCACATTAGCCAGATGCACAAGGGGGTGCATGCATCTAGAGTTTGTTTGCAGTGGCTAGATGCCCTGGTGCCTCCATTCTCCCCCCCTCTCTCTGCCTCTTTCTCTTAAATAAATAAATAAAATATATTTCAAAAAATTTTTTTCAAAAAAAAATTTAAAAGCAAAAAGTAACTAAACTGGGCGTGGTGGTGCATGCTTTTAATCCCAGCAGAGGTAGAAGGATCTCTGAGAGTTTGAAGCCACCCTGAGACTACACAGTGAATTCCAGGTCAGCCTGGGTTAAAGTGAGACCCTACCTTGAAAAACAAAACAAAAACAAACAGTAATAAGACAGACCCTCATGGTGTGCATGTGTGTGCATGTGTGTGCATGAGCAGGTCCCCAAAGGCAGAAGGAACCTAATGGCCTTCCCCTCTTGCTGGTCTCTTTCTTTCCTCTTTTTTTTCTTTTTATTTATTTGTTTGCAAGCAGAGAGAGATACAGACAGAGAGAGAATGCGCACGCCAAGGCATCCAGCTACTGCAAATAAATTCCAGATGCATGCACCCCCTGTGCATTTGACTTATGTGGGTACTGGGGAATTGAACCTGGGTCCTTAGGCTTCAAAGGCAAATGTCTTAACTACTAAGCCATCTCTCCAGCCCGTCTTTCCTTTTTTTAAAAAATATATTATTTATTTATTTATTTGAGGGGGTAGGAAGAAGCAGGTACAGAGAAAGAGAGAATGGGCTCACCAGGGCCTCTAGCCCCTGCAAACAAACTCCAGATGTATGCATCCCTTTGTGCATCTGGCTTATGTGGGTCCTGAGAATTGAATCAGGATCCTTAGCCTTCGCCCTCTTTCCTTTTTTTTTTTTAATTAAAAAAATGTGTGTATTTATTTATTTAGGGAGAAAGACACACATAGAGAGAGAGAGAATAGGTGTGCCAGGGCCTCTAGCTACTGCAAAAGAATGCCAGTGCATCCTGCTTTACACAGGCACTGGGGAATCAAATCTAGTTCCTTAAGCTTTATAGGCAAGCTTTTTAATTGCTGAGCCATCTCTCCAGCTCTCAGTGGTCTCTTTCTTCCCACTTTCTTTTTCTACTTTCTCCTCTGCCTCTCTCCTCAATACAAGTTGAGTTCTGTTGACCCTCACAGTGAGTCATTACTTGGACTTAGCCTTCTGAAGGTCTTGCTGAATGGCAGTCTACACATAGCTGAGGTGATCATTAGACGCTACTGACTAACCACACAGGGGTACGAACCTGTGGTGATGAGGTGGGAGGAGCATGACAGATTGCTGCCCCGGGCCTCACTGAAGGAATACACTGTGACGTTGTACCTGGTGTCACACTCCAGAGCTGAGAGGGTACAAGCAGGAGCAGTGTCACTACACTCCACCACGCTGTATCTAGCCACAGCCTTGGTTTCATAGAGTTCGGCACCGCGGACAGGAGACCAGACGATCTCGACTCTGTCACTGGACACCAACACGGGGTTAATGTCACTTGGACAACAGGGAGCTGAAAGCAGGAAGCCAAAGAGAACCACGATCAGTACAGTACAGTATGGGAGCAATGCTAGCAGAGGGAGACATGGAGTCCTGACCTCCCCATGGCCAGGTCCTCTTCCGCTCACTGCCCTCCTAAACAACTGCAATGACCTCCTACGAGACTGGTCAGCTCCAAGCTTGACCGTCCGCTGCACCCGGAATAGACCCTCCGCATGACATCCAAGCACACATCAGACTTCTCGGTCCCCCACGCCACATGTGTGTTCACTTCCCTATGCCTTGAAGACTGCTGAGCCTCTCCTAGAAGGCCTGTCCTCCCTTCCTGACAAAGCGCAGTCCTCAGATCCTGTCATGAGTATCCCAGACACTAGACTAGGTAAAGCTGGGGTGTGGCTAATCGTACTAGACCTTAGAAGTTCAAAAGAACCCCAATGACAAACACCTAACAGCCTGGACTTTCTCTAAGATGTTCTCCCCCACCTGCATTCCATCAATCCTATCTTGTTTGTTTGTTGGTTTTGTTTTGTTTTGTATTGTTTTGTTTTGTTTTGTTTTGTTTTGTTTTGTTTTCCTAGGTAGGGTCTCACTCTGGCCCAAGCTGACCTGGAATTCACTATGCAGTCTCCGGCTGGTCTCAAACTCACAGAGATCCTCCTACCTCTGCCTCCTGAGTGCTGGGATTAAAGGCATGTGCCACCATACCCAGCTTAAACCTTATATTCTTATGATGTTGGGTCTCCAAAACCAAATCATTCTACTCTGGAAAGAATCTGAGACAAGAGATTTGGGCTGGAGAATAGCTTAGTGGTTAAGGTGCTTGCCTTCGAAGCCTAAGGACTCAGGTTCAATTCCCCAGTACCCACAAACCCAGATGCATATAGTAGCACATATGTCTGGAGTTGTTTGCAGTGGCTAGAGGACCTGGTGTGCCCATTCTCTTTCTTTCTCTATCTCAAATCAATAAATAAGATATTTTTTATAAAATGAGATTCACTATCTGTTCTTGGCCCTAGAATGGCTCTCGGGTGATAGGTCAGTCAATAAAATAGGTTATTCATTCTGCTGCTGAGTTTACTGAACTCAGAAGTCCCTTTATAAGTATTAACGTGACTCACCTGTGGTGTAATTGAATACGTCCCCCAAAGGACTCTGCCCTGCCTTGTTATAGGCAAAAACACTAATAAAGTACGTGAAGCCACACTCAGATAAGAAGTTGCACTGGGTCAGAGAAGTATTGCAGTGGACTTCCAAACCATCGTCACTCTTCACGAAAGCCACATAGTAATCACCCAGATCCACATTGGACCAAGCCACAGCCAAGTGACCGGGGGGATCTTCTTGGATTGTCACTCTTCCAGGCGCACAAGCAACTAGGAAATGATCAGTAATAGACAACATTGCAGGGGATGCTGTTTGTACTTGTCAGTTACCCTAGACTTCAAGACAACCCGAATCACTAACTCCTGAGTTTTATGACAGGTCGGATTTGGTGCACAAATGCAAAGCCACTTCCCAGAAACATTGGAAGACTTTCTTTATAGACCCAAAGCCCAAACGAATGTAATACACTCCCGTGACCTATTCAAATGCTCTCCTTTGTGAAATATTCTTTGAAGTAATAGGGCACGGGAGCTGGTCATTTTAAAGTATGTGGATTTTCATTGTTAAGAGTATTTGTTAGAAGTGACAGAGGAGAAGTGGTCAGCACTGAGGCATCTCAATTATCCCTTCACCTTCCAAGGTTCAGGGTCCACTGTGGAAGAGGTGGTAGAAAGAATGTAAGAGCCAAAGGAAGGATAGGACTCCTCACAATTCATTCTTCCAGACACAAAATGGCCTGGATATCCATGACCTCATAGTGCCTGGAACTACCTACACAAGACCATCATAATAAGAGGAAAAGATGACATCAAAATAAAACAGAGACTATCCCAGCACTGGGAGGCAGAGGTAGGAAGATCACTGTGAGTCCGAGGCCACCCTGAGACTACATAGTGAATTCCAGGTCAGCCTGGGCTAGAGTAAGACCCTACCTTGAAAAACCAAGTAAATAAATAAATAAATAAATAAGAGACTAGGGGATATGATGGACAGTGGAGTTGAGAGTGGAGTGAGGGTAGGGAGGGAAGTATCATGATTTAATGTCTATAATTATGGAAGCTGTCAATAAAAAGTTTTTATTATTATTATTATTATTTTTGTTTTTCGAGGTAGGGTCTCACTCTGGCCCAGGCTGACCTGGAATTCACTATGTAGTCTCAGGGTGGCCTCAAACTCACAGCGATCCTCCTACCTCTGCCTCCCAAGTGCTGGGATTAAAGGCATGTGCCACCACGCCTGGCAATAAAAAGTTTTTATAAAAAGAGGCTTGGACAACTGAAAGCTGGCAAAAGCTGCACTGCATGCAGCTGTATGGGAGACAGAAGTCATCAGCAGTGAAAACAGTGGACACTGAATATTCAAGTTTGGCCATACAGGCCCAATGACTGAACAGGTGCAATAGTGGCATGTCTACTCTTGGGGTAACCAACTGCTCCATAATTGGACTGAAGGTCCTCTCTACGGGAGGGAATACATGCCTGGTACTGAGAAACCTAAGCAAAAGTCTATGGCAGGGGAGGTCATGAGCCTTAGGGGTATAAAGCCTGCTCTTGTCTGACTAAATGTATATATTATTCCCACCAAGCTGCCCTGGGGGCACTACACTTAATGTTCATGTTCACATATTAACACTACTCTCACTTCTGGTTAGAGAAGCTTCTCTTTTCAGATGGCGATGACCACTGGGATCACCAAAAGGCAACATAGTGCTGAGAAGAAGGGATAGAGGAGTGCCCAGCACTGAAACACCTCTGTCACACCCTCCAAGGCTCAGGGACCATTGCAGAACAGGGGGCGGATAGAATGGAAAAGCCAAAGGAAGGGTATGACTTCTTACAATGCATCTGCCCAGAGAGAAATTGGCCTCGATATCCATGACCTTGCAGTGCCTAGCAATACCTTCGCAAGACCCTCAAAATAGAAGAAAAAGATGTTGACATCAAATTAAAAGAAAGACTAATGGAGAGAGGGAGGGGATATGATGGAGATTGATGTTTTAAAGTGGAATGGGGGAGGGGAGGGAAATATGTTTTTTGTGTGTAAGTATAGAAGGTGTCAATAAAAAAATTAATAATTAAAAAATAAAAATTAAAAAATTAAGTAAATAAATAAAAAGAGGCTTGGAGAGATGGCTTAGCAGTTTAGCACTTGCCTGTGAAGCCTAAGGATCCTGGTTCAAGGCTCGATTCCCCAGGACCCATGTAAGCCAGATGCACAAAGTGGTGTATGCATCTGAAGTTCATTTGCAGTGGCTGGAGGCCCTGGCACACCCATTCTCTCTCTATCTGCCTCTTTCTCTCTCTCTCTCTCTGTCTGTTGCTCTCAAATAAATAAATAAACAAAAAAAAATTTTAAGATTTAAAAAAGAGTATTTGTTGAAAGATTCACCAAAGTGCTGAGAAATGACTGTGGAGTGGTCAGCACTAAATGAGACATCTCGATCACATTCTTCAAGACTCAGGGACTATGTGGCAGAGGTGGCTGAAGAAATGTAAGAGCCAAAAGAAAGGGAGGACTGTTTAGCAACACTGTCTTCCAGACACAAATTGGCCTTGATATTCAAGACCTCTTAGTTGCTGATGCTACCTACACAGATCTGCATCATGATAGGAGGGAAAAATGATGATACCAAAATAGAAGTGTCCCTATTGGCTGGGACTATAGGTGTACATCACCATACCCAGTTTGTTTTTAAATATTTTATTTATACTTATTTATTTGAGAGAGAGAAAGAGGCAGCGAGAGGGAGAGAGAAAGAGAGAGAATCGGCACACCAGGGCATCCAGTCACTGCAAATGAATTCCAGATGCACGCTCCACCTTGTGCATCTGGCTTACGTGGGTCCTGGGGAATCAAACCTGGGTCCTTTGGCTTTGCAGGCAAGTGCCTTAACTGCTAAGCCATCTCTCTAATCCTGGCTGTGCTTTTTGTTTTGTTTTTCAAGGTTGAGTCTCACTCTAGTCCAGGCTGACCTGGAATTCACTCATTAGTCTCAGGGTAGTCTTGAACTCACAGTGATCCTTCTACCTCTGCCTCCCAAGTGCTGGAATTAAAGGCGTGTGCCACCATGCCTGGCTAGGTATTTTTTTGTTTTGTTTTGGTTTGGTTTTGTTCCATTTATTTATTTATTTATTGTTTTTGAGGTAGGGTATCACTCTAGCTCGGGGCTGACCTGGAATTCACTACATAGTTTCAGGGTGGCCTCAAACTCTTGGTGATCCTCCTACCTCTGCCTCCCGAGTGCTGGGATTAAAAGTGTGCACCACCACGCCTGGCCTAGGTTGTTTTAAATGTGTTTAGATGTTTTCCCAGTTTCATTCTTTTAATTTAAAAAAAAATTTATTATTGACAATCTCCATAATTATAGACAATAAACCTTGATGATTCCCTCTCCCTCCCCCAGTTTCATTCTTGTCATAGTTGTAAAGACACACCTATGTGGAGGTTTATTTCTCTATTTAGAAGTACTCATGACATATCTCAGACTCTATAATTACATTATTAAATTCTTGGGATAATTTTGTGAATTATATGTTATTGTCTTTTCAGGTAAGAAAATTGAAGCTCAGAGAGGTTAAATAATAATTTCCCCAAGGCCACACTGATAATAAGTGGTAAAGCTCAGATTTGAGCTCAACTTGCCTGGTTTTAATTCTGAGCCAAAAAAAAAAAGTAATAATGTCCCCTTTATTCAACAACCAAAATTTCTTGGTTTTCAAACACCAGATGCATGCACCGCTCTGTGCATCTGGCTTATGTGGGTCCTGGGGAACTAAACCTGGGCCCCTAGGCTTTACAAGAAAGTGCCTAAACCACTGAGCCGTCTCTCCAGCCCCAACAATCAAAATTTTGTCATGTAAGTTAAAAAGGCTTCTAGCAGGGAAAAGAGGTCTCACGAAGCCGATGCACACTATTCTACAGGGAAACAGTCTCTCAGACCCACAGCTTCTTAGAATTATGTTACATTAAGGTCACTGATGACATGCTTGGTGATTTGGTTACTCTTTTGACAACTATAATTTAGTGTAGATGGTACAATAGAAGTGGTTGTGAGGACAGAGGAGCTGGGGGTGAGGGAAGAGGTAAACACTTTCAAAGGTGCAGAAGGTCTGGGTTAGTCATGCAATGCCAGAGAGAACCATCCTGTTTCTCAATCTTGGATGCACACCAAAATGATGGAGCTTTTACAAGATCTCAGTACCCACTCACCACCAAAGACCGATGAAGTTGAAATTTCTGGGAATAGAGTGTGGATGTGGATAGTTTTTAAAAGCTCTCCAGGGGGGCTGGAGAGATGGCTTTGCAGGTTACGGCACCTGCCTGCTAAGCCTAAGAACACCAGTTCGATTCTCCAGGTCCCATGTTTAGCCAGACACAAAGTGATGCAAGGGCGCAATGCTGCACTTGCCCACAAGGGGGCGCACATGTCTGGAGTTCATTCACAGCAGCTAAGAGGCTGCTGGCACGCCCATTCTCTATCTGTCTCCCTCTCCCTTTCTCTCTAACTCTCTCTCCAAAAAAAAAAAAAAAGGCTCCCCAGGGGCTGGAGAGATGGCTTAGTGGTTAAGATGCATGCCTGCAAAGCCTAAGGACCCAGGTTTGATTCTCCAGGTCCCATGTAAGCCAGCTGCACATGGTGACACATGCATCTGGAGTTTGTTTGCAGTGGCTAGAGGCCCTGGAGCACCCCTTCTCACACACACACTCTCTCTAATAAATAAAAATAAATCTTTTTTAAAAAAAGAAAAGCTCCCCAGTTGAATCCAATGTGCAGTTGACACTAAGGACTGCTGAAATGGACCTTCGTGCTTTTACTTCCTTCCCCTATCAGTCCAGGAGGCACCATTGTAGTTCGTGTACAATATAATCAGAAATGATCATGGAAACATGGAATCCTGGCTTATCAAGAAAAGAACCATGTTTAGAAAGGATTTGGGCAGCTGGGTGTGGTGCCACTTGGGAGGCAGATGTAGGAAGATCACCATGAGTTTGGGACCACCCTGAGACTACGTAGTGAATTCCAGGTCAACCTGGGCTGTGAGACTCTACCTCAAAAAAATAAAAAATAAATAATAATAATTAAAAGAAAGAAAGAAAGAAAGAAAGAAAGAAAGAAAGAAAGAAAGAAAGAAAGAAAGGATTTTGCTAGGGCCCAGACAGAAATATGAACTATTGAGCTGAGTGTGGTGGCCCACACCTCTAATCAGAGCACTGGACAGGCAGAGGTAGGAGGATGACCATGAGTTCAAAGCGAGCCTGGACTATATAGTGAGCCATCAGTCTGGACTAGAGTGAGATCTTGCTTGAAAAAAAGAAAAAGAAAGCTAGGGGGCTGGAGAGATGGCTCAGAAGTTAAGGCACATGCCTGCAAAGTCTAACGACCCGAGTTGGATTCGCTAGTGCTCATGTAAAGCCAGATGCACAAAGTGACATGTGCATCTGGAGTTTGTTTGCAGTGGCTGAAGGCCCTGGCCTGCCCATTTCCTCTGTCTCTCTTCTCTCTGTCTCTCTCTCTCTGCTTACAAATAAATAAATAAATAAAAATTTTAAAAAGGAAGCTGAGCATGGTGGTGCATGCCTTTAATCCCAGCACTAGGGAGGCAGAGGTAGGAGGATCACCATGAGTTTGAGGCCACCCTGAGACTACATAGTGAATTCCAGGTCAGTCTGGGCTACAGTAAGACCCTACCTTGAAAAACCAAAAAAAAAAAAAAAAAAAAAAAAACCTAAAAATTTTTAGAAAGAGTGTTCTAGAACAGTGTTCTTCATTGCCTCCAAAAGTGTTCTAGAATAATGCTGGAATTTCTGTTTCTTTTATAGCAGTCCCTTGACCGCAGGTTCTCCCCCTTGTTTACATACCAGTCTTCAGGGTCACAGCTGAGGAGGATTTGGTGGACCCAGCATCGTTACTTGCTGAAACGGAAATCAGGTACTCAGCTCCGCACTGCAGCGAAGAGATGCTGCAGGAACTGAAAGTCGTGCTGCAGCTGCGCTGGGAAGAGTCACTCAGAGCCAGCACGGTATAGTTGACAGCTCCTTGTGTTGGTGCCCACGAAACAGATGCCCTTAGAGCTCCACTGTCAAAAGAGACTTGAATGTTGGCAGGGGCACGAGGACCTGTTGTGAGAAACAATACAGGTTTTGTCGGATCCTCAAGAACTAGTGAGATATAACTTAGTAATGATGAAGAGACAGAGCATATTGTAGCCTCGTAGTTAGATAAATTTAAGTGTTCAAAGCTTAAAATTGAGATTTAGAGTATCTGGGAAATAGTAACAAATCTGCCATTAATGATGCAATATAGTTAGCTATGTGACATTTGCCATATTATTTAATTTTTTTTTTTTTTTGGTTTTATGAGGTAGGGTTTCACTCAAGCTCAGGCAGACCTGGAATTCACTATGTAGTCTCAGGGTGTCCTCGAACTCACGGCAATCCTCCTACCTCTGCCTCCCAAGTGCTGGGATTAAAAAAAAAAAAGAAAAAGAAAAAAGAAAAACTGGGCTGGAGTGATGGCTTAGTGGTTAAGGGCGCTTGCTTGTGAAGCCTAAGGACCCAGGTTCAACTCCCCAGGACCCAGGTAAGCCATATGCACAAGGTGGCACATGCATCTGGAGTTCATTTGCAGCAGCTGGAGGCCATGGTGTGCCCATTCTCTTTCTCCCTCCTGCTCTCTCTTTCATAAATAAATAAATAAGTAAATAAATAAATGAAAAACTGTATGTCAAACCCTCACACCCACATCAAAATGAGACTATAAATGTGAAAGACTGAAAAAGTTATATAAATATCTTATCACATGGTAGGTCAAATGTTTTCTCTATTATTGATTGAAGGAGCTAAGCATATATCTTCTTGGGCTGGGGCTATAACTGAGTGGTAAGGTGCTTGCTAAGCATGGGTGAGGCCCTAGGGTCAATACCCACCAACACACCCACATACAAACACACTCCACTCCTACTAAGACTTTTAATGTAATAGCTTTCAGTTAATTCATAATTGCTTCTAAGGGAGTAAACTTTCTTTCCATTCTAAATCAAAGAGAAGGAAGGAAGGTATCACGTATAAGATTACACACAAAGGCAGTTTATTTATTTAAATTTTTTTAACTTTTTTGAGAGAGAGAAAGAGACAGAGAGAGAGACAGAGACAGAGAGACAGAGACAGAGAGAAAGAGACAGAGAGAGAGAGACAGAGAGAGAGGTAGAGAAAGAGTTAGCGAGCGAGAGAGAATGGACTTGCCAGGGCCTTTCATTGGCTGTGAATGAACTCCAGACACATGCGCCCCCTTGTGCATACTTGTAACATTGCACACTTGCATCACCATCTCTACATGGGAACTGGAGATTTGAATATACGTTCTTGGGCTTCGCAGGCAAGTGCCTTAACTGCTAAGCTATCTCTCCCGCCTGAGTTTATTTTTTTAAGGCAGTTTTTTAGTGTTTCCAAAACACTTTCCCCTCATTGTTACAAACATGCCTTGCTTTCTTCTCAGTTATCCCATGTAAAAAGCTCAGGGGGGTATCCTGGACCGAGAAGCTGGCTTCGGTTCTCCTTTGAAATCTGTACTATATGACACAGGCCACACACTCCAGTAGGCCCTAGAAGACTGCTTGGACAGCGAGAGCTCACACACGCTGGATAAAGAGGGGCCCCTATCTGAGGACAGTTTCTGGACACCAAACTCATTCTCTTCAAAATGACACCTGTCCTGTTCCCTTCCAAGCCATTTTGACAGGTCCTTACCCCACTGCATGGCCAGTTTGTTCCACAGACAGGTGCTGGGCACAAGGCCGGGAGGGGCAGCCTGCAATGCTTTTGGACAACCGGCTTTTCCCACAAGGACTGTGGAGGAAAACCAGGCCAAATATTGGGAGACTGTTAAGGGCTGAAATGAATGCTCCAAATGAACACGTTGAAGTTCTACTACTAGCTCTTTCATATGTGACCTTATTTGGAAACAGGGTCATAGGTTATATAAGATGAGGCCATTAGGATGGGCCCTATGCCACGTGTAGTGGTATACACCTTTAATTCCAGCAGTTGGGAGGCTGAGGTAGGAGGATTGCTGTGGATTGGAGGCCAGCTTGGACTAAAGAGTGAGACCCTACCTCAAAAAAACAAACAAAAAGCATGGACTCTAATCCATCAAAATTGATGTTCTCATAAAAAGGAGAAATTAAGTCGGGCAAGATTTTTAATTTTTTTTTTTAAGTTTTTCAAGGGAGGGTCTCGCTCTAGCCCAGGCTGACCTGGAATTCACTATGTAGTCTCAGGGTGGCCTCGAACTCATGGTGATTCTCCTACCTCTGCCTCCTGAGTGCTGGGATTAAAGGTGTGCACCACCACGCCCAGCTTTTAATTTTTAAAAAAAAGTTTTTAATTTTTTAATTTTTACTTATTTGTTGTAGAGTGAATGAGAGAGAGAGGGAGAATGCAGAACCTCTAGCCCCTGCAAACGAACTCCAGATGCATACGCCTCTTTGTGCATCTAGCTTACGTGGGTCCTGGGAAATCAAACCTGCATCCTTCGGTTTTTCAGGCAAGTGCCACTAAGCCATCTCTCCAGTCCCACCCCCCGCCTTTTTTTTTTTTTTTATAAAGGTGAAATCTAGACGAGGATGTATGCACACTGGGAAAATACCATGTGAACCTTCAGGTCACGGAGAAAGGCCTGAACAGATCCTTCCCCACAGCTTTAGCAGGGACTAATGCTGCCAACACTTTGATTTCAGACTTAGCCTCCACGGCCACGAAAAGAACAGTTCCTATCATTTAAGCTACCCAGCCTGTGGTACTGTTATAGCAGCCCCTATCAAAGTAAATACAGAGGCTAAATCCAACCTCTGTAAGGGTTTAAAGCTCTTTGGACATGGGGAATCAGCTGAACGTGGTGGCTTATGGGAGATGGAAGCAAGACGATCAACATAGTGAGTAGCAGGCCAGCCTGGGCTACATGAGACTCTGTCCCAAACAAAAACAAAAAGTCAAGCATGGGGAAACAAGTGAAAGGGAGGGATTCAAGAAACCAGATGGCTCTCTTGATCCTGCAGCCCATTGTAGAAACCCCTCCTGTGTCGCACTGTGCCGCGTACCTTCTAGTAAAACACTTTGTTACACACGATTGTAACAGGTGACTTAGGCATCCACGGATATAGTTCTCTGAGTGCAGGGCTCAAGCTTTATTTCATTTTCTATTCCCACTGGCTAACCTCTGCCTGGGATATAGTGGGCCTTCAATAAATGTGCGTGTGAATGGGGAAGAGAGAGAAAGAAGGAGAGGGAGGAGGGAGGAAGAAAGGAAAAGGGGATAGAAGGAAGGAAGGAAGGAAGGGGAGGAAAGAGAGAGGGTTCAGGAAGGAAAAAGAGAGAGAGGAAGGAAAGAAAAGGGGGAAGGAGGGCTGGAGAGATGCCTTAGCGGTTAAGGTGCATGCCTGAGAAGCCTAAGGACCCCAGTTCAATTCTCTAGGTGCCACGTAAGCCAGATGCACATGGTGGCACACATGTCTAGAGTTCGTTTGCAGTGGCTGGAGGCCCTGGCGTGCCCATTCTCTCTCTCTTTCTCTCTCTCTCTCTGTCTCTAATAAATAAAAAAAAAACTTAACAAAAAAGAAAAGGGGTAAAAAGGAAGAAAGGGAGAGGGAGAGAGGAAGGGAGGGAGAGAAGAAGGGAGGGAGAGAGGAAGGGAGAGGAGAGAGAGAAGGTTCAGGAAGGAAAAAGAGAGGGAGGAAGGAAGGAAAAGGGAAAAGAAAGGAAGAAAGAGAAGGAGAAGAAAAGAAGGTGGGAGGGAGGGAGGGAGGGAGGGAGGGAGGAAGGAAGGAAGAAAGGAAGGAAGGAAGAGGAGAAGAAAAGAAGGTGGGAGGGAGGGAGGGAGGGAGGAGGGAGGGAGGAAGGAAGGAAGGAAGGAAGGAAGGAAGGAAGGAAGGAAGGAAGGAAGGGAGAGAAGAAGGGAAGGAGAGAGGAAGGGGGAGGAGAGAGAGAAGGTTCAGGAAGGCAAAAGAGAGGGAGGAAGAAAGGAAAAGGGAAAAGAAAGGAAGAAAGAGAAGGAGAAGAAGAGAAGGCAGGAGGGAGGGAGGGAGGGAGGAAGGAAGGAAGGAAGGAAGGAAGGAAGGAAGGAAGGAAGGAAGGAAGGAAGGAGGGAGGAAGGGAGCCTGGAAAATACCGGGGAGCTGGCTCAGTGGTTAAAGACACTTGGTCCACAAGCTGCCAACCAGAGTTTGTATCTTCACCCCCATGTAAAAACCAGATACAAATGTGGCCCAGGTATTTGTTCCTGTAATGCCAATGCCTGTGTCAATCCCAAGGCCTATATGGGCTATGGGCAGCAGAGGCAGAAGAATCCAAAAGCTCCCAGGCCAGTTAGTCTTAACTTCAAGAAACATTAAGAGAGCCAGGCATGGTGGCACATGCCTTTAATCCCAGCATTCGGGAGGCAAAGGTAGGAGGATGGCCATGAGTTCGAGGCCACCCTGAGATTACATAGTGAATTCCAGGTCAGCCTGGGCCAGAGTGAGACTCTACCTTTAAAACCCGAAAAATGAAAAAAACAAAAAGAAAGAAAGAAACATTAAGAGAGATGTTGTTTCGAATAAGGTGGAAAGAGAACCAACACCTAAAAGTTGTACTCTGTCCTCCACACATTTGCCATGGCATCCACACATTCATACACACACTTCTACCACCACCACCGCCGTCACACACACACAACAAATAAATTTTTTTTTCGAGGTAGGGTCTCACACTAGCTCAGGCTGACCTGGAATTCACTATGTAGTTTCAGGGTGGCCTCGAACTCTTGGTGATCCTCCTACCTTTGCCTCCTGAGTGCTGGGATTAAAGGTGTTTGCCACCACACCCGGCAACAAATAAATTTATTTTTATTTTTTTATTTTTATTTATTTTTGGAGAGAGACATAGAGAGAGACAGACAGAGAGGGAGAGGGAGACAGATAGAGAATGGGCGCGCCAGCAGTCTCTCAGCTGCTGTGAAAGAAATCCAGATGTGTACGCCCCCTTGTGGGCAAGTGCGGCATTGCGCCCTTGAGTCACTTTGCATCTGGCTAAACATGGGACCTGGAGATTGGAACCGGCGTTCTTAGGCTTAGCAGGCAGGTGCCTTAACCACTAAGCCATCTCTCCAGCCCCAAATAAATTTTTTTAAAAACCTATAGCAGGGTATTGTGGGGCACACCTTTAATCCCAGCACTCGGGAGGCAGAGGTAGGTAGGAGGATCACCATGAGTTCTTGTTTGCCACTGGGGTCTCTAAGACAATGCTGGTTCCAAGTTGCCACTACTGAATGAATGAATTCCTGTTTGGCCCAGGTTCTTTTTGTTTAGACTATTGGCCTGTACCCAGAAAAGACAGAGGGTGCTTGGTAAACCTAATAAGAGCCACTTCCTTGTGTGAGGCTACGGGGCTGGCTGTCAGAGCGGGAGGCACTCTCTATTCTTGGCAGCACTTCTTGATTCATTCGGTAAGCATTTAAAGTGCTGAGGAGGAACTGTGGAGGCCTATAAATAACTTCATAATAAATTTAAACAGCTGCTGCCAGCTGCTCCATACTCATCCCTTAGCGTCGTTCTTGGTGACTAAAGCGCCCATCCCCCTTGCTAATCAAAATTGAGACTGGAGCCGGGCGTGGTGGTGCACGCCTTTAATCCCAGAACCCATGAGGCAGAGGTGGGAGGATCACCATGAGTTCAAAGCCACCCTGAGACTACGTAGTGAATTCCAGGTTAGCCTGAGCTAGAGTGAGACCCTACCTCGAAAAAGTGAAAAAAAAAAAAAAAAAAAAAAATTGAGACTATAGTCGGGTATGGTGGCTCACGCCTTTAATCCCAGCACTCTGGAGGCACAGGTAGGTGGATCGCCATGAATTCGAGACCACCCTGAGACTACATAGTGAATTCCAGGTCAACCTGAGCTACAGTGAGACCCTACATTGAAACAAAACAAAACCAAAAAAAAAAAAAATTAAAAAAAAAAACTGAGTATGCCAGGCCACGCTGAGAAGCCCTTACTTGTTCTCTGATTGCAAGTGGAGTCATCGCCAGGGACTCCGTTGGCATTCCACGCATAAGCCTTTATCGTGTACAGGGTCCCGGCATCTAAGCTGTGGAAGGTCCAAGAGGTGTTGGTAGTGTTCTCTTTCCAAATTCTACCCAAGCCATTGGCTCGCATAATGGACACAGAGAAGCCGATTGCCATGTACACCGCATTCCACTGCACCAGGATGGAGTCTGGACTCGGAGAGCTCACTGCCAGAATGGGTGCAGCCAACACTAAAAGACACAAAACAAGACGGGGGGAGGGGCGGGGGAGGTGGCTCAGTGGTTAAACGGTGCTTGCTTGCAAAGCCTGATGGCCTGAGTTTGAAGCCCCAGTACCCATGTAAAGCCAGATGCACAAAAGTGACACATGAATCTGGAGTTCATTTGCAATGGCAAGAGGCCCTTGGCATGCCCATACACTCTCTCTCTCTCTCTGTATGGTTCCCCCTCAAATAAATAAATAAAAATAAAAATAAACCAAGGCAGTGCATTTGTGTTACAAAAGTCTATAGAGGATAATTCAAGTTAGGAAGAAGTAAACTGAGGTTGGTTAGCCACAGTATCTATATTATAAATAATGAAATAATTTCATTCAGGGATTTGCTATTTTGGAGCTGAGGGCATAGTTCAATGGTTCAGTGTTGAGAGGCCCTGGGTTCAAGTCATACTATGACAAACACAATGCTATTTATGTGTGTATTAATCATGCCTGATGTGGCAGGGAAATGAGGAAACAAGCTGGGTGGGCTTGTGCATGCCTATAATCCCAGCATTCAGGAGGCTGAGGCAGAAGGATTGCTGCAAACACGGTCAGTTTGGGTTAACTAGTGAAACCTTGTCTCAAAAATTCTGAGCTAGCTAGGCATGGTGATGCATGTTCTTCGTTCCAGCACTAGGAAGGCTGAGGTAGGAGGATTGCCATGAGTTCTGGCCAGCCTGGAGCTACAGAGTGAGTTCCAGGTCAGCCTGGACTAAAATAAGATCCTGCCTCAAGAAGAAAAAAATGCTGGGCGTGGTGGCGCACGCCTTTAATCCCAGCACTTGGAAGGAAGGAGTAGGAGCATCACCATGAGTTCAAGGCCACCCTGAGACTCCATAGTGAATTCCAGGTCAGTCTGGGATAGAGTGAGACCCTACCTCAAAAAAAAAAAAAAGTTGGTAAGAAGTTAGATAAAATATCCCTGCGATTATGATATAAATCAATAGGGAAGATGATTTATACTGCTTTCATTTTTTTGGTTTTTTGAGGTAATGTCTTGCTCTAGCCTGGGCTGACCTGGAATTTACTATATAGTCTCAGGATGGCCTCAAACTCATGGCAATTCTCCTATCTCTGCCTCCTGAGTGCTGGGATTAAAGGCGTGCGCCACCACGCCCGGTGGTTTATAGTATTTTAATGTGTACCTAACTTTTCCTTTCAGTACTAGGGAGAATCACAGGGTGTGATACATGCTAGGCAAATGCTTTACCATTGAGGTATACATCCCACCCTGCATATAGCTTTTCAGAAATATGCCTCGGTAAGGTCATGAGCCTTAGGGGTATAAAGCCTGCTCTTGTCTAGCTAAATGTATATATTATTCCCACCAAGCTGCCCTGAAAGCACTACACCTAATGTTCATATTCACATATTAATGCTACTCTCATTTCTGGTTAGAGAAGCTTCTCTTTTCAGATGGTGATGACCACTGGGATGACCCAAAAGGCAACATAGTGCTGAGAAGAAGGGATGGAGGAGTGTCCAGCACTGAAACATCTCTGTCACACCCTCCAAGGCTCAGGACCCATTGTAGAAAAGGGGGCAGAAAGAATCTAAGAGCCAAATGAAGGGTACGACTCCTTACAATACAACTGTCCAGACAGAAATTGGCCTTGATATCCATGACCTTGCAGTGCCTAGCAATACCTTCGTAAGACCCTCATAATAGAAGAAAAAGATGATGACATCAAAGTAAAAGAGAGACTAATGGAGAGAGGGAGGGGATAGGATAGAGAATGGAGTTGTAAAGGGGAATGGGGGAGGGGAAGGAAATATCATGTGTTTTTTGTTTGTAAGTATAGAAGTTGTCAATAAAAAAAATTTAAAAAAAAAGAGAAATATGCCAGTGTAGAACTTTGTCAAATGAGTTTAAGAGACCAGGCATATAGCTCAGTAGCAGAGTGCTTGCCTAGTATGCACTAAGCCCTGGGTTCAGATTCTGATATGCTAAAAAATAAAAATAAAAAGTTTAAGTCAATTTAAGTAATGCTGATGAAGAACACACTTCTTTAACATTTATGCCATGTGCTTACTGTGCAGTAAATCCCTTCTTTGTGTTCTATATTTGGCATGGACAGAAACAGAAATCCCTCTTCCAGGTTTAAAGCATTCTGCTTTCAAAGGATACCCAGAGGCTGGAGAGATGGCTTAGTGGTTAAGGTGCTTACCTGAAAAGCCTAAGCACCCAGGTTTGAGTCTCCAGGTCCCACATAAGTCAGATGCACAAGGTGGCTTATGAGTCTGGAGTTTGTTTACAGTGGCTAGAGGCCCTGGCACACCCATCTCTCTCTCTCTCTCTCTCTCTCTCTTTTCAACGTAGGGTCTCACTCTAGCTCAGGCTGTCCTGGAATTCACTATGTAGTCTCAGGGTGGCTTCGAACTCTCTGAGATCCTCCTACCTTTGCCTCCTGAGTGCTGGGATTAAAGGCGTGTGCCACCGTGCCTGGCCCTCTCTCTCTTTCTCACCTTCTTTGTCTCAAATAAAAATAAATAAAGCCGGGCGTAGTGGCGCACGCCTTTAATCCCAGCACTCGGGAGGCAGGGGTAGGAGGATCACAGAGAGTTCGAGGCCACCCTGAGACTACATAGTTAATTCCAGGTCAGCCTGGACCAGAGTGAGACCCTACCTCGCAAAACCAAAAAAATAAATAAAAATAAATAAAAATATTTTAAAAAATAAAAGATACCCAGATTTAAATTTATAAGCAAAGCACATGACAGTCAGATAGCTGAATTGCTAAATAAATAAATAAATAAGGTGGTGGCTTTTCCTGCTGGGCCCTGAGTTGTGGTACTTGCATGACATCAAAGTACTTTCCCTATTTGCAGCACTGTGACAGTGGAACCAGGTCCTCAGCAGATGTTCCCAGGGGAAGAGCACCCAGCACCTGTCTTTGCCTGCTTTGGAGACGATGCCTGGCTTCTCCCGGCAGCGCTGATGGATCGGATGGTGATTTGGTACAAGGTCGCGGCTTTCAGGCCTGTCACAGTGCCTGGAGAATTGGCCACGGTGGTCTCAATGACTGTGTCCCCATCTTCGGCTGTAAGCAGGTAACTGGTGGCCCCCGGCACCAGAGCCCACTCTACAGTGATGCTGTTACTGATCTTTGAATACGCCTGGTTGATGGTGGGGATTTCTGGAGCTGAAAGAGAGTCTCAAGTTGAACATTAGCCAGGACATCTTATCACTTCCTCTGCAAACTACATTGTTCTGGTGTGCCCTTCTATAAGCTTTCATTTTCCAGATTGTGTCGAGACAGAGGGGGGCTGGAGAGATGGCTCAGCACTTTAAGGAACTTGTTTGCAAAGCCCAATGGCCCCGGGTTCAGTTCTTCAATACCCATGTAAAGCTAGATGCACAAAGTGTCACATGTGTCTGGAGTCTATTTATTTATTAGTGGCCAGAGGCTCTGGTCTGTCCATTCTCTCTCTCTCTCTCTCTCTCTCTCTCTCTCTCTCTCCTTCCTTCCTCTTTCTCATAAATAAATAAATAAAATATTTTTTAAAAGAAAAGACAGAGAAGCTGGGTGTGGTAACACATGCTTGTGATCCAGCTACTTACAAGGCTAATACAGAAGGGTTTCCAGTTCAAGACCAGCTAGGGCAACTTAGAGACTCTGTCTCAAAATTTGACATAATAATAATAATACATCTGGGAATGTAGTTCAGTGGTAAAGCTAGCATGTGCATTTACTGGCATGTTCATCAAATCCCTGGGTTCAATACCCAAAAAGGAAAGAAAGAAATTGAAAAGAAAAGAAAGATCTAGGTGAGGTGGCACACGCCTTTAATCCCAACACTCGGGAGGCTGAGGTAAGAGGATCACTGTGAGTTCAAAGCCACCCTGAGACTACATAGTGAATTCCACATCAGCCTGAGCTAGAGGGAGACTTTACTCTGAAAAAAAAACAAAACAAAAAAAGAAAGAAACAAAGGAAGGAAGTTAGGAAAGAAGGACGGAAGGGAGGGAGAGAGGGAGGGAGGGAGGAAGAGAGAGAGAGAGAGAGAGAGAGAGAGAAACAAGGTCTGGGAGACAGCACAGTTGGAAAGTGTTACCACATAAGGGCTGGAGAGATGGCTTAGTGGTTAAGGCACTTGCCTGCAAAGCTAAAGGACCTCGGTTCAATTCCCCAGGACCCATGTAAGCCAGATGCACAAGATGGCACATGCATCTGGAGTTCATTTGCAGTGGCTGGAGGCCCTGGAGCACCCATTCTCTCTCTCTCTCTCTCTCTCTTTCTGTGTGTGTGTGTGTGTGTGTGTGTGTCTTTCCCTCTCTCAAATACATAAATAAATAATAAAAGAAAGAAAAGGAAAGTGTTACCACATAAGCACAAAGACATAGTCTGGATTTCCAGCCCCCAAACAGCTCGGCATGACAGTGCAGACCTGTAATGCCAGCACTGGGGAGGCAGAGAAAGGAAGATCCCTAGGACTGGATGGCTGGCTAAATCTAGTCGATCAATGAGCT
The DNA here is from genome assembly GCA_036365145.1 of Orientallactaga sibirica. Classification (NCBI taxonomy): domain Eukaryota; kingdom Metazoa; phylum Chordata; class Mammalia; order Rodentia; family Dipodidae; genus Orientallactaga; species Orientallactaga sibirica. Next base: position 14,473,245 of record JAEOAD010000025.1, read on the forward strand.
ACAAGTTCAGTGAGAGACCTTCTTATCTCAAAAAGAAAAAAAAGATGAAGACTGATTGAGGAAGATACTCATTATCAATCTCTAGCCTCCGCATGCACACTCACACGTGTACTCATACAAAACCCACATACGCACACATGCACACTCACGCTTGTGTACTCATACGAAACCCACATACGCACACATGCACACTCACGCTTGTGTACTCATACGAAACCCACATACGCACACATGCACACCACACATAAAGAAAAGGAAAGAAGGAAGAGGGGAGGGAAAGAGGAGGAGGGAGGAAGGGAAATGACTGTTTCTAGAAGATAGGCAGAGCTGGGTATGGCGGCTCGTGCTTTTAAACCCTGGATTGGGAAGGCTCAGGTGCATTGGCATGAGTTTCAGGTTAGCCTGGGCTAGAGTGAGACTCTGCCTCAGGTGAAGACTAAAAACCAAATTAAACCAAACGGAACAAACCAACAAAAAAACACAACACAAGACAGAAGCACCAACCCCTGACTTGGGGACAGGGTTTCAGAGACCTTCCCCAAGTATCAGAGGGACTATTTTTGTACTTTTTACTGCTGTTGAACCAGTTAGAGTAGAGTAGGAAGTGATTGCAGGAAAGAACTCCAAGAAGAGGAAGGAATAACAGCGGGACTTTATTCCAGAGGATCCTATTCTAGTTTGATATTCTGGGAATTTCCAAGGCTGCTTTGCTGTTGATGTCCTCACACTGACTGCCTCCAGACTGGCTGCTTTGCTTCCAGTTGGGTCCTCCTTTGGTGCCTATGGTCACTGTCTCATGACTTTGCACATTTTCTTTTCTTTTTTTTTAATTTTTATTTATTCATTTGAGAGAGAAGCAGATAGAAAGAAAGAGAATGGGGGTTGGAAAGATGTCTTAGCGGTTAAGGCGTTGGTCTGCGAAGCCTAAGGATTCTGGTTCGATTCTTCAGGTGCCACATAAGCCACACAAGGGGGCACATGCAGTGGCTAGAGGCCCTGGTGTGCCCATTCTCCCTCTCTCTCTGACTCTAATAAATAAATAAAAATAAAATATTTTTTTCTTTTTTTATTTTTTGAGAGAGACAGAGAAAGAGGGAGAGGAAGACAGATAGAGATGGGCATGCCAGCAGCCTCTCAGCTGCTGCGAACAAAATCGAGATGTGTGCGCCCCCTTTGTGGTTAAGTGCGGCATTGCGCCCTTGCATCACTTTGCATCTGGCTAAATGTGGGACCTGGAGATTGGAACCAGCGTTCTTAGGCTTAGGAGGCAGGCACCTTAACCACTAAGCCATCTCTCCAGCCCTTTTTTCTTTTATTTTTATTGACAACTTCTTTAATTGTAGATAATATCCCATGGTACTTCCCTCCCTCCCCCCATTTTCCCCTTTGAAACTTCACTCTCCATCATATCCCCTTCCCCTCTCAATCAGTCTCTCTTTTCAGTTTGATGTCATGATCTTTTCCTCCTAAATAAATAAAAATAAAATTTTAATAAAAAAGAAAGAAAGAAAGAGAGAGAGAGAGAGAATGGGCATGCCAGGGCCTCCAGCCACTGCAAACAAACTCCAGACTCATGTACCACCTTGTGCATCTGGCTTATGTGGGTCCTGGGGAATCAAACCTGGGTCCTTTGGCATTGGTTTGCACGTTTTCCAAGGGGCATTTAATCTAATAGAAGAAGAGGGAGAAATGAGTACTTTGTTAAGATTTCTCTATGGAATAGCCGGGCATGGTGGCACACATCTTTAATCCCAGCACTCAGGAAGCAGAGGTAGGAGGATCGCCATGAGTTCAAGGCCACCCTGAGACTCCATAGTGAATTCCAGGTCAGCCTGGGCTAGAGTGAGACCCTTCCTCATCCCACCCCCCAAAAAAAGATTGCTCTGTGGAAGCCAGGCGTGCTGGCACATGCCTTTAATCCCAGCACTCGGGAGGCAGAGGTAGGAGGATCGCTGTGAGTTCGAGGCCACCCTGAGACTACAAAGTGAATTCCAGGTCAGCCTGGGCTAGAGTGAGACTCCCACCTCCAAAAAATAAAACACTGGCTTCAGTATAAGGATGGGATGATGTAAACCCGCCTCCTGGGTCTTGGCCAAGGTTTGCCATGGGAATGTTTATGTCATGAGCATGTAAGATGTTCCTATCTCCACGTATGAGGTAGGAAATATATGGTAACCAGATTTACTACTTCAGAAAATCCACAGACAGAAAAAAGACATCCAGGATCTTGTAGGAGATCCTAGTAAAAATACAGAGCAAATAAACATAAGCTGGGTTCCAAAACTTTGAAACTGGCACTCAGCACTTTATGTTTAATGTAATCTTTTTGCCGGGCAAAATTATTATATGCCAAACTCAAAACTAAGGGGCCAGCCATGGTGGTGCACACTTGTAATCCCAGCACTTGGAAAGCTGAGGCAGAAGGATCTCAAGTTTGAGGCAACTAAGTTACAAGTAGTGAGGGTTTTTCTAAACCGCCCCCCCCCACCAAAAGAAAAATAAGCCAGACGCCAGTAGCCCTAGCACCCCAGCACTCAGGTGACAGAGGTAGGAGAATCGCTGTGAGTTCACCTTGAGACTACATAGTGAATTCCAGGTCAGCCTGAGCTAGAGCAAGGCCCTACCTCCAAACCCCAGCCAACCAAACAAATAAAAAAATATTAAAAAGGAAGAAAGAAAGAAAGAAAGAAAGAAAGAAAGAAAGAAAGAAAGAAAGAAAGAAAGAAAGAAAGAGGGAAAGAGAGAGAGAGGGAAGGAAGGAGGGAGGGAGGGAAAGAAAGAGAGAGAGAGAGGGGGGGGAGAGGGAGGGAAGGAAGGAGGGAGGGAAAGAAAGAAAGAAAGAGAGAGAGAGAAAGAAAGAAAGAAAGAAAGAAAGAAAGAAAGAAAGAAAGAAAGAAAGGAAGAAAGAAAGAAAGAGAGAAAGAAAGAAAGAAAGAGGGCTGGAGAGATTGCTTAGCAGTTAAGGCGCATGCCTGTGAAGCCTAAGGACCCTGGTTCGATTCTCCAGGTCCCACTTAAGCCAGATGCACATGGTGGCGCACGCGTCTAGAGTTCCTATGCAGTGGCTAGAGGCCCTGGTATGTCCATTCTCAGTCTCTCTCTCTCTTCCCCTCTCTCTGTCTCTAGTAAATAAATAAAAATAAATCTTTTTTTTTTTAAGTGTGTGCCATCAAGCCGGGCATGGTGGCACATGAAAAACATATTAGCCAGGCATGATGGTGCACAACTGTAATCCCAGCACTTGGGGGACAGAAACAGATCAGCAGTTGAAGGACATCCTCAACTACATAGTGAGCTTGAGGCCAGCCTTGGCTACATGTGCCTGGTCCTGTCTCAAACAAACAAACAAACAAAAAAAACAATAACAACAACAACAAAAAATACTCCCCAGCAAGCAAGAAATACCAAAGGGCGAAACACAGAGAAAACAATACGGACAAGTGATTTTGCCAGCATCAACTCATCCATGCTTCCCCTCGGGCAATTCCCCATGGACATGATACAGACAAGCTCTCTTTCCGTGCCAACAGCCGAGACAGTTGGCTTTGGCAGCATCTCAGAAATAACCATGCTGCAAAAACGGACAAAGTCTCCACTGTGCCCTGGCCACACATTCCAGGAACATCACTCAGGGCCATCTCTTTTTTTTCTTTTCTTTCTTTCTTTCTTTCTTGCTTGCTTGCTTGCTTGCTTTCTTGCTTTTTGTTGTTGTTGTTGTTGTTGTTGTTTAACTTAGGGTCTGACTCTAGCCCAGGCTGACTTTATATTCACTATGTAGTCTCAGGGTGGCCTTGAACTCATGGTGATCCTCCTACCTCTGCTTCCTGAGTGCTGGGATTAAAGGTGTGCGCCGCCATGCCTGGCCCAATCTCTTCTTTCATTGAAAGAAAATCACGGCCAGACGCACGCCTTTACCCCAGCCCTTGGGAGGCAGAGGTTGGAGGATCACCATGAATTCAAAGACACTTTGAGGCTATATAGTGAATTCCAGGTCAACCTGGGCTACAGCGAGACTCTCTCTACTTCGAAAAACCAAAATTAAAAATAAAGAAATAATAAAGAAATAAATAAAAAAAAGAAAATCATGATGGTTATGTATGCTGGAGAGGGCAGAAATGTCATAGCCATTTGTTGGTGGAAGCTGATTCTGCAGGCAAGGTCCATGTCCCTTTTGGTCCCATCAAGTCCTTCTCCTTTCATCCTACACACACACACACACACACACACACACACACACACACACACACACACCTTATCTGCTCCCCCAGTCATGTTCTCTGTAGCCTCCTTTTGTGGTGTCTCTCAAAGCCGTGTGTCTCCTCTGTCCCATAGTTTATCTTATGCCCTGGGATAGACAGTTCTGCTCATTAGAATGGCCTCGTGCGCTCAGGAGATGACCAGGTGCAGACATAGAATGGCTGACGCAGCCCTCATGGAGTAGGTCTAAAAGGCTGCCATGTACATACAGACTCTTCCCGTGGGCTTGGTGCCATAGAATTTGCTCCCATTGAATTGAGCTAGGTAGGAGTCATCATAGAGGGTTGTGTGGTGGAAAAAGAATGAAGGATTTGCATTCAAAACTTTAGGTTTCACCAGATGTGGTGGCATGCACCTTTATTCCCAGCACTCGGAAGGCAGAGGTAGGAGGATCACCGTGAGTTCAAGGCCACCCTGAGACTACATAGTGAATTCTAGGTTAGCCTGGGCTACAGCGAGACCTCTAGGCTGGAGACCTGGCTCTGCTTCATATATATATATATATATATATATATATATATATATATATATATATAGAGAGAGAGAGAGAGAGAGAGAGAGATTTTTTTTTTTTTTTTTCAAGGAAGGGTCTCCCTCTAGCTCAGGCTGACCTGGAATTCACTACATAGTCTCAGGGTGTTCTCGAACTCACAGAGGTCCTCCTACTTCTGCCTCCCAAGGGCTGGGATTAAAGGCGTGCACCACCATGTCCGGCCTGCTTTTTATTTTTTGAGTATGAATACATTCAAGGCATTTAATCTATTCTAGTTTCAGTAATCTCCTTTGAGAAATGCAGACTATTAATAATAGCTACATTTTAGAAATTACTTTGAAATGTAAAATACCTATAATTTACTATTCTTTTTAAAGATTAAGTGAAAAGAACATTATATAAGTGCTCTGTGAAAGCACTTGTGGGCTGGAAAGACAGCTCAGCTGCTAAAGGCACTTACTTGCAAAGCCTGAGGGCTTGGGTTCACTTTCCCAGTACCCATATAAAAACCAGTTGCACAGCATGGTTTGCAGTGGCAAGAGACCCTGGTGTGCCCATTCTCTGACTCTCTTTTTCTCTCTCAAATGAATACATAAATAGATCAATCAATAAATTAATAATAGAAATAAATAATGGAGAATAAGTGTAGGGGGAGCGTGTACCAAGGCAAGCAAGTTTGGATAGGTTTGGAAAAGCCAGACCTTATGGTAAGCCACAGAAGGTAGCAGTGAAAGTGAGATTTTGGGGAGTCTGAGACAAGCCCAGGCTGGAGAGAGAGAGAGAGAGATTGCCTGATTTACAGTTGACTCTTGGCCCTACTGAGCAGCAGTGGCCATGGCAACAAGCCAATGAACCCATCCCCCTCCAGGAGAGAAGACGGGGAGTGGACGCTCCCCTGGGAACGTTCTGGTGGGCCGGGGGGACTGGTGGGCGTAAAGTAAGGAGCAGGTGGGATCACCAGCCATTCTGTGAATGAGTCCAAGTACCCCGTCCTGATGGGGCAGGATGAGGACCAGACTCTGGGGGGACAATTGTTTGGTGGAAAGGATGGACTGAGTCCGTAAATCTGGTGCTATGACAGGTCTCAACAGACCCCCAGGAACAGAAGAAAAGCAGGCTGTTGGAAGGAAGATGGACAAGTGAGAGGGAAGAGGAAAATGGTTCTGAGGGCATTACAAATCTACTATACTAGCATTTATCATTTTATTCCAGTTTTGAAAAAGAGATAGCATCTGTTTTCTCTCTTTCTTTTTTTTTTTTTTTTGGTTTTTCGAAGTACGGTCTCACTCTGGCCCACGCGCTGACCTGGAATTCACTATGTAGTCTCAGGCTGGCCTTGAACTCACAGCGATCCTCCTACCTCTGCCTCCCGAGTGCTGGGATTAAAGGTGTGTGCCACCACGCCCGACTTGATAAAGACTGTGGAAGGCTGATGGGATTTATAAGAGTCCTGCCTTCACTAGCGATCCATGTTAGAGAGGGGGTGAGAGGAGAGAGCTTGAATGACCGTGGTCAGGACTGAGTTCTCACTTTCTTCTTCTCTGTTTATCCTACTCACTGGGTTGATAAAAGGGAACAACCTTACTCCCTAGACATGTATCCAAACACACTGATCTGTCAGAAATGAAACCCTTGGATTCTTAGCAGCTGTGCGTTCTATAAACTCTGATCTAAATTAGCCTGGAGGCCACACCAGGATAAACAGCTGATACCAAAGCTCAAAGAACATCACAACGCACACACCCAAGATGAAATCAAACAGAGCCCGTCTACTGCAAAACCAGGACGAATCAGTTAACCCTGTCATTGGTATCAAATCTGATCTGTCCCCTTGCACTTGGATATAGTGGGTTGAATATGGAGATTAAAGAGAGTTCATCATAAGGTCTCCCTGGGACCTTGTAAGAGAGAGGAAACCTTGACTTTATTACCAAAAGGCCAAGTACTTTTGTAAGTGGCATGCACCTGTAATCTACCAGATACTCCAGAGGCTGACATGGGACTACTTGAGTGCAGGAGTTCAAGACTAGCCTAGGCAACACAGCAAGGCCTCATCTCAAACAAAATGAATAAAGTCAACAGAGAATTTTCTTTTCTTTTTGAGGTAAGGTCTCACTCTAGCCCAGACTGACCTGGAATTCACTATGTAATCTCAGGGTGTCCTCAAACTCATGGCGATCCTCCTACCTCAGCCTCCCAAGTGCTGAGATTAAAGGTGTACACCACCACAGTGGGCTTCAACAGAGAAATTGAAAAATCCCTTGGTACCTGGGGAGATTGCTCAGTGGTTAAAGATGTTTGCTTACAAAGCCTGCTGGCCTAGGTTCAGTTTCTTAGTACCCATGTAAAGCCAGATGCACAAAGTGGCACATATGTCTGAAGTTCACTTGTAGGTATAAGAGGTCCTGTCACCCACCCGTTATCTTTCTCATTTCCTCTCTCCTCTCACAAATAAAGAAATACTTTAAAAAAAAATCACTTGGGTTGGGCATAGTGGCGCACTCAGGAGGCAGAGGTAGGAGGCTCACCGTGAGTTCAAGACCATCCTGAGTCTACATAGTGAATTCTAGGCCACCCTGGGTTAGAGCAAGACCCTACCTGGAAAGACAAACTAAAACAAAAAGTCACATGGAGTATGAGAACAGTCCTTCCTACAGCTTCCTGGCCAGTTGTGAAAGTCTCAAGAATAAGAAACTTGAGGGGCTGGAGAGATTGCTTAGCGGTTAAGGCACTTGCCCGAGAATCCTAAGAACCCAGGTTCGATTCCCCAGTACCCACATAAGCCAGATGAACAAGGTGGCACATGCATCTGGAGTTCGTTTGTAGTGGCTGGAGGCCCTGGTGTGCCCATTCACTTTCTATCTGCTTCTTTCTGTCTCTTTCTCTCTCTCCCTTAAATAAATAAATAAATAATATTTTTTAAAAAGAATAAGAAGGCCGGGTGTGATGGCGCACGCCTTTAATCCCAACACTCGGGAGGCAGAGGTAGGAGGATCACCGTGAGTTCGAGGCCACCCTGAGACTACATAGTGAATTCTATGTCAGCCTGGGCTAAAGTGAGACCCTACCTTGAAAAACCAAAAAAAAAAAAAAAAAAAAAAAAAAAAAGGGCTGGAGAGATGGCTTCGAAGTTAAGGCACTTGCCCTGCCAAACCTACTGATCAAGGTTTGATTTCCCCAGTATGCATGTAAGCCAGATGCACAAGGTGGTGCATGTGTCTGGAGTTCACGTTCAGTGGCTGGAGGCCCTGATGCGTCCATTCTCCTCTCTCTCTCTCTCATTCTCTCCCTCTTTCTTTCTTGAATAAATAAATAAAATAGTTTTTTCAAAAAATAAGAAACTTAAGGGGCTTGAGAGATGGATCAGTAGTTGAAGGCACTTGCTTACAAAGCCTGACAGCCCTAGTTTGATTTCCCAGGATTCATGAAGGGCCAGATGCACAGGGTGGCCCATACATCTAGAGTATGGAGTTCGTTTGCTGTGTCAAGAGGCCCTGGCATGCCCATTCTCTCTCTGTCTCTCTCTCTCTCTCCTTGCAAATTAATAAATAATATTGTAATGATATAAAAAGAATTAAAAACATGAATTAGAATAAAGCAGGATATAGTAATTATTTTTAATTTGAAAGAGAGAGAGAGAAAGAGGCAGGTAGAGAAAGAATGGGCACGCCAGGGCTTTCTGCCCCTGCAATCAAACTCTAGACACATATGCTACTTTGTGCATCTGGCTTTATGTGGGTAATAGGGAACTGAACCTGGGTTCTTTGGCTTTGCAGGCAAGCACCTTAACCACTAAGCCATCTCTCCAGATGAGGAAATAGTAAAATTTGACAAGTTAGCTGCATATGCATGGATTTTAGAAAAGTTTACAATGTAGCCAAATACCTGAATAAATTTGAAATTGTCTTAATTCTATTTCTTTTTCTATGGTATGGACAAAATAATAAAAAATTATTCCAGTGTACGTTGAATCCTTGTGAGAGTTTAATACCAAGATTTTTGTATGGTTCTTAAAGATAATCTAAATGCAATTAAATATAAATCGGGGACTTAGATTTCTGGATGCATAAACCAGAAGAAGCTTCCAGAAAAACTTTTTTTTTTTTTTTTTTTTTAGGTAGGGTTTCACTCTAGTCCAGGCTGACCTGGAATTCACTATGTAGTCTCAGGGTGGCCTTGAACTCATGGTGATCCTCCTACCTCTGCCTCCCAAGTGTTGGGATTAAAGGCATGTGCCCCACACCTGGCTCTGAATCTTTTTATAAAAGAAAACTCCTGTTCACCTCAAAGTGACTCTTGTCTATATCCTATGTATGCAATGTTAGATACATAAAAGTTTTTCTTGGGCTGGAGAGATTGCTGAGTAGTTAAGGCACTTGCCTGCAAAGCCTAACAACTCAAGCTCAGTTCCCCAGTATCCACGTAAAGCCAGATGCATAGAGTAGTGCATGCATCTAGAGGTTCTGGCATACCCATTCTCTCTCTCTCTCTCTCTTTCTGTGTGAAAATAAATAAATAATTAATTAATTAAATTTTTTTTCCTTGGGCTGGAGAGATTGTTCAGTGGTTAAGGTCTGTGAAGCCTGAAGACCCAGGTTCAATTCCCCAGTACCCATGTAAGCCAGATACAGTGGTTAAAGGCCCTAGTCCACCCATTCTCTCTCTTTCTCTCCCATAAAGAAATAAATAAAAATGAAATTTTTTTAAGTTTTTTTTTTATTATTATTAAAGTAGGGCATGCTGGCCAGGCATGGTGGTGCACAGTTTTAATCCCAGTACTCAGGAGGTAGAGGTAAGAGGATCACTGTGAGTTCGAGGCCACTCTGAGACTACATAGTGAATTCCAGGTCAGCCTGGGCTAGAAGGAGACCCTACCTCGAAAAATCAAAAATAAGCCAGGCATGGTGGCACACACCTTTAATCCCAGCACTTGGGAGGCAGAGGTAGGAGGATCACCATGAGTTTGAGGCCACCCTGAGACTACATAGTGAATTTCAGGTCAGCCTGGGGTAGAGGGAGACCCTACTTGAAAAACCAAAACACACACACACACACACACACACAAAATAAAACAAAATAATGAGATAAAATAGAGGATGCTAAAAATTTCATCAAATACATTTCTAATTTTTCCCTCTAACTTCCCAGAAGACAAATAAGAAAATTTTTATAAAGTAGACTATTGTTATTAAGATTATATTTGTGTTTGGTTAGAATGATGACCATTGACACATGTTGCTCATGGCTAAAATGTGTGCGAGAAAATGGCTGCACTCACTCCATTACAGTACTCCCGTATAGGGCTCGTTTTTTAAATTTGATTCATTTGTCTTATCAGTTATGGTCTCGCCAGTACCTCACAGAGTGGGGTTTAGCACTTAGTGTGAGTGCTCAGAAAAATCTTGGTCATCTTTATATTTGAGGGTAACGCCTAAATCAACAATGGAAAGTAAAATCAAATATAAGGAAGGAAAACATTGATGTTAGAATTTTTTTTTTACCTGTTTTGGATGAAATAACCTGAAAAGGAAAGTTGAAAATATTAGAACACAAGAAAAAAACATCATCTGTGGAAGTGCGATAGTAGTGATCACAACATTTCTACACATAACGTGAGCAATCTTTGGATTCCCATGAGTGCTTTTCTGTAGAACTCGCTTCCCAGCACTCGACGCTACCACAGAGCAATTTGAAGGGGAACTTAGAGGCTGAAGGTAGATCACATTACTATTTCATCTCCCCCCTTGAATCTACCTATTGAACAAAGTCAGAGGCTGCTGATAGATCTTTTCAGAGCCCTTTGTTCTTCAAATACAAAGATAATCTGCTTTTCTTTCTGTACTCTCTCACATAAAATTTCAAATACACACACATATATGGTCCTAATGGATTTCTAGTTCTCTCTTCCTCCCTACCCTTATTCCCTCAATAAGAGGGAAAGATAATGTATGTGTCTCTTTATCCCGCCCTCTGCCACATAGCTGCAGGCCTCTGGAAAAGTGAACTCACCATGTTAAGACAGATGAGACTGAACCTCATCAAAGACAGACATTTGTCCGGTCCTGAAGCCATCCTGTTGGGCACAGCATTCACAAGGAACAAACACGGTGATCTGGATCCTCTTTGGCCGCTGAGAGTGTGGCGCTGAAGGTCGTGAGGTGTGGGCCTGTGATGTTGGGAACAACTCTGGAAGTTGCCTGTCCTGTGTGGAGCTTTCTTGTAACTAGAGGCACTTGGGGACTGGCAGGGATACAAAGACTGGAAAAAAAAAAAAGAGAGAGACAGAGACACTTGGAAAAAGCCATGCCAACCAGGTCAAAAGAGCTACTGTAACCTTGGATTCAAGATAATAAGTATAATGTTCTCTCACTTTTTAAAATCATTTTTTTCTAAGTGAAAGCTTTACAAGCCTGTACAGAAAGTTATTGATGTAGTAAATAATGATTTAAAATTTTTTTTAATTTTACTTTTTATTTATTTATTTGAGAGAGAGAAAGAGGCAGAGTAAAAGAGAGAGAGAGAATGGGTGCGCCAGGGCTTCCAGCCACTGCAAACGAACTCCACATGCATGTGTTCCCTTGTGCATCTGGCTTACGTGGGTCCTGGGGAATTGAACTGAGGACCTTTGGCTTTGCAAGCAAGTGCCTTAACCGCTAAGCCACATTTCCAGTCCTAAAAATATTTTTATTTATCTATTTGCAAGCAGACAGAGAAAGAGAGAAGAGAGACAGAGAGTGGATGTGCCAAGGCCTCCAGTCCCTGCAAACAAATTCCAGATGTGTGCACCCCTTTGAGCATCTGGCTTGACTTGGGTATTAGGGAATCAAACCTGGGTCATCAGGCTTTGCAGGCAAGGGCCCAGCCTCAGGAGGCTGGAGGCCCAAGTTACAAACTTTAATCAAACACCTGAGTCTATGGGGGACCTACATTCAAACTACTACAGCCATCTTACTAGTTCAGCCTCTTAATAATTAGAATTATGATAACAGAATAATATAATATAATAATTAGACTTATATGATAATTAGAATAATAATTATAATTTAAACTAAACACTGTAATATTTAGTTCTTCCAATAGGCAAGTACATAGATGAGCAATAAACAGCCTTAGTTGCCTTGTCTGAAGTAACAAAAATATCAAATGGCTTAGCAGGGATTAAAATTCATCATCTAACCTCTACTTCCCACCAAGATAGGGCAAAGGAGATTGGATTTAGCCCTTGCAGGAAAATTTATTGTAAAGCTACAGCAGTTTGGGCTGGAGATGTAGCTCAGTGGCAGGGTTTACCAGTGTGCCAAAGGCTCTGGGTTCAATCCTCAGCACCCCAAGAATAAATAGAATAAGATAGAGTAATTAACTCAGGGTTGAATTGGAATCAAGAAAAACAAGTAGGGGGCTGGAGAGATGGCTTAGCAGACCCATATTTGACTCCCCAGGACCCATGAAAGCCAGATGCACAAGGTGGCACATGCATCTGGAGTTCGTTTGCACTGGCTGGGGGCCCTAGAGCGTTCATTCTCTCCCTCTCCTCTCTGTCTCTGCCTTTTTCTCTTTCTCTCCCTCTCTCAAATAAATAAATATTAATTTTTTTAAAAAAGATTTTAAAAAAAATGAACTTGGGCTGGAGAGATGGCTTGATGGTTAAAGTGATTGTCTGCAAAGCCAAAGGATCCCGGTTTGATTCTCCAGGACCCACGTAAGCCAGATGCACAAGGTGGCGCATGCACCTGGAGTTCGTTTGCAGTGGCTAGAGGCCGGGGCATGCCCATTCTCTCTATTGGTATCTTTCTCTCAAATAAATAAATAAAATATATTTTTAAAAAAACTCTAGATGCATGCACCATTTTGTGCATCTGGCTGACGTGGGACCTGGAGAATCACTCCAGGGTCCTTAGGCTTGACAGGCAAACACCTTAACCATTAAGCCATCTCTCTAGCAAATTATTATTATTATTTGAGGTATGGTCTCATTCTAGCCCAGGCTGACCTGGATTAACTATGTAGTCTCAGGGTGGCCTCAAACTCATGGCAATCCTCCTACCTCTGCCTCCCCAGTACTGGGATTAAAGGCATGCGCCACCATGCCCAGATCCAGCCAATTTTTTTTTTTTTAAAGAAAAACAATAGGGGCTGGGAAGATGGCTCAGTAGTTAAAGGCACTTGCTTGCAAAGTCTGCCAGACTGGGTTCAGTTCCTCAGTACCCACATAAAGCCAGATGCACAAAGTGATGCGCATTGTTTAGTTTGTCTACAGCGGCAAGAAGCCCTGGCATGCCCACACTCATTCTTTCTCTTAAATACATTTGAAAAGAAAAAAAAACGAAATAGGCAAAGGGGACAGAGAATTCAGTAACATACTTGTAGACAACACTTTCTCAACAAAGGTACAAAGGCAGGCCACAGGAGGAGGGATGGACTTCCTCAACAAACGGTGCAGGGACAGCTTGATAATCATATAAGAGGTTCTGTGTTCAGTGTCAGCTTCAAAAAACAAAGCAAAACCAAGCAATGAACTTAGTTTTGTTTTGTAATTTTTTTTTAATTTACTTGAGAGAGAGGGAAGAGGGAGGGAGAGAGAATGGGCATCTAAGAACCTCTTGGCACTATAAATGAACTCCAGACACTTGTACCACTTCGTGGATCTGGATTTACATGGGTATTGGGGAACTGAACCCAGGATAGCATGCTTTACAGGAAAACACCTTTATCACTGAGAAATCTCCTCAGCCTAATTTTGTATTTATTTTTTGAAATACTTTTATTTTCTGTTTACTTTATTTATTTATTTATTTATTTATTTGTTTATTTGTTTATTTATTATATTTGAGAGTGACAGACAGACAGAGAGAGAAAGATGCAGATATAGAGAGAGAATGGGTGTACCAGGGTCTCCAGCCACTACAAACGAACTCCAGATACATGCGCCACCTTGTGCATCTGGCCTACGTGGGTCCTGGGGAATTGAGCCTCGAGCCAGGGTCCTTAGGCTTCACAGGCAAGCACTTAACCACTAAGCCATCTCTCCAGGTCCAAATACTTTTATTTGCAAGCAGAGAGAGAGAAAGAGAAGAGAGACAGAGAGAATGGGCATGTCAGGGCGTCGAGCCATTGCAAATAAACTTTATATGCATGGGCCACTTTGTGCATCTGGCTTTACATGAGCACTAGGAAGCAAATCTGGGTTGTTAGGCTTTGTAGGCAAGCACCTTAACTGCTGAACCATTTCTCCAGCCCCTAATATTTTTTTAACTTGTATTTATTTATTTATTTTCATTTATTTATTTGCAAGCAGAGAGAAACAGGCAAAGAGAGAGAGAGAGAGAAAATGAGCACAGCAGGGCCTCCAGCCACTGCAAACGAACACCAGATGCATGCAACACCTTGTGCATCTGGCTTTACATAGGTACTGAGGAATCAAACCTGGGTCGTTAGGCTTTGCAGGCAAGCTCCTTAACCACTGAGCCATCTCCCCAGGCCCAATTTTGTTTTTTTTTGTTTTGTTTTGGTTTTTTGAGGTAGGGTCTCACTCTAGAGCAGGCTGACCTAGAATTCACTATATAGTCTCAGGGTGACCTCAAACTCACAGCAATCCTCCTACCTCTGCCTCCCGAGTGCTGGGATTAAAGGCGTGCACCACCACGCCCAGCCTAATTTTGTCTTTTTGAGACAGGGTCTCAAACTCACTATGTAACTGTGGCTGGCTTTGAACTCCTGATCCACCTGCCTCTACCACCCAAGTGTTGGAATATGAGTGTATATTACCATGTCCAGCTCATGACATGAATTTTGATCCATACTTCACACCATTTTATCTACCTGTATATCTGTCTTTCTGTAGATCTACAGAGACAGAATCTAACTATGTAGCCCCTGCTAGCTTCAAACTCATGATCTTTCTGTCTCAGTCTCCCAAGTGCTATGATTATAGGTGTAGTTTACCACACGAAGCTTCATGTCACAATAAAATATAAACTTGAGCTGGGCGTGGTGGTGCACACCTTTAATCCCAGCACTTGGGAGGCAGAGATAGGAGGATCACCGAGAGTTTGAGGTTCGAGGCTATCCTGAATTACATAGGTAATTCCAGGTCAGCCTGGGCCAGAGTGAGGCCCTACCTGGCAAAAACAAAAAACAGAAAGGGGGGGGGAGAAAGAAAGAAAGAGAGAGAGAGGGAGGGAGGGAGGGAGGGAGGAAGGAAGGAAGAAAGCAACCACCAAATAGTTCCAGGGATGTAGCTCAGCTGGTAGATTGCTTGCCTAGCATGCATGAACCCCTGGGTTCAATCCCAGCCCTGCATAAAACCAAGTATGGTAGCACATGCCTGTTCACTAGTTCTTGGGAACTGGAGGCAGGAAAACTAGAAGTTCAAGGTCATCTTTGGGTATATAGCCAGTTGGAGACCAGCTAGAATATGTAAGACCCTGTCTCCAGAAAAAAAGTACTATATAAACAACAATGATGAACCACACTGAGGGGGAGTGGGGAAAGTGAGAGAGAGAGAGAGAGAGAGAGAAAACGAGAGAGACACAGAGTAGAATGTAGCTATCTAGCTTTATCCACAGATGTAAATTTCTAAAAAAGCAAACCATTCTAAAAGCAGAAAGCAAATCAATGGTTGCTTAGAGACAGGAAGGGCAGGAGGAAGGGATTGCAAAAGTAGAAGAAGAAACTTGAGATGGAGGATATACTCATTATCTCAATCGTGTTGATGGTTTCATGAGTACATACATATGTCAAAACACACTGTCTATGCCGGGCATGGTGGCCCATGCCTTTAATCCCAGCACTCGGGAGGCAGAGGTAGGAGGATTGCTGAGAGTTTGAGGCCACCCTGAGACTACATAGTGAATTCCAGGTCAGCCTGGGCTAGAGTGAGACCCTACCTCAAAAAAACAAAAAAATGGTTGGAGAGATGGCTTAGCGGTTAAGGTGTTTGCCTGCAAAGCCAAAGGATCCTGGTTTGATTCTCCAGGACCCACGTAAGCCAGATGCACAAGGGGGCATATGCGTCTGGGTTCATTTGCAGTGGCTGGAGGCCCTGGCGCACCCATTCTCTCTCTCCCTCTCTCAAATAAATTAATTAATTAAATAAAATTTTAAAATTAAATAAAATTTAAAAATCTAAACAAAACAAACACTATAAACATGATGGGCACACCTATAATCTCAGCACATGGAAGATGGAGTCATGAAGATTAGGAGTTCAAGGCCAGCCTGGACTAAATAGTGAACTGAAGGTATTTTGAGTTGTATGAGACTCTGTCTCAAAAAAAAAAGAAAGAAAGAGAGAGAGAGAGAGAGAGAGAGAGAGAGGGAGGGAGGGAGAAGAAGGAAGGAAGGGAGGGAGGGAGGGAGGAAGGGAAGAAGGAAAGGAGGGAGGGAGGGAGGAAGGAAGAAAAAAATCAGGGGCTGAAGAGATTGCTCAGTGATTATAGCACTTGTTGCAAAGCCTGAAGGCCTGAGTTTGATTCCCCAGTACTCATGTAAAGCCAGATGCACAAAGTGATGCATGAGCCTGGAGTTCATTTGCAATGGCAAGAGGCCCTGGTGCACCCGTTCTCTCTCTTCCTCATTCTTCTTGCAAATAAATAAATAAATAATTTTTTAGCTGGGTGTGGTGGTGCATGCCTTTAATCCCACCATTTGGGAGGCAGAGGTAGGCAGATCACTGTGAATTTGCAGCTAGCCTGAGACTCCACAGTGAATTCCAAGCCAGCCTGGGGTAGAGTGAGCCCCTACCTCAAAAAAAAAAAAAATTCTTTTTCTTTAAATCAGTTTAACTTCAGGATTTTTTGTTTTGTTTTGTTTTTCGAGATAGGGTCTCACTCTAGCTCAGGCTGGCCTGGAATTCACTCTGTATTCTCAGGGGGGCCTGATCCTCCTATCTCTGCCTCCCCAGTGCTGGGATTAAAGGTGTGCACCACCATGCCTGGCAACTTCAAGATTTTAAACTCCTTCCACTAAGCCCCTCTACCTTCTATGAGCTATTATGAGTTCAAGCATTTTTATTATGTAGTTGTTAGGTATTTAGTGCATTTGATAAATGTATATCGAACACTTACTTCATAGTGAGAACTCTTCTAGATACGAGGTTACAGACATAAACAAGTGAGAGCCCTGTATTCGTGGAGCCTAAGTTTTAATAGAGGAAGACCGAAATAATTAGCTATAATAAAACAATACACCTGTTGTTACTAAATATTACGTACTAGACTAACAGGAGTGAATGACAAGGGAAATGCTAGCTTATACAGAATTCAGTGAAGAACTCTCTGGAAAGCAGATGCTTGTACATTGGACCCAGGGTTGGGCAGGAGGGAGTCCTTCAGAGATCTAGGAAAAGGGCGTGCCAGGCAGAGAAGAGGAAGGGCAAAACTCCTAGGAGGGTGAGGACTTGCTTTGAACAGACAGAGTGAGTACTCAAGGCCCAGCTCCAGGGAGCACAGGCAGTTGTCAGCTTCTAGTCTAGTCTCTTCCCGACTTGCCCTTAGCTGAAGGGAGTGTCCTTTTAAAGTCACACTCCCACCTGGAACAACCACATCTAGTGACTGATAAAAACAGTTGTTGGGCTGGACAGATGGCTTAGATATTAAGGCAGTTGCCTGAAGCCTAAGGACCCAGGTTCGATCCCCCAGTACCCACATAAGCCAGATGCGTAAGGTGGCGCGTGTATCTGGAGTTCATTTGCAGTGGCTAGAGGCCCTGGTGCACCCATTTTTTTCCCTCTCTCTCTCAAATAAACAATGCATGAATTCAGGACAGCTCTGTGGGGAGTTCTGGATGATGGTACAGAAAATAATAAAAATAAGTAAAATAGAAAGAGAAGGCTGAATGTTGGAGAGATTGAAATCATTGAGAGTTATAAAAGCAGGTTAGGGTGTAACTCAGGGTGCTTGCACTGCAAACACAAATACATAAAAGAATTATGAACACATGAGCCAGGCGTGCTGGCACACGCCTTTAATTCCCAGCACTCAGGAGGCAGAGGTAGGAGGATCGCTGTGAGTTCAAGGCCACCCTGAGACTACATAGTGAATTCCAGGTTAGCCTGGGCTCGAGTGAGACCATACCTTAAAAAACCAAAACCAGGGCTGGAGAGATGGCTTAGCGGTTAAGGTGCCTGCCTGCTAAGCCTAAGAACCCGGTTCCAATCTCCAGGTCCCACATTTAGCCAGATGCAAACTGATGCAAGGGTGCAATGCCACACTTGCCCACAAGGGGGCGCACGCATCCGGATTTCGTTCACAGCAGCTGAGACTGCTGGTGCGCCCATTCTCTATCTGTCTCCCTCTCCCTCTGACTCTCTCTCCAAAAATAAAATTTTTTTTAAAAGGACACAGAAGAAGAGGAGGGGGAGGAGAAGAAGAAGAGAAAAAAATAAACCTCATGAATTATTGTGCGGGGGGGGGGTTGGAGGCTAGGTCATTGAGGGCATGCCCTTAAAGGGCATATTAGTACCTCCATCAATTCCTATCTTAAAAAAAATAACTTGTGGGGCTGGAAAGATGGCTTAACAGTTAAGAGCTTGCTTGTGAAGCCTAGGACACCGGTTCGAGGCTCAATTCCCCAGTACCCACATAAGCCAGATGCAAAAGGAGACACATGCATATAGAGTTCATTTGCAGTGGCTGGAGGCCCTGGCGTGCCCATTTTCTCTTTCTGCCTCTTCCTCTCTCTGTCTCTCTCAAATAAATAAAATTAAACAAAAAGTTTTTAAAAAATTGTGTGTGTGCTTGCACGCACAAGCCAGGGTCTCTTGTCAAGTAAATGAATGCCCATCCGGCTTTACATGGGTGGCTGGGGAACTAACAGCTGGCTGACTTGGAACTCATTCTGTAGTCCAGCTGGCCTTGAACTCAGGGCGATCCTCCTATCTCTGCCTCTTGAGAGCTAGGACTAAAGATGTGTACCACCACGCCCAGCTTTTTTGTTGTTTTTTAAAAAATATTTTTCATTTTTATTTACTTGTGAGAGGGAAAGAGGCAGAGTGAGAGAGAGAGAGGGTGAGCCAGGGCTTCCAGCCACTGCAAACGAACTCCAGATGCATGCGCCCCTTTGTGCATCTGGCTTACGTGGGTCCTGAGGAATCGAACCGAGGTCCTTTGGCTTTGCAGGCAAAGGCCTTAAACGCTAAGCCAACATCTCCAGCCCTTTGGTTGTTTTTTTGAGGTAGAGTCTCACTCTAGCCCAGGGTGACCTGAAACTCACTATGTAATCTCGGGATGTCCTTGAACTCATGGCGATCCTCTGCCTCCTAAGTGCTGGGATTATTTCCCATCTTCCCAACGTGGCCACACAATCACTGGAAACCAATGTAATGTAGTTGAAGTACGTGTGTAATGAACACACTAGTCTCTTGCCACTGCAAACAGATGCCAGATGTTTGTGGCTTTTTGTCTGGATTTTATGGGGTTATGGGTCTTGCACTATGTAGTTTCAGGATGACCTTAAACTCACAGTGATCCTACTTCTGCCTCCCAAGTGCTAGGATTAAAGGCATCCATCACCATGCCTGGCCTTCGTGAGGATTTTTAGAAAATATTTATTTGCGCCGGGCGTGTTGGCGCATGCCTTTAATCCCAGCACTTGGGAGGCAGAGGTAGGAGGATCACTGTGAGTTTGAAGCCACCCTGAGACTACATAGTGAATTCCAGGTCAGCCTGAGCTAGAGTGAGACCCTACCTCGAAAAACAAAACAAACAAACAAAAATTACTTATTTGTAATGAGAAACATAGAAATGGCCATTCTCCTCTTGCCACAGCAAACAAACTCCAGATGCATGAACCACTTTGTGCATTTGGCATTGTGTGGGTACTGGGGAATTGAACCCAGGCCACCAGGCTTTGCAAGCAAGCACTTTTAACTGCTGAGCCATCTCTCCAGCTCTAGATAACATTTTCTTTCTTTGGTTTTTCGAGGTAGGGTCTCACCCTAGCCCTGGCTGATCTGGAATTCACTATGTAGTCTCAGGGTGGCCAGGAACTCACAGCGTTCCTCCTACCTCTGCCTCCCGAGTGCTGGGATTAAAGGCATGCACCACCCTGCCAGGCTTTAAATGGCATTTTCTTTTTCTTTCTTTTTTGGTTTTTCAAGGTACAGTTTCACTCTAGCCCAGGCTAACTTGGAATTCACTATGTAGTCTCAGAGTAGCCTTGAACTCATGGCGATTCTCCTACCTCTGCCTCCGGAGTTCTGGGATTGAAGGCATGTGCCACCACGCCAAGTCATTTTCTTTTTAATATTTATTTATGACAATGCACGTATGTGCACCAGGGCCTCTATCCAAGGCTAACAAACTCCAGATGCATCTGACTTATGTGGGTCTTAGGGCATTGAACCTGAGTCCTTATGCTTTGTAGGCAAGCACCATAAGCACTAAGCCATTTCTCCAGCACACTTTTTCTTTTTTAAAGATAATTCTTTTTAAAACAAAATTATCTATTTATTTACTGTTTGTGAGAAACCAAGAGACATAGAGTATAGGCATATGCCAGGGCCCCGTGCCACTACAAAGGAACTCCAGACGCATGAGCCACTCTGTGTATCTGGCTTTATGTGGGTACTGGGGAACTGAATCTGGGCCATCTCGTTTTGCAAGTTAGCATCTTTAACCACTGAGCCATCTCTCAAGCACCCTTAGATGACATATTCTTCCTAGTTGGTGCTGAAGATGGATAACATTTCAAAGTAGGGAAATGCTAGGAAGTGTCCCTGATCAAGGTTTCCTACTGATAAAAGGATCATCTTGGGATCCTGTTTCCCAAGAGAAACTTAGGCCATTTTAAAGAAAAAGAGGAAATTAAAGGATATTAGTTGGCCAGACTGGGGGAAAAAACAAACAAGAAACCTAGTCAGCCAGTAGGAAGCAAGGCAGTCAGGGCAGTAATTTAGGTGCTGTGGTAGTCAATTTCTACTGTCAATTTGAGGGGTTCAAGAATAAAGGAGACATGCCTCTGGGGCAGGTCTGTGAGGGTCTTTCTAGGAAGGGTTAACCGGTGGGCCCTCCTTTTGTAGAGGTTCCAAGGGAAAAGCGGTCCTTTTTTCACCTCCATGTTCACCCCTCAGCAGTGAGCCCATCTACCCCGTTGCTGCATCCTTCAGACACTGGAACCTGGCTGCTTCAGCCTTCCACTGTGGACTGAGACCAGAGGCACTCCAGAAATCCCCCAGGCCTCGGCATTCTGCTGGAACCCAGCACCCAGCTACCAGGTCAGACTCACCAGCCTGTAGACAGCCATTGTGGGGGTGCCCATCCCATGGAAGAGCCAATGTAGAAAATCCCTCTTAGAATCACTCTATTGGTTCAGTTCCTGCAGGGAACCATAGTTCGGTTCCTGTGGTATCTCACATGTTCACCCTCATGTGATAAATGTGTAAATCTTGTCAGGCCTTCAAGACTGGCCTATTCCTTCCCTCCCCTGTTGTTGGGGATTGAAATCAACTCATTAAAGGGTCTTGTAATTGAGGGGGAGGCTGGAGCTGAGGTACAGCATTTCCTTAGCAAGGCCCTGGATTTGATTCCTAGCACCAAGAGTAAAACAAACATGCCTTAGAACTAGAGACACTAAACCAGATGACTGAGCAGCAACAGAAACGGACATTTCATACTAACAGGTGATACATTAGGGCCTCATATAGGATTTAATGCAAATAAAAGACGTAATGCAGTTGTGGTAGTACTATATGATGGACACACTAGTCTCTTGCCACTCAAAACGAATGACAGATGCTGGTGCCTTTTTGTCTGGATTTTACGTGGGGGTGAGGGAAATTGAATCCAGGAGAACACTTTGCAAGCATCTTCAACCACTGAGCCATCTCCCCAGCCCTGTGATGACAGTACCTTTTCCCTGATTGAAATGTTTAAAATTTTAATGAAACTGTACTCAAAAAAGCTGTAATTTAGGTCTGCAGAAACAGCAGCAGTGGCAAAGTGCAGGGCTCAGGCCAATCTGGGTTTTAGTCAATAGGTTTTTTTTTCAGGGTAGGGTCTCCCTCTAGCTCAGGATGACCTGGAACTATGTTTCTCAGGGTGGCCTCGAACTCACTGTGATCCTCCTACCTCCACTTCCCAAGTACTGGGATTAAAGGCGTGCAGCACCACACCGGGCTTTTGATACTAAATTTAAAAACATGACTAGAGCCAGGTGTGGTGTGCGCTACAGAGGTTGAGATAGGAGGATTGCCATGAGTTCTAACCAGGTCAGCCAGGGCTAATGAGACCCTGTCTCAAAACACAAAGAACCCCTGACTATCTCATTTTTAGCAGTTTTAACAATCTGTTGTTTTTTTGAGGTAGGGTCTCACTCCAGCCCAGGCTGACCTGGAATTCACAATGTAGTCTCAGAGCGGCCTTGAACTCACTGTGATCCTCCAATCTCTGCCTCCTGAGTGCTGGGATTAAAGGCGTGCGCCACCACGCCTGGCTCGTAACAAGCAGAATTCTTCCTTTAGAATTAGTCTGAAGTTGCCCCGTGGCACTCTGTTCACTGAATGTTTCTGTGGGAAGGCTTGAGCACCCATCAGATGGGGACATCGCCAGTGGGCCTTACATATGCACACAGTGAGACTGCTACACTCACTTTGGCTCCCAGAACTGATGAAGCCTACACATACCTGGGTAGATCGTCCTACAAAATTTCATTCAAGTTTAAATGACACTTTAGTTCATGACGATGTCGACAAGCACCAGATGGGGAAGAAGTCAATGACTAACAGATGGAGAAAAGCTCTAGTAAGAATTCGACTAGTGCACATCTGATTCCAGCCCACAGGTTTAAAATGCACTCTCACCCAGGCACTAAGAAATCCTCTACAAAGTGTACTCTGCTGGCATTTTGTTTCCACAATAAAAATAACTTCAAACGGGGGAAAAGCCAACACCCAGGATAAAGGATTTAATCCAGTATTTATTCCACACTCATGATGGTTCTCTGTAATCAGAATACAAGTCATAAGAACAATCTATCAAATAATTTGCTGATAGTCTTAATAATGCAGCACAGCATTACTTTAATACTTCTCATAGATTAAAAACTCAAACAGCAATCTTCATTGTCAATAAAAAAGTTTTGAATTTTAAAAAAAGGATACTCTATCAAGCTGTTTCATAATTTAAGTATTTTCCATTTATAAAAATGCTTTGGAAGCTTGAGGCTTGAATACGCTTCTCTACTCATTTGTCCCACCCTCTCCCCAATTCCACATTTAGTATAGGGTTGCTGCAAGAATGCTAGGCTTTAGACATTTCTTCTTTAATATAGTTCTTTAAAAATCTGAGAAAGAATCCAAGGGAAAAAAAGATTACATGTCATGTATTTCTTTTTTCAAATAAAAAACAAAACTAAGTGGATAAATTTTAGGCATACTAAACAAGTGTCCCTTTGAGGTAGAATGCTAAAAGGACTTTTGATCAAAACACAGCCTAATTTAAATCTCTTATAAATTCTCTCTAAAAGTTAACTGTGGAGAATGTTAAGTATAACATATTAACAACAGCCTTCCAAGGCAATATACAGTGGACAAGAATGTTAATCCTACAACTCTTGCCTCCATGTACATTGAAAGCACGTAATTCTCCTATAAGACATCCAAGATCCATTCCGAAAGTCTTCAGCATTCTATTACGAAAAGTACAGCCATGCTAACTTCAGTACACAACCATAATCCCACACCTACAAAACAAAAATAGAATTACTGGCAGTTTATTGCCTTATACAAATTTAACCAACATGGCTACCATGCCAAAGAAGAAGAACATTTTCAGGACATATGTACAGACTGTACATTTTAAAAACAAACAATAAAAATGCAAGAACAATCTGCATCATGGACCAACTCAATTGGGTGAAAACATCAATGCAAGAAATGGGATTACAAAGGCACTTCCCTACACAAAAATGAAAATGCAGCCTACATAGAGCTTGGAGAGTGCGGAACTACTGCACAAATCTCAACTTGGGGGGAAAAAGCAGATTTAATCAACATTTATAGGATTCAATGTGATCCAATTTTACAAATGTTTCACACAGTCTCATCTTTGTTTTTATGTTTTTCTTGGCTCTCTCTTTCTATGCTTTGGCTCCTCCGATGATCATGTCTGTCTGACTGGTCCTTACTATCACCATGATCTCGTTTATGAGAACGGTCTTTGCTCCTGCTACGCTTTCTAGATTTTTCTTTGCTGGGGCTATGTTTTTTTGACTTTTCAACACTGCCAGCTCTTCCTTGACTGCCACTTCTACTTCTTTTATTTGGTTTTTCTTTACTTTCATTTTTGTGTTTACTGGACTTGTCTTTGCTCCTGCTTCTACTTCGCTTCCCTGCATTTCTACTTCTGCTCCTACTTCTGTGTTTCCTTTCTCTGCTCCTACTTCTGCTGTGCTTTTTCTCTTTCTTGGACTCTTTCTTGTCATCTCTATGCCGTCTATCCTCTTTGTCGTCTTTGTGTTTCTTCTCTTCTACCTCACTCCTGCTTCTCTGTTCCTTGGACCTGTCTCTTGACCGATCCCTCTCCTTTTCTCGGTCATCCCCTCTTTCCTTATCATAATCTCGATCACGTCTTCTACCTCTGTCATTTTCTTTCTCTCTTTCCCGATCTCTGTCTCTTCTATCCCCTTTCCTATCACGACTCCGACTGCGACTTCTGTGTCTTTCCCTACTCCTGCTGTGCCTGCGATCTAACCCTCGATCAACACTTCGAGATCTTCGCCTTTCTTTCTCTCTCTCTTTGGCTTCACGCTCTAGTCGCTGGCGTTCTTTCTCTCGTTCTAACTCTCTGTCAAAACTAGAAGATCCATGGCTCTCCCGATGATGACTTCTACTTCTTGATCTTCTTGGGGACCTCCGTGGACTCAGCGATCTCCTTGGAGATCTGAGGAGGAAAGAAATATGAATTAAAAAAGACAAAACTAGGGCAGGAGAGATGGCCTAGCAGTTAAGGTGCTTGCCTGTAAAGCCTAAGGACCCAGGTAAGCCAGATTCACAAAGTGGAACATGTGTCTGAAGTTCGTCTGCCGTGGCTAGAGGCCCATGCACTCCCTCCCTCTGCCGTTTCCTTCTCTCAAATAAAAATAATTTTTTTAAAAAGACAAAACACACACACACACACACACACACACACACACACACGCACCAAGCACCGTGAGGCTGGGTAGATGTTAAGAAAATGCTTACCATGTACATGAAAGCAGATCCCCAGCACCCATGTAAAGGCTGGGTGGGTGGGTGTGTATAATCTCAATGCTTGGGAAGCATTGATGAAGAGGCAGGGCAGGGTACCCTGTTTCAGCTGGATAGCTCTGGGCTCAAATGACACCTTGCCTCAGTAAATAAAGCAGAAAACATTCAAGGAAAACACCTGACCTCAACCTCTTGCCTATACCCATATGTGCATCCATACTTATAAGGGATAGGGATATGGCTCAGCACTGGAACACTTGCTAGCATGCAGGCCACTGGGTCCTTAGCACTGCACAAAACCAAAACCACCACCACCACACACAATGCAAAACTTTCATCAGTATTATTCAAGTCCCAGCTTATATACAAATGGAAGTCCCTGGCTGGGGAGTGGCTCAAAGAGAGCTCAGGTAGAATGCTTGCGTAGTGTGCACAAGACCCTGGGTTACATAACTAGCACCAAAAATGACTTATGAGATGGGGGAGGGGAATAAAGTAAGTAATATAAAGAATCTCCTGGGCTGGAGAGATGGCTTAGTGGTTAAGGTGCTTGCCAGCAAAGCCAAAAGACCTAGGTTTGATTCCCCAGTACCCAAGTAAAGCCAGATGCACAAGGTGGTACATGTATCTGGAGTTCACTTGCAGGGGCTGGAGACCCTGGTGTGCCCATTCTCTCTTTCTCTCAAATAAATATTTGAAAAAAAAAAAATCTCGTGAGAACTTGTCACTGATTTCCACAAACCATCCACTCTATGTAAGCATGCTACAGAAGAATGGATTGTTCCATTACCTTGAACGCCTACGCTCAACATGTCTGTCTATTTCCTCAACACCTTCCTTTCCATCTTTCTTGATTTTCCTAGGTCGAGTTTTAATTTGCTGATCAATATTCTTCTGAACTGGAACTGGAATTCTTGGAAACAAGGTAGAAAACCACTCCAGTTTTGTAAGGAAAGAACGAAGCATTTCTCCAATGGTCATTACACAGCCTCCACCAGCCTTCACATCCAGATCCTATGAAACATAAAAGATACCCTAAGGGTTAAAAAAAGTAGTTCAATTACACATGAATACAAAAGTATATATATGTATATATATATATACACACACCATCTTTGAAATCTCAAGTAAAAAAGAATCTAACAGAAAAAAACCTTTAATTTTTGTATTCTAATCTGGTAATGAATGAAAGAGGAATATTTGGGCTTACTGTATTCATGCAGGTGAGAACAAACCCTGCAGCCTCATGGACATAAAGGGAACTTGATCTCACTCAGTTAACAAGAATAGGAAAAAGCCTCTTACATTACTAAACTATGTGGAACAACTGACTTAAATTCACATTCCACATACCTACTATTTATTTCTGTGGACACACTGGTACACATCATACCTTGAACTCAAACCTAACTAAGTATGAACTACTTCATGTAATTCCTGTCTAAGCTTATCTTTCAACAGCTGTACTTATAAAATGAAGCCCTACTAAAACTGGAAGCAATAGCAAACCAACTGCCATGAAGCAGTGAGGTTTCTAATTTAAAGTCATGTACAAAATAAATAAATGAACAAATAATTGGAAACGCATAATCCATGATGACCATTGTCTCTGAAAAGGGTCATTACCGCATGAAGGCCTTCTTGCTATGCCCTCTCACAGCTCAGGACATGTTAGTCAGCTATTGTCAGTCCCAAACCTATAGTGCAAGCACACAAGGAAAGTGAGATTTGTTATCTAAACAGGAAAACAAGAGCTAAAGGTAAAACTGCTTGCACTCACACACATTTAAGTGTTCAGATATACAGTATTTCCAAATATAATCGCTGCAGATATCTAAAGAAGAAAACATAAGTTAGCTTAAATAGAGGACCTCAGGTTTGTAAACAACAAAAAAACAGATTAATTGGAAACATTCAGAAACAAATCTAATACAACAATTACAAAGAGGGGCATGCTTTTTCTAAATAGGAAAAAAGTTTAATTGGCCAGGATTTTCATTTAGAACACCCTTTGGCTCTTCAATAACAAATAGGTAAAGAGAGAGAAATTTGTTTGGCATGATGGTTCATGTTTGTAATCCCAGTACTTATGCGAAAGTGGGAGGACCAGGAGTTCAGGGCATTTTCAGCTACAATTTGAGGTCAGCCTGAGCTCTATCTATATAAAGCCCTGTCTCAAACAAAACAAACAAAAAAAAGAAAGAAAGAGAGAGGGAGGGAGGGAGGAAGAGAGTGCATGTGAGTGCTGGGTGTGAAGACACACATCGTTAATCCCAACACATGGGAGAGAGAAGTAGGAGGATCACCCTGAGTTCGAGGCCACCCTGAGTCTACACAGTGAATTCCAGGTCAGCCTGGACTAGAGTGAAGTGAAACCCTACTTCAACCCGCACCCCCCCACACACACACCCCACCAAAAAAAAAAAAAAAAAAAAAAAAAAACACTAAGAGAGAGAGCGAGAGAGAAAAAAAAATCTCAATACAAGTAAAAATTTTTAGATGTGCATTTGTTATCAAATGCACATTTTTTCTTTTTAAAAACGAGATTTCCATTAAGAACACCCCTTAAGCAGGCCAAGTGAGTCAATGGGTACAATAGTAGCATGTTTGTTATGAGGGAAACCGACCACTCACTAATTAGACTGAGGGAATACATGCCTGGTATTGAAAACTTATGATGGGGTAGGTCATGAACCCTAGGGGTATAATGCCTGCTGGTGTCTGGCTAAATGTATATATTATGCTCATTAAATTGCCCAGTAAGCACTTCTCTTAATGTTCATACTCATATGTTAATGCTATTCTCACTTTTTTTTGGAGAGAGACAGAGAGAGAGAGAGAGAGAGAGAGAGAGAGGAAGACAGAGATGGGCGAACCAGCAACCTCTCAGCTGCTGCAAACAAATCCAGATGTGTGCACCCCTTGTTGTCAAGTGCAGCATTGCACCCCCCCCTTGCATCACTTTGCATCTGGCTAAACGTGGGACCTGGAGATTGGAACTGCTGGAGATTGGAACCAGCGTTCTTAGGCTTAGGAGACAGGCGCCTTAACCGCTAAGCCATCTCTCCAGCTCTACTCTCACTTTTAGTTACAGAAACTTCTCTTTTCAGATGGCAGTGACCTCTGGGATAACTCAAAAGGCACCATAGTGCTGACAGGAAGTGACAGAGGTATGTTCAGCACTGAAACATCTCTCTCACACCTTCCAAAGCTCAGGGTCCATTGCAGAAGTGGAGGTGGAAATAATGTATGAGTCAAAGAAGGGTAGCACTCCTTACAATGAACTCACTTTTCCAGACACAAAATGGTCTGGATATTCATGCCCTCGCAATGCCTGGTACTACCTACAAAAGACCTTCATAATAGGAAAAGATGATGATATAAAAAATAAAAGAGACTGAATGAGAGAGGGAAGGGACATGATGTAGAGTGGATTTATGAAGGGGAAAGTGGTGGAGGAGAGGGAATTATTAATGGTGTATTCTCTATAATTATGGAAGTTGTTAATTTTAATAAGTTTTTAAAAAATACAAAGGAAAAAAAAAGAACATCCCTTACAATTTTATCTACCTTTTGAAGTAGTGGAGTCTGCTTTATGAACTTAAACATAAAGTACTGGAAGAAGTAGATCTATGAGTAAAGCTCGTGACTGAGTACACCTGACACGCTGGATCTTCCATATGTAAGTGTATCACTGCAGCTATGACTTAAATGTAACTCTAAAAAGTTTGCTGAGATAATGTTTCTCAGCATGGGCTGGGGATTACAAACAAGATTTAGAACCTTTCAAAATCAAAACTACTAATTTGAGGAAAAGAAATTGGTTGTTTTTTTGGTAGTGTTGGGAATGAAGGCCCAGCCCAGGGTCTTGCACATGTGAGACAAGTACTTTAAGGAGCTTTAAGCCAGGCCTGTTTTTTTTGTTTTTTTGTTTTTCAAGGTAGGGTCTCACTGTGTAGTCTTAGGCTGGCCTTGAACTCACGGCGATCCCCTTAACTCTGCCTCCCGAGTGCTGGGATTAAAGGCGTGCGCCACCACACCCAGCTGTTTTTTTTTTTAATTAGTATTTTTAATTTTTGAGGTAGGGTCTTACTCTGGCCCAGGATGACCTGGCATTAACTATACAGTCTCAGAGTGGCCTTGAACTCACTATGATCCTCCTACCTCTTCCTCCCAAGTGTGGGGATTAAAGGCATGTGCCACCATGCCTGGCAGGCCTGGTTTTTAAAAATGTGTGGTAGGGTTGGAGAGATTTCTCAGTGTTAAAGGTTTATGCTTACAAAGCCCCACAGCCTGGGTTTGATTCCCAAGTACCCATGTAAGTCAGACCCACAATGACATATGTCTGGAATTCAATTGCAATGGCAGAAGGCCCTGCCCTGATATACCCATTCTCTCTCTTAAATAAATAAATTTAATAATAAAATAATAAGCCAGGTGTGGTGGTGCACACCTTTAACCCTAGCACTTGGGAGGCAGAGGTAGGAGGATTGCTGTGAGTTCAAGACCAGCCTGACACTACATAGTGAACTCTAGGTCAGCCTGGGATAGAGTGAGACTCTACCTTGAGAAATAATAAAATAATACAAATAAAGATGTATGGTGAACCAGAAAGCTAGAATTAGCCAGGTATGGTGATGAATGCCTGTCTAATAATCTCAGCTGAGGAGGAGGGCAAGGAAGATTACAGGCTTCAAGCCAGACTGAGTAAACAGTAAGACCTCAAAAGGGAGAGTTTAAAATGATGTACTTTACCATTTTGGACAAGCCATTTAAACACTCAGTCTTTTTAAGCCACACTCAACTTTTTACTTCTGTACTTTCAGCAAGTACAAATACTGATGTTCAGAAATGGTGAGTGAAGGAAGAACTCAACGTTGGAAGTGGGGGAGCTACAATTGGCATTCTGTGGATGCCTCTTATCACCTCATTCCTAACATAGCCTGTCTGCAAAAGTCACTATCAACCATAGAATTTAGGATTAACAATACACACAGCATAATTTGGAAGGGAAAAAAATTCAGATTATTAAAAACACATTTTCATAATGTTTAAAAATTTAGCCCAAGACATAAAAGCCATCAAATTCCAAAGTATGACTGAGATAAATTTACAAAAACTTCTGTAAGACATTAAACAGCCAATAAACAAAGATATCTAAAGTATTGAGTAAGCAGAAGAAAACTAGTTATTACCCTTGCAGACATACCTCTTCGTCATCAAGGAAGGATTCAAACCAGTCCCATAGATCTGTAGGGGGCTGTGTATACCTAGGATTAGGAAAAATTTATTATGCTCATGTGAATTAAAATGCAATGTTTATTAAAATGTAGATGAATGCATGCGCACCTTATATACATAAATCCAAGGGCTCTGATATACGGAGAGTCTGTGTGTGTTATGAGACCCATCACTTGCTTTCGAGTTAACTTCAGGGTAAATAATTTGTATAACAGGCAAAAAGCTGTAGAAACAATTCCTCCTGTTCCAACACCTCGAACCTTTAAAGGAAATAGGTAATAAAAGTAATATTAACAGATATTAACATCCACTGATCAGTCCTCTTAGGTATGAATAGCAAGCCATGATCTAGAACCGAGAATAGAGCATTAAAAACAACCTTGAGCTACAGATGGCTTAGTGGTTAAGGCACTTGCCTGCAAAGCCAAAGGACCCAGGTTTGATTCCCCAGGACCCACATAGGCCAGATGCACAAGGTGGCACATGTGTCTGGAGTTCATTTGCAGTGGCTGAAGGCCCTGGAGTGTGCATTCTATCTGCGCGCCTCTCCCTCCCTCCCTCTCTCTCTAACAAAATAAAATAAAGTTACGACCTTGCCAAACCCTATTCACAGGAAAAGTGAATTTGCACTTTTAGAAAAATCTGCCAGTAAACCAGGTTATGGTAGTGCATGCCTTTAATCCCAACACTTGGGGAGGCAGAGGTAGGAGGATCACCATGAGTTCAAGGACACTCTGAGATTACATAGTGAATTCCAGGTGAGCCTGGGCTAGAGACCTTACCTCAAAAAACCAAAAAAAATAAAAATAAAAATAAAAAATCTGCCAGTAAATTGTCCTTTGAATATGGAAGGGCAGTCTAAGGCTATACACTCTGAACATGCACCCTTCTCATCTGAATAGTTAACAAAAATCTAAGGCCAGATAACCCTGAAAGCGTGCCTACCTATTGATAGTCCTCTAGTTTTCCAATAAACTTAAATTAGCAGACAGAAAAACTAAAAAAATGCACGTACTTCTACTTACCCTCCGCACATCCCGTCTGTCTGGCGGTTTTCCGGCTTCCTTTTTCCCAAGGCTCAACATGTGTGACCTGAAAACAGAAAAGAGGAACACGACAAACAGTCATACTTTGAAATTTAAATCTGACTAAAGTAAGCCCAAGTCAATAATAGAGCAGCTCTTCAAAAAGTATGATGGTATTGTTCTTATTATTTATTTATTTACGTTTTTCAAGGTAGGGTCTCACTGCAGCTCAGGCTGACCTGGAACCAACTATGTAGTCTCAGCATGGCCTCGAACTTATGGCAATCCTCCTACCTCTGCCTCCTGAGTACTGGGATTAAAGGTGTGTACCACCACACCCAGCTGTTTTAATTTTTTTTATTTTGCCAGGTAAGGTCTCTAGCCCAGGCTGACCTGGAATTAGTCTCAGGGTGGCCTTGAACTTGGATGGCGATCCTCCCACCTCTACTGGGCTTAAAGGCATACCCTCCCTCTGCCAGCAAATAGTATTGTTTATTCACAGCAGTAAGTCACTTTTGAAAAACCTGCTAAGATAGTTCAACACCAATAAAACTACTAGCACTGAACAAAACCTTAACAAGCTTACAGGGCAGACATTTCATTAAATTATGCTCATACCTACATATGCAGGAGTAAGAAAATTTCTACAATTTAATACACTTGCAAAAATCACCACTTCAATTTTTATACACCAGAATTGCTTTAAAAACCTTAAAAATTCAGTTTTCGGGCTGAAGAGACTCTCTAACAAAATAAAATAAAGTTACGACCTTGCCAAACCCTATTCACAGGAAAAGTGAATTTGCATTTTTAGAAAAATCTGCCAGTAAACCAGGTTATGGTAGTGCATGCCTTTAATCCCAACACTTGGGGAGGCAGAGGTAGGAGGATCACCATGAGTTCAAGGACACTCTGAGATTACATAGTGAATTCCAGGTGAGCCTGGGCTAGAGACCTTACCTCAAAAAACCAAAAAAATAAAAATAAAAATAAAAAATCTGCCAGTAAATTGTCCTTTGAATATGGAAGGGCAGTCTAAGGCTATACACTCTGAACATGCACCCTTCTCATCTGAATAGTTAACAAAAATCTAAGGCCAGATAACCCTGAAAGCGTGCCTACCTATTGATAGTCCTCTAGTTTTCCAATAAACTTAAATTAGCAGACAGAAAAACTAAAAAAAATGCACGTACTTCTACTTACCCCTCCGCACATCCCCGTCTGGCCGGCGGTTTTCCGGCTTCCTTTTTCCCAAGGCTCAACATGTGTGACCTGAAAACAGAAAAGAGGAACACGACAAACAGTCATACTTTGAAATTTAAATCTGACTAAAGTAAGCCCAAGTCAATAATAGAGCAGCTCTTCAAAAAGTATGATGGTATTGTTCTTATTATTTATTTATTTACGTTTTTCAAGGTAGGGTCTCACTGCAGCTCAGGCTGACCTGGAACCAACTATGTAGTCTCAGCATGGCCTCGAACTTATGGCAATCCTCCTACCTCTGCCTCCTGAGTACTGGGATTAAAGGTGTGTACCACCACACCCAGCTGTTTTAATTTTTTTTATTTTGCCAGGTAAGGTCTCTAGCCCAGGCTGACCTGGAATTAGTCTCAGGGTGGCCTTGAACTTGGATGGCGATCCTCCCACCTCTACTGGGCTTAAAGGCATACCCTCCCTCTGCCAGCAAATAGTATTGTTTATTCACAGCAGTAAGTCACTTTTGAAAAACCTGCTAAGATAGTTCAACACCAATAAAACTACTAGCACTGAACAAAACCTTAACAAGCTTACAGGGCAGACATTTCATTAAATTATGCTCATACCTACATATGCAGGAGTAAGAAAATTTCTACAATTTAATACACTTGCAAAAATCACCACTTCAATTTTTATACACCAGAATTGCTTTAAAAAACCTTAAAAATTCAGTTTTCGGGCTGAAGAGATGGTTTAGCAGTTAAGGCATTTGTCTGCAAAGCCAAAGGATCCCGGTTCGATTCTCCAGGACCCATGTAAGCCAGATGCATAAGGTAGCACATGCATATGGAGTTCATTTGCAGTGGCTGGAGGCCCTAGCACGCCCATTCTCATTCTCTCTCTCCCTCCCTCCCTCTCTAATAAATTTAAGCTGGGTGGGGTGGCACACACCTTTTATCGGGAGGCAGAGGTAGGAGGATCGCCATGAGTTCGAGGCCACCCTGAGTCTACATAGTGAATTCCAGGTCAGCCTGAGCTAGAGTGAGACCCTACCTTGAAAACCAAAAAAAAAAAAAAATTAAAAATTGAGTTTTCAACTTAAAGGAAAAAATATTAGTGATAAAAAAGTTAAGAGCACTAACTTAAAGAACTAAATACCCCCCATACAACAGTTTTATGGTGATTTTTAAGCCCATATTCTAAAACAAAGAAAAATAATGTGAAAAGTTTCCTAGGGCCACTGATATTGCTAAGTGGCAGAGTGCTTGCTCAGCAGGCTCCAGGGTTTGGGTTGATCCCTGGAGCTAAGAAGGGGAGAAAAATGTTTGCTAAATTAGTAAGGTCAGTTTTGATGCAAAATTAAGTAAGTTCTTATTTCTATACATTTGTTTTAACCTGGATCAGGCTCATTCCTGATTAAAGACTGGAATTACTATGGCCACATTTATGGTATCATTTTCGTAATTCATTTTCAGTATAACCATGTAAACCCACCCAGTTTTTAAGTGTAATCAGTAATAATTGAGTATAATCAATACAATAATAGCTTTATCAAAAAACAGCAGTTAACGCCTCTTCCTGAATGCCCATCTCTCCCATACTTGGGAACATTTTATCCTGTCAGGGCTCTGTGAGGAAGCAGCATTTAAACTGAAGCATCACTACATTCTGCTCAGCTTCTCTCGTGCTTCCCAATTCTCTTTCCAGACTTCTGTACACCCCAGTACCTGCAGCCCCCAGTGCTGGGGCCTGAACCTAGCTAGGCAAGTAATCACTCATTCCCAGCACCAAGCCCTGTTTCAGTTCCTTAAAGGCTATCTATCCCAAGTAAGGAGTGGGTGCAATACAAAAGTACAAAATTGGAAGCCAATGTATCTCAATGATTATTTGATCTAAAATCTTAATAACAAACCTGAGTCTTTAGTTTTAAAACTGGATTTAAACATAATTCCTGGTAGAGTAAGTCATCTCAAGGAAAAAAACAAACATTTGAAACTAACTTGAAAACAAGTTTCTCCTGTATTTCTTTTCAAAACCAGAATCTGTCACAAAAAGAAGCAAGTACCCAAATTTCCAACTATTCAAAGTTTACTGCACAAACAA
Source organism: Orientallactaga sibirica (assembly GCA_036365145.1). NCBI lineage: Eukaryota > Metazoa > Chordata > Mammalia > Rodentia > Dipodidae > Orientallactaga > Orientallactaga sibirica. Next base: position 14,507,746 of record JAEOAD010000025.1, read on the forward strand.
GTTTAAGGATTATTATTCGCCATACTGCACCCATGTTGAAAAGGCCTTACCTTTTAGCTTATTTTAAAAAAAATATTTCATAGTGTCACAGAGCTACTACAGGCTTTTGTAAAAGGATACCAAAATTCTGTATTTTGCATTCCCAAAGTTAGACTGCATTCCTCAAGTTTATTTTTCTCTAAAAAACAATTCATATCTCAAAGTCTTACAATAACGTAAATACTAGGGAAAAAGGTAGGTAAACCAAATAGAGGATGTCCTTTGTTAACACATTTGTACAGATGACAGAAAATACATGTCTGCCTCAACTAAGTCTCAAGACAAAATAAATTGTATATTAGCTGCTCTAAGTTGTTTAAACTGTTAAGACTATTAACATTCTTTTACATTTGGAGGCCTGGAGGACATTTTTTAAAACTACCAAATTTGCAGGGAAGTAGAGGAAGCCTATCCAGTTAGTGAAGACCAAAACCAATGGCCCCCAAAAATTGAAAGTCCAATTAGCTGTTCATTTAACCAGGGAAATGCATTTATGGCGATTGAGCATGATTAATAATGCATACCTCTACCTGCGACCCTGGGCTGCTCCGAGCCTCGCTGCAAGACTGAGTCAATCCTGCTAACGAAACAAGAACTGAGACAAGAGTGCAGTGAGGAGGCGCCAGGTGAGCTCCCCAGCACAGCCAAGCCAGCACCGACCCTGCCGCAGAAGCCCAGGGCCCAGATCATTCTAATGATGCCCAATGCACAGGTGGCTGAGGTCTCTTAGTCCTGACTTCCTGCTGGGAATTTTTCCAGGCCTTCTGTCCAGCGCCTGCCCTGGCACCTCGCTCTCCACCCTCAACCCTCTCACCCCACCCCACGCTGACCATTTCTTCTCGGTCTGCATTGGACAGTACCAACACTGAAGTCATTACACACCCTGGCGGGGGGTGGACACGAAAAGCACCAAGTTGGCACTTCATAGACCCAAGTCGAAAGGAACCATTTTAAAACTGAACTTGGGGAGCTTTCTGATTTACTCTTTCCTCTTCTCCTTTCTGCCCAACAACATCCCTCTAGGGAGAGGGTAGGTTGGGGGGCAGGAGAAAGATCGATAATGGCGGGCTCGCCAGGCTCTTTAAAAAAAATTCTGCAAAAAGAAAAAAAAAAAGGAGGGCGGCCCCAGCCCGGACCGGCTCTAGGCAGCAATTCTCCTGCCTCCAACCTTCATCCCACCCCTCCCCCTACACCCAGCAGTCCTCAAGCTTCGGGGAGGGGAGTTCTGCTTCCTTCCACCGATTTCCTCCATTCCCAGCTTGCAAAACCAACTTCTTTCTCTCCCGCCCCCAATTCTTCCCCCCCCCCCAAAAAAAGCAAGGCCTCGAGGTCGCGCACCTTAAAGTAGATCTCGTCCACCACCTCGTGGTAGGTCTTGAGCTCGTAGAGCTGGACTTTGAAGTACGGAGACGACAGGATGTTGGTGAGGATCATGGGGTTGAGGTTCATGGTCTTCTCGTTGCCCCACAGCGGCAGCACATTGCCCTGCTTGCCCGACACCGCCGGCTTGGTGACGCCGCCGCCGCCGCCTCCTCCGCCGCCGCACTGCTGCTGCTGCTGCTGGGCCACGGCCGCCGGGTGCTGCGGCTGCGAGTTGCCCGTCAGCGCGGGGCTGTTGTTAGCCATGTCGCGGCGGAAGCGAGGAGGGAGGAGGGGGAGGGAGCAGGGACGGGGCCAAGCTGGATCTCGCTCTTCGGGACAACGGTCCCGGATCTACTCCATGGAACGCGGTCGGGCCAGTGGGAGGGGGGACCCCCGCGCGGTGTCCCAGCCAGGCGACCGAGAGCCACTGGGGACGCCGAACCACAACAGTAAAAGAGGAAAAGACGGGGACACCCCCACCCCGGACCGGGAGCAGATGCCCAAACGCAGATAAAACGAGAACACCGAGCCCTGCGGCCCAAACGAGCGCGATCTCTTCCGCCAACTGCCCCTGGGAACAAGATGGCGGGCCTGGCGGATGTGACGCCATCTGTCCCAGGGTTCCAAGCGGCGCCGTCGGCCAATCAGAAACGCCCGGGTGGGCTGGCGCTTCCGGTTCCTGGTTGCGCTAGGACTCGGCGTGCCGGAGCGGCGGCGGTGGTGGTGGTGGTGGTGGTGGTGGTGGCGGCCTATGAGTGCCTGAATAGCGCATGTCCAGGGAACGTGGCTGTGTGCGAGAGGATTGAGACTCGGTCCCTCAGTAATGTTTTTAGAGTGCTGGCCGGGGTTCTTTTGTTGAGATCAAGGCAGGAAGGGTTCTCATGGCCCGGTGTTGGTGACTTTTGTCCGCTTGATCTCTCTGCGTGGTGGGACACACCTTCTATCCCAGCATTTGGGAGGCAGAGGTAGGAGGATCGCCGTGAGTTCGAGGCCACTCTTGAGAATACAGAGTGAATTCCAATTCAGCCCGAGCTGGAGTGAGACCCTGCCTCGAAAACAAAAAGATTCCCCGGAAAGTCCGGGATTGCGCTTCTCCATGTGATTCCAATAAGAGTTCCTGAGCCGGGCGTGGTGGGGCACGCCTTCAGTCCCAGCACTCGGGAAGCCAAAGTAGGGAGGGGTTCGAGGCCACTGTGAGACTACATAATGAACTTCAGGCCAGCCTGGGCCACCGTGAAACCCTGCCTCGAAAAACCAAAAAAAAGAAAGAAAAAATTCTTTGTGGCCTTTCTCGGAATGTAAATGTCCATCCAACTCGAACCCCCAAACATCTTTAATTTATTCATTTCTAAGATTGAAATAAATAACATTTTACCGGGCTTAGAGCATATTCCGAGTGCTGGGAGATAGTTTCCAAACATCTTTAATTTATTCATTTCTAAGATTGAAATAAATAACATTTTACCGGGCTTAGAGCATATTCCTGGGGAGATAGTTTGGCAGTTAAAGGCGCTTGGTTCTGAACCCACCCACCCGAGTTAGCTTTTCTTCAGCGACGTCTGACATACACACATTAAAAAATAGAAGAGATTTTTGTTGTTTTTTCGAGGTGGGGTTTCACTCTAACTCAGGCTGACCTGGAATTCACTAGGTATTCTCAGAGTGACCTCGAACTCACTATGATCCTCCCACCTCTGCCTCCCAAGTGCTAGGATTAAAGGCGTGCGCCGCCACGCCCGGCTTATTTAATTATTTATTTGAGAGAGAGGCAGGGAGGGAGAATGGGTGTGCCAGGTCCTTCAGCAATTACAAACTCCAGATGCATGCGCCCACTTGTGCAGCTGGCTTACATGGGTCCTGGAGAATCGAACTGGGATCCTTTGGCTTTGCAGGCAAATGCCTTAACCACTAAGCCATCTCTCCAGCCCAGAAGAGATTTTCATTTTATTTTATTTTATTATTTATTTTATTTTATTTTATTTTATTTTATTTTATTTTGGTTTTTCGAGGTAGGGTCTCACTCTAGCTCAGGCTGACCTGGGATTCACTTTGTAGTCCCAGGGTGGCCTCAAACTCACTGCGATCCTCCTACCTCTGCTTCCCCAGTGCTGGGATTAAAGGCATGCGCCACCACACCCCGCACCAGAAGAGATTTTTAAAGAACATTTGTTTCTTTGAGACAGAGCATGAATATGGTCGCACCAGGGCTGCCACTGCTGCAAACGAATTTCCATAAACATGCACCACCAAAGCTTTACATGGTTACTGGGGAATCAAACCCCGGGCCAGCATTGCAAACAAGTGCCTTTGGCCACTGAGACATTTCTCCAGCTCTATTTATTTATTTTTATTGAGACACAGTGAGACACTAGCTCACGGTAGTACCCTGGAACTCACTATGTAATCTAGGGTGGCCTCACATTTACAGCAATCCTCCTTCAGCCTGTGGAGTATTGGGATTACAGGCATGAAACTACCCTGGGGACATATTCCCATTCTAGGGGTGCATTGAGCTAGGCTATGAGAAAAAGTGGGGATAGCGAAGGAGTTGGAGAAAAGTGTAAAATGGATTAGGATTTAACTTTTGAGTTCTCAAAAGCTACTAATAACAGACAATTGATGGTGTTCAAGGGACGGCTACAGAGGGTATAGGAATGGGAGAGCAAGGCTGTTAGAAGGAAAGCAGTAATGACTATGAAATGCTTTTAATGTCAAAATGAAATATTAGGAACTTAGTGACATGTAAACCAAGGTTACTCCACATTTTGGGGTTTTTTGTTTGTTTGTTTTTGAGATAGGGTCCCCCTCTAGCTCAGGCTGACCTGGAATTCACTATGTAGTCTCAGGGTGGCCTTGAACTCATGGCAGTTCACCTACCCCTGCCTCCCAAGTGCTGGGATTAAAGGAGTGAGCTACAATGCCCGGCTTGGGTTGTTTTTTTTTTTTTTTTTTTTTTTGGGGTTTTTGAGGTAGGGTCTCACCCTGCTCAGGCTGACCCAAGTGTCTCAGGGTGGGATTAAAGTGACCTCTGCCTCCCGAGTGCTGGGACAATGCGTGCGCCACCACGGTTGGTTGTTGGGTTGTTTTTAATTGGGCTAGGATTGGTTTGGGTGGCAGGGCCCATAATCCTAGCACTCTGGAGGATCATGAGTTCGAGGCTAGCCTTGACTATATAATGAAACCCTGTCTCAAAAATAAAAGTAAAAGCCAGGCATGATAATTTGTGCCTTTAATCAGCACTCGGGAAGCAGAGAGAATTACTGTGAGTTCAAGGCCACCCTGAGACTACAAAGTGAATTCCAGGTCAGCCCAGGCTAAAGAAAGACCCTCCCTCAAACAACCATATATATATATATGGCAGGTTAGTGATGTAATTCAATGATATGATAGAATGTATCGTTCAACATGTGCAAGGTCCTGGGTTTAATCCCAACACACAGACACTCACACAGTGGCTGGCTGTTCAGTGGTAGAGTCTTTTTCTAACAAGCAAAGGTTCCATCCTAGTACTGGAAACAAACAAGTAGTTTGTGCACGTAATTCCATCCATGCTCTTAAGCTCTAAGATGCTGACATTACTAATGTTTTCTGCAGTCAGTCCATTCTTCACAAAGATGACCAGAGTAACTGCAGAAGTGCATTTCTGCTCCTGACTGCTAGGAGGTGACCAACCACCTCTGCTACCTGCTCACTCAGTGACATCCTAATTGCTAAACATCTAATGAGCCTTTTTTTTTAAATTTTTACATTTTTTATTTTTTGGTTTTGCAAGGTAGGGTCTCACTCTAGCTCAGGCTGACCTGGAATTCACTATGTAGTCTCAGGGTGGCTTTGAACTCTTGGCAATCTTCCTACCTCTGCCTCCCAAGTGCTGGGATTAAAGGTGTGAGCCACCATGCCCGGCTGAGCCTTTTATTATTTATTTATTTATTTATTTGACACAGAGAGGGAGAGAAAGAAAGAGAGAGAATAGGCACACCAGGACCTCCAGCCACTGCAAACGAACTCCAGACACATGTGCCACCTTGTGCATTTGGCTTACATGGGGTCTGGAGATTAGAAGCTGGGTCCTTAAGCTTCACAAGTGTGCACCTGAACTGCTAAGCCATCTCTCCAGTCCCCCTAATGAGCTTTTTAAATTTTTTTATTTATTTCCTTGAGAGAGAGAATGGGTGCACTAAGGGCCCCTAGCCACTGCAAACAAAGTTCAGACACATGCACCACCTTGTGCCTTTGACTGACGTGGGCGCTGGGGAAATCAAACCTGGGTCCTTCAGCCCCCTAATGACCTTTTTCATTCTATGTCTTTGTTGTTGTTTGAGGAAGGGTTTCGCTCTAACCCAGGCTGACCCGGAATTCATGTAATCTCAGGCTGGTCTTGAACTCATGGTGATCCTCCTAACCTCTGCCTCCTGAGTGCTGGGATTAAAGATATGCACCATCACACCCAGCTCAAATAGTAATTTCTAAAATCAGTCATTCTAACGATACTAATCTGATACATGCTGAGGAATAACAGTAGAGAAATACAATATCATTGTTTTCTGTAAGTAATGTATCTTGTTTTATTTTGCTTCTGGAGGGAGCGTTTATGTGTGTGTGCAGCGCACCCTGCACACAGGTGAGCAGAAGCCAGAGGAGAGGAGGTCATTGGATGTCTTCCTCTTTTTTATTTATTTATTTTTTATGGTTTTTCAAGGCAGGGTCTCACTCTAGTGTAGGCTGACCTGGAATTCACTACGTAGTCTCAGGGTGGCCTCGAACTCACAGCGATCCTCCTACTTCTGCCTCCCAAGTGCTGGGATTAAAGGCGTGCACAACCACACCCAGCTTTGTCTTCCTCTTTTTACTCATCTGCCTGGTCCTCAAGATGGAGCCTCTTGCTCAACCCAGAGCTACTTTTTTTTTTTTTTCTGATCAGCAAGGTCCAGCAATTCTCTGGTCTCCACCCACTTCAGGAGTGGGGTTACAGACATGTGTGGCCATGCCCAGCTGTTGATGTGCATGCTGGGGAATTGAATTCAGATAGTCTCAGGTTCTCATGCTTGCACAGCAAGTGCTCTTAACTACTGAACCATCTTCCCAGCCCCCTTTTGCTTTGTCTTTTTTTTTGGGGGTTGAGGTAGGGTCTCACTCTGGCCCAGGCTGTTAACTATGTAGTCTCAGGGTGACCTTGAACTCATGGCAATCCTCCTACCTCTGCCTCCCGAGTGCTGGGATTAAAGGTGTGCGCCACCACAGCTGGCTTGCTTTGTCTTTTGAGATAGGGTTTCATGAGCCCAAACTGTCCTCAAATTTGCTTTGTAGCTCATGACCTTGAATTCTCAATCTTCCTGCCTCCACATCCCGAGTGCTAGAACGATAGCTGTTTGGCACTGTGTCCCACCAGTTACTATAAGGGTAGAAACTGTAGGTACAATAAAAACATTGCAATTCATAAATGCAGCAGTTTCTAATCTGAGCCAAAGCATTTCAGACAGCATTCATTGGTAATGTATGAAGTGACTGCATATTGTGTGTTCAGAAACAAGGCTGCAGTGACGTCAGTGATGAGAGCTGCCAGAAACACCTCGGATTCATTATGCACATGATTTTGAATTAATGTTTGGTCACTGCACGCTCAGAAACTTTTTACTATTGCCAATTTTTTGTAACACACCACATTCAGTTATATAACCTCATATGGGTCATGACATACAGTTTAAGATGCTGTGTCTAGCCTCATTGATGACTTACATGCTAGTGAGAGACCCTGGCTTGAGAAAAAGTGGATGGGGGCTGGAGGGATGGCGTAATGGTTAAGGCATTTGCCTGCAAAGCCAAAGGACCCAGGTTCAATTCCCCAGGACCCGTTAGCTAGATGCACAAGGGGGTGCACACGTCTGGAGTTCATTTGCAGTGGCTGGAGGCCCTGGCGCGCCCATTCTCTCTCTCTGTCTAATAAATAAATAAATAATTAAATAATTTTTAAAAAGGGTTAATGGAGCCCTAAAGTTGCTTCAAGGGTTAATAAAGTTCTAAAGTTGCTGAGACAAACCAGCCCTAAAAGAGAGGCTTGGAGCCGGGCATGGTGGCGCATGCCTTTAATCCCAGCACTTGGGAGGCAGAGGTAGGAGGATCGCCAAGAGTTCGAGGCCACCCTGAGACTACATAGTGAATTCCAGGTCAGCCTGGACCAGAGTGAGACCCTACCTCGAAAAAAAACCAAAAAAAAAAAAAAAAGAGGCTTGGGGATGAAGGTCAGATTCCTTGGTAATAACAATTTTCCAGACCCTGGGCCCCAAAAGAAACAAATACCTGTTCATTGTAAAGCCACGTTTCTATACAATAACATATTCCTATCCTGAAGACAGTACAGTTTAATCTTCAGTGTCGAAACTGTCTTTTCAGCAAGGGAAATGGCCTTGTTCCTATCTTGTTTTCCTTGACTCACATCCTTGCTTACATTCTTCTTGTCCCTCATTTTGTATAAAAGTCTGCTCAGCTGTAATTATGCCACTGCAGCCTTGAGTCTGAAGAGGTCTTGCAGTCACTTCACTGCTTGACCCCAATAACACGGTCTATAGCCATTGAGGTCTGGTCTCCTTTCTCATTCATGTTTCCCTAGTTAGTTCTGATCCTGACTCAGATCTAACAAGAGTGATCCTCTGCTTCTACACACACACACACACACACACATGCACGCACGCACGCACGCGCGCACGCATTAAAACAATAAAAATAGGGCTGGAGAGATGGCTTGGCTTAGCAGTTAAGGCGCTTGCTCATGTTCAACTCTCCAGATCCCATGTAAGCCAGATGCACAAGGTCACACATGAGCACAAGATGGCTCATGCGTCTGGAGTTGTAATGGCTGAAGGCCCTGGTGTGCCAAGTCTCTCTTGCACTCTCTCTCAGTAAAAAAATAAAAAATAAAATAAAATAAATAAAACAATAAAAATAAATTAATAAATAATTTAGAAGATAGGGCTGGAAATACAGCTCAGTTGGTAGAGTGCTTGCCTAGCATGCGGTTCAATCTCCAGCACCACAAAACACAACCTGTGATGCCAGCATTGAAGATTGCTTCTCAAATTCTAGGGTTACAAATGAGAAGCACCATGCCCACTGGGACTCTTAAATTCTGTTGTGATACAATGCTTGTCAGATACTTTTGCAAGGGTTCCATCCAGGTAGGCGGGCCTATAACCAAGGTTACAGATGGGAATGATCTCCTTACCAGATGGGTCATGGATTTGTTAATGTCAGATGTGTTTGGTTTGTTTTTGAGTCAAGGTCTCACTCTAGCCCAGGCTGACCTGGATCTCACTCTGTAGTCCAGGCTGGCCTTGATCTTACAGTGATCCTCCTACCTCAGCCTCCCAAGTGCTGGATTAAAGGCATGAACCACCACACTCAGTTTTCCACTGATCACTTTTTTAAAAAATATGCTCATAAACTTTAATAAAAAATACTGTTAAGGGGCTGGAGAGATGGCTTAACGGTTAAGGCGCCTGTCTGCTAAGCCTAAGAACGCGGGTTCCAATCTCCTGGTCCCACATTTAGCCAGATGCAGTGACGCAAGGGCGCAATGCCGCGCTTGCCCTCAAGGGGGCTCACACATCTGGCGTTTGTTTGAAGCAGCTAAAAGGCTGCTGGCACACCCATTCTCTCTGTCACTCTCCAAAAAACAAACAAACAAACAAAATACTGTCAGAGAGGCTGGCATGGTGGTGCATGCCTTTAATCTCAGCCCTCCAGAGGCAGAGGTAGGAGGATTGCTGTGAGTTCAAAGCCACCTTGAGACTACATAGTGAATTCCAGGTCAGCCTGGGCTTAGAGTGAGACCCTACCTCGAAAAACCAAAAAAAATCTGTAAGCCAGATGCACAAGGGGGGCGCATATCTGGAGTTCCTGTGCAGTGGCCCTGGCACGCCTATTCTCTCTCTCTCTCTCTCTCTCTCTCTCTCTCTCTCTCTCCCTTTCTCTCTGTCTCAAATAAAAATAAATAAATAAAAATTAAAGAAAAAGAGTCAAGCAAATATTATTGTCAAATGCCAGTACTCATAATACATAGTAAATCACATATCTTGTGAATAGTTGGATTTTTGTTTGAGTTGAGATCTCACTAGCTAGTCGTGAGTGTACTGTATATCAGAAACACAGAAAAACACACTTGGGTCTTTCCACAACCATTTGACAAGTAGTCTTGCATTTTTTTTTTTTTTTATTCCAATCCTTTTCATTTGGGGGATGGAAGGGAATTTTTTTAATTTTTATTTTTATTGACAACTTCTTTAATTGTAGTCAATATCCCATGTTATTTCCCTCCCTCCCCCCACTTTCCCCTTTGAAACTTCACTGTCCATCATATCCCCTCCCAGAGGGGAATTTTTTGAAGGTAAGGTCTCACTTTAGCTCTAGCTAACCTGGAACTCAATGTGTACTCCAGGCTGGCTTGAACTCATGAAAATCCTTATACCTTAGCCTCAAAAAGGGGTCAAAAGAAGGTAATAAGAGGCAATTATGATCAAAATACATTATGTACATAATGAAAAGAATAAAAAGTTTATTTTTAAAATATATTTTATTTATTTATTTGAGAGAGAGAGAGAATGGGCGTACCAGGGTCTCCAGCCACTGCAAACAAACTCTGCATGTATCCCCTTGTGCATCTGGCTTACATGGGTCTTGGAGAATCAAACCGGGGTCCTTTGGCTTTGCAGGCAAATGCCTTAACCGCTAAGCCATCTCTCCAGTTCCCCAAAAGTTTATTTTTTAAAAAAGTGAGGGCAAGCTGGGTGTGGTGGCGCACGCCTTTAATTCCAGCAATGGGGAGGCAGAGCTAAGAGGATCTCCATGACTTTGAGGCTACCCTGAGGGTACAGAGTGAATTCCGTGTAAGTCTGGGCTAGAGTGAGACTCTACCTCAAATGACAAAAACAGGACTGGAAAGTCCTTGGGCTACAAACTGGAAAAACTTGATAAGAACATCTGTCTTGCAAAAGCCCCTGACCAGGAACAGCAGAAGATAAATGGCAGAATGGACCTGTCCCCTTTTTATCTTTTCCCTCATTCCCACTTGCCCATCCCCGCCCCACCACTGGCCCTATAAAACCTTTAGCCCAGCTGTGCCTGAGAGGCCACCACCCTTCATTGTTCTAATAAAGAACAATCTATCACTGCGGAGGTCTTTTACTTTCACTTTCACGTTGCAGCAGCCAATCCCAAATCTAACAGAACCTACTTGTGAAGAAAAGAGCTAACTTACATGGTAGGCCTCAACTGTACTCTTGGAGAAGCCTTGCTTGCAAAATTGGCCCTTAGCTGGTATCTGGGATTGTAGATTTGAGGAGAGTTTACACCACCTTTAAGTGATATAAATGTCTTGCTGCAATGAAAAACATTTTTTTTCACTCTAGTCCACTCACTCTAGTCCAGACTGACCTGGAATTCACTATGTAGCTCAGGGTGGCCTCGAACACATGACACTCTTCCTACCTCTGCCTCCTGAGTGCTGGGATTAAAGGTGTGTGCCACCACTCCCGGCTGCAATGCAATTTTGATACTCACTGCTTGAGTTAGTTCAGACTTCATAGGGTAGGAGTAAATTTCCAGAAACGGATACAAGTTCCAGAGTTCTCAGATTATATGACCACTTGAAGGTAGAAAGTAGTTCAGTGATAGAGTGCTTGTCTAAAAGACATAGAGGCTGGAGAGATGGCTTAGCAGTTAAGGCATTGGCCTACAAAGCCAAAGGATCCGGGTTTGACTCTCCAGGACCCGTGTAAGCTAGATGCACAAGGTGGCGCATGCACCTGGAGTTCGTTTGCAGTGGCTGGAGGCTCTGCCATGCCCATTCTCTCTCTCTCCCTCTCTGCCTCTTTCTCTCTCTTAAATAAATAAATAAATAAAATATATAAAAGAAAGTGATAGGTTTAATCCCTAGTATGTAAAAAAAAAAAAAAAAAAAAAAGAGCTTTCCAGATTATATAACTACTTGCTTTTTTTTTTCTTTCCCAAAGTAGGGTCTCATATAACTATTTTTTTAAATATATTTTTAATTTTTAAATTTATTTTTGGAGAGAGACACAGAGAGAGATAGACAGAGAGGAAGAGGGAGACAGAGAATGGGAGCGCCAGCAGTCTCCCAGCTGCTGTGAACGAAATCCAGATGTTTGTGCCCCCTTGTGGGCAAGTGCGACATTGCACCCTTGCATCACTTTGCATCTGGCTAAATGTGGGACCTGGAGATTGGAACTGGTGTTCTTAGGCTTAGGAGGCAGGCGCCTTAACCGCTAAGCCATCTCTCCAGCCCTCATATAACTTTTAAAAAAATTTTTTTGTTTATTCTTATTTGAGAGTGACAGAGAGAGAGAGAAAGAGGCAGAGATAGAGAATGGGCGTGCCAGGGCCTCCAGCCACTGCAAACGAATTCCAGATGCATGTGCCACCTTGTGCATCTGGCTTACGTGGGTCCTGGAGAATCAAACCTGGATCCTTTGGCTTTGCAGGCAAATGTCTTAGGCATCTCTAAGCCATCTCTCAAGCCCCAAATAGTTATTTGCTTTTAGAGAGATGAGAGATGGTTAAGACATTTGCCTGCAAAGCCAAAGGATCCAGGTTTGATTCTCCAGGACCCACATAAACCTGATGCACAAGGTGACACGTGTCTGGAGCTGTTTGCAGTGGCTCAAGGCCTTGGCATACCCATATTCATTCTCCCTCCCTCTCAAACAAATATATAAATAATTTTTTGTTTTTGTTTTTTCAAGGTAGGGTCTTACTCTAGCCCAGGCTAACCTGGAATTGACTATTCTCAGGATGGCCTCAAACTCATAGTCATCCTCCTACCTCTGCCTCCCAAGTGCTGGGATTAAAGGAATATGCCACCACGCCCAGCTTAAATAAATATTTTTAAGAGTGAGAATTTGTAAATTAGCATCTGCAGAATTCCTTGAAGTTTGACAATTTGCTATGACTCATAATAGCTATGAACAAGACAGAGTACCTCACCACTTTAATCAAAACATTATATTTGCCTGCTTGTGTCTGGCTAAATGCATATATTATGCTCACCAAACTGCCCAGTAAGCACTTGTCTTAATGTTCATATCCACATAGTAATGCTACTCTCACTTTTGGTCAGAGAAGCTTCTCTTTTCAGATGGCAGTGACCTCTAGGATGACTCAAAAGACACCATAAGTGCTGAGAAGAAGTGACAGAGGATTGCTCAGCACTGAAACATCTCTATCACACCTTCTAAGGCTTAGAATCCATTGCGGAAGAGGTGGCAGAAAGCATGTAAGAGCCAAAGAAAGGGAAGGACTCCTTACAATGCATTCTTTCAGGCACAAAATGGCCTGGATAACCATGACCTCACAGTGCCTGACACTACCTACACAAGACCATCATAATAGGAGGAAAAGATCGTGACATCAAAATAAAAGAGAAGAGGAGGGGATATGATGGAGAGAGGAGTTTCAAAGGGGAAAGTGGGGGAGGAGGGAGGCAATTACCATGGGATATTGTCTACAATTATGGAAGTTGTCAATAAAAAAATTAAAATTAAAAAAGTTGTAAGGAATGTAATAAAAACTAACATAAGTTAAAAAAAAGAATATTCTTTTAAAGCAAAACCATAACAATAATCCAACAAAATAGTGTATATTAGAGGTTTTTATTTTTTTATTTTTTTTATTTTTTATTTTTTTAAGGTAGGGTCTCACTCTAACCCAGGCTGACCTGGAATTCACTATGTAGTCTCACGGTGGCCTCGAACTCATGCAATCCTCCTACCTCTGCCTCCCGAGTACTGAAACTAAAGGCTTGTGTCACCACGTCTGGCTTTTTTTAGAGGCATTTTTAACCAACCAAGTATTTCAGATGTTATTTCACTTGTTTTAGTACTGCAGTTATCTCTTGTAAATACTGTATATGTTACTTTACTCACTTCTGTGGTCAAACACCTAACAAGAAGTAGCGTAAAGAAGGAAAAAAAAGCTGGGCGTGGTGGCGCACGCCTTTAATCCCAGCACTCTGGGAGGCAGAGGTAGGAGGATCACCATGAGTTCAAGGCCACCCTGAGACTACATAGTGAATTCCAGGTCAGCCTGAGCTAGAGGGAGACCCTATCTCGAAAAACCAAAAAAAAAAAGGAAAAAAAACATTTTTTTTTTTTCGAGGTAGGGTCTCACCACTCTGGCCCAGGCTGACCTGGAATTAACTTTGTAGTTTCAGGGTGGCCTCGAACTCTCTGCGATCCTCCTACCTCTGCCTCCTGGAGTACTGGGTTAAAGGCATGTGCCACCACTTCCAGCAAATTTGTTTTTTGGTGCTTTTTATTTTGTTTTATTTTTTGCAGTTTACAGTTCCAGGGGTGCAGTCCGTTAGGATGGCAGGAGCAAGAGGCTGGCTAGTTACATTGTATTCACGGTTAAGAAGTGAAGAACAAATAGGAAATGGATACAGGCCATCAAGCCTCAAAACCCACACCCAGTGACCCACTTCCTGTAACAAAGCTGCACCTCTGAAAGCTTCCACAACTTTGCAAACAGCTCCAGCCGCTAGGGACTGAGTGTTCCAACTTGTAGGCCAGTGAGGAACATTCCACATTCAAACCACAGCGCCCACAGTGCAATAACTTGTGTTTTCACCTTAGCCTCAGTCCATCATTAACATGTGAAAGCATTAAGAACAAACATTCCATTGCAAGGAAGTTCATAATTAACATTTCAATTAGTTAACATTTTTGGTAAGCTTATTTGACTTAATGCACTGTTCAAACAGGTTTCTTTTCTTGTGTGTGTGTGTGTTTAGTAGTATATGGTGTGTGTGTTATGTGCATGCATGTGTACAGATGCACATGCCCGATGTGCACACGTGTGTTGGCCAGAGGAAGAAGTCAGGTGTCCTCCTCTGTCACTCTACTGCCTCATTTCTCTGAGATAGAGTCTCTCACTGTGGTAGTTTGAATGTGATACTTTTTTTTTTGTATGTTTGTTTTTTAATTTATTTTAATTTATTTATTTGAGAGAGAGAGAGGAAGAGGCAAATAGAGAGAAAGAAAGAATGGGCACTCCAGGGTCTCTAGCCACTGCAAACAAACTCCAGATGCATGCACCCCCTTGTGCATCTGGCTTATGTGGGTCCTGGGGAATCTGAACCAGAGTCCTTAGGCAAATGCTTAACTGCTAAGCCATTTCACCAGCCCTCAAGTCTTTTTTTTTTTTTTTTTTTTTGTTTGTTTTTTGAGGTAGGGTCTCACTTTTGCCCAGGCTCACCTGGAATTCACTTTGTATTCTCAAGGTGTCCTTGAGCTCATGGCAATCCTCCTACTTCTGCCTCCCGAGTGCTGGGATTAAATGCATGCACCACCACACCTGGCTTTCAAGTCATTTTTGGCTTTAAAAAAATTATTTATTTATTTGCAAGCAGAGATGGACAGATAAAAGAGAGACAGACAGAGAGAGAATGGGCACACCAGGGCTTCCAGCCACTGAAAATGAACTTCAGATGTATATGCCCCTTGTGCAACTGGCTTACATGGGTCCTGGGGAATCGAACCTGGTTCCTTTGGCTTTGTAGGCAAATGCCTTAACTGCTAAGCCATTTCTCCAGTCCTCAAATCATTTTTGATTAAACTTCCTGCTTGAGGCCCTAGCAGGCAGATTCCTGCCAGAGCAGGTGCAGCCCACTAGGTGTGTTCAGAGCAGTCTGAGCTCTGGAGTTTTGTGCTTACTTTGGTGCTGGCTGTTGGTGATGTCTCTATGCTTGATCTATGAAAGCAAGCCGGCTTCTTCCGCAGCTGATGGTGTTCCCCTGGATATGTAAGCCTGAAATAAAGTCCCTTCCTCCCATACACTGTGTCTGGTTGGGTGTTCATCCCAGCAACGTGGAGCAGTTAATTTGGTACCAGAAATAGGGTGTTGAATATGAAGAATCTCACCAAGTTTAAATGTGATAGTTGAAAGTATGGTCCCATAGACTCAGGTGTTTTATTAAATTGACCTTTCAACTTTAGCCCCTAACAGGCAGTTTCCTGCTACTGGGGAACACGTAACTGGGGGCAGATTTTTAAGTCCAACCTTAAGGTGTGTCTGAGGGTAGATCTGAAGTCCAGTCCTGCCAGGTGTGTTCAGAGAAGTTCGAGTTCCGGCAGTTCATGCATGCATGCGGCTTTTAGTGTGTACTGGCTGTTTGATGGTTTCTCTCTGCTTGGATCCATGAAAGGGAGCCAGCTTCTTCTGCCATTATGGAACTTCCCCTGGGTCTGTAAGCCCCTTCCTCCCATGCCCCATGTCTGTTTAGATGTTCATCCCAGGAATGTGAAGCTGACTGCAATACTCACTGAACTTGAATCTCCCTGTTTTTCAGTTTAGATTGACTGACCGCAGAACTCAGTGATCCTCCTGTCTCCATCCCTCTCAGCACAAGCTTTTTAGGCATGTTTGACCAGTTTTTTATGTGGGTGCTGGGAATTGGAGTAAAGTCCTCATGCTTGGACAGCAGATACTCTTACCTGCTGAATCATCTCCCCAGCTCACAGCCTTTTTTTTTTTTTTTAAATAGTTTGTTTATTTATTTATTTGAAAGTGACAGAAAGAGGCAGATAGAGAGAGAATGGGTGTGCCAGGGCCTCCAGCCACTGCAAACGAACTCCAGATGTATGTACCACCTTGTGCATCTGACTTATGTGGGTCCTGGGGAATCAATCCTAGAACTGGGGTCCTTAAACTTCACAGGCAAGTGCTTAACCACTAAGCCATCTCTCCAGGCCTTGTTTTTTGTTTTTGTTTTTGGTTTTGTTTTTTTCAGGTAGGGTCTCACACTAGCCCAGGCTGACCTGGAATTTACTATGTAGTCTCACAGTGGCCTTGACCTCACATCGATCCTCCTACCTCTGCCTCCGGAGTGCTGGGATTAAAGGCGTGCACCACTACACCCAGCTCAGCCTTTCCTTTTCAATGTCAAATTTGAAGTCTCTAAGTTGTTGCATTTTAGCTGATTGCATTTTCAAAGAAGAACAACTAACACAAAACAAAACAAAACAACAACAACAAAAAAACAGACACATAAGCAATGGCACACTCACACACACAATCAACCCCAACACTCACATTCATTCATGCACATTTCAAAAAGAGAGAGCATTCCAATAATCATAATTCTTGGTGCACAGTAAAAAAATACAAAAATGAAGTGGACAGAGGTTTGTTCCCAGTTATTTTGGAGTCTCATCCCATGCTGCTTAGAAAGTGTACTACGTTTTCGGATGACTAGCCACCCAGGACCCTCTCTAGGGGCACACCAAGATGGTAAAGACTTAATATTTTTCATGGTTTCACAAATCATAGCAGAGATTTCAGGAACCTTGTTTCTCTAATTCAACAGAACACCAGTGGTGCAATAGACCTCCCCCCAAGCATTCTCTGTTACATGACAGGCACCCACATAGTTTAAGGCTCATTATACAAATAGTGTAACAGCCCCAAACTGAAACTGCTCAGAACAGCCTTGAAGGACAAAGCTAATCACTAGATGGCAATCACCAATAGTGGTTGAAAAAGAACCCCCCCCCCCAGGGCCAGGCGTGGTGGTGCACGCTTTAAATCCCAGCACTGGGGAGGCACAGATAGGTGGATCACCATGAGTTCGAGGCCACCCTGAGACTACATAGTGACTTCCATGTCAGCCTGGGCTAGAGTGAGACCCTACCTCAAAAAACTAAAAGGGCTGAAGTGACAATTTAGCAGTTGTGGTGATTTGATTCAGGTGTCCTCCATAAACTTAGGTGTTCTGAATGCTAGGTTCCTAGCTGATGGAGATTTGGGAATTGACACCTTTTGGAGGTAGTGTATTTTTGGGGGTGGGTTTATGGGTGTTATAGCCAGTTTCCCCTTGCCAGTGTTTGACATACTCTCCTGTTCCTGTTGTCTACTTGATGTTGGCCAAGAAGTGATGTCCACTCTCTGCTCATGCCATTGTTTTCCCTGCCATCCTGGAGCATCCCCTCGAGTCTATAAGGCAAAATAAACCCTTTTTTCCCTAAAAGCTGCTCTTGGTCTGGTGATTTCTGCCAGCAATGTGAACCTGACTGCAACAGTGGTTAAGGTACTTACTTGTGAAGCCTAAAGACCCATGTTTGATCTCTCTCCAGACCCCACATAAGCCAGACACACAAAAGTGAGGCAATCGCAAGGTCACCTATGCCCAGTAGGTGGCACAAGCATCTTGAGTTCGATTTCAGTAGCTGAGGACCTGGCGTGCCGATTCTCTCTCTCTCTCTCTCTAAAAAGTAAAAAAAAAATCTCCCAAACAACTCAAATGATTCAAAATTGTAAAGGGGGATTTGGGAGGGGGAAAAAAGGGAAAGTGGAGGAGGAAATTATGATCATGGTGAGTGGACATCAAAAGGAGCAAACACACACACACACACACACACACACATCTGGGCGTGGTGGTGCACACCTTTGATTCCAGCACTGGGGAGGCAGAGGTAGGAGGATTGCCTTGAGTTCAAGGCCAAGCCTGAGACTACATAGTGAATTTCAGGTCAGCCTGGACTAGAGCAAGACTCTATCTCGAAAAACCAAAAAAAGAAATAATAATAATAATAAAAATAAATAAATAAAAAATAAAAAAAGCCAGCCTTTTAGGAAAAAACAAAACAAAACATACAAATTAATATTGGAAAGTCAGGAATGTACCAGCCACCATCCAGGTTTGTCTTTGTCTAAGCAAGTTCACTCTAGGTCAGTGAGATGAATGACTCGGGATGAGTCAGCGATTTTGGCTAGTTCCCTGTGGTTTTCTTGGAAGGGCTTTATCTGCAAGAAAAGGCTAACTTGAAGTATTAACAGTGACTTAAAGGAGCCACAACTACCACTCTTCCTGCCAGCACAGGTGATGCCTCTAAAAGTACCTGTTTAGGGCTGACAAGTCTACACTCTGCCTTTTTCTAAAGAGGTTTTTGGCCAGGTGTGCTGTAATCCTAAGCCCTTGAGAAGCAGAGGCAGGAGGATTGCTACAAGTTTGAAGCCAGCCTGACCCAGACCAGCCAGAGCTACAGGGACAGATCCCATTTCATAAAACCAAAAACCAAACCAAAACAAAACAAAACAAAAAACATGGCTATGGTAACACAAACCTGTAACTTCAGCCCTGGGGATCTGGAGACAGGAGGATCATAAAATCAAGGAATTCATTACATAGTGCAGGGTGGCCTTGAACTTATGGTGATCCTCCTACCTCTGCCTTCCAAGTGCTGAGATTAAAGATGTGCTCCATCATGCCCAACACAAATAAATAAATTTTAAAAAGGATGAAGTTGTCTTTTTTTTTTTTTTTTTTTCTGAGGTAGGGTCTCACTCTAGCCCAGACTGACCTGGAATTCACTATGTAGTCTCAGGGTAGCCTTGAACTCATGGCAATCCTACCTCTGCCTCCCGAGTGCTGGGATTAAAGGTGTGCGCCACCACGCCCCGCTCTGCCTCTCTCTTTCTCTCTGTCTGTCAAATAAAATAAAACAATATATTTTTAAAAATATATATTTCTAGCTAGGGCTAGAAAGATGGCTTAGTGGTTAAGGAACTTGCCTGCAAAACCTAACAACCCAAATTTGATTCCCTAGTACCTACATAAAGCTAGATGCACAAGGTGGCACATGCATCTGGAGTACATCTGTAGTGTCTAAAGGCCCTGGTGCATCCATTCTCTGTTTCTCTCCTCTCTGTATTTCTCTGCTTGCAAATAAATAAATATTTAAAAAGTAAAAAATAAACTGGGTGTGGTGGTGCATGCCTTTTTGTTTTGTTTTGTTTTGTTTTGTTTTGTTTTTGTAGTCTCAGAGTGGCCTTGAACTCACAGTGATCCTCTTACCTCTGCCTCCTGAGTGCTGGGATTAAGGGCATGTGCATCCACCCCTGGCTTTTTTTTTTTTAATTTATTTATTTGAGATAGAGAGAAAGATTGAGAGAGAGAGAGAGGGAGAGAGGGAGGGAGAGAATGGGCACGCCAGGGCTTCCAGCCACTGCAAATGAACTCCAGATTCATGCACCACCTTGTGCATCTGGCTTACGTGGGTCCTGGGAAATTGAGCCAAGTTCCATTGGCTTTGCAGGCAAGCTTGCTAAGCCATTTCTCCAGCCCTGGTTTGTTTGTTTGTTTGTTTGTTTATTTATTTATTTATTTATTCATTTTATTTATTTATTTTTGGGGCAGGGTCTTACTCTAGCCCAGACTGACCTCAAACTCATAGCAATCCTTCTTCCTCAGCTTCCAGAGTCCTGGGATTAAAGACAGGAGTTATAACACCTGGATGATGGCTAATTTTATGTGCCAAAGTACCTGGACCAAGGAGTAGAGATTTTTTAAAAACATTATTCTCGGGCCGGGGAAATGGCTTAGCAGTTGAGGCATTTGCCTGCAAAGCCAAAGGACACTGGTTCAATTCCCCAGGACCCACGTGGGCCAGATGCACAAGGGGACGTGTGGGTCTGGGGTTCATTTGCAGCGGTAGGAGGCCCTGACGTGCCTATTCTCTCTCTCTCTCTCTCTCTCTCTCAAATAAATAAATAAATAAATAAAACAAAAAACATTATTCTCACTGGGTGTGGTAGCACACACTTTTAATCCCAGCCCTCGGGAGGCAGAGGTAGGAGGATCACTGGGAGTTCAAGGCCACCCTGAGACTACATAATGAATTCTAGGTCCGCCTGGGATAGAGAGACTTTACCTCAAAAAAACCAAAACCAAAATAAAACTATTTTCAGATTTCTGTGAAGGTGCTTTTTTGGATGACATTAAGACACATCAAGTCTTTTTTTTTTTTTTTTTTTAATTTTAGAGACAGAGAGAAACAGAATTGGCATGCCAGAACCTCAGCCACTGCATTTGGACTCCAGACATTTGCACCACCTAGTGGACATGTGTGACCTTATGCTTGCTTCACCTTTGTGCATCTGTCTTTTGTGGTATCTGGAAAGTTGAACATGGGTCCTTAGGCTTTGCAGGCAAGTGCCTTAACTGCTAAGCCATCGCTACAGCCCCCCCACCCCTTTTTGAGATACGATCTTGCTCTAACATAGGCTGACCTCTCAGAGTGAACTCAAACTCACAGTGATCCTCCTGGGATCAAAGGTGTGAGCCAAAATGCCCATTTTGTTGTTGTTGTTTTGTTTTTGTTTTTTGAGTTAGGGTCTTGACCTAGCCCAGACTGACCTGGAATTCACTATGTAGTCTCAGGCTGGCCTCAAACTCAGGGCAATCCTCCTCCATCTGCCTCCGGAGTACTGGGGTTAAAGGCGTGAGCCACCATGCCCCACCCATCAATAGTCTTTGAGTAAAGCGGATTACCCTCCAATCACAGCTGGGCCTAACTAATCATCTGAAGTTCTTAGTAGAACAAACGCTGATCTCTGCCTGACTTTAGCCACCCATCTGCTCCCATCCACCAAGAGGCAGTAGCTCCTCAGCTGACTGATTTTGGACTTGACCTGTGCTTCTTCTCCGGGTGTTCAGGCTGCTGTTATACCTGCAGGTTTTGGACTTGTGACTCCATCGTCTCAGGAGCCAGCTGTTTAAGTCAATCTCTCTCTTTTTACACATACACACACCCCTTTTGGTTCTGTTTTTCTTTTTTTTTTTGAGGTAGAGTCTCACTCTAGTCCAGGATGACCTGGAATTCACTGTGTAGTCTCAGGGTGGCCTCGAAGTCATGGTGATCCTCCTACCTCTGCCTCCCAAATTCTGGGATTAAAGGCGTGCACCACCACGCCTGGTTTAAAATATATTTTTATTTATTCATTTGCAAGCCGAGAGAGGTAGAGGGAAGAGAGACAGACAGAATGGGTACACCAGAGAGAACCAAACCCAGGTCTTTAGGCTTTATAGGTCAAAAAAAAAAAAAAATCCCTCCAGCCTTGGTTCTGTTTTTCTTTTTTAAAGATTTATTTATTTTTATTCATTTATTTATTAGAGAGAGAGAGAATGGGTGCGCCAGGGCCTCCAGCCACTACAAACGAACTCCAGACACATGCACCACCATGTGCATCTGGCTTACCTGGGAACTGTAGAATTGAACTGGGATCCTTAGGCTTCACAGGCATGTGCCTTAACCACTAAGCCATCTCTCCAGCTCCCTGGTTCTGTTTTTCTAGCGAACACTAGTACAGACTTGATCAAAGTAATTTTCTGTTCACTTGCTCGTGGTGGTACAGTAGTTGGGAGTGGAGGCAGGAGGGTAGGAGTTCAAGGTCATCCTTCTTTACATAGCAAGCTTGAGGCTAGCTTGGGCTACATAAGATCCTGTCACCACAAAGTAGTTCTGCTTTTGCAGAAGCATTGTTCTTCTAGACCCTGATCTTGGCCGTTCACACACAGGGCTTATGGCCCTGAAGCCTATATAATGTGGTGGCCTACTTTAAGAAAAATCCTAGGGGGCTGAAGACATGCCTTAGCGGTTAAGGCACTTGTCTGCAAAGCCAAAGGACTCAGGTTTGATTCCCCAGGACCCACGTAAGCCAGATGCATAAGGTGGCACATGTGTCTGGGGTTCGTTTGCAGCAGCCAGAGGCCTTGGTGTGCCCATTCTCTCATTCTGCCTCTTTCTCTCTCTCAAATACATAAATAAAAAATAAATTAAAATTTAAAAGTTACCATCTTATAAAAAAAAACTCCTAGGGAAAAGAGGGGTGGTGGAAGGAGATTATGATTATGGTATTTTGTCTATATTTGTGGAAATTATCAATAAAAGGTTTAAAAATTCCTAAAAAACCTGAGGTTATGAAACTAAAGTTTTTCATATTTGTCAACTGGAAGAATTTTCCAGATTCATTGGGAATCAAGCATTTCAAACTTTATTTCTTCCTCAACTATACACTCGGAACTGGCCCACAGGACACATTCATTTGGGGTTCAGTTTCTGTTCTGTACCTTCTTGCCAGGCTGCCAGGTAGTACACCAACAGAGCCAGCAAAGCCAGGCGTGATGGCACATGCCTTTAATCCCAGCACTCGGGAGGCAGAGGTAGGAGGATCACTGTGAGTCTGAGGCCACCCTGAGAATACACAGTGAATTCCAGTTCAGCCTGGGCTACAGTGAGACCCTACACCAAAAAACCAAAACCAAAACAAAAGAGAGAGAGAATGAGAGCGAGAGGGAGGGAGGGAGAGTTTGGGCAGATAACGCTGTGCCCAGAAGCCAGAGTGATATTAGAAAAATTTCAGTGCCAGCCAGGTGTGGTGGCACACTCCTTTAATCCCAGCACTGGGTAAGCAGAGGTAGGAGAATCACTGTGAGTTAGAGGCCACCCTGAGGCTACATAGTGAATTCCAGGTCAGCCTGAGCTACAGTGAGACTCTACCTCAAAAAACAAAACAAAACCAAACAAAATTTCAAGCCGGTCATGGTGGCAAACGCCTTTAATCCCAGTACTCGGGAGGCAGAGGTAAGAAGATGGCCAAGAGTCTGAGGCTGTAAGACCAAATCGGGAACTCCCCGGGCTCTGTCTCAGGAAAGGCGACACCCCAAATCACCCCAAGAAACGATCTTGATGCAAATAGCAAGAGGGATTTTTATTCGCTGGCCCCCAGTCAGCCTGAGCTAGAGTTAGAATCAGGGCAGTTTTTATTGGGTTCAAACCTAACATGATTGGTTAACAAAAAAAATAAATAAAAATAAATAAATAAATAAATAAATAATTTAAATTAAATAAATAAAAAAATGGATGTCTAGAAATCAGGCCATTTTAGAGCCTGTCATTCTTTAGTTCCTTTTCTTTTTGGCACTGAATTAATTAATTACTTTTACATTACAAATTTCCTTTTATTTATTCACAGAAGCCAGATAAGCAGTTAGTTTTTTATTTTTGTTATCTCATTAGGCCAGAGTCACGCACCCAAAAGCCTGTTCTTTTATTTAGGTTCATGCAGGTCAGGCTCTGAACCAGCAAGAAGTGTGATCTTCTACCTATTTCTGTTTGAAGGCTGAGACCTGGAATTCCAGGTCAGCCTGAGCTAGAGTTAGAGCCTACCTAGGAAAACCAAATAAATAAAAATAAATAAATAAATAAATAAATAAATAAATAAATAAATAAATAAATAAATGGATGTCTAGATCCATTTTAAGTATTCTACCCTTGGCACTGAATTAATTAATTAATTAATTAATTTATTTATTTATTTATTTTTATTTTTTGATTTTGCGAGGTAGGGTCTCATCCATTTCTAGTCTCAGCTGGTGATCCTCTACTTCAAATGGCATGGTAGTATCATCCATTTCTAAAGCTGGTCACCAAATGGCATGGTAGTATCTGACATGGACGACATCTGTTCTTGTAGATCTTGTGAAGCAGACAAGACACTAACAGAATTATCAAGAATACAGAGGCGTTACTACTGTCTGCCTCCTCATGGGCGGGAGCTCTTCATAATTTCTTCTCTTTGTTTCTCATACGCTAATAAAGTCTCTATAAACTTTCAAAACAACAACAACAACAAAAGAGGGCTGGAGAGATGGCTTAGCGGTTAGGGCGCTTGCTTGAGAAGCTTAAGGAGCCATGTTCTACTCTCCAGATCCCACGTAAGACAGACACACAAAGGTGAGGCAAGCGCAAGGAGGTCGCACATGCCCACTAGGTGGCACAGACGTCTGGAGTTCGCTTGCAGTGGCTGAGGCTTTGGTGCACCAATTCTGTCTGTCTGTCTCTCTCTCTTTTTTTTTTTTTTTTTTTTTTTTGGTTTTTCGAGGTAGGGTTTCACTCTGGTCCAGGCTGACCTGGAATTCACTATGTATCCTCAGGCTGGCCTTGAACTCACGGCGATCCTCCTACCTCTGCCTCCCAAGTGCTGGGATTAAAGGTGTGCGCCACCATGCCCGGCCTGTCTCTCTCTTTCTAAAATAAAAAAAGAATAGGTACACAGCATTTAACCTTTAAACAACTGCCATTCTTATCATTTGGAGTTACAAAGGGAAAAATCCCTGGCCTGTATCACCCACAGCACTTAAGGCATACTTTTACTTTCTAGTTACTTTTTTTTTTTTTCCTTAAAATCAAGTAGGTAGCCAAAATTCCATTAAATATTTATTTTTGGCCGGGCGTGGTGGCGCACGCCTTTAATCCCAGCACTCGGGAGGCAGAGGTAGGAGGATCACTGAGAGTTCGAGGCCACCCTGAGACTACATAGTTAATTCCAGGTCAGCCTGGGCCAGAGTGAGACCCTACCTCGAAAAACCAAAAAAAAAAAAAAAAAAAAAAAAAAAAAAAAAAAAAAAACCAAGAAAGAAAGAAAGAAAGGAAAAGAGAATATGTGACTTAGTAGAGTTGTAGGTAGGACATGTTAGTCATGTCCTGGGCCTGTGACCTGAGCCCTTTTCGGCTCATTGGTTGCCCGTTTTAGCTCTAATGTCACCAGATGGCTTTGGCTTCCACCTATGATCACTTAGCATTTAGAAGCACTCAGAAGGAGTTCCACCAGTCTTAAAAGCATGGATTTGTAAGTACAGACAAAACATAACAACCCTGGAGATAACTTTTTTGTTTTGTTTTGTTTTTTGAGGTAGGGTCTTATTGTGGTCCAGGACGACCTGGAATTCACCACTATGTAGTCTCAAGGTGGCCTCGAATTCACAACCATCCTTCTACCTCTGCCTCCCAAGTGCTGGGATTAAAGGAGTGTGCCTCCACACCTTTCTAGAGATAATTTTTACCAATGAATTGGAAACATCTCAAATGGTTTTATTAAAAAAATAACTAAAGTAAGGCCAGGCGTGGTGGCGCACGCCTTTAATCCCAGCACTCGGGAGGCAGAGGTAGGAGGATTGTCGTGAGTTCAAAGGCCACCCTGAGACTACATAGTTAATTCCAGGTCAGCCTTGGCCAGAGTTAGACCCTACCTCGAAAAACCAAAAAAAAAAAAAAACCTAAAGCAGAGTAGGGTCCTGACGTCTCTTTTTAAGATATGAGAAGTGTCTCCAAAGTTAATTTGGTAGCCTCAGGGATTAAGAGAGTTTCTGTTGTCATTGCCCAGAGGCAGGCGGGCCTTGAACTCCAGATCCTGCTGCCTCTGCCTCTTCTCAAGTGCTAGGTTTAATAGTGTGAGCCAACACACCCTTAAGAATCTTAAGCAGAATCTTAAGCTGCTTGGGGTCTGAGACCACGGGGTACCCATCCTCTCAGAACCCAGCTAACCACCAGTTTCAAACAGAGAAAAAGCAAGAAAAACAGAGTTCCCAATCTCAATATGTTGACCCTGATCTAGAGTCTCAATAGCCACGTGTTGCACTTATATTTAGTTAGAAAAGCAAGTCCTTGAGGGTCTCAAGATCATACCCCCCAGCCGGGGCATATGTGGTCTCAGCCAAGGGCTGCCAAGAATGCTGGGTGGCATAGCATTTTAGAGCAAAGAGCCTATATACAAGTTACTTTCTAGGCTGTACTCCTAGAATCTAGGGCTTTAGCCCTTTTACTGATGGGACCCGAAATAAACCTAGGGTCAACAGATTTAGTCCCTTATGAATATGATCCCTAAATTTCACCTGGTTAATAAGCCTAAGTCTGTAGACTTAGTCCCTTCCCAATGGGGCCCTAAATAAGTCTAGAGTCCATGGATTTGAATCCTTATCAATGGGTCTAGGCTTTTCTTATTTTTATTTATTTATTTATTTATTTATTTATTTATTTATTTATTTATTTATTTTCGAGGTAGGGTCTTGCTCTAGCCTTAGGCTGACCTGGAATTCACTACGTAGTCTCAGGGTGGCCTCAAAGCCTTGGTGATCCTCCTACCTCTGCCTCCCGAGTGCTGGGATTAAAGGCGAGGACCACCACACCCAGCATCTAGGCTTTTCTTAATCTAGGCAATTTGACAATCAAGAGTAACCATCACATTGAACATGCGCTTCCTTAGAGGAATGTAAATTGTCAGGCACTTTCAGCTCTTTGCGTATATGGTCAAAGCTGCTCTACTAGTCCTCTGGGAGTTAGTTCAAGTGACTCTGCTGAGTCTGGAGGTTTGTTTCCAAGGCAGCACACTTACATGGCTGGAAAACTAGATGAACAGCTGGGAGGCTATGGTAGTGGTGGTGGTGGTGGGGGGGCAGTTTTCACAGGAGTCTCTCTGTGGCTCCTGCACAACAGGACATCTGGTTCCAAGAGTGAGTGTTCCAAAAAACAGGAAGTGTAAACTACCAGTTTCTTGAGTCCTGGTCCTAGAAAGTGGTATTGTGATATTCCACCCATTGATGAATTCACAAAGCCCAGGCCTGACACGATGTGTCTTTACCGTCCCATCTATCTACTCAGGAGGCAGAGATAAGGATCAGGAATGGGAGGCTAGTCTGGGCAACATATTGAGACTCATTCTTCAAAATAAGCAAGCAATGGGGCTGGAGAAATGGCTTAGCGGTTAAGGCGTTTGCCTGCAAAGCCAAAGGATCCCGGTTCGATTCTTTAGGACCCATGTAAGCCAGATGCCTGAGGGGCATATGCATCTGGAGTTTGTTTGCCGTGGCTAGAGGCCCTGGCGTGCCCATTCTCTCTCTGTCTGCCTCTCTTCTCTCTCTGCTTGCAAATAAATAAATAAAAAGTTAAAAAAAAATAAGCAAGCAAGCAAGCAACAAAGCCATCCCACAAAATCTACATATATTGAAAAGGAGAGGTACACCATACTTTTCAACAGGAGCAGTAAAGAATGTGTGGACCTTAATTTCTCACAATCTGCCTTCTGCTCACAAACTATATGTTGTTACATTAACTTTTCCTGGGGAGACGTGAACACACACCTCTTCACCCCCAGACAGGGCGCTGACAACAGACTAAAGAAAAAAATCACACCAAAGTCCAACTTGGTGAACCAGTGGATTTACTGGGGTTCCTTAAAGGAGCCTGGAAGACTCAAAGTGAGCTGCATCACAACAAAGCCCACCCCAGCATAGGTGACAGTCACAGGCTGCTCAGGCAGTGGTAGAAGACTTTCTCCCACAGCAGGTCTTTACTGCTTCCAGAACCTTGGGGAATGGTCTTGTGACTCATAAGCTTTAGCTTTCCCAGACTTGTTTATCTCCCAAGTCTAGAATCCCATGAGCCTCCCTCCAAGAGGCAGTGTGTCAATTCCCAGGAAGTTGCCATACAATGGTATATTTATTTCTCTTACATGCAATAATAAAACTATTTTAAGACCCCAAAATGGCATATCCTATTTATTATTTTATTTTATTTTATTTTTTAGGTAGGATTTCACTGCAGCCCAGGCTGACCTGGAATTCACTATGTAGTCTCAGGCTGGCCTCTAACTCATGGTGATCCTCCTACCTCTGCCTCCCAAGTGCTGGGATCAAAGGTGTGCACCACCACGCCTGGCTTCCTTTTCTTTTTTCACTTAAAAATAAACAACTTGATCTATTCGTTGCTCTATATACCTAATTACCAGGTAGGTAATCTCATTTAATTTGAAGTTTTCAACTGAAACAAAAGCCAGCACTCAGACAGGACAGGAAAATCTTTAAAGGTTAGGGAGGAATCATAGAGCCAGTACTTAATCTGTTTGACTTCAGACTCGTGACAATATATGGAATGGCCTGCATCTCAACAGGTTTACGTGCTGGCGGAGGAAGTCTGGAGAGTTGCAGTGCCAAATGTTTCATTAAAGATACCGGCTGTGGGAAGCAACAGATGCCGCTGACAGCTGGAAGAGGTCCAGATTTGTTGATTTCAGATTCAGGAAGGGCAGAAGTGAACAGAGCCAAAGACAATGAAATAGACACATTTGGATAGGGGACTGTTCATGAAACATTCACATTCATAAATAGGTCAGCGAGCGAGGGAGGCAAAATTCTACATCCAATATGTTAGGCAGCTTTCTGTCAGTGTAGCAAAAACAACCCAGATAAATATCTTAAAAGAAGGAAGGTTTTGGGACTTGAGGCAAGGCTGTGGGACTGTGTGGTAGAGGAGGTTGCTCACCTCATGCAAACTAGGAAGTAAAGACAGAGGAGAAAGGGATTAGGGACAAGACAGCTCCCTCAAAACACATCTCCTTTGATTTACTTCTCTCAATGAGGCTGCATCTCTCTCTCTCTCTTTTTTTTTTTTTTGTTTGTTTGTTTGGTTTGGTTTTGAGGTAGGGTCTCACTGTAGCCCAGGCTGACCTGGAATTCACTATGGAGTCTCAGGCTGGCCTCGAACTCACAGTGATCCTCCTACCTCTACCTCCCGAGTACTGGGATTAAAGGCATGCGCCACCACGCCCAGCTGCTTCTCTATTTAAAAAAATATTTTTATTATTTATTTGCAAGGGGAGAGAGAGAGACAGTATGGGCATGCCTTACTGGGCCTGGGCCTCTTGCTAGTGCAAAGGAACTCCAGATGCATGTGTCACTTTGTGCATCTGGCTTTATATGGGTATTAGATTATAAAACCTAGGCTCCAGGCTTTGCAGGCAGGTGTCTTTCATCACTGAGCCATCTCCTAAGCTCTAAGATTGCATCTCTTATTAGCCTAGTTAGCAACAAGTTCATTAATAGATTGTTAGATGACTCAAGAGCCAGTCACTTCTCAATAGTGCTACCAGCTGGGGACTAATCCTTCCATGTTAACTTTTTGTTTGTTTGTTTTAAAATATTTTATTTGTATTTATTTATTTGAGAGAGAGTAAGAGACAGAGAGAGATACGCAGGTTGAGAGAGAGAGAGAGAGAAAGAATGGGCATGCTGCAAATGAATCCAGCCCCTGTTTGTTTGTTTTTTTGAGGTAGGGTCTGTTTCTAGCCCAGGCTGACCTGGAATTCACTATGTAGTCTCAGGGTGGCCTTGAACTAATGGAGATCCTCCTACCTCTGCCTCCCGAGTGCTGGGATTAAAGGCGTGCACCTCCACACCCAGCCTAGAGTGAGTCCTCTCCCCTTGGCTAATCTAAAATATAGAAAGTCCCTCAGCCCTCACAGACAAGACCAGAGATTTGTTTTCATCATGGTTCTAAATCCTGTCAGGTTAACACCGGAGATTAACCATCAAAAACCTACGTAAGGGGCTAGAGAGATGGCTTAGCAGTTAAGGCATTTGCAGTTAAGGACCCAGATTTGATTTTCCAGGTCCCACGTAAGCCAGATATACAAGGTGGCGCATGAGTCCGGAGTTCATTACAGTGGCTGGAGGCTCTTATGTGCTCCTTCTCTCTCTCTCTCTCTCTTCCTCTTTCACTGTCTCAAATAAAAATAGGCCCTGGCATACCCATTCTCCCTCTCTCTTTCTCTCTGCCTCTCTCTCTCTCTCTCTCTCTCAAATAAATAAAATTAAAATTTTGGGGGCTGGAGAAATGGCTTAGCAGTTAAGACATTTGCCTGCGAAGCCAAAGGATCCTGGTTTGATTCTTCAGAACCCAGGTAATCCAGATGCACGAGGGGCAAATGTGTCTGGAGTTCATTTGCAGTGACTAGAGGCCCTGGCATGTCCATTCTCTCTCTGTCTGCTTCTCTCTCTCTTTCTCTGCTTGCAAATACATAAATAAAAATTTTTTTTTAAATCTTTAAAAATACTTTTTAAAAAATTAAAAAAATTTTCTTTTTTTTGGTTTTGCGAGGTAGGGTCTCACTCTGGTCCAGGC
Source organism: Orientallactaga sibirica (assembly GCA_036365145.1). Lineage (NCBI taxonomy): Eukaryota > Metazoa > Chordata > Mammalia > Rodentia > Dipodidae > Orientallactaga > Orientallactaga sibirica. Next base: position 14,537,727 of record JAEOAD010000025.1, read on the forward strand.
TGACCTGGAATTAACTATGTAGTCTCAGGGTGGCCTCGAACTCATGGCGATCCTCCTACCTCTGCCTCCCAAGTGCTGGGATTAAAGGCGTGCGCCACCACGCCCGGCAAATTAAAAAAATTTTAATCCCATGTAAGTAATATGCTCCTTTAATGGAGAAAGTCTGTTTAAACAACAGACTCCCTAAGTCAACAATCTCTCAAGCTGTATTCTACTATGACAATTTCTATGAAGCTTGAGTTAGATACCTTTTCTCCATGAAGATTATACTCCTAAATACCAAAACCAAGATGTAATTTATCTTTGCCCTGCTTTTGCGCATAGTAGGTGTTGCAGTCAGCTTCACATTGTTGCTAGAAAACACCAGACCAAGAGCAGCTTGTGGGAGGAACGGGTTTACTTTGGCTTATAGACTTGATGGGAAGCTCCATGATGGCAGGGGAAAACCAGTGGCATGAACAGAGGGTGGACATCACCTCTTGGCCAACATAAGATGGACAACAGCAACAGGAGAGTGTGCCAAACACTGGCTGGCTGTAACAGGCATAAGCCTGCCCCCAACAATACACTGCCTCCAGGAGTCTTCAATGTCAAGTTGCCACCAGCTGGGGACCTAAGCATTCAGAACACCTAAATTTATGGGAACACCTGTGTGGTAGTTTGAATATATGGCCCCCAATATATTCAATGTTTTATTACTTTATAGTTTTCATCTGCAATCACCTTCCTAGAGGCAATGTCACTGGGGGCTGGTCTTAAGGTGTTAATGGTGGGTTTGAGATTCCATTGTAAAGATATGCAAAGTGTGCCTAGCAGGAGTTCCTGAAGTGTGCTGTGTGACCTTTTGGCTGTAGTTTTGCTCTGTGTGCTGTGTGGCTGGGGGCTTTTGCTCTCTTGCCTGGTCCTGTAAAGAGCAGGCTGCTTCTCCTGCCTTTATGGAACTTTCCCTGGATCTGTAAGCTTCAATAAATAATATCCCTTCCTCTATAACTGTGCCTGGTCTGGAAGTTCATCTCAGCGAACCTGAAGCTGTCTGCTACAACCTGAATCAAACCACTACAGTAGATGTTGTGTGTCTGAAAATTATATTTATAATTTGTTTAAGACAGGGCAGGGTTGCAAGGTTAAAGGCACTTGCTTGCAAATCCTGATGAACCAGGTTCGATTTCCTGGTACCCGAGCAAAACCAAATGCACAAAGAGTGCATGCATCTTGAGTTCATTCTGGTGTGTCCATACCTTTTTCTCTGTCTGACTTTGCTGATAAATAAATATTTTGACAAAAGACATGTTGAGTACAGGCTGGCTTTGAATACTCTCTCTCTCTTTTGTTTTGTTTTTCGAGGTAGGGTCTCGCGCTAGCTCAAGTTGACCTGGAATTTACTAGGTAGTCCCAGCGTGGCCTCAAACTCATGGTGATTCTCTTCCCTCTGCCTCTCTACTGCTGGGATTAGTCATGCACCAACAAACCCATCCTGGTTTTGAATTCTCTATGTAGCTGTAGCTGGCTTTGAAATCCTGATCCTTCTGCCTCTTACTCCAAATCCTGGGGTTAAGTGGTGGATTACGATCATGTGCTGCCATGTCCAGTTCATTTATGGTATATTAACAGGGATTTGTTAGTTCAGTAGTAAATACCAGTGTTAATTTTTTTGCCTTTTTTTTTTTTGTTGTTGTTGTTTTTCAGGTAGGGTCTCACTCTAGCCCAGGCTGACCTCAGACTCACAGCAATCCTCCTACTTTGGCTCAGCAGCTTTTGACTTTTAAAATAGGAATTACTGGGCTGGAGAGATGGCTTAGCAGTTAAGGTGCCTGCCTGCGAAGCCAAAGGATCCCGGTTCGACTCTCCAGGTCCCCCGTAAGCCAGATGTACCAGGGGGTGCACGCGTCTGGAGTTCGTTTACAGTGGCTAGAGGTCCTGGCAGGCCCATTCTCACTCTCTCTCTCTCTCTAATAAATAATAAATAAAAATAAAATAGGAGTTACTACAGGCAATTAATTTGTTAGTTATAATAAATAGCCTGTGAGTTCAAATGCTCAGATCCAAGGCACTTTGGAAACCACACAGATTTAAGAGCATATAAACTTTTCAAATGTTAAATAAAATAAAATAGGAATTATTAGCTAGGCATGGTGGCACATGCCTTTAATCCTTGTACTTGGGAGGCTGTGGTAGGAGGATCGCCTTGAGTTCAAGGTCACCCTGAAACTAGATAGTGAATTCCAGGTCAGCCTGGACTAGAGTAAAATCCTACCTCGAAAAACAAAACAAAACAAAAAACGCTGGGCGTGGTAGCGCACTCCTTTAATCTCAGTACTTGGGAGGCAGTGGTAGGAGGATCGCCAAGAGTTCGAGGCCACCCTGAGACTACATAGTGAATTCCGGGTCAGCCTGCACCAGAGTGAGGCCCTACCTTAAAATAATAATAATAATAATTTTATTTTCATTTATTCGAGAGACACAGAGAGTGTGTGGGTACATCAGGGCCTCTGGCCACTGCAAACGAACTCCAGATGCATGTGTCCTCATGCGCGGCTGGCTTACGTGGGTTCTGGGGAATCGAACCTGGCGCTTACTTTTCACAGGCAAGCGCCGGAACCACTCAGCCATCTCTCCAGCCCCAAAGACAAGCCTCGATGTTTCGGGATCCACTTTCTTACACTGAACCCCCTTAAGAACTGCAGTTAATTGTTCCGGGTCAGGGAGGAAGCTCGGGAGCCCTGGGCTCGCGCTGCGCGGGCCGGCACACTGGCCAGGGCAGTGGTCAGTCTTGGGGGCGGGGTGGGGTGCGCGCGGCTGGACGAGAGCCGGCGGTCATGGGTCGGGGCGGGGGTCGTGGTCCGCAAGGTTCGGAAGAAGACGTGGAAAATGGCCGAGGAGCATGCGCCACAGCGGCCGTTAAGTGACCCGAAACCGACGAGGTGGAGCCAGGAGCCTGCGGACATGAGCGGGGCGCACGGCCGTGATGCCGACGCCCCGCACGGCCGCTGAGGGCGCAGGACGCAGGCGCGGCAGGGGCGGGGCGGGGTCTTTCTCCTTGGCTGCGCATCTTCCCGGCAGGTAAGGGATGCGGGCTCGGATGGAGGAATGCCACTTACAGGTGGAGCCCTGGCTTGCATGGGCAGAGTTTTTGTCAGGAAAGGCCATGCTTCTGAGAGTCCATTAAGAACCACCAAAACTCAAAAAAAAAAAAAAAAAAAAAAAAAAAAAAAAAAAAAAAAAAGGTCAGTCAGTTGGATCTTTGGCACAGTATGGGTGATTTTCTAAAGCCACACTTAGCCTTGGAAGTTTCATTTGAAGATGCTTGGAAAAAATAAAATAAAATAATAAAACTCACTGGAAGCAATAGGATGGAGATGGAAGGGGTTAAGGCCACGACACTGGCGGAACTCGGAAGTTTGTGCCACGTTGGTAGTGAAAAGGCCGCCCTTGGCCGAGTTGGATGTAGTGGAAAGTTAGGCAGTAGTTACTGGGTAAATTCTGTGGGGTACGTGGCGACACGTAAAGAGAAAGGGGGATAAGCCTACACTGTCCTTTCCGTCTGAGCAGCTGCCTCTCCCAGGTGTCACTTTGTAAAGATGGATTATTTGGTATTTACAGCTGAGTTGCTGCTGATATCTGTGATACTGAGCTGGAAGGATAAATCTCCATTTGAAAAATAAACCTTAGCGAAGCTTGGGTTACAAAATGGAAGTGGAAGAAAACAACGTACTGGTAAATGTCACTTTTCCTACCCGCCTATATGATTCCAGTCCTGTCTGGGCCCTAGCTTTTCCTGGGGAATTGAACCTTAGTGCCAGGTGTGGTGGATATAAAGTAAAATACAGTGTAATTTATGTTAAAGAAAAACACTTCAATGTAAACTTGGGAATGGATCACCTGGAGATGTTAAAACTACAGCCTGTTGGGAAAAGTCTGGGAAAGGCCAAGAGTTTGCATTTCTATAAAGCTTCCAGGAAGATACCTTTGGGTTGGGCACAGAGGCTGTGGATGCCTGCTGTGCAATGGGTACATGTGCAGTTGGGCACTTGAACTATGGCTAGAGCAACTGACGAAGAAACTGAACTTTAACTTCATTAATTTCAAGCTTAAAAACAGAGTCTTGGGGCAGTGGGTATAGTTTTGTGGTAGCTTACTTGCCTAGTGTGTATAAGGCCTTGGGTTCAATCCTCACCACAGTAAAAAAAAATAAGAAAAAGAAAGTTGTGCCAGGCGTGGTGGCTCATGCCTTTATTCCCACACTCGGGAGGCAGAGGTAGGAGGATCGCCATGAGTTCGAGGCCACCCTGAGACTACGTAGTGAATTTCAGGTCAGCCTGGGCTAGAGCGAGACCCTACTTCAAAAACCAAAACCAAAACCAAACAAACAAACAAAAACAAGAAAAGAAAAAGAAAGTTGTAGGACGTTTCATTTTTGGCAGGGGACTAAACCCAGTGCCTCACCTATGCAAGGCAAATGCTCTACCATTAAGCTACATCCCAGTCCTACTAGTACTTTATTTATTTTAAAAAAATATTTTTTGCCAGGCATGGTGGTGCACGCCTTTAAGCCCAGCACTTGGGAGGCAGAGGTAGGAGGATCACTGTGAGTTTGAGGCCACCCTGAGAATACAGAGTGAATTACAGGACAGCCTGGGCTACAGTGAGACCCTACCTCAAAAACCAATATATATATGGGCATGTATTTACTGCTGGGCGTGGTAGCACACACCTTTAATCCCAGCACTGGGGAGGCAGAGGTAGGAGGATCACCATAAGTTCAAGGCCAGCCTGAGACTAATTCCACACCAGCCTGGACTAGAGTGAGACCCTACCTCAAAAACTCCCCCCAAAATATTTTTACTTATTTATTTGCAAGGGCAGAGAGAGAAGAGAGAGAGAGAAAATGGGTATTCCAGGGCCTCCAGCCACGGCAAACAAACTCCAAAATTCATGTGCCACTTTGTGCACCTAGCTTTTCATGAGTATGGGGACTCTGGTCGTTAGGCTTTGCAGGCAAGTACCTTAACTGCTAAGCCATCTCTCTTAGCCCCTAGTACTTTATTATTTTTATCAGACATGGCTACTTTAGATATCAAGGGTCTTTGGCTTACTCTCCTATAATATTGGTATATAGGAAGAGCAGGAGCAGTTATTACAGATAAATCTTATAAATCCTGTTTTTTTTTTTTAAAGTAGGGTCTGTTAAAGGAAAGATTATTCTGACTTTATTTAGGATTGCTGAAGTAAAATTATCACAGGAGGGCTTAACTCTGGATAAGTAAAGCAAGGGGGCCACTGGGGATATTCATGCAAGGGAGGGTAGAGCCAGTGGATGGAAAACTAAGATAAGACAGCCATTGAAATAGTAAGGGTGGCCAGGTACCAAGAGTGGGAGATTGGCATTAAACTGATCTAGCAGATTTTTTTTTTTTTTTTTTGCCAAAACTGGGCTATGCACTCCAAAGTCTAGGACTTGGACTTGGGTTAAAGCCTTGTTGGGAATGACGAATGGAGGGCTGGAGAGATGGCTCAGTGATTAAAGGTGCTTGCTTACAAAGCCTGGTGGCCCAGTACCCAGTATAGCCAGATGAATAAGAGAATGAGATTGGGAGACAGAGAGTCTTGTTAGCCAAAACATGTTCCAACTTCCAGTCTGTCTAGACCACAAGCTTTGGCAGTTCAGTTCACTCCTTGTAAGGTCTACTGTGGTTGGGAGGTTTGTAATGGATGTTATTAAATACACGCATTGGTCATGTACCCTTCCGACAAAACTATGCTATAGGAAGCACAGAGCCTGGTTCTCATGTACTGAAGGAGGAGGTGAGCTGTGGAAGAAATACAGGGGTGTCTAATGATTTGTGGATAGGGGTGTTTGAAGGCAACTGTTATCCAAAATGATGGGGTGTGGGAGGGACAGAGAAAGCTCTTTCCCTTTCATTGTATGTTTTTTTTCCCTTTAAATTCCTTAAGACTCTTTTTTTTTTTTTCTGTCTGAAAACTTGCAGTACAACAGTGTGCTTGAGGATAATTTTAAAGAAGTTTGCCCGGAGAAGGTAATAAAGTTCAAACCTCCATTATACAAACAACGGTATCAGTTCGTTAAAGATTTAGTGGATCGCCATGAACCCAAGAAGGTAATTCTTTTTCCAAGTGGTTAAGTGTCAAGATTGTCTTTATCAAATACACTAAGAAGGGTAGACTTTTTTTTTCCTGCAGTGCTGGGAACCAAACTCAGGGCCCTGGCATGCTAGGCAAGAGTGACTACTGACTACATCCCCAGCCCAGGAGAAACTCGAAAGTTTATTTTGGTTTTTCGAGGTAAGGTCTCGCTCTCGCCCAGGGTGGCCTCGAACTCCCAGCGATCCTCCTACCTCTGCCTCCCGAGTGCTAGGATTAAAGGTGTGCGCCACCATGCCCGGCCTCATTTTTTTTTTTTTTTTTAAAGAAAATTTTCCTGAGTCATAGGACTCCAGTCATGTTGCTTAGGCTGGTCTTGGATTCTAGGCTCAGGGTAGCCTCCTGCCTCTGCTTCTCAAAGCTGAGAGTCCTGGTGTGCCCAGCAGGAGAAACCTCAAGGGATGACTGCAGTACGAGCAGGTCTCAATCATAGGATCTCCAAGTGTTTCAGTGTTAAGCAGGGGGCTTTTATTTTATACGGAGCAGTCAACCAGGACACAAAATGAGCAGGTCATTAAGATAGTCCTAAGAAAGGTCAGTCAGTGTTCTTTTACCGCAAGGCCAGCTGAGTTATGGAGAGATTTTAATTTTCATTAAAAAAAAATTTTTTTTTGAGACAAGAGCTTCTGTATTCCAGGCTGGCTTTGAACTCATTGTGTAGTCAGATAGGGTGACCTTGAACTCCTGATCCTCCTGCCTCCACCTCCCAACATGCCTTTGCCCTCATACCGTGCTGAGATTTATTTTTCTTTTCTTTTTTTTAAAAAAAAGTTTTTATTTTTGGACTGGAAAGATGGCTTAGCGGTTAAGGTGCCTGCCTCCTAAGCCTAAGAACGCTGGTTCCAATTTCCAGGTCCCACGTTTAGCCAGATGCAAAGTGACGCAAGGGTGCAATACTGCACATGACCACAAGGGGGCGTGGGCATCTGGATTTCATTCTCAGCAGCTGAGCTGGTGGGCCCATCTCTATCTGTCTTCCTCTCTCTCCAGAAAAAAAAAAAAGTTTTTATTTTTAGTTATTTACTTATTAGAGACAGAGAAAGGGAGAGAGAGAGAGAGAGAGAGAGAGAGAGAGAGAGAATGGGCGCACCAGGGCTTCTAGCCACTGCAAACAAACTTCAGACGCATGTGCCACCATGTGCATCTGGCTTATGTGGGTACTGGGGAATCGAGCCTCGAACTGGGGTCCTTAGGCTTCACAGGCAAGCGCTTAACCACTAAGCCATCTCTTCAGCCCTATTTTTATTTTCTTTTAAAGACTATTTTATTTATTTATTTATTGGGGAGAGAGAGAGAAAGAGGATGAGAGAGAGAATGGTGCACTAGGGCCTCCAGCTGCTGTAAAGAAACTGCAGATGCATATTCCACCTTGTGCATCTGGCTTATGTGGGTACTGGGGAATTGAACCTGGGTCCTTAGGCTTCGCAGGGAGTGCCTTATCCATTAAGCCATTTCTCCAGCCCCCCCCTTTTTTTGAGGCAGGGTCTGGCTGTATTGCCCAGGCTGGTCTCAAGCACTTGGGCTCAAGGGACCTGCCTGCTCTCCACTTCAGCCTTCCTTTCCCACCCTGCCCAGTTAACTGGGGACTACAGGCATGTATGACTTGGCCCGGCCGGGGAGGAGAGACCGCTTCCTCAGCTTGAGGAAACAAAGTTCGGAGGCATGGAGGAGGGAAAAGCTTGAGGAAAGCTTGGTAAAAGGGAATTTTGGGGACCAGTATTCTCAATAGTATGTGAGGTCGGGAATGGAAACAAGAAGTCTTACCTAAGACATGGAGGGAGGGCGGGAGGCTCTTTAAAGTGAGCTGTTTCCTGGAACACAAAGTGTAGGTAGGTTCCTTTAGCCCTCTACTGGGAGCAGAGGGTTCACCATTGCCAAGTGTAAAATATTTAATTATTTGAGAGAGAGAGAGAGAGAGAGAGAGAGAGAGAAAGAATGGGTGCGCCAGGGCCTCCAGCCACTGCAAACTGCAGATGCATGTGTCAACTAGTGCATCTGGCTTACTTGGGTCCTGGTGAATTTAGTCTGGGTCCTTAGGTTTCGTAGGCAAGAGACTTAACCACTAAGCTATCTCTCCAGCCCCCCTTGCCAAGTCTAAATATGAAGAAAATCTGAAGTTTTGCATTTGTTTGTAATGGTATAAATTCCACATTTCTGGAGAGTTTAGTTAAAACATGAAGCAACATGGGCTTGTGACTACAGGTACTGCGCTTCTTGTCATAGTAAGTGGGCCCAGATGACACACACCTGTAGTCCCAGTCCTAAGGTCTGAGGTACAAGGACTGGGACCAGCTGAGTAACATAGGAATTTAACTCAAAACCAAAACAGGCAGGGCACAGTGGCACATGCCTTTAATCCCAGCACAAGAGATGCAGAGAATCACCATGAGTTTGAAGCCAGCATGGGACTACATAGTGAGTTCCAGATCAGCCTGGGCTAGAGTTGAGATCCTACCTTGGGGGGAAAAAAAAAAAAGAAAACTAAAAAAGAAAACCAGAAATCAAATAAAAAGATTATAAAGGTAGCAAATCAGATGATTGGCCTTCTTAACATTGGAGGAAAGTCATACCTGGTTGCTGTGCTAATGGACTTGACATTGCCACTGTAGGGGGAAAGGTGGTAAGGTTTTCTTTTCTGTTCAGTGCTGAAGACTCAAGAGTCCCTGTGTAGGCTTCCCTTACCTTCATTGCAGTGGAGTTTTCTGCACATGTGCATGGGATGCAGCATTTATGTCTCTGTAGCCAGTTAGGCTGCATCTGTTCCATCCCATATCTGGAGTGGCTTTTTTTTGGTTTTTCGAGGTAAGGTCTCGCTCTAGCTCAGGCTGACCTGGAACTCACTCTGTATTCTCAGGGTGGCCTCGAACTCCCAGCGATCCTCCTACCTCTGCCTCCTGAGTGCTGGGATTAAAGGCATGCGCCACCACGCCTCAGCCTGGAGTGGCCTTTTTGACAGCTCAGAGTTAATGTGGAATTTTATGTTGTTTATCAAAGAAGAAGAATGAATGCAAAGTTTTAGGGAGCTTTGTTTGATGCTAAGACTCCAATTCTGAATGGGAAAACTGCCTAATTTTTCACTTTTCCTGCCTTTTGTGGCAGAGTCTCATTTAGCCCAGACTGGCCTCCCTATCTGTTTTTTTTTTTTTTTTTTTTTTTTTTGGTTTTTCTGGGGATTATCCAGGCTGACCATTAAGATTTCCAGGTCCTGTTATCTTTTTGAGTCAGCATAGGCAATAAGCAGTTATTCTGAATAGGAATGACTCTGTTTTTTTTTTTATTTTATTCATTTATTTATTTTGAAAGAGAGAGAGAGAGAAAGAGGCAGATAGAGAGAGATGGGCATGCCAGGGCCTTTAGCTACTGCAAATGAACTCCAGATGCATGCTCCCCTTTGTGCATCTGGCTCTATGTGGGTACTGGGGAATCAAGCCTGGGTACTTAGGCTTTGCAGGCAAGTGCCTTAACCACTAAGCCATCTCTCCAGCCCTCTATTTTTTTTTAAAATCAAGCACTGATTTGCCTCAGATTAATGCACTAGTTTACCAAAAAGATCTTCCATCTAAAGACTTTATTGTGGTTTCACTACTGATACACAATTCCCCATTTCTCCAGTTTTTATGATTCCTATTTCTCTAGTTGTGAATGTCTTGGAAATGACATTGTGTCTCATCTGTAGGTTGCAGACATGGGATGTGGTGACACCAAACTCCTAAGGCTGCTGAAAGTCTACCCATGCATTCAACTGCTTGTTGGGGTAGATATCAATGAAGAAAAATTACAGTCGAATGGGTAATGCTTACAGTGCTATGGTTGGGCTGTGGTTTGTCCCCCAAAGGTGCATGTATTGTAAGCTTGATCCCCAGAGTGGTGAAAACCATTGAGAGGTGGGGTTGGTGATGGGGTCTCTACCCCAATGAATGGGTTAATGTCTATCCCTATTTTTTCGTCTTTTTTTTTTTTTTTTTTTTTGGTTCTGCTCCAGGCTGACCTGGAATTAACTATGTAGTCTCAGGGTGGCCTTGAACTCTCGGTGATCCTCCTACCTCTGCCTCCCGAGTGCTGGGATTAAAGGCGTGCGCCACCATGACCAGCTCTTTTCGTCTTTTCTTACTTTCTTTTTTGAGACAAAATTATGTGTTGTAACCCAGTCTGGCTTCCTACTCCAGCTTTCCCTTGGGTTATAAGCTTGTGCCACCATGCCTGGCTTTATGCCTATCTCTAGGGAGCAGGTAACATTTCATGACTGGATCACCTCTGAGGGAGGGTTTATCCCCTGCATGGGCTTGGTCTTTTCATACCGTTTTCCTTTCCACTTCTCTGACCTATATATTACATTTTTAGATTCTAAGAAAACTAGAAATCAGTTTTAGAGTTTTTTCTTCTAAAGAATAAAGAGCTAAAAAAAAATCACAGATCCAAAATGACCCAAAATACTAAAATGAGAACAGTATTTAAGCCGGGCATGGTGGCTCGCTCCTTTAATCCCAGCACTCAGGAGGCAGAGATAGGAGGATTGCTGTGAGTTCAAGGCCTGCCTGAGTCTACACAGTGAATTTCTGGTCAGCCAGGACTACAGCGAGACCCTACCTGAAAACAAAACAAAACAAAAAGCGCCTCAGTATCAAATATTTAAAATCTTGTTCTCATTGGCCTAACTTCCACTGTGAGAGGAAGTTAATACAAAAAAAAAAAAATGAGGAAAGCAGGTCCAGTCAGATTTACATCAGTGTAGTAGAAGGTGATTAGCAGAGGGTCTGAGTTCTAGCACTGGGGATTTCTTCTCCTTTGATTTTTTTTTTATGGCGCGAGGATAAAACTCAGGCTCTTATACATGCTAGGTAAGCCCTCTGTCCTTGAGCCATATCCCCAGCCCAAGAATTTCTAAACAGATTGTGTCTGTAATGTTTCTGACTTATGCAATAATTCTTTTGCAGGCATTATTTGTCTCCCTATTTGGGGGAGTTTGTAAAACCCCGAGATCTAGATTTGACTGTCACCTTGTATCATGGCTCTGTTGTGGAGAGAGACTCTCGTTTGCTTGGATTTGACTTGATAACATGTATTGAATTGTAAGTTTTAAACTGTTTTAATTGTTAGTTTTTAAAAATATGAATTGGCCTCAGTCATCTTATTGCCTTAACTATAAAATCTTGGCCTGGAGAGATGGTTTAGCAGTTAAGGCACTTGCCAGCAAAGCTAAAGGACCCAGGTTCGATTCCCCAGTACCCATGTAAAGCCAGGTGCACAAGGTGGCACATGCATCTGGAGTTCTTTTGTAGTGGCTGGGGGTCCTGGTGCACCCATTCTCTCTCCCCCTCTCTCTATCTGCCTCTTTCTCTCTTACTCAAATTAATAAATAAAACATAAAATGAAAAAAATCTTGATTATTTATAAAGAAAATTGCTCATCAGTTGGGAATGTTTTTTCCCCCCTTAAATCTTTGATCGTGTGTTTGTCTTTGAGTGTGAGCACATGTGTGCCAAGACATACAGGTGAAAGTCAAAGGACAACCTTGGGAATATCTTTTTACTTTCAATATTTTACTTAAGCAATTCTAATGTGCAGATAAATTTTAAAAAATCAACATTCATGTACCCACTATCCAGTCTCACCTGTTAATATTTTTCTCCTTTTCCTTATCATTTGTACATGTTCACTTTCTCATTCCATATGGGGTTTTCATAACTCATCCTCACTAAAAAAAATTCTGTTTGTACCTTCTTGGTTTGTCTTTTTTTTTTTTTTTTTTATTATTTTTATTTGAGAGAGAGAGAATTGGAGTGTCAGGGCCTCAGGCACTGCAATTGAACTCAAGATGCTTACGCCACCTAGTGGACATGTGTGACCTTGCACTTGCCTAACCTTTGTGCATCTGGTTTATGTGGGATCTGGAGAGTCAAACATGGGTCCTTAGGCTTTGCAGGTAAGTGCCTTAATTACTAAGCCATCTCTCCAGCCCCTGTCTTGTTTTTGAAGCAGGGTCTCATTCTAGTCCAGACTGAACTGGAATTCATTCTATAGCCCAGTCTTGCCTTGAACTCGTGGCAGTCCTCCTACCTCAGCCTCCCTAGTGCTGGAATTAAAGGTGTGCACCACCACACCCACCTGTGTATTTTTATTTTTATTATTTATTTTTAAATATTTTATTTTATTTTTATTTATTTATTTGAGAGAGGGAAGAGGCAGAGTGAGAACGAGAGAGAGAATGGGCGTGCCAGGGCTTCCAGCCACTGAAAATGAACTCCAGATGCATGCGCCACCTTGTACATCTGGCTTGGCTTTGCAGGCAAGTGCCTTAACTGCTAGGCAATCTCTCCAGCCCTAGATTTGTCTTAGAATCCTTCTGTCTATATCCTCAAACTTTCTTATGCTTACATTGACCTTCCAATCTTTTTTTTTTTTTTTTTTTTTTTTTTTTTTTTGGTTTTTCAAGGTAGGGTCTCTGGCCCAGGCTGACCTGGAATTAACTATGTAGTCTCAGGGTGGCCTTGAACTCACGGCAATTCTCCTACCTTTGCCTCCCGAGTGCTGGGATTAAAGGCGTGTGCCACCACGCCCGGCTCCAATCTTTTTTTTCCCCCCTGAGGTAGAGTCTCACTGTAGCCCAGGCTGACCTGGAATTCACTCTAGTCTCAGGGAGGTCTCAAACTCATAGTGATCCTCCTACCTCTGCCTCCCAATGCTGGGATTAAAGGCGTGCACCACCACACCTGTATTTTTTTATATTAATTAATTAATTTTATTGACAATGTTTTTAATTGTAGACAATATCCCATGGTACTTCCCTCCCTCCCCCCACTTTCCCCTTTGAAACTTCACTCTCCATCATATCCCCTCCCCCCTCAGTGTATTTTTATTTTTTTTTAATTTAATTTAATTTATTTATTTGGAAAAGTTACTGAGAGAGGGAGAGAATAGGTGCATCAGGGCCTCTAGCCACTGCAAACAAACTCTAGACACATGTGCTACCATGTGCATCTGCCTTGCCTGGGTACTGGGGAATTGAACCTGGGTCTTTAAGGCTCTACAAACAAGTGCCTTGACCACTAACCCATCTATCCCATGTATTTTTATTTTTTAAAATTTTTCTTTAAATTTATTTATTTGAGAAAGAGAGAAAGAGGCAGGTAGAGAGAGAATGGGCACACCAGGGCCTCTAGCCACTGCATACAAACTCCAGATGCATGCGCCACCTTGTGCATCTGGCTTATGTGGGTACTGGGGAATTAAGCCTTGAACTGGGGTCCTTAGGCTTTATAGGCAAGCAATTAACCGCTAAGCATCTCTCCAGCCCCCCTGTATTTTTTTTAACTTAGCACTGTATTTATTATTTTTTTATAAAATACATTTATACAAACGTTTCAACAGCCATAGGCACTATAAAAATAAATATGAAACAAATGTACATGTTTACATGTTACTCATATATTTATATATATACACACATTATTTACATATTCAGATTTCCCAAACACAGAATGTATTATTTTTTAAACAGGGGCTCCAGCCCCTGTACTTTTATTTTTATTATTTTTTAAACAGATTCTCATGTAGTCTAGGCTGCCCTTTAGTTCACTATGTAGCTAAAGACAACCTTGAACTTCCTATCCTACCTTCACCTCCCAAGTGCTGGCATTACAGGTGTGTGCCACTATGCTGGGTTTATGTAGTGGTGGGGTTCAAACCCAGAGCCTCATGTGTGAGGCCAACATTCTGTCATCTGAGCTGCATCCCCAGCCCTTTATTTGTATTTCTAAGACAAGGAGTTATCAGACAACTCTTCTTCTTTTTTTCTTTTAAATTTTCTGAGGGGGTTAGGATTCTTCTGTGTACCCCGGTTGACCTGGAACTTCCTGTATAGACCAGGCTGGCCTTGAACTTGTGGTGACCCTTCTTTGTTTGTCTCCTAAGTGCTTGGATTATAGGCATGAGCCGTCATATCTGCTTCATTGTGACATTTTTTATACATATATTGGCCTCTTGCCGCTGCAAATGAATTCCAGAGGCATGCACCAATTTGTGTTTCTGGCTTTATGTGGGTCGTGGGGAGTCAAACCCAGGCCATCAGGTTTTGTAAGCAAGTGCCTTTAACCAATGAGCCATCTCTCCAGCCTGTTCTTTGTTTTTATGTCCCTCTTTCTTCTCCTCGCTTTCTCTGGCTGATCCCCTTCCTCTCCTCACATGGTCCTTCCAGCCTGTTCTATGATACATGTGTTCTGACACCCTCTCGGCATCTGGTCCTTCTTCTTTCTGTCTACATCTGCCTTCCCTCACTGTCTCACGTGGCAGGTTGAATTCGCGCTCACTCACCTGTGGTTGTTCCCTAGGTGGCTCACACTAGCCCAGGCTAACCTGGAATTCACTGTATAGTTTCAGGGTGGCCTTGAACTCACAGCGATCCTCCTACCTCTGCCTCCCAAGTGCTGGGATTAAAGGTGTGTGTCACCACGCCTGGCTTGATTTTTTTTTTTTTTTCTTTTCAGCCAGTTACCTATCTATCTTTCTCTGCACTTGCATTTTCAGCTGTTCTTTTGTACTTTTTGTGAATTGCTGAGGCCACCTCTCTCTCCTCCATTCTTTCCAGCCTGGTCTAGAACTCACTATGAAGCCCAGACTGGTCTTGAACTTGTGGCAGTCCTCCTGCCTTCAGCCTCCTCAGTGCTAGAATTATAGGTATGAGTCACCACATTCAATTAGGTTTTTTTTTTTTTTTTTTTTTTTTTTTTTGATCCATGGTCTTCTGTAACCAAGGCTAGCCTTGAACTCATTATGCACCTGAGACTGAGATCAGCTTTGAACTCCTTATCTCCCTACCTCAGTTTTCTGAGTTTCAGCATTACAGGTTTGAACCACCATGTCAAGAGTACTTTTTTTTTTAGCTAGGTGTGGTGGTGCACGCCTTTAATCCCAGCACTCAGGAGGCAGAGGTAGGAGGATCGCCATGAGTTCAAGGCCACCCTGAGACTGCAGAGTGAATTCTAGGTCAGCCTGGGCTAGAGAAAGACCCTACCTCGAAAAACAAAAAAAAAAAAAAAAAAAACATTTTTTTTCTTATCCTGACACTATTCCATTGCTCACGTGGAGGCTGTTTCTAGCTATCATCTTCCTGGAAGGATGGTCACTTATTTTGTGATGTAACAAGATATATGTGGTGCTTTGAATCAGATGTTCCCATAAGCTCATGTGTTTGCAATGCTTGGTCCCCAGCTGATAGCAATTTGGGAGGTGGAGCGTTGCTGGAGGAAGTATGCAGGCAGAAGGGCAGGCTTAGGGGTGTTGTAGCCAGTTCCCCCTTGCTAGAAGTTGGCTCACTCTCCTGCTGCTGTTGTCCACATGATGTTGGCCAGGAGGTGATGTCCAGCCTCTGTTCTGCCATCTTTCCCCCACCATTATGAAGCTTCCCCTTGAGATCGTGAGTCAAACAGGAAACTTTGGGGCTGGAGAGATGGCTTAGCAGTTAAGGCATTTGCCTGCAAAGCCAAAGGATCCTGATTTGACTCTCCAGGACCCACGTAAGCCAGATGCATAAGGGGGCACATGCATCTGGAGTTCACTTTTAGTGGCTGGTGGCTCTGGGCCCATTTTCTCTCTCTTTCTCCCTGCCGCTTTCTCTCTCTCTCTTAAATAAATAAATATAAATAAATAAAATATATTTTAAAAAAATAGAAAACTTTTCCTCCCATCAGTTGCTTTTGGGCAGGTGCTTCATCCCAGCAATGCAAGGGTAACTGCAATGTCCCAGGCTTCTTTTCTGCCAGCCTTAGAATCAGTTATTTCTCAAGGAGCTGTTTATTTTATTTGGAGACTGGGGTTTAGAAACCCTAGACGTGTGGTTGTTAATTATCTTCTGACACTAAGGTGCTTTCTGGGGGGTCAGTTTGTCTGGTTGTGTGTTCAGGTTGATTTCTGAGTTTTAGTAATGGGTGCTGTTCCTCCCAAGCAAGAAGCTTACATTAAATATGCATTAATACTCATACTGAAATTCACATTTTTACTGCCTGGAACATCTTAGGCATCTAATAAATATAACATATGCATCATTAGAAACTCACAAAGATCAAAGGAGTAAAGAAGCTGTGAATTAAGTTAGAATAGCAACTGGCAATAAAATCTGCTCTTAAGTATTCAGTGTAACCTGAGTCTATCCATTTACTTTCAATGCCAGTGCTGGAAATTGAATACCTGGCATCATGCATGCCAAGCACATGTGCTCTCTGGATTTACATCCACAGACCAAGCAGTTCACTTTTTCTTTCTTTTCCCTTATGTATTTTATTTTATTTTATTTTATTTTTTTTTAGTTTTTTGAGGTAGGGTCTTACTATAGCCCAGGCTGACCTGGAATTCACCATGTAGTCTCAGGGTGGTCTCGAAATCATGAACACAATAGGAAGGGGACACCCCGGGCAGAGTTGGGTGTAGGGATTTTAATATATGAGTATATGAGTAGTTACATAAAGACATTCATTGTGTCTTTCCTATTAACCATTTTAGAATAGAACATTTGGATTCAGACGATCTGGCCCGATTTCCTGAAGTGGTATTTGGATATCTGTCACCAGCCATGATTGTCATCAGCACACCAAACTTGGAATTTAACCCCCTTTTCCCCACAGTGACCCTAAGGGATGCAGATCATAAATTTGAGTGGAGCAGAATGGAGTTTCAGACCTGGTAAGTTTGGAATGTTTTTTATGTATTTGGCTGGAATCATGCTAGAATTTAAAGTCTTAAGAATTAGTTCTATGATATATATATTTATCAGAGAGCTAATTCCTAAGACACACACACACATTTTTTTTTTTTTTTGGTTTTTCAAGGTAGGGTCTTGCCTTCTATCCTCCACCTCTGCCTCCCTGATCTGGAATTCATCTTTTTGTTTTTAGTCTCAGGATCTTGCCTCCAGCCTGATCTCATTCAGTGATCTTCCTACTTCTGCCTTCTGAGTGCTATAATTAAAGGTGTGCACCACCACATCCAGCTATATATCATATCTAAATTGTTTCTTGCTTTATTCCAATAAGATCTCATTGGATAATTGACCGTGTAATAGCATCATAAAGGAACCCTCCCATTTGGGTGTCTGTGGAAAGAGTGTGGCTACCTGATGCCACATGGGTAGAAGTCCCTGTAGTGTTAGCATGTAATGAGGAGCAGAGAGAGGGTCTGCGCTGAGAGGTAAGCCTATGCCCATGTCTAGAGTACATCCCGGGCTTGCTCACGTTTTGTGATGTAAATGTAACCACACATAGTTTAGGATGGAGCCTTGGTGGTCTCCTTGTCTCCTCCTCTGCAAAACTTTCTCCTTCCTTCCATACATTCCTTGGAAACTGAAGTTATGTCACTGCCTTTGTCCCTTGTAGAAATCAAACCATCCCTGTGATGTGGCAGTATGTGGTGGCATAGGAATGCATAACCTAGAAGTTTATTTTAGTTTCTAAAGAATTGACTCACTATATAGCCCAGGCTGGCTTTGAACTTGTGATCCTACTGCCTCTGCTTCCCAAGTGGTTGGGTTACAGACATATACCTCCACGTGTGGCTTAGAAATATTTTATTCCTTGTGTTTCTTATGTTTCTTACAATACTACTGATGGAACATTTTAAGAATAAATTTATGTATTGTTTATGTATTGAGTGAGTGCAATAACTATATGCTTAGAAAGATGATTTTTCTTGGGGATGTTAATTTCAGGGCTTTACAAGTGGCACACCGCTACAACTACTGTGTGGAGTTTACTGGGGTAGGAACACCACCAGCCGGAGCTGAGCATGTTGGATACTGTACCCAGATAGGCGTCTTCAGAAGAAACTGTGGCAAGGCAGCTGAGTCGTGTGTGTCAGAGCAGCATGACCGACATGTTTACAAAGCTGTGAGTATACTTTGTGAGGTAACTGCCGGGGCAAGACGTACATGGGGCGCTAGGTGTGGTGGTGCACACCTTTAGTCCCAGCACTTGGGAGGCAGAGGTAGGAGGATCACCATGAGTTTAAGGCCATCCTCAGACTACATAGTGAATTTCAGGTCAGCCTGGGCTAGAGTGAGACTCTACATCAAAAAAAAAAAAAGAAGAAGAAGAAAAAGAAGAAGAAGGAAGAAGGAAGAAGGAGGAGAAGGAGAAGTAGTAGAAGTAGTAGTAGTACATGGAATTGGATGATTATACACACACACACACACACACACACACACACACACGTATATATTTTTTTGCCTAAGCATCCCCAAAGTAGAATGGAGTGTCAATGACCTATTTTGAGACTCATTATAGAAAGATCCAGGATTAACAGGATTAGGGTTAGTCGGTGGCGCCTTTGAGACTGACCGGCCTCTTGGCATTTCTCAGGCATGTTTCAGAGAGTTATTTCTTAATTGGAAATTGAAGGTCTTCTTAAACGAGTGCAAATGCTCCAGCAGCTCCTTGGTAATCTCTTGGGATTATCAGCAGCAGTGAGAAAGCCAGCAATAGCTTCTTTCAACTCAGCTCAGGAAATGATTAGACAGGAGCCTCTGCCTGGGGAGTGAATTCCAGGTCAGCCTGGGCTAGGGTGAGCCCCTACCTCGAAGAAAAAAAAAAAAAAAGAAAAGAAAGAAAGAAAGAAGAAAAGAAAAGAAAGGAAAAGAAAAATAGTTCAGTGTGTGTATATGTATGTGTGTACTCTGTAGTCTCAGGGTGGCCTCGAACTCTCAGTGATCCTCCTACCTCTGCCTCCAGAGTGCTGGGATTACACCACACCCAGCTTATTTTTCTTTTTCCGTGCCTTCTTTCTTTCCTCTGGCAAGTTTTTAGTCTGTTGTCCCTAGTGGTCTTCACCTCCTGTGTCAAATATTTCTCCTGCCTCAGCCTTGTGAGCAGCTGGGATTACAGGCACGTGTTTCCTTTGCCATCGTGTTGTGGTTTGAACATAAAATGCCCCTCATAGCCTCATGTGTTGAGCACTTGGCCCCATGTGGTGGCAATGCTTGGGAAGGTTATTAGAAACTTTAGGAGGTGGAGCCTTGTCGAGGTAGTAGATCGCTGAGGAAGGCACTGATGTTTCATAGCCCAGCCCCACTTCCTGCTTGTTCTGTTTCCTGCCTCTGGCTACCATGTGATAAGCTAGCCTGATGTGCCTTCCCCACCACGATGCAAAGTATCCCTTCAAAACTGTAAGCAAGCCAGGCGTGGTGGTGCCCATCTTTAATCCCAGTCCTCAGGAGGCAGAGGTAGGAGGATCACCATGAATTCAAGGCCACCCTGAGACTACATAGTGAATTCCAGGTCACCTGGGATATAGCGAGACCCTACCTTGAAAAACCAACCAACTAACCAACCAACCAAACAAACAAACAAACAACCAAACAACCAACCAACCAAACAACCAAACAAACAAACCTGTAAGCAAGCAGCTGTAGAGATTAAGGCATTTGCCTACAAAGCCAAAGGTCCCAGGCTTAGTTCTCCAGTACCCACATAAACCCAGATGTACAAGATGGCACAAGCAAGCATAAACCACCAGAACTGAACCTGCTGTCATCACACCTTTGGGTCAGAATCAAGATCCACTCCCAAACACACTTTATGGCCAGGCCCTAGGATCCACCTCCAGTGACACCTCCTCCAGCTGGGCTGCTGAAGACCCAAGTTGCTTAATTTTAATAAAACCCCTGAGTCTGTGGGGCCATATATTTACAGTCACATTCAAACTACTATGCACACCAAAGCACAATTATGTCTAAAGTTCAACTTGAACCAATGAGTTTATTGGGATGTAGTCAGCTTCGTGTTGCTGGGATGAACATTCAAACCAGACACAGTCTGTAGGAGGAAGGGTTTGTTTCAGCTTACAGATCAAAGGAGAAGTTCTATCAGTGGTGGAAGAAGCTAGATCCTATTCATAAATCCAGGCAGAGAGACAGCACCAGCCAGCACCACAAGCAAGCAACAGCAAGACAGCAGGGACCCAGGCAGAGGGCAGACCCCTCTGCATACCTTTGGGCTGGAAATCAGATCCGCCCCCAAACATACCTTAGAGCTTGTCCCCAGGATCTGCCCTTAGTGACAGCTCTTCCATCCAGGCAGCTGGAAATCCAAGTTACAAGTTTTTAAAAATATTTTTATTTTTATTTGAGAGAGAGAGAAAGAGGCAGAGAGAGAGAGAGAGATATGAGAGAATGGGCACACCAGGGCTTCCAGTTACTGCCAATGAACTCTAGATGTGTGTGCCCCCTTGTGCATCTAGCTTTCGTGTGTCCTGGGGAATCAAACCGAGGTCCTTTGGCTTTGCAGGCAAACACCTTAACCGCTAAGCCATCTCTCCAGCCCTACAAGCTTTAATAAAACACCATTGGGGTTACTTACAGAACACAGGTGAGGGGTTACTTACGGGAGTCTGGGGTGACTCAAAGGCAGCTGCATCTTCACAAAGCCCACCCAACATAGGTAACATGATTTATGTTTGGTAGCTGCAGCCCTGGAGTGTACTACACTGCAGAGAGAGAGAGGCGGCACTAGAATAGGAAGCAAATCAGATAACTAATGTCCATGTGTGTTTGACTCCCAGGTAACTAAGGCATTTCTATTGAGTAGGGTCTGACATGCACCCAGTGTGTACAGGTGCTTGATTCTTTCATGACACTATTTCTGATGGCTCTTAACATTTTCCTGTATCCTGTTTTGTTTTTCTTCCCCTCAGGTTTACACGACCACCTACCCAAGCTTACAGCAGGAAAGGGTGCTCAAATTTGTGTTGGTTGGGGAACTGCTGGTACAAGTGGAACACCTGAGGTTGCGACAGCAGCGGATGCTGAGAGAAGAGAAAAGGGATGGGGATCCTCAGCCACAGGACGCTGGCTTCTCCCCCACCACTCCCCTGCTGTTGGGAGCAGTCTTCACAGAGGCTGAAAAAGCCAGGATAGAAAACTCTCCCAAGCCCTTCTGTGAAGGAGATAAGTTCTGCATTCCGCTGCAAAGGCTCCTTGCTTATCCCAAATTGCACCGCTTGCGTATTGACGAAGAGAGGATGCGGTGCCTCATTGCCGACTCGGTGTGCTTGAGCCAGGATGGCAACGCAGTCGTGGTTGACCTGCATAATTCTTGGGACTGTTGGCCTGAAGATAACTGAGCCATCCACGTTTCCTGAAGTTCAGAGTCTCGGTGATCGTTGGGCTGGGCTCACTTACAATGTGAACTTTGTATAGTTGGCATTCAAGTCACATCTCAAAAGTTTTAACACAAGTCGGGCCCTAAACTAGTTGACAGATATACCTGATGTATAGTCAGACTGATTTTTTTACCTGAGAAAAGGTGTTAGGGTTCAACTAAAAGTGGTATGCTTTCTTTTAAAATTGGACTTTTTTTCTTTGACATTTATGATAATGAAGCCACTGCATATGGTAATGTGGTAATTTTGAACTTACCCTGATTTTGGTATTAGAGCCATGTGTTGGTATTAGAGCCATGTGACATTAAAAATTTTAAATATGATCAAATACAATTGAAAACCTTTTTCCCTAGGGTTGGGTGTAGTGGTGTATGTCTGCAATCTTAGCACTTGATGGTTGAGGCAGGAGGATTGTGGATTTAAGGCTAGCCTAGGACACACAGAAAGATCCTAAAAAATACAACCTGAAAACCACCTAACTTTCCCCAGAGGTTATGAGTAGTCATTGTATTAGGCTTTCCTGGGAGATGTGAATGAAGGTTTGATGCCACCAACAGGCCACCAGGAACAAACCAAAGTAACAGGGCTGGAGAGATGACTTAGTGGTTAAGGCGTTTATACCTACAAAGCCAAAGGGTCCAGGTTCGATTCCGTAGGATCCATGTAAACCAGATGCACAAAGTGGTGTACATGTCTAGAGTTCGTTTGCAGTGGCTGGATGCCCTGGCGTGCCCATTCTCTCTCTCTCTCTCTCTCTCAAATAAATAAATTAATTAAAAAAACAAAGTATTAATTATACCAGTGTCCAACTTGGTGAGTCAGAGTTTATTGGAGTTCCTTACAGAGGGGTGCGGAGGACTGAAGGCCAGCGCCTTCACTGGAACACTCAGCCCAGCATAGGTGATGGCCCAGGAAGCTGCATCTCGAGAGCCTCTCGTTCCACACTGAGCTGCACACTGCTTCTATAACCTTAGGGGACGGGTTTGTGCTCTTGTTTCAGAAGCTTCCTTAGCCCTGTTTACCTCCCGATTCTCAGGAACTTCCCTCCTCCCTCTAGGAGTGAGTGTTGCAATTGGGAAGAACTTGCCACATAATAGTAATTTAAAAATCTTTTTAGAGTTCTTTGTGTTAAATTCTGCCAATTATATTATGACTAAGACATCATATTTAAAAAGAATGTAGGGCTGGAGAGATGGCTTAGCACTTAATGAGCTTACTGTGAAGCCTAAGGACCCAAGTTCAACTCCCCAGTGCCCATGTAAGCCAGACACACATGGTAGCGCGTGCATCTGGAGTTCATTTGCAGTGGCTAGAGATCTTGGTATGCCCAGCCTCTCTCTTTCTCTTTCTAATAAATAAGTTTTTTTTTAAATTTTTTATTATTTATTTTTGAGAGAGTCACAGAGAGAGAGACAGACAGACAGACAGAGGGAGAGGGAGACAGATAGAGATGGGCGCGCCAGCAGTCTCTCAGCTGCTGTGAATGAAATCCAGATGTGTGCGCCCCCTTGTGGGCAAGTACGGCATTGCGCCCTTGCATCACTGCATCTGGCTAAACGTGGGACCTGGAGATTGGAACCGCTGGAGATTGGAACCAGCGTTCTTAGGCTTAGCAGGCAGGCGCCTTAACCACTAAGCCATCTCTCCAGCCCATAAATAAGTTTTTTTAAAAAAAGGAACATAGGGGCTGGAGAAATGGCTTAGCGGTTAAGGTGTTTGCCTGCAAAGCCAAAGGATCCCGGTTCAATTCTCCAGGACCCACATAAGCCAGATGTGTGAGGGGCACATGCATCTGGAGTTCGTTTGCAGTGGCTAGAGGCCCTGGCATGCCCATTCTCTGTCTGTCTCTCTCTCTCTCTCTCTCTGCTTGCAAATAAATAAATAAAATGTTAAAAAAAAAAAAAAAAGGAACATAGTTGTTTTTGAAGGTCACAGGAATCTTCCTGAGGTAACCACTCTCCATATTTTTTCTTGTGCTTGGGATTGAACCCAGGGCCCGACATGTTCTAGGCAAGTGTTCTGCAGCTGAGCTGCACCCTTATCCTTGTCTGATTGTTGAACCCCATCTTCTCAAGGAGCTTCCTGCCTGGTATTGGAGTGATGATAATCACAGAAGAGAAAAATACGGCTTTGTCTAGTGAGAGAGAAACAGGTTTCAAGAAGCATTCCTGTGGGAGGCATAGGAGTTGGGATGGTGTCAGCCAGCCAGCCATAGTTGCTTGGCTACCTCAGGCACCCTGGTGGCTGGTCTTGATAACTGTGACATTTTTAGCTTGCTACTTTAGAGGCAGAAATGGTGGACTAGCCCCCAGCTATTCCACAGAATTCCACTTGCATATTCCACAGAAAGGAAAGGAAAAAAGGGAGAAGTGGCACATGCCAGCTGCCTGGTACAGTGTGCCACACACGTTGTTAGGCAACACTACCACTTCCTGCCGGTGCACAGAGCAGTGAGGGAAGCTAAGAAGAGTATGTCTGTATTTTGGGAGTCCTCATGCCTGCTTAGTGGTCTTCCAAGGAATAAGAATAGAATGGACATGGCGAGTGGCCTGGGCCATGCCCGGGATAGCATGACAACTCTGAGGAATGACCTGGGCTGTGCAGCATTGGTCCCTGGACAAAGTCTCCTGTGGGCACTCCTCAAGCTGAGTTTTCAAGGGTTAATAAGCAGTGTATTTTGGTGAAATGTTGGGCAGAAAGAAGAGATTTTCAGAGAAAAAAGAATCACATAAGCTGGGTGTGGTAGTGCACGCCCTTAATTTCAGCACTTGGGAGGCAGAGGTAGGAGGATCGCTGTGAGTTCAAGGCCACCCTAAGACTGCTCCATCAGGTCTTTTTTTTTTTTTTTTTTTTTTTTTTTTTTTTGGTTTTTAGTGGGTCTCACAGGTCAGGCCTGGAGTCTCAGGTGAAACCCTACCTCTGACTGCTCCATCAGGTCTTTTTTAAAAAAATATTTATTTATTCGCAAGCAGAGTGAGGAGAGGGGGAGAAGAATGGGCATGCCAGGGCTTCTAGCCACTGCAAACAAACTCCATGCGCATGTGACACTTGGTGCATCTGGCTTTACGTAGGAACTTGGGAATTGAACACGGTCATTAGGCTCTACAGGCAAGTGCCTTAACTGCTGAGCCGTCTCTCCAGCCCCATCGACGTGTTTGTACCTATGGTGACTCTCAGAGGCGCACGTGTTCAGGGATTTGCATCCTTCTCCACATCCCAAAGGCCCTCTGTCCTCGCCTCTCCAGCGTCCCGCATGCTTACTTTCTGGCTCCCTTCTCATCATTGCTCTCTTGCTCTTTTTCTCTTTGGGTTTCCAGGCAGGGTCTCACTGTAGCCCAGGTTGACCTGGAACTCACTATGTAGTCTCAGGGTGGCCTCGAACTCAGTGATCCTTCTACGCTCTGCGTCCCGAGTGCTGGGATTAAAGCCTTGCTCCATCACGCCTGGCTCTTTGCTTTTTTCTAGGGCCAGGATTAGTCCCTTGCTCGTCTCTCTCCAGTGTTAACCCATAAATTCTGCTTAAGTGTGGTCACTTCATCCCTCACCCATAAACGACTGCCCTGGAACCTGGAGCTATTCTTTCTGTAACTCTGCATCTCCCGTATTGACCTTTCCCTCCTTCCTAGGGTCGTGCAGTGCTATGGCATCACTCCTAGCTCTCGTACTTATATTTAGCTTGTGTTTACCTCCCAACTTTATGGATGCTTTTCTTTGCACGTTGAAAGGTTTATTATTCTAAACTAGGGGGATCAGCATAGGTCCTTAGAGGGCTAGATAGTAATTCCCTAAAGGTTTATGGTTCCTATCCTAACTTCAACTCTGCTTAAATTGAGGCATAGAGTAATTTTATTGTGAATGTATTAGTTATTTTTCATTGCTGTGACAAAATTCCTGAGCAGGGGGCTGAGGAAATGGCTTAGTGGTTAAGTCATTTGCCTGTGAAGCCTAAGGACCCTGATTCAATTCCCCAGGACCCACATAAGCCAGATGCACAAAGGGGGAGCATGCAACTGGAGTTTGTTTGCAGTGGCTGGAGGCCCTGGTGTGCCCATTCTCTCTTTCTCTCTATCTGCCTCTTCTTCTCTCTCTCTCAAATAAATAAATAATAAAATATTTTTAAAAATTCCTGAGCAGAAGCAACTTAGGAAAGAAAAGGGTTTCATTCAGCTTAGAGACCATCATGGTGGGGGAGTCATGGCAGGAGCAGGAAGCTGGCATCATATCACCACAGCAGCAGGGAGAAAACAGAGGAATAAAACGCTTAATGGTCAACTAGCTTTTGGCTTTTTTCGGGGTGGGGGTCTCATTCTAACACAGGCTGATCTGGAATTCACTATGTAGTCTTTGGCTGGCCTCAAACTCACAGCAATCCCCACTCCCCAACTCTGTCTCCCAAGTGCTGGTATTAAAGGCGTGCACTGGCAGACAGAGAGAAAGGCTGCACCAGGCCGTCAGCCACTGCATATGAACTCCAGATGCATGGACCACTTTGCTCATCTGGCTTTACGTGGGTACTGGGGAATCTGGTCGTTAGGCCTGGCAGGCAAGCACCTGAACTACTGAGCCATCTCACCAGCCCTGGTTCACTTCTGGTAACCATGGCAAAATACAAAGAATGAAAGAAATGCTCATCCAGTGCTTTCTGGTGAAACCCCTCACAGAAGTGTACTTCTATAATCTTCCATTAATCCCACTTTTACAAAGAAAGCAATTTCATTATTTAAATAAGATATACAAATCTTAAAATCTTTTTTTTTTATGTTGGTTTTCTGAGGTAGGGTCTCACTCTAGTTCAGGCTGACCTGGAATTCACTATGTAGTCTCAGGGTGACCTCGAACATACAACGATCCTCCTACCTCTGCCTCCCCAGTACTGGGATTAAAGGTGTGTGCCACCACACCTGGCTTAAACAAAATATTTTTTTAAAAATACAAAATGCTTCTCTGTGAACTATACCAGAAAGAGAAAGCAGACACAGGATCACTTGAGAAAGGCGAAGTTGACTGAGTCAGTGAAGTTCAATCCCAGAAGGTGGCATACTTTCCCCAAAGAAATTGCATATGCTAGGTTTGACTTCCCACTACAGCTAAGGTGAAATTTTTTTTTTTTTTTTTTTTAGGATACCAATTTGAGGAGACATCTCAATCTATCTGAGCTGTAATTTCATTGGCGTGGGTCCAAACCAGTTCATTCAAGAATGTCTCTGAAATTTCCTTACAACAGAGGTTCACATGGAATAGAGATCACTGACCCACGGAATGTCTAATTTGAGCTTTCCTGTTTTCTAATTTTTTGTTACATTTCATATAATGTGGGATAGATTTATTTCACCAGTGATTTTCCACCTGTCATATGCATGGAAGGGACATTTCATTAGGTGCTGCTGCCAAATACAGAGGTACAGAAAGGAAAGAGGTGGGGATAGGAGAAAGAAAGGGAAGAGTGGATGGATGCAGGGGAGGAGGAGGAAAACCATTAGGTGTTAAGTAGTTAGAGTCATAGCAAGAAGACTGTCCCAGGGGCTGGAGAGATGGCTTAGTGGTTAAGGCATTTGCCTGCAAAGCCAAAGGATCCCAGTTCGATTCTCCAGAACCCATGCAAGCCAGATGCACATGGGGGCACATGCATCTGGAGTTCGTTTGCAGTGGCTAGAGGCCCTGGCGCACCCATTCTCTCTCTCTCCCTCCCTCTTTCTTTCTCTCAAATAAATAAATAAAATATATTTAAAAAAAATTAAAAAGCTCGGGTGTGGTGGCACACACCTTTAATCCTAGCACTTGAGAGGCAGAGGTAGGAGGAGTTCGAGGCCACCCTGAGACTACAGGTCAGCCTGAGCTAGAGTGAGACCCTACCTCGAAAAACCAATAAATAAATAAATAAATAAATTAATTAATTAATTAAATTAAAAAAAGAAGACTGTGCCCAGGATCCCACAGCTGGAGGTATGGATGAGGTCTGAGGGCAGATCAGAGGTCCTGCCAGGATCTGCTGTGATCTGGTGCCAAGTTCTCCTGGGTGATCCTATGTACTGGGGAGGAGTTTGGACAGTCTTCTCTACTGTGCCCATATTGTAAAAGCACCGAGCAAGCAGGGTGCTTAAGTGATATGTATGTAATCTTTTAAAATCTTACTGTCTGGGACAATCAGGAGGACAAGGCTTCAAGCTCATACTAAGCCCCACTTCTTTATTAACCTTAAATACCTATTACAGGGGCTGGGAGATTGCTCAGTGGTTTGGGCGCTTGCTTGAAGAGCCTAAAGGACCCAGGTTCAATTCTCCAGTACCCACGTGGAGCCAACTACACAGAGTGGCACACGTATCTGAAGTTCATTTGCAGTGGCAGAAGGCCTTTGCACTCTCCTTCTCTCTCTCCTTGCAAATAAATAAACATAATATTAAAAATATCTAATATGAGCTGGGCGTGGTGGTGCACGCCTTTAATCCCAGAACTTGGGAGGCAGTGGTAGGAGGATCGCCATGAGTTTGAGGCCACCCTGAGACTATATAGTGAATTCCAGGTCAGCCTGGACTAAAGTGAAACCCTACTTCAAAAAACAAAACAAAACAAAAAAAACAAAAAAACCAAAAAATATCTAATATGGACTGGAGAGACGGCTTTGTGGTTAAGACACTTGCTTGTGAAGCCTAAGAACTCATGTTCAAATCTCCAGGTCCCATATAGCCACATGCAGTGATGCAACAGCACAATGTTGCACATGTGCCACAAGGGGGCGCATGCATCTGGAGTTCTTTTGCAGTAGGCTGAAGGCCCTGGCACACCCATTCTCTCTCACAGCCTCTTTCACTCTCTCTCAAAATAAAATTTTAAAAACCCAGTATTATAACTTCAACATCAACAGAAGGAATATGTTGACTTTGTTTCTAAGGCTCTTTATTTTTATTTATTTGTGATAGAGAGCGAGAATAGGTGCACCAGGGCCTCCAGCCACTGCAAACGAACTCCGGACGCGTGCAGTACCTTGTGCATCTGGCTTACATTCGTCCTGGGGAATTGAACCGAGGTTCTTTGGCTTTGCCATCTCTCCAGCCCTCTTTTTTTTTTTTTTTTTTGTCTCATGAGGTAGGGTCTTGCCTTAGCCCAGGCTGACCTGGAATTCACTATGTAGTCTTAGGGTGACCTTGAACTCCCAAGAGTGCTTGGATTAAAGGCTGCACCACCATGCCCCACTTGGCTCATTCTAATAAAAACAGAAATATGTTGTGATGGTTAAGTTCTGTTGTTAACTTGATCAGATTAGGAATCCAGTAACAGACATGCCTCTTGGGCAAATCTGTGGGGGCATTTGTAGGAAGGATTCATGGGGGAAGACCTTCCTGTAGAGTGCGTGGTCGACTCCATTTATAAAGAAACTCTGGGAGAACACAGGGTCTTTTTCTTGGCTGCCTGTGTCACTCACTGGTGCGTGCATCTACCCTGAGCTGCTAGCTTTTGTGGACACTGGGAACCCAGCTTCATCAGCCTCCCAATGTGGACTGGAGACCAGAGGCTCTCCAGAAATCCTCCAGGTTTCAGCGCTAGGTTGGGACTGCTGAAGCATCCAGCCTGTGGACTGCAGTTTGCAGAGCCAAGAGACTCTGTTTCAAAGATGGTGGCACACAGACATCTCAAGGTTGTCCTCTGACCTGCACATGCCATGGCATGCACACCCCCCCACCACAACAATAAATACATTTTAAAAATATTTGTTGAATTAGGGCTAGAGAAATAGCTTAACGGTTAAGGCACCAGCCTGCAAAAGCTAAGCAGTCAGGTTTGGTTCCCCAGGACATTGTTGGAATGCCCACGTCCTGTAAAAGGCATGCTCTTTTTATTAAAAATTCATTTGTTTCTTGACCTTGTGATTCCTTGCCTCCGTTTCTTCACTGCTGGGATTGCAGGTGTGCACCGCCATGCTTGGCTTTTTGGCATACTTTTATTTTTTATTTTATTTTATTTTTTAATTTTTAAAATATTTTTTTTATTTATTTATTTGATAGAAAGAGGCAGAGAGAGAGAGAGAGAGAATGAGAGAGGGAGAGAGAATGGGCATGCCAGGGCCTCCAGCCACTGCATACCAACTCCACATTCGTGCACCCCCTTGTGCATCTGGCTTACATGGGCCCTGGAGAGTCGAACTGGGATCCTTTGGCTTTGCAGGCAAATGCCTTAACCACTAAGCCATCTCTCCAGCCCTATTTTATTTTTTTTTTATTTTTTGAGGTAGGGTCTTATTCTAGCCCAGGCTGGCCTGGAACTCACAGCCATCCTCTTACCTCTTTAATATGCATAGTACCTGACTAAGCCAGCATATAATGGCCTAACACAGTTTCAACTACCCTACTTGATTCTAGTCACGTGACATACCATCTAAGAGAATGGACCAAGCAGAATTAGATTAAAAATTAAAAATTAAAGGTGTGTGCCAGCATGCCTGGCTCTTTTTCTTTTGGCATACTTTTGTTTTTTTTTTTTTTTTTTTTTTTTTTTCAGCTAGGGTCTTATTCTGGCCCACACTGACCTGGAATTCACTATGTAGTCTCAGGATGGCTTTGAACTCTCGACGATTCTCCTACCTCTGCATCCCGAGTTCTGGGATTAAAGGCGTGAGCTCCCACCGCCCGGCTTGGCATACTTTTAACTTTCATGCACGTTCTTAATTACACCCAGATAGAGATGTCTGTGTCACCTCTGAGGGAAGCTTGTGCTCAGACTCCAGTAGTCCATGGGTACTCCCTGGTAAGGCAAGGAAACCCTTAGGCAAAAGTTACATTGGACTATCACTTCTCTTTTCTTACCTTGGCATAATTTGCTGGCAGAATCTTAACTACTCGTTCCTTTCCCCCTTCCTGTTTCTTTTCTCTTATTTATTTTTATTTTTGATTTTTTTGGTTTTTCGAGGTAGGGTCTCATTCTGGCCCAGGCTGGCCTGGAATTTACTATGTATCTCAGGGTGGCCTCAAACTCATGGCAGTCCTCCTACCTCTGCCTCCCAAGTGCTGGGATTAAAGGCGTGCGCCACCACACCCAGCTTAACTTTTCTCTTAATTTTGAAACAGGGATCCATTCTAGTCCAGGCTATCCTGGAACTTACTATGTAGCCCAGGTTGGCCTCAACCCCCCCAGTGATCCTCCTGCCTCCATCTTATTGCTTTTTGTGTATGAATGGGTGTACATGCCATGGTGCGTGCAGGTCAGAGGACAACCTTGAGGAGTCTGTGCTCCATCAATTTGTTTCTTTTTTGAGGCAGAGTCTTGCTCTAAGCCCAGGCTGACCTGGAATTCACTATGTAATCTCAGGGTGGCCTCGAACTCACGGCAATCCTATTGCCTCTGCTTCCCTAGTTCCACCATTTTTGAAGCAGAGTGTCTTGGTTCTGCAAACGGCCAGATTAGCTTCTGAGTGCCCTGGCTCTGCCTCCCACTGTCACAGGCATGGTTTTATTGGACATGTATAAGATCCACTTTTACATTATTACAAACATTTTACAAATAAAAATTGTTTTCATTAAAAAAGAAAACATTTCTTGGATTTATCATTGTACAGTGGAAACAAAGGGGCATATAATATAGAAACATGAAGGTCATACTCCAAGTATTAGAACAGAATACTGGATTCACTTCAATTCAATAACATGTTTTTTTTCTTGCAGTACTGGGGAATCAAACCTAGGGTCTTGTGCATGCTAGGCAAGTGCTCTACCACTGAGCTATTCTTCCAGAATAAACAGTTTTATGATGACCCACACACTACACTGACTTCCAAAGGATGAAATAAACATACAAGAGGAGGATGATCCTCAAAATAGGACATATTTCCAAAGATATTCAAATTCATACACAGTCTGTCTTTCCTTTCCTGGGATTTAGTCTATGGATATCAGCAACAGAATTATATACATAAAACATTTGAAAAGGCAGAACACAGTGTCTTTAATTTTTTTTATCAGCTTTGTTGTATGAGGAATAAACCTAGCCCATCCATGTGATCATTTGAAATATACTGTGCATACATTATCTTATGACGAATCACATATATAAGGGAATGAGTCTTATTTATAGGACAATCTTAAAACAGGCTTAAAACAGGAATATTTCATCCTTACTTTTTAGACTTCATATTCTTTGACATCTCAACTATTAGCAGTATGCATAATACCTAACTAAGCTGGTATATAACTGCCTAACACAGTTTCAACTACCCTAATTGATTCTAGTCACATGACGTACCATCTAAGAGAATGGACCAAGCAGAATTTCTGAAATGCCCAAGTCAAAGACTTGTTATGAAAACTATACAATCCCATCATAATGAGCTCAGTCTCTCTCTCTCAGAGATTTGTTTCATAAATACTTGAAGCTTAACACTTTAGAAGTATTTCAGTGAAATATTTAAGAATATTGTCAGCCTAAGCTTGCAAAGTGGTTTAGTTAATGTGGAAATCTGAGAGTCTAAAGTTGCTTCTGGATGCTTTTGCCAATCAAATTCAGTGCTGCCTGATTTATTTATTTTTCAG
Organism: Orientallactaga sibirica; assembly: GCA_036365145.1. Classification (NCBI taxonomy): domain Eukaryota; kingdom Metazoa; phylum Chordata; class Mammalia; order Rodentia; family Dipodidae; genus Orientallactaga; species Orientallactaga sibirica. The sequence continues at coordinate 14,569,544 of JAEOAD010000025.1, forward strand.
TTTTTCAAATTCAGTGCTAACCTGGAATTCATTGTAATCTCAGGGTGGCCTTAAACTCATGGTAATCCTCCTACCTTTGCCTCCCATGCTGGGATTTGCCACCCAGCCCTTGATTGATTGGTTTATTTTTGAGACCAAGTCTCAGACTATAACCTGGGCTGGCCTTGAACTCACTATGTAGCCCAGACTATTTTTGAACACATATAGATCTTCCTGCTTCAGTCTCCCACAATGCTGAGATTACAGGCAAGAGCCACCTGGCTCCTGTCTGAATTTAAATGCATTTTGAATGGAGACTTGTTGGATACTTTTTTTTTTTTTTCTTTCCCTCTAGCAACAAAGGGGCTAAGTGGTCAACCTCTGTGGCTCAGAGCTTTCTATGATAAACAAGCACACACACACAAGACATGCAGAGGAATCTAGTTTGGATATTATACTCAAAAGTTTATGTTGCAATGAGATGCTGGAGTTCAGAGTTGTTGGTCAAGGCTTTTTCATATCAAAAGTGTTTATCACATTAGTTGTTTGTAAACAGAACCCTTCAATACCATCACAGAAGGGAGTCAACTGCTGAAAATGTAAACTGATGGTCAGGGGCTTCTCTACCCTTGCCATTCATCTTTTCCTCTCTGGTCTGTCCTCAGACTCTCAGGAAGGCTTGTGCACGCTTCCTAACGAGGTGTTAAGACTGTTCCTTCAAGTCACAAGCACTGGCTTTAAAATGCCATTCATCTTTTTCTCTAGTATACAAAGTGTGGACATCTGCAAAGTCTCCAAGTTTGGATCATTTGAAATTTGACTTTTCTATTAAGTTGATGACTCTGCTTTTCCAAGTTGAAGTTTCTCAACTCAAAAGAGAATCAGAAGTGGATTTGGTAATCAGCAGCTTTTAAAAATAACCACATGGGTAAGATCTTAACATTTCTGGCTCCAAGGAAGGTAAGGAGTAAAATGTAAGGCAGACTCTCAGGCAACCCTAAACAGATTGGGACAGACCAGCACTGACACAAGTGAATGCAAGGTGTGTTCACAGCACACCAGGGATGAAGGATCCACACTCTCACTGCCCATGCAGGACCACAGAGGATAGCTCTGAGTTCTTTTCCCTTCCTAACCAATATTCCTACCTACAAAATGAGTTTTTATACTTAGTACTATGTAAATCCAGATGTATCTGGTGGCTGCTAAAATTATAAAGGCATATCGACTTTTGCATTTTTCAAAATCTCTTCACATTTTGATTCTTAAAAAAGAATTCTGTACCATTTCAAACCCCAAGAACTAAACTTGTATAAATATAGATACAGGGCTGCCAAGGGCAGCCAGGGCTGAGTAAGACAGTGGCTCTGACCTGATTACAGCACCTTGTATATGTCTGATGAGTGTCCTCATGGAGCCATGCTTACAGTCTAGTGTCATCATATTTAAAATCCAATAATTTGCAGAATCAGCAAATATATAGCCTGGAAATAATATATATATATATATTTTGAGGTAGGGTTTTACTCTAGCTCAGGCTGACCTGGAATTCACTCTGTAGTCTCAGGGTGGCCTTGAACTCACAGCAATCCTCCTACCTCTGCCTCCCGAGTGCTGGGATTAAAGGCATGCACCACCATGCCTGGCTAGAAATAATATTTTGAGAATAGAAAAAATATGCTGTAAAAATGTCAGAATAAACATCTAAGTAATTATTGTCATAGCTCTAGCTAAAACTTTTGGATTCTTTCTATAACACACAATGAATGAGTCAGTTCACTTGAGGACAGACAGCATATCTTTACCTATTTAGGTAACATTTTCCTTGGTTAGACTATCAGGTTATTTTTTTTTTCTCCAAAATATATTTTAAACAAAATAGTGACTTGAAAAAATTATTTCTCTCATCATCCAAAGTATTCTAAAACAGGGTGTCATCTTAAAAAAAAAGTCAGAATCTAGTTGTAAAACTAGTTTGGATTAATATAGTCAACTTAATCCTTGAGGTATTAAAAATGTCTAATATAAACTATATAAACTATTCCAGTCTTTCTAAACCTCTGAATTTGTATATTAAAATTATAGGTTTCATCCCTAATCTTGTTAACATAAAAATACCTAGGCCAAAGTAATTCTATTCTGACACATTTTTCTTCTTGGACATGATTTTGAAAGTAAAGACTGGGATATTACTAGTTGTAGAGAATCATTTTTTTTTTTCAGTGAAAGTTCAGATCTTTCCACATGGAAACTGTCAATAGAAGTCCAGAAAAACTCTAAGGCTTATCTGCTGTGCTGTTACGATAAATCCAGTCCAGATAACCCTAGGTTAAAAGCTATATTTGATGTAAGTTACATTCCAGTCTTATCTCAAAACAGCTAAATTCTGACATAGTACAGAAAACGGTATCTGATCAAAGAGGGCTAAAATAGAAAACCACCAGTCCTTCTGCGTCAGTAATACAAGCAGCTGTCCCCATCTTATCTCATAACATGACAGAGTAAGTTTTTTCAGTTTCACATAAATCTGAGACCCTTCTCAGTAAAGGATGCTCTTAGGCTGGAGAGATGGCTTAGCGGTTAAGGCGCTTGCCTGTGAAGCCTGAGGACACATGTTTGACTCTCCAGGTCCCATGTAAACCAGAGGCACAGGTGACACAAGTTGCACAGTGTACAAGGTGGCACACGTGTCTTGAGTTCTATTACAGTGGTTGGAGGCCCTGGAACACCAACTCTCTCTCTCTCTCTAGCTCTTGCAATCTCTCTCATAAAAAAGAAAGAATGCTCTTATTCTGATCACCTCACAACTTCCCCTTGTTCTAAATTCTGAAACCATCATGTTACCAGTCAGTGGACAAATAAAACAGTTCTTCTGTTGGGGTGCCTACAGTAGCCTGACGTACTCAGTGTTAAGCTGGGGTCTCTTATACAGCTACTGGGGGTTCTGTAGCTCATCTAGTATTAACGACAAGGAACAATCTAGACTGTGCAATGAATAAACAGTTACATCCATTCACCTATCATCGTCAGGTACACCACTTTATCATCTGATTTACGACAGCTATGTTTAGAATTATTAAGCATTTTACATGCTCAAGCTGTAGCATCACATTTTCCCAAAAGCATGAACACCCACACTTCACATCAATTATTGCATCAAAAGAACTTCATAAACTTAGGACAATACTGTAGGTAGTCGGACATGGAAGATTTTCTTCATAGGAATTACAATAATCTTAATAGAACTTCCAGGGGTTCAATTGTATTCATTCATTGTCTCAAGCCTAAAAAAAAATTACAGAGCCCAAATCTGTTGAGCGCCTCTACCACAGATTTTACACTGGAATAAAAACCATACTCAGATGGTGTCCCATGCTGTTGCCTCACTGGGAAACAAAAGCAGTTCTTTTCATTCTGTGCAGGGTCCCAGGCCGGCAGGCCCTGGCTTACTGCTCAGGTGTCTCCTTCTCAGTGGGTGGGAAGGGGCCACTGGGGAACTTTCAGATCAGGAATCAGCGTTGCTTTCCTCTTGACAATCCAACTTCATTTTATAAAACCAGGTTCTTTTTTTTTTTTTTTTTAAGCTTGACGAGAACACCTTGATCGACCAGTTGTCCACATTGCACATCCATATGGAAGCTTCTGGTCACTGGCTTGACTTCTAGCGTTTGATCACAACTTGTTCATAAGCTCCGGATCCCACCCTAAAATAGCAGGGGGAAACAAGCTTTCAAAATGTTGAACTGGAACTGGAGAGATGGCTCAGTGGTTAAAGGCATTTGCCTGCAAAGCCTGACAAGGTTAGATCCCTCAGTACCCATGTAAAGCCAGAGGCACAAAGTGGTATGGGCGTCTGGAGTTCATTTGCAGTGGCAAGAGGCCCTGATGCCCCATGCCATTCTCTGTTTCTGCTTGCAAATAATAAAACACACACACACACACACATATATATATTGGTTTTTCGAGGTAGGGTCTCACTCTAGCTCAGGCTGACCTGGAATTCACTATGTAGTCTCAGGGTGGCCTCAAACTCACAATGATCCTCCTACCTCTGCCTCCCAAGGGCTGGGATTAAAGGCGTGCACCACCATGCCTGGCAAATAAAATATATTTTTAAAAAATTGATCAGCCAGGCCGGGCGTGGTGGTGCATGCCTTTAATCTCAGCACTGGGGAGGCAGAGGTAGGAGGATTGCCATGAGTTCAAGGCCACCCTGAACGACATAGTGAATTCCAGGTCAGCCTGGGCTAGAGCAAAACCCTGCCTCAAAAAAAAAAAAAAATAAATAAAAAGAAAAAGAAAAAGAAAAAGAAAAAGAAAAAAAGAAATGGAGGGCTGGACAAATGGCTTAATGGTTAAGGCACTTGCCTGCAAAGCCAAAGGACCCAGATTCAATTCTCCAGGACCCACATAAGCCAGATGCACAAGGTGTCCTATGCATTTGGAGTTCCTTTGCAGTGGCTGGAGGCCCTGGCATGCCCATTCCTTATCTACCCCTTTCTCCCTCTCTCTCTTTCAAATAAATAAATAAAAACATAAAAAAGAAATGGACGCAGAATTTCTTTTTTAAAAGATTAATTTTATTTATGAGAGATGGTGTGGGGGAGAGAGAGAATGGGCACACCAGGGTCTTTAGCCACTTCAAATGAACTCCAGATGCATGTGCCACCATGTGCATCTAGCTTATATAGAACCTGGAGAATTGAACCTGGGTCCTTCGGCTTCTCAGGCAAGTATTTTAACCACTAAGCCATCTCTCCAGCACCCCCTTTTAAAGATTTATTTTTATTTATTTATTCAGAACTTCTTGTTAGAAAAAATTAAGTTGTTAAAGACAAACAAGCAGATACACACAGGACCCTGGGCTGGTCAGATTATCTCCACAGGATTTCAGTTTATTTATTATACACAGCCACCCCCCAAGTCTTGTTCTATCTCTTCATTATCATAGGATCTCAGTTTGAACTGTGATTTGTGTGCCTCCACTGGTCCAAGGGAGATAATTCTGGTTTCATAGTTTGTCACACACAACATATCTAATGTGGACATAATAGTTTCTCTGAAAATATCCATTAATTATTGAGAGCCAAATACAAGCTGTGTGTTCAGCACTTCAAGTAGACTGACCCCTACAATTACTGTGCTAAATTGGTCTTTAATTAATGTACAGAAAGGGCTTGAGTGCTTACTGCATGCCAGAGGCTGTTCAGAGCACTTACATATCTTACATAATTCAAATCTTACAATTATTTTTAAAAATACTTTTTAATTAAAAAATGTTTTATTTTTATTTATTTGAGAGAAAGAAAGAGAGAGGGGGGAGGGAGGGAAGGAAGGAGGGAGAAGGGGTGGGGAGGACCAAAATTTACTTTCTCTTATTTTTTTCGAGGTAGGGTCTCGCTCTAGTCTAGGCTGACCTGGAATTCACTACGTAGTCTCAGGGTGGCCTCGAACTCATTGTGATCCTCCTACCTCTGCCTCCCGAGTGCTGGGGTTAAAGGTGTGTATCACCGTGCCTGGCGAACTTTCTCATTTTTTGTTTATTTTTTTATTTATGTATTTGAGAGCAACAGACAGAGAAAGAGGCAGATATATAGAGAGACAATGGGTGCACCAGGGCCTCCAGATGAATGCACCCCCTTGTGTATCTGGCTTATGTGGGTCCTAGGGAATTGAGTCTTGAACTGGGGTCCTTAGGCTTCACAGGCAAGTGCTTAACCACTAAGCCATCTCTCCAGCCCAACTTTCTCTATTTTTATGCCTTGGGTCTATCCACTAGAGAGCCTTTCTTTTCTCTGAGGAACAGAACTAACAGATGGAATATCCTGAGAGCCTTGCACTTGTCAGGCACTGTGTTAGTTACTTGACATAAGCCATGTAAGTCACTCCTCACAAAAGCTTATCAGGTAGGTGGCTTATTCACTTCTCTCATTTTATCAGGTAGGTGACTTATTCACTTCTCTCATTTTTTTTCTTGATTTTTTGAGGTAGGGTCTCACTCATCCTAGCCCAGGCTGACTTGGAATTCACTATGGAGTCTCAGGGTGGCCCTGAACTTACAGTGATCCTCCTACCTCTGCCTCCTGAGTGCTGGGATTAAAGGCACGCACCACCACGCCTGGCTCCACTTCTCTCATTTTTAAAAATTTATTTATTTGCAAGCAGAGAGAGAGATAGAGGCAGACAGAGAGAGAACGGGCATGCCAGGGCCTCTAGCCACTGCAAACGAACTCCAGATGCATGTGCCCCTTGTGCATTTGGCTTACATGGGTCCTAGAGAATTGAACCGGGATCCTTTGGCTTCGCAGGCAAATGCCTTAACTGCTAAGCTATTTCTCCAGCCCCACTTCTCTCATTTTAAAGGTGAGGAAATATACTTAAAGAGAATAATGACATTAATGAACAAAAGAGCCTGGACTTGCCTGGTGTGGCACATGCCTTTAATCCCAGCACTCCGGAGGCAGTGGTAGGAGGATTGCTATGAGTTCAAGGCACCCCCTGAGACTACATAGAGAATTCCAGGTCAGCCTGGACTAGAGTGAAACCCTACCTCAAAAAAAAAAAAAAAAAAAAAAAAAAAAAAAAAAAGAGCCTGGACTTGACTCAATGCAGTTTTGATGACTATCTAGTGAGACAGTCCACACTTCTGGTCACTATTTAAATTTCTTTTGGTTGAACTATAGTTTTTGCTGTTCCCCTAAACTCATAATAGGTAAGGTGTATTGAGCATACAATGTCATATGCCTTAATATTTACTTATTTTGTTTTTTGAGGCAGGGTCTCACTCTAGCTCAGGCTGACCTGGAATTTACTATGTTGTCTCAAGGTGGCCTCGAACTCAGCAATCCTCCTGCCTCTGCCTCCCTAGTGCTGGGTTTAAAGGCGTGCACCACCATGCCCAGTTCAAATTTTCTTTTCAAGGTAGGGTCTCACTCTAGCCCAGGCTAACCTGGAATTCACTGTGTAGTCTCAGGGTGGCCTCAAACTCATGGCGATCCTCCTACCTCTGCCTCCCAAGCGCTGGGATTAAAGGCGTGTGCCACCACGCCCGGCTTTATTTTTTATTTTTCAAGGTAAGGTCTCACTCTAGCCCAGGCTGACCTGGAATTCACTATGTAGTCTCAGGGTGGCCTCGAACTCTCAGCGATCCTCCTACCTCTGCCTCCTAAGTGCTGGGATTAAAGGCATGCACCACCACGCCTGGCCCCACCTATCTTCAATTTCACCCAAGACCCTCTTAAAGTAGCAGCTCTCCCAGGAAGTCTTATCTCAGTTTCCTCTACTTCTCTGCATTACAGCTCTTATCCTATCCGTACAGTTTCTAGTTGGTCTCTCTCACCTGTTACAAAGGGTCAGATAGTACATACTTCAGGCTTTGTGAGTCATATGGTCTCTGTTATCATATCAAAGCAGCCACACACAGACAACATATAAATGACCATGACGTTGTTTTCCACAAAAATTGCTTAACAAAATATATAATGGCAATTTGGCCTGTGGGCTGTATCTGCCAAGTGCCTTGGTAGAGTCAGTGACGATGTTCCACGTGCTGGACCATCAGCTAGCTGGGGTAAGAGCCCCATCTTTCCTCCTGGCATTCTCACCCATGCCTTTGTTAGTGGGTTGTCACTGAATTTCATAAGTGGATATTTCAACAAAAACGAGTGACAGGTAGAAACTCTGTCTTGGCTTTCATGAACCTATTTGCAATTACTCCCTCCCCCTCATTGTTATGTCCTTCTTACCATTTAGCTTGTGATTTTATTGTTTATATTATCATATTTCATTGTAGTTAATTTATAGCCACCATACCTGGCTGCAGTTATTTATTTATTTATTTATTTATTTATTATTATTATTTTTGGTTTTTAAAATATTTTATTTAGTTTTATTTATTTGACAGAGAATGAGGGGGAGAAAGAGAGAGAGAGAATGGGTGTGCCAGGACCTCTAGCCACTGCAAATGAACTACAGACATGTGCGCCACCTTGTGCATATGGTTTATATGGGTCCTGGGGAATCGAACCTGGGTCCTTTGGCTTTGCAGGCAAATGCCTTAACCACTAAGCCATCTCTCCAGTCCTAGTTTTAAAAAATATTTTACTTATTTGAGAGAGAGAAAGAGATATAGATAGAGAATAGGTATGCCAGGGCTTCCTGCCACTGCAAACAAACTCCAGACACATGCGCCACCTGTGTTTCTGGCTTTATGTGGGCACTAGGGAATCAAACCTGGGTCCTTAGGCTTTGCAGGCAAGCACCTTAACTGCTGAGCCATCTCTCCAGCCCTGCAGTTAGTTTTTGCTGTGTTTGTTATTGAACACTATCTTACCTCCTCAGATCCTGCAATGTGCTGGATACATAATGAGGTACTCACTAAAATTAGTATTGGTTTCTCTCAAATAAATAAGTAAGTAAGTAAATAAATAATAAAATGGGAGCTGGAGAGATGCTGACTAGTTAAGGCACTTGCCTACAAAGCCAAAGGACCCAGGTTCAATTCCCCAGGACCCATGTAAACCAGATGCACAAGGGGGCACATGCATATGGAGTTTGTTTGCAGTAGCTAGAAGCTCTGGCACACCCATTCCCCCCCCCCCCCCCCCCGCTTTTTTTGAGGCTGGGATTAAAGGTGTGTGCCACCACACCTAACTTCCATTTTCTCTATCTGCCCCTTTCTCTTTCTCTCTCTCTCAAATAAATAAATAATAAAAAATTAGTATCGATAGAAGAAAGGAATTTATACTCTTTCAGGTTTTGAGCATTACAGAATAAAATTATCTTGGTCAGGGTGGGGGGGGGCTCCCTGACCCCTGTAACTCTGACTTACTCTGTAACCAAGGGTGGGCTCTTCAGAAATACTACACGGCCAGGATGAGAATAAAGGTGCCCAGAAAGGTTGTGGGGACGGGAAGCAAGGGAGCCCTCAGAACCTCTGCAGTGTCCCTGGCGCCCACATCACACTATGTGCTTCGGGTCATGGTGAGCATTCCTGATCTGAAATTGACATGATTCTGACATGATATTTTGAAGCATTTTGGGCTCCAGATTTTTTGATTTGGGACATTCAATTTGGAAAGTCAGTGCAAATAATCAAAAAATGCAAAATCAGGGCTGAAGAGATGGCTTAGTGGTTAAGGCGCCTGCCTCCTAAGCCTAAGAACGCTGGTTCCAATCTCCAGGTCCCACGTTTAGTCAGATGCAAAGTGACGCAAGGGCGCAATGCTGCACTTGACCACAAGGGGGCGCATGCATCTAGATTTCATTCGCAGCAGCTGAGAGGCTGCTGGTGCACCCATCTATCTGTCTTCCTCTCCCCTGTCTTTACCTGTGTCTCTCAAAAAAAAAAAAAAAAAAAAAAAAATCAAACCAAAACAAAACACTAGTAACTCCCCCCCCCCCAAACAAAACTTTCTGAAGTCTGAAACGTGTCTGGTCTCAAGCAATTTGGGCAAGATATACTCAACCTGGGGGCTGGGGAAATGGCTTAGCTGTTAAGGCGTTTGCCTGCGAAGCCAAAGGATCCCAGTTCGATTCTCCAGAACCCACATAAGCCAGATGCACAAGGGGAAACACACGTCTGGAGTTCATTTGCAGTGGCTGGAGGCCCTGGCATGCCCATTCTTTATCTACCTCTCTTCTATCTCTCTCTTTGATTGCAAATAAATATATAAACATTAAAAAATATTTAAAAATATATACACAACCAGTCTTAAGAATTAGTAGTAAAGTCTGGCAGGTGACTTTTTTTTCCCTTCTGAATTTGAAAAACTACCAAAATAATGTTTGGCTTTCATGATTTTTGGTGGTATAAATGTTAGACTTAAGGGGATAAGAAAGGAGAGTACAAGAAAGGTTAATTAGGGGCTGGAGAGATGACTTAACAGTTAAGGTGCTTGCCTGCAAAGCCAAAGGACCCAGGTTCAATTCCTACTGCCCATGTAAAGCCAGATGCACAAGGTGGCACATGTGTCTAGAGTCTGTTTGCAGCTGGAGGCCCTGGCAAGCCCATTCTTTTTCTCTCAAATAAATAAAATATTTAAAAAGGTTAATTATTAGATTATGCTGCTGAATGACAAATAGTTTCTCAACATATAAGACCAACGATTTGGAAAGTAATTTTCAGGTTGGAGAAATGGCTCAGTGGTTAAGGTGCTTATCTGCAAAGGCTAATGGCCTGAGTTCAATTCCCCAGTACCAACATAAAGCCAGATGCACAGGTGGCACATGCATCTGAAGTTCATTTGCAGTGGCTGGAGGCACTGGTGCACTCTTTTTGTCTCTCTCTCTCTCTGTGCTTGCAAATAAAGAAAAATATTTATAAAAGAAAAGTGACTTTGTTTTGTTTTAAAGTATTAAACTAAAAATATTTTTTTTTTTTTTTTTCTGTTTTTTTGAAGTAGGGTATCTCTCTAGCCCAGGCTGACCTGGAATTCACTCAGGGTGTCCTCAAACTCATGGTGATCCTCCTACCTCTGCCTCCCAAGTGCTGGGATTAAAAATATTTTCTTCTTTTTTTCCTGGTTTTTCGAGGTAGGGTCTCACTCTAGCCCAGGCTGACCTCAAACTCATTGCGATCCTCTTACCTCTGCCTCCCGAGTGCTGGGATTAAAGGCATGCGCCACCATGCCTGGCTCTTTACAAATATTTCTTAAAATATTTTTATTTATTTGAGAGAGGGGTGAGGGAGGAAAAAGGTCAGAAAGAGAAAGAGAGAAGGCAAAAGAAGGAGAAATAGTGGAGGAGCATGACTTCCAGGCCTCTTGCCACTGTGAATGAACTCCAGAAACATGTGCCACCTTTGTGTGTCTGCCTTTATGTGGGACGTGGATACTAGGGAATCAAACCTGGACTGTCAGGCTTTACAAGCAAGCACCTTTAACAGCTGAGCTAACCTCTCCAGCCCCTAAATTTCTTTTCTAAATATATATAATGTATCTATTTATTTGTGAGAGAGAAAAAGAAGGAGGGAGAGAATGGACATTCCAGGGCCTCTAGCCACTGCAAACGAACTCCAGACATATGTGCCATCCTATGCATCGGCTTATGTGGGTTCTGGGGAGTCAAACCTAGGCCCTTAGGCTTCACAGGCAAGTGTCTTAACTGCTAAGCCGTGTCTCCAGCCCCTCTAAATATCTTTTTAATGCCATAACTTGTCCAGCACTCTACTATTTGTTTACCAATATATTCTAAAAATACACCGAATCAACAAGCTCAAATAAAATGTCATGTAACACATGCCCAGAACAAGGAGCTCTACTGAGAATGTTTCCCAAGTCCCTACTGCTGTTTTCTTTTCCTAGCCTCTGCGTACAGGAAGCTTTGAAACCACCGCCTCCTCGTAAAGTTTCAGTCGGTCTGTTTTAACAGGGCGCTGTTTGGATGACATACCTGTTTGGAAGGTGGTGACTGCCAAAGGTTGTGCTTCCTCCAGGGCCCACAAATAACCGCAGTCCTTCTTCTGCAACATAATGGAAAAATAAAAAACGTTTGTCATGTGAAGTCATCAGACTACAAGCAGATAAGATGCATCATAATCCGGTCTACATTTCAGTTTACTAAGGAAATTAAACAACTCCAAATCATAGTTTATACACGCTTTGAAACACACTACTTAAAGGCTGGCCCAACAGTTCTTTTTCATGAACTTTCCCAAAGCTCTTTTTATTTTAACTGAGTAACAGCTCTTGCCACAGGTTTTCATGAGGTTTACTTATGTTTTAAAAATTATTTTAAATTTATTTATTTGAGAGAAAGAGGCAGAGGGGGAGAGGGAAGCAGAGAGAGTGGGTGTGCCAGGGCATTCGGCCACTGCAAATGAATTTCAGATGCATGCACCACCTTGTGCATTAGGCTTATGTGGGTCCTGGGGAGTTGAACCTGGGTTCTTTGGCTTTGCAGGCAAGTGCCTTAACCACTAAGCCACCTCTCCAGCTCCAGGTTTACTTATCTTTATTTATGTGACCATTAACATAATAAAGCTGAGTCATTGTTAAGTGTTCCTTATTCACATCAGCTGAGTGATTATCCCTTTCCAATTAGTGACACAGGAATTCTCTGTCTCAGGGAATATGCCAGGAGGAGCTGGAGGGCTCCTTTCTCAGCTCAACCCTCCACACTGTGCCAGCGACTCAGCCCTCTGACAGACAGATTAGAACTCTATTGTGAGGTGTATGGACATGGTAGGCCCTGAGCATAAATTAAAAAACAACGAAAACTGTCTTTAAATTTGATTTGCCATTTTTTTTCTTCCTCCTGGGTGCTGGTGATTAAATCCAGGACCTTACACATGGCCTTACATAGTCACCTGCTCTACTACTGAACTATAACTCTTTAAATTGGTGTCTTTTAGCCAGGCGTGGTGGCGCACACCTTTAATCCCAGCACTCAGGAGGCACAGGTAGGAGGATTGCCGAGAGTTCGAGGCCACCCTGAGACTACATAGTGAATTCCAGGTCAGCCTGGGCTAGAGTGAGACCCTACCTCGAAAAACCTTTTAACTCAAGCTTATTCTATTTTTTTCAAATTCAGTAGTCACTGGAAGAAATAAGCTACAAAGTTATCATTGATTTTTATTGGCATGAAGCTGATCTCACAGTTACACGCAGTCGTGTGACTCCAGCCCACTTTCCATCCTGAGCACATCGACGCGGATTTCGGAAGGTGTTCTTAACCGTTCTCTACGCACCTTCTGCACTGGAATCCAGGCTGAAGTCTTGGCTTTGTAAGATTTTCTCCACAATGTCATCTGCATCCACTCTCGTGTCGTCAACTCGCTTCAGCTGAGACTCGACGGAGTCCTGGTTCACTGGGCACCTTTGAACAGAATCACAGTCGTTTTCTTCTTTTTTCATCAACTACGTTATAAAACAGAGGCGGCGTTGAATGTATCTGTTAAAAGGATACCTGCTGAGTTTTTCTGAAGCTTCATCTTCTTTATCAGTTATGTCAAGACTTGGTTCCGGGGTTTTTTGCTCCGTTTCATCACACGGCTCGAGAATACTTTCAATTCCCGTCGATGTGCTTCCCACTGACGTAGTTCTCCGGTGGCAGAACTCGGAGAAGCTAGATGACCGGGAGTGACACGAGCTGTACCCTGCCAGACGAGAGTCACTTTGCGTATGACACTAGCATCAGACACATTGCAATCTCGTTTTTTAAAAAATATTTTATTTATTTATTAGAGAGAGAGAGAGAGATACAGAAATAGGCAGGTAGAGAGAGAGAGACAGAGAATGGGCGCGCCAGGGCCTCTAGCCACTGCAAACAAACTCCAGATGCATGCGCCCCCTTATGCATCTGGCTTACGTGGGTTCTGGAGAATCAAGCCTCGAACCGGGATCCTTAGGCTTCACAGGCAAGCGTTTAACCACTAAGCCATCTCTCCAGCCCCAAATCTCATTTCTTTATCCCACACCATAGCAGTTTCAAGTTCGTCTGTCCGCTCGTCCGTCTGTCCACTTCAATTGTTTGGTCAGGGTCTTGCTCCATAGCAAGCACAGACTGGCCTTGAATGTGCCATCCTCCTGTCTCTGCCTCCCCCAGTGCTAGGAATACAAGCGTTAGTCACCACACCTGCCTTCAAGTCCCTGTACAACAATAAGGGATCAGCCTTTGCTGCTGGCTCCTACCTGACACTTTGGACTGCTGGCTTGCGTAACTTGATGTTCTGGAATGTCCCCAGGCGCCAAGTTCATCTGGAACAGAGGCGCTCTTTGATGAAAGATCTGCAATACAGCACAATGCAATGCTACCATTACTACCAAGTATGGGGCCACCTTATATTCTGATCTGTAGGTTTTATAACTTCTTCTAAGTTCATAATCAAGGAAAATAAGTTATAAAGTGGCAGAGATTCCTTTAAATAGGCACAACAGAAACAAATGCATTGCAAGAAATAAATGCTAGCCAGGCGTGGTGGCGCACGCCTTTAAGGCAGCCAGCACTCGGGAGGCAGAGGTAAGATCGGTGAGAGTTGAGGCCACCCTGAGACTACATAGTTAATTCCAGGTCAGCCTGGACCAGAGTGAGACCCTACCTGCAAAAAAAAAAAAAAAAAAAAAAAATTTTTTTTTTTTTTTTTTTTTTTTCGAGGTAGGGTCTCACTCTAGCTCACACTGACCTGAAATTCACTATGTGGTCTCAGGGTGGCCTTGAACTCACAGTGATATTCCTACCTCAGCCTCCCGAGTGCTAGTATTAAAGGTGTGTGCCACCACACCCAGCTTTCCATTATAATTTTTTTCTATCAACATTACTTTACTAAAAAAAAAAAGTAGGTTTTATTCTTCGATCCCCCCATGAAAGTAAGCAACATATTTGCTGAAAGAAAGAGAGAGAGAGAAGACGACAGAGAATGTGTAAGTAAGTGCTTCCAGCCACTGTACATGAACTCAAATGCACCACTTTGTGCATCTGGCTTTACATGGGTACTGGGAAATCAAACCTGGGTTGACAGGCTTTGCAAGCAAGCACATTTAACCACGCCATCACCCAGCCCCAAATGTTAGACACTCTTGCCCCTGCCGCCTCTAGTTTTTCCTCCTTTTGCTCCTCTATTTAGAGACAGAATCTTGTGTAGCTTAGGCCAGTTTGAAATTATTCTGTAGCTAAGGCTGGCTTTGAACTCCCGATCCTCCTGCCACCACTTCTTGAATGCTTACAATATAAGTATATACTGCCATGCCTGGCTTTTTTCTTTTTTCTTTTTTTAAATGTATTTTATTTATTTAATTTTATTTTAGAGACAGTGTGAGAGGGAGAGAATTGGCATGCCAGGGCCTCAGCCACTGCAACCAAACTCTAGATGCTTGCGCCACCTAGTGGGCACGTGCGACCTTGCACTCGCCTCACCTTTGTGCATCTGGCTTACATGGGATCTGGAGTTGAACATGGGTCCTTAGGCTTTACAGGCAAGTACCTTAACCACTAAGCCATCTTGCCAGCCCGGCTTTTTTTATTCTTTACTGAAGAGGCTCACTAAGTGGCCTAGGTTGGCTTTGAACTCCTGATTCTCCTGTACTAAGTGTTTGAATTATAGGCACGCATCATGATGGCCCTCTACTTTGGGAACTGTTGTTTTTTGAAAGGATCTTGCTTCTTCAAAAATCCATTGCAGCAGAACACTTTACCACTTTAGTGCTAGCATTGCTGTTGGGAGACTGTAATTAGGGTGATGTCTATGACTTTTTATCAACACAGCATGGGATGTAGCCCTAAGGATACATCTTCTTAAGAAACTGATTATAGTACTCAGTTTGCGAGGCCATGGACACAAAGGCATTGCCAGAGCAGTTTCTAGTAGTTCCCTGGTCACGTGCACATTGTAGATAGCAATTATGCAGTCCCAGAACCAGCCTTTTCTCAGAATGTAGAACTGGGATCACTTTCATTGGGAGGAACGTTTGGAAACCAGAGCTATTTTTAGCTTGAGAGCAGAAGGAAAGCAGTGGAGTAATGAAGCCATCACAGCAGTGGTTCTGGAAATGATACCGCACACAGTTGGACCAACATGTGCTGCTGCTAAACGATAAGCTACTGGAGCAACCTGGCCCTCGTTTCTCAGTTCTGGGCAGGCTGCAAGTATCCCAAGCATCTCTTTCTACAGCACCTCCAAACCCAAAGATGAGCTTCAACAAAACCCACTCAAGGGGCTGGGGAGATGGGCTCAGTGCCTCTAAATATCTTTTTAATGCCATAACTTGTCCAGCACTCTACTATTTGTTTACCAATATATTCTAAAAATACACCGAATCAACAAGCTCAAATAAAATGTCATGTAACACATGCCCAGAACAAGGAGCTCTACTGAGAATGTTTCCCAAGTCCCTACTGCTGTTTTTTTTCCTAGCCTCTGCGTACAGGAAGCTTTGAAACCACCGCCTCCTCGTAAAGTTTCAGTCGGTCTGTTTTAACAGGGCGCTGTTTGGATGACATACCTGTTTGGAAGGTGGTGACTGCCAAAGGTTGTGCTTCCTCCAGGGCCCACAAATAACCGCAGTCCTTCTTCTGCAACATAATGGAAAAATAAAAAACGTTTGTCATGTGAAGTCATCAGACTACAAGCAGATAAGATGCATCATAATCCGGTCTACATTTCAGTTTACTAAGGAAATTAAACAACTCCAAATCATAGTTTATACACGCTTTGAAACACACTAAAAGGCTGGCCCAACAGTTCTTTCTCATGAACTTTCCCAAAGCTCTTTTTCTTTTAACTGAGTAACAGCTCTTGCCACAGGTTTTCATGAGGTTTACTTATGTTTTAAAAATTATTTTAAATTTATTTATTTGAGAGAAAGAGGCAGAGAGGGGAGAGGGAAGGAGAGAGAGTGGGTGTGCCAGGGCATTCGGCCACTGCAAATGAATTTCAGATGCATGCGCCACCTTGTGCATTAGGCTTATGTGGGTCCTGGGGAGTTGAACCTGGGTTCTTTGGCTTTGCAGGCAAGTGCCTTAACCACTAAGCCACCTCTCCAGCTCCAGGTTTACTTATTTTTATTTATGTGACCATTAACATAATAAAGCTGAGTCCATTGTTAAGTGTTCCTTATTCACATCAGCTGAGTGATTATCCCTTTCCAATTAGTGACACAGGAATTCTCTGTCTCAGGGAATATGCCAGGAGGAGCTGGAGGGCTCCTTTCTCAGCTCAACCCTCCACACTGTGCCAGCGACTCAGCCCTCTGACAGACAGATTAGAACTCTATTGTGAGGTGTATGGACATGGTAGGCCCTGAGCATAAATTAAAAAACAACTAAAACTGTCTTTAAATTTGATTTGCCATTTTTTAATTCCTCCTGGGTGCTGGTGATTAAATCCAGGACCTTACACATGGCCTTACATATTCACCTGCTCTACTACTGAACTATAACTCTTTAAATTGGTGTCTTTTAGCCAGGCGTGGTGGCGCACACCTTTAATCCCAGCACTCAAGAGGCACAAGTAGGAGGATTGCGGAGAGTTTGAGGCCACCCTGAGACTACATAGTGGATTCCAGGTCAGCCTGGGCTAGAGTGAGACCCTACCTCGAAAAACCAAAATAAACAAACTGGTGTCTTTTAACTCAAGCTTATTCTATTTTTTCAAATTCAGTAGTCACTGGAAGAAATAAGCTACAAAGTTATCATTGATTTTTATTGGCATGAAGCTGATCTCACAGTTACACGCAGTCGTGTGACTCCAGCCCACTTTCCATCCTGAGCACATCGACGTGGGTTTTGGAAGGTGTTCTTAACCGTTCTCTACGCACCTTCTGCACTGGAATCCAGGCTGAAGTCTTGGCTTTGTAAGATTTTCTCCACAATGTCATCTGCATCCACTCTCGTGTCGTCAACTCGCTTCAGCTGAGACTCGACGGAGTCCTGGTTCACTGGGCACCTTTGAACAGAATCACAGTCGTTTTCTTCTTTTTTCATCAACTACGTTATAAAACAGAGGCGGCGTTGAACGTATCTGTTAAAAGGTTACCTGCTGAGTTTTTCCGAAGCTTCATCTTCTTTATCAGTTATGTCAAGACTTGGTTCCGGGGTTTTTTGCTCCGTTTCATCACACGGCTCGAGAATACTTTCAATTCCCGTCGATGTGCTTCCCACTGACGTAGTTCTCCGGTGGCAGAACTCGGAGAAGCTAGATGACCGGGAGTGACACGAGCTGTACCCTGCCAGACGAGAGTCACTTTGCGTATGACACTAGCATCAGACACATTGCAATTTCTTTTTTTTTTTTTTTTAAATATTTTATTTATTTATTAGAGAGAGAGAGATACAGAAATAGGCAGGTAGAGAGAGAGACAGAGAATGGGCGCGCCAGGGCCTCTAGCCACTGCAAACAAACTCCAGATGCATGCGCCCCCTTATGCATCTGGCTTACGTGGGTTCTGGAGAATCAAGCCTCGAACCGGGATCCTTAGGCTTCACAGGCAAGCGTTTAACCACTAAGCCATCTCTCCAGCCCCAAATCTCATTTCTTTATCCCACACCATAGCAGTTTCAAGTTCGTCTGTCCGCTCGTCCGTCTGTCCACTTCAATTGTTTGGTCAGGGTCTTGCTCCATAGCAAGCACAGACTGGCCTTGAATGTGCCATCCTCCTGTCTCTGCCTCCCCCAGTGCTAGGAATACAAGCGTTAGTCACCACACCTGCCTTCAAGTCCCTGTACAACAATAAGGGATCAGCCTTTGCTGCTGGCTCCTACCTGACACTTTGGACTGCTGGCTTGCGTAACTTGATGTTCTGGAATGTCCCCAGGCGCCAAGTTCATCTGGAACAGAGGCACTCTTTGATGAAAGATCTGCAATACAGCACAACGCAACGCTACCATTACTACCAAGTATGGGGCCACCTTGTATTCTGATCTGTAGGTTTTATAACTTCTTCTAAGTTCATAATCAAGGAAAATAAGTTATAAAGTGGCAGAGATTCCTTTAAATAGGCACAACAGAAACAAATGCATTGCAAGAAATAAATGCTAGCCGGGCGTGGTGGCGCACGCCTTTAATCCCAGCACTCGGGAGGCAGAGGTAGGATCGGTGAGAGTTCGAGGCCACCCTGAGACTACATAGTTAATTCCAGGTCAGCCTGGACCAGAGTGAGACCCTACCTGCAAAAAAAAAAAAAAAAAGAGAAATAATTTTTTTTTTTTTTTTTTTTTGATTTTTTTTTTTTTTTTCGAGGTAGGGTCTCACTCTAGCTCACACTGACCTGAAATTCACTATGTGGTCTCAGGGTGGCCTTGAACTCACAGTGATATTCCTACCTCAGCCTCCCGAGTGCTAGTATTAAAGGTGTGTGCCACCACACCCAGCTTTCCATTATAATTTTTTCTATCAACATTACTTTACTAAAAAAAAAGTAGGTTTTATTCTTGATCCCCATGAAAGTAAGCAACATATTTGCTGAAAGAAAGAGAGAGAGAGAAGACGACAGAGAATGTGTAAGTAAGTGCTTCCAGCCACTGCACATGAACTCAAATGCACCACTTTGTGCATCTGGCTTTACATGGGTACTGGGAAATCAAACCTGGGTTGACAGGCTTTGCAAGCAAGCACATTTAACCACGCCATCACCCAGCCCCAAATGTTAGACACTCTTGCCCCTGCCGCCTCTAGTTTTTCCTCCTTTTGCTCCTCTATTTAGAGACAGAATCTTGTGTAGCTTAGGCCAGTTTGAAATTATTCTGTAGCTAAGGCTGGCTTTGAACTCCCGATCCTCCTGCCACCACTTCCTGAATGCTTGCAATATAAGTATATACTGCCATGCCTGGCTTTTTTCTCTCTTTTTTTTTTAAAATGTATTTTATTTATTTAATTTTATTTTAGAGACAGTGTGAGAGGGAGAGAATTGGCATGCCAGGGCCTCAGCCACTGCAACCAAACTCTAGATGCTTGCGCCACCTAGTGGGCACGTGCGACCTTGCACTCACCTCACCTTTGTGCATCTGGCTTACATGGGATCTGGAGTTGAACATGGGTCCTTAGGCTTTACAGGCAAGTACCTTAACCACTAAGCCATCTTGCCAGCCCGGCTTTTTTTATTCTTTACTGAAGAGGCTCACTAAGTGGCCTAGGTTGGCTTTGAACTCCTGATTCTCCTGTACTAAGTGTTTGAATTATAGGCACGCATCATGATGGCCCTCTAGTTTGGGAACTGTTGTTTTTTGAAAGGATCTTGCTTCTTCAAAAATCCATTGCAGCAGAACACTTTACCACTTTAGTGCTAGCATTGCTGTTGGGAGACTGTAATTAGGGTGATGTCTATGACTTTTTATCAACACAGCATGGGATGTAGCCCTAAGGATACATCTTCTTAAGAAACTGATTATAGTACTCAGTTTGCGAGGCAATGGACACAAAGGCATTGCCAGAGCAGTTTCTAGTAGTTCCCTGGTCACGTGCACATTGTAGATAGCAATTATGCAGTCCCAGAACCAGCCTTTTTCTCAGAATGTAGAACTGGGATCACTTTCATTGGGGAGGAACGTTTGGAAACCAGAGCTATTTTTAGCTTGAGAGCAGAAGGAAAGCAGTGGAGTAATGAAGCCATCACAGCAGTGGTTCTGGAAATGATACCGCACACAGTTGGACCAACATGTGCTGCTGCTAAACGATAAGCTACTGGAGCAACCTGGCCCTCGTTTCTCAGTTCTGAGCAGGCTGCAAGTATCCCAAGCATCTCTTTCTACAGCACCTCCAAACCCAAAGATGAGCTTCAACAAAACCCACTCAAGGGGCTGGGGAGATGGGCTCAGTGGTTAAAAGTGCTTGCTTGCAAAGGCCTGTGGCCTGGGTTCAATTCTCCAGCTACCCACGTAAAGCCAGATGAGCATTCATTTGTAGCAGCCAGAGACCCTAGTGCGTATGCACGCACACGAACAGATAAATAATTAAAAAGAATTCAAAGAGCTACTTCATAGGGATATTTATATAGAGCCAAATGTTTACGTTGATGTGGGCTCGGATCACAATTCGTTCATTTGGTTTATGGTTTTCAAAATGTACCCAGTTGCTGCAGTTACTTTGTGTTACTGCAGGAAACACCCAATCAAGAGCAGCTTGTGGGAGAAAAGGGTTTATTTTGGCTTACTGACTCTAGAGGCTTCACGTGAGTACTGGGGAACTGAAACCAGGCTGTCAGGCCTTAATAGCTGAGCCATCTCTCCAGCCCAAATAAAAAGTTTTTAAAAATTAAAGAGGGCTGGAGAGATGGCTCAGCTGTTAAGGCGCATGCCTGCAAAGCCTAAGGACCCAAGT
This sequence comes from Orientallactaga sibirica, assembly GCA_036365145.1. NCBI lineage: Eukaryota > Metazoa > Chordata > Mammalia > Rodentia > Dipodidae > Orientallactaga > Orientallactaga sibirica. The sequence continues at coordinate 14,590,272 of JAEOAD010000025.1, forward strand.
TCGATTCCCCGGACCCCACCTAAGCCAGATGCACATAGTGGCACATATGTCTGGAGTTCGTTTGCAGAGCCTAGAGGCCCTGGCACACCCATTCTCCCTCATACAGGGTAAAAAAAGGGGGGGGGGCATATGACCTGAAACGAGTCTTTAGTACCTTGGTTAAGCCAGTGTTTTGTCTAAAGTAATATGCTGGTGGGGGAGAATTACAACCATGGGTTAGGCTCATTTCAGGTCATTAAAATTTAAGTCTGGAAAGGCTTCAGGAATCTTCTAGGAGATAAAGTAATAGTGTCTTCCACAAATTAGAAAACCCAGCAAGCTGCAGAACCGTACCTGCTATTCCAAGATGGACTTTGAGAGTCTCTCCGCCTTTTCTGTCTTCTTCCAGAAACTCAGATTCACCAGCAATTGGTATTGACATCGATGTGGAGGGAGGCCTGTAAATAAATCTTTCTAAGTATCAAGGCTTGAATCATGGATTAGTCTGGAGGTTTGAAATACTGTTAGAGATTTACTGTGTAATCAGTGCACACCCTTAGTAAGCTGCCTAGTAGATAGCCATTAAAAAATATTTTATTGGTTTCTTTTTGAGTTATTGTATTTGAGAGAGAGGGAGAGTGGGCACTCCAGGGCCTCCAGCCACTGCAAACAAGCTCCAGAGGCATGCACTCCCTGTGTGTCTGGCTTATGTGGATCCTAAGGAATCGAACCTGGGTCCTTTGGCTTTGCAGGCAAGTGCCTTAACTGCTAAGCCATCTCTTCAGCCTCTAAAAAATATTTATTTGAAGAGAGAGACAAAACGAAAGAGGCAGAGAGAGAAAGGGAGGGAGGATGGGCATGCCAGGGCCTCCAGCCACTGTGAACAAATAGCAGATGCATGCTCCACCTTGTACATCTGGCTTATGTGGGTTCTAGGGAATCAAACCTGGGTCTTTTGGCTTCGCATGCAAGCATCTTAACCATTAGCTATTTCTCCAGCCCAGAGTTAGCCTTTTAAGGGTGAGAGCAATAAAAAAAAAAAAATCAACAAGTAATGTACAAGCAGGGTGTTGCAGTCAGGTTTGCATTGCTGGCAGAAATCACCCGACTAAAAGCAGCTTGTGGGAAAAAAGAGATTTATTTTGGCTTACAGGCTCGAGGGGGAAGCTCCATGATGGCAGGAAAAATGATGGCATGAGCAGAGGGTGGACATCACTCTCTGGTCAACATAAGGTGAACAACAACAACAGGAGAGTGTGCCAAACACTGGCAAGGGGAAGCTGGCTATAATACCCATAAGCCCGCCCCCAACAATACACTGCTTCCAGGAGGCTTTAATTTCTAAATTGCCATCAGCTGGAGAGACTAGCATTCAGAACACTTAAGTTTATGGGGGACACCTGAATCAAACCACCACATTCCGCCCCTGCCCCATAAACTGATAACCATATACGATGTAAAATGCAATGCATTCATGCAACTTTAAAAATCCTCATAGTTTTTTTTATCAATTCCAATGATGTTCCCCATAATCCATGGTCTTTTAACTGAGCCATAATACCAAAAACAATCCCCCCAAAACCCATAATGGCACAGAATAAACATCCACACTGCAAAAGATGGCATTGGGCAAAGTAAAGAAATATTCAACCAATACAAGATTTAAATCAACTAGGGCAAACATCAAACTCTGTAGCTTCAAGTCCAACAACTCTAGTCAGTGACAAATCTCCAAGTCCCATAATTCTAACCAGCAACAAGTCTCGAGTTCCAATTCCGCCCCTCCAGCTAGGCTGTCAGATTCGTATGGCTGGCAAAAATCACCTAACCAAGAGCAGCTTGTGGGGAAAAAAAGGTTTATTTTGTCTTACAGACTTGAGGGGAAGCTCCATGATGGCAGAGGAAAATGATGGCATGAGCAGAGGGTGGACATCACCCCTTGGCCAACATCAGATGGATAAAAGCAACAGCAGAGTGGGACACTGGCTATAATACTCATAAGCCTGCCCCCAATAATAACACTGCCTCCAGGAGGTATTAAATCCCAAATCTCCATCAGTTGGGAACCTCACATTCAGAACCCCTAAGTTTATGGGGGACACCTGAATCAAACCATGACAGAGGCCTTTCTGATACTGTTGTGGTTTGATTCACCCTACTTCCCTACTTTATTTCCCAAAGCACTTATGACCATATATCTTTTAATTAATTAATTACTTGTAAACAGAGAGAAAGAGAGAAGAAAGAAGGAGGAAGAGAGAAAAAGAATATGCATGCCAGGGCCCCTTCGCCACTGCAAAGCAACTCCAGATGCATGTGGCCTTAAGTAGATACTGGGGAATCAAACTGGGCCATCAGCCTTTGCAAGCCATTGCCTTTGACTTCTGAGCCATTTCTCCAGCCCTGCCATACTTAGTATTTAGAATAGGGTCTTGCACACTGTAAGGCACCCAATAGGTACTGTGAAAGAAAAAAAAAAATAGGGGCTGGAGAAATGGCTCAGTGGTTAAGAGCATGTGCTTGCAAAGCCCGATCACCCTGGTTCAATTCCCCAGTACCCATGTAAAGCCAGACACACAAAGTGGCACATGAATCTGGAATTCATTTGCAGTGTCAAGAGGCCCTGGTACACCAATTCATTCTCTTTCTCCATCTCTTTGCCAATGAATAAATAAATAAATAAACCTTAAAACCAGAAACAAGTGCACAGAAAGCAAGTTAAAATTTTCAGTGTATTAAGGAAGTTGTCACTAAAAAAAAATTTTTCAGGATATATAATTTCACCACACACCCCAAATCCTGAAGACAGCAAAAAAGACCTTTAAATAATTTTGAGAGTGGTGAGCTTATTAGGCAATAAGTAACACTATGAGTGTCAGATCCATCCGCGAGGAAGGAACTATTTGCCTATAAACAACACAAAACAGTGGCATAAGCATTTAAACAAATTGATATTATACTGTTAGATAAGTAATCATGCCTTCGACATGAACTTACGTTTTAAAACATGGGTCACCAGACATCAGCTGCATACTGATCAACACCTACAGAGGAGGAGGAGAAATACCACGATTATAAAAGCCTGCAGGAGAGCAGAAACCATTTGCTAATCTGTGTGTTCCCCTCACCACTTAATCTACTATTTTCTATCTGGAAAGCACTAAACAATTGTTGCCGGGCTGGAGAGATGGCTCAGCGGTTAAGGCATTTGCCTGCGAAGCCAAAGGATTCCGGTTCAATTCTCCAGGACTTACGTAAGCCAGATGCATGCAGGGCACATGCATCTGGAGTTCGTTTCCAGTGGCTGGAGGCCCTGGCGTGCCCATTCTTTGTCTCTCTCTCAATCCTCTCTCTCCTCTCTCTCTGTTGCTCTCAAATAAATAAAAATAAAAACAAAACAGTATGCTTCTTCTTCTTCTTTTTTTTTTTTGAGGTAGGGTCTTGCTCTAGCTCAGGCTGACCTGGAATTTAATTCACTACATAGTCTCAGGGTGGCCTTGAACTCACGGTGATCTGACTACCTCTGATTCCCAAGTGCTGGGATTAAAGGTGTGAGCCACCAGCTCAGTATGCTTTTTTAAAAAATATATATTCTAAAATAGAATTTTAAATAAAATAGAATTTATTTGTAAGAGAGGGAGAGAACATGGTTGCACCAGGGCCTCTAGCCACTGTCAACCAACTCCAGATGCATGTGCCACCATGTGCATCTGGGCTTATGTGAGTTCTAGGGAGTCGAACCTAGATCATCAGGCTTCTCAGGCAAGTGCCATAACTGCTAAGCCATCTTGCCAGCCCCAACAGTATGCTTTTGTAAGACAAAGTTGGAGAGATGGCATGGAAGGCTGTCAGTAGGGACCCAGAAGAAGGAAACCACTCTGTGAGACAGTCCTGAGGAATGTGGGGGTTTGAAATTACATTTCAGTTTCCAATGAAAACAGTGTAATGCAGAGACAGATTATATATCTTCTTTTGTAAGAAATAAAGGAAGAGACTGCGTTAAGAGGCTCATTTGGGACTGGTCAAAATGCAAAGTGTAGTCTGCAAGTTATAGGACAGGGCTTAGATGGCATGGTGATGTCTGAGTCTCACCTTCTCCATATACCCAATGGGAATAACAATCATTTCCTGTCTGTCTTGACCTGTCAGTCTCACAGTGGTCTCTCTCTCTCTTTTTTTTTTTTTTTGAGAGAGACAGAGAGAGAGGGAGACAGATAGAGATGGGCGTGCCAGCAACCTCTCAGCTGCTGTGAATGAAATCCAGACACATGTGCCCCCTTGTGGTCAAATGTGGCATTGCACCCTTGCGTCACTTTGCATCTGGCTAAACGTGGGACCTGGAGACTGGAACAGGTGTTCTTAGGCTTAGGAGGCAGGCGCCTTAACCGCTAAGCCATCTCTCCAGTCCTTCTTTTTTTTTTTGAGACAGGATCTCATGTAGCTAAGCTGGCCTTGAAATCACGATCCTCCTGTCTCCACCTCCAAGTACTAGAATTACAGGTGTGTGCCATCACACCCAGCATTTCTTCATCTTTTTATTTATTTATTTATTTGAGAGAAAGAGAGAGAAAATGGATATGCTGGGGCTTCCAGCCACTGCCTGCACCACCTTGTCCATCTGGCTTATGTGGGTACTAATCAAACCTGGGTTCCTTTGGCTTTGCAGGCAAGTGCCTTAACCACTAACCCATGTCTCCAGCCCTTCATCTTTTTTTTTTTTAAGCATTTTCTTTCCACTATGGATTGCCAACTCCACCTTTCTTCACAGCTGCAGAACTTGGTACAGATTGGCTATAAGAACCATTTCATGCATTTCTTTTCTTTTTTTTTTTTTTTTTTTTTTTTTGATTTTCGAGGTAGGGTCTCACTCTAGCCCAGGCTGACCCAGAATTCACTCTGTATTCTCTCATGGTGGCCTTGAACTCATAGTAATCCTCCTACCTCTGCCTCCCCGAGTGCTGGGATTAAAGGCGTGCACCACCACGCCCGGCTAAAAGCAGCCGGTTTTTATTCAGAACTAGCTGCCTTCTTATTTGGCAACCTACCATCATGATGCAATTAGAATTCCGCAGAAAGTTTCCTAGGCACAAGGTGGTTTCCAAATATTTTCCCAACTAATCTCATTCAATTCTTCCCAGTCAACCTCGGAAAGCATTCTCTCTGTGATTACCAGGACGCATGGCGCCCGAGGCTACTTGAAGCATTAGGATGGAAGTGAGTGTCATCTGACACTTCACTAGACACGAGAGAACCCAGTGACTTTATGAACCCATCCGGGCTGCTTTGGAGATGAGCACCTGAGAGCTCTGGCTATTTTATGGCATGTCTCCCTTCTCTACCATGCTCCCTCTTCCCAGCGAGGCTGCTGCTGTACGGGTGGTACGTCATTGAATGTGCACAGCGCCAGAGAGAAAGAAGCATCCTGGGACCATGAAGGTGAACACTTGTTATTTTCACTGCTTCTATGACTTGTGTAAGTCTTTCTGTAGAGGTGTGTAGGCTTTTAATCTCAGTATTGATTCTTAACTTGCTCTTTTTTTTATTTGCAAGCAGAGAGAGAATGAATATGAATAGGCATGCCAGGGCTGCAAATGAACTCCAGATGCATGCGCCACTTCGTGCACCTGGCTTTCCATGGGTACTGGGGAATCAAACTCGGGCTGTTAGGCTTTGCTTCTGAGCCATCTCTCCAGCCCCCCATACCTTGTTCTTGAAAGAATAAACCCAGGCCGGGCAAGGTGGCGCACGTCTTTACTCCCAGCACTCAGGAGGTAGAGGTAGGAGGATCACCACGTGTTCGAGGCCACCTTGAGACTACATAGTGAATTCCAGGTCAGCCTGAGCTAGAGTGAAGCCCTACCTTGAAAATCCAAGCAAACAAACAAACAAACAAACAACAAAAAAAAAAAAAACCCAACCAAACAAACAAAAAGAATAAGCCTAGGCTTACGTAGAGGGGGAGGATCTCACTGGTGTGCTTACTTTAAGAATGGAATTGTCCTGTCTTGTATTTTTGGTATCATAGCCTTCCAGTAAACAGCGACGAGTGGTATTTCCTGATCCAGCAAACTCTGCCAGGTTTAGATCTGCAAAGCCCAGCTATGAAAAGAAAGAGAATTATATTAATAGAGTATCTGGTAGGCTTCTATGGTCTTCTACTTGAAACGAACATTCACCTCATGCCTAGGCAAGTTTTCTCAAACTTCAGTCCTTTTCAGTTCTTGTCATCTTAACAGTACTTATTCTAATATTTGCCTTATATACACCCTTGAATGTTTGCTTTGAAAGAAACATTTACTACACATCTTCTTGTCTTAAGCAATAATTATTTTTTTAATTTTAAAATTTAGGGGCTGGAGAGATGGCTTAGCGGTTAAGGCGTTTGCCTGCCAAGCCAAAGGATCCCGGTTCAGACTCTCCAGGACCCACGTAAGCCAGATGCACAAGGGGCATAGGCATCTGGAGTTTGTTTGCAGTGGCTAGAGACCCTGATACTCCCATTCTCTCCCTCTCTCTCTCCCTGCCTCTTTCTCTCTCTCAAATAAATAAGTTAAATATATAATTTTTAATTTAAATTTTATTTTTGACAATTTCATTATATATATATATATTTTTTCACATCACCCTCTCTTTTCCTTCCCACACCCAATGAATCTCCTTCCTACTCTCATGTCTTTTCTTCTTGCAAGATTCTCCCAGTGAGCCCATTCTCTCTCTCTTTCTCTCTCAAATAAATAAAAATAGAGGAGTAGTAGGATTCTTTCACTTGTTTAGGAAGAGTAAGACCGCTTGCCACACAAGTAGGAGGGCCTGATTCACTGAGTTCAATTTCCCACACCCGCATAAACAGGTGGGTGTGGTCATGCACTGTAGCCCAAGGCCTGTGAGGAACCTGTGAGGAGAGCAGATGGGAGAATCTCTGGGGCTTGCTGGTCAGCCAGGTCAGGTGAGAGACTCTGTCTCAAGGACTCACATGGACAAATGACAGAAGATGCTCACTGTTCTCCTCCAAGCCGCCACTTGTGTGCGGCGTCTGCAGTACATGCGCCTCAAACCCACCCATACACAGAAAGCTCAAAGGGCAGTCAGTAGTGATGGTTCTCTGTACCTGCAGATTCAGCCCATCACGGATGGAAACTATTTTCTTTTTTTAAATATACTTTTTATTTTTATTTATTTATTTGACAGAGAGAGAGAGAATGGGCACACCAGGGTCTCCAGCCGCTGCAAACGAACTCCAGATGCATGTGCCACCTTGTGCGTCTGGCTTATGTGGGTATTGGGGAATCGAACCTGGATCCTTAGGCTTTGCAGGCAAATGCCTTAATTGCTAAGCCATCCCTCCAGCCTGGAAACTATTTTCTAAAACCTGTGCCTAGGGGCTGTGCCCATTTCTCTCTCTCTCTTAAATAAATAAATAGATAAATATATACACTTGTGCCTATATTATAGCCCAACAGACTTCTTGCCATTATTCCCTTAAAATATAACAATTATTTAAATGTACTGTCTTAGGTATTGTAAGTAATCTGGACATGACTTAGAGTATACAGGAGGATGTGTGTACGTTACATGTAAATACTATGCTATTGATTATCAGAGCCCCCTTGGTCCTTGGATCTTGGTATTGTGGGGGAGGGAAGGCCTCAGCTCCAACCTTCCGCAGGCAGCAAGGGACAGATGTATTCAAAGTGCTAACACAGCACAGAGGAGGGGTCCTTTCCCATGGAGAGTGGTGGGCCTGTGAACATGAGGCCATCCTGCCTCAGCCTTGCAAAGTGTGTGCTGGGATTACAGGTATGAGCAACTACATCTGGCCCAAGTTGCTTTAGGAGGAGATGAACTTAAACAATGAGAAAACAATTTAATTTTAAGCCCGCACATAAGTGATGAATGATGTTATGGGTTCTAAGGAGCTGACGAACATCTTACCTTTGCATAAGCTTTTCCTCCTTTTAATTCCTGCAAAGACACAAAAAAACCCACATTATGAGGATATCATATAATTAAGGGGTTAAAATTAATTATGTGTTAAGTGATTCTGAAGCAGTTACATGCCTCTCCTTATTAAAATCTTCTAATGAACTGGGCATGTGGCATATGCCTGTAATATCAGAGCTTGGGAGATAGAGGCAGGAAGATCAGGAGTTCAAAGCCAGCCTGGGCAACATGACATACACACACACACACACACACACACACAAAGGGCTGGAGAAATTGCTTAGCAATTAAGGTACTTGTCTGCAAAGCTAAAGGACCCAGGTTTGATTCCCCAGGACCCACATAAACCTGATTCACAAGGTGGCGCAGGTGCCTGGAGTTTGTTTGCAGCAGCTGGAGGCACTGGCATGCTCATTTTTTCTCTCCCTTTCTCTCTTTCAAATAAATAATTAAGAATAAAATATTTTTTAAAATCTTCCAATGAACTCCAATTATAATTAGAATAAAATCTAAATTCTTTTACGATGTTGCCCAGGCTGTCCTTGAACTAGTGACCCTCCTTGCCTCAGCCTCCTAAGTAGTTGAGATTACAAGTGACTATCATGTGTATCTTAAAATCTAAACTCTGTAACATGGTCTCTAAGATACTAACTGATGTAGTGTGTCAACCCCATCAAGAACATTCCCTCTATAGAGACCAAGCCAGGCTGGTTTGCTGTCACTAAACACGCCATGTTTGTTGTTGGTATTGTACTGGCTTCTCAGCCCTTTTGAACCTGTTTTGGAATCGTTTTGGAAGATTCTTAGCCTCAATCTCTTTCCTTTCTTTATAGGTCATCAAATACTTAAATGTACCTTTTTATTGTTTATAAAGTTTATACCTAATTACTGAAATATACCTTTATAATGTTTTCTACCTGTTTTATAAATTTTTCTGCATATTCCACACCTTTTGTGCTTTATTCAGAATATTTTTTCCTTTCTTATTTTCCACTGCTGTCTTCAGTTGTAGCAAACCTGCTACTAAATCGAATTGTTGGGGCTTTTTTGTGTGTGAATTTTCTTTCTTTTCAGTTCTGAGGACTGAGCCCAGGGTCTTGTGCTTGCTAGGCAGGTACTCTTTCACATAACTAAGTTCCCAACCTCAGTATTTATTTAAAAAATATTTTTATTTACTTATTTGCAAGCAGACAGAGAGAGAGAGATAAAGTTGAGATACAGACAGAGAAAATGGGTACGCTACGGCCTCTAACCCCTGCAAACAAACTCCAGATGCAAGTGCCACTTTGTGCATCTGGCTTTACGTGGGTACTGAGGAACTGAACCTGAGTCATTAGGCTTTGCAAGCAAGCACCTTTACCACTGAGTCAACTCTCCAACCACCTCCCCCCTTTTTAAATCCACTTATCTTTAAACTTCAGTGAATGTATTTTTCATCTTACTATTCTATTTAAGTTTCTAGCTTTCTGATGAAATTCCTCATCTTTATCACCAATTTGAGCTACTTTAACCCTATCTGACACATTTTAGGCTGCTGCCCTGTGTGTCTAGGCCACAGAGCACATTATCACATTTTCTGACTTTTGTCAACTCTTTTTTTTTTTTTTTAAAGGCTCAAACTAGCAGGGCATGGTGGTGCACACCTTTAATCCCAGCACTCGGGAGGCAGAGGTAGGAGGATCGCCATGAGTTCAAGGCCATCCTGAGACTACATAGTGAATTCCAGGTCAGCCTGAGCTACAGTGAGATCTTACCTCAAAAAACAAAACAAAACAAAATAAAAGCTCAGATTAAAAAAAAAAAACTTATTTATTTATAAGAGAGGGAGAGAGAGAGAGAGAGAGACATAGAGAAAGACAGAATATGGGCATGCCAGGTCTCTTGCCCCTATAAATGAACTCCAGATGCATAGATGCATGTGCCCACGACTTTGTGCATGGGGCTTTACATGAGTACTGGGGAAATGAGCCAGAGGCAGCAGGCTGTGTAACACAGCACCTTTAACTGCTGAGCTAGGATCCTAGCCCGTGTCAACTTTTTTTGTTGTTTTGTTTTGTTTTTCGAGGTAGAGTCTCACTCTAGCCCAGACTGACCTGGAAATCACTCTATTCTCAGGGTGGCCTTGAAGTCATGGCAATTCTCTCTCTCCTCTTTTTTTTGAGGCAGGGTCTCACTCTAGCCCAGGCTGACCTGGAGTTCACACTGTAGTCCCAGGCTGGCCTCAAATTCATGGTGATCCTCCCACCTCTGCCTCCCGAGTGCTGGGATCAAAGGTGTGCACCACCACACCTGTCCTATGACTAAAGTCATTCTGCAGATGGAGGTGACTATGAGGGAGACTGAAAACTCATCAAAGTGCTGAGATAAAAGGACAGTTGAGAGCTCAGCAGCCTCCAAGGCTCAGCGACCATTGTGGAAGAAGGGGGCAGAAAGAATGTAAGAGCCAAAGCGGTTCACGGACTTGCAGTTCATTTGCACTGGCAAGAGGCCTGGGGTGCTCATCCCCCCACCCCCGTCCACTCACAAATAAACAAATAACTAAAACGGTACACCTTTACTCTCAGCATTCAGGAAGCTGAGGTAGGATCACCCTCAGTTTGAGACCAGCCTGGGCTATGGGGTGAGTTCCAGAGTAGTCGGGTTAGACTGACCCCTGCTTCAAAAGAAAAACAGAGACAAAACCCAGAAGACAAACATATCCCCCCAAACCATGGACCTGTGATCAGAAAGACCCGAGTTTGAGTCTTTCTTTTACCATTTATTAACAATGTAAATCTGGGCAAGTAACTTCATTTCTCTGAGCCTTTTTTTTTTTTCTCCCTGAAAATGGAGACAGTGGCACCCAATTTCAGAATTGTTATTTGATATTAGTTAGATACAAAATCCCTAGAACAATGCTTATAAAAGAAGAGGAAAGCCGGGTATGGTGGCGCACTTGGGAGGCAGAGGTAGGAGGATTGCCGTGAGTTCGAGGCCACCCTGAGACTACATAGTTAATTCCAGGTCAGCCTGAGCTAGAGTGAGACCCTACCTCGAAAAAAAAAAAAAAAAAAAAAAAAAAAAGAAGAGGAATCCAATACATGGCAGGATATAAACACATACAGTCCCCAAACTAACACACACGAGGTTAATACGCTTCTCTGCAGTGATCTTGAGGGGAGGTTCCTGAACATTTCAATTTGTAACTTGTTTCTTTACCATCTCTCCCTGTTGCAAATGTGAAGTTACACACAACAGCTCTAATGTGAACGCAAGCTAAATAAAGCCAGTTAGTGGCTACAGAGCTAAATACGGTTTCAGAAAAGGGAGGAATAATAGGCTGTTTTTATACCTTCCTTACAGACACCCTGTAGACACAAGGATCTAGGATGCCCGTGGTGGCACTGGCACTCATTTTGCACATAAATGAGAACTTCTTTCTCCAGTGAACACAGTTGGCTTGCACCACTTCCCTGAATGGAAAAGAAAAAGGCCAGTTAAGTCAATATTGATGACACCCCTTCACTCAAGTCTACAGTGCAAAGTGGACAAATTCAAAGTCCGTATTTGTAAACAGTGGAACATGAATAGTTGTGAGGCTGAAAAAGAGTTAATTAACTTATCAACTCACTCACTATAAAGTGAGTACCATCATTCTTTCAATGCACACTTACTTCATGAGTGTTGTATACATGCTAGATGTTTATAACACAGAGATGGGGCTGGAGAGATAGCTTAGCAGTTAAGGCACTTGCCTGCGAAGCCTAGGGACCCAGGTTTGATTCCCCAGTACCCATGTAAGCCAGATGCACAAGGTGGCCCATGTGTCTGGAAGTTCATCTGAAGTGGCCAGAGGCCCTGGCATGCCCATTCTCTCTCTCTCTCTCTCTCCTCTTCTTCTCACTCTCTTTCAAATAAACGATTAAATTCATCATACAGATAAAGAACAACTGGCTGGGGACAGAACTTAGTTGGCAGCATGCCTGCCTAGTATGCATGAGAACTAACACCATATAAACCCAGCATGGTAGTGTATGCCTATAATCCCAGCACCAGGGAGATGGAGGCAGAAGAATCAGAAGCATAAGGTCATTCTCTGCTATATCAGAAGTTCAAGGCCAGCCTGGGATGCGTGAGACCCTATCTTGAAAATAAAACAAACAAAACTCCATAACCACCACATAACATAAAAGACAAAGGGGGCTGGAGCCACTGCTCAGTGGTTAAGGTGCATGCCTGAAAAGCTTAAGGACCTGGGTCCAATTCCCCAGTACCCACGTAAAGCCAGATGCACAAGGTGGCTCACATCTGGAGGGGTTTATTTCAGGTTTACAACATCCAGGGCAAGCTCTGTCACTGGTGGAAGCAGCTGCTTACTTTCACAGATCCACACAGAGAGAAACAAATGCAGTAAGCAAATACCAGCACCAGCCAACGCCAACCCGCCAGAGCTCACACTGCTCTGAGCACACCTTAGGGCTGGACTCCAAGATCCACCCCCCCCAATGACACACCCCCTAGCACCTGTGGGGCTGGAAAGATGGATTAGCGGTTAAGGCGTTTGCCTGTAAAGCCAAAGGACCAAAGTTCAATTCCCCAGGACCCACGTAAGCCAGATGCACAAGGGGGCGCATGCATCTGGAGTTGGTTCACAGAGGCTGAAGGCCCTGGTGCGTCAATCTCTCTCTCTGTCTCTCTCTCTCTGCCTATTTCTCTCACTCTCTCAAATAAATAAATAAAAATAAAACACCTGCGTCTATGGGGCATCTTGTAGTCAGCTCTGAGTTGCTAGGATGAACATCTAACCAGACATAGTTTATGGGAGGAAGGAGTTCATTTCAGCTTCCAAATCCAGGAGAAACTCCACCAATGGAGGAAGAAGCTGCTGACGTCTAGATCCACGCAGAGAGAAACAACTGCAGCAAGCAAAACACCAGCACCAGCAAACATGAAACCCGGAACTCAAACTGCTCCCTCAAGACCTTTAGGCTGGACCCCAGGATTTGCCCCCAGTGACACCTCCTCCTCCAGCTGGGCTGCAGGAGACCCAAGTTACAAGGTTTTATTTTATTTTTTTGTAAACATTTATTTATATTTATTTATTTGAGTGAGAGAGAAAGAGGCTGGTGTAAAGAGAAAGGAGGAGAGAGAGAGAGAATGGGCATGCCAGGGCCTCTAGCCACTGCAAGCAAACTCCAGATGCATGTGCTACATTGTGCATCTGGCTTATGTGGGTCCTGTGGACTTGAACCTGGGTCCTTTGGCTTTGCAAGCAATTGTCTTAACCACTAAGCCATCTCTCCAGCCTACAAGATTATATTTTAATAAAATGCCTGCATCTACGGGGCCATACACATATTTTATTTTTATTTATTTGAGAGAGAGAGAGAGAGAGAGAGAGAGAGAGAGATGAGCACACCAGGATCTCCAGCCACTAGAAAGAAACTCCAGATGCATGCACCACCTTGTGCATCTGGCTTATGTGGGTCCTGGGGAATTGAACCTGGAAATTAAAAAATGTTCATGGAAATCAAAACTGGACTTGACCTTCTGTTTGTCTTTCTAGATCCACTCTACCCTTCCTCATGGCTCAGAGGCTGGCCTCCATGGACTACACCAAAACTAGGCTCCATGCACTCACCTTCTGCTAGCTCCTTATTCACTGTTGTTCCCCTTCCTTAGCAAAACTGATTTTATTCAGACTGGCTATGGGTGCAGCTGAAAGACTATATTTGGGGCCTAAGAGATTGCTTAGCGGTAAGGTGCTTGCCTGTGAAGCCTAAGGACTTAAGTGTATGGTATTGCACATATGTAAGTAGAAGAACAGATTACAGGGAGGGGATTGGCCTAAGCGAGGCCATGGGAAGAGAATGCATAAAAGAAGGGCAGGGGGAGAATCAATCAAAATTCAAGATATTGTGAATAAGACTTATGTAAACCTACTTTTTTTTTGAATAATGGCACATCTAGAAGCTGTAGACTGTTACTAGAAAATTTTCAGTGCCTGGAATGGGATACCTTCCAGTGAGTTGTTGGCCAAGGAGGTCCTGGAAGCCTCCAAACATTAAAGGCTATTGTCAAAGCCCTTGGTTTCCCTTGAGAAACAGATAGTAAGACCCTATTGCTGAAGATATCTCTTGCCTGAGAGGCAAGGTCACTGAGAAAGCAAGCTGGTGCTGAGAAGAAAACCTTCTCCCTGTAGACCAGCCAACAGAAAGCTGGAAAAAGCTATACTGCGTGCAGCCATATGGGACACAGGAGTCATCAGGAGTGAAAACAGTGGACACTGAATATTCAAGTTTGGCCATGCAGGCCAAATGACTGAATGGGTGCAATAGTGGCATGTCTGCTCTTGGGGTAACCAACTGCTCCATAATTGGCCTGAAGGCCCTCTCTATGGGAGGGAATACATACGTGGTACTGAAAAACCTAAGCAAAAGTCTGGCAGGGGAGGTCATGAGCCTTAGGGGTATAAAGCCTGCTCTCGTCTGGCTAAATGTATATATTATTCCCACCAAGTTGCCCTGAAAGCACTACACTTAATGTTCATATTCACATATTAATGCTACTCTCATTTCTGGTTAGAGAAGCTTCTCTTTTCAGATGGCGATGACCACTGGGATGACCCAAAAGGCAAGATAGTGCTGAGAAGAAGGGATGGAGGAGTGCCCAGCACTAAAACATCTGTCACACCCTCCAAGGCTCAGGGCCCATTGCAGAAGAGGGGCGGATAGAATGGAAGAGCCAAAGGAAGGGTACGACTCCTTACAATGCAACTGTCCAGACAGAAATTGGCCTTGATATCCATGACCTTGTAGTGCCTAGCAATATCTTCGCAAGACCCTCATAATAGAAGAAAAAAATGATGACATCAAATTAAAAGAGAGACTAATGGAGAGAGGGAAGGGATATGATGGAGACTGGAGTTCTAAAGGGGTATGGGGTCAGGGGAGAGAAATATCATGCATTTTTTTGTATGTAAGTAGAGAAGTTGTCAATAAAAAAAAATAAGGAAGGGCTGGAGAAATGGCTTAGCAGTTAAGGCGTTTGCCTGCGAAGCCAGAGGATCCCGGTTCAATTCTCCAGGACCCACGTAAGCCAGATGCACAAAGGGCACATGCATCTGGAGTTCATTTGCAGTGGCTAGAGGCTCTGGCGTGCCAATTCTCTCTGTGTCTGCCTATCTTCTCTCTCTCTCTCTCTCTCTGCTGGCAAATAGATAAATAAAAATTTTAAAAAAATAAGGAAAAAAGAGAGAGAGAGAAAGGCAAATGTTTTGTGTGCCTACGGCAGTTACCCCGAATCGGCTATCGTAATCTGCATATGCATACACAGCTGTGAGAAAGCCATCCAAACCAAGCAAACCAAAAAAGTGGCAAAGTTGGTTTGTGACCAGTCATTTGTTATACTGATGGGTGGCCATGGAAACACATGCAAACTACTTGGCAACTGAGACAAAAGTCACATTAGTAAATGCTTCCCGTTAGGTGAGTCATTCATTTCCTATGAGTTTTAGGCAGTTGCTCAACCACTTTCAAGAAATAACACAACTGGAGTATGATTTGCGTTGAGACTGTGGAAAGCTAAATATTCCTATGATAACATGATCCAGCTGTTGAAATAAACACGAAACAAGCAGAGGACTCAGAAAAAGATAAAGTTGCTAAGGCCATTGTTTATGTTTTATGAGAGTCAAAGAAAATCTAGAAAAGTGATTAAAAATAAAACCCAAGCTGGGCGTGGTGGGATAAGCCTTTAATTCTAGTTTTGGGAGGAAGAAGTAGGTGGATCGCTGTGAGTTTGAGGCCTCCCTGAGACTACATAGTGAATTCCAGGTCAGCCTGGGCTAGAGAGTGAGACCTTACCGCAAACAACCAAATAAATAAATAAATAAATAAATAAATAAATAAATAAATAAAACAAACCCAGAATAAAATGAAAATAGGTGGACCTAATCTTTGTCACTAAGGTTATTCTGCCGGCCAACTTCATTATCATTCTTAGAATAACTAGTAAAATTTTGTCATGCCTTAGTAATTCAAAATAGTTTAAACTTTTTAGAAGCAGTGATTAAAAAAAAAAAAAAAAGCTTTGAGGAATGCAAGTGTGAGCCAGAAAGTACTACATGGAGGTTAGGAGCTTGTGCCCAGAGCAGTGTGGGTTTAATCCTTGCCTCTGCGACCCACCTGCTGGCACACCAACACATTCTCTAAGGTCTCCACATCTGCATTTCCTCCTCCCAGAAAGGAGGGTGACAGCCACTGGCACCTCCCAGAAATGTGATGTCAACAAATAAATTATCACGTAGTGTTCAGAACACCGTCTCACAGTGCATCTCAGTAATAAACGCTACAAGTTCTCACCTTCCAGGATAGATGTAGGGGGGTTATTTATTTATTTTTATTTTATTTTTTGGTTTTTCGAGGTAGGGTCTCACTTTAGCTCAGGCTGACCTGGAATTAACTATGTAGTCTCAGGGTGGCCTCGAACTCACAGCGATCCTCCTACCTCTGGGATTAAAGGCGTGCTGGGATTAAAGGTGTGCGCCACCACGCCCAGCTATTTATTTTTTTATGAGAGAGAGATTAGTGTGACAGGGCCTCCAGACACGTGCACCATCTTGTGTGCATGTGTCACCTTGTGCGCCTGGCTTACGTGAGACCTGGAGAGTACAGCATGAGTATTTAAGCTTCCCAGGCAAGAGCCTTAACCGCTAAGCCATCTCTCCAGCCCTATGTAGTTCTTTTTAAAAAGTTTTTATTTATTTATTTGTGTGCATGCCTGTGCAGAAGGGTCCCTTGCAAAGGAACACCAGACACTTGTGATACCTTTTGGGTCTGGCTTACATGGGTGGCTTGGGAATTGAACTTGGGCTGGCAGGCTTTGTAAGCAAGTACCTTTAACCACTGAGCCATACTCCTAGCCCCAAGGATATGTGTAGTTCTAAGTCCACTTAAATTTGCCCACCAGAGTGAAATAATGGTCTGACTTATAAATGCTTTTCTTGAGGAAAGTACCATGGGATATTGTCTACAATTAAGGAAGTTGTCATATATATATATATATATATATATATATATATATATATATATATATATATATATGGCCGGGTGTGGTGTCGCACACCTTTAATCCCAGCACTTGGGAGGCAGAGGTAGGAGGATTGCTGTGAACTCGAGGCCACCCTGAGACTACATAGTTAATTCCAGGTCAGCCTGAGCCAGAATGAGACTCTACCTCAAAAAACCAATATATATACTTTTCTTCTTCAATACTAATGAAGATTTCTTTTTTAAACACATGTAGGTTCACGAGAAAAAAAAAAAAACCCTTCGTGAACTAAGGCAAAAGCATTTGTGACTTTTTAATATATTTATATTCTTTTAAAAATATTTTATTTATTCATTTGAGAGAGACAGAGGTAAAGAGAGAGAGAAAGAGAATGTGTGCTCCAGGGCCTCCAGCTGCTGCAGCAAAAAAAAACTCCAGATGCATGCACCACCTTGTGCATCTGGCTTACGTGGGTCCTGGGGAATCAAACCTGGGTCCTTAGACTTTGCAGGCAAATGCCTTAACTGCTAAGCCATCTCTCCAGCCCTGCAATTGTGACTTTTTTTTTTTTTTAGGTAGGGACTCACTCTAGCCCAGGCTGACCTGGAATTCACTATATAGTCTCAGGGTAATCTTGAACTCACTGCGATCCTACTACCTCTGCTTCCCGAGTGCTGGGATTAAAGGCATGTGCCACCACACCTGGCTTTTGCAATGGGGATTTTTAATTGCAGCATTAAGAATAAATGAATCTGTCAACTCCACCTGTGTTGGTGGCCTGAATCAATGCACGACTAGTAACACCATAGGGAAAACTGCATACAAGAAGATTTCGCTTTATTGATTTACTTGTTCACTGATTCATTCTGCTAGTGGGACTGGCACTAAGAGAAATAAAAACCCAGGGGAAAGACTTTTGTTTTGTTTTGCATGTGTATATGTGTGTGGCATATGGGTATGTATGCATGTGTGGCATGTTCATGTATATATGGAGGCCAGAGGCTGGTGTCCAGTGTCCTCCTCAGGCACTCTCTACCTTATTATTATTTTTTATTTCAGAAAGAGAGTGTGGGGGGTAGGGTGGGAGAGAGAATTGGTGCACCAGGGCCTCAGCCACTGCAATCAAACTCCAGAGGCTTGCACCACCTAGTGGGCATGTGCAACCTTGCGCTTGCCTCCCTTTGTTCATCTGGCCTACATTGGATCTGGAGACTCGAACACTGGTCCTTGGGCTTTGCAAGCAAGCACCTTAACCACTAAGCCATCTCTTCAGCCCACCACCTTATTTTTTGAGACAGGTTACCTCACTGAATCTGAAGCTCAATGATTTGGCTAGATTATCCGGACAGTAAACTCCAGCAATCTGCCTGCCTCTGCGTCTCCAGTGCTGCGATTGTGGTGCACACCGTCACACCCAGCACTTTATGTGGGTTCTCCAGATCTGAGTTCAGGTCCTCATGCTTACACGGCAAGCACTTTACTCGCTGGCCTATCCTCCCAGCTTGGGGAAAGATTTTTTTTTTAAAGGAAGCAACGTTCCACAATAGCAAACGTGGGAGCAGATGAAAAATAAATTCATCCCTTTTGTAGCCATGTGGATGAACCTGGGGGATATTGTCAAGTGAAGTAACCCAGACACAGAGAGACAGACCGTCATCTGCATGTGTCATCTAAAAGAAAGGCAGTTTCATTATCATCTACATGTGTCATCTAAAAGAAAGGCAGTTTCATTATCATCTACATGTGTCATCTAAAAGAAAGGCAGTTTCATTATCATCTACATGTGTCATCTAAAAGAAAGGCAGTTTCATTCAAGAAAATGAACTTGGTTTCATAACTACACGAATTCCATTTAGCAGCACATCCACACTTTCTGGAAAGAACAATACATAGATGCAGAAGACACAATAAACATAAAATAGGAGCCGGGCGTGGTGGCGCACGCCTATAATCCCAGCACTCGGGAGGCAGAAGTAGGAGGATCGCCGAGACTTCGAGGCCACCCTGAGACTACATAGTGAATTCCAGGTCAGCCTGGGCTAGAGTGAGACTCTACCTTGAAAAATCAAAATAAATAAATAAATTAATAAAATAAAATAAATAAAATAAAATAGGAGACAATTCCCCAGGAGGATAACCTAAGGAAATACCTGGTTCTGGTTTTATTTATTTTTATTTTTGGTTTTTCGAGGTAGGGTCTCACTCTGGTCCAGGCTGACGTGGAATTAACTATGTAGTCTCAGGGTGGCCTTGAACTCTTGGCGATCCTCCTACCTCTGCCTCCCGAGTGCTGGGATTAAAGACGTGCGCCACCACGCCCGGCTGGTTCTGGTTTTAATATGGTAAAAATCCTGCCAGGAGACAGGCAATCAAAACCAGCTCATAGATGGTGACATTCTGAAAAGGGTAGAATTATGCAGACAAGTAAGAGGATCTGGGGTTGGAGGGTCAAGGGAGGAACAGGTGGAGCACAGAAGGTATTTTTGGGCAGTGAACTATTCTATATGGTATTCTATAGTGTATACACTTGTTAAGACACCCCCACAAAGTGTGCACCACCAGGTGTGAATCCCAACATAAATTATGGACGAGTGACAATGGGCCAATGTGAGTTCATCAATGGTAAGACATGTGACAGTTCGCTGGGTGGGGATATTAACAGCAGAGGGTGCTTTGTGCCTGTGGGGACCATAGGCCATGATAAATTTCTGTACCTTCTGTTAAGTTTTGCTAAGCTAAAACTGCTGGGAAAAATAAAATCCATTAAAAATAAGACTACAGGAGCTGGGTGTGGTGGCGCACACCTTTAATCCCAATACTTGGGAGGCAGAGGTAGGAGTTCGAGGCCACCCTGAGACTACATAATGAACTCCAGGTCAGCCCGGGGTTAGAGTGAGAATCTGCCCTGAAAAAAAAAAAAAGAAGACTACAGGAAAGGCAATATTTCCCCATGGCTCTTAAAAACAAGCAACAAAGGGATGAAGGAGATAGGATAGATTTTAGACTCAACAGATCCGGGCTTGAGTTTCATTTTAACATTCAACTGATGATGAATAAACTACTTTTCTCTACATAAGTTTCCTCTTTTATGGAATATTTTGTGGTCAGCTGTATTAGTAATTACATGTTTTCTGCATCTACAAAGTGGTTATAAAATCTTGTCCTTCACTGGACACTGTTCAAAGGATGTAAGTCACACCCGGGTTCAAAGAGTAAGAAAACATTTTAGATTTGTGATTTAAAAAAAATTATTGAGTTGGGCATGGTGATGCATGCCTTTAATCCCAGCACTCGGGAGGAAGAGAAAGGGGGATCACCGTGAGTTCAAGGCCACTCTGAGACTACATAGTGAATTCCAGGTCAGCCTGAGCTACAGTGAGACCCTACCTCGAAAAACAAACACACAAAAAAAAAAACAACAGAAAAATTTATTTGAGAGAGACAGAGAGAGAGAGAGAGAGAGAGAGAGAGAAAGAGGCAGATAGAGAGAATGGGCATACCATGGCCTCTAGCCACTGCAAATAAATTCTAGACACACGCGCCCCCTTGTGCATCTGGCGTACGTGGGTCCTGGGGAATCAATTAGGGGTCCTTAGGCTTCACAGGCAAATGCCTTAACCGCTAAGCCATCTCTCCAACCCAGTTGTGTTGAAATTCTTGACTCAGTCAGCGAGAAGAAATGTAAACCAGATCCCGAGGGGGTGGTATGAGGTGTTCTTTCTCCTTCCTCATGCTCCCTTATCCTTCTGTCTTTCTGTCCTGCCTAGATGAACCTACGGGACATTATGTTTCGTGAAATAAACCAGGCACAGAGACACACAAACCTACGGTATGTGGGATGTGAGAGTCAAACGTACAGCAGTGGAAGGCATGGTGGTTCCCAGAGACTGTATCTGTGAGGGGTGGATAGAGAAGATGGTGACTTTGGCAAGCAGGTACAAAGCTACAGTTTCACAGGAGGACAGCATGAAGATGTTCTCCTGCATATGTACATTAGTTAACAATAATGTGTAATTCCAAATAGCTAACAGACAGATTTAAAAATATTCTTGCCGCAATGAAATAATAAATATTTGAGGTGATGCTCAGTTTAATTAGCTTGGCTTGATCACCCACGATGGGCACATCATACTATACACCATAAATAGACACAATAACTGTTTATTCATTAAAAATAATGTGTAACGGAAGCTGGGTGTGGTGACAATTGCCTTTAATCCCAGCACTTGGGAGGCAGAGGTAGGAGGATCGCCACGAGTTCGTGGCCACCCTGAGACTACATAGTGAGTTCCAGGTCAGCCGGGACTAGAGTGAGACCCTACCTCAAAAAAACAAAATAATAATAATAATAATGCTTAATGGCTGGAGAGATGGATCAGTGGTTAAGGTACTTGACTGCAAAGCCTAACAACTGGGATTTGATACCCCAGTACATATGTAAAGTCAGATGCATGTATCTGGAGTTAGTTTGCAGTAGTTTGCAGTAGTATTGCTGTGGCACCCCATTATCCCATTCTCTCTGTGTGTGTGCCTGTTTGCAAATAATTAAAATAAAAAATAAAGCCGGGTGTGGTGGTGCATGTCTTTAATCCCAGAACTCGGGAAGCAGAGGTAGGAGGATCGCCATGAGTTTGAGGCCACCCTGAGACTACATAGTGAATTCCAGGTCACCCTAGAGTGAGACCCTACCTCGAAAAACAAAACAAAACAAAACAAAAAAGATTAAAAGGAACATTAGATGGCATATTTGTGCTTTACACACAAAGTGGTACAAACATCTGGAGTTCATTTGCACTGGCAAGAGGCCCTGGTACTTCCATTCCCTTTCTGACCCTCTGCTTGAAAATAGGTAAATAAAAATATTTAAAATTAGTATTAAATGTCTAGATTAGCATACAAAACAATGAATTTCTCCGTGACATTTTCATATATATGTGTCATTACACTTTGTATTTCTTCTTTTGGGAATTGTCTATTCAGTTCACACATGCTGGGCTATTTCTTGAGCAGCAGAGACCTGCTGGGCATTTCCTACTGACACTATTCCCAGTACAAACAGATTTCATGTTTATGTATCATATTGCATAACTTGACCTGCCTGACACCACTCCTCACAGAACGATGCCCCAGAGGTGAGTTAGGGAAATGACAATAAGTGCTTAAAACAGTTTCTTAATAATCTTTGAATGCTGAGCTGGTTTTTTTGTTTGTTTGTTTTTTCAAAATAGGGTCTCACTCTAGCCCAGGCTGACCTGGAATTCACTATGCATTCTCAGGGTGGCCTCAAACTCATAGCGATCCTCTTACCTCTGCCTCCAAGTGCTGGGATTAAAGGCGTGCACCACCACACCTGCCTGAAGTGATGTTTTTTGGAAGACAATAAAACAGCAGCAGAGTTGCGTGGTAGTTAGATTTTACGATAGTTAACTTGGTATATTTTTGTTCTCATTAGTAGTTGGTACTAATTTAGTTACTCAAAGCAGTAAATGGTAAGTGATACTATTACATTGACAGCTGAGCTTTTGGTTGCTTCAGAAGCCTCATACTTTATATTATGAAGAGTTATATATATTTTCAAAGGCATATTATCTGTGTTACTAGCCTGATGATTAACCATGCATTTCCGTTATCAGAGGTTATAAAGGTAATTTATAGTTGCTTAGGAAAGTTTCTTGGGCAGGAGTGATAGCTCAGTCAGTAGTAAAGATCCTGTTATGCCAGCGGGATCCCACTTTGATCCCCAGAACTCACCTAAAAATCCCTGGAGGGATGGCACATGCTTGTGCACATCCTGGTGTGGGGGAACTGGAGACAAGTGACCCCTGGGCTCATTAGCCAACTAATCTAGCCTAACTGGCGAGCTCCAGACCAATGACAGACCCTGTCTTAAACAAAGGATTGCGGGGGAGGGGAGAGGCTGGAGATGGCTTAGTGGTTAAGGCGCTTGCTTGCGAAACCTAAGAACATTTGTTCAAATCGCCAGGTCCCACATTCAGTCAGACGCAAAAGTGATGTGAGTGTGCGATGTCACACATGAGCGCAAGAGGGCACACGCATCTGGAGTTCGTTCACAGTGGCTGAAAGGCCCTGGAATGCCCATTCATTCTCTCTCTCAAATAAATAAAGAAAAATAAAATTAAAAAAAAAAAAAGATGCTTGGGCTGGAGAAATGCCTTAGCGGTTAAGGCACTTGACTGTGAAGCCTAAGGACCCAGGTTAGATTCCCCAGTTCCCACGTAAGCCAGACGCACAAGGTGGCGCATGCATCTGGAGTTCATTTGCAGCGGCTGGAAGCCCTGGTGCACCCATATTCTCTCTTTCTTTCTCCCTTTCAAATAAATAAATAAAAATATGTTTTTAAAAAAAGAAGAATGGCACTGGAGAGGGATGATCCCAAGGATATTCTCTGGATTCCACAGGAACTTGCGTGTGCACACATATACACACATGTGAACAAAAATTTAAAAAATGCTACCCTTTAAAAAAAGATGCTTTGTGGGGGTGGTGGAGACATGGCTTAGTGGTTAAGGCACTTGCCTGTGAAGCCAAAGGACCCAGGCTCAACTCCCCAGTATCCACATAAGCCATATGCATAAGGGGTCGCACACATCTGGAGTTTGTTAGCAGTGGCTGGAGGCCCTGGCATGCCCATTCATTCTCTCTCTCTAATAAATAAAGAAAAAAAAAAAAAAAAAAAAAGATACTTGGGCTGGAGAGATGTCTTAGCGGTTAAGGCACTTGACTGTGAAGCCTAAGGACCCAGGTTAGATTCACCAGTTCCCACATAAGCCATATGCACCAGGTAGCACATGTGTCTGGAGTTTGCTTGTGTGGCTAGAGGCTCTGGAGCTCCCATTCTCACTCTCCCTCTCTCTAATAAATAAATAAAAATAAATCTTAAATAAAAAAGATTCTTGAGTTGAATGTTGTGGTGCATGGCTTTTAATACTAGCACCCAGGAGGCAGAGGTAGGAGGATTGCTGTGAATTCAAGGCCACCCTGAGATTACATAGTTAATTCCAGGTAAGCCAGAGCTAAAGTGAGACCCTACTTTGAAAAACCTAATAATAATAATAATAATAATAATAATAATAATAAAAGTATGTCTGGGCATGGTAGCACATGGCTTTAATCCCAGCATTTGGGAGGCTGAGGTAGGAGGATCACAGTGAGTTTGAGGTCACCCTGAGACCACACAGTGAATTCTAGGTTAGTCTGAGCTAGAGAGAGACCCTACCTGAAAAACAAACAAAAAATAGTATGAAAATACAAAAAAGTGAGCCAGGCATGGTGGAGCATGTTTTTAATCCCAGCACTTGGGAGGCAGAAATAGGAGGATCACTGTGAGTTTGAGAATATCCTGAGACTACATAGTGAAGTCCAGGTCAGCATGGACTAAAGCAAGACCCTACATCCAAAAAAAAAAAAAAAAAAAAAAAAAAAAAAGGCTGGAGAGATAGCTTAGTGGTTAAGGTGCTTGCTTGGGATGACTCAGAAGGCACCATGGTGCTGAGAAGTGACAGAGAAGTGCTCAGCACTGAAACATCTCAAACCCACCTTCCAAGGCTCAGGGTCCATTGCGGAAGAGGAGGTGGAAAAAAATGTAAGAGCCAAAGGAAGAGTAGGACTCCTTACAACGTGCTCCTCCAGACACAAAATGGCCTGGATATCCATGACCTCACAGTGCCTGACACTACCTACACAAGACCATCATAATAGGAGGAAAAGATCATGACATCAAAATAAAAGAGAGACTGATTGAGAGGGGGAGGGGTATGATGGAGAGTGAAGTTTCAAAGGGAAAATGCGGGAGGAGGGACGTGCCAAGGAATACTGTCTACAATTAAAGAAGTTGTCAATAAAAAAAAATATTTCTTCTCAAAAAAAAAATTAAATTAAAAAATAAAAGGGTCAGGTCTAGTCTATGGTGCTACATACCAGAACCAGTTGCCTATGACTGGCATTCACACATAATATATACATACGTGTGTGTGTGTGTGTGTGTGTGTGTGTGTGTGTCGCGCTGTTTATCCATAACCTAAAACTGAAAAAGCATACTACATAAAAGCTAAGAGGCGGTAGAATCTAGTGAATAGAAGTGGTTCTTGGAGCCAGCATGCTTCCCAGCTCTGAGCTTAGTAGCTGGCAACTTCCACCTTCTCCTTGTGCTTCCTCATTTCCTCAGGCATAAAGTTAAAGTAATAACAGCAATAATTGCAGTAAGGATGATAGTAATGTTAGTTGTGTGATACTCGTACCTTCCTCTACATTAGTTTTAGGATCAATGTTTTGTGTTGTTGTTTTTCTGAGGTAGGGTCTCCCTCTAGCCCAGGCTGACCTGTAATTCACTAAGTAGTCTCAGGGTGGCCTCGAATTCATGGCGATCCTCCTACCTCTGCCTCCCGGAATGCTGGGATTAAAGGCGTGTGCCACCATACCCAGCCCAATGTCCTTTTAAAACATTAATCCTGCCGGGCATGGTGACACATGCCTTTAATCCCAGCACTCGGGAGGCAGAGGTAGGAGGATTGCCATGAATTCGAGGCCACCCTGAGACTACTTAGTGAATTACAGGTCAGCCTGGGCTAGAGGGAGACCCTACTTCAAAAAAACAAAAAAACAAAACAAAAAAAATCACATGAAGGTGAGGTTTTAATCTAATGTGATTGGTGTCCTTATAAAAATGGGACAAGGAAGCCGGGCGTGGTGGTGCACGCCTTTAATCCCAGCACTCAGGAGGCAGAGGTAGGAGGATCACCGAGAGTTCAAGGCCACCCTGAGACTACATAGTTAATTCCAGGTCAGCCTGGACCAGAGTGAGACCCTACCTTGCAAAAAAAAAAAAAAAGGGGACAAGGGGGGCTGGAAAGATGGCTTAGCGGTTAAGCGCTTGCCTGTGAAGCCTAAGGATCCTGGGGGCTGGAAAAATGGCTTAGCGGTTAAGCGCTTGCCTGTGAAGCCTAAGGACCCCGGTTCCAGGCTCGATTCCCCAGTTCCCATGTAAGCCAGATGCACAAGGTGGCACATGCATCTGGAGTTTGTTTGCAGTGGCTGGAGGCCCTAGTGCACCCATTCTCTCTCAATCTCTGTCTGTCGCTCTCAAATAAATAAACAAACAAAAATGAAATGAAATAAACATACATTGGGTAAATGCTCAAATAAATGTTAGCTATGAATATTAAGACTATTATAATAATACAAACTGATAATAGGCCCATTTGTAATAGTAAAGTGAGTGTTTTTTATTCTTTTAATATTTTATTTTACTCTTTACTTAGAGAGAGTGAATGGGCATATGCCCCAGGGCCTCCAGCCATTACAAATGAACTCCAGATGCATGCTCCACCTTATGCACCTGGCTTATATGGATCCTGAGGATTCAAACCTGGGTCCTTATGCTTCACAGGAAAATGCCTTAACTGCTAAGCCATCTCTCCAGCCTGGGAATGCTTCTTAAATTTAAAAAAATATTTTATTCATTTGTTTATTAATTGGGAGAGAGAGAGAAAGAATGGGCATGCCAGGACCTCTAGCCACTGTGAATGAACTCCAGACTGATGTATCACCTTGTACATCTGGCTTACATGGGTACTGGGGAGTCGAACCTGGGTCCCTAGTCCTCTCAGGCATATGCCTTTAACCACTAAGCCCTCTCTCCAGCCCCTTTTTAAATTTTATTTATTCATATTAATGTACAGTTAACAAATAACAACTGTGTATACTTACACTGTACATGATGTTCTGATGTATGTATTCACTGTGAAATGGTTAATAAAGTGAATTAACATTTAACTCCCATACTTATTTTGATTAGAGCATTTACAATTTCTCTTAGCAATTTTCAAATGTACAATACAGTAACTATAATCATTCTGATGTACAATGGATGTCTGTAACACCTTCACTTCCGGTGGAACAGAAACATATACAACAGTCTCCCTGCTGCACCTCTAGCCCCTGGCAACTACGACTCACTCTCTGCTTCGATGAGATGAGTTCACCTTTTCTCACAGCCCACACACAAGTGAGATCATGCAATATTTGTCTTTCTGTCCCTGGCTTTTCTCATTTAGCAGAATGTTCTCCAAGCTCATCTGCTCTGTTACACATGACAGAATTTCTTTCTTTTTAAAGACTGAATAACATGCCATTGGCTCTGTTACTTTAAAAAAAATCTGGGCTGGAGAAATGGCTTAGTGGTTAAGGCATTTGCCTGTGAAACCAGAGGACCCAGGTTCGATTCCTCAGGACCCACGTAAGCCAGATGCACAAGGGGCACATGCATCTGGAGTTTAGTTTGCAGTGGCTAGAGGCCCTGGCGGGCCCATTCTCCTTCTGTGTCTCTTCTCTCTCTCTCTGCTTGCAAATAAATAAATAAAATTTATATATATATACACACACATATTTTAAAAATTGTAAAAAAATCCATTTGCCCATTTGTGGACAATTAGGTTGCTTCAATGTTGTGGGTGCTGCAGGTAATATAGTGAACACAGGAGTGTAAATGTTGCTACCACGGGCTGATTTCACATCCTTGGGACACTTACCACAAGTAGGATTGCTGGACCCAGGGTATCAAGAATTTGTGCCATATGGTCAAATAGTATTTTTTAATATTGGCTATTTTTTATATTTGCTCCTTATCAGTGCTTTTTTCATATTAAAAGCCAACATGAAGGGGTGCTGGAGAGACTGCTTAGTGGTTAAGGTGTTTGCCTGTGAAGCCTGGGGACCCAGGATCAATTCCCCAATACCTATATAAGCCAGATGCACAAGGCAGGGTATGCATCTAGAATTAGTTTGCAATGGCTAGAGGCTCAGCCGAACCCATTCTCTCTCTCAAATAAATAAAATATGTCTTAAAAAATCAACATGTAGGCTGGGCGTGGTGGCATACACCTTTAAGTCCAGCACTCGGGAGGCACAGGTAGGAGAATCACCATGAATTTGGGGCCAACCTGAGATTACAGCCTCAAAAAAACCAACCCCCCCCAAAAGAGATACCTAAATTTCTGTATGCTAACTGAAAAAGAAAATAATAGTAAATATAATCAACTTAATGTGAAGAAGGGGAAGTTGACAATATGTAGTAAAAAGGCCTAAATATTTACATACATGCCTCAATAATTTCATTTCTAAGAATTAATCCTAAGTAACAGATATATACTATATTTGGTTATGAGGATGCCTACTATAGGTTGTAAAATTATTAATAAAAGAAAGGAATGGGGCTGGAGAGATGGCTTAGTGGTTAAAGTGCTTGCCTGTGAAGCCTAAAAACTCATGTTCAAATCTCTAGGTCCCACATAGCCAGACATACAGTGATGCAAGCATGCAATGTTGCACATGCGCACAAGGGGGCATTCTTTTGCAGTGGCTGAAGGCCCTAGCATGCCCATTCTCTCTGTGTCTCTTTCTCTCTCTCAAAAAAAAAAAAGAAGACTTCAAAAGGGGCCAGTTCAATAATAAATCATGGAAGTTAATATAATAGAATGATATGCATCTTTTTTTTTTTTTTTTTGAGGTAGGGTCTCACTCTAGCCCAGGCTGACCTGGAATTCACTATGTAGTCTCAGGGTGGCCTTGAACTCATGGTGGTCCTCCTACCTCTGCCTCCCGAGTGCTGGGATTGAAGGCATGTGTCGCCACACCCAGCTGATATGCATCTTTTAAAAACATGCTGTAATTGAATATTTAATGATATAGAAGGTTTTTTTTTTTTTTTTTTTTTTTTTTTTTTGAGGTAGGGTCTCTGGTCCAGGCTGACCTGGAATTAACTATGTAGTCTCAGGGTGGCCTCGAACTCTTGGCTATCCTCCTACCTCTGCCTCCCGAGTGCTGGGATTAAAGGCGTGTGCCACCATGCCCGGCATTTTTTTTTTTTTGAGGTAGAGTCTCATTCTAGCCCAGGCTAACCTAGAATTCTCAGGCTGGCCTCAAATTCATGCCAGCTCATAAGATTAAGTGGAAAAATACATTAAGTACCGTATCATGTTGTTTTGGTTTAAAAATGATAAGTGATGATTATGGGAGGGATGTGTGTACATATGTATATATAGGAACCAAAAGTGGCTCCTAGGTTATATGCCAAAATATTAACAATAATGGTTAGTTTGGGGTGGTTTATTTATGGGCATTATTTATGTATTATTATGTTTGTATTTTCAGTTTTCCCACATGACTCTAGAATACTTTGCAATAAGGAAAAAAAGTTACTAACAAGAAATGAACAATGTGCAGTGAATCAAAATCTTGAAAACATAAAGCTGTTCTCTGGCAAAAAGAAAAGGAAAAAAGGAATCCTTTTAGCTTGTTTACAAAGTAAAAGATCCAATACACAGATGTGCTCACCAGCTTTCCGGACACTCCCTGAATTCACATGTGTTTTTCCACAAGCTTATGTGAAACTTGGAAAATTAATTGGCTACCAACACACACACATACCAAGATGAACAAAATAAAGCAAAACTGAGAAATCATAAGATACAGAGGGAAATATTCTTCCAATTATTCCTTTCTTTAAGCAGAACCGAATTAAACCTTTCCTGACAACCTCAATTAAGCCTTAAAAGTGATTTAAATTCTTCACCAAGGAAAAGTTCTGGGAATTCACATAATACAATGTCCTGTCTGTCTGAAAGGTCTTCAACAATATTTTATTAGGCAGCAATTTGGCTTCAGTTGAGTAGGCCTGTATAATTGTACAAAGTATTTTCTAAATGTTTTATTAACTGTAGTCAGACCTAACCATCTACACTGACCATTTTTAGTATCAGTTCTTACGAGTGAAATACCTCCTAGTTTCTAACCTCTTCACTGAACAGACCTTCCCAGGAGAGATGAGGCCCTTCTAAAATTGATTTTCTCTAATAATCTATAAGAAGACAAAACAGGGCTGGAGAGATGGCTTAGTGGTTAAGGCACTTGCCTACAAAGCAGAAGGACTCAGGTTCAATTCCCAGGACCCACATAAACCAGAAGCACAAGGTGGCATATGCATTTGGAGTTTGTTTGCAGTGGCTAGACGCCCTGGCACACACATAAAGAAAACATAAAAATAAATAAAACGACAAAACAAGCCAGGCGCGGTGGTGCACGCCTTTAATCCCACTACTCTGGGGGCAGAGGTAGGAGGATCGCTGTGAGTTTGAGGCCACCCTGAGACCACATAGTGAATTCCAGGTCAGCCTGAGCTAGAGTGAGACTACCTTGAAACAAAAAAAGACAAAACAATGCAAGAAAATTTTTATGAGAAGAAGATTTCTTTGGTTCCAATGCACCAGAATCTAAGAAATTCATATGCCAAAATTAACATGTCTAGCCGGGCGTGGTGGCACATGCCTTTAATCCCAGCACTCGGGAGGGAAAGGTGGAAGGATTACCATGAGTTCGAGGCCACTCTGAGAATACAGAGTGAATTCCAGGTCAGCCTGGGCTAGAGTGAGACCCTACCTCAAAAAAAAAAAAAAAATTAACATGTCTTCAACTGCTCCCCATCTTCGGGCATGTTAGGCCTAATGACTTAATTCTTCATATTCTCCACAGAATGTACAATATCCCCCCCCCCCCAACAAACAGGTCTGGAGAGATGGCTTAGTGGTTAAAGTGCTTATCTGCAAAGCCAAAGGTCCCAGATTCAATTCCCCAGTACCCACAAAAGCCAGATGCTGGAGGTCCTGGTATGCCCATCTTTTTTTCTCTCTCTCTCAAATAAATAAGTAAATAAATCGAAATAAGAGTTTTTAAAAAATAGTATTTTTAGCCAGGCATGATGGTGCATGTCTTTGATCCCAGCACTTGGGTGGCAGACGTAGGAGGATCACAATGAGTTCGAGGCTGCCCTGAGACTACATAGTGAATTTCCAGGTCAGCCTGAGCTAGAGTGAGACCCTACCTCCAAAAACAAACAAAAAAAAAAAGCATTTTCTTTACTTCTATCATGGCACCCACTGGCCACAGCATTATTTATCACTTATCAATCCTGACATGAGACACCTGAGTTCAGGTTCTCAATCGTCCCTGCTGGAGTTATTTTCATAGCCTCTTAATTGTCTCCCCATCTCTAATCTACTACCTCTTGAATCCAAATAGCACCAGGCTGCCAGCCAGCCGAAATTCCACTTTAATCACATTGCAACTCAGTTTAAGAATCCTAGATTGAATTTTATCCTTTGAGTGGGGGAAAACCAACCCTATAATGTCATTCGAAAGCCCTTTTCTAATATTATCTTCTGCTTCTGTTCAATATGAGCTCCCTGCAATCGTGCTGATCTCATACTAGCTCTATTAATGGCTTGCTCAAGCTGTCCTCCCACCTCACTTTCTTGTCAATGCAAATGCATCCTTCCAGAATGTTCAAATGAAATGCTAATGCGTTTTCGGTAACCATCATGGCTGTAAGTAAATTCTTTTCCTTCAGAATTTCCACAACACTCGCATACTGCCTGACCCATTGATTGAGTAGTAAGTCGTATGTCTCCTACTGTTCAGCAATTATACATCGATGACCAATTGCGTTAACTAGACGTAATTCCCTTGCAGACCCTTATGAATGTTGTGCATCTCACAGCCCTTAACGGAGCTCGAAATCTGGTAAAAGCTTACGTGGTATTTGGTGAGCTATGAGTCATCCACATGTTTAGTTTTTGTATAAAGCCAAGTGCTTGCTGTGTAATATATATTTTTTTTTGTACAAAAAAGGAGCATTAGCCAGGCGTGGTGGCGCACGCCTTTAATCCCAGCACCCAGGAGGCAGAGGTAGGAGGATCACTGTGAATTCAAAATGACCATGAGACTATAGAGTGAATTCCAGGTTAGCCTGAGCTAGAGCACAACCCTACCATGGGGGAAAAAAAAAAAGAGTATTATTTTGTCCAGGGGCCCCTGAGACCATGCCTGGGGGTTGTTGATACCTTAGGATTCAAAGGACTCTGCATTTAGTTGTGCTCACGGTAAGACACTGCAGTGAAGGGAAACGAAACAGAATCAGCACATAATTACTCCAGCATCAAATTATGACATGTGCTGTCTAACAGGGAAATTCGTTACAGACGCGGTGTCCAGGGTTTGATTAAGGTGGACACTTAGACACTTAACTTTCTGCTTAGCACAACCAAAATCACAGACACTCTGAAGGCATTCAGCCTGAACCACGCAGTTTTACAGTCTAGGTACAGTGATACACCCTCATCATTCAGGTAAGTTTTTAGATGATGTATAGAACCATTTACCATTCAGGATCCCAGACACTAGCCAAAGGCAACCTTCTAAGCGGGCCTTTTTAAGGACAGCCGTCTTGGGCCGGTTTGTTAACTCTTTTACATTTCATATTGCTATGAGAGAAATGTTAGTACTGTTTCTGACTTATAAGGTTTCCCTAGAGTGGTTTTTGTTTTTGTTTTTTGAGGTAGGGTCTCTCTTTAGCCCAGGCTAACCTGGAATTCACTATGTAGTCTCAGGGTGGCCTCGAACTCATTGTGATCCTCCTACCTCTGCCTCCCTAGTGCTGGGATTAAAGGTGTGTGCCACCACACTCGGCTCCTAGAGTGATTTTGTTTGTTTGTTTTTGTTTTTCGAGGTAGGGTCTCACTCTAGTCCAGGCTGACCTGGAATTAACTATGTAGTCTCAGGGTGGCCTCGAACTCAAGGCAATCCTCCTACCTCTGCCCCCCTTCCCCCCCAGTACTAGGATTAAAGACGTGCGCCACCACACCTGGCTTTAGAGTGATTTTTAAAAGAAATTAAAATCTAGCATTTAGAGATGCACTGTAATTTTGAAGTAATTTACTTCCTTCTGGTATTTCCTTTTTCTCCTTGTAAGATTTTTTTAAAAATTACTTTAATTTATTTTCAAGCAGAGACAGATATAGAGGGACCGTTTGGGGAGAGGAAGGAGAATGGGCATGCCAGGGCCTTCAGCCCCTGCAAACAAAATCCAGATGCATGTACCACTTTATGCATCTGGTTTTACATGGGTACTGGGGCACTGAACCCTAGTCGTTTGTAAGCAAGCACCTTAACCACTGAGCTATCTCTCCAGCACCCCCTTTTTTTTGAGGTAGGGTCTCACTCTAGCCCAGGTTGCCCTGAAACTTACTCTCTAGCCTCAGGCTGGCCTCAAATTCCTGGAGATCCTCCCGCCTCGCCCTCCTGAGTGCTGGGATTAAAGGCGTACACCACCACACCAGGCTTCTCCTGGTACAGTGAAGTTATCGTTCTTTTTGTTTTAGTTTATGGACAGGGTCTCACATAGCCCAGGCTAGCCTTGAACTTCTGGTCCTCCTTACCTCCAGTCTTCTGAAGGATGGAATGACAGGTGTGTACCATCAGGCCTGGCTTAAACCAAACATGTCTGTGTTTGTCAGAATAAAGGAATTAATATAACATCTAAAGGAAATGCACCTCCTTCAACAAGTTCTTGTTTCTCCTAAAATGTCAAGTGTATGATGAAGACCTGCCTCCTGCTTCAGGTACATTGTCCTACCAAATCCTCAAAACAATCCCAAGACAGCCAGCGATTGCTTCAAATGTGGAGATTCTAGCTTTGAAAGCCCAAGCAAGCCCATCCAGGTTTACCACAATGGAACTGGGATTTAAGCTTAGATCTGCCCCATTCTCAACCCTTTATGTTGTTGACTCTCTACCCAACTTCAAAAGCACATGCTCCTTATTAAAAATCATTGCCCTCCAATGATACTTTTTTTTTTTTGGTTTGGCTTGTTTAATATTGATAAAGCCAGATTTCAGTTGGAAGAGAAAGGATATGTTTAACAGAGGAAACAAGTTGTTCAGATCTTACAGAGCACACATCAAATTATACCCCTTGTACCTTAAAACTATAAGGGAGCTGTCTAAAAAGAAACTCAACACAGCACACAATTTTTCTCTTTCTTTTTTCTGGCACCACCCTGCTGGAAATTAGATCTATTTCAGAATCTTGGCATTAACAGTTGGAGGGAGGGGGACTTGGAAATGTATATACTTCCAGAGATTTTTCAGTTTAGTTACCCAACAAAATCATGGTCTTTCTTTGAGAATTAGGGATTGGATATTTAAAAGGTCCAGTGGACATGTTTACTGACAGCTTTGGATGACAGCTTTTGATGACTAAGAGTTGTATGATAAGCAAGCCACATCTACAAGCTTGGAGAGAAAGGAGATGGTAGATCCGGGTCCTGACCACCAGGTGTCACCACTGGGCCAGCAGCCCACGTTCAATGGCTCCAGGTGGGGGTTAGGACCCTGCAACAAGTCTCCCTAGGCCTCAGGGCAGGCTGTCAGTTTCAACTACCTCACTTTCAGGATTAGTTTAAGCTTTCCAGTATTAAGAGCTAGTACAGCCTTTTTTTTTTTTTTTTAACACTATTCATTGTTCTCATATAAAAGTGTTAAATGATCACAGTACAATTAGCTGAATGACCACATATTTGCCATCAGTTTAACATTAAAAATTATCCACAGCCAGGCATGGTGGTGTACTCCTTTAATCCCAGCACTCGGGAGGCAAAGGTAGGCCTTGTGCCTACACAGTGAATTCTAGCCTGGACTAGAGCGAGACCCAACCTCGAAAAACAAAAAAACAAACAAAAAAACTTACCCTCAGTGGACTGTTGTTTTAATTTTGAGAATCAATAGCGCTTCATACATCCATTAGTTTAGTCAGTTAGACATGTTCTGGTTTCCATAGGCTGTGTGATTACCACAGTGGATAATTTTCTGGACCCAACTCCACAATCTATCAACGATTCCTTGACTTTACTAAAGGGATGACTGATTTAAAAAACAATCTTTTTAGGTTAAAAATTAAGTCTATGAGGTTGGGGTGGTGGTGCACACCTTTAATCCCAGTACTCCAGAAGCTGAGGTAGGAGGATCACCATGAGACTACAGAGTGTGAGTTCTAGGACAGTCTGGACTAGAGTGAGACCCTACCTCAAAAAACCAAGGGCTAGAGAGATGGCTTAGCGGTTAAAGCACTTGCCTGCAAAGCCAAAGAACCAAGGTTTAATTCCCCAGGACCTACATAAGTCAGATGCACAAGGTGGCGCATGGTCTGGAGTTCGTTTGCAGTGGCTGGAGGCCCTGGCACGCCCATTCTCTATCTGCCCCCTCCCCAAATAAAAATATTTTAAAAATTAAGCCCATGGCAATGTATCTAGTCGAGAAAAACATTAACTGTTAAGCTTCCTTGACTTCAAGAACTTATAAGTTCCATTGATAATGTCTTTAAGCTTTCTATTTTCGTGTGAAGAAAAAAACACCTGGGGGCAAATGTGTGAATAGCCCTTAAATTACTCCAAGAACCCTGCCACACCTGGCTGCATTCTGCAACCTGCTAAGGACTCTTCCAGAGTGCCCAAGGGCTCATTTCAAAATGGGGTCAGGACCTGGGCTCTCCTTCTAAGTCCTCCACTCTTGAGACTCACTAGTGGCCACTTGAAGAGGGGATAATTTCGAGTATCAGCGCAGTAACTGGAGACGCAGCCCTACGACGAGCCACAGACTGCAGCTTCGTCTGCCAGGAACCCTGACTCAAGTCAGCCCCACCAAGCCCATCTGAGGCCCAAGTCACCAGGGGGACCCCAGTTCTGTCAACCCACAGGCAGTCTGCACAGCAAGCGCACTTGAAACTGGAGGCAGTTTGGGTCTTTTTTTTTTTTTTTTTTTTTTTGCTTTCTTTTTTCAGTTTGACAGCTCAAGTTCCCCTTTGTATTTTTGCAAATATGAGAATATGTGAACAGAGGCCAGAAGCATCCGTTTCTCTGAAGCCATTCCTTCCATTCCTAGAGAATTGGAAGGGGGGAAAAAAAAATAAAAAGACACCAGGGACCATCTGGAGTGGGTCATGCCAGCTAACCCAGAGGACCCATGGCGAAGCACTTTGAGCCGATCGATAGGGTTCTGACTGATGACTGCATCCCAGCAGGATGGTGGGTGGCAGCCCGGCCAGGGGCTAAGGACCGGGATGCTGTCGGTGCGCGCGCAGCAGCGTTACCTGGAGGACTCAGCGGTGAAGCTGCCGCCGTCCAGCAGCCGCATCTTGCAGAAGAGGACCCCGTTGACGAAGGGCACGGAGGAGAGCTCGTCGAGCTCGAAGTCCACCTTGAACTTGAACTTCTTCTTCTTCATCATCGTGAGCAGGGCCAGACGCGGGCGGGCGGGCTGCGCGGGGAGACGCCACCGCCGCCGCCGCGGTCGCCGCGGTCGCCGCTGCAGCTTCAGCTCGGCGGAGCTCCGGATCCGCCCAGCCCCATGGCCCGGTGCACGAGCTGGGCGCGGAGGCGCAGCCGGGGGGCGCCGCGGGCCGACCGGAGCCGGAGCCGGAGCCGGGGCCACCGCAGCCGCCGCCTGTCGCGACAGCCCCGGCCGGACTGCGGCGGCGGCGCGGACCCCAGCCGCCCGCGGGGAGCGGTCACGCTGCAGCTCGCCCCGGAGAGTGGGCGCCCTTGTCGGTGCCTGCAGACGCCGCCGCCGCCGCTCGTCCGAGGGAGAGAGAGAGAGGAGACAGGGAGAGGGGAAGCTCGCGGAACCGCCGCCGCAGCCGGGCCCCGGGCACCCTAGCGGCCGAAGCCGGCAGCGCAGCGCGGAGGCGGGCGGAGGGCGGGGAAATTCGAGGCGGGCGGGCGCGGCGCTGGGGAAACTAACCCGCCGCCGTGACGGTGCAGTGAGCGCGCCACGACTCCCTTGGGGGTTAAAAAAAGACAAAACCCTGCCAGAAAAGCTTCCTTCTGCAGCTTCCTCTGCGCCTTTCCTTTGGGGATGGGAAGGTGGGGATTTGCACCACACGCTTTCTCCTCATTACCCCCTAAGTGAGTGATTGCTTTCTTTCCCTCTGAGTTGCAGGATCCTGAGTGAACCTAGAACGTTCTTTACCTGAAACTGAAATTAAAAAAAAAAAAAAAAAAAAACGTTTCCTTTTTTTTTTTTTTTTTTTTTTTTTTGAGTTTTCAAGACCGATCCTTCCTCTAGCTCAGGCTGACCTGGAATTCACTATGTGGTCTCAGGCTGGCCTTGAACTCAGTGCAATCCACCTACCTCTGCCTCCCGAGTGTTGGGATTAGGGCATGTGCCACCATGCCCGGCTAGAACATTTTTTTAAAGGACTCTCAGTTCATTCAAGAGCCTTCGAATATTAAAGGAAGGGGAAGTGGGGAGAAAAGGAAAGAGATTAAAATGTGTAGGTAGGACTACCAAGTGCCCAAGGCTTTGCCAGATACAGGCATTTAATTTTCTCCTTTAATTCCCATCGCACAAGAGCAAAAGGAGCCAGGGAGTTAAAATTACACCTTCCTTTATAAAGTTTGTCCATTCTGTGAACCATAATGTCTAAAATCTGATTCTACAGGCATGCTTTTAAAAAGTTCTAAACCAAGCCAGGCGTGGTGGCGCATGCCTTTAATCCCAGCACTCAGGAGGCAGAGGTAGGAGGATCGCCATGAGTTCAAGGCCACCCTGAGACCACATAATGAATCCATCCAGGTCAGCCTGGGCCAGAGTGAGACCCTACCTCGAAAAACCAAAAAAAAAAAAAAAGTTCTAAATCAATAAATAAAATATTTTTTAAAATGTTTAGAGCTGGGCGTGGTGGCGCATGCCTTTAATCCCAACACTTGGGAGGCAGAGGTAGGAGGATCGCCATGCATTCAAGGCCACCCTGAGAATACAGAGTGAATTCCAGGTCAGCCTGAGCTAGAGTGAGACCCTACCTCGAAAAAAACCAAGAAAAACAAAACAAAAAAAAAGTTTAGAAAAGGGCTGGAGAGATGGCTTACCAGTTAAGGCGTTTGTCTGCAAAGCCAAAGGATCCCGGTTCGACTCTCCAGGACCCGCATAAGCCAGATGCACATGCATCTGGAGTTCGTTTGCAGTGGCTGGAGGCCCTGGTGCACCTATTCTCAGTCTATCTCTCTCTGCCTCTTTCTCTTTCTCAAATAAATAAAATATAAAAGTGGTGGCGCACACCTTTCATCCCAGCACTCGGGAGGCAGAGATAGGAGGATCGCCATGAGTTCAAGGCCACCCTGAGACTACATAATGAATTCCAGGTCATCCTGGGCTAGAGTGAGACCCTACCTCAAAAAAATAAAAAAAATTTAAAAAAGATTCTCTTTGTGAAGTCACTCATTTATTCATTCATATTTTAATTGCCTAAACACAGTCATTGACTCAATCCAATGAAAACCAATATTACCCTGTAAGAACAATTGTACATTAGTTTAATAAGGGAGACAGGTTTAGATCTATTATTAAGACAAAACCGGACTGGAGAAATGCAGCAGTTAAGGCGCTTGCCTACAAAGCCTAAAGACCCAGGTTCGATTCCCCAGTACCAGGTTCGACTCCCGAGTACCCACGTAAAGCCAGATGCACAAGGTGGTACATGCTTCTGGAGTTCTTTAGCAGTGGCTAGAGGCTTTGTCATGCCCATTCTCTCCCTCTCTCTCTCTGTCTATTTCTCTTTCAAGTAAGTAAATAAAATATATTTATTTATTTATTTATTTATTTATTTATTTATTTATTTTGGTTTTTCGAGGTAGGGTCTCACTCTGGCCCAGGCTGACCTGGAATTAACTATGTAGTCTCAGGGTGGCCTTGAACTCACGGCAATCCTCCTACCTCTGCCTCTCAAGTGCTGGGATTAAAGGCGTGCGCCACCACGCCCGGCAAAATATATTTTTTTAAAGGCAAAACCTAACACAAAGAAAAAAAAAGTAAAAATCAAAATCTAGCTCTAAACTAAGTAGAGTGATAAATTGAAATTAACGAGTTTTCTGAATTTCAAAGAATGGATAGGAAAGCCGGGCATGGTGGCACATGCCTTTAATCCCAGCACTTGGAAGGCTGAGGTGGAAGGATTGCCATGAATTCTAGGCCACCCTGAGACTACATAGTGCATTCCAGTTCAGCCTGGCTAGAGTGAGACCCTATCCCGAAAAACCAAAAAAAAAAAAAAAAAAAAAAAAAGAATGGCTAGGAGTTGGGACAAAGTGAGGGAAGGTGAGCTGGAGAGGTGGCTCAGTGGTTAAAGGCACTTTCTTGCAAAGCCTGCTGGCCCAGGTCCAATTCCTCAGTATCCACAGTGAGGCATGTGTCTGGAGTTTGTTTGCAGCAGCAAGAGAATCTGACAAATTCATTCTCTCAGCTTGCAAATAAATTTTTAAAAATGTTTTTGAAGTAGGGGAGGTGTTCCAGGTGAAAGAAATAAGAGAGATGAAGACCCATGGGCAGGATTGAACATGTGCGGGGGGGGATTTTGGTAGTGGAGGAAGCTTGTTGTCATACAGGACAGGGGAGAAAGAATTAGTGGACTTGGAGGTTTATAGCTGGGATAAATGGTTGGACTGAACCTTGGAAGGAGGTTGTAAACAGAGAGGTGAGTCTTTATCTGAACTGTTTGCAGGGAGAGAGGGGCAGCCTTAGCTCTTGTGATGAAAGAGTAAGATTGAAAATATACATTTGGGAATTGTGGTATCCACTGATGGCTGAAGTTCAAAGGCGAGCGAGCTGCTCTGAAGAATATTTAATGGGTAGACTGAGGAGGAAGACTTCCAAGAACAAGCAACCAGACAAAGAGGAAATCAAGGGATGACCTGAAAGCCGAGAGAGTTTAAACCATGTAACATTCTTAGTTATTAAGATCTGCGTGGCAGGGGGGAGTGGGAGGGGTCGGCTGGAGAGATGGCTTATCGGTTAAGGCATTTGCTTGCAAAGCCAAAGGATCCTGGTTCTATTCTGCAGGACCCACATAAGCCAGATGCACAAGGGGGTGTCTGCATCTAGAGTTCATTTGCAGTGGCTGGAGGCCCTGGCGCAACCATTCTCTCCCTCTCTCTGTCTCTCTTTCTGCCTCTTTCTCTCAAATAAATAAATGAGTAAATAAAAATATTTAAAAAAAAAGATCTTCTGGGTAGCCAAGTATGGTGGCTCACATCTTTGATCCCAGCACTAGGGAGGCAGAGGTAGGAGGATTGCCACGAGTTCAAGGCCACCCTGAAACTACACAGTGAATTCTAGGTCAGCCTGAGCTAGAGTGAAACCCTACCTCGAAAAACCAAAAAAGAAGAAAAAAAAAAAAAAAAAAGATCTTCTGGGGTGCTAGCCTGGGAACTAGGTGCAAGTGAATACACTGTGACTCACAAGTGAGTGGGAGAAAAACAGATAAGCAAACAGTTGGAGAAAGATCAAGAAAGTGCTGTCATAGAAGATTTGGACTGAAAAGAATGTATGGGGCTGGGGAGATGCTTTAACAGTTAAATAAAGGTACTTACTTGCAAAGCTTACTGTACCAGGTTTGATTCTTCAGCAACTCACATAAGCCAGGCACATCAAGTGGCACGAACATCTAGTGTTTGTTCACAACAGCAAGAGCCCCTCCCCCTCCCCCCGTACTGCAAATTAAAAAAAACAAAAGCATAGCCAGGGGCGTGGTAGCGCACGCCTTTAATCCCAGCATTCGGGAGGCAAAGGTAGGAGGATCGCCATGAGTTCGAGGCCACCCTGAGTTTACATGGTGAATTCCAGGTCTGCCTGAGCTGGAGTGAGACCCTACCTTGAAAAAAAAAAAAAAAAAAAAAAAATGAAAAAAAAAAAGGCAAACAAAGAAGCTATAGGATCGAAAGATGTGGTAGGTCATTAACAATATTAGCAAGAGAATATTCCATAAAATATTTGCAAAATAAGATTAAAACGGTTTAGGACATGAGTGGAAGGTAGTAATGAGGGTGGGTGACAAGAGTTTTTCTGATTTTTGTCAGCATATGAAAAAAGAAAATATTAACTATAGGAGGAGGCAAGCTTTTTCAATAACATCGGGAGCTATTTGGTATTTATTGAGTTCCCATTATGTGCCAAGTACCTTAATAGATCGTTTAGATGGGAGATGTGGTCCTGGTTCTAGAGCTTACATCATTGTGGAGGGTGTAGATAAACAAACAGGTAGTTGTGACACAATGCAGCCGTGAGCACTGAGATGAGTGGAGACTGCTCTGGGAGAAGACAAACACCATCTACCAAATTAAGTAGGTTTATGGAAGGCTTTGTGGGATGAGTGACATTGAAGCAGAAGCCTGAAAGATGGCAGTGGGGGTGGGGAGCTGTTTCCACCCTTCTCTGCATGTACGGAGAGGCTCAGAGGAAGAGGGACCTGAAGGGGGAACTGAAATTTGCTCTGTCTGTCTGCAATTTTAGAGTGGGGGTGTTGGAGGAAGCCACTGATATTTTACAAGCAGAGGAATGGTATATTGAGACTCGCATTGTACAATGACCCCTGCCTGTAGTAAAACTGGAATAGAGTAGGCAGTTTGTGTCTCATTTTCAGACTCAGTTTGATTATTAAACACCTGGCCTGAGTCAGGGTCAAGGCAGGAAACAGTTGTCATACTCAAAAGAGTTCAGGAGGAAAGTTTAATGAACAGACTGTACAAAGTTGAGGGCAGGGAGACAAGGAGAAATAATCCTGATCTCTCTCTCTCTCTCTTCCTACTTTCTGATCTCCTGTGTCCCATGATCCCAGACCAGCCAAAGCCAAAGGGCAAAAAGGCTTGGAAAATGCAGTTTATGGAGGACAGTCACATGAGACACAGAAGGGGTGAGGACAGAAAGCTGATTCAGCCAGGGCTCACTGCAGAAGTAGGAGGATCGCTGTGACTTCCAGGCCACCCTGAGACTACAGAGTGAATTCCAGGTCAGCCTGGGCTAAAGTGAGACCAAAAGAAAACAAACAAAGAAACAGAAAAAAAAATTAATAATAACAGCACTTGTGCTAAACACTACTGGTTTGGTCTTCCTTTACTTCCTGACATCTGTTTCCTTTTCCCAGTCCACTTTTGGCAGGTGATTGGATCTAGCCGATCATATAGAAGAAGTGATTTGCCACTTCCTGGAGGAGGAAGTAAGGAGCTTTTTAGCAGTTTTCTGGACTCTCTCTTCCCATCCATGATAGTCATGAGGAGACCTTGTAGTAGCCACAAGGCTGGGGAGATGGCTCAGCAGTTAAGGTACTGGCCTGCAAAGCCTAACGACCTGGGTTCAATTCCCCAGAACCCACATAAAGCCACATGCACAAAGTGGCATAAACATCTGGACTTTGCATATACATCTGGAGTTTGTTTGCAGCAGATGGAGGCCCTGGTGCACCCATTCTCTCTGTGTGTGTGTCTCTCTCCTTGCAAAGAAATAAATAAAAATAATTAAAAAAAAAAAGATGT
This sequence comes from Orientallactaga sibirica, assembly GCA_036365145.1. Taxonomy (NCBI): domain Eukaryota; kingdom Metazoa; phylum Chordata; class Mammalia; order Rodentia; family Dipodidae; genus Orientallactaga; species Orientallactaga sibirica. The sequence continues at coordinate 14,632,427 of JAEOAD010000025.1, forward strand.
AGCCGGGCGTGATGGCGCACACCTTTAATCCCAGCACTCGGGAGGCAGAGGTAGGAGGATTGCTGTGAGTTTGAGGCCACCCTGAGACTACATAGTGAATTCTAGGTCAGCCTGAGCTAGAGTGAGACCCTACCTTGAAAAAAAAAAAAAAGATGTAGGCTGTACTTAGCAGTTAAGGCACTTGCCTGCAAAGCCAAAGGACCCAGGTTTGACTCCCCAGGACCCACATAAGCCAGATAGATGCACAAGGGGGCACATGCATCTGGAGTTTGTTTGCAGTGGCTGGAGGCCCTGATGCACCCATTCTCTCTCTCTCTCTCTCTCTGCCTATTTCTCTCTCTTTTTCTCAAATAAATAAATTAAAAAAATAGGGCTGGCCGTGGTGGTACACACCTTTAATCCCAGCACTTGGGAGGCAGAGGTGGGAGGATTGCTGAGAGTTCAAGGCCACCCTGATACTACATAGTGAATTCCAGGTCAGCCTGAGCTAGAGTGAGACCCTACCTCAAAAAACCAAAATAAAATAAATAAATAAATAATTTTTTTACAAAGATGTAGAAACTGGGTGTGGTGGCACACACCTTTAATCCCAGTACTTGGGAGGCAGAGGTGGGAGGATTGTCATGAGTTCAAGGCCAGCTTGAGACTACATCATGAATTCCAGGTCAGCCTGAGCTACAGTGAGTCTCTACCTCACAAAACCAAAAAATAATAAAATAAATAAATAAAAACCAAAAAACTGAAACCAATGGTAAGCATCCTAGTCCATTTTCTGTTGGAGTAAGCACAATGTCACTGATTGGCCAGTTATAGAAGTTTATTTTGCTCATGGCTCTGGTCCAAGGTCAAATGACTGCATCTGGTAATGGCCTTCTTACTGTCATAGTGCCAAAGTAGTGCAGTGTATCACAAGGAGAGAGCCAGGGGATTTGAAAGAGACCTAGCCAAACTGGCTTTTAGAGCAGACTCACTTTCTAGATAGCCCGTTAACCCATTCATCCATTAATCACGCGAGTCAATCAATCCATTCATGAGAGTAGTACTCTAATCACCTCTTAAAGGTCCCACCTCTTAATATTTCATGATGAAGGTTTTAAATCAGGTTTCAGAGGGCCAGATCATGTTTGAATCATTGCACAAGCTATGTAATAAGTTGCCTGCATCAAGATACTACAACCACGAGGTGAACTCACACAGAAATGAACAGGTATTGAGACATGAGTGAAAAAGGAATATCGAGAGTACGGAAACGTGAAGCCTCAAGGTGTTGTAAAAACTGACTGTTCATACTTCAAAGAATAGGAAATAAGATTGAAAAAGCTTTTGAGCCCATTAAGACTCATAATGGTCTTTAAGTAGCCTCCTTAAATGACAGAGAGAGTCAGGAAGCGCTGGAGATGGCTTGGTGGTTAAGAAAGCGTCATAGGATTGAAGAAATAAAGAAAGAAATCAGGATTTAGAATCATCTGCGGGAAACTTTAGTGTTACTGGCATATGGAATTGATGGGAAACAGATTAAGCAAAAGTCTTTCAGTTTTTAAGAGCTTGAACTACTAAGGAAATTATAAATCTATTTCATTGTTGTTGCTTAATTTATTTATTTTGTGTGCGAGCACATGCACGAATGTGTGTGTATGTGCACACATGTAGGCATGCCAGGGCCTCTTACCGCTGCAAACACATGCCTGTTTGGCTTTACATGGGTGGCTGAGGAATTGAACACAGGCTGGCAGGCTTTGCAAGCAAGCACCTTTAACCACTGAGCCATCTTCTCAGCCCCTTGCTTTTTTTGTATTTATTTATTTTTATTTGAGACAGAGAGAGAGAGAAAGAGAATGGGCATGCCAGGGCCTCTAGCCACTGCAAAGGAACTACAGACACATGTGCCACTTTGTGCATCTGGTTTACATGGGACCTGGAGAATTGAACCTGGGTCCTTAGGCTTCACAGGCAAGCACCTTACCCACTAAGCCATCTCTCCAGCCTCCTTGTTTGTTTTTTGGAGCAGGATTTCATGTATTCCAGGCTGCCATTGAATTGTTATGTAGCCAATGACCATGGCTGGTTTATTTGATAGTGGGATTCAAACCCAGGGCTTTGTGTGCATGCTAGGAAAGTAATCTGCCAACTAAGCTACATCCCAAGCATGAGTCTGTTTTAAAAACTGAACTCTAGGCTAGAGAGATTGTTTAGTGGTTAAGGTACTTGCTGGCAAAGCCAAAGGACCCAAGTTCAGTTCCCCAGTACCCATGTAAAGCCAGATGCACAAGGTAGCGCATGCATCTGGAGTTCGTTTGCAGTGGCTGGAGGCCCTGGCCTGCTCATTTTCTCTCTCTTTCTTTCTCTCTCTCCCTTCCTCACTGATTGAAAATAAATAAATGAAAAGCTGAACTCTGAGCTGGGTTGATTGGGTAGCTGGCTCATCAGTTAAGGTGCTTGTCTGCAAAGCCTAATGACCCAGGTCGATTCCCCAGTGCCTTATAAAGCCAGATGCACAAGGGTGGCACATGCATTTGGAGTTTGTTTGCAGTGGCTGGAGGCCCTGGAGCACCCATTCTCTCTTCTCTCTTTTTCTCTCTCTCCCTCCTTCCCTATTTCTGTCTTTTTTTCTGTTTCTGCTTACAAATAAATAAATAAATAATAAATAAAATACTAAAAAAAAAAAAAAAGCTGAACTGTGCCCCAATGAAGTCATGCCCCCAATACTCACTTCAACTGTGGGCATAGAGAAAAACTTCCAGAGGGCAGAACAGTGACCACTGAGAACTATAGGAAAAGGGGTTCCTTGCTGGGAATAGAAACAATTACCAAGGGAGGAACTTTCCCATTATGCCATCATAATGCCTTCTTGAACTTTGTAGTGGACCAAGGTGTTCCTTTTCCCATTTTCCAACTGGAAGGATTGATTGTATTTTTGATACAGTCTCCATCGTTTCATACTGGGTGTGGTAATTTGAATGTGTGGCCCCATAGACTCAGGTGTTTATTGAGCTTGCAGGCCGGGCGTGGTGGTGCATGCCTTTTGGGAAGTAGAAGTAGGAGGATCACTGTGAGTTCAAAGCCACCAGAGACTACATAGTGGATTCCAGGTCGGCCTGGGCTAGAATGAGACCCTACCTTGAAAAACCAATAAATAGCCGGGTGTGGTGACACGTCTTTAATCCCCGCACTTAAGAGGCAGAGGTAAGAGGATTGTTGAGAGTTCGAGGCCACCCTGAGAAGACTACATAGTGAATTCCAGGTCAACCTGAGCTACAGTGAGACCCTACCTCGGAAAAACAAAACAAAAAAACAAAAACAAGGGTTGGAGAGATGGCTTAGTGGTTAAACGCTTGCCTGTGAAGCCTAAGGACCGCGGTTCGAAGCTGATTCTCCAAGACCCACGTAAGCCAGATGCACAAGGGGGCGCACGCATCTGGAGTTCGTTTGCAGTGGCTGGAGGCCCTGGTGCGCTCATTCTTTCTCTCTCTACCTGCCTATTTCTGTATTTCTCTCTCTCAAATAAATAAATAAGTAATAAAATATTTAAAAAAAACAAAAAAAGTAGAAAAAGCAATAAATAAATAAATAAAAATAAAAGTGAGCTTGCAACTTGAGCCCCTAGCAGGCAAATCCCCGCTACAGGAAGTGTGGCACTGGGGCCAACTCCAAGTCCAGCCTTACATGGTGTGTGAAGAGCAGTTGGAGCCCTGGCTGGTGCTGGTTGTTGGTGGTATCTCTCTGCTATGAATCTATGGAAGTGAGGCAGCTTCTTCCACCACTGATGGTGTTCCCTTGGAATTCCTAAGCCTGAATAAATCCTTTCCTCCAATAAGCTGCTTCTGGTCGAGTGTTTGTCTCAGCCACGAGAAGCTGACTGCAACACTGGGTATGAGTGGGAAAGAGATTTAATTAGTTCACAGGTCACAGCCGAGTTTCTCACCCTTGGCATGGTTGACATGTTGTACTGGACACTTTGTCGTGGGGCTGGGCAATGCTTAGCGACATTCCTGGCTTCTAAGCATTCTCCTCACTCTCAGTTGGGTCAGTGAAAAATATCTCCAGACATGGCTTAATATCTGCTGCAGGACAAAAATCACTCTTGGTGGAGGGTAAGTGGGTCACAGGATGATGCATAGTGATAGCCAGACCTGATAGGGAATCCTGGGCATTTCCTGGGGGTCCTGGACTTTGAACTCAATGCAGTGGCTGCACTGGGAGTTGAGGGAATCTCGCTTAGTGAGGGAACGCATGTACTATTTGGGAAGGAGAATGAAATAGCTTTTTTTTTTTTTTGGTTTTCCAAGGTAGAGTCTCCAGCCCAGGCTGACCTGGAATTCCTATGTAGTCTCAGGATGGCCTTGAACACTCACAGTGATTCTCCTATGTCTGCCTCCAGAGTGCTGGGATCAAAGGCGTGTACCACCATGCCTGGCTTGAAGTAGCTATTTGTTGCTCAAATGTATGAACTATGGTATAGAGTTCCGGTCATCACAAGCCTGTTTGCTCTTCTTCTCCTCCTCCTCCTTCTCCTCCTCGTCCTTCTTCTTCTTCTTTTTTGGTTTTTCGAAGCAAGGTCTTACTCTAGTTCAGGATGACCTGGAATTCACTATGTAGTCTTCTCAGGGTGCGCCACTATGCCCGGCCTCCCTTTTAAATGGGTCCATTGCGGAAGAGGGGGCGGAAAGAATAAGATAGCGAGACCCAAGGAGATAAACCATCCCGCACATCTCAGCCAAAGCCCAGGTGAAACCACAGAGGAATTGGGGAGATGAGCAAGAGTGCTGCTTCCATGGTGAGCCTGACAATCAGCGCCAGGGTGAAGGAGACAGATGCTGAGGACATTCAATACATACCAAAGCAGAGATCCAGAGGCTCCCAAGAGCTCATCACTGAAATAGACTTAAAACACCCCCACCAAGGCTTAGGGAATTTTGCAGAAGAGGAGGCAGAAAGATCCTAAGAGCCATAGGTTGGGATATCATACCCAGAGTCATCGCCTCCCCCCAATAACTGACTGCTGCTCCCACAATGCGCAACCCACAAACCATGGGGAATACCAGTAACCCACTGAGGAGGGCAGGAGGAGGGAAAAGATGATACCAACACATGATGTATCCATACAAAGCATGCTCTTTTTATTTTTTTCTGGTTTTTTGAGGTAGGGTCTTGCACACCTGGCCAAAGTATGCTCTTAATTAAAAAAAACTCTTTCTTTCTTTCTTTCTTTTTTTTTTTTGGTTTTTGGAGGTAGAGTTTCACTCTAGTCGGGGCTGACCTGGAATTCACTACATAGTCTCAGGGTGGCCTGGAACTGATGGTGATCCTCCTACCTCTGCTTCCCGAGTGCTGGGATTAAAGGCGTGCGCCACCACACCCGGCAAAAAAAAAAAAAAAACTTTTTAAGTAAAAAAAAAAATTCAAATGGCAACCAATATTTTGGTCCCTGCTCTCAGGTCAAGTAGGCCTCAGGAGATGATGGGACACTTCCAAAGGATCCTCCAGCTCTGTTAGGTCACTTGCTCTCTCGATCAGAGAGTTCGTGGAGACTCAAAAGTGGACTCTAACCAGTATACAGTCTGCAGAAGGAGAGTCAGAACAGAGGGGAAGACCCTCAGTGCATCTAAGGGAAGGGAAGCCACATGGTCAGCACAGTCCTGACTCATCCCAGCCGATGGTTCAAATGCTGAGAGAGCCACAGACTTTGTCCATGACCCCTAAAGATGTCTCCTAAAGACCCACAACTGACCTTCAGAGATGCACTTATAATCAAATGTTGCCTACTTCCTTGGGCTTAAACACTCAGCAAATAAAAGTATAGGCAGAAAGTGAAGTGTGCCTTAAAAACTTTTGATGAAAGCCGGGCGTGGTGGCGCATGCCTTTAATCCCAGCACTTGGGAGGCAGAGGTAGGAGGATCGCCGAGAGTTCAAGGCCAACCTGAGACTACATAATGAATTCCAGGTCAGCCTGCACCAGAGTGAGACCCTACCTTGCAAAAAAAAAAAAAACAAAAAACTTTTGATGAGGGCTGGAGAAATAGCTCAGCAGTTAAGGTATTTGCCTGCAAAGCCTGAGGACCCAGGTTCGATTCTCCAGTACCCATGTAAGCCAGATGTACAAGGTGGCACATGTGTCTAGAGTTCATTTGCAGTGGTTAGAAGCCCTAGCGAGTCCATTCTCTCTTTCTCTCTAGCTGTTTCTCACTCTCTCAAAATAAATAAATAAATAAAATATTAAAAAAAAAACAAAAAATCTTTTGGAGCCAGGCATGGTGGTGCATGCCTTTAATCCCAGCCCTTGGGTGGCAGAGGTAGAAGGATCATTATGAGTTGAAGGCCAGCCTGAGAATTCCAGGTAAGCCTGAGCTAGAGTGAGACCCTATCTCAAAAGAAATAAAAACAAAAACAAACAAAAAACAACAACAAGAGCAAAGGAAAAAAAAAAAAAAACCAAAAAAGAAAAAACCCTTTTGGTGACACAGCCCCAGAGAATTTTTCTTCTTAATTCCAAAAGTCAAATGATGGGGCTGAGGAAATGGCTTAGCGGTTAAGGCATTTGCCTGCATACCCCAGTTCAATTTCCCAGGACCCACATAAGCCAAATGCATAAAGTGGGACATGCATCTGGAGTTTGTTTGCAGTGGCTGGAGGCCCTGGTGTGCCCATTGTCTCTTTCTCTCTATCTGCCTCTTCCTCTCTCTCTCTCAAATAAATAAATAATAAAATATTTGTCTTAAAAAAAGTCAAGCTGGGCGTGGTGGTGCACACCTTTAATCCCAGCACTTGGGAGGCAGAGGTACGAGGATCGCTGTGAGTTCAAGGCCACCCTGAGACTGCAAAGTTAATTCCAGGTCAGCCTGGGCCAGAGTGGTGAGACCCTACCTCGAGAAACCAAAAAACCAAAAAAAAAAAAAAAGTCAAATGATAAGAGTGGCAATAATGGATAATATTGGATAAGTGTACAAATAATGGATAATAGTGGATAAGTGTACAAAACAGTATGACTTTAAAATATTTTAATTTAGAAGTCTGACAACAAGGATGATGACATTGATACTGATGCCATTTAAAAGGATGGATGCAGTCAGGCATGGTGGTGCACGCCTTCAATCCCAGCACTCGGGAGGCAGAGGTAGGAGGATCACTGTGAGTTCGAGGCCACCCTGAGAATACAGAGTGAACTCCAGGTCAGCCTGGGCTAGAGCGAGACCCTACCTTGAAAAACAAAACAAAATAAATAAATAAATAAATAAATAAAAGGATGGATGCAACCTAGCTTAACAGTGTAAAGCTGCACATTTTTCCTCCATTTTCAACCAGAAGTGCAACATGTATGTGCAAAAGCTAAAATAGCTTAACATCATGCTACACTTGATACTAAAAAGCTGTTATTACTGTGAGCGGTCTGTAATTAAGCCCAGTAAGACATCTCAGGAGTCATCCATACATATCAGTGAACAGATGTAGTTTGCTTATTTCTAGCATGTTTCTTTTAGTGATGGAAACATTTGGATCACATTTATACAATTCTAAAAATAGTTGATTTGGGGCTCTGAATGCCTTACACTAAAGTAATTGGCTCCTTTAACAAATGTGTCATCTAATCTGGTGAAGTCCTTGGATTGGAGCCTGTTAGATTTTGTTAGTGCTGAGGCTATACAGAGGTCTTCAGCAGAATGTAGACACAAACTTAATTATATGACCTTTTCAGCCACTAAGAAATTAATAGTACTTTCAAAGTTTATCTCCAGACTCTTGAAATTGGTAAGTGTAATTCTTTTGTCCTACTGAGGTAGACTAATGACCAGTGTCAGTGTGACATCTTCCTGAGAATTAAAGACCTGAGTGTCCTATAATCTAAAGAGCAAGTTTTAAGACTTGGCATTATGGGTTTTCAGTTTGTGTACATTTGCCCCAAATTGTAGTCTTTGGAGTCATGTGCATTGTATGTCGGATGAGCCAAGGGAATTATTACATCAACAAATTGGTATTTTATGTGTATGTAGTAGTTGCTTTGTACTGAGAGAAAAGCTTTGAGGTGTAATTAAATAGTAAACTATAGTTTTATTTGGGAGAAACAGGAAAAGGTGCACTTAATCTCTCATGTAAAACTGAGCATAGTTTTACAGCTTTTACCCTTAAATGATAATTTCAAGTTATTTGGAAAAAATAAAATATTTAAATTTAATTTATTTATTTGAGAGAGAGAGAGAAAGAGAGAGAGAGAGAGAATGGGTGCACCAGGGCCTCCAGCTGCTGCAAATGAACTCCAAATGCATGCACCACCTTGTGCATCTAGCTTATGTGGGTTCTGGGGAATCAAACCTTGGTCCTTTGGCTTTGCAGGCAGGTGCCTTAACCACTAAGCCATTACTCCAGCACTCCCCAATTTTTTTTGGGGGGGGGTTTCAAGGTAAGGTCTCACTCTAGCTCAGGCTGACCTGGAATTAGTCTCAGGGTGGCCTTGAACTTATGGCGATCCTCCTACCTCTGCCTCCTCCTGAGTGCTGGGATTAAAGGCGCACACCACCATGCCTGGCTATATTCTTTTTTTTAAAAAATATTTAAAATTATTTTATTTATTTTTGGAGAGAGACACAGAGAGAGACAGACAGAGAGGGAGAGGGAGACAGATAGAGATGGGCACGCCAGCAGTCTCTCAGCTGCTGTGAACAAAATCCAGATGTGTGCGCCCCCTTGTGGTCAAGTTCAGCATTGTGCCCTTGCGTCACTTTGCATCTGGCTAAACGTGGGGCCTGGAGATTGGAACCAGCTTTCTTAGGCTTAGGAGGCAGGCGCCTTAACCGCTAAGCTATGTCTCCAGCCCCTGGCTGTATTCTTGATAGTTCTGCTAATGTTTTATCTTTTCATCTGCTTTATAAAATTTCAAGAATAGATTCAGACCGTGTGAGACACCCCTGTGGCATTTGGGGAACAGCTTCAGAAATGGAGGTCATCAAGAATTGTGCCTATTACCTCTGATAACAGTAATTGCTAAGGTTTGGACCTTGTATGCTCAGCTGCTGTTTTCTTAAAAACGTTTTACTTATATTTATGTATTTATTGTCATTATTTTGTTTTTTTTTTGAGGTAGGGTTTCACTCTAGCTCAGGCTGACCTGGAATTCACTATGTAATCTCAGGGTGGCCTCAAACTCATGGCGATCCTCCTACCTCTGCCTCCTGAGTGCTGGAATTAAAGGTGTGCACCAACACACCCGGCTATTTTTATTTATTTATTTCACAGAGAGAGAATGGCATGCCAGGGCCTGTAGCCACTGCAAACGAACTTCAGACACATGTGCTACTTTGTACATCTGGCTTTATATGGATACTGGGGTGTCAAACCCAGGTCGTCAAACTTTGCAGGCAAGTGCCTTAACTGCTAAGCCATCTCTCCAGCCGAGATATATATGTATATTTCATTTTAAATTATTTGTTTGAGAGAGAGAGAGAGAATGGCATTCCAGGCCCTCCAGCCACTAAAAACAAATTCCAGATGCATGTATCACTTTGTGTATATGGCTTATGTGGGTCCTGGGGAATCAATCCTTGGCCCTTTGACTTTGTTGGCAAGCGCCTTAACTACTAAGCCATCTCTCCAACCCTACATACTTTTATTTTTTATTTATTTATTTGTTTTGGTTTTTTGAGGTAGGGTCTCTCTCTAGTCTAGGCTGACCAGGATTTCACTCGGTAGTCTCAGGGTGGCCTTGAACTCACAGCAATCCTCCTACCTCTGTCTCCTGAGTGCTGGGATTAAAGGCGTGCACCACCATACCCGGCCCTACATACATATTTTTAATTGAAGATACAATTGATTAAATAAAATGAAAAATAAAATAGGTTGTGTAGCAACCACAAAACAATGTTTGCTATAATGCTATTGGAACTCTAAGAAGGTTGTATACAGTTGGAATTTTACAATGAATCAGAGGTAGGACGGAACAACTATGGCTATTGACTCAGAAGTTCCTGGTTTTAGTCTCAGTTCTGCTTCCGATGGGTTGATTTTGAGCAAGTGATAGCTGCCCTGAGCTCCTTCTATTTAGTAAAACAAAGGAAATCGTCTAGACCAGCACTGTCCACTAGCACCTTATGCAGTGATAGGAAGGATCTGTGCCCCAGACAACAAGGTTATCACTATTCACTTGAAATAAGGCTATGACTAAGGAACTGCATTTTGATTTTTTGGTTGTTGTTTTTGTGAGGTGGGGCGTCACTCTAGTCCAGGCTGACCTGGAACTCACTCTGTAGTCTCAGGTTGGTCTCGAATTCATGACAATCCTCCTACCTCTGCCTCCTATGTGCTGGGATAAAAGGCGTGTGCCCCCATATCCTGCTTAAATTTTTATTGAATTCCAATGCAGCCAAATAGCCTCATGTAACGAATGGGTACCTTATTGGACAGCAGGGGACTGTACTCACTCAGCAAGCATCTGAGGGTCTCCTGAGCATTAGGTAAGGTGACAGCAGGGAAGATGAGTCACTATCATGTCTTTGTCCTCCAGTTAATAGGGAGGAAAACTAAATTAAGTTCTTGCTATTCCATATGCAAAATCCTGCCACGTACTGATAAAGGACGTAGCAATAACCAGAAGGCATTTCCTCTCTGAGGTCCTCTCTGGGTCTAATGTTATATGAATTAGATTGAACAAATATTTGCTGAGTTTCTATTTTCTGTCCAGCTCTGTTATCAACTCTGTTTCTTAGGATAGCTTTATCACCCAGCAATAGTGGCTACCAAGGACTGTGCACACTCATTTTGTAGATTGGCTGACATACTGGTTGACATATTCATTCACCGCTTTGTGCTTTTTATGCAGCAAGCACTTAACCAGCCACACATGAAAAATGAATTGGAGGGGCTGGAGAGATGGCTTAGCGGTTAAGGCACTTGCCTGAAAAGCTTAAGGACCCAGATTCAATTCCCCAGGACCCACAATAGCCAGAAGCACAAGGTGATGCATGTGTCTGGAGTTTGTTTGCAGTTGCTAAAGGCCTGGAGTACCCATTCTGTCCCAATCTCTCTCTCTCAAGCAAATAAATAAATTAATTAAAATGACTTAGCTGGACACGGTAGTACATGCCTTTAATCCCAGCACTTGGGAGGCAGAGGATTGCCGTGAGTTCGAGGATACCCTGAGACTACATAGTGAATTCCAGATCTTGGAATGGGGGTCTTTGTGGTTGGGGGTGTGAGCTGCTCCCTTCTGACTCTCCTCCTCCACTGCATTCTCTCCGCTGACCTCTGACCAGCCAGGCGTGGAGAAGAGATAGGGAAGGGAACACCTTGGATGACAGGCACTCTGGCCATCCAAGTGCCCTCCATCCTCTTTTTCCACTCACCAACTTCCTACAGAAGATTCCAGAGACCCAGAGGAATATTTAATCATGAAAGAGAAGTGATCTCAGTTAATGGCAAGAGTGTCCATGTTAGTCAAAACATTAGCAACCACCTTATATTAAGGACAATGATCTGCACAAACACCAAACTTTTTTCTTGGATTACAACTTTGAGGGGCTGAAGAGATGGCTTAGGGGTTAAGGTGCTTTTTGTAAAGCCAAAGGACCCAGGTTCAATTCCCCAGTACCCATGTAAGCCAGATGTATAAGGTGGCACATGTGTCTGTTTGAAGTTGCTAGAGGTCCTGGCACACCCATTCTCTCTCTCTCTATCAAATAAATAAATAAAAATTTAAAAATTGAATTGTGGCTGGGCATGGTGGGGCATGCCTTTAATCCCAGCACTTGAGAGGCAGAGGTAGGAGGATCACTGTGAGTTCAAGGCTACCCTGAAACTACATAGTGAATTCCAGGTCAGCCTGGTCTAGAGTAAAATCCTACCTCAAAAAAATAATTGTAATGTCTTCAAGTTGATCTCAAAGGTTTATAGCCAGGCATGGTGGCACATGCCTTTAATCCCAGCACTTAGGAGGCAGAGGTAGGAGGACCGCCATGAGTTCAAAGCCACCTTGAGACTACATAGTGAATTCCAGGTCAGCCTAGGCTAGAGTGAGACCCTACCATGGAAAACCAAAAAAAAAAAAAAAAAAAAAAAAAGGTTATAGTGAAACAGACTTTAGTTTTCAAGAAAGAATTTACCAGGTACTAGGCACACTTTGGCCACATTTAAAGTTGATGAATAAGCTGGGCGTGGTGGTGCACGCCTTTAATCCCAGCACTGGAGGGAGGTAGGGAGGAGGATCGCTGGGAGTTCAAGGCCACTGGCACACCCATTCTCTCTATATCTATCAAATAAATAAATAAAAATTTAAAAATTATGTAGTGGGAATTCCAGCCTTTAATCCCAGCCTGGACCAGAGTAGGAGGATCCTACCTCAAAACCTGAAAAATATAAAAATAAAAATAAATAAATAAAAAAATAAATAAATATGTCTTAAAGTTGATCTCAAAGGTTTCAAAGATGGTTGAATTAATTAAAGCAAAGGCAGACAACATGACCCTGTTTTAATAATTTTAAAAAGTAGGAATCCAGGTCAGCCTAGGCAGAGTGAGACCCTACCATGGAAAACCAAAAAAAAAAAAAAAAAGGTTATAGTGAAACAGACTTTAGTTTTCAAGAAAGAACTTACCCACAGAACTTTGGCCACATTTAAAGTTGATGACTAAGCGCATGGTGGCGCACGCCTTTAATCCCAGCACTCGGGAGGCAGAGGTAGGAGGAGGATTGCCTGATGAGTTTCCAGGCCAGCCCCTGAGACTACTCAAAAACCAAAAAAAAATAAATAAAATAAATAAAATAAAATAAATAAATAAATAAATAAATAAATAAATAAATCCAGGTCAGATTTGGGCCAAAGAGTGATGACCCTGTTTTAATAATTTTAAAAAAGTAGGAATGAAAGAATTCAAAAAAAAAAAAAAAAAAAATGCTTATCCATTAAAAACTACCCACAGGGCTGGAGAGATGGCTTAGCAGTTAAGGTCCTTGCCTGCAAAGCCAAAGGACTCAGGTTCAATTTTCCAGGACCCAGATGCACAAAGTGGCGCATGCGTCTGGTGTTCATTTGCAACAGCTGGAGGCCTTGGCATGCCCATTCTGTCTCTTTCTCTCTCTCAAATAAATAAACAAAAATTAAAAAAATAATAAGAAGAACAACAAAAGCTACACACTGTGGCACACATCTTTAATCCCAACACTTGGGAGGCAGAGGAAGGAGCATCACTGTGAATTTGAGGCCATCTTAAGACTACATAATGAATTCCAGGTTAACCTGGGCAAGAACAAGACCCTACCTTGAAACACCAAAATAAATAAATAAATAAATAAATAAATAAATAAATAAATAAAAGAAAGAAAGAAAAAAAAAGAAAGAAAGAAAACTATCCATAAACTTTGCAACAGAATATATTAGAATAAATACTTTGAGGAGGTACTTCTCTGAAACCATTCTTTAATAGTATTACCTTGATATAATCATGCTTTTTAAAAAAATATTTTATTTTTATTTATTTGACAGAGAAAGAAAGAAAGAGGGAGAGAATGGGCATGCCAGGGCCTCCAGCCACTTCAAACGAACTCCAGATATGTGCGCCCCCTTGTGTATCTGGCTAACGTGGGTCCTGGGGAATCAAACCTCAGTCCTTTGGCTTTGCAGGCAAATGCCTTAACCGCTAAGCCATCCCTCCAGCCCCCATGCTTTTTTTTTTTTTTTTTTTGAGGTAGGGTCTTGATCTAGCCCAGGCTGACCTGGAATTCACCATGTAGTTTCAGGGGGACCTCAAACTTATAGCGATCCTCCTACCTCTGCTTCCCGAGTGCTGGGAGTCAAGGTGTGCACCACTACACCCACCTTATTTATCATTTTCAACGTGCTTTTTCCTTTTTTGGTAGTGTCTAGCTATATTTATATAAGTCCAATATATTTCTGTGTGGGTTGTGTCTTATATAAAATGGAGGTGAAATTCTCTATAATTTATTATATATACATATTTATCTGTTCAATTGTTCTTCCTTTAGTTGAGCAGTTTTTAACGGTGCAATTTGACTAGAGGACAATAAGCAAATCAGATTTGGATCTCCTCAAGACATTGAGAGTAGAGGAAAGAAAAAGAGGCATTTACGTCAGTATCTGCAGAGGACTTGAGAGGAGGAAGCAATTACTTCCAGATGAGACAGTAAGAGAAAACTTTGTGGAGGATGTGGCATTGAGCTAGACCTTGAGCCTTGCAGGAAATGTAAGATCTTCAAAGGCAGAGAAGGAAGGAAAGGCCATTTCTTTTTTTTTTTTTTTTTAGGAAAGGCCAAGCACGAGAGCATGAAGTTCGAGAGGAGACTCTGGGTTAAAACACAGGAAAAAAAACGAGCTGTGCGTGGAGGAAGATCTGGTGGGGAACATCCATTGTGATCATATCCTGGCTTTAAACTCCACGCTGGGGGAGTCGAGACTTTATTTTGGAGTTTGCATGGCGTTTGAACAAAGGGATGAACAAATCAGAGTAGTTCAGCAGGCAAATCAATCTGACAGGAGTATTTAATTCACTTGTTGGGATAGGGAGAAGCTAAATGTGGGACGGGTTATAAGGCTAGCCGTCATAGCAGGAAGCAATCCCTCTGAAGAAGACTCAGTAACCTTGTAAAGGGTGATGAATGAGGGGAGGGGGGTAGAAACTGACTCTCAGGTTAAAAACCTCATTATAGACAGGGTGGTGGAACATCTAAATGCAGGGGGAGAAAGAAATTTAGATTGATATAGAAAATATATTCGTGGCTGGGCTTGGTGTGCACACCTTTAATCCCAGCACTCGGGAGGCAGAGGTAGGAGGATTGCCATGAGTTCAAGGCTACCCTGAGACTACGTAGTGAATTCCATGTCAACCTGGGCTAGAGTGAGACTACCCCCCCCAAAAAATATATATATATATATATATATATGTATTCCTATAAAGAAGAAACACACTTATACTTACGGGCACATGTGCACACACACACATCCATTCCCTTTAACTAGTGCTAGTGTGAAAAGTACACGGGAGAATATCTTGAGTTTTTGCTTTTAAATAGTAATGATGCATGCCTGGGTTACTTTAATGTTATTTCCTTTATTACTTAAGCATATTTATGTTTTCTGATTGATGAGTTGGAGAAATGCTTCCTGTAACCTTAACCTGACCTTCCTGGTTAGCCAAGGATCTGAGGTATATAGATTTTCTTACCTCATTCAAGATATTTAACCAAGGAGAATCTTAAAATAACAGAGGAGATCTTATCTTTAACAACAACAAAAATGCCTATTCATGGAAAGACTTGGTTTAAGCTTTTAGCTCAGATGCTCTTTGAACACTTAACCTGGAGGATTTTCTAGATTAATCTGATAGGAGTAAAATATTTAAAATAAATAGCCCATAGACAATACTGTTATGAAATGAAATATAATTTCCCAGTTGCAAATTTGTCTAGGAAGAACTGATTTTAGAACTAAGTTAAGTTTTTTGTTTGTTTTTGGTTTTTCAAGGTAAGATCTCACTCTAGCCCAGGCTGACCTGGAATTTACTCTGTAATCCCAGGCTGGCCTGGAACTCACAACAATCCTCCTACCTCTGCCTCCGGGGTGCTGGGATTAAAGGTGTGCACCAGCATGCCTGGCTACTTTGTTAATTTTTTTTTCATTTTTGGGAGGGTTCAAGCCCAGGCTGACCGTGTCAGGGGCCATCTCATGGCGATCCCCCTACCTCTGCCTCCTGAATGCTGGGATTAAAGGCGTGTGCCACCATGCTCGGCCTACTTTGTTAATTTTTAACTCTCTTTTGAATCTTATGCTGTATTTGGTGAGGGAGAAGCCCAATTTTAAGGTATATTGATACACACCCAATATCATTTGATTTTCTTGGCATGATTCAAAAAGGAAAGATGGGAAGATTTGGCCATAAGAGAATGTAGCAGAATTTTGATGGTTCTAATATGAAGTAAAAATATCGGAACAAGCCGGGTGTGGTGGCACATGCCTTTAATCCCAGCATTTGGAGGCAGAGGTAGGAGGGTTGCTGTGAGTTCGAGGCCACCCAGAGACTACATAGTTAATTCTAGGTCAGCCTGGGCCAGAGTGAGACCCTACCTCAGAAAAACCAAAAAAAAACAACAACAACAAAAAAAAACCAAAAAAAAAACAAAACAAAAACCATCAGAACAATAATGTGGATGTTAAAAACTAGAAGAAAACATTAAAAAAATTTTTTTATTTGAGACAGAGAGAGAGAAACGGGCATGCCAGGGTCACTAGCCACTGCAAATGAACTCCAGATGCATGCACCACCATGTGCATCTGGCTTATGTGGGACCTGGAGAGTCGAACCTGGGTCCTTAGGCTTTGTAAGCAAGTGCCTTAACCGCTAAGCCATTTCTCCAGCCTGAAGAGAGCTTTTTTTTTTTTTTTTTTTCACAATGTCATGTAGAAAAACAAGCAGACATATAAGGGCAGAAGTAACTGTCCTAAGAGCAAATATTACCAAAATTATCTAGTATTTTGCTTTAATATTTGGCTTTATTCATTTAGATTCTTGTGTGTGTGGTGGGGATGTAAGTCTCGTGTATGTACAGACAAGTATGCCAGGTGTGCCTGTGAGCAGAGGCCGTAGGAAGATGCCCGGCATTTTCTTCTATCAGTCTTTTTGTTTGTTTGTTTTGTTTTTCGAGGTAGGATCTTGCTCTGGCCCAGATTGACCTGGAATTCACTATGTAGTTTCAAGGTGACCTTGAACTCACAGTGATCCTCCTACCTCTGCATCCTGAGTGCTGGGATTAAAGGCGTGCACCACCACACCTGGTCCCAATCTTCTTCTTTTTTTTTTTTTAATGAGTGACAGAGAATATTGGCATGCCAGGGCCTGTAGCCAATACAATTGAACTCCAGATGCATGAGCCACCTTGTGCGTGTCTGTGACGTTGTGCATGTGCCACCTTGTGCATCTGGTTTACGTTGGTACTTGGGAATTGAACCTGGGTCCTTGTATTTTGCTGGCAAGAGCCTTAACTGCTGAGCCATCTCTCCAGTTCCTCCACTATCATTCTTTGGCCTTATTTCCCTGAGATGTAGTCTCTCACTGAATCTGGAGCCTCCTGTTTTTTGGTTAGACTGGCTGATCAAGACCAGTGGTTCTCCCCCGTCTCTGTCCCCCTCAGCACTGGGTTACAGGCATGCATGGCCATGCCCAGCTTTTTGTGTGAGTGCTGCAGATTGAACTCAAATCCTCATGCTTGTGCATGACCCCTTTCAGGTCAAGTTCATTTGCCTTGAAGTAATGGGATGAGCTTGGGCCACAGCCTGCATGATCATCTGGAGGGTAATTATCTGATATGCATTTGCTTTTTCAAAGTAAGGTCTTACTCTAGCCCAGGAATTCACTAGGTAGTCTCAGGGTGGCCTTGAACTCATGGCAAGCTTCCTACCTGTATCTTCTGAGTGCTGGGATTAAAGGTGTGTGCCACCACGCCAGGCTTTAAAAAAAAATTACTTTATTTATTCATTTATTTCAAGAGGGAGAGAGAGTTAGAGGAAGAGGCAGATGGAGAGAGTATGCTTTAATCCCAGCACTCAGGAGGCAGAGGTAGGAGGATTGCTGTGAGTTGGAGGCCACCCTGAGACTACATAGTGAATTCCAGGTCAGCCTGGGCTAGAGTGAGACCCTACCATGAAATATAAAAATAAAAAAAGAAAAAAAAGAAAGAGAAAGAAAGAAGGTGAGCTCAGGACACAATGAAATATTCTTAATTTTTTTTTCTGTGTATATGTGTTTGTACCTGTGTGTGTACATGTACTGTGTTGTGTGCGTGGTGTATACATGTGTATGTACCAATGTGCTCACCTGCACCGGGCAGAGTAAAATGTCAGGTTTCCTGCTGCATGGCTCTTCCACCTGTCCTGACCTGACTCAGACTCAGCTTGCTGTGTTTTCAGGAGTTCTGGTGTTTCTTGCATCACTGCTCTCCTGCAGGACTGGGATTGCAGACTTGCATGGCCTCGCTCAGTTGTTTATATGGGTCCTGGGAATGGAACTCGACAGCCTCTCAGGCCTTGTGCAGGAAGTGTTCTTAACCACTGAACCGCCTCTCCATCCCTGAATGAATTAGTCTTGTTTCTTTTAGGTTCCTCCTCCCATCACAAATAATCACCATTGGTCATTGTCCAGTGTTGTTAACTTGTTAGTGTTTAAATAGTGATAATTTAATTCTGTAATTCTTTCTTCCTTATATGTTAATTAGAATAGTCCTATAAAGAGACATTTCAAAGCTTTTTTAAAATTTTAGTTTTTAATTTTAGAGAAAGAGAGAGAAAGATGAGAGAGAGAGAGGGAGAGAGAGAGAAAGAGAGAATTGGTTTGCCAAGGCCTCAGCTGCTGCAATAAACTCCAGACACTTGTGCCACCTAGTGGACATGTGTGACCTTGCGCTTGCCTCACCTTTGTGCGTCTGGCTTGCATGGGATCTGGAGAGTTGAATGTGGGTCCTTAGGCTTTGCAGGCAAGCACCTTAACTGCTAAGCCATCTCTCCAGCCCCTCAAAGTTGTAATCCAAGAAAAAAGTTTGGTGTTTGTGCAGATCATTGTCCTTAATAAAAGGTGGTTGCTGATGTCTTGACTAACCTGGACACTCTTGCTATTAACAGAGATCACTTTCTCTTTTTTTTTTTTTTTTTTTTTGGGTTTGCAAGGTGGGGTCTCACTCTGGTCCAGGCTGACCTGAAATTAACTGGTGAGTCTGGAAAAAGAGGATGCGATCCTACTACCTCTGCCTCCCAAGTGCTGGGATTGTCACCACCACGCCCGGTGTTCTCTTTTATGATTAAATATTCCTCTGGGTCTCTGGAATCTTCTGTAGGAAGTTGGTCAGTGGAAGCAGAGAGAATGGAGGACACTTGGATGGCCAGAGTGCCTGTCAAGGGTGCAGCTCATCTCACTCCACGCCTGGCTGGTCAGAGGTCAGCGGAGAGAATGCAGTGGAGGAACCAGAAGGGAGCAGCTCACAAACAAAGACCAGCTGCTGCAATAAACTCCAGACACTTGTGCCACCTAGTGGACATGTGTGACCTTGCGCTTGCCTCACCTTTGTGCGTCTGGCTTGCATGGGATCTGGAGAGTTGAATGTGGGTCCTTAGGCTTTGCAGGCAAGCACCTTAACTGCTAAGCCATCTCTCCAGCCCCTCAAAGTTGTAATCCAAGAAAAAAGTTTGGTGTTTGTGCAGATCATTGTCCTTAATAAAAGGTGGTTGCTGATGACTTGACTAACCTGGACACTCTTGCTATTAACTGAGATCACTTCTCTCTCTTTTATGATTCCAAAAATTAACTCTGTAGTCTCAGGGTGGCCTTGAAATCCTTCTGCCTCCCAAGTGCTGGGATTAAAGGCGTGCACCACCAAGACTTCTCTTTTTGATTAAATATTCCTCTGAGTGGAAAGGAAGTTGGTGATGGAATGGAGGACACTTGGATGGCCAGAGTGCCTGTCATCCAAGGTGTTCCCTTCCTATCTCTTCTCCACGCCTGGCTGGTCAGAGGTCAGCAGAGAGAATGCAGTGGAGGAGGAGAGTCAGAAGGGAGCAGCTCACACCCCCAACCACAAAGACCCCCACTCCATGCAGGTCTGGAAGAAGCATTAACTGTAATGAAGTGCAGAGTTCTGACCAACATGTTGGATTAGACATTTAAATTAATTAATTAATTTGAGAGATGGTTAATATTTTAAAAATTCTATTCATTTATATTTATTTGCAAGGGGAGAGAGAGAGAAAGAATGGGTGCTCCAGGGCCTCTAGCCACTGCAAACGAACTTCCAGATGCATGTGCCACCTTGTGCATCTGACTAATATGGGTCCTGGGAATCAAACCTGGGTCCTTAGGCATCTCAGTCAAGTGCCATGACCACTAAGCCATATCTCCACCCTGGACTGTATATTTTTATTATTGACATGATACTATTTTGTGACTAAAATATTTTTAATTTCTTTCAAGGTAGGGTCTCACACTCTAGCTCAGGCTGACCTAGAATTCATTATGTAGTCTCAGGGTGGTCTTGAACTCGCAGTGACCCTTCTACCTTTGCCTCCCGAGTGCTGGGATTAAAGACATGCCACCATGCCTGGCTAGTTTCTTCAAAAAATTTTTTTGTTGTTTTTTTGAGGTAGGGTCTCACTCTAGGCCAGGCTGGCCTGGGATTCACTATGTCATCTCAGGGTGGCCTTGACCTCACTGCAATCCACCTACCTCTGCCTCCCAAGTGCTGGGATTAAAGACATGTGCCACCATGCCCAGCTTAAAAACTTTTAAAATTTATTTATTTGCAAGGAGAGGGAGAGAGAGAATGGATGCATCAGGACCTCCTGCCATTGCAAGTGAACACCAGACACATGCACTTTGTGCATCTGGCTTTATGTGGGTACGGGGGTATTAAATCTAGGTTGTTAAGCTTTGTAGGCAAGCACCTTAACCGCTGAGCTATCTCTCCAGCCCTTGTTTTCTGTTCTCATCTCAAGAGAGCATCTGACACTGTATAAGTCCCACTGGCTGCTGTGTGGAGGTTGGATTAGAAGATGGCCCCTGGTCAGGTAGGAGCCGATTGCTGGCTCGGTTTCCGAGCTGTGTTAGGGCGGTGTTTTGTTGATATGCCAGTACCTGACATGAACAGTTTAAAGGAGGAAAGACTTCTTTTGTCTCACAACCGGGTTCCAAGGTTTCAGTCCATGGCTTGTAGACTCTTGTTTCTAGGATGGCTGATGTACAGTGTCATGGCAGAAGGACATGGAAGAGCAGTCACTTACCTCATGCTGGCCAGGAAGTAGAGAAAGAGGATTCCTTTCTGCTTTTCCCCTCTGTCATTCCACCCAGACCCCCAAACCTGTTGGATGGTTCCATATACATTCAGGGCAGGTCTTCTCCCCTTAGTTTAATACTCTCTGGAAATGCCCTCACAGACACACTTTATAGAAGTGTGCTTTGCGAATCTTAAAAAAATTATTTATTAATTTAATTTATTTATTTGAGAGAGAGAGAGAAAGAGGCAGAGAGAGAGAGAGAGAGAGAGAGACAGAAAGAGAGTGAGAATAGGCATGCCAGGGCATCCAGTCACTGCAAATGAACTCCAAATGCATGTGCCCCCTTGTCCATCTGGCTTACGTGGGTCCTGGAGAATTGAACCAGGGTCCTTTGGCTTTGCAGGCAAGTGCCTTAACCACTAAGCCATCTCTCCAGCCCTAAAACTTTTAAAATTTATTTATTTATTTGAGACAGAGAGGCAGATGAGAGAGAATGGGTGCACCAGGGCCTCTAGCCACTGCAAATGAACTCCAGACGCATGTGCCACCTGATGCATCGGGCTTACGTCCTGGGGAATTGAACCTGAGTCCTTTGGATTCTCAAGCAAGTGCCTTAACCACTAAGCAATCTTTCCAGCCCTGATTTGCTAATCTTATAGGTATGTCTTAATTCAGTCATGTTGATATCAAGATTAACCATCATGGGCTGAGAGAGAGAGAGAAAACAGGCGCGCCAGGGCCTCTAGCCACTGCAAACGAACTCCAGACGCATGTGCCACCATGTGCATCTGGCTTATGTGGGACCTGGAGAATCGAACCTGGGTCCTTAGGCTTTGCAGGCAAGTGCCTTAACTGCTAAGCCATCTCTCCAGCTCTGTGGTGTGTTTTAGAATGATGATGAGCAGGACTCTACTGGGGAGGAGTGGAGGGAGAGAGTGAGGAGGAGGGTGAGGGTTGTTCACTGGTTTCTGGCTGGGACATCTAGATGGATGGGCTTGAGGTTGAGGATGGTGGGGTGGGGGAGTGAATTTTAGCTTCATAGAGATTCTGGGTGGTTGGGATTAATGTTTAGGAATACCGGGTGGAGGGTGAATGTTAGGTTCATAGAGATTCTAGACAGATGGAAGGGATCGAGGTTGAGGAAGATGGAATGTTAATGTTAGCTTCACAGACATTTCAGGTTCCTGATGTTTTGAAAAGTCCATTTTCTGGATAGAGAGATGGTTCAGCACTTGCCTGTGAAGCCTAAGGACCCAGGTTTGATTCCCCAGTACCCACGTAAACCAGATGCACAAGGTAGCATATGCATCTGGAGTTCTTTGCAGTGGCTAGAGGCCCTGGCATGCCCAGTCTCTCTCTCTCTCTCTCCCTGCCTCTCTCTCCCTCTCTCTTAAATAAATAAATAAATAAATAAATTATAAGAAGAGGTCATTTTCTTTCATAAAAAAATGGAAATTGGGCATGGTGGTACACACCTTTAATCTCAGCACTCGGGAAGCAGAGGTAGGAGGATCACTGTGATTTCCAGGCCACTCTGAGACTACATAGTGAATTCCAGGTCAGCCTGGGCCAGAGAGAGACCCTACCTCAAAAAAACAAAACAAAACAAAAAAAGCTGGGCGTGGTGGTGCACGCCTTTAATCCCAGCACTCGGGAGGCAGAGGTAGGAGGATCACCGTGAGTTCGAGGCCACCCTGAGAGTACATAGTTAATTCCAGATCAGCCTGGGCCAGAGTGAGACCCTACCTTGAAAAAAAAAAAAAAAAAAACAAACAAACAAACAAAAAAAGGCCTAAAGACCCAGGTATAACTCCCCAGCACCCACATGCACAAGGTGACACATGTGCGCAGGTAATGCATACACACAAGGCTGCACATGTGTCTGGAGTTCATTTGCAGTGGCTAAGGCTCTGGTTAGCCAATTCTCTCTCTTAAAAAGAAATTTACGGCACTCAGGAGGCAGAGGTAGGAGGATCGCCGTGAGTTCAAGACCACCCTGAGATTATATAGCGAATTCCAGGTCAGCCTGGGCTAGAGCGAGACTTAAGAAAAGAAAAAAATTTAAAAAGTCCATTTTCTGATGGCATTGGAAGATCTGAGGGTCACAGATACTTTCTGGCTGCTGTTTCACTAATTTAGAGAATTAGGGGCAAGGGTGGCTGAGTGATAATCAGGAATCAGGGTTTTTTTTTTTTTTTTTTTTTTTTTTTTTCAAGGTAGGGTCTCACTCTACTCCAGGCTGGTGTGGAATTCACTATGTAGTTGCAGGGTGGCCTTGAACTCATGGCGATCCTCCCACCTCTGCCTCCCAAGTGCTGGGATTAAAGGCGTGCACCACCAGGCCCGGCAATAATCAGGGTTTTCGTTGGAGACAGAACCTCAGGGGACAACCAATACTTGAGTAACACTGTCAGGAAAAAAGAAAAGGTACTGGATTAACACTTCTGAAATTAACCACAGATGCCACATAAGTTTTCCTTTTATTCTCCTCTTCTTCCTTCTCTTTTTCCCGCCCCACTAGGTGGTAGGGATTGAATCCAAAGACTCATGCATACTGGTACTCTACCAAAGAGCTACATGCTCCCAATGTCCCCTCCCCAAATTAATTGTTAGATATCTTTTATTGTTTTGTTTTGTTTTTGTTTTTCAAGGTAGGGTCTCACTCTAGCCCAGGCTGACGTGGAATTCACTATGTAGTCTCAGGGTGGCCTCGAACTCACAGTGATCCTCCTACCTCTGCCTCCCAAGTGCTGGGATTAAAGGCATGTGCCATCATGTCCAGCAATTGCTAGATATCTAATAAACTGAATATTCTACATAACAAATAAACAAATCCGGTGGGGTCTGTTCTATAGTTTTTCACTCCCTTCCCACAAAGTAACACATAAAAGCACAGATAAAATTTTTGGTTCTTTTCTTTAATATTTTGTTTTTATTTATTCATGAGAGAGAGGCGGGGCAGAGAGGGAGAGAATGGGTGTGCCAGGGCCTCTAGCCACTGCAAATGAACTCTAGACATATGCACCACCATATGCATCTGGTTTATGTGGATTCTGGAGAATTGAACCTAGGCCCTTAGGCTTTGCAGGCAAGTGCCTTAATGGCTAAGCCATCTCTCCAGCCCCATCCTTCTCTTTTTAAATACCTTAAATGGCTTGTCACTTACCCTTTTGCAGTAAATTGATCTTGGTTGTCAGGGCAACAGCCTCATTCCCACCCTGGCACTGTGATGAGAGACAAACAGCCTTTGTTCTTTGTCATCAACTCTGTTTTCTTCCCTGTTCTCTGGGGTTAAGATCGGTGTTGAGACGCAGAATTCCTCCTTTGCCTGAGGTCTTGACAGAAGCTGTCTTTATTACTCTGCCTGGCTTGGGAGGGGTGCCGAAAGCATTCCTATCAGACCATGGCTGAACAATGAATAAGCGGCTGAGGGCCAATTTTATTCACAGCCCTTGAGTTTTGAGGAGACTGTAAAAGTGTCTCAAAGACTTTTCTGTCCGTCTGCCTACGCCCTCAGCATCAGAAGTTCCCTTCCAGTTTTTTTTTTTTTTTTTTTTTGTGTGGAGGTGGGGGCAGGTTTTGAGATAGGGTCTCGAACTAGCCCAGGTTGACCTAGAGTTCACTGTGCAGTCACAGGGTAGTCTTGAACTCATGGTGATCCTCCTACCTTGGCCTCCTTGCTGCTGCTGCTTCTGCTTTTTCTTCCTCCTCCTCCTCTTCTTCTTTTTAATATTTGAGAGACAGAGAAAGAGAATATGAGAATGGGCATGCCAGGGCCTCTTGCCATTACAAATGAACTCCAGATACACCTGTCACTTCGTGCACCTGGCTTGATGTGGGGACTGGAGAATTCAACCCAGGCCTTCAGGATTTGCAAGCAAGCACCTTTAACCTCTGAGCCATCCCTCTAGCCTCTCTCAGCTCTCTCTCTCTTTGGTTTTTCGAGGGAGGGTCTCACTTTGGTCCAGGCTGACCTGGAATTAACTATGTAGTTTCAGGGTGGCCTCTAAGTCATGGTGATCCTCCTACCTCTGCCTCTCAAGTGCTGGGATTAAAGGTGTGTGCCACCATGCCTGGCTCAGTTCTCTTTCTTGACAGCAGTCTACAAGAAGAGGTGGGGTCCTTTAGGGCTCTGTGAGGGGAAAAAGCAGGTGCTCTCTGTGACCTTGATGTTAGGCTGCCCTGTCCAGCTGTGCTGGGGCCTCATTCCTGGGGCAGGAAGCATTGTTTTAGACGAGAGGAAGAAATCTTCTGCCTAGTGGTGGATGTTTGGTTTGGCACGCTGCACTTGCTTTTGGCAAGCTCACAAGGAGGCCAAGCCAACCCACATGATCCAGGAGGGAGAAAATGTCCTCACATGGTTAAATGCTCGGCGAATTCTCTAAGCACCTGACAGGTGTGCACTGGAGGTGACCCTGGTATTCCAATAGTGGTTGTTTTGACCAATAAAGAATCAGTATGAAATCCACAAAGTTATCGTTGCATGGGCTCTTTTTTTGGGGGGGGAGGCTGTGAGCACTTGCACCCCAAGGCAGGGTGCCCTGGCAGTCTAAAAGGTTGATTCCACCAAAGCTTCCCTGGGTGAACCAATGAGTTTATCGGGCTTCGTGACAGAAGATGAGTGAGGGGTGACTTACAGGAGCGAGGAGACGGCCAAGCAGCTGTGTGGAGAGATCTCATCCTAATATGGATCATAACCTCCTATAGCCGCATAGGTGGAGCTTTGCTGTCCCTTGATCTTCTATACATTCAATATATTCACCCTCTATATAGTCTATCTCCTCCCGAGGCCATAAGAACTTGTGCATCATTGCAAACACAGAAGCGGCTAGATCTTAGGTGAATGTCTGATGACCCTTCCCCTCCTTCTCCTTCTATGGGGGAAATGTTGGTAGGATCAATCTGGAAAGTCTCTTGTGTGCAGGCACAGTTGCTTTGGATAAAGACAGAAATAGTTTTTTATCCCCCCCCTTGGGGACCCTGTCACACAACAGGTATACATTAGGAAGTTAAAGTGCTTAACGAATTATAAAAATGAACCTTAAAGTATGGTTTTGTTAAAGTGCTTAGAACCAAATATTTAATGCTATTTTATCTTATTTTTTCTTTTTTTTTTTTTTTTTTTTTTTTTTTTTTGGTTTTCTGAGGTAGGGTCCCACTCTAGCTCAGGCTGACCTGGAATTCACTATGTAGTCTCAGGGTGGCCTCAAACTCTCGGCGATCCTCCTACCTCTGCCTCCCAAGTGCTGGGATTAAAGGCATGGGCCACCATGCCTGGCTTTATCTTATTTTTTCTTTTTTTCTTTTTCTTTTTTTTTTTGCAAGGTAGGGTCTCACTCTGGCCCAGGCTGACCTATCTTATTTTCAGGGTGGCCTCGAACTCTCAAAAAGCCCGGCCTATCTTATTTTTAAAAAAGATTTATTTGCAGGGCATGGGAGATGGCTCAGTAGCTAAAGGCACTTGCTTACAAAGCCTCCAGACTCAGGTTTGATTTCCAGTACACATGTAAAGCTGAATGTACAAAGTAGCGTATGCATCTGGAGTTTGTTTGCAGTGGCAAAGACCCTGGCACACCCCTTCTCTCTCTCAAATAAATAAATAATAAATAATAAATAAATAAATAATTATTTGCATGTGTGTGCATGTTGGTGTGTGCATGCATGTGTGTGTATGGGCATGAATGACTTCTTGCTACTACAGATGACTGACAGATGCATGGGCAACAGTTTTTTGTTTTTTAAGGTAGGGTCTCACTCTAGCCCAGGCTGACCTGGAATTCACTATGTAGTCTCAGGGTGGCCTTGAACTCATGGTGATCCTCCTACCTCTGCCTCCAAGTGCCGGGATTAAAGGTGTGCTCCACCATGCCTGGTTTATGGTAACTTAAAAAAATTTATTTATTTGCAAGCAGAGAGAGAGAGAGAGAAAGAGATGGAAGGGAGGCAGACAGAGAGATAATGGGCACACCAAGGCCTCCAGCCACTGCAAATGAACTCCAGATGCATGTGTCCCCTGTGCATCTGGCTTACGTGGATCCTGGAGAATCAAACGGGGATCCTTTGGCTTCGCAAGCAAATGCCTTAACCGCTAAGCCATTTCTCCAGTCTTTATGGTAACATTTTGTGCCGGGCTTGCTGTGGGTTCTGGGGAACTGAACCCAGGCCAACAGGCTTTTCAAGCAAGCATCTTTAACTACTGAGCCATCCCCTCACCATTATTATTATTATTATTTTGTAAAGATTTGTTTTATTTCTACTGGGGGATGGAAGATGATAAATAGAGCTGTTTTCCAATTTGCTCTCCGCCATATATACACATACTCACACACCCACATATACATACATACATATACCAAGAATACTTCTCCCCTCAAAACAACAACAAAAAAGAATCAGAAACTGAAATATCCTCAAGTTGCACCAACACTTCATATTTTGACCAAAAGTAAAGACCCTGGAGGTACAAAATGCAAAATCAAATGACCAAGAAAATGCAAATATTTATATTACTGAACTAGTAACAGTTGATGTTTTCTGTGTCTGTAAAACTTTGGGATCGTTAAATGTAGTCCATGCCAGCTTCCAAAACAACAGAAAATATTTTAGTTAACTTCATTCTTTGATGCTTCATCAAAATTTTCTACGTCATCATCCTCTTCGTCAATGTCTTCTGGTTTTGGAGCTTTGCCATCCAACACTTGCTGTGGCAACTGTTCAGCTAACTTTCTAAGGCTTGTTCAGGGTCAGCCCCAAGCTGACGATACTCCAGGAAGCATTTCCGTCATTGGCTTAGCTTCTGCATGACCAGTAATTACAAAGGTATTAGCGGACAGGGAAGCCTGGACTTTGGGATTGTTGAAACGAATAACTGTTCCATCGTCTTTAATCGTGTTCACCTCTTCAATACCAGCTATGTTATTTACAGCCTTTTATTTATTTTTTTAGAGAACTCTGGAGCTTTTTTGTCATCAGCTGTCACTGTTCTGTGTGCCACCTTCTTTCTGCGATCTGTTCCCTTGCCCCCTATCAGGACCTGAGCTTGAAGTTTGGCTAACTTTTCTTTTTCTTTTTTTTTTTTTTAAATATATTTTTATTTATTTATTTGAGAGGGAGACAGAGGCAGAGAGATAGAGAGAGTGACAGGGAACGAATGGGCACTCCAGGGCCTCCAGCCACTGCAAATGAATTCCAGATACATGCACCCCTTTGTGCATCTGGCTTATGTGGGTCCTGGAGAATTGAACTGGGATCCTTTGGCTTTGCAGGCAAACACCTTAACCACTAAGCCATCTCTCCAGCCCAGGCTAACTTTTCTTGATTGATGCTGTTGGTAAATCTGAAGCAGGGGAGGAGGGGGTGTCCTCCAACGCTGGTATGGAGCAAGAGCAAGATGGCTGCCTCCACTGAAACCCGTCATCATCATCAATCATCATCATTTGTGGTGTAGTAGTATTGAAATAGGCATGGTGTGGTGGTCTCAATATAAAATGTCCTCCATAGGCTCATGTGGTTGAATACTTGATCTCCAGCTGGTGGGACTATTTTGGGACTTTGTAATTTGGGAACTAGCAGGAGGAAGTAAGTCACTCAAGTTGGACCTTGGGGATAAGGTATTCCTGGCTGTTTCCTGTCTCACTCTCAGCTTCCTGAGTAGCTGTCATGTGAGGAACCCCACTTCATGCTTCCACCACCGCTGCTGCTATGTCTTCCTTGCCATGAGAGACTGTACCCTCTGAAACCATGAGCCAAAATAAACCACTCCTCCCTAAAATTGTTTTGTCAGATATTGTGTCACAATTACAAGAAAAATGCTACATACACACGGTGAACAACAATGTACCACTGACTAAAACATCTCAAGGCTAATATCTCCTTAGTCGTGGTGATATGGTATTGGGGGGGATAAAGCACCAGACCCCCCAAAAGCATCTGATGGGAGGAAAATACTTACTTTGGTTTACAGTGTGGAGTGGAAGCTCCGTGATGGCAGAGGACCGCCTGGCATGAGCATTATCTGGACATTAATCACCTCTGCTACAGAAGGTGGAAAACAGCATCAGGCGAGTGAGCCGAACTCTAGCAGGGTGCATCTGGCTGTTACATCCCTAACCTCCCCCTGCAGCAAGGCATTAGGTCTTCACCTCCCAACTTGCCATTAGCTGGAGACCAAGCATTCAGAACACAGCTTATGGGGGACATCTGATTCAAACCACCACATGTAGAGAGAAGGAATCTGTTAGATATTTTGTGTGCGTGGTAGAGAAAACCAATCTTTCAGGCTGGAGAGATGGCTTAGCGGTTAAACGCTTGCCTATGGAGCCTAAGGACCCTGGTTTGAGGCTCGATTCTCCAGGACCCATGTACGCCAGATGCACAAGGGGGTGCATGCATCTGGAGTTCGTTTGCAGTGGCTGGAGGCCCTCTCTCTCTCTCTCTCTACCTGCCTATTTCTGTATCTCTCTCTCTCAAATAAATAAATAAAAAAAATAAGAAAACCAATCTTTCTCTCTCTCTGAGAGAGGTTCACCCAAGCTGATTTCAAACTCATGATCCTCCTGCCTCAGTGCTCCCAAGTGCTGGTGTTACGCCATACTTGTGTTTTATTAAAATTAATTTTCTTCTTTAATTTCTATCAAAGTCATATAAGGTACATGGTAAAAAATCAAATGGCCCTGAAGATTTTTAAAATGTTTTATTGACAACCTACTTATATGCAGACAATATATTATGATCATAATCACCTCCTACAACCCTCCTTCCCCCACTCCAGAATGAATCCTCCCTCCATTGAATCCCTTCTTTCCAACTAGTCTTTTATTTCTTTTTTTAAAAAAATATTTTATTTATTTATTTGACAGAGAGAGAAAGAGGCAGAGAGAGAGAGAGAGAGAAGAGAGAGAGAGAGAGAATGGGTGTGCCAGGGCCTCCAGCCACTGAAAATGATGTGTGCGCCCCTTTGTGCATCTGGCTTACATGGGTCCTGGAGAGTTGAACTGGGATCCTTTGGCTTTGCAGGCAAACGCCTTAAACACTAAGCCATCTCTCCAGCCCTTTATTAGGTTCTTTTTTTTTTTTAATTTCATAGAGAAGAAGCAGGTAAAGAGAATGGGTGTGCCAGGGCCTCCAGCCACTGCAAACAAACTCCACATGCATGTGCCCCTTTCTGCATCTGGTTTACATGGGTACTGGGAAATTGAACCTGGCTCCTTACGCTTTGCATGCAAGTGCCTTAACCACTGCACCATCTCTCCAGCCCCTTGACTAAGTTTTAAGTCCAATCAGAGGACAGTTGATTTCTCCGTAATAGATATGCCACCATTGCACCAGTTGGTACATTGGGCCTTGCTGGTCAGCCTTAAAGCTTGCAGGGTCCACTGCTGGGTAAGACCAGTGATGACTTTTCTCCCCCAGCAGGCTGCATAGCTCTTTCCTGCTTTCTGACAGCTAGTCAACAGGCAGGAGGCTTCCAGTTCAGCTCCAGCTTGATTTCTCAGTGACCTGCAACCCAAGCATGTGGAACCTTCAGCAATACCATCTTACCATCTCTTTCTGGTGGGAAACCAAAAATCTTGGCGTCAGCCCTTACTTTCCATCTTATTTGAGGCTGAGTGTCTTGTTGTTTGCGAGGTTAGCTGGCCTGTGAGCTTCCAGGGATTCTCCTGTCTCTGCCCTCCATCTTGCCATAGGAGCTCTGGGGTTACAGACTTGCACTGCTACTGCTCCTGGCTTTTTCTGGGTTTGGGTACATAAAACTCAGGTCCTTATGTTTGTACAGCAAACATTTTATCCACAGACCACCTCTGAAGCTGTAGAATTGTGTATGATTAAACTCCTCACTTAATTCTGTGCCTTCTTCTTTTTTTATAAAATTTATTGGAGAGAGATGGAGAGAGACAGCTAAGGGGAGAGAGAGAGAGAGAGAGAGAGGGAGGGAGGGAGAGAATGGGCATGTCAGCAGCCTCTCAGCTGCTGTGAATGAACTCCAGACGCATGCGCCCCCTTGTGGGCAAGTGCGGCATTGCATCCTTGCCTCACTTTTTGAGTCTGGCTAAACGTGGGACCTGGAGATTGGAACCGGCGTTCTTAGGCTTGGCAGGCAGGCGCCTTAACCACCAAGCCGTCTCTCCAGCCCGCCTTCTTATATTCTATGTCTTCCTCCGTTGTTTTGCACCTCACTTCTCTGGATTATTTCCAGCCATATCTTCAATAGATGGTGAGTCCATTCCTGAGCACTTGCAAGTCTGAAAGGGTTTTTAGTGTGTCTTTGCATTGATTTATAGTTTGACATAACACAAAATTCTTTTTTTGTTTCTTTAAAATTATTTTTATTTATGAGAAAGAAAGAGGCAGATAGAGAGAGAATGGGCACACCTGAGCCTTCAGCTGCTGCAAACAAACTCCAGACACATGTGCCACCTTGTGCATGTGGCTTATGTGGGTCCTGGGGAATCGAACCTGAGTCCTTTGGCTTTGCAGGCAAGTGCCTTAACTGCTAAGCCATATCTCCAGCCCCAGAACACAAAATTCTATATTTAAACATTTTTCTTCCTCATAACTATGAAGGCATTGCTTCATCCATTCTCTTTTAGCAAAACGGTTACTAGTTCTATTATTGTTGTTGTTTTTTTGTGTGTGTGTGTGTGCATGCACATGTGAGTGTGGAGGACAGAGGACAACTTCAGGAATTCCAAGTAGGCTACACTGGCTGGCCAGTGAGCTCCAGGGATCTGTCTGTCTCCATTTACCTAGTGCAGGGATTAGCACTGGAATTATAAGCATGTGTCACCATGCCTGGCTTTTTAAACCTAGGTTCTGGACATTGAACTCCAGTCCTCATGCTTGCGAGGCAAACACTTTACTCACTGAGTTATCTCCCAAGCCAAACGTTAGTTTATTGTTGTTCCTTTTTGCGCTCTTCCCCTCTAGAAGCTTTGGACCATCTTCCTGTGTGTGTTGCAGTACTGTGCATAACAACCTAGATTTAGAGTTAACTGAAGTGTCCATCAACATCAACAGATGAACAAGTCAAGAATGTGACAAATAAAAATAAAATACAAAAAAAAAAGTTAAGGGCTGGAGATATGGCTTAGTGGTTATGGCACTTGTCTGGAAAGCCAAATGACCCCATTTTGATTCCTCAGGACCCATGTAAGCCAGATGCACAAGGTGACACATATGTCTGGAGTTCGTTTGCAGCAGCTAGATGCCCCAGTGCACCCACTCTCTCTCTCTCGCTCTCTCTGCTTTTCTCTCTATTTCTCTCTCAAATAAATAAAAATAAGATATAAAAATATAAAACGTGGCATGATAGAATGCCACCCTTACAACAGAAATGAAATAGAATGCTATCTAGCCACACAAGGAAAGATGCCACATAGAACAAATGGATGAGTCTGGAGGATACTGGTAAACAAACTTGTCATAGGTGTGTCCATATTTCTCTCTCTCTCTCTGCTTGCAAATAAATTTAAAAAATTACAAAACAACAACAACCAGGGAATATTGCAGAAGAGGGGACAGAAAGGTGAAGAGCCACAGGGTAGGAAGGAATATCCAGAGGTATTGCCTCCCCCCCCCAACCAATTACTATCAGTGTACATAGCATGAATGTGAAATGAGAGCTGCAGAGATGGCTTAGCTGTTAAGGTGCTTGCCTGCAAGGCCTAAGGACCCAGGTTTGATTCCCCAGGACTCACATAAGCTTATGTATCTGGAGTTCCTTTGGAGTGGCTAGAGGCCCTGGCATACCCATTCTCTCTCTCTATCTGCCTCTTTGTCTCACTCTCTCCCAAATAAGTAAATAAATAAAAAGAATGTGAAAAGAGGTCTTCCTTCATTCCTTCTTGCCTTTCCTCCTCCCTCCCTCCCTTCTCTCTTTTTTTTTTTTTCAAGGTAGGGTCTCACTCTAGAATTCACTATGTAGTCTCAGGATGGCCTTGAACTCATGGTGATCCTCCTACCTCTGCCTCCCGAGTGCTTGGATTAAAGGTGTGCACCACCATGCCCAGCAAGTTTTTTCTTTTAATCTTATTTTATTTTTATTTGTTTATTTGAGAGAGAGAGAAATAGGCACTCACATTCCAGAGAGATGAGAGAGAGAGAAGAGAATAGGCAGTTACACCAGGGCCTCCAGCCATTAAGGAAGAAGAAACATCAAGTAGATAGCCATTGAACTCCAGATTTGTGTTGCCCATTTTATACATCTGGCTATTTATGAAGAGTAGAGGTCATGGGGATTCAAAACTGGGTCCTTTGGCTTTCCAGACAAGCATCTTAACCTGACTAAGCCATCTTTCCAGCCCTTTTTTTTTTTTTTTTTTTATTTTTTAGGCAGGAGAGAGAGAGAGAGAGGGAGGGAGGGAGAGAATAGGTAGGGTCTCACTCTAGCTCAGGCTGACCTGGAAATCACTATGAAGTCTCGGGCTGGCCTCGAACTCATGGTGATCCTCCTACCTCTGCCTCCCGAGTGCTGGGATTAAAGGTGTGTGCCACCACGCCCAGCTCTTTCCAGCCCTTTTTAAAAAATATATTTCATTTCATTTTTATTTATTTGAGAAAGAGATAGAGAAATAGACAGGGAGAGAGAGAGAGAGAGAGAGAGAGAGAGGAAGGGTAGATTAAAAAATTATTTATTTATGAGATATATAGAGAGAATGTCTGTGCCAGGGCCTCCAGCCACTGCAAATGAAATCCAGACAAATGCACCACCTTGTACATCTGGTTTACATGGTTCCTGGAGAATCTGACCTGGGCCCTTAGGCTTCTCAGGCATGCATCTTAACTGCTAAGCCATCTCTCCAGCCAAGGGTAGAGTTTTGAGACTCCACAATGCAAGAGTGGAGAGAAACTTGAAACATTTGTTCTCAGCACTCCTAAGTTCCCATTTAGGACATTCAATTTCTCTTCCCTTCCTCTTTCCCCTCTTGCTTCACTCTCTTTTTCCTTCCTTCTCTCCCTTTCCCCCATCTTAAATCTTTTAAAATTGAGAATTAAAACAATATATTTTTATGTATACATTTATATGAGAGAGAGAGAGAGAGAGAGAGAAACAACAGGGACCTCTTGCTGCTGCAAACAAACCCCAGACACATGTGCAGCTTCTTCATCTGTCTTTATAGGTACTGGGGGAATTGAACCCATTAAGAGCTTTTAGCTGCTGAGCCATCTCCCCAGTACCAAACTGAGAATTTTTTTTTTTTTTTTTTTTTTTTTTGAGGTAGGGTCTCACTCTGGCTCAGGCTGACCTAGAATTCACTATGTAGTCTCAGGGTGGCCTAGAACTCTTGGCGATCCTCCTACCTCTCCCTCCCAAGTGCTGGGATTAAAGGCGTGTGCCACCACGCCCGGCTTCCAAATTGAGAATTTTAATACATGAATTCGGTAGTGTTTCCTTCTTTCTTTCTTTCTTTCTTTCTTTTTCTTTTCTTTTCTTTCTTTCTTTTTTTTGAGGTAAGGTCTCCCTCTAGGCCAGGCTGACCTGGAATTCACTATGTAGTCTCAGGCTGGCCTCGAGCTTATAGCGATCCTCCTGCCTCTGCCTCCTGAGTGCTGGGATTAAAGGCATGTGCCATCACACCCTGCTTATTGTTGTATTTTGAAAAGTTCTGATCACATGAGTATTGCTTCTGTGAAACATAGCCAAGGGAACTGACATAAGTAAGGGTTCTCAAGCTTTGTATTGTAAAGAGATTCTATTCATAGATGACATGAAGCTGGCTTGGCGTACACCTCACACTTGGTCTTAACTTGATCATTAATTTGAGACAAGATCAGGTGTGTTCAGGATGATATAGCCGTAGAAGATCATTAATTTAAAAGATACTAATAAAACAGATAAAATGTGGTTATAATACTTATGAGAAAAATGGTTGTAACATATTTCCTTAGTTGATTAATTTTCATGATATAATAAGGGGTGAGGGGATGATAAATACAGTAGTAATAAATAGAAATTATATAAATAGACTTGGCCAAATCACGAGCATATGAATTTACTCAGAATTTATTTGCATACTTTATATGTTACCGGGTCTGGTGGGAAGTATTCACTGAATGAAAAATGCCCAGAGCATGGTCCACAATGGAATTCTTAAACTGTCATTCTGGTGTTTTATTGCCCTCTACTGCCCAGACAGCAAAATTACAGTCACCCCTTTCCCAGAGCTGATTTCTAAAAGGCAATGTATGGACTAGACCAGACTAGATTGTTCACTTGCTAAGTCTACTCAAATCTGTTCATAAATAAAACTGAAAATGAGCGTACATACAATTATGTCCTCATGTCTCTGTGAGCTCCTCAACAGAAGTCAGGGGCCCTTTGCTTTATTCTTCATAATCCCAGCAGCCAACATATTGCTTGCCTTAAAGTATGTATCCAAAAAAATACTGGCTGAGGGCTGGAGGGATGGCTTACCTGTTAAGGTGCTTGCCTGCAAAGACAAAGGACCCAGGTTCCATTCCCCAGACCCACGTAAGCCAGATGCACAAGATGGCACATGCGTTTGCAGCAGATGGAGGCCCTGGCGCACCCATTCTCTCTCTCCCTCTTTCTCTGTCAATAAATAAATAAAATGTTTTTTAAAATAGTAGATGAATGAAATGCTCAGGCAATTTACCCAGTCAACAGTGTCTTCATTTATTCTTTTTTCTTTTTTGAGGTAGGGTCTCACTCTAGCTCAGGCTGACCTGGAATTCACTATGTATTCTCAGGGTGGCCTCGAACTCACAGCAATCCTCCTACCTCTGCCTCCCGAGTGCTGGGATTAAAGGCATGGGCCACCATGCCCGGCCCATTTATTCTTTTTATAAAGCCCTTTATTTCATGAATGCAATTACAAAACATATTTTAAAAGTTAGTAAAAGAGTTATTTCTAACATATTGGTTCTGAATGAAATAAAATTATTTTTAAAAAATTATTTTAAATTATTTTTATTTTTATTTATAAGCAGAGAGAGAGAGAGAGAGAGAAAAGAGAGACAGGTAGAGAGAGAATAGGCACACCAGGGCCTGTAGCCACTGCAAACGAACTCCAGACACATGTGCCCCTTGTCCATCTGGCTTAGGTGGGTCCTGGGGAATCGAACCTGGGTCCTTTGGCTTCACAGGCAAACACCTTAACCGCTAAGCCATCTCTCTAGCCCGAAATAAAATTATTTTTCACTTTCACATAATTAAGTTTCAAAGCTTTTATTCCTAGTCAGTTTGATTATAATTTATCACGGACAATTTTGTGATTTTCTGTTATTGTTTGTTACATTATTAATTGGAGATTTTCATTGGTCAGAATTAGAATCATCTGGGAGGCATAAAGCCTGAGCTAATGGCTCATATTCTGAGTTTATCTCCGTCACACATAAACCCGTGTAGTTCAGTGCTGACCTGAAGTTTCCATGGTTATCAGGATTGCAACTCCTGTGTTAGTGTTCCATCATGCACACGTGGTAGTAAGTGGAGTAAAGCGGCCCAGAGCCTCTGGGAGAGTACATTAGAATGACTGTGTCTTTCAGCAGAGAGAAGACTGGCACACTGGCACTTCTGACAGAAGGTCCTGATGCAGTGGTCCATTACAAGCATCTAAGATCACTGTGCCCAAGTCTGAGCTACATACTGCACTGTAAGTTCTATAACTTGGTAGCCTATAAACTCATGGCCACAAATTTGTACTCATCATGCCCAAAATTCTTAACTGGTTTTTGTAAAGAAAAAAAAAAACTTTTTTTTGAGGTAGGGTCTCACTCTAGCTCAGGCTGACCTGGAATTCACTATGTAGTCTCAGAGTGGCCTTGAACTCTTGGTGATCCTCCTACCTCTGCCTCCCAAGTGCTGGGATTAAAGGCGTGCACCACCATGCCTGACATCATAATATAGTTTGATCATGCTTTCCTCCTATCACCTTCTTGTGTCCCTCCCAGATTTTCCTAGTCCTCTTTCACTGCACCCCTTATTTCCAAATAGTCCTTCTTGTACTTTCACAACGCTCTGTGCCTCTTCCATCATCCAGGATGAAATGTTGATGGGTCCAATATGGCGCTGCTAACAACAGATGCTGTGAGATCATGAAACCACTTCACGTTTGGAAGACAATATTCCAAAGCACGCCTCTCCCATCTTTCGGCTCTTGCATCCTTTTTGTTGTTTTTGTTTTTGTTTTTGTTTTGTTTTGTTTTTTGAGGTAGGGTCTTACTCTAGCCAAGGCTGACCTGGAATTCACTATGTAGTCTCAGAGTGGCCTCGAACTCATGGCGATCCTCTGACTTCTACCTCCCGAGTGCTGGGATTAAAAGCGTGGGCCACCACACCCACGTCCAGCTGGCTCTTGCATTCTTTTTTTTGTTTGTTTGTTTGTTTGTTTTTCAAGGTAGGGTCTCACTCTAGCCCAGACCGACCTGGAATTCACTGTGTAGTCTCAGGGTGGCCTTGAACTCACAGGGATCCTCCTACCCCTGCCTCCCAAGTGCTGGTATTAAAGGCATGAGCCACCATGCCCACGGCTGGCTCTTGCATTCTTGCATTATTATTGACAATAAACCATGATAATTCCCTCTCCCTTCCCCGCTTTCCCCTTCACAACCCCCCTCTCCATCATATCCCCTCCCCGTCTCAATCAGTTTCTCTTTTATTTTGATGCCATCATCTTTTCCTCCTATTATGATGGTCTTGTGTAGGTAGTGTCAGGCACTGCAAGGTCATGGGTATCCAGGCCATTTTGTGACTGGAAGAGTGCATTGTAAGGAGTCCTATCCTTCCTTTGGCTCTTACATTCTTCCCGTCACCTCTTCTGCAATGAACCCTGTGGCTCTTACATTCTTTCTGCCAGTTTCTCTACAATATTCTGTGAGCTGTGTGTGTGTGTGTGTGTGACAGAGATGTCTTACTCAGTGCTGAGCACTCAGCTGTCACTTCTTCTCAGCGCTTTGACGAGTCACCCCAATAGTAGTTACTGCCACATGCTAAAAGAAGCTTCTCTGACCAAAAGTGAGTGCAGCACTTATCTATGGGCATAAACATAAACAGTTAGAGGGCAATGTGAGGGGCAAAACATATCTATTTAGCAAAATGACAGTAGTAGTGTTCCTCTAGGGTCTATGACCTTCCTAGCCCTAGGACTTTGTCTAGGTTTTCAGTACCAGCAATGGATTCTAGTGGAATGGGTCTCAAAGCCAATTGGAGAGCAGTTGGTTACCCCCATACCAGGCACACTGTTATTGCACCCATGCTTCCTGGTTTCTTTGGTAACATGCCCTTCTTATTTTTCATGATAACTGTCTCTAGTTTGTTCTTTCTTCAAACTTCGGGCCCTCATTTTCTGCTTTTACCTGGGTGCTAGGGATCAGAACTCATGTACTCATGCTTGTGTGGCAGACGTTTTACTGACTGAGCCATCTCCCCACTCCACTGAGATTTCTTCCTATGCGCAGTATGAGGTAGAATTCTATCTTTAATTCTCTATAACTGGTTTCTGCCCCACTGATTCACTAAAAATGCATTACTCAGTCCTAGCTTTTCAGTGTACTCAATCTTTCATTAGCATTTGACTTTTTTTTTTTTTTTTGAGGTAGGGTCTCGCTCTAGCCTAGGCTAACCTGGAATTCACTATGTAGTCTCAGGCTGGCCTCGAAGTCATGGAGATCCTCCTACCTCTGCCTCCTGAGAGTGCTGGGGTTAAAGGTGTGCGCCACCATGCCTGGCTAGCATTTGACATTTTTGACAGTTTTCTGATCCTGAAAACAATCTCTTTTCATAGTTTGTTTAGTAATTCACTTTCCTTTATTTTTTTTTTTAGAAAATTTTTTATTTGTTTGCAGAGAGAGAGAGAGAGATATAGACAGAGAAAGAGAGACTGGGTGCACCAAGGCCTCTTGCCATTGCAAGCGAACTCCAGATGCAGGTGCTATTTTGTGCATCTGGCTTTACATGGGTACTGGGGATCAAAGTCAGACCATTAGGCTTTGCAAACAAATTCCTTTAATTGCTCAGTTATCTCTCTAGTGCCCACATTCCTTTTTTTTTTCTTGTCTTTTTGAGGTAGGGTCTTACTCTAGCCCAGAATGACCTGAAATTCATTATGCAGTTTAAGACTGGCCTGGAACTCACAGTAATCTCCATATATGGCTTGTTTAAAAAATAATTTATTTGCAAGCCGAGAGAGACGGGCAGAGATAGAGAGAATGGGTGCACCAGGGCCTCCAGCTGCTGCAAACAAACTCCAGATGCATATACCACTTTGTGCATCTGGTTTTAGGTGGGTACTGCAGAAGCAAATCCTGGGTCATTAGGTTTTGTAGGCAAGTGCCTCTCAACCACTGAGCAATCTCTCCAGTTCTCACTTTTTTTTTTTTTTTTTTTTTTTTTTTTGAGAGAGAGAATTGCTGCTGGGGCCTCAGCCACTGAAATCAAACTCCAGATGCTTGTGCTATCTAATGGACATGTGTGACCTTTTGCTTGCCTTACCTTTGTGCATCTGGCTTACATGGGACCTGGAGAATCAAACATGGATCCTTAGGCTTTGCAGGCAAGCACCTTAACCATCTTTGCAGCCCACTTTTTTTTAAGAGAGAGAAGTTGAAATGTTAACAGTGGTTTTAAATTTTTAAAATTATTTATTTATTTATTTGCAGGGGAGGGGGGGAGGAGAGAGAGAGAGAGAGAGAGAGAGATAGACAGATAGATATTGGGCTCGTCAGGGACTCTTGCTGCTGCAAACAAATTCCAGATAAATGTGCCACTCTATACACATAACTTTACCTGGGTACTGGGGAATTGAACCCAGGTTGTCAGGCTTTTCAAGCTGAGTCATATCTCCAGTCCTAATAATACATTTTCTTATTTTTTTCTCTCTCTCTTTGTTTTTTCGAGGTAGGGTCTCACTCTAGTCCAGGCTGACCTGGAATTCATCTGTATTCTCAGGATGGCCTCAAACTCATGGCACTCTTCCTACCTCTGCCTCCCAAGTGCTGGGATTAAAGGCATGTGCCACCATGCCTGGCTTTTCTTTTTAATAAAAGCAACAATAGCTATGACTTGTTAAATATTTTGTGTGCAAGGCCCTATGTTTAAGCATTTTTTTTCTCCTTAATCCAACGACAGATTGCTCAGTCAGAAATGGTACTGATAGGAAATGGAGGCTGAGAGAATTTGTGTCACTTGCCAGGATTGTTCAAGTCCAGGCGTCTTGAAGTTTGAGCTCTTAACCATGAGACTATGCTGGTGCTATTGTCTCAGTCTAGTATCTAGATATAGGATCCTCTTCTTCTTTCTTGCAACTTCAAAACTATCTGCATACCAAGGGTTTGCACACTTATATTGCCACCATAGACCTATCTCCTGAGCTGTGTATGCAATTTTGCCACTTGTATGACTCACAGGCATCTTAAGCTTAACATATCTAAAATTAAAATCTTGACCTTATCTCCAATTTCAGACATTGGCAACTCATCTAATTACTGTCTTATACCAGAAACTTCACAATTATTTCTGACCCATTTCCCCCTTCATTTGGTTCTTCACAAAGTTCTCTTTCTCTCTCTCCTTTTATTTTTATTTTATTTTTTGGTTTTTCAAGGTAGGGTCTCAATCTAGTCCAGGCTAACCTGGAATTCACTATGTAGTCTCAGGGTGGCCTTGAACTCACAGCAATCCTCCTATCTCTGCCCCCAAAATGCTGGGATTAAAGGTATGAACCACCATGTCCAGCATCAGCTCTTTTAAAAATAGCTACATTTATTTATTTATTTATTTATTTATTTATTTATTTATTTATTTACGAGCAGAGAGAGAGAGAGAGAGAGAGAGAGTGAGAGAGAGAGAGTTGGGCACACCAGGGCCTCCAGCTATTGCAAATGAACTCCAGATGCATGCGCTACCTTGTGCATCTGCTCACGTGGGTACTGGGGAGTCAAATATGGGTCCTTAGGTTTTGCAGGCAAGCGCCTTAACCACTAAGCCATTTCTCCAGGCCAAATTGTCATCTTTTAACAATTATTTGAGACAGCTTAAAGCAGACTTTCTATATCAGCCAGTTATAGCACTCTTGGGCATAGATCTTAAGGAGTCTACTCTTTACTATAGAGATACTTGCTCATCAATGCATATCACTGCTCAGTTCAAAATGGCTAGGAACCAACCTAGCTGCCCACTAACTGATGAATGGAGAGTGGAGCTGTGGCACGTATACAAAATGGAGTTTTATTCAGCTATAAAGAAAAATGAAAACTTCAGGGAAATGGATGGATCTGGAGAAGATTATACTAATTGAGGTAACCCAGACTCAGAAAGTCAAATGCCAATGTTCTCTAATGCAGATTCTAGATTCAGATTTTAGATTTGTATGTGACTTGGGATAACAGACGGTAGTAGAGGCCATGAAGCTAGAAAAGAGCCATGATGGAGGGAGGATATGGCGGACTTTATAGTAGGGGATAGTAGATATGTAAGTGGGGGACGGACTGGGAGTGGAATGGTCTAAGAAGGTTCAGGGGAAGGGGATGGAGGAGGGTTAATAAAAACTACAGATGTTATGAATAAGGCATATAGGAAGCCTATTTCTTTGTTATCTTATTTAAAAAAATGTAAGTTAACAAAAGGAGAGAGAGAGTATGGCCAGAAGTACATTGTGGGGATGGATCACGCTGCACCCAGAAGCCATAGATTGTTACAGAAAAACTTAAGTACCAGGGATGAATACCGCCCAATCAGTTGTTGGTCAGACAGCGCCCCCCTCTGAGGCCCCTAAATCAATATAGACTATTTCTAAGACTCTTGGTTACCCACCACAACTATGTGTAAGACCCATTGCTAAAGACAACACATGCTTTTGTTGTAGGTCACTGAGAAGTCAAGCTACAGCTAAGTTGGAAACCTCCTCCCTGTTGGCTCGTGGCCATAGTGCTAGAAAGTGCTGTGCAGCCTGCTGGGGGAGAAAACTTATCCGTGGTCTTAACTAGCAGTGGGCCTGCACTCTGCACAACTCGTCAGTCAGGCAAGATGTGCCAACTAGTGTAATAGTGGCATGATGATTATGGGGGTAAAGGACTGTTCTCTGACTGGACTTGAGGCTTGCACCATAGGAGGGAATTCATGCGTGGTAAAAAAAAAAAACATAGTCCAAAGCCTACGTCTTGGGGAGTCATAGACCCAAGGTGGGGAAGCTACTACTGGTTTTTGGCTAACTGGCTATGTTGTATCCATATAAATATTTATATTTATGCCCATAGATTAGTGCTGCTCTCCCCTACGGTCAGAGATGCTTCTTTTTGTAGGTAGCAGCAACTACTGAAGGGGTTTGAAACTGGTCAAAGTGCTGAGAAGTGACACGTGAGTGCTTAGCACTAAAGTGACATCTGTATCGCACCCTCCAAAGCACTGAGAACATAGAAAAAGAGGTGGCAAAAGAAGGTAAGAGCCAAAGGGTGGAGAAGGCATGCTTTGGAATGCTGCCCTCTGGACACATAGTGGCCCTTGCATTCAGGACTTTACAATAGCTGTCATTAGCTGCACACTAGTTGCACAGTACTGGATCTGTCAATGTGTTGTCATGAATGATATAGGAGGGCCAAAAAAAATGACAGCAAGAGAGAGGGAGGAATGGTTGGAAAGAAGGGGCTCAATGGAAATGAGATAGGAAGGGGGAAAATGGAAGTAATGGGAGGGGATTATGATGAAAATAAATTATGAACATGTAAAAAATAGATGAGGGAGTACTTAGAAGGAAGGGGTTCATTTGGAAAGGGGATGGGGAGACAAAAGAAGGTAATGGGAGAGGATTATGATAAAAATATAGTATGTATATGTATGAAAACTGTCAATTAAAAAATGAAAAACAGAAGGCATAGTGAGGTCACCTTGGGTAATTGTGATAGCACGACAGTGAATTGTGATCATAGTGGGGCATTGTGATTTCACAGAAAGATACCATGTCATTAACGGTCCATTGTGTTGTCAGAATGAGCATTGTTATTTCAAGTCCGTTATTCTGATGTGACACTGGGGTCCTGTGATATCACAGTTGGGTCTTTTGATGTCAGAGCGGGTATTCTACTTTCAAACATTGTTATGCCTCAGTGGGATACGGTGATGTTACAGTGGGCGTGTGATTTCAAAGTTTGGTACTTTGATGTCACAATTGGGGTATTATGGTTTTACAATGGGGTGTTGTGATGTCACAGTAGGGTACTGTGATGTCATGTGGGACATCATGGTGCCACCTTAGGCAAAAAGAAAAGTTCATTGTACTATTCTCTGTGGAAGTTATCATTTTCACAGTAAATTGGGGAAAATAAAGTAGAAAATAAGTTCACCATTAGGAAAAAGCATGATCAATACTCCTTTACAAAATTACAGAAATTAAAGAAAATGTCAAACTTCCAATTAAAAATGCTCATAATAATAGAGCATTCTATAAGAAGTTCCATGGCAAGTAAATATTTTCTAAAATCCCAAGGGAAATTATTTAGTTTTTAGAGGAATTATTTAATGGCATGGGTGGTGGAAGAAAGGAAGGGATATTTAGATTCAAATAAATAGTGAAAGGCATACTTTTAAAAAACTTCTGTAATTATTTTTATTTAACTATAATTTTGGGAACATGATACCAAGATCAAATATAAAATAGCTAAGCATTTGATACTATGAGGCATAGCATAATGTGCCAGACATACAACATTTGAGTGAACAGATTTTGGTTCCCGCTTTCATGGAGATGATAAGTCTAGCAGGAAATTAAATAAATATTAAATAAATATCTGTGTAAATACACACTTGTAAGTTGTGATAAGTGCTATGAAGGAAAAATAGAGTTCTCTAAGGCCTGTATAGTGGGAGGATTTTCTTAGGGGAAACATTGCTTTTACTGGGTATTGGTGGTTGAAGTGGGCTAAAAAGATGCGAGGAGCAACTTTCAGACAAGGGAAAAGATTGTGCACAAGTTTTAAAAGGGGGGAAAAAAAACCATGGCACACCTGTTTGATTTCTACATAGGATGCTACAGCCACAAAATAATTGATGTCTGTCTTGAATTTTGTCAGTTGGTTTCTTTCATTTTCAAGATTAGGTCTGTTAATCATTGTTTTGAAAAATTATTTATTTGAAAGAGTATAAGTGAAAGGGGGGAGGGAGGAAGAGAGAGGGGGGCTGTGAGAAAGCATGAGCACGCCAGGGCCTCCAGCTGCTGCAAATGAACTCCAGACTCATGTTCCACCTTGTGCATCTGGCTTTAAGTGGATACTGGGGAATTGAACCTGGGTCCTTTGGCTTTGCAGGCAAGCCCTTTAACCATTAAGTCATCTCTCCAGCCCTTGTTAAATCATTTTTAAAAAAAAGTATTGCAGAGGGAGACAGTGTGTGTGTGTGTGTGTGTGTGTGTGTGTGTGTGTGTGTGAAAGAGGGGGATGGGCGCACGCAACAGGGCCTCCAGCCACTGCAAACAAACTCCACACACATGCTGCCTTGTACATCTGGCTTATGTGGGTCCTGGGAATTGAACCTGGGTCCTTTGGTTTTGCTGGCAAATGCCTTAACTGCTAAGCCATCTCTCCAGCCCCATTTTGTAAAACTCTGTCTGTGTGTGTGTACTATGTGCGGTACAGCACGTGTGTGGGGGCAGATCTGAGACAGGGCCTGTCACTGAGCCCAGAGCTGTCGATTTGCGTCCTCCTCCCAATCAGCAAAGGGAGAAAGTGGGGCCTTGTCACCCGTCTAGGCCTCATCCTCAGTCGCAGGGTCACTTTACTCAAGTCTTGAGTGCATGTGAGGAGATGCTGGACACCCAGCGTGCTCTTCTTCCACGCTTAGTGAGGAACGTCGTTCTCTTTAACTGAACCTCCCTGAATTCCATCCTCTCTCCCCGGGTTATC
The DNA here is from genome assembly GCA_036365145.1 of Orientallactaga sibirica. Classification (NCBI taxonomy): domain Eukaryota; kingdom Metazoa; phylum Chordata; class Mammalia; order Rodentia; family Dipodidae; genus Orientallactaga; species Orientallactaga sibirica. The sequence continues at coordinate 14,677,024 of JAEOAD010000025.1, forward strand.
TCAGCTTCAGGTGCCTTAGCTCCCGACTTCCGGTGAGGAGCTGCTCACGGGGCGCCTGGGCCAGGGCTCCCCACCTCAACCAGGCGGCGCTCCCCCGGCTCCCAAGGTTCCGCTCCCCAAGGTTCCGCTGGGGAGGAGCAGCGCTCTTGCAGGCAGTTAGGGTTAGGGTGGAGGCGGTGGCGGCAGGTGCCCCGGGCCTGGCTCTGTCGCTTAGGCGAGGCCCGGGCAACAAGCCATGCTGCACTGGCTGCGGGGCTTCCTGCTGCCCTGGGCGGCCTGCCAGGGTGATTATAATCGACTGGCCTGAGATCCTCTTCGAAGACCTGGACCGCAATGGGGATGGCGTGGTGGACATTATCGAGCTCAGGGAGGGGCTGAAAAACTGGGGCTCCTCGTTTGGCGGGAACACGGAGCAGGTGAGCGACCAGCAGGAGGTGGCACCAGGCGGGGGTGCTGGACAGACGTTGGGCACAGCCGGGATCCCCACTTGCTGACCTGTGTCCTGAGCTTCTTCCAAAGGCCCATGGAGTGAGGAGCATTCTTCTCTGTGTATTGAGCATCATTGTCTCTCTTCTTTGTAGAAATGCTATTTTTTTGTTATTGATTTTAAGTTTTATTTTTATTTATTTAGTTGACAGAGAAAGAGGGAGGGAGAGAGGGGGAGAGAGAGGGGGGGGAATGGGTGTCCCAAGGCCTCCAGCCACTGCAAACGAACTCCAGATGCGTGCACCCCTTGTGCATCTGGCTAATGTGGGTGCTGGGGAATCAAACCTGGGTCCTTTGACTTTGCAGGTAAACACCTTCGCCGCTAAATCATCCCTCCAGCCCTTGTTATTGATTTTTATGAGTTACATATATTCACGTGCAATATGATATACTGAGTTTAAGTAATATGTTTACATTTTATGAGGTATACTTGTGATTTTTTTTGTTCTTTGTATCTTTGTACTATATCCAATAAATTATTGTCAAATGTAATATCAAAACTTCCTTCCTGTTTTCCTTCCTTCCTTCCTTCCTTCCTTCCTTCCTTCCTTCCTTCCCTCCCTCCCTCCCTCCCTCCCTCCCTCCCTCCCCTCCCTCCCTCCCTCCCTCCCTCCCTGTTTTTCTTATTTATTTATTTATTTATTTATTTATTTATTTATTGGTTTTCGAGGTAGGGTCTCACTCTAGCTCAGGCTGACCTGGAATTTGCTATGTAGTCTCAGGGTGGCCTTCAACTCATGATGATCCTCTTACCTCTGTCTCCCCAGTGCTGAGTGCTGGGATTAAAGGCGTACGTCACCACACCCGGCCCTCTTTTTCTTTTTCTTTTTCTTTTTCTTTTTCTTTTTCTTTTTCTTTTTCTTTTTCTTTTTCTTTTTCTTTTTCTTTTTTCCTCCCTCCCCTCCCTCCCTCCCCCTCCCTCCCCCCCTCCCTCCCTCCCTCCCTCCCTCCTTCCTTTCTTTCTTTCTTTCTTTCTTTCTTTCTTTCTTTCTTTCTTTCTTTCTTTCTTTTTTTTTCTTTTTTTTTTTTTGAGATAGGGTCTCACTCTGGCCCAGGCTGACCTGGAATTCACTAAGTAGTCTCAGCATGGCCCCGAACTCAGGGCCATCCTCCTAACTCTTCCTCCCAAGTGCTGGGATTAAAGGCGTGCGCCACCACATCAAGCTCTCCTTCTGTTTTCTTATAACACTATTACAATAAAAATAGTTTTGACTTTCACACCCGGCCCTCTTTTTTTCTTTTTCTTTTCTTTTTCTTTTTTTCTTTTTTTTTCTTTTTCTTTTTCTTTTTCTTTTCTTTTTCTTTTTCTTTTTCTTTCCTCCCTCCCCTCCCCTCCCTCCTCCCTCCCCTCCCTCCCTTCCCCTCCCCTCCCTCCCTTTCTTTCTTTCTTTCTTTCTTTCTTTCTTTCTTTCTTTCTTTCTTTCTTTCTTTCTTTCTTTTTTTCTTTCTTTTTTTGAGATAGGGTCTCACTCTGGCCCAGGCTGACCTGGAATTCACTAAGTAGTCTCAGCATGGCCCCGAACTCAGGGCCATCCTCCTAACTCTTCCTCCCAAGTGCTGGGATTAAAGGCGTGCGCCACCACATCAAGCTCTCCTTCTGTTTTCTTATAACACTATTACAATAAAAATAGTTTTGACTTTGAAATCCAGTCTCTTGACTACAGTTTGAAAGTACTGCTGTAGGGTTATAGCTTACTTTTAATATTTTGTTACTTGTTTATTTATTTGAGAGAGAAAGAGGGAGGGAGAAAGAGAGAGAATAGGCCCAGGGTTTCATTCTATCTCTATGTAGTCTCAGGGTGGCTTCCAACTCATGGCGATCCTCCTATCTCTGCCTCCTGAGTGCTGGGATTAAAGGTGTGTGCCACCAGGCCCGGCTTTGGGTGCTCTATTCTGTTCCATTGGTCTGCATGTCTGTTTTTGTGTGCAGTACCATATTGTTTTTGATACTATGGCTCTGAAAATGTAGTTTGAGATTAGATTAGATATTGTGATGTCTTCAGCATTGCTCTTTTTGCTTTACATGAATTTGGCCACTCAGGGGCTTTTATGCTTCCATATGAATTTTAGGATATTTTTCTATTTCTTTAAAGAATGTAATTGGAATTTAAAAAATCTTTTTATTTATTTATATGCAAGGAGAGCAAGAAAGGGGGGAGGATGGGAATGCCAGGGGCCCCAGCTACTGCAAATGGACTCCAGATGCATAGGCCACTGTGGAGCAAGGACCCTAGAGAAACCTGAAATGAAAGGGGACAAGAGACACAAGGAACCGACAGCAAGACAAGAAGTCTGTCAAGCAGTTTGCAAATTTTATTTTTTCTCAGGGTGCCTTTTATACAGCAGAACAGGGAAGTTTGTCAGCAGTTTAGGTATTGCTACAATTGTTTCAACAGGATAAGGCCCCAGCCCCAAGGTCACAAGATGTTTCAACAGGATAAGGTCCCAGCCCCAAGGTCACAAGATGTTTCAACAGGATAAGGTCCCAGCCCCAAGGTCACAAGATCAAGGTCACAAGATAACGACTTTCTCATTCTCTGTGGGTTACATTGTTCTTTCTCTGTGCATGGGTTAACAAACAACTGCAGACCTTGTGACCTTCCAGAACAGACAACTTATCACAAAATGGAGTCACTACTCAAGATGGAGGCACTTTTGGTTACCTAGTGCCCAATGGTGCCAACATGTGCCTCTGGCTTACATGGGACCTGGAGAATCAAACCTGGGTCCTTAGGCTTCACAGGCATGTGCATTAACTGCTAAGCCATCTCTCCAGCCCAAGCTTAAAATTTTTTAAAAACATTTTATTTTTATTTATTTATTAGAGATGGGGAGGGGGAGAGTGAGAATGGGCATGCCAGGGCCTCTAGCCACTGCAGACGAACTCCAGATGCATGCACCACCATGTGCATCTGGCTTACGTGGGATCTGGAGAATTGAACCAGGGTCCTTAGTCTTTGCAGGCAAATGCTTTAACTGCTAAGCCATCTCTCCAGCCCCCCCCCCTTTTGAGGTAGGGTTGCTGTCTAGCCCAGACTGACCTGGAACTCACAGTGATCTTACTTCTGCCTCCCAAGTGCTGGGATTAAGGGTGTTCACCACCATGCCTAGCTGTAATTGGAATTTTGATAGGGCTTTTGTTCACTCCATATATTGCTCTCAGTAATAGAGCCATTTTTTTACAGTTTTGATTCTTCCAACCCATGAGCATGAGAGAGCTTTCCATCTTCTGTTATCTTCTTCAATTTTTAAAGTTTTTGCTTTTAAACTAGGAATATCTCTAATAAAGGAGGTGAAAGACTTCTACAATTAAAACTTGGAGATACTAAAGGAAAAAATTGGAAAGCCAGGAAGCTAAAAATTAACACAAGTGTGGAAGTAGTAAATGTATGAAAAAAGGAGAGTCATGGAAGAGGGAAAAGGGAGGTGAAATAAGGTTAAATAGATGAAAAAGAAGAGGAGTAGAAAAGTACATTACGGAGGGGAAGAGAAAAGCGATTAGAAAAGTACAAAGGGAAAGACAGGGATATGGCTTAGTAAATAAAGTGCTTGCCACCCAAGCATGAGGACCTGAGTTTGGATCTTCAGCACCCATGTAAATTCCAGGCATAGTGGCACATACCTCTAATTTCAGTGCATGGGAGGCAGAGACATGGATTCCTGTGACAAGCTGGTTAGCTGCGCCTGCTGAACTGATGAGCTCGGGGTTCTGTGAGAGATGCTGTTTCAGTAAAAGCAGACATTGAGGGGCTGGAGAGATGGCTTAGAGGTTAAAGGCGCTTGTGTGCAACGCCAAAGGATCCCAAGTGCAAGCACATCCAGCCCATTGACAGAAGGTTTTTTTGTGTGGTTTTTTGAGGTGGGGTCTCACTCTAGCCCAGGCTGACCTGGAATTAGCTATGTAGTCTCAGGGTAGCCTTGAACTCACGGCGATCCTCCTACCTCTGCCTCCTGAGTGCAGGATTAAAGGCGTGCGCCACCATGCCTGGCTATGACAGAAAGTTCTTGAGGGAATCTGTTGGACAGAAGAGAAAACACGAAGGAAAGAAGAAACCACACTAGAACAGCGGTTAAGCAAATAAGCAATAGGAAAACACCAAACATTACAAAATCAGCAAAATGACAGGAATGAATAAACACTGTTCTTTCTTTTTAAAATTTTTTAGTTTTTGGTTTTTTGAGGTAGGGTCTCGCTGTAGCCCAGGCTGACCTGGAATACAATGCATAGTCTCAGGCTGGCCTTGAACTCATGACGATCCTCCTACCTCTGCCTCCCAAGTGCTGGGATTAAAGGCATGCGCCACCATTTAGCACACGGGAGGCAGAGGTAGGAGGATTACATGAGTTCAAGGCCACCCTGAGACTACATAGTTAATTTCAGGTCAACCTGGGCCAGAGTGAGACTGTACCTTGAAAAACAAAACAAAACAAAAAAGCCGGGCGTGGTGGTGCACGCCTTTAATCCCAGCACTCAGGAGGCAGAGGTAGGAGAATCGCCGTGAGTTCAAGGCCACCCTGAGACTACATAATGAATTCCAGGTCAGCCTGAGCCAGAGTAAGACCCTACCTCGAAAAACCAAAAAAAAAAAGAAAGAAAAAATTGAAGCAATTTCTTGTGTTTTGTCTGACCACAAAGGAATAAAAATTGGAAACTAACAGCAAGAAAAACTACAAAATATATACACATTATGGAGATTGAACAACATTGAATGAAAAGTCAGTCAATAAAAAAGGAGGGAAGTGGACAAATGGCCCAGAGGTTAAAGGCTCTTGCTTGGAAAGCCTGATGGCATGGGTTTGATTCCCCAGTACTCATGTAAAGGCCAGATGCACAAAGTGGCACTTGTATCTGGAGTTCATTTGAAGTGGAAAGAGGCCCTTATACACACACTCTCTCTCTTTCTCTCTGCTTGCAAATAAATAAATAACAATTTAAAAAATTGGAGAGTGAGCGAGCAGGAGACTGTTGGACTTCAGGGGCTGAGGAACTTGTTTCTTCAAGCTCTTTGGGCAGCGATTCTGACAGTGAAGTTGAAAAAAAGTTAAAGAGGAAAAAGCAACTTGCTCCCGAAAGAAAAAGACTGGTGAAACTTCAGAGCTCTGGCCTCCCCCAAGCAAAGTAGCAGCAGTAGAGATGATAACGTTTCAGATTGGGAAAGTGAAGTATGTCAGTGTTTGAGAATTTTTTTGTTTGTTTGTTTGTTTCTTGAGGTAGGGTCTCACTCTGGCTCAGGCTGATCTGGAATTCACTCTGTAGTCTCAGGGTGGCCTCGAACTCACGGCGATCCTCCTACCTCCGCCTCCCAAATGCTGGGATTAAAGACATGTGCCACCATGCCTGGCTCGCGTTTGGGAATTTAAAGCGAATGTTTTAATTGATATTGGAGAATATTGGATGACTCAGGATGGTAAAATGAAACCAGGAAGAAAAGGTATTGCTTTAAGTCTGGAGCAAGTGAAGGAACAAGTTTCTGACATTGATGATGCAGTAAGGAAACTGTAAAACTTTGGGCTGGAGAGATGGCTTAGCGGTTAAGGCGCTTGCCTGCAAAGCCAAAGGACCTAGGTTCGATTCCCCAGGATCCGCGTAAGCCAGATGCACAAGGAGGCACACACATCTGGAGTTCGTTTGCAGAGGCTGGAGGTCCTGGCATGCCCATCTCTCTCTCAAATAAATAAATAAAATATTTTAAAAGCCCTGAGCCATATAAAACCTGTACTGTTCCAGTTGTATTAATCTATCTTTTTACATTGGCTTTTGTTTTCTAAATGTTGTTTTACATGCTGTTGTATATTTGTATCGCAGAACAATTTTAAAGTTTTTTTTTTTCATGTGCATTATTTAAAATGTTCTAAGTGAAGCTAATTGTCAACTTCATTAAGAGGATTGCTTTGTTATCCAGTGTAAAATAAACTCAGACCATTACAATCTTAAAAAAAATTAAACAAATCTCTGAAGAAACGAGGACTACAGGAAACATGTCTCAACAAAATAAAGGATATATATGTATATATACAAACTTGCAGACAACATTATACTAAGTGGGGAAAAACTGACCACTTTCTAACTGGGCTCATAATTGAAAAAGTAGGCTCTATATATTTCTTGGAACTTCTTTGTTTAAAAACTTTATTTATTTATTTATTTATTTATTTATTTATTTATTTATTAGTGTGTGTGAGAGAGAGAGTGAGAATGGGCACAGCAAGGCCTTTGCCACTGTAAACAAACTCCAGACACATGTGCCACTTTGTGCATCTGGCCTTAATATTTAAAAATGCACATCATATATATATTTCCAGCAGACTCCTACTTTGTTGGCCATGTCTCATTCATCTTTGCACAGAGTATGCCTTATGTGGGTATTGGAGAATTGAACACAGGTGGCTGTTTATAATGAAAGCTTAAAAAAAAAAAAAAGAAGAAGAAGAAGCACCCAGACCTGGTGGGAACAGAGTGGTCACATCAAGATCCATACACTGGTCACTCACTATACCTTTGCCTCTGAGTGCAAGCAGTCTAGCCATAGAACATAGAAGACTGCCGTTGCTCCCTATGGAGTGAGACTTAAGTGGGCTTCCTGGAAGTCGTGTAGGAATGAATGCTAGACAGCTGGATGGCTGTCTCTGGTTCTTTTGTGTCCTTGCAGGAATTTCTGACATTATGCTGACATTGGGGAGAGGGCACAGAATGACGTGAGACTATTATTACTCTTTTTTCTGTTTGTTTTGTTTTTCAAGGTAGGGTCTCCCTCTAGCCCAGGCTGGCCTGGAATTCACTATGTAGTCTCAGGCTGGACTTGAACTCATGCCTTCCTGCTGCCGTTGCTTCCCAAGTGTTGGGATTAAAGATGTACGCCACTCCACCTGGCTGTTCTTACTCCTATAAAATTCACTTTTCATTCAGTGTTGGTAACTATGTAAGTGTGTTGCTTTTTATCACAAAGATGTTCTGGTCTGCAGAGGGCTGCTTGGTGAACTTTTTGGAGTGTGTGTTTGTGTGTGTGTGTTGGAGAGGAACTTATGACATTTTATTCTATAATCCTCAAAAAAATTATTTGAAGAAAAAAACACTTTATATCTGTGCCATAGATGAGAAGCTAGTAGATTAAAACTAAGCATAAGATAAACACTTTAAGAGTGTTTTAAAAATTAAATCTTTTTATTTATTTATTTGTGAGGAGTGGGGAGGGTGAGCATGGGTATATCAGGGCCTCCTGCCACTGCAAAGGAACTCCAGATGCATGAACCACCTTGTGCATCTGGCTTTACATGGGTACTGGGGAATCGAACCCAGGCCTACGGGCTTTGCAAACAAGCTCCTCTAACAGCTGAGTCATCTCCCCAGTCCACAAGTATTTTTAAATTTTGTATAAATATTTATTATTTGGTAAAGTTGAGGCTTCTACTCTGATTTTTTAAAATATATATATTTTTTTTTTTTTTGAGGCAGGGAGAGAGGGGAAACTGAAAGAAGGAGGAGAGTCCAGACTGAGGGCCTAGCAAACAAACTCAGATTATGTCATCTCAGGATGGCCTCAAAGGATCCTTTGGCTTTGCAGGCAAATCCTACCTCTGCCTCCAGCCCCTGAATTTTTTTTTTTTTTTGAGTGCTGGGTTTAAAGTCCAGACTGACCTAGAACTCATTATGTCATCTCAGGGTGGCCTCAAACTCATGGCGATGCTCCCTCTGCTCCCAGCCTTGGTTTTTTGTTTTTCTGTAAAAAGTTGGCAGGTTTTGAGGCATGTCAGAGTAAAACTGAAACATCCTGTGATATAATTAAGGTTCCAAGATAATTGAAAGGAGAATGATTTTCTCACACTATGATTTAATTTTTAATGCTTTTTTCATGTAAGTACATGTGTATTCTAGCTATTTGGAAACACTAACTTGAAGTGTTAATTTGAAATCATTTTTGTGGCATACAAGTCCTCATGTGATTTTGCCTCTATCACTTTTATTCCATTCATTTATTTTATTAAATATTTTAAAAAATTATTTGCAAGTAGAAGGAGACAGAGAGAATAGAGGAGAGAGAGAGAGAGAGGAGGTGCATGCCAGCCCCACAGTATTTATTTTTTAGCTCAATAAATACTTAGTGTATGTGATATCTAATTTATCTATTAAGGGCTATATAAAGCATACTCTGTGCAAAGATGGATGAGACATGGCCAATGAAGTAGAGTCTGCTGGAAATATATATATGATGTGCATTTTTAAATATTAATAATTTTTAAATTCAAAAATCTTATCTACCTAGTGAGATTTGAATGTACATGCTCACTTTACTGGGCTAGGTGTCGAACACTAAGCTGGGGCATGTACTAGGATTTCACATATTTACCATCATAATTAACACATGTTGTTCCTATGGCAAAGGCTATGTGTCTTAGTATTTTTAAATTTAATTTATTTTAATTTAATTTAATTTAATTTAATTAATTTTGTTTTTGTTTTGTTTTTTCCAGGTAGGGTCTCTCTGTAGCCCAGGCTGACCTGGAAATCACTATGTATTCTCAGGGTGACCTCAAACTGACAGTGATCCTTTTACCTCTGCCTCCCAAGTGGTGGGATTAAAGGTGTGTGCCACCATGCCCGGCTGTTTTAAATTTTTTTTTTTTTTTTTTTGGAAAACCTTCTTCCTCCCTTCTTCTTCTTATTTTTTTTTAAAGAAAGAACTTTTTTAAAAAAATATTTATTTATTTATTTATTTGAGAGAGAGAGAGGAAGAGGTAGAGAGAGAAAAAGAGACAATGGGCATGCCAGGGCCTCCAGCCACTGCAAACAAACTCCAGATGCATGCGCTCCCTTGTGCATCTGGTTTACATGGGTCCTGGGAAATCGAACCTGGATCTTTTGGCTTTGCAGGCAAATGCCTTAGCCACTAAGCCATTTCCCCAGGCCCTAGAATTTTTTTTTAAAGGTTTATTTATTTATTTATTAGAGACAGAGAGAGGAGGAGAGAGAGAGAGTGAGAATGGGCGCGCCAGGGCCACTAGCCACTGCAAATAAACTCTAGATGCGTGCACTACCTTGTGCATCTGGCTTATGTGGGACCTGGAGAATTGAACCAGGGTCCTTAGGCTTTGCAGGCATGCGCTTTAACCACTAAGCCACTTCTCCAGTCCAGAATATTTTTTTTTTTTAGAGAGAGAGAGAGATGAGAATTGGCTCACCAGGGACCTAGCCACTGCAGTTGAACTCCAGATGCTCATGCCACCTAGTGGACATGTGCAACCTTGTGCTTGCCTCACTTTTTGTGCGTCTGGCTTATGTGGGCTCTGGAGAGTGGAACCATGGGTCCTTGAGCTTTGCAAGCAAGCACCTTAACTGCTAAGCCATGTTTCCAGCCATCTAAGTATTTTTATTCCCTTGAGGTACTTGGCATTCATCATTTTTGAGGTAAATATTTATTTATAAGGTTCATAATAATTTGAGATGGCATGGTGGCTGCTGACCATAATATTGCATGGATTAAAAATTGATTTAGTATACAAATATAACAAAATTACTATTTACTTAGCCTTGTACTAATGACTGAAAACTAGGTAACAGACACTTTTGGCAATCAGAATTCATATGAGTGAAATATGTAAATATTAGTATGACATAATGGTTTTATATATGATATGATGCAATGAGTTTCTTATTTTTTTGTAGGAAATTTTGGAGACTGCAGATACCAATGCTGATTCAAAATTGGACTTAGAAGAATTTGTGCAGTACCTTCAGGACCATGAGAAAAAAATGAAATTAGCATTTAATAATCTGGACAGAAATAACGATGGTGTGTGTATGTATGGCTTAGCACAGTTAGCTTCATGTGAACAAAGGCTAGTACTAACAAGGACTTTTAATTTACTTCTACTGTCAAAGGTTTGTTATTTCTACTGGTTATCTAACAGTCATTTTATTTTATTGTTTTATTTTATCTTATCTTATCTTATTTTATTTTAGTTTTTTTTTTTTTTCGAGGTAGGGTCTCACTCTGGCCCAGGCTGACCTGAAATTAACTTTGTAGTCTCAGGGTGGTCTTGACCTCTCAGCGATCCTCCTACCTCTGCCTCCCGAGTGCTGGGATTAAAGGCATGTGCCACCATGCCCAGTCTAACAGTCATTTTAAAAGAATAATACAAAATTATATTTATAGGTATAATAATTTCTCTGAGTTTTTATCTTTTTTAAAAAATCTTTATTTATTTGAGAGAGAGAAAGAGGAGAGAGAGAGAGAGAGAGAGAGAGAATGGGATTTGAGAGAGACAGAGAGAGAAAGAGGCAGAGAGAGAGAGAGAGAGAGAGAATGGGCATACCAGGGCCTCCAGCCACTGCAAATGAACTCCAGATGCATGCACTACCTTGTGCATCTGGCTTATGTGGGTACTGGGGAATCGAGCCTTGAACTGGGGTCCTTAGGCTTAACCACTAAGCCATCTCTCCAACCCATTATATATATGTTATTTTATTACTATTATTTTTTGGTTTTCAAGGTAAGTTCTCACTCTAGCCCAAGCTGACTTGAAGTTCACTATGTAGTCTCAGGCTGGTCTCAAACTCAAGGCGATCCTCCTACGTCTGCCTCTCAAGTGCTAGGATTAAAGGTGTGTTCCACCACGCCTGGCTAATAAAATAATTTTTATAGAAGGTATCTTTTCTTATTTTATTTTTGTAGAAAATGTCTTCTGAATTTAAAGCTATTTTGTTTATTGATGAGACCTATAATTTGCAATAAATAAGCTGAGAGTAGGGTAGTTTAAAAATGGCATTTATTATTTTCTTGCTGATTATGAAGACATATTGGTTTCAGGAAGTTTAGATAATGCAGGCAAGCTCCTGAAAGAAAATAAAAAAATTACTTAAAATCCTGTTATTTAGAGATTACATTTAACATTTTGTTTCCTTCTTAGTTTCTCTTTCTGCTTCCCTTTATTATATTTTATTTTCCTTTAAAAATAGTTTATTTATTTGAGATATATATATATATATATATATATATATATATATATATATATAGAGAGAGAGAGAGAGAGAGAGAGAGAGAGAGAGAGAGAGAGAGAGAGAGAGAGCAAGCATGCACAAGGGCTTCTTGCCACTATAAACAAACATCAGGCAAATGTGCCACTTTGTGCATCTGGCTTTACATAAGTACTGGGGAGTTGAATCTGGGCAGGCAGCCTTTGCAAGCAAGTGCCCTTTAATGAGCCATCTCCCCAGCCCTGCTTCCCTTTCTTTAAATGAAACTGCAGTCAAACTATGTATAGTTTCATGTCTTCATTTCTTTTTTTTAAAAAATGTTTTATTTGGGCTGGAGAGATGGCTTAGGGGTTAAGGCACCTGCCTGTGAAGCCTAAGAATGCTTGTTCAAATCTCCAGGTCCCACATTTAGCCAGACACAAAAGTTATGCAAACGTGCAATGTCGCACATACGCACAAGAAGGCGCATGCATCTGGAGTTCATTCACAGGGACTGAAAAGGCCCTGGCGTGCCCATTCTCTCTGCCTCTTCCTCTCTCTGTCTGTCTCAAAAAAGTTTGTTTGTATTTATTTATTTATTTATTTATGAGAACGAGGCCAATAGAGAATGGGTACACCAGGGTCTTCAACTACTGCAAATGAACTCCAGACACATGTGCCACCTTGTGCATCTAGCTTTATGTGGGTACTGGGAAATCAAACCTGGGTCCTTAGGCTTCACAGGCAAGCACCTTAACTACTAAGCCATCTCTCCAGACCTGATGTCCTCCATTTCTTTTAGTGCTACATGGCACATATTTTCATTTTGTTTAATATCCATTACAAATATAATTTTTAAAAAGAATTTTATTTTTATTTATTAGAGAGAAGGAGGAGGGAGAAGGAGAAGGAGAGAGAGAGAGAGAGAGAGAGAGAGAGAGAGAGAATGGGTGTGCCACTGCAAACGAACACCAGATGCATGTGCATCTGGCTTACATGTGTTTTGGGGAGTTGAACCTGGGTCCTTATGCTTCACAGGCAAGTGCCTTAACTACTAAACTATTTCTCCAGTCCTACAAATATAATTTTTAGTGGCTGTGAAATACTCTGGTCATGTAGCCATCCTGGCAGGATTGATGATAGTCTTCTTTATTTATTAAATTATTATTATTATTATTTATTGACAACTTTCTTAATTGTAGACAATATCCCATGGTACTTCCCCTCTCCTCCCACTTTCCCTTTTGAAACTCCACTCTCCATCATATCCCCGCTCTCTCTCAACCAGTCTCTCTTTTAATTTTAATGTCATCATCTATTCCTCCTATTATGATGGTCTTGTGTAGGTAGTTTCAAGCACTTCAAGGTCATGAATATCTAGGACATTTTGTGTCTGGAGGAGCACATTGTAAGGAGTCCTACCCTTCCTTTGCCTCTTACATTCTTTTCACATTCTTTCCGCAATGGACCCTGAGCCTTGGAAGGTGTGTTAGAGATGTTTCAGTGCTGAGCACTCCTCTGTCCCTTCTTCCCAGCACCATGGTGTCTTCTGAGTCATCCCAAGGTCACCAGCATCTGAAAAGAGAAACTTCTCTAACCAAAAGTGAGAGCAGCATTAAAATATGGGTATGTACATTAAGAGAAGTGCTTACAGGACAGTTTGGTGAGCATAGTATATACATTTAGCCAGACACCAGCAGATGTTACACCTCTAGGGCTCATAACTACCTCTGTTGTAGGTTTTTAGTATCAGGGATGTATCCCCTCCCATGGAGTGGGCCTCCAATCCAATTAGAAAGCGGTTGGTTTCCCTATTACAGACATGCCACTATTGCACCCATTGGCTCATTTGGCCTGGGTGGCCAAATTTAAAGCTAGTAGTGTTCACTGTTGAATATCTTCTCTGATGTTTTCTCTCTCTCCCATTGAACTGCATGCAGTGTAGTGTTTTCCAGCTTTCTGTCAGCTGGTCCACATGGAGGAGGCTTTCAGCTCAGCTCCAGCAGGATTTCTCAGTGACCTTGCAGCCTAAGTATATGGAGTCTTCAGCAATAGGGTCTTACCATTTATTCCTTGTGGGAAACCAAGAGCCTCGGCAATGGCCTATAATATTTTGGAGGTATCTCTGACCTCCCTGGTCAAGAACTCACTGGAAGGTATCCCATCCCTGGCACTGAAAAATTTTCTAGTAACAATCTGTTGCTTCTGAGTGTTACATTGTCCAGAAAAGTAGGTTTCCATATGACTTATTTCTATCCTCTTAGATTTTGATTAGCCTTCCCCCACTTTCCTTTACTCAGTCTCTTCCCCTGACCTCACTTAGGCCTTTTCACCCCATTATTCTGTTCTTCTACTTACATACAACAGTCAAGCATGTGATAGATCTATAACCCTTGGGGCCTGACTGTGTTCTGAAATTTAGAATTTGGATTTAAGAAAAGTAATTCAGTACATATATGATATATTATGTAAGAGTCTAAATGGTGTCTGGGGCACCAAAAATGATCTCATCTAAACTTTCCTCAAAATGAACATTTGAGCCAAGTTTACAAAAAGTCTTTTACCCTTTAGGGTTTTTAAGGCTTTCAGTTATAAATTTGGGATTAAAGACATAAAACATATGAATCTTTAAGGACTATTCCACTCTAAGTATATCTTGTTTGTTATCTTTTCAGATACTTTAACTTGGTATTTTTTCACTCTTTAAAGGAGTAATAGATGCTTCAGAAATTATGGCTGCTCTGAAATCGTTGGGAATACATATTTCTGAGTCTCAGGCAAACAGCATTCTGAAAAGGTCAGCCCTCGAACTCATTTTTTAATAGCTTTTGTGTTTTGTCATCTATGCTAGAAACTAACTCCTTTAATGTGGCATTTTACCTCTTATTCTGTAACTTTGTGAACAAGCTTGCTCATATTTGTACAATTCTGTCTGATTTTGAATTTACTTGTCTGAAAACAACTCGCAAAGGAATTCCTGCAAGTAACTGACTAAGCAGGAGAAACCAAGGACATATACACACTTCCTGTGTAATCGTGTAGCCTGTGCTTAAAGGGCCCTCTGCGTATATGCGCGAGGAGGGAGGGGGAGACAGTGGTTGCCCACTGCTGTTTGAACCACACAGTGGTGTTCACTTATCTAGACCTTATGCTTTGAGGAAGATTGCTTTTGAAGAAGGAATTCCATGTTTGGAACTATAGAATCTTTATAGAAAGGGACTGAGACTGATTATTTTAAGATGTTTAAAAAGGGCAGGAGGAAGTGGGGAGTAGAAGAAGAGTGAGAGATGCTGCCTGGGGCCTTCTACTGACCAGTAGAAGACTCTGCCAGTCTGTACTCTCCATAAAATACAAACTGTTGCTCATAGAGGCTTGATGGTAATCTTTTTTTTTTTTTTGAGGTAGGGTCTCACTCTGGCCCAGGCTGACCTGGAATTCACTATGTAGTCTCAGGGTGGCCTTGAACTCAAGGCGACCCTCCTACCTCTGCTTCCCAAGTGCTGGGATTAAAGGCATGTGCCACCACGCCCGGCTCTTGATGGTAATCTTAATGGCCTCAAATGACCTTGGCTTTGAGAACTGAGCACTGTCGTTAGCACATCCATTAATTCCTAGATCCTCTTGAGGTGGTGCAGGCCCTCTCAAGCCCATGATTTCAGTACAACCTTTAAATCATACCAGATATATCCTCTGCAGAGTGGCATGTTGATAAATCTGTGATTTTATTTTTTTCTTTATTTTCTTTCTTTATTTTACAGAGAGTGTGTGCAAGAGGGAGAGAGAGACAGAAAGAGAGAGGAGAGAGAGAGAATTGGTGCGCCAATTGAACTCCAGATGCTTGTACCACCTAGTGGGCATGTGCGATCTTGCACTTGCCTCACCTTTGTGTGTCTGGCTAAGGTGGGATCTGGAGAGTCAAACATGGGTCCTTAGGCTTTGTAGTCAAGTGCCTTAACTCCTAAGCCATCTACGCCTGGCCCCCAATCTGTTATTTTAAACAGCCTTGGGTAGTGGTCTTCCAGTTGGTATGAGAGGTTAATAGTTGGAGGAAAACCAGATAAATTGTAGTGCCAGGAAGTTGAGATAGAAACTGTATTTGCCATATAAGATTTTACTTCGAAGACAATACCTTGAATTGTGTCATTTTATTGTTTCCTTTCTGGTCATTATGCCTTTGATATTTTGATCCTTGCTATAATGCTGCTGAGCAAAGGTGAGGAGGGTGAGCATCCTGCCCAATATTTTATCATAACAAGGGGCTTACAACCGCCATGTGAAGTTCTTTCTCCCATTTGTCAGGAGATTGTTTTTTTTTTTTTTTTTTTTTGCAAGGTAGGGTCTCACTCTGGTCCAGGCTGACCTGGAATTAACTATGTAGTCTCAGGGTGGCCTTGAACTCTTGGCGATCCTTCTACCTCTGCCTCCCGAGTGCTGGGATTAAAGAGATTGTGTTTTAAATTAAGAAAAAAATGGGTTTAAGAGCCAGGTATGGTGGTACATGCCTTTAATCCCAGCACTTGGGAGACAGAGGTAGGAGGATCGTGTGAGTTCAAGGTCACCTTGAGACCAAATAGTGAATTCCATGTCAGCCTAGGCTAGAGTGAGACCTTACCTTGAAAAACCAGAAGAAAAAAAAAAAAAGAGTTTAAAGGGCTGGAGAGATAGTTCAGTGGCTAAGGTGCTTGCCTGCAAAGCCTAATAGCCTGGATTTGATTCCCCAGTACCCATGTGAAGCCAGATGCACAAAGCAGTGCATGCATCTGGAGTTCACTTGCAGCAACTAGAGGCCCTGTTGTAACCATTTTCTCTGTCTTTCTCTCTCTCTCACTCTGTCTGTATCTCTCTGCTTGGAAATAAAATAAATAAAAATATATTTTAAAAAATGTTCTGATGGAGTAGGGCTGGGGTGATGGCTCGATGGGTAAAGCAAGTGTGAGGACCTGAGTTTGATCCTGATTACTATGTAAAAAGACAGCAGGTGTGGTGGGTAGGCAGAGGTAGATGGATTCCTGGGACTCGCTGGCCAGTCAGTCTAGCCTGATTCACTAATCCATGACCCCCAAGTCCCAGTGAGAGATCTGCCTTAAAAAAAAAAATGGTCTCAAGGGGGCTGGAGAGATGGCTTAGCAGTTAAGGCCCTTACCTGCAAAGCCTGAGGACTCATGTTTGACTCTCCAGGTCCCATGTAAGCCAGACACACAAGGTGATGAAAGCATGCAGTGTCACACATGTGCAAAAGGTGGTGCGTGTGTCTGGAGTTCCATTGTAGTGGCTGGAGGCCCTGGCACACCAATTCTCCCCCCCCCCCCCATGAAATAAGGCCAGTCTATTGGGCTTGCCTCAAAAAACGACATCAACAACAGCAAAACAAATGGTCTCCAGGGCTGGAGAGATGGCTTAGCAGTTCAGGTGCTTGCCTGAGAAGCCTAACGACCCAGGTTTGATTCACTAGAACCCACGTAAGCTAGATGCACAGGGTGGCACATGTGTCTAGAGTTCGCTAGAGGCCCTGGGACACACATTCTCTCTCAAATAAATAAACAAATAAATAGGATCTCAAAACAAAAATCAAAATAAGGTAATGGCTACTGAGAAATGACACCCGAGTTTGGAGTTTGTCCTCTGGCCTCCATGTGCACGCACACACACCTACATGTGCCCATGTTCTGTCTCTCCCTCTCTCACACACAGTATTCTCAGAGGTTCATTTTGCTAAAGTTTAGTAATATATTTTCCATTCATGTTCATGAGAGAGATGGTCTGGATTGGCCTTTCTGTGTCTGACTTCTAAAAATTTTGCTTTCAGGTTACATTGACTTCCTGGAATAAATATGTATGTGTATATTTTGTAAGAGATTGCATAAAATTAGATTATTTCTCAAAGACTTAAAAGAACTTATAAAACTGCTGAGTCTTGTGTTTCCTACGTGGGAAGATTTAAAACAACTAATTCACTTTCATTCGCTGTTATAGAATCATTAATACTTTCTACCCTTAAGCCAGTTTTTTTAAAAATATTTTTTATTATTTGATTTATTTTTGGAGAGAGACACAGAGAGAGACAGACAGAGAGGGAGAGGGAGACATAGAGATGGGCGCCCAGCAGTCTCTCAGCTGCTGAGAACGAAATCCAGATGTGTGTGCCCCCTTGTGGGCAAGTGCGGCATTGCGCCCTTGAGTCACTTTGCATCTGGCTAAACGTGGGACCTGGAGATTGGAACCGGGTTCTTAGGCTTAGCAGGCAGGCGCTTTAACCACTAAGCCATCTCTCCAGCCCCCTTAAGCCAGTTTTTAAAAGCTGTAGTTTTCCCCCAGAAATGTATTAATTTCATCTAAATTTTCAAATGAATTAACACAATATTGCTTATCATATTATTTTATTATCTGTTTGCTCTCCTCCAAATTAGTAGTTATATCCCTTTTAACCCCTAAAGTTTATTTGCCATGTGTGTGCACACGTTCAGTTATATGAGTGGGTCCGTAGTGTGTGCACACGTTCAGTTATATGAGTGGGTCCGTATGTCGCCATGCACTTGTGGAGGTCCGAGGACAGGCTCAGGTATTGGTCCTTGCTTTCTACCTTGTTCGAGGCAGGGTCTCTTGTTGTTCAGTGCTGCATACTCCAAGCTAGCTGACCTACAAGCTTCTGAGGATTTTGCTGTCTCCACCTCCCGTCTAGGAGTGTTGGCATTACAGACATTTGTACCACCTTATCTGGGTTTTACATACGCTCTGGGGATCTAAACTCAGGGCCTTACACTTGCAGAGCCACGTACTGGTCCCCACTGAGCCATTTTCCTACATCATGTGTCCCCTTTTAAAAGATCAGTGTTACTTACACTTGCCCAGTTTTATTTTTGATCCTTCCAGCTAATCAACTTTTGCCTTTTTACTCATTCTTCCAATTGCATCTTTCTGTTATCTCTATGAAGTTGCCATATAAGGCCAAACATGCAACGGGTGTCCTTTCGTTTACTATTGTAAAAGTTTGCTGAAAATACTGTAAGCATTCTTTGATTTGTGCTTACTACGATTGCTATAATTATTGCTACAAGTTTGCTAAATTAGATAATTAGTTCACTAATTTACAGATTTTAGTTTTGTATAAGCAGGGCAGCAACTTGAAATGCCTGTCTGTGTGTGCGCCTGGGGACTGAACCTAGAACCTTACACCCACGCTAGGCAAACTCTATCACTGAACTATAACCTGATGCAGTTGACAAGAGTTGAGTTGAGATGTAATTGGGCATTTTCATTCTTTCATCTTATCCTTTCCTTTCTTCTTCTTCTTCTTTTTTTAATGTGGGTGCTGAGAACTGGCCTTTGTGCTACTGACCAAGCTATCTCCTCCGCTCCTGATCAGTACTCCCCGAAACTGTTGAGATTATTAAAATAAACGAGATCTGGGCTGGAGAGATGGCTTAGCGGCTAAATGCTTGCCTGTGATGCCTAAGGACCCCAGTTCGAGGCTCGATTCTCCAGGACCCATGTAAACCAGATGCACAAGGGAGCGTACACATCTGGAGTTCATTTGCAGTGGCTGGAGGCCTTGGCACACCCATTCCCTCTCTGTCTCTACCTGCCTATTTCTGTATCTCTTTCTCTTTCTCTCAAACAAAGAAATAAATAATAAAATATTTAAAAAGAGATCTAAACACTGTTATAGTCAAGAGGAGGTTAAAGAGCCATGACAGTTAAACAGAATGTAGTGTCTCAAATGGGTTCCTGAAGCAAAAAAGGATAGTCGTTAAAAACGGAAGTAAATCTTAATGAAGTTTGAAATTTAGTTAATAATGCATTAGTTGCCGGGCATGGTGGCACACGCCTTTAATCCCAGCATTCGGGAGGCAAAGGTAGGAGGATTGCCATGAGTTCAAGGCCACCCTGAGATTACATAGTGAATTCCAGGTCAGCCTGGGCTAGAGTGAGACCCTACCTTGAAAAACCGAAAAATGAAAAAACCAAAAAAAAAAAAAAAAACCAATGCATTAGTTATTGGTTCATTAATTGTAACAAGTGTACCTCTATAATACTACCAGTGGGAGAGCATCTATATCATCCCCTCAGTGTCTGTCTTTCTTTCTGTCTGTCTGTCTTTCTTTCTTTCTTTTTTTTTTTTTTTTTTTTTTTTTTTTTGGTTTTTCAAGGTAGGGTCTCACTCTAGCCCAGGCTGACCTGGAACTCACTATGTAGTCTCAGGGTGGCCTTGAACTCATGGCAATCCTCCTTCCTCTGCCTCCCCAGTACTGGGATTAAAGGCATGTGCCACCATGCCTGGCTTTCCTCAGTGTCTTTTTATTTTTATTTTTCAAGGTATGGTCTCAGCTCAGGCTGACCTGGAATTCACTCTGTAGTCTCAGGGTAGCCTTGGACTCACAGTGATCTTCCTACCTCTGCCTCCTGAGTGCTGGGATTAAAGGCGTGCACCACCACACCTAGCTACTGTCTTTTTATTTTAATTAGTTAATTAATCAACCAATTTTTGTCATTTGGTTTTTCAAGGTAGGGTTTCACTCTAGCCCAGGCTGACTTGCATTTCACTATGTAGTCTCAGGGTGGCCTCAAACTTGAACTCGCAGTGATCCTCCTATCTTTGCCTCCCAAGAGCTGGGATTTAAAGGTGTGCACCACCATGCCTGGCCTCGATGTCTTTTTAACAGCAAAAATTGTCGTAGAAGATAGCCTATTTTTTCAAAAGCCAACATGAAAATGTAGTGATATTCATGAAGCCCAAAAGAGTTGCTTCAGTAATAACTATTTAAGAACATTGATGAATGTGTACAATGGTGTGTTACATGTGTGTTATAAACAGAATGTTTTTAAAATCTATTTCAGCATTGACAGTGATGGGTCAATGACAATAGACTGGGATGAATGGAGAGACTATTTCTTCCTCCATCCTGCAAAAAATGTCAATGACATTGTTCGTTTCTGGAAGCGTTCAACTGTAAGATCATTCTGCATTTTACTGTTTTTAGTTAAGTGCTATAGTTTTAATATCCTGACATAATCTCTATAATACTTGTAACTCCAGTGGCCAAATCTATAGTATTCCCTCCTGATAGTATTTTACTCACTTATCAGGGGGTGTTAATATCTATGTACTTACATCTTAAAATAGGCACCTCCTAAAAAGACCTGCTTTGTGTGAAGAATTAATTATTATGATATAGCTAGAATGCCCTAGAAAAGTGTCATTGGAAATGTAAGAACACACATTAAGATTTCACAATGTACCTGCTTATTTTATTTTTTATAAGCACTTGACATGAAGTTGTCAGGAGTAATGCGAAGGAGGCTTTATTTTTTAGATCTAAGGTGTAGGGAGTTTAATGAAAATAAATTCATGGCATACTATCCTCATCCCCCCTGTGTATTTCTGCCTTCTCTTCATACATAACGTAGAGTAGGAATTTGGAATGCCCCCCTAATGCTCACTAGCTGTAGAACCTCTTTGTGCCTGTTTCTTCATCTATAGAGTAGAGATAACAAGGTAGATATTAACAATTAAATTAATACAGTAGTTAATGTATTTAAAACAAGCTAAGAACATAAGTGACCAATGAATATTGTTATTCTGTTTCTTCTCTGTTTTTAAGTATTTATATACTAGGAAATATGTTATTATTTCACATCTTAATTTCTGTTTATACAGATAATGTGCTACTGATCACATCTGATTATTTTATGATTTTTTTCCTTAAATGTTTATTAAATTTATTGCTTGTAATTACTACATAGCGTGCATTTGCTAGATTTCTTTTATGCATTCCCACAATCTCGGTTTTCTCCAACTCTCCACCAACAAATAATACTTAGAGAATTTCATGTTGGTTGCTGAATCATAGGGAGCATATGTTTGCACATTTCACTAAAGCATCTAGTCTAATCTAAATAAACTATTACCATATTGTTTCCCAATAATTGTTATACCAGTTAATACTCCCAGAAGCACCAAATTAAGATCCCTCTTTCTTTCTTTACATGTTGTAAAGAAGTGTTGCTTGGAATTATCCTTTTCCTAATATTTGCTACTCGTTGAGGATTTAATGAGTTGTCCATTTCTATTCTTTTCTGTTTTTTGATGGATTTGCTATTTTTATTGTTCCATAAGAGTTACATGTTTATTGCAGATATTTCCTTATTGAATTTAAGACTTTTAAGCCAGTATCTTTTTTTTTTTTTTTGGTTTTTGAACAGAAATCCTTGTACTTGGTAACTAACATCATCAAGAATGAAGTAGTAGTCTGCATGAACTGCAGTTTTATTTAAAATGAAGTACTTGCCTACCTCGTGGTCACAGGGAAAGGAAGTAATCAGTCCAGACTGGGTACACATTAGAGAGAAGAGGCAGAGCCCAGAAATACTGTGGGCAGAGGGAAAGCGGAGTGCAGTTTGGGAAGGTGCTTGTAAAGAAGGCACCATCCAAGGGAGCACATGGGGGCAGGGGAGCTGAGAAGAGAAGTGACTTGCCTGCTGCAGTTGACAAGTTCTAGATCGTAAATCCTCGAAGTCCAATTTGACATTCTTCACTGAAAGAAACCGAGTGCTTTGATATTTGTTGAAAATAATTAGTAACATCAGTTATTGTTACTAAAATAGTTACTACATGTAAACTCATGGAGCAGATTTTAAAAGAAAAAAATTGGTTGACATTTGATTGAAAAAAGGCAATGTATTTTTTTAATATTTTATTTTTTTAATTTTAAAAATTATTTTATTTATTTTTGGAGAGAGACACAGAGAGAGACAGACAGAGAAAGAGGGAGAGGGAGACAGGAGACAGATAGAGAATGGGTGCACCAGCAGGCTCTCAGCTGCTGTGAACGAAATCCAGATGTGTGCGCCCCCTTGTGGTCAAGTGTGGCATTGCGCCCTTGCATCACTTTGCATCTGGCTAAACGTGGGACCTGGAGATTGGAACCGGGTTCTTAGGCTTAGCAGGCAGGCGCCTTAACCGCTAAGCCATCTCTCCAGCCCTAATATTTTATTTTTTATTTATTCATTTGAGAGAGGGAAAGAGGCAGAGTGAGAGAGAGAGAATGGGCACTCCAGGGCTTTCAGCCACTGCAAATGAACTCCAGATGTATGTGCCACCTTGTGCATCTGGCTAACGTGGGTCCTGGGGAATCAAACCTGGTTCCTTTGGCTTTGCAGTCAAATGCCTTAACCACTAAGCTATCCCTCCAGCCCAAAAGTCAATGTATTTAATAAAGCATGTAAGATACTCTTTTTGAATTCTAACTTAGGTTTAAGTACACAATGGAATTTGAAAAAATTTGAAATAGAGCGAGGGAAATTTATTAAGCATTTGTTCCTTTCTTAGTATGTGGCAGACATAGTGAATGACAAGACATGATCCTGCTCTTAGAGTGAATGACAAGGACGCCTTTAATCCCAGCACTCGGGAGGCAGAGGTAGAGGATCCGAGAGTTGCTCTTAGACATAGTTTTTTCAGCCTGGAAGACCTCACCCGCAAAACCAAAAAAAAAAAAAAAAAAAAAAAAAAAAAGAGTTTTATTATCCAAATGATTTGAGAATTTGAAACGAATTATTAAATGGATGGGAACGATTTTACATGAACTCTGTGTTTTAAAATAGTATTAAGAATCATTTGGTTGAGTGTAAGTACTAGCAGGTTGCCAATCTTCAGTTCTAGAAATGATTTACAAAAACAAAAACCCTGAAGTTTTTGGCCCTGGTGAAGTTATTCTGGACCTCTGTAGAAAGTTTACCCTTGTGTTTCTCAGGTTTACACTTTCTTGCACCATCTAATTCTGCTTTCACTTATCAGATAGTTGACATAGGAGAGAGCATAACTATTCCAGATGAGTTTACAGAAGAAGAGAAGAAGTCTGGAGACTGGTGGAAGTGGCTGGTGGCAGCTGGAATAAGTAGTGCGGTTGTCGACGTGCACGCGCTTTGGACCGCCCTGAAAGTCATGATGCAGGTACTTTGCCTCCAGTAGGAGCGGAAGTGACTTGCAGAGGCCTTGCTAATTAGAGAACTCACACATTTGAAATGTTTGACACTTTTCCAGTTACTTTTCATTAAAGTGATTTTTTGTTGTTGTTTTCTGTCATGTAAATTCTCTTCCCTTTAACATTAAGGGATTTCTTAATTTCGTTAAAAATGTTCCTATTGTATTTGTAATGATTCATCTTCAATATCAACGTCACTGGATTGAGTTCAGCATGCCTCTGAGAGTTCTAGGAGAGCTTGTTCAGAAAGGACTAAATGTGGGGGAAGGCCCGCCCTGAATGCAGGCAGCTCTGGTCACAGGAGGGGCCTGGGCAGCCTCGGAGAAAGAAGCAGCCCAGCCCAGCCGGCTCTCCTCTCCAATCCATGGCGCTGTCATGCTGGGTGGGAGACAGACTTAGTGAGACTCAGTCTTCCCTTGGCTGCCAGGTCTTTTCCTCACAGCAGAGAAAAAGCCAATTCACACAGTTCTGAAATTAATTCTATTTTAAAGTCTACCTAGCTACTGTCTTTTTATTTTAATTAGTTAATTAATCAACCAATTTTGTCATTTGGTTTTTTCAAGGTAGGGTTTCACTCTAGCCCAGGCTGACTTGCATTTCACTATGTAGTCTCAGGGTGGCCTCAAACTTGAACTAGCAGTGATCCTCCTATCTTTGCCTCCCAAGAGCTGGGATTTAAAGGTGTGCACCACCATGCCTGGCCTCGATGTCTTTTTTAACAGCAAAAAATTGTCGTAGAAGATAGCCTATTTTTTTCAAAAGCCAACATGAAAATGTAGTGATATTCATGAAGCCCAAAAGAGTTGCTTCAGTAATAACTATTTAAGAACATAGATGAATGTGTACAATGGTGTGTTACATGTGTGTTATAAACAGTATGTTTTTAAAATCTATTTCAGCATTGACAGTGATGGGTCAATGACAATAGACTGGGATGAATGGAGAGACTATTTCTTCCTCCATCCTGCAAAAAATGTCAATGACATTGTTCGTTTCTGGAAGCGTTCAACTGTAAGATCATTCTGCATTTTACTGTTTTTAGTTAAGTGCTATAGTTTTAATATCCTGACATAATCTCTATAATACTTGTAACTCCAGTGGCCAAATCTATAGTATTCCCTCCTGATAGTATTTTACTCACTTATCAGGGGGTGTTAATATCTATGTACTTACATCTTAAAATAGGCACCTCCTAAAAAGACCTGCTTTGTGTGAAGAATTAATTATTATGATATAGCTAGACTGCCCTAGAAAAGTGTCATTGGAAATGTAAGAACACACATTAAGATTTCACAATGTACCTGCTTATTTTATTTTTTATAAGCACTTGACATGAAGTTGTCAGGAGTAATGCGAAGGAGGCTTTATTTTTTAGATCTAAGGTGTAGGGAGTTTAATGAAAATAAATTCATGGCATACTATCCTCATCCCCCCTGTGTATTTCTGCCTTCTCTTCATACATAACGTAGAGTAGGAATTTGGAATGCCCCACCTAATGCTCACTAGCTGTAGAACCTCTTTGTGCCTGTTTCTTCATCTATAGAGTAGAGATAACAAGGTAGATATTAACAATTAAATTAATACAGTAGTTAATGTATTTAAAACAAGCTAAGAACATAAGTGACCAATGAATATTGTTATTCTGTTTCTTCTCTGTTTTTAAGTATTTATATACTAGGAAATATGTTATTATTTCACATCTTAATTTCTGTTTATACAGATAATGTGCTAGTGATCACATCTGATTATTTTATGATTTTTTCCTTAGATGTTTATTAAATTTATTGCCTCTAATTACTACATAGCGTACATTTGCTAGATTTCTTTTATGCATTCCCACAATCTCGGTTTTCTCCAACTCTCCACCAACAAATAATGCTTTGAGAATTTCATGTTGGTTGCTGAATCATAGGGAGCATATGTTTGCACATTTCCCAATAATTGTTATATCAGTTAATACTCCCAGAAGCACCAAATTAAGATCCCTCTTTCTTTCTTTACATGTTGTAAAGAAATGTTGCTTGGAATTATCCTTTTCCTAATATTTGCTACTCGTTGAGGATTTAATGAGTTGTCCATTTCTATTCTTTTCTGTTTTTTGATGGATTTGCTATCTTTATTGTTCCATAAGAGTTACATGTTTATTGCAGATATTTCCTTATTGAACTTAAGACTTTTAAGCCAGTATCTTTTCTGCTACGCCACTTTACCTGTTTGTTTCCTTTGTCCATGATTTTTTTTTTTTTTTGGGTTTTTGAACAGAAATCCTTGTACTTGGTAACTAACTAACGTCATCAAGAATGAAGTAGTAGTCTGCATGAACTGCAGTTTTATTTAAAACGAAGTACTTGCCTACCTCGTGGTCACAGGGAAAGGAAGTAATCAGTCCAGACTGGGTACACATTAGAGAGAAGAGGCAGAACCCAGAAATACTGTGGGCAGAGGGAAAGCGGAGTGCAGTTTGGGAAGGTGCTTGTAAAGAAAGCACCATCCAAGGGAGCATATGGGGGCGGGGGAGCTGAGAAGAGAAGTGACTTGCCTGCTGCAGTTGACAAGTTCTAGATTGTAAATCCTCGAAGTCCGATTTGACATTCTTCACTGAAAGAAACCAAGTGCTTTGATATTTGTTGAAAATAATTAGTAACATCAGTTATTGTTACTAAAATAGTTACTACATGTAAACTCATGGAGCAAATTTTAAAAGAAAAAAATTGGTTGACATTTGATTGAAAAAAGGCAATGTATTTTTTTAATATTTTATTTTTTTAATTTTAAAAATTATTTTATTTATTTTTGGAGAGAGACACAGAGAGAGACAGACAGAGAAAGAGGGAGAGGGAGACAGATAGAGAATGGGTGCACCAGCAGGCTGTCAGCTGCTGTGAACGAAATCCAGATGTGTGTGCCCCCTTGTGGGAAAGTGTGGCATTGCGCCCTTGCATCACTTTGCATCTGGCTAAACGTGGGACCTGGAGATTGGAACCGAGTTCTTAGGCTTAGCAGGCAGGTGCCTTAACTGCTAAGCTATCTCTCCAGCCCTAATATTTTATTTTTTATTTATTCATTTGAGAGAGGGAAAGAGGCAGAGTGAGAGAGAGAGAATGGGCATTCCAGGGCTTCCAGCCACTGCAAATGAACTCCAGATGTATGTGCCACCTTGTGCATCTGGCTAACGTGGGTCCTGGGGAATCAAACCTGGTTCCTTTGGCTTTGCAGTCAAATGCGTTAACCACTAAGCTATCCCTCCAGCCCAAAAGTCAATGTATTTAATAAAGCATGTAAGATACTCTTTTTGAATTCTAACTTAGGTTTAAGCACACAATGGAATTTGAAAAAATTTGAAATAGAGCGAGGGAAATTTATTAAGCATTTGTTCCTTTCTTAGTATGTGGCAGACACTGTAGTGAATGACAAGGACATGATCCTTGCTCTTAGAGTTTACATTTTTGAGCCGGGCGTGGTGGCGCACGCCTTTAATCCCAGCACTCGGGAGGCAGAGGTAGGAGGATCGCCGAGAGTTCGAGGCCACCCTGAGACTACATAGTTAATTCCAGGTCAGCCTGGACCAGAGTGAGACCCTACCTCGCAAAACCAAAAAAAAAAAAAAAAAAAAAAAAAAAAGAGTTTACATTTTTTCCATGGAAGAGATTATCCAAATGATTTGAGAATTTGAAACGAATTATTAAATGGATGGGAATGATTTTACATGAACTCTGTGTTTTAAAATAGTATTAAGAATCATTTGGTTGAGTGTAAGTACTAGCAGGTTGCCAATCTTCAGTTCTAGAAATGATTTACAAAAACAAAACCCTGAAGTTTTTGGCCCTGGTGAAGTTATTCTGGACCTCTGTAGAAAGTTTACCCTTGTGTTTCTCAGGTTTACACTTTCTTGCACCATCTAATTCTGCTTTCACTTATCAGATAGTTGACATAGGAGAGAGCATAACTATTCCAGATGAGTTTACAGAAGAAGAGAAGAAGTCTGGAGACTGGTGGAAGTGGCTGGTGGCAGCTGGAATAAGTAGTGCGGTTGCTCGCACGTGCACGGCGCCTTTGGACCGCCTGAAAGTCATGATGCAGGTACTTTGCCTCCAGTAGGAGCGGAAGTGACTTGCAGAGGCCTTGCTAATTAGAGAACTCACACATTTGAAATGTTTGACACTTTTCCAGTTACTTTTCATTAAAGTGATTTTTTGTTGTTGTTTTCTGTCATGTAAATTCTCTTCCCTTTAACATTAAGGGATTTCTTAATTTCGTTAAAAATGTTCCTATTGTATTTGTAATGATTCATCTTCAATATCAACGTCACTGGATTGAGTTCAGCATGCCTCTGAGAGTTCTAGGAGAGCTTGTTCAGAAAGGACTAAATGTGGGGGAAGGCCCGCCCTGAATGCAGGCAGCTCTGGTCACAGGAGGGGCCTGGGCAGCCTCGGAGAAAGAAGCAGCCCAGCCCAGCCGGCTCTCCTCTCCAATCCATGGCGCTGTCATGCTGGGTGGGAGACAGACTCAGTGAGACTCAGTCTTCCCTTGGCTGCCAGGTCTTTTCCTCACAGCAGAGAAAAAGCCAATTCACACAGTTCTGAAATTAATTCTATTTTAAAGTCTACAAAACTGCTTTATTTTTATTTTAATTATTTTAATTAATTTATTTATTTTTGAGGTAGGGTCTAACTCTAGCCCAGGCTGACCTTGAATTCACCATGTAGTTTCAGGGTGGCCTTGAACTCACAGCGATTCTCCTACCTCTGCCTGGCATTAAAAGCATGTGCCACCACACCTGGCTAAAACTGTTTTATTTTTTTATGTTTGTTTATCTACCACACTTTTATTTTTTTCAGAGATATGGCTAAATCTATGGAAAGTGCCATTATTAGTCTAAGGCTAATATCAACAGAATAGTATGAGACCTACTCTGCTTTTCTAGTACTATTTTTGTGTTTAAAAATATTTTATTTTGTAGGAGAGAGAGAGAGAGAGAGAGAGAGAGAGAAGAATGGGTGTGCCAGGGCCTCTTGACACTGCAATGAACTCCAGATGTATGTGTCACTTTGTGCATCTGGCTTTATGTGGATACTAGGAAATCAAACACCAGCCTGAAGGCTTTGCAAGCAAGTACCTTTACCTGCTAAGACATCTCACCAGCCCTTTACTACTATTTCTAAGAATTATAAAATATTACTATATGTTATCTAATTTTATTTTTCAGTGAGTAGTGTATTACTAACAGTAGTACATGGCTTAGCATGTTAATAATCATAATTAAATTTAATATTTGCTAAATTATTTTTATGCAAGAATATAAAAACCAGTACACAATAGAGTAAATTTAAATTTGTAATTTAAATTATGCATTTTTTTGGGGGGGGGCATTGGTTTCCGATGTAGGGTCACTCTAGCTCAGGCTGACTTAGAATTCACTATGTAGTCTCTGGGTGGCCTCGAACTCATGGCAATCTTCCTACCTCTGCCTCCCAAGTGCTGGGATTAAAGGCGTGTACCACCATGCTTGGTTTAAGCACCTGGATGTTATATTGTCCTTTGTTCTTTTGATAATATTGGTAACATTTGGTAATGGATTGATAATTGTGTGAAACTGTAATTTTTCATAATGAGGAACTACGCAGCCTGTGCCTGAGGCTCGGGTGATCAGTAGATCTGCTTCTGACTGAAAGAACTATATAACTTATCATTCCTAATGCCAAAGAAACCTTAGACTCGTTTTAGGAACTCAATTTGTATGTCATTTTTAGAAAATACAGTGTGTTAGTGTAGCAGACAGCTTCAGGTTCGCAGAGATGAACTTGCAGACCAGACACAGTTATGGAGGAAGGGATATTATTTATTGAAGATTACAGATTCAGGGGAAGTTCCATAATGGCAGAAGAAGCTGGCCTGCTCTTACAAGACCAGACAGAGAGCAAAAAGCCACCAGCCACACAGCTCAGCACACTTCAGGAACTCCTATTAGGCACACTTTGCATATCTTTACAATGGAATCTCAAACCCACCATCACACCTTAAGATGCGCCCAGTGACATTGCCTCCAGGTAGGTGGCTGCAGATACAAACAACAAACTAATAAGACACTGAATATATTGGGGGCCATCTATTCAAACTACCACAGTTAGAATATATTTGTTAGAGTCTGTTATGTTCTAGGTAATTTAATGCTCATTAGAGACTGTAATAGTAAGACTTAGTTTTTTGCTAGTAGAGAATTTCCAGTCTATCAGAGAATATAGATAATTAGACAAGTAATAAAATGTTGTATAAATGCCATCATTTGCTAGACAGAAGACATGCATCGTACTAACGGAATTCCAAGGGGAAATAAAAATCATTTCCCTCTGCTTAGTATTTCTCATGAAAATATAAAATGATATCCTGGTTACTTAATATCATTTTCTTTGTGCTTATTATTATTCATATAAGTATCCAATCATTATATCTTGGTTAACACAGCCAATAGAAATAAAAATTTTAATTTTGTGGTCTAAGTATGGAGAACACACTCTAGTATATGATAGTAGAACAAATCCAAACTACAAATAAAACAGTGAGTGTATTGGGGGTCATCTATTCAAACTACCACAAGGGTGATGGTGATACTTTTTCTTTTCTTTTCCTTTCCTTTCCTTTCTTTTCTTTTCTTTTCTTTTCTTTTCTTTTCTTTTCTTTTCTTTTCTTTTCCTTTCCTTTCCTTTCCTTTCCTTTCCTTTCCTTTCCTTTTTCCTTTCCTTTCCTTTCCTTTTCCTTTTCCTTTCCTTTCCTTTCCTTTCCTTTCCATCCCTTCCCTTCCCTTCCCTTCCCTTCCCTTCCCTTCCCTTCCCTTCCCTTCCCTTCCCTTCCCTTCCCTTCCCTTCCCTTCCCTTCCCTTCCCTTCCCTTCCCTTCCCTTCCCTTCCCTTCCCTTCCCTTCCCTTCCCTTCTTTTTGGTTTTTCAAGGTAGGGTCTTGCTCTAGCCCAGGCTGACCTGGATTTCACTATGTAGTCTCAGGGTGGCCTTGAACTCACAGCGATCCTCCTACCTCTGACTTCCAAGTGCTGGGATTAAAGGCGTGCGCTGCCACGCCTGGCTCTTTTTCTACTTTTAGGAAAAAGTTATTATCAGTCTGTGCCTTGTGGGTCGTGCTGGACAGATGGTACTGTATGTGTGTCTATCAAGTGGCAGAGTCATCCTCCACTGTCAGAATTGAGTCAAATGCTGCTCATAAAGTGAAGTCCCTCAGGGCAAGGCTCAGTCTGAAAGACCATGGCCTGATCTCAGCAAATGCATGTTTTCTGGTTGAGGGGCAGTTATTTGACCACTCCCTATTGGTTCTAAAAAATAGAATTTTCATATCAGAGTAACTTTAGCTGAGGGTATAGATTTTGGCTGGGAGTGTAGCTTAGCCTAGCATGCATTAGATATGATGTGATGTGATGTGATATGATATGATATGATATGATATGATATGATATGATGAGAGGCACTGGACAGAGGGGTCTAATGGTGCTGGGGGCAAGGTAGAGCTAGACCGTGGCTAATATCATGCTACTCAGAATAGCATGCAATTTAAAATGCATGAAATGTCTATTTCTATGATTTTATTTTATTTGGATCATGCAGAATGCAAAACCATGGGTAAAGGGGGACTACTGTTAACAGTGTACCCTGTATTTGGGGATAAGAATAGTGCTAATATATCAATGTTACATAACTAAAGGGAAATGAAATTGGTGTTGAAAAATCGTAATATTACATATTGTTTCATTAGCAATAAATTAATTTCATATTACTAGCAAAATAAAAATAAACAAATTTGCTGTTCACTTCTAGGTTCAGAGTTTACAGACAAGAAAAATGAGATTGCTTACTGGGTTGGAGCTGATGGTCAAAGAAGGAGGATTTTTTTCCCTTTGGCGAGGAAATGGTGTCAATGTTTTTAAAATTGCACCAGAGACATCACTCAAGGTTGGGGCCTATGAACAGGTAAAATGTTATTGGCCATAGAATTTTAAATGAAGGTCACATTTTAAATTTAATTAAAAATATTCATTATTTATTTGCAAGGGGAGAGAGCGAGAGTGAGAGCGAGAGAGAGAGAGAGAGAGAGAGTGAGAGAGGCAGAGGGAGAGAGGGAGGGAGGGAGAGAAATGGGCATTGCAGGGACTTCCACTACTGCAGCTGAACTCCAGATGCATTGCCACTCTGTGCATCTGGCTTTATATGGGTATTGGGGAATAGAACCTGGTCCCTAAATTTAATTCTTAGAAGTTTAGACTTTTGAAAAGAGGAAACAAGTTTCAAAAAACAGTAGTTGTCAATGTAAATATTACTGATTTTATTTTCATTTGATTACTTTTGCTTTTGTATTGTTTATAAGAGGTTTCATGGCTTAATATATATATATATATATCTATATATATATTTTGGTTTTTGGTTTTTCAAGGTAGGGTCTCACTCTAGCTCAGGCTGACCTGGGATTCACTATGTAGTCTCAGGGTGGCCTCGAACTTGAACTCACAGTGATCCTCCTACCTCTGCCTCCCGAGTGCTGGGATTAAAGGTGTGTGCCACCACGCCCGGCTCTATTAGTGTTCTTTTAGTTTCATTATGGCAGTGTGGGGAGAGCTCTCAAAACATTTGATAACAATTTTATTTAGACTAATTTGAACGTTTCATAGAAATTTTAGTTCATTTGTTAATGAACAGAAAATTAACCTTTCAATTTAGTGAAGAGATGGATGGCTGAGAAATGTGCACTGAGTTTCAAAATTCATTAATCTGATGTAGGGTTTTACTTTTGCTGAAATAATTGACTTTGAAATGAGTTGTCAGGTGTCAAACATTGTCATTCATTTATGTGATTAAGTCTAATGATGCTCTATATTTCACATTTTTTTTTCTTTTTCTTTTTTTTTTTTTTTTTTGGTCTTTTGTGGTAAGGTCTCACTCTAGCCCAGGCTGACCTGGAATCCACTATGTAGTCTCAGGGTGACCTCGAACTCACAGTGAACCTCCTACCTCTGCCTCCCGAGTGCTGGGATTAAAGGCGTGTACCACCACACTAGGTCCACACAATTTTTGTCTGCACTCTAAGTCTTACAGAATTCTTGTTTCATTAATCATGTTTTCAGCTATAGTATTAAAATGTTTCTTTTGGGGCTGGGAAAATGGATCCGTGGCTAAAACAGTTGTTGTACAAGTGTGAGAACCAGACTTGGGATCCCCAGTGTCCATGTAAATGCCAGATGGGCATGGTGGCTCATGGGTGGTCTCAGCACTGGGCAGGCACAGATCTCCAGAGCACGCTGGCTTGCTAGACTAGTCTAATCAAGCTCCAAGTTCAAGTGAAAGGTTGCCTCAGTAAATAATGTGGAGGCAGTCGAGGAAGGCGCCTTACATCAACCTCTGGCCTCCACATGCACCGACACACATGTGCACCCATACACATATGAACACGCATACACGCAAGTATGCACACCACATCATACATACTCATGCGGCATGCACAAAACGTTTCCTTTTTGGGCTTTGTTCACATCATCACAAGATCTTAACATTTTAAGAAAATATAGAAGATTGATTATTTCTCTGTCCAAACAGCTGACAAGCAAGTAGGTGGAGGAACAGGACAGTGGACTCAGTTGTTATGCAGGTCATTAAAATGTGTCTCTCAGGTGGGGATTTGCTTACGCATTCAAGATATATTGCTGTTATCAGCTAGTGTGTCTTGAGCACCTGATGTGTTCCAGACCCTTCTCTAGGATGGAGATGTTATAGTAAGTCAAAAACAAAAAAGGAACTCCGTCTGCCTTGATGGACTTGATCCCAGAAACTTCATTAGAGGAAATAGTAAACAAATGAATAAAATATATGATGTTATATGAATAGATATGGGAAAATAGAGGAGAGATATTGACAATTCTTTCAAGAAGTTTTTTTAAAATTTAAAATTTTTTAAACTTTGCTTTTTAAAAAAAAATTTTATTGACAACTTTTATACTTACATACAAAAAAAATGCATGATATTTCCCTCCCCTGCCTCCCATACCCCTTTAGAACTCCAATCTCCATCATATCCCCTCCCTCTCTCCATTAGTCTCTTTTTAAATTTGATGTCATTATCTTTTTCTTCTATTATGAGGGTCTTGCAAAGGTATTGCTAGGCACTACAAGGTCATGGATATCAAGGCCAATTTCTGTCTGGACAGTTACAGTGTAAGGAGTCGTATCCTTCCTGTGGCTCTTCCATTCTATCTGCCCTAAAATTTTTAATTTTTATTTATTTGAGAGAGAGAGAGAGAGAAAATGGGCATGCCAGACAAGTGTTCCCCCTTGTGCATCTGTATTACATGGGTCCTGGGGAGTCGAACCTGGGTCCTTTGGCTTTGCAGGCAAATGCCTTCACCACTAAACAATCTCTCCAGCCCTCAAGGAGTTTTACCATGAAGAGGATAAGGGAGGCTAGAGATGGCCCAGTGGTTAAGGCACCTCCCTGCAAAGCCTAAGGACCCAGGTTCAATTTCCCAGTACCCATATAAAGCCAGACATAAAAGTGGCACATGCACCTGGTGTTTGCAATGGCTGGAGGCCCTGCGGTGCACCATTCTCTCTGCCTCTTTGTCTGCTTTTTATTTTTTTTATTTTTATTTTTTTTTATTTTTCAAGGTAGAGTCTCACTGTAGCTCAGGCTGACCTGGAATTCACTATGTAATCTCAGGGTGGCCTTGAACTCAAGGTGATCTTCCTACCTCTGCCTCCCGAGTGCTGGGATTAAAGGCGTGAGCCACCACGCCTGGCTGTCTCTTAAATAAATAAATATTTCAAAAAAGATAAGGGGAATGAAAGGGCAACCGGAGAGGAGATGGGGATGAAGAGAGTGTTTTCCTAGAAACGGAAGAAACGACGATTGCATACTTAGGGGAGCAACCCAGCAGAAAGCACTGGTAATGCAAGAAATTGAGGGCACATCGCTAAGTGCTTGTCCTTGAACAGAGGTGGTGAGAGGAGATGGGAGCCAGTGCGCAGGTGAGCGTTTGGGCTGGCAAGGCACCCGAGCCCAAGTCCCAGAAAGAGTGCTTTTGGGAAGAAGTAGGGACAGCTGGAGGCAGGTTTCCTTGCGTAAAGCATGGTACTAAAAAGAGATTTAAAAATATAGTTCTGGGCTGGAGAGATGGCTCTGCAGTTAAGGCACTTGCCTGAAAAGCCAGAGGACCTGGTTCAGTTCCCTAGTACCCACATAAAGCCAGATGCACAGGTGGTGCATGTGCCTGGAGTTCATTGGCAGTGGCTAGAGGCCCTGGCATGCCCATTCTTTCTCTGTCTCTCTCTGCTTGAAAATAAATAAATAAATAAAATATTTTAAAAATACAACCCCAAGCAGGGCATAGTGGTGTACACCTTTAATCCCAGCACTTGGGAGGCTGACATAGGAGGATCACCCTGAGTTCGAGGTCACCCTGAGAATACAGAGTGAATTACAGGTCAGCCTGAGCTAGAGTGAGACCCTACCTCGAAAAACAAAGCAAAAAGACAATTCCAATTTCTTTGTGTTAGTGCATACCCATTATGGTACAACACATTCATGACAAGACTTAAATAACTGAATTTTGCCATTGCTTATTCTGGAGAAAAAAATAGAGGAATAAGAACCTGAATAGAGAGTTTTATCTCATCTATTACATAGAAATTAAATCTAGGAATTGTATTAGGTCATGAGAATAATGGGCATCTGATATATGTTTTAATATATTTTATACTGTTAATGTCATATATTCAGAAACAGCATATATTTCAGTTAACGTTATGTATTTCAATATTTTTACTTACACAGTATAAGAAATTACTTAGTTTTGATGGTACTCATACAGGAATGCTTCAAAGATTTATTGCTGGATCATTGGCTGGTGCGACTGCCCAAACCTGTATTTACCCTATAGAGGTATGTATTATTATTATTTTTTTTTATGAGAGAGAGTGTGCACGAGAGAGAGAGAGAGAGAGAGAGTGAGAGTGAGAGAGCAAGAGAGAGAAAGAAATTGGCACACCAGGGCCTCCAACCACTGCAGTCAAACTCCAGCTGCATGTGCTACCTTGTGCTCATGTGTGAACTTGCACATGCTTCACCTTGTGCATCTGGCTTATGTAGGATCTGGGAAGTCAAACATGGGTTCTTAGGCTTCACAGGCAAGAGCCTTAACCACTGAGCAACCTCTCCAGCCCAAGGTATGTATTATTATAAAAGCTTAACTGACATCATGCTTTTCATGCCAATTATAACTTCTTATGAATGAATTCCAGATTGTTAGGATAGCTTTGTAATGGCAGGATTAAGTCATCTATCAAGTGTCAGTCTCAATGAACAAGCTTTGCTTTGCTTGTTTAGAACAATATCATAGGCAGACCAAGAAGATAAATTTATTGATTTACATAGTCATTCACTTATTAATCAGGCAAATATGGAATTGTATCCATGCTAAGTTCGAAGTACTTTGCTAGGTGTCATGTAGGATTCAAGGCGGAGTCAGGTGAGGATTTTGATCATAGGAGCTTGTATCCTAGAAAGGAAATAAATTAAGTACATAAAAATGATGGCCCATAATATAAAAAATAAATTCTAGGAGAGATAGATCTATATATATGGTGTCATATGGAAAGCTAAGGGGGATAAATTACTTCTAGCCAAGGAGTTCACAAAAGACATGAATAGAAGGTGTAAACGTGTCAGAATTTGACAAGCAGGCATCATGAAGAAGAGCATTTTGAGTGGTTCAACAGCTTGAGAAAAGGGAATCGAAGTTTAAAAAAGTATAGTGAAAAGGTTGGAGTCTAATCAGGAAAGCTTTTGAATTTAACTTATTACAAAAATAAGCCATTAGAGACTGAAGCCTCAGATATGATGTTGGCATTTATTTATTTATTTATTTATTTATTTATTTATTTATTTATTTATTTTTTATTTATTTAATTTGGGAGAGAAATAGAGAGAGAGGCAGATATATAGAGAGAATGGGCACACCAGGGCCTCCAGCCATTGAAAACGAACTCCATGCATGTGCTACCTTGTGCGTCTGTTTTTTTATTTTTAATTATTTTATTTATTTTTGGAGAGAGACACAGAGAGAGACAGACAGAGAGGGAGAAGAAAACAGAGAATGGGCACGCCAGCAGTGTCAGCTGCTGTGAACGAAATCCAGATGCGTGTGCCCCCTTGTGGTCAAGTACGGCATTGCGCCCTTGTGTCACTTTGCATCTGGCTAAACGTGGGACCTGGAGATTGGAACCAGGTTCTTAGGCTTAGCAGGCAGGCGCCTTAACCGCTAAGCCATCTCTCCAGTCCGTGTGTCTGGTTTTACATGGGTACTGGGGAATCCAACCTGGGTCCTTTAGCTTTGCAGGCAAGCACCTTAACAGCTAAGCCATCTCTCCAATGGCAATTACTTTTTAGAGGAGAAAAGACTAGAAAGATGAGAAGACAAGGTATTGTCAGTCATGAAAATGATCAGAGTTTTCAATATGATGGTGACTCTTGGAAATTACTTCCTGTTAGAGTTGTGAGAATGGATAACGGAAACAGGAAGGCAAGTGCCTGGGTTCTGTGCCTGAGTATTAGAATTGTATCTGAGTAGATCGCTACCAGAGTTAGAGCACAGGAAGGAAGCCAGTCTGTGACATGAGATGAGATTAGACTTGCAATTCGTTTTAGCTGTTTTGGAACAAATAATTTATACCTTCCACCAGGGAGTTGAAATGTGACTTTGAGACTTGAGATCTCAGGTTTTGGGGGGTTTCCTGCTGAGAGGAGTGATCCCTGAAGGTGTCTAAGGAAGTAGTGTTTGTGTTTGTTTTATTTTAATGCTGAGAAAACTTTTTAGAAGATCTTAATTCAGGGAGTAAGGAGAAACATACACACCCGTGAGACAGACAAAGAAGATTTACAGGGTAAGAGGAGAGTGCAGAACCCTGGAGAAGACAGTTTTAAGAAAGGAATTATCTGAAGTGTTTGTACAGCTTGCCCCACCAATACAGAGTTCATGCTGTTATGGGAAATTGAAGCATACAGAACGTGCACCAGAGACAGAGTGGAGAATCAGAGTTAGTCATGTTGACATGGACCCAGGGGATAACTTCCAAAGCCTGAGTGCTGATGGCTGAGAGGTTTTATACCCAGTTTGGCAGGCAGTCCGACATCACCTTAAGTTTTTCACATTATTGGTGGGTTAAATTTCTGGGCTACGTGACTGGGGACTACAGGCGGAAAATTATAGAAGCTGAGCTGGGCATGGTGGCGCACGCCTTTAATCCCAGCACTCGGGAGGCAGAGGTAGGAGGATCACCATGAGTTCGAGGCCACTCTGAGACTACATAGTGAATTCCAGGTCAGCCTGGGCTAGAGTGAAACCTTACCTCAAAAAATCAAAAAATTTTTAAAAAGTTACAGAAGCTCAGGGGAGTTTGCCTATGGCTGTGCTAACGTGATAACAAACAGATAAGCAGGATGCAGCTGCATCGATTGGGAGGAGACTCGGGGTCATGCTGTCTCCCTGGTGAAGACTTGCACAATGGAAACTGCAATGCAGGATATGGCCTTGGGACAAAGGGACTTTAGAGCACCATCTGGGTCTGGTTTCTTCATCAAATTTTTATCATCACATTGCTTTATGTCTTGGGTATTTGGGAAACCCATTCTTCCGTGTTTGCATCGAGTGCCCTAAAAGCAAATGAATAGAATATAAGACAGGAAGGAGTGAATCTCTTTTAAGAGAATTACACTAGGTATGGGAATATTGGTCATATGGAGCCTGCTGGAGCCCATTTTTGTTCTCATGGCTTCTGTGATGTCACTTTATGAGCACAGATGATCCCAGATCCTACTGAATTACTGTAGCTGGCCTCACTTCCCAGAGTATTTAAGATGGGTAGAATGCTTTTCTCATATTGATTCTTCACTTCAACATGACTATGTACTTTATCATTTGTTTATTTGCACAAGTGGTGTGTGTGTGTGTGTGTGTGTGTGTGTGTGTGGGTGGGTCTCATGCTATTGCAAATGAATGCCTGTCTGACTTCCTTTTTGGTTGTTTGTTTTTTGTTTTTGTTTTTTCAAGGTAGGGTTTTACTGTAGCTCAGGCTGACCTGGAATTCACTATGTAGTCTCAGGGTGGCCTCGAACTTGTGGCAATCCTCCTATCTCTACCTCTCAAGTGCTGGAATTAAAGGTGTGTGCCACCACACCCGGCTCTGTCTGACTTCTTTATGTGGGTGGCTGGGGAATTGAACCCCTGGTCAACAGGCTTTGACAGAAAGTGTCTTTAACCCCTGAACCATTTCCCCAGTCTCCATGACCATGTACTTAAAAAACATTAAGTCATATTTACTTTATCTTGTAGTAATGTTATCTCATAAAGAATTCATTTCATTTGCTTTTTAAAAGTATTTTATTTATTTGAGAGGGGGGAGAGGGGAGAGAGAGAGAGAGAGAGAAAGAAAGAGGCAGATATAGAGAGAATGGGCGCACCCAGGCCTTCAGGCACTGCAAACAAACTCCTGATGTATTTACCACCTTGTGCATCTGGCTTACATGGGCAATAGGGAATTGAACCTGGGTCCTTAGGCTTTGCAGGAAAGTGCCTTAACTGCGGAGCCATCTCTCCAGCCCTTTATTTGCTTTGTAACACATTAAAGGAGTTTAGTGGATATCTCAAAAGCACACTGATGAATTTTATTTTCTTGAGTGATAATTTAAGAATCTTCTATGATATGTTAGTTTTTCCTAATTGCAATTTTTTTTTTGAGACAGGGTCTTACTCTGTAGCCCAAACTAAATATATGGCTCAGGCTGGCCTCACACTTGTAATAGCTTTCCTCCAGCCCCAGCCTTCTGAGTGTTGGTCCTTTTTGATTTCTATAAAAATCATTATGATAGCCGGGCGTGGTGGCACACACCTTTAATCCCAGCACTCGGGAGGCAGAGGTAGGAGGATTGCTGAGAGTTCGAGGCCACCCTGAGACTACATAGTGAATTCCAGGTCAGCCTGAGCCAGAGTGAGACCCTACCTCGAACCCCCCCCAAAAAAAAAATCATTATGATATAGTACACATCACTAGATCACACTATGGGGGTGAATCTGATCAATATATATGATTATAATCTTTCACAAATAGGTAATAAAGACCAGACTGACTGTAGGTAAAACCGGAGAGTATTCTGGGGTTATTGATTGTGCCAGGAAGCTTCTGAAACAAGAGGGCATCCGAGCCTTTTTCAAAGGTCATGTTCCTAACTTGCTGAGCATTGTACCCTATGCAGGCATAGATCTTGCTGTTTATGAGGTGAGTGTGTTCTCAAAAATGTGATATTATGTGTTCTGTTTGAAAATGTAATATGCCAACTTTTTATTCTAAAAAATATGATTCAAATACTTTACATGAAATAGCTTCTAAAAAGCAAATCCAATGCTCTAATTTGCCGTTTTTGTTAGACATTTAGTCTTTTAGTCATTTTTGTTAGACATCTAGTCTTTTAGTTATCTTTGTTGGATTTTTTTTGTAAATTAGTTCTTATAATAATGATTGTAGACCTAAATTCTGATAAAGTACTTTTTTAACTCTGGATGCCTATCAGAATCGTTTACGTGTGGATCTTTTAAAAATAGAATAATTTGGCTACAACCTGAGATACTCTGATTTAATTGTCCCAGGAAAGGCCTGTGATTCATATTTTCTAATTGCCCAGAAGAATCCAATGTACAGGTAAGATTGAGAAAATGGAAAGATACCTGTTGTGAAAATTAGGAAGGAGGAGAGAATACTTCGGGGCTGGGGTGGAAGCTGCGTGGTGGTAAGGCCCAGTCCTGACAGTGTGATGTTCACCACGCAAAGCTCCAGTCATTTCAGAGTTACTCATCTTTCTCAAGAATACCTCCTTAACAGTCTTCACCATTGTCATAAGAACCAGCTGGGAGCGTGTGATTAGAAAGAAGAACGTAAACTCATTCTCTATATGGGAAGGACAGCTCGCTGGGCACTGGCCCAGTAGGATGTTGGCAAACAGTACCACTGTCATTAGTACCACTATCACGAAAGACAGCTAACTTCATTTAACATTTTAACACATACAGTTATATCTCTTGTACATAAATTTTGTCTAAAGTATTAACTGTTGCAAGTAAGTACCTTTAACCATATCTCTAGCCCTAAAATATTGACTATTATAGCATGTATTTCTTTTTAATTTTCTTACTTCTGTGATCTCTCTCTCTCTCTCTTAAGAAAACAGAACACTTCGTGAATGTGTGTTTCATCCTTGTGCAGGGGCCTTGTTCATCTCATTAGGGTCCTGTTTCAGTATATGTACTGCTGACTCGGGCATGCTTCTGTGATCTTATCAAATAAAATGAGTTTGTTAGTGCTGTGTTCTCTAATACATGAACAGTTCTGAAAACATGTAGTGATATTTTAAACCCACTACCACTGTAATTTCTTCCAACCAGTTTTATTTGAGGAAAAGCAAATCTGGAAAGATGAGTCTTTTAAAAGTTGTGGAAGTGTGGGTTTGTTAATTTGCAGCAGATAGTACAGTCTTCATCTCTACAATATTTTGTTAATCCCCTTGGGGATATCTAAAATTTCTTCCATAATCTTTATCTTTAAAGCCAAAATAAGACCATGGGACATTGTCTACAATTAAAGAAGTGTCAATAAAAAAATAAATTATAGGGCTGGAGAGATAGCTTAGCGGTTAAGGCGCCTGCCTCCTAAGCCTAAGAACGCTGGTTCCAATCTCCAGCGGTTCCAATCTCCAGGTCCCACGTTTAGCTAGATGCAAAATGAGGCAAGGGCGCAATGCTGCACTTGCCCACAAGGGGGCGCACGCATCTGGATTTCGTTCACAGCAGCTGAGAGACTGCTGGTGCGCCCATCTCTGTCTTCCTCTCCCTCTCTGTCTATCTCTCTCTGTCTCTCTCTCCAAAAATAAATAAAAATAATAATAAAAATTATATCAGAAAAATAATAAGGTCTGGGGCGATGGCTCAGTGGGTGAAGGTGCTTGCTTGCAAAGTCTGACAGTCAGGATTCAATTCCCTGGTACCCCCGTGAAGCCAGATGCACAAAGTGGCCCACATGTCTGGAGTTCATTTCCAGCAGCAGCAAGAAGCCCTGGTGTGCCCATACTCATTATCTCTTTCTGTCTCTCTCAAATAAGTTTAAAAAAAAACCAAACAAAGAAAGGCAAACAAAAAACAAAACACATAAAAAATCCAAACAAAACACGCAGAGGGACACAACCATACAAGAATGAAAATGCTCAAGTTGCTTATATGAAAAGGTCTGTGCATCCTGTCCTGATGGGATGGGCTGTCAGCCCTCTGTACTGAGGCTCACAGATGTTCTTACTGTCTTCTCTACAGATTCTGAAGAATTACTGGCTAGAACATTTTGCAGGGAACTCCGTGAACCCTGGCATACTGATTTTGCTGGGCTGTAGTACAGTGTCCCATACCTGTGGCCAGCTAGCCAGTTTCCCCTTGAACCTTGTTAGAACTCGCATGCAGGCTGAAGGTGAGTTTTTTTTTTTTTTTAATATGAAGTAATAACTAAGGCAAAAGTATGCTTTGAATAACTATAAATTTACAATTAAAAAACCATAAAAACAGAATATTGATAAATAAATGAAAAGCTAACTCACAAGACTTAAATCTATTGTTTGATTGACTAGAACCTTTTGTGAGTTTTAGATTTTGTTTCATCTCCAAGGTTCTGCTTGGAGCACTCTGTCTTTCCCTCCACTACTGAGATCTTTGAGGAAGAACACTAAAAAGTTTTGCTCTCTTCCACTTGAGTCAACAGTCCTCCATCGAAGCACACGGAGTTCCTTGGTTTTGCTATCATTGTCATAGTCTGTCAGGAAATCAATGTTTTGTAGAATTGAGCTCAGTTCTTTTGTATTTCAGTCTGCTTAGGAAGAGGTACTAAGCAGAGGGGAAGGTATATGTTTTGTTTTGAGCATGAAATGTTCGGAATTTGGATTTTAAGAAAATACTTTATGTCATTTTCAAGAAGAAAAAGATATCACACAGTCCTGTTGTTAACTTCTTGAGTGATCTAAGGGATCATGTACTAGGTTATTTTCTTTTTTTCCCAGTTAATATGCTGATGTTTATTACTATAAAAATAGCTGTAGAGTTAGTTTATTAATGAGGTATTTTCAAATCATCCCACTCGCCTCACACAATTCAAAAGCAGAGAGAACAGAGAGAGAGAGGACACGCGAAAGAAGGACTTGTTAGCACAGAAAGGTAAGTGGTGAAGCGTCGTTCCGCCTCTTCAGGAACAGTCATCCAGGATGACGGCATCACACTTAGGGTTATTTTCTTTTATATC
Source organism: Orientallactaga sibirica (assembly GCA_036365145.1). NCBI lineage: Eukaryota > Metazoa > Chordata > Mammalia > Rodentia > Dipodidae > Orientallactaga > Orientallactaga sibirica. Next base: position 14,719,810 of record JAEOAD010000025.1, read on the forward strand.
CTTTTTCTTCCTCTCTTAAAAATTTTTTGTGTGTTTATTTTTATTTATTTATTTGAGAGAGATATACAGATAGAGAAAGAGGCAGAGAGAGAGAGAGAGAGAGAGTGAGAGAGCGAGAAAGAATGAATGGGTGCTCCAGGGCCTCCAGCCACTGCAAATGAACTACAGATGCATGCACCACCTTTTGCATCTGGCTTATGAGGGTCTTGGGGTTTCGAACCTTGAACTGGGATACTTAGGCTTCACAAGCAAGCGCTTAACCACTAAACCATCTCTCCAGCCCTCTTCCTCTCTGTTTTGGGTTTGATTTATATTCAGTTGAGATGGAGACGTTCTCTATCCATTACATCCCCATCTGTTCTTTTGTCCAAGTGAAGGACTTCAGAATTACTCAATGGAACTTCCTGCAATGTGCAAATATTTTATATCTGTGCTGTTTATTATAGTAGGCATGGGTTATATGGCTGTCAGGCGTTTGAAATATGCTAATATGACTAAAGGTTTGGAATTTTAATTTTCCTTAACTTAAATTAAATTTAAATAGCCATATGTATAATACCTACCACATTGAACAACACAGGACCATTTTATATGTGGGGAATACTCTGAAATTATTTCAGTCTCTGTAAATTCTCATTATCATTGGGCTATCTTAATGTGTACATATTAAATATTGAATTACACTATTTTTAAATTTATAGCCATGGAAAAAGAAACAGTACCTATGATTCAGCTCATTCAAGAAATATATAAAAAAGAAGGAAAAAAGGGATTTTTTCGGGGCATCACTCCTAGCATCATTAAGGTGCTTCCTGCAGTAGGCATCGGCTGTGTGACTTTTGAATTAGTGAAATCATTTGTCGGATTAACCTAGAAGTGGAATGTCAGCCTGTAATCACTCAATTATAAGAGAACACCTGGGCTTTAGGATGATCTTACCCTTTCCTAGAAAGAAAAGTATCAACTAATTGTAAAAATATATTGTTTATCTATTATCAAATACAGAAATTAAATAATAATGTTGATAAAGTTTTTAATAATTTTAGATCCTCCACATCCACAGAATTCTTTTTATATTTACTTCTATTCTCTTTAATCCTAAAAATACTTTTGATTGGATCCAAATATATCAGAGTTACAGTATAAAACATTTGGTCAGTCATAGGAGTTTATGCTAGCTTTTGTCTAAAACCCCTTTTGAAGCTGGTGAAAATGTTTTACATACTAAAGGAAAAAAAATCAATGTATTTTAAAATAAATGTTATAGTTAATCATTATAGTCTCTTTCTTATTTAAGCAAAATGGGCGGTTTCATAATTCCTTCTATCATAGTATAGATTGAAAAACACTTTTTTTCACTCCCCTTGTTGGTCTCTTACATTGCCTTCATTTCCTACACATCTGATCACCTCCTCCTTTTTCTTTTTATCAGCTAAAGACTGTTTATCCCTCCAGACATTTTTTTTTGGTTAGACAAGGTCTCAGTCAACTCTGCACTGCTTCTCTCTTGCTTGGCCAGGAGAAGCTCCTGTATGTGTTGTGTTTTGTTTCCACAAACTGGGAGCATGATTTGCTGAAGGCTGCAGTGTCCCTTTCTCTATTCATTGAAAGAAAACTTAGCTAACATTTCTTAATTATATCCATTGCTCCAAAGCCTTGAGACTGCCTCAAGCCTTTCACGTAATCTCACAGAAACTCCTGCTGGAGGCATGCTGGTGTCCTTTCCTAGTGGGAGGGAGCTGGGGAGGGCTAAATGTGGGACTCAGAACAACAGTGGTCTCCAAAAAATCTTTTCTTATCCAATAATATTTTTTACTTGCAGTGTGAGTGAAAGCTTCAAGAGTCATAAAATTGACTTTCAGTCACCTTTGAACATATTGCCGCATGGTCCTGCATCTCAATTTTTAAATGAGATATTTACTGTCTAAACTCTGTTAACGGTCAGTTCTGTATTTCTTTATTAGCAAATATTAAGTGTACAAAATAGTGGGGTTGATTATGACATTTTCATGCATTATACTATGTATTTTGGTTATGTTGAATAACAGAGTATGATTTAATATGAGCAAAGGACTTGAATATTATCCAAAGAGCAAAGGACTTGCATAAACAATTATTTAGAGAAGATGTACAAATAAGCACGTGAGAAGCTGCCTGACATCACGGATCTTAAGGGGAGTGCAGATTAAAGCCTAAATAAAATAAACCCACCTTAATAACTGCTGGTAAGAAAACCCCAGAAGCCACCAAGTGTTTGCAGAGGATATGGGGAACTGGAACCCCGTGCATTGCTGGAGTGTGGCATAACAGCTGTGGAAAACACTTCCTTAGCATTCCCTTACAAAATGAAAAGTAGAATTAAATCTTATGAGCATATGATCAAGCAGTTGCACTTATGGGTCTGTTTCCCAAAAAAACTTCAAAGCAGGGTCTCATGCAGCTACTTGTTCATCTAAATCATACCAGCATTATTTACAGTAGCCAAAATATAGAAGCTATCCAGATGTCTGTTTACAAAGGAATAGATAAACTGTGCATATGTGTACAATGGAAACTCATTCTTCCTTAGGAATGCAATTTTGACGTCTGTTACAGTGTGGATGAAGCTTGAGATTATCACACTACATGAAATAAACTTGTTACAGAAGGACAAATGCTTTGTGACTCACTTATACCTGGTGTCTAGAATAATCAGATTCATAGAGACAGAGTTGAAGGGTGGCTTCCAGAGGGCTCAGAGTGGGGGTTAGCAATGGGGAGTTAGCACTTAATAGTGCAGAGTTTTAGTTTTACAAATGAAGAGTTCTGGAGAATGGTTGCACCATTATGTGAATGTAACAAATATTTCCACTTTAAAATGTCAAAGACTAGGCTGGAGAGATGACATAGTAGTTATGACACTTGCCTGTGAAGCCTAAGGACCCAGGTTCAATTCCCCAGTACTCATGTAAGCCAGATGCACAGGGTGGTGTATGCATCTGTAATTCGTTTACAGTGGCTGGAGGTCCTGGTGCGCCCATTCTCTCTATCTGCTTCTGTCTGCCTTTTTCTACCCCACTTAAGTAAATAAATAAATTGGCTAAGTGACGAATTTTAGAATATCTACATTTAACACATTTATAAGTAAATTTAAAAACTTATGCTCAGTAGACAGTCACCTTCTATACTTCATGGCTTAAAAATATGACCGAGTTACTTGGTTATTGTTCCCAGGGACTGTGAAGATCCACACTCAGTGTGACTTTGACTTTGTTGTTGGTGAAGGAGGTTGATGTAAGTTTTTTTTTTTTTTCTCTTCGAGGTAGGGTCTCACTCTAGCTCAGGCTGACCTGGAATCACTATGCAGTCTTAGGGTGGCCTCGAACTCACAGCTATCCTCCTACCTCTGCCTCCAGAGTGCTGGGATTAAAGGTGTGCGCCACCATGCCCGGCTGATGTGATAGTTTTGAAATATATAAAATAATTAGAAAAGTATTATATGTCTTACATTGGCCCACTTTATGTTGGGGTACATGGCAAAAGAATGTGGATAAGGTTTTTCAAAAACAGAAAAATTGTGTAATACCCAGAATTAGTGGTATATTTGGCTCTTTATCTTTTGCTAGTTTATTTATTTATTTAAAATTTTTTTTAAATTTTATTTGAGAGATAGAAAGAGAATGGGTGTGCCAGGGTCTCTAGCCTTCAAACTCCAAATACGTGTGCCACCTTGTTCATCTGGTTTACGTGGGTCCTGGGGAATCGAACCTGGGTCCTTTGGCTTTGCTGGCAAGTACCTTAACTGCTAAGCCATCTCTCCAATCGACTAGTTTATTTTTTAATGACTTTTAACTCAATGGATTACTGAAATATGAAGATCTACCTATCTTCCTTTTTTCCTTTTACATTTGTCCCAAAGCCATTCTTCATGCCTGAGTTACAGCTCCCTCTGCCGACATGCTGGTAATGCTACGCTGTACACTTTTCTGTTAACAGCTGCTTTTCTTTCAGGAGTTAAATACTTTGGAAATCATGGCTCTAAGTGATGGATTTTCCACAAATTTGTTACTTTCGGTTTGAAACTTGTTACTAATATTCAAATCCAGCCACCTACTGCAGAGATACAAGTGGTCAGGAGTTTGAAGACACAGCAAACCAACGTCAAAGGATGTTCAGATTTTGAATCTAGTAACAGCAAAAGACATGGGGAAATAAAAGAGCAAACATCCCATTTAAAAATAAGTGGTAGGGCTGGGAAAATGGCTTCGCAGTTAAGGCGTTTGCCTGCGAAGCCTAAGGACCATGGTTCGATTTCCCAGGACCCACGTGAGCCAGATGCACAAGGGGCACGTGCATCTGGAGTTCATTTGCAGTGGCTGGAAGCCCTGGCATGCCCATTCTCTCTTTCTCTCTGCCTGTTCCCTTCTCTTTCATAAATAAATAAATAAAATTTAAAAAACAGCTCTTTTCTTAAAAAAAATAAGTGGTAAACATTTTTTAATAAGAAATGTACATTAGGTGCTGTGTGAACATGTCTGGAGTTCATTCACAATGGCTGTAAGGTCCTGCGCACTCATTCTCTCTCTCTCTGTCTCCCTCTCTCTCTCTCTCTCTCTGTCTGTCTCTGAAAAATAAAATGATAATAAAGGTAACTTTAAAAAAAGAAATGTACATTGGGGGCTGGGGATTAAAGACATTTGCTTGCAAAGCTTTCCAGCCTAGGTTTGATTCCCCAGTACTCAAGTAAAGACAGATGCACAAAGTGGTGCATATGTTTGGAGTTTGAAGCCCTGGAAGTTCTCTCTCCCTCTCTCATAAGTAAAAAACATTAAAAAAGAAATGTACATTGGAAATTTCTCCGCATGTTGTAACTGGGGACTGAACACAGGGTCTTGCTCATATCGGTGGATACTCTACCCCTGAGATGTGTCCCCGTCCTGCACAGTACAACTTTTTAATTTTTTTTCGTTTTTGCTTTTCCAGGTAGGGTCTCGCTCTAGCTCAGGCTGACCTGGAATTCACTATGTAGTCTCAGGGTGGCCTTGAACTCACGGCAATCCTCCTACCTCTGCCTCCCAAGTGCTGGGATTAAAGGCGTGCGCCACCACGCCCGGCTAATTTTTAAAATTTTTATTAGTTATTTATATTTAATTATTTACTTGGTTTTACGAGGTCTCTCTGTAGCCTAGGCTGACCTGGAATTCACTATGTATTCTCAGGGTGGCCTTGAACTCATAGCGATCCTCCTACCTCTGCCACCTGAGTGCTGGGATCAAAAGCGCGCGCCACCACGCCCAGCTTATTTATTTTTATTTGAGAGAAAGAGAGAGAGAGAATCAGTACACAAGGGCCTCCAACTCCTGCAAATGAACTCCAGACGCATGCACCACCATGTGCATACGGCATACATGGGTTCTGGGAAGTTGAACCTGGGTCCTTTGGCTTTGCAGGCAAACACCTTAACTGCTAAGCCATCTCTCCATCCCATAGTATAACTTTTGAAGTGAATGTTATGGGAAAAAGTTTATAGTATTATAGCCCTTTAATTTTATTGCCATGTATGTGACCAAATGTCCTGTTGTCATGGAACCCTTTGGCCATGACTATGTTTTCAGTGTCTCCCTGGATTAGATTGCATGCTGCAGAAGGACAGCGGACTTGTGTTGGTTTTCATCACTGCTGTGGCCCCTGCGTGGAGGTCTGCAGCTGCACATAGCAGGCACTCAGTAAACATTTAATGGCTGAGTGAACAAAGCTTGTGGGAAGACACGTCTATCACAACTGCTTTATACTTTTGTAGGGCACCAGGCTTTCCTGTGTGACCTCTGTTATTATATTTTTATTTCCACCTTAATTATAGCCCTTTCTCCTTAAAACTTTGATCACTGTTATTCCAATATAGCGCTTCACTCTTCATTGTTCACACCTCTTTGCTTCTCATAGTACTTCATGCATCTAATATGGCTGGGGGGAGGGAAGTAGTTAACATAAAAGAATTAATATTATCATAGTTTATCTCCCTTTAAACAATCCTCTATTGCACTGTAAATTAATGTGTTATTAGTTTTCCTGTTCTCAAGCAAGGAATGTAACCTTTTTTTTTTTTTTTTGAAATTAAAGCCCAAAGTTTTGCTATAAGGTTTCTAAATCCTCCTGCGGTCTCTCACTTGTATGTGGGTAACAGCTTGCAGATGGGTCTCAGGGTTCAAGCCACACTTTGAATATTGCTGCCTCTCAGACATGAATGTCTGCAATGACCATCCAGGGTTTTTGTTTAGGTGCAGTTCTCCAGTTAGCAGGCCTGGGCAGGTCTGTAGCTTGTGTTTCAGAGACCCTCCTAAGTTATGGCTGCTGCTGGTAGCTAACCCCTGATATTCACAGCAAAGCTTTGAGTTTAAAAACTTCCTAAGTTGTTACACTGATTTGTACAGAGATCTTTTGAGCCAAGAATTCTTTTCCATTCCATTTTCTCATGTTTAGCACTAAGCTTTGTCAGGCTTATTGCTATTCTTTATGTAGCACAAAGTGGGCCCGTGTGATCACCTCTGTAATCAAGATCTAGGGCAGCTCCATTATCCCCGTCCTCCATGCTCTCATCCCCTTTTGGAGTCAAGTCCCCTGAACTCTCCAACTCCTGGCAGTTTAATTTCCCTACAGTTTTCCAGAGGACACGTAATGCATGCTGCATGTGCCAGTAACTCTCTTCTTCTTGCTGAGAAGTGGTTCATTGTATGAATTAACATGGGTTGTTTAGGAATTCACCCATTCAAGAATATATGTATCAGTTGTTTCTGGATCGATAAGTAGTTTCACGTAAACAGCAGACACAGCAGGAGCTTAAAAGAAATTTTCAAGGATGGTTAAATGTTGATGAAATTTGAAGTCTGTCCCAAAGGAAGGAGCTCTCAATTCTTTTTTTTTAGAATTTATAAAAAAAAAAATTACCTGGCTGGAGAAATGGCTTAGAGGTTGAGGCGTTTGCCTACAAAGCCAAAGGATCCCGGTTTGACTCTCCAGGACCCACATAAGCCAGATACACAAGGGGGTGCATGCATCTGGAGTTCATTTGCAGTGGCTGGAGGCCCTGGTGCACCCATATTCTCTTTCTCTCGCTCAAGTAAATTAAAATATATATATATATTACATAGATTTTAGTCTTGTGTCCCCTCACCACCCAGTCCCCATTTCCCTGAGGGCTGTTGTGTAGGGTGGGGTGTTCACTGTAATTAGGGCCTCTGATAGTTTCTAGGGGTGGAAGCTGTACCTCAGAACATTGTACCCACCCAGTGGCTCTTACAATCTTCTCTGCCCCTTTTCGCTTGGATGTGTTTCGAGTTTGTTTTTAGTATTGAGTTCTCTGTAGCCTCTGTATTTGTTTCCATGTGTTTTAGTTCACCTCCGTGTTTGTTGCTATTTCCAACCTGGAGGCCGTTGTTTCTTCTGGATCCGGGTAAATATGGTAGAGGTGGCATATCTTGTGATGAACAGTCAGCTCTCTTTTCTTGCCAAATTGATGGATCCTGGATATCACCCGTATTCTCTGCCATCTAGATTCTCCAACCAAGGCTGAGAGCAGCTTTGATTATGGGGGTGGGGGGATCACATCATTCCGAGAGGCATTTTGATGAAGATATCCACTCAACTCGTCCAGAGAACAATGGGGTTTTCTGTCTGGGGATTGTGAGTTTTCTGCCCACAGGCAGCACCGGTTATTTCTCTCCCACTTAGCAGGCCTCATTTCCAGTCGGAGGGCAGATGTTTACCCACAAAGGCTGTGTGCTACCATTGCACAGGTGTGTGCTTCTTCACGTAGGTGTGTGCTAGCTTGCAGGGTCTCCTGTTTATTCATGCTGTTGGTGACCATTATCACGCGGTAGCTTCCATAGCACTTCCCAGTGCCATGAGGGTTTGGCAGGAGAAGGCTGGCCTTCCTCTCAGTTCCTATGTGGTCTCTCGGTGACCTGAGATGGCAGCCTATGTGTCTTCAGCAATAGGGTCTTAGGAAGGGGCTAATTCTTAACAAGACTTGGTGTGGGGGGGCTGGAGAGATGGCTTAGCAGTTAAGCACGTGCCTGTGAAGCCTAAGGACCCCTGTTCAAGGCTCGATTCCCCAGTACCCATGCAAGCCAGATGCGTGTCTGGAGTTTGTTTGCAGTGGCTGGAGGCCCTGGTGTGCCCATTCTCTCTCTCTTAAATAAATAAATAAATAAATAAATAAATATATTTTTAAAAAGACAATATGGAAAATAATGTAAGCACATAAACTGGTTTCAGGGTGATTTAAAAAATTTTTTTTTACTTTATTTATTTTTGGAGAGAGACAGACAGAGAGAGACAGACAGACAGAGACAGAGAGAGAGGGAGACAGATAGAGATGGGCACGCCAGCAGTCTCTCAGCTGCTGTGAACGAAATCCAGATGTGTGCGCCCCCTTGTGGGCAAGTGAGGCATTGCGCCCTTGCCTCACTTTGCATCTGGCTAAACGTGGGACTTGGAGATTGGAACCGGGTTCTTTGGCTTAGCAGGCAGGTGCCTTAACCGCTAAACCATCTCTCCAGCCCTCAGGGTGATTTTTATTAAACAGTGTGATGGCTTCCATCTCCAAACTAAGTGTAAATAAACCCTTTCCTTCCCTAAGTTCTAGTCAGGTATTCTGTCCAGCTGTGAGAAAGTAACTGCTACAAATAGGTAGTCATTGACTGTAAACATATGCAATGTTTTTTAAAAAAATATTTTATTTATTTGAAGCCAGGTGTAGTGGTGCACGCCTTTAATCCCAGCACTTGGGAGGCAGAGGTAGGAGGATTGCCATGAGTTCGAGGCCACCCTGAGACTACATAGTGAATTCCAGGTCAACCTGAGCTAGAGCAAGACCCTACCTAAAAAAACAACAACAACAACAACAACAACAACAACAACAACAAATAAACAAAAATACAAAACAAAAAATTTATTTATTTGAGAGACAGAGAGAGAAAATGTGTGTGCCAGGGCCTCCAGCCATTGCAAACGAACTCCAGACATATGCACCACCTTGTGCATCTGGCTTTTGTGGGTACTGAGGAATCCAACCTGAGTCCCTAGGCTTCATAGGCAAGCACCTTAAGTGCTAAACCATCTCTCCAGCCCTGCAGTTTTAAACATATAAAAAGGTACAAGAGGTAAATTAAGGGTCTGAGTTCCCAGGTTTTGTTGGAACAACTGGGTTTAATTTTGCTTCAGAATCTCTGAGCATAGTGGAACCCTCCAGGAACGTGGAGTCTTTGCTCCTGCGGACAAGAAACTATAGTTTCTATCCAGGAGCTGTGACTGAACTGAGAACAGAGACCTTCACGTACACTTCTGGGCAGCTGCTCATATTCTCATTTCACTGATGAGCGGCTACTGAGAAGCCGTGCCACCTACCGGTCCACACTTACACAGACGAACCATTGGCACTGTGGTCTGGTCTCACCTGGGCCCTAAAGGCCAAACTTCAGAACCACACCCACTTGGAAGCGGAAAGAGCCTGAGGTTTTTCTGCTACGAGCAGAGGGCGGTACTTGCAGGCCGATCCCTGTCGGCTGTTTGCAGGAGTCCCTCCCTCCTTTCCCGGATGGATGGATGGATGGATGGGTGGTATCTTTCTGACCAAAGGCCCTCCCCCCTTTCCTTCCTTCCCTCTCTTCGCTAGGTTTTCGGATTTGGCTCCTCCCCCTCGCATCCCAGCAACAGCCCCAGGGACGGCTAGTGTAGTGCGTGGACGTCCACCTCCAAGTTGGAGATCCACCCCGCGGCTCAAGCACCGCCCGGGCAGTACATCCCCGAGGCCTCCAGGGCGTCAGGCTTAGAATCCCGCAACTCAAGCCATCCTAGGCTGAGCGGAGGCCCAGGCTTTGCAGGGCTTCCCCCAGTTCCCCGGGTCTCCCCGCAGAGCCCTCTGCCCAGCTCCCAGGGTCTCCCCGCAGAGCCCCCTCCCAGTTCCCCGGGTCTCCCCGCGGATCCCCCTGCCCAGCTCCCCGGGTCTCCCCGCGGATCCCCCTGTCCAGTTCCCCGGGTCTCCCCGCGGATCCCCCTGCCCAGCTCCCCGGGTGTCCCCGCAGATCCCCCTGTCCAGTTCCCCGGGTCTCCCCGCGGATCCCCCTGCCCAGCTCCCCGGGTCTCCCCGCGGATCCCCCTGCCCAGCTCCCCGGGTCTCCCCGCAGATCCCCCTGTCCAGTTCCCCGGGTCTCCCCGCGGATCCCCCTGCCCAGCTCCCCGGGTCTCCCCGCGGATCCCCCTATCCAGTTCCCCGGGTCTCCCCGCAGAGCCCCTGCCCAGCTCCCCAAGCACCCCACCCCGCCATGCCCTCACTTCCTGGCGGCCTCCCGGCGGCCGGCAGCTCCGCCCCGAGCCACTCCCGGGCCGGTCCGCCCTGCCGGAGCCTCGGTCCCCCACCCTCCCCGACGCCGCCGCCCCGAAGGCTCCGCGGGCTCCGCCCAGCCAGGCCTCGCGCTGTCCGGGCCCTCGCCGCCGCCAGCCGCGCCTGACTCCCCGCGCCGCCCGTCGGCGACCATGCTGCGCCGGCTGCGGGGCTTCGTGCTGTCCGAGGCGGCCTGCGGGGACGCCGAGCCGCCCGCGCGCTACGAGACGCTCTTCCGGGTGCTGGACCGCAACGGGGATGGCGTGGTGGACATCAGCGAGCTGCAGCAGGGCCTCGAGAGCCTGGGCCTCCCCCTGGGCCCCGACGCCGAGGAGGTGGGTCGCTGGATGCCCCGCACTGGCACGCCCGGGGCACCAGGAGGGCGGTGCCCCCAAGGCTTGGCCAGGAAGGAGGTGCAAACTGTGCCTCCCAGCCCGCATCCCCCGGGAAGAGCCCCGGATAGGTGTAGATCCCGAAGGAGGTGGATATATGTGTGTGTATATGTATGTGTGTATGTATGTATGTACACATACATACACACACACACACGTTTATTTATTTATTTATTTGTCGTTTTATAGAGGTAGGGTTTCACTCTAGCCCAGGCTGACCTGGAATTCACTATGTAATCTCAGGGTGGCCTCGAACTCACGGTGATCCTCCTACTTCAGCTTCCAGAGTGCTGGAATTAAAGGCATGCACCACCACGTCCAGCCCTATTTATTTATTTTTATTTCACATACACACACACTCACTCACTCACTCACGGAAAGGGAGAGAGAATGGGCATGCCAGGGCCTCTAGTCACTGCAAATGAACTCCAGATACATGCGCCACCTTCTGCAGCTGGCTTACGTGGGTCCTGGGGAATTGAACTTGGGTCCTTTAGGCTTCGCAGTCAAGAACTTTAACTACTAAGTCATCTCCTCCTGCCTGATAAATTCAATTTTCCAGATAAATTTAGCGTTGGGGACTCCCTTCGGCTCATGCGCACTGCTAACTTTGAAACCCATGTCCCACCCTGCTTTTTCAGTCCAGAAAGCATCTCAGCTCCTCTTCTACCCCGCCGCGCACCTTTGCTGAGTCCATCGTTTTAGCTGTCAGGCTTGTGGGGTCCCAAGTTCTGTGGAAGTTACCCTCACTTTGTACCCCCCTTCGAAGCTGCCTTGTTACCCCACCTAGAGTTTGTTATTTCAAGAACAGGCCAAACTCCCAACTTCTTGTTGAGGAGGAATGGGCGACATTCCATGGCTCGTGCCATTCTCAGCCAAGGCCCTAAGTACACACATTGATCCTCAGAAGGGTTGACCTGCAGCCCAGCAATCTTACCCCGTGAGTCATTTTAATTGTGTGCCTGACGTTGAGCCCCCAGTCGGCAGGCAGGGTGGAGATGGAATTTGGAACTTCTCCAGGCCCGCTGAAATGCAGGACAGAGTGGCTTTTCCTATTCTAAGAGGGATGGTGTTGGGTTACTATGGGGGCCAACTGTTCTGTAGTTGTATTTTTAAACTCCTCTTTCAAGGGCAGTATCCTAAGTAGTTATGAGTCTCTTCAGTTTACTTTTTCTTCTTAGTGAGTTACAATTTTTTTTTTTTTTTTGAAATTACCCATTTTGCCCAAGGTTCATATTATTTATTTACTATTTTATACAACTTTCATATTTATAGTTAGGTTCTGTATTTCATCCGGGTCTCCATCCTTTCCTCGTCTTCATTCTTACCACAGGTTTATCCACACTTTTAAAAAAGAATCAGTGTTTGGTACTTCTTGCTGATTGTCTCTGTTCTGTATTTTCTTTGATCAATTTCCGTTTCTTTCCTTGGGTTGACTCATTTCCTCTAACTTACTGAATTACTCATTTTGAGGTACAGTAATCCTTTTATCATTTCTGTAGCTGTATCTGAATCAGATGCCCTGCTTTCTAATTTTGATGTATAGTAATGCTTTTATCACAGCCGTAGCTGTGTCTCACAAGTATTTATTTTGGGGCCATTTAATTTTATTATTTAGTTCCAACTATTTTCTAATTTCCAACACAATTTCATCATTGACTTATGAGTCATTTAAGTGTGTTTTATTTTCCAAAACTCGTTTTATATTTTTCGTTGCCTCTTGAAAGTATGAATAAAATAGAAAAATACCTGACAAGATCAACAACTACAAAAAGGAGAATAGCCAGTGTGGTGGCACAGTTGGGAAACTGAGGCAGGAGGATTGTCAGGAATTCCAGGCCAGCCTGAGCTATGTATCAAGATCTTAACTCAACCCCCCAAAAAAAAACAAAAACAACAAACCCTACAACACAACATAACAAACAATCCAACAACATAGTCCAAACTCAAGACTAAGTCTAATTTACCAAACTTTATTTCACAAAATAAATTGCATAAAACTGTGTGTGTGCAAACACATAGGATGGCTGGCACCAATCACTAACAGATGCACATATTTTGTATAAATAAACAAGGGGTATTTTGTTCATATGTGTAATATCACAGCATGTATTCATTCCTGGCATTATTAGTCATTCTCACTATTCTTTTTTAAAAGTTTTTTTACTATTATTAATATGATTTATTTATTTATTTTGAGAGAAAGAGAGAGAAAAGGAGAGAGAGAGAGAGAGAGAGAGAGAGAGAATGGGCATGCCAGGACCTTCAGCTGGCTGCAAATGAACTCCAGACACATGTACCCCCTTGTGTGCATTTGTGACATTGTGTGCGTGTGTCACTGTGCATCTGGCTACATGGGACCTGAAGATATGAACATTAGTTCTTAGGCTTCTCAGGCAAGTGCCTTAACTGCTAAGCCATATCTCCAGCCCATTTTCTGTCTTTTTAAAAATTTATTTGAAAGCAGAGAGAGAGAGAGAGAGAGAGAGACAGACAGACAGACAGACAGACAGCAGACAGAGAGAAAATGAGAATGGGCACACTAAGGCCTCTAGCCACTGCAAACGAACGCCAGAGGCATGTACCACTTTGTGCATCTGACTTTATGTGGGGACTGGGGAATCAAACCTGGGTTTGATGTTGGGGCCGCCATAACAACATCAGGGGCTTTATAAGAAGACGAAGAGAGACCCAAGGTAGCATGCTAACTCCCCTTGCGTGGTGATCCTGGCTGTTTTGTTCTGATGCAGCAAGAAAGCCTTCAACAGATGCTAACAGGGTTTTGGACTTCCTGGACTTCCAGAACCCTGAGCCAAATAAACTTCTATTCTTTACAAATTACCTAGTCTCAGGTGTTTTGTTATAGCCATGGAAAACGGACGGAAACATATGGTATAAGATATGATGAGGGGATTCCTTGGTCATGGGCCAACTTCTGTACCTTTACTATGAACTGGACAGGCCATGTGCCTGCCCTTGTGCAGCAATCCATATATATTCTCATTTCAGGCCATTTCTCCTTTTTTCTTTCTTTTTCTTTTTTTTTTTTTTTTTTTTGGAGGTAGGGTCTCACTCCAGCTCAGGTTCACCTGGAATTCACCTGGTATTTTCTTTCAGTCTCTCAAATAAATAAAAAATATTTTAAATTGGGCGTGGTGGTACATGCCTTTAATCCCAGCCCTCGGGAGGCAGAGGTAGGAGGATTGCTGAGAGTTCCAGGTCAGCCTGAGCCAGAGTGAGACCTTACCTTGAAAAACAAAAATAAATAAATAGATAAATAAATAAATAAAAATAAAAAATAAATATTTTATTTTTATTTATTTATTTATTTATTTATTTATTTATTTAGAGAGAGGGAGAGAGGGAAAGAATGGGCACACCCAGACAGCCAACCACTGCAAACACACTCCAGACGCATGTACCACCATGTGCATCTTGCTTATGTGGGTTCTGGGAATCCAACCTGGGTCCTTAGGCTTAGCAGGCAAGTGCCTTAATTGCTAAGCCATCTCTCCAGCCCTAAGTAAAAATATTTTTTACAAAAGATGCCAAGTAAAATCAGAGTAGAATCCCTTTATTTTGTTTATTTTTATTTATCTATTTGAGAGCAACACAGAGAGAAAGAGGCAGAGAGAGAGAGAGAGAGAATGGGTGCACCAGGGCCTCCAACCACTGCAAATGAACTCCAGATACATGCACCACCTTGTGCATCTGGTTTACGTGGGTCCTGGGGAATCAAGCCTAGAACGGGGGTCTCTAGGCTTCGAAGGCAAGCGCTTAACTGCTAAGCCATCTCTCCAGCCCCTAGAATTCCTTTTTATTATTATTTTCATTTTGCTCTGTTTATCTTCTAGCCCACGTTTTGTGGAGTGGAAATAGTGGAGCCCTGATGTTACACACACTGTGGGTTGAGATCACACTGCGGGGCAGACTCCTCGCTCTCACAGCGCTCTCTGTTCACTCTCAGTCTCTGCTTTTCCATCTCTCCATCCATCCAAGATCTCGCTCTTCATAAACACTCCTCTTCTGGAAAAGAAATTCTTTAGCCTCCTTCACCCTTTTTGTTTTATTCAATGGATGGCAATTTTCAAAGCTTCTGATTCAAATGCTACTTCCATAGGCACCCTCGTAGACACACCTGGAGGTAGTAGTTCATCAGCTCTCCGGACATCCTTTATGCAGGCAAGTCAATCTAACACAGGAAGTTAACTGTCGTTGGTGGGAAACTGGCCCGTAATATGCTTCAGTTGATGACAGTCTGTATTTATGGGAGAGAATTTCTAAGGCTTGGGTCAGGGGTTTGTATAGCGTCATAGAAACTACTTGAGTATATATAAGTAAGAACTACAGGATGACTCCTCATAGAAAGCTCGAAGATAATAAGTTATATCAATGACAAATATTTAACCAGAGGGAAATCCTTAGAGATTCCCATGTAATTTGATCTCCTCCTCATTTGTAAGCTTTTGTAATAAATTCACAATTTAGAAGAGAGAACATTTTTATTTCTCTCTCTCTTTTTTTTTTTTTTTTGAGGTAGGGTCTCACTCTAGCTCAGGCTGACCTGAAATTCACTATGTAGTCTCAGGGTGGCCTTGAACTCGTGGCGATCCTCCTACCTCTGCCTCCTGAGTGCTGGGATTAATTAATTAATTATTTATTTTTTGGTTTTTTTGAGGTAGGGTTTCGCTCTAGCCCAGGCTGACCTGGAATTCACTGTGTAGTCTCAGGGTGGCCTTGAACTCATGACAATCCATCTACCTCTGCCTCCTGAGTGCTGGGATTAAAAGCATGCGCCACCATGCCTGGTTTATTTCTTTAGGCTTTTAAAGATTTTTTAAAAAATCTATTTTGAGAGAGAAAGAGGCAGAAAAAGAGAGAGAATGGACATACCAGGGCCTTCCGCTGCTGCAAATGAACTCCAGACATGTGTGCCGAAGCCTGGTCCCTGTGGTTGATACCATTCTCTGCCGTGGAAAAATTCATTCTTTCCTGGGTCACAATGCAGCTTGTGAAACAGCCTTAAACGTTTTCCCCTGCTCAACAGCTCCGAGGGGAAGTGTTATTGCACAGGCGGTGGTGGTATCCTGTGACACATGGTTATGGTGCAACCTCCAACTCCTACTCATGGGAGTGTGTCCAGGACACAGGATGGTCTTCCTCATGCTTCCAGTGCTTCACACAACAAGAAGAATAAAGCCAGGGCAAACAGAGAATGGCATCATTATATTCTTTTCATGAATTTTAATAGCCAAATGTGTTTATTTGTTTATTTATTATTTATTTGAGAAAGAGAAAGAGGCAGAGAGAATGGGCATGTCAGGCCTCTAGCAACTGTAAATGAACTCCAGACACATGTGCCACCTTGTGCATCTGGCTTACCTGGGTACTGGGGAATTGAACCTGGGTCCTTAGGCTTCACAGGCAAGCACCTGAACCGCTGAGCCATCCCTCCAGCCCCTGTTATTTATTTTTGAGATAAGCTCTCACAGTCTAGTCCAGACTGGCCTGGAGTGTGTGATCCTCCTTCTTGAGTGCTGGGATTACAAGTGTGTACCACCATGTCAGGCAACATTCCACTTTTCCTTTCTTTTCTTTCTTTCTTTCTTCCTCTCTCTCTCTCTCTCTCTCTCTCTCTCTCTCTCTCTCTCTCTCTCTTTTTTCCTGAGGTAGAGTCTTACCCTAGCCCAGGCTGATCTGGAATTCACTATGTCATCTCATGGTGGCCTCGAACTCACAGTGATCCTCCTATCTCTGCCTCCTGAGTGCTGGGATTAAAGGCGTGCGCCACCACGCCCTGCTCGCTCGCTTGCTCACCTCCTTCCTTCCTCCCTCCCTCCCTCCCTCCCTCCCTCCCTTCCTTCCTTCCTTCCTTCCTTCTTTCTTTCTTTCAAATATTTATTTATTTCTTTGACAGAGAAAGAGGGAGAGAGAGAGAGGGAGAGAGAATGGGCGTGCCAGGGCCTCCAACCACTGCAAATGAACTCCAGATGTGTGTGACCCCTTGTGCATCGGGCTAATGTGGCTATCATGGGTCCTGAGGAATCAAACTTGGATCCTTTGGCTTTGAGGAAAATGCCTTAAACCGCTAAGCCATTCATCCAGCCCCGTCTCTCTCTCTTTTTTTAAAATTTACTTTTATTTTTGACAATTTCATACATGTTATAATGTATTTTATCATCTCTTTCCCCCCAAATACTCCATTTATAAAAATAGGTCACATAAAAAGTGGGGAGTTTTGCTGTGAAACTGTACCCCCACATTGATATTGAGGCAGGATGGGGGGTGCACAGATACACGGTTAGGAATTCAGGCCATCTGTGGTTCTGGAAAGTGAGGGTTACGAAGAACAATGCTATTTCTGAGTCTCTCCTGTCTTCTTTGTCGTAGTCCAGCTGCTTTGGGTCTGTGCATCTTGCTGTTACTGACCTAGGAAGCCTCTGACAGGTGCAGGGCTAGAGGAGCTTTGCCTAGAGTCACGGTGGATATTGAGTGAAGTGACAAGATAAAAATCTGGAGCCTGGGAGGTGGAAATGGAGTGTAGAAGGAAAGGTCCCCATGGGCATTCTTGGTTTCAGTTTTCAGCCTTTATGACAGTGGTCCTCTGGGCTTCAACCTCAAAAGAATGGGGTATAGGATGGGTATGGAGTACCTGTGGATTTAAAAATGGTTGGCATAGGCTGGATCTATAGTCAGTGGTAGAGTGTTTGCTTAGTATGTGGGAGGCCCCAGGTTCCATCTCCGGCACCGTTAAAAAAAAATCAATTTCCAAAAATGGTTGGAGGACCTCTAGGATCAGCCACGTATAGTGCAACAGCCCCACACTTCAACACGTTTTAAACAATTTTTTAAAATTATTATTATATTTATTTTTGGAGAGAGACACAGAGAGAGACAGACAGAGAGGGAGAGGAAGACAGATAGAGAATGGGCGTGCCAGCAGTCTCTCAGCTGCTGTGAACGAAATCCAGATGTGTGAGCCCCCTTGTGGGCAAGTGCGGCATTGCGCCCTTGCGTCACTGCATCTGGCTAAACGTGGGACCTGGAGATTAGAACCTGGTTCTTAGGCTTAGCAGGCAGGCGCCTTAACCACTAAGCCATCTCTCCAGCCCACTTAAACACTTTTTAAAACAAACAGACAAGGGCTAAGGATCCCAGTTCAATTCTCCAGGTCCCATGTAAGCCAGATGCACAAGGTGGTACATTGCATCTGGAGTTCCTTTGCAGTGGCACACCCATTCTCTTCTCTCTCTCTCTCTGTCTCAAATAAATAAATAAATAAATAAATAAAAACAGACAAAAGGAGGCAAAACAAAAACAAAACAACTTTTGGTTTTCAAGGTAGAGTCTTGCTCTATCTAGCCCAAGCTGACCTGGTATTCACTATGTAGTCTCAAGATGGCCTCAAACTCACTGCGATCTTCCAACCTCTGCCTCCTGAGTGCTGGGATTAAAGGCATGCGCCAAAACAGCAACTTTTTAAAAAATGATTTATTTATTTATTTATTTGAGACAAAGAGAAAGAAAGGGGGGGGCAGAGAGAGAGAGAGAGAGAATGAGCACACCAGGGCCTCCAGCCAGGACAAATGAGCTCCAGCTGCATCTGGCTTATGTGGGACCTAGAGAATTGAACCTGGGTCCTTAGGCTTTGCTGGCAAGCACCTTAACCGCTAAGCCATCTCTCCAGCTCTCAAAACAACTTTTATGACAACCTTGTGCTGGGTATATCTGGAAGTTTTTGGGAATAGAGCATGACTTGACCTGCCTTGGCTCCTTTTTTTCTTTTTTCATCCTAGTATCTGGCTGTAGCCCAAGCTGACCTGGAATTCACTCTGTAGTCTCAGTCTCAAACTCATGGTGATCCTCCTACCTCTGCCTCCCAAGTGCTGGGATTAAAGGCGTGCGCCACCACACCCTGCTTGGCTCCTCTTGATACAAGAAGCAGGTTGTCTGTCTGTCGGTGTGTGTGGAACTCCCGGCCCTCATTCCCTCACAGTGCCCAGAAGTCCCCACAGCCCTGCACGGGCCTGTGTAGCGGTTAGGATGCGCCTTGTCCTTCTGGCTATAACTCTGTAGGTGCTTTGTCCTGCGTCTCTTCTCGCAGTGAGCAGAGTTAGATCCATCTCCTGACCACCCGGGAACTTCCACCCCTGGGGGATCCCACAGGGCTGCACGAGACACCGCAGGTGGAGGAGCTCTCTGTGAAGGTCGCTTGGTACCTGGATTGTGAAGAAGACGAGGCTTTGAACCTCCTTGAACTTCAGGAAGGACCTGGAGGACCTGGGGGCCTGGAGGAGGACCAGACGTGCATCACTGGAGCTCCGATCAGATTGAGTTGGGTCCGGTGGCTCTGGAGAGGGATGAAGTTGACCCGAGTCCTCTGAGGACCTTCTGTGCGGTGTATCTTCTGTTTAAAGAACACCTTAAGCCGGGCGTGGTGGTGCACGCCTTTAATCCCAGCACTTGGGAGGCAGAGGTAGGAGGATCACCATGAGCTTGAGGCCACCCTGAGAATACAGAGTGAGTTCCAGGTCAGCCTGGGCTAGAGTGAGACCCTACCTCGAAAAACCAAAACAAACAAAAAAAAAAAAAAAAAAAAAACCCCTCACAGCCAGTGCTCTTAAGCATATTTCTCACCTTTCTCCCAGGCGATAGTAAAGCTCCAACTTTGGATTATTCTTGCTACTGGTTATAATTTTGTTCTTTGGGGTCAACCTGTTCAGTGCCCTCACCTGTCATTAGTAGCCTACCTGGGTATCTGGTCCAGAAATGCTCCCTTGGGAAATTAACTGGACCGGACCGGGCGTTTGGGAGCTTGGTGGTGGTGGTTGGGAATTCTCCTAGTGTTGGTTTCTGTTCCTAAAGGGGACAGTCTGAGTGGCCTTTCTTTTCTTGAGTGTTGAGGTGCCCTCATCGTGTGCCTTAATGATTGGACCATAATTTTCAAGACTGCATTTGGGCATCAGTTTCTTTTGTGAGATTTTTCTCTTGACCAATGATATCGATTCCAGGCTTCTTCTCCGTATGTACCGACCTATGTTTCGTTCTGTCATAGGATTTCAGGGTTCTCTTTTAAGAAGTTATTATTGTGTATAATCATTGCCTTCTCATTATTTAAAAATATTTATTTATTTATTTGAGAGAGAAAGCGCGAGAGAGAGATAGGCAGAAAGGGAATGAATGGGCATGCCAGGGCCTCTCTAGCTCTTTTCATTATGTTTTCTGTTTGGATGTTTGACTTTAGTAGGCTTGGAGGACCATGAGAACAAGGGTAGTTAATTCACTTCAGATAATTGGTACTTTGTGCTTAGCAAAATGTCACTGCTCACGGCCATGTTATGAATTCATAAGTCTCTTCCAATAGGAAGAGTCCTGTGAACTTTTGGAATGTTTAAGCATCCATTCAGTTGTTATCAGCTGTATTTTGAATTCATTCTATAAGCCAAGCAATGCATTAATCTTTTGCTATAGTTTGTATAGATGGTCCTCAAAAGCGCACTTGTTAGAGGCTTTGTTTTCAGCCAGTGGTACTATCGGGTGGCGGTGGAACCTTAAAGGTGGAAAATTTAAGAGTTCTAAACCCAGGCTGGAGAGATGGCCCAGCAGTTAAGGCGCTTGCCTGCAAAGCCTAATGACCTGAGGTCCATTCTCCAATACCCACATAAAGCCAGATACACAAAGTAGTATATGCATTTGGAGTTTATTTGCAGTGGTAGGAGGCCCTGGCACATCTATTCTGTCTGTCTCTCTTCTCTCTATTTGCAAATAAATAAATAAAAATATTAAAAACGAGTTCTAAATCTTCCAGTCATATGGGGGTGAGCACTTGAAGGGAATGTTGTGTCCCTTGCTTTCTTCTTTCAAAATATGATACATATATTTACCTCTCTTTTCTCATTATGTAGATTCCTGTTCTTTGCCCACCTTTGGGTTTCTGCCAAGACCTAGACAAAGGCAGATGACTCCTTTGCTACAGCAAGTTCAGAATAAATAGTCTTTATTTTCATCATGATTGGTCTTTATTTCCGCAGAGGGAATATACAAGATACTTCAAAAGAGACGCCTTAGTCGTTCATATTATTATTAAGTTGGCGTCATTAGCTGATTGTCACTCCAGAAGTCTACTTATTTACCATAGGAAAGGCTGCAGAAATAAGGGGGAAAATTTAGCTCTTCATAGACAAGGTCAAGGATATATATAACATACATATGTTTTCTCTCACTTGTAGAATCTAAATTACATGTACATTCACATATACACCCACACACCCCATGAACAGAGAAGGGGGAATCATTGAGGAAGAGAAAGGGTATTAGCAGGAGGAGAAGGGGATCAGGAGAGGAGAATAGAGAATATGGTCAAAGTACATGATGCCCTTGAACCAAAATGTCATTATAAAACCCCTCATTCATTATAAAATCCACTGTATAATGAGTAACACTAATAAAAAGCTAGAAAATGGAAGTGATAGCTGTTCACTGATAGCTCTTCCATTGGCCCAAATACAAACTTTTAGATAAATCTTCAGCATATTAGTGGGGTTCTAGAACATTTTGACATTTTCTCTTGTATTACACCTAATCTCAGTTTATGTTTTGACTAATCAGGAAATAATTTCCAGATTAATATTATCCTCAATCTAATTTGACAAAGGAATTAAATAGTAACTGTTATTTTCCAGTGGCATGATATATATATATATATATATATATATATATATATATATATATATATATATATGTTTTGTTTTTTTTTTTTTTTTTGAGGTAGGGTCTCACTCTAGCCCAGGCTGACCTGAAATTCACTATGCAGTCTCAGGGTGGCCTAGAACTCACAGCAACCCTCCTACCTCTGCCTTCTGAGTGCTGGGATTAAAGGCTTGCACCACCATACCCGGCTATATATATATATATATTTAGACTGTCAGTAGTAAGTAATGATATTCTAATTAAGCTCATTTGAGATCTGTATAAGACATTTCCACTCAAATTAACATAAGCAAAAAAGGTTTGAATTCTTCATAGCTACCCTTTATCAGATAAGACTAAGGAAATAGATCTCTATTCCTAGTTTTCTAAGAGTTTTTAATCATAAATTATGTTGAATCCATTAAATGCTTATTAAGATGAAAGAAGACTTTTTCCATTTTTCTGTTAATGATGAAGTAAATTACAATTTTTAAAAAGAATGTTAGTTCAACCTAGTTGGTTCAAAACTCAACTATTGTGAATAAAATGACTGAACAATCAAAAGGTAAATTTGGGATGTGATTGATTGCACTAATCTTAGGATGATATGTTTTAGAGAAAGAAAGGTATCGTTTTTCTAATTGAAGATTTAACACGAGAGCTGTAATGTTTTTGCAGCAAAAAGTTACTTTTATGACAGTTCTATATCATAGTTGATAATAATAAAATATCTTAAAGGAAAATAGCCAATACGCTTGAAGTATATATACAACTAATATAGTACTTTAACCCATATTGACCTTTTTTTTTATTTTGGTAGAAAATTTTTACTACTGGAGATATCAACAAAGATGGAAAGCTGGATTTTGAGGAATTTATGAAATACCTTAAAGACCATGAAAAGAAAATGAAGCTGGCATTTAAGAGTCTGGACAAAAATAATGATGGTATGTCTTTTTCTTCTATTCACTGCTTTTTTTTTGAAAAAAAAAAAAAACTTTCATGCTTTCCAGTCCAAACAGTATATATTTTATTTGTTTTAGATGATACTTTTTATTTGTGTTGATACTTATAGCAATGTGATTTTTATGTACAGTTCATACTTTCAAGGGAGTGAAAACTTACAGCTTTATTTACTGAATTAAAACTGCCATAAAATAAGTATGAAATATTATACTGATTTACTTAGTGCTAGCTTAGATCTGGGGAGATGGCTTTGTCAGTAAAGTGCTTGCTGTGCAAGAGGAGCTGAATTTATGTCCCCAGTACTGGAGCCTGGTGTGGGAACGAGTGCCTGTAATCCTTGGATTGGTGGATCCCTGGAGCCTGCTGCTGATCTAACGCTACATAGTAAACAGTCTTGGGGGCCATGTAGTCTGAGCCATGGTAAATGTGTACACAAACGGGCATGGCTATGTTTCAATACAACTTTATTTATAAAGCAAGTCAATGGGTCTTAGTTGGCTTGAGAGCTATAGTTTGGTAGAACGTTTCACATTGGACATTAACTTAAGTTAAAGTCAAAGCAAATTCCTTTGAACAAGTAACTGAATCCTTTGAGTGGTTTAAGTGCACATTTCTCAACAGGGAAGAGCTGGGCTTGTGGTGGAAGCCAGCAGTATTAGAACACCTGTGACCTCTAACAAACCATACAGCATATGCTCTCAAGTCTAGCCCAAGCCAGTCCTCAAGCAAAATTTAGTTCTTGCAATCAACTATCCTTCCTCCGTGCAAACTTTTTATTTATTTTATTTTATTATTTTATTCTGTGAGAGAAGAGAGAGAGAGAGGGAGAAAGAGAGAATTGGTCTGCCAGGCCCTCAGCCACTATAATCGAACTCCAGATGCTTGTGCCACTTGGTGGGCATGTGTGATCTTGTGCTAGCCTAATCTTTGCGCATCTGGCTTATGTGGGATCTGGAGGATTGAATATGGGTCCTTAGGCTTCGCAGGCAAGTGCCTTATGTGCTAAGCCATCTCTACAGCCCCTGCAAATTTTCATTCCAGCTTGGACCTCCACAGTTCAGTGGTAGAGACAGTATCGTCTGCACTGCCAGGGCAGACGGGAGATCAAAGAGGGCGCACTACCTCAGGGTCAGCAGACAGATGACTCGTGGTCAGAAATCGCACTCATAAGTTGTGCACACGATCTCCATTTCAGAAAACCCTAAGTGAAGAGAGAAGCTTTCATGATATGTTTGTCGTGCATGTGAATAGTGCCTCCATATGTTGAAATGGTTTTTCATTGTAGTTTCATATTTTTATCAGACTTTCTTCAAACAAACTAATTATAATTGGGTTCTTTTGTTATTTTTTAAAAAAATTATTATTTTTTATTGACACCTTCTATACTTAAATACAAAAAACATATGATCTTTCCCTCCCCTCCCCCCATTCCACTGGGGAATCAAACCTGGATTGTTAGGCTTTGCAGGCAAGTGCCTTGATAGCTGAGCCATCTCTCCAGCCCCTACTTTTTAAATGTATTTGTTAAATTTTTAATACTGATGCTGTAATGTGCACATAAACAAATCTCCAGCTTATCTAAATGCATGATTTCATCTTCATCATTCAAAGCTTTCTTAAATCCCGAGTCTTGAATTTATTCCTTTTTCATTTATTTAAAGGAAAAATCGAGCCTGCAGAAATTGTCCAGTCTCTGGAGATGCTGGGTCTTACTATTTCTGAAAAGCAAGCAGAGTTGATTCTACAAAGGTAAGTTTCACCCTGACAGCTGTTTCTCACTTGTACTTTCATGTCCTGCATTAGAGAACTGTGTTTATGTAAGTGTGACTTTAAAGCACCTCTCTTCACCTCATCCTTCCTCATGATTTACAGCTACTATTGTTCTTTTCTTTTCCCCACTTTTATTGTGTGTGTGTGTACATATATTATCTGCAGTGTTGGACTGGGAGAGGGAAGCACAAACTGGATTAGTTTGTTGTTGCATGCCCACAGGGGTACTGGGACAGCAGTGAGGCATTACATCTAGAGGTAGGAGTCAAGTATAAGTCCTTTTCCCACTTGGTTTCTTTCTTGTCTTTCTTTTAAAATGTTTTTTTAATTATTAATTTTTTTATTGACACCTTCTATACTTACATACAAAAAAACATGATATTTCCCTCCCCTCCCCCATTCCACTTTAGAACACCAATCTCCATCATATCCCCTCCCTCTCTCCATTAGTCTTTCTTTTTTTTTGTTAATTATTATTATTTTTTTTATTGACAACTTTTATACTTACATACAAAAAAAACCACCTGATATTTCCCTCCCCACATTCCACTTTAGAAGTCCAATCTCCATCATATCCCCTCCCTCTCTCCATTAGTCTTTCTTTTAATTTGATGTCATCATCTTTTTCTTCTATTTTGAGGGTCTTGAGGCTGACCTGGAATTAACTATGTAGTCTCAGGGTGGCCTTAGGCACTGCAAGGTCCTGGATATCAAGGATCTTTTTCCAATTTCTGTCTGCAAGGCAGTTGCATTTCTGTCTGGGCAGTTGCATTGTAAGAAGTCATACCCTTCCTTTGGCTCTTCCATTCTATCCGCCCCCTCTTCTGCAATGGTCCCTGAGCCTTGGAGGGTGTGACAGAGGTGTTTCAGTGCTGGGCACTCCTCCATCCCTTCTTCTCAGCACTATGTTGTTGACTTTTGGGTCATCACAGTAGTCATCACCATCTGAAAAGAGAAGCTTCTCTGACCAGAAGTGAGAGTAGCGTTAATATGTTAATATGAACATTAAGTGTAGTGCCCCCAGGTGGTGGGAATAATATATACATTTAGTCAGACAAGAGCAGGCTTTATACCCCTAAGGCTCATGACCTCACCTGCCATAGACTTTTATTATTTATTTTTATTATTTATTTATTTGAGAGAGAGAGAGAGGAAGAGGCAGATAGAGAAAGGCCTCCAGCCACTGCAAATGAACTCCCAACGCATGCATCCCTTTGTGCACCTGGCTTACATGGGTCCTAGGGAATTGAACCGGGGTCCTTAGGCTTTGCAAGCAAATGCCTTAACCACTAAGCTATTTCCTCAGCCCCTCTTTCTTGTCTTTTAATATAAGCATATGTTATTATATAAGATAATGACTTTCATTAAAATATTTTCCTATATGTAGGCAATGTACTTCAGTCCCCCTCCTACTCTTCCTTCTGGTCTCTCCTACCCAAATATTCTTCCTTCTACCTTATTTTCTTAAAAATATATAGATTATTCAATCAGAGAGGAAACGTGATATTTGCCTTTCTGAGTCTGATTTATTTCTTCTTAACCTGATGACCTCCATTTTCCTGCACATGACAATTTCATTCTTTTTAAAAAAATTTTTTTAAATTTATTTTTATTTATTTATTAGAGACACACAGAGAGAGAGAGAGAGAGAAAGAGAGAGAGTGAGAGAGAGAAAGTGAGAGAGAATGGGCACACCAGGGCCTCTAGCCACTGCAAACAAACTCCAGACACATGCACCACCATGTGCATCTAGTTTTCGTGGGACCTGGAGAATCAAACCTGGGTCCTTAGGCTTCGCAGGCAAGCGCCTTAACCACTAAGCCATCTCTCCAGTCCCTTTTTAAAATTTTTTATTTTTAAAAATATTTTTGAGGTAGGGTCTCACTCTAGCTCAGGCTGAACTGGAATTCACTCTGTAGTCTCAGGGTGGCCTCAAACTCTCGGTGATCCTCCTACCTCTGTCTCCTGAGTGTTGTGGTTCAAAGGTGTGTGCCACCACGCCCAGCTTTTAATTTCATTCTTCACTGTGTGTGCGTGTGTGAGTGCGTGTTTTATGGGCTCGTTTATCTCTTGGTGGGCATCTAAGCTGATTCCATGTCTTGGCTCTTGGGAATAGAGCTGCAGAAATATGATGCGCCGGTCTCCCTGTACCATGCTGGCTTAGGTTACCTTGAAGCTATTCCCAGGCGTGGCACAGGAGGCTCATGTGCTGGTTCTATTTTTAGTTCATTGAGGAACCTCCATGCTGATTTCCATAGTGGCTGAACTAGTTTACATTCTCCTCAAGTACATAAAGGTTTCTTTCCCAACCACATTTATTATTGGTTTTCTTGACAATAGGCATTAGGACTGAGGCCTTTCCATCTTCTAGTGTCATCTTCAATGTATTTCTTCAGTATGTTAAGTAAGGCTTTTAAAAAATTTATTTTTATTTATTTATTTGAGAGGGACTGAGAGAGAAAGAGGCAGAGACAGAGAGAGAGAATAAGAGAGAGAGAGAGAGAGAGAATGGGTGTGCCAGGGCCTCCAGCTGCTGCAAATGAACTCAGACCCATGCACTGCCTTGCACATCTGGTTTACATGGATCCTGGGGAATTGAACCTGGGGTTCTTTGGCTTTGCAGGCAAGTGCGTTAACCACTAAGCCATCTCTCCAGCCTAAGCAAGGTTTTCATTATGAAGATACGTCACTTAGGAATATTCCAATATTCTTCCCCCCTCCCCACCCTGGGCTATTGTGAATGAGATAGTTTTTATGATTTATATCTTAGCAGTTGGTTATTGGTATATAGGAAAACTACTGGTTTTTATTATTGATTTTTGTATCTTACAAATTTTCTGAAGTTTTTTTTTTTTTTTTAAATCAAATCTTAACAGTTTCTGGTGGAGTATTTAGGGTCATTTAAGTGTAAGATCATATAGTCTAAAAATAGGAATTTTTTTACTTCTTTCCTTGCAATTGGGTAGAGTGGGATCCAAACTCATTGCAGTGTTGGAGAGAGGGATCAGTGGCTGGAAAATCCTGATGGCCCAGGTTTGATCCTGTGGCACACATGTAAAGCCAGATGCATACAATGGCCTATGCATCTGGAGTTCATTTGCAATGGCAAGAGGCCCTGGTGTGTTCATTCTTTCTTTCACTTTCTCTCCTTCTCACTCTCAAATAAATAGATTGTAAGCCGGGTGTGGTGGCGCACACCTTTAATCCCAGCACTCGGGAGGCAGAGGTAGGAGGGTCATGGACAGTTCGAGTCCACCCTGAGACTACATAGTGAATTCCAGGTCAGCCCGAGCCAGAGTGAGACCCTACCTCGAAAAACCAAAAATAAATAAATAAATAATAAATAATAAATAAATAAATAGATTGTAGATAGATGAATAAATATTGAAGCTAAAAATACTGATCTGATAATGTCCAGAATATGTGTCACAAATTAACAAAATTGTATAAATATCTGAAAATGTTAAAAATAAATATAAAAAAACACCAAATAAGCAAATACATGCATAAATACACAGTTTCATTAGGAAAGACAGAAACAGTAGCCAAAAAATGAATTTAGCTGAATTAAAATGAAGAGTAGAATTTTTACTTGAGCACAATAAACAAACTGAAAAGACAAAGTATTTGCTACTAATATAATGTGAGGCATTGGAATTATGAATAAGGAAAAAACATACAAACCACTAAAAAGTGGAAAGATGGCAGGGCATGGAATTCCACAAGGGCAACATGAATACCAGATGAATATGGTAAGAGATGCATAACCTTCTTAGTGTTTTAAAGAGAAATGGAACCTTTGTGTTGGGGTGACTGAAAGTTTAAGTGGAATTTCACATAAATACAAAATGTCACTAGAAAATACAATAATAAATATCTGAAAATTGCATTTTATTTAATTGCTATATGGAACTAACTCTAGCCTAGGCTGGCCTTGAACTCATGGCAATCCTCCTACTATGTGCTGGGATCATAGGTGTGACTCACCATGTCTGGCTTGACCAACTCCATCTTTATTTCCACACAAATTATAGACTAAAATTCATGGCGACACCAAGACTTTTTTTTCTTCCAAACATGACATTAATTTAATAAGTAAACAAGCACTTTGTGCCAGCTACCTAGAAGGTGGGTATGCCTTAGTAGACAAGACAGTCGAAATGCTGGCATGATTCTGCATTGCACTGAGGGAAAAGCTGGTACAAATGGCTTACGGTCAAGCAGCTTATAAACAAACTGAAAGTGTGTGGTAAGGATTTAAGTTTAGAGTTAAGTTTAAAGTTAGATATGAGATCCCAGAAGCTGAGTGTGGTGGTGCACACCTTTAATTGCAGCACTCGGAAGGCTAGGAAGGAGAATCATCATGAGTTCAAGGCCAGCCTGGGCTAGAGTGAGACTCTAACTCAACCCCTTTCCCTCTGAAAAAAGAGATACCAGGCCTTCTTACAGCTCAAAAAAGTCCAGGCACCAAGATTTTGATTTCTTAGAATAATTGCCTGTCAGGCTAAACAAACAAGTGCCTTTAACTGCTGAGCTCTATCTGGATCCTGCAAACAGGACTTTTTTACATTTGTTTTGGTGCTAGAGATAGAATGCAGGTCCTCACACACGCCTGAACTACCCGCCCCGCCCCCCAGCTGCATGGCGAAGTTTTTTTTTTTTTTTTTTTTTTTTTGAGGTAGAGTCTCACTCTGGCCCAGGCTGACCTGACCTGGAATTAACTATGTAGTCTCAGGGTGGCCTGAACTCATGGCGATCCTCCTACCTCTGCCTCCCGAGTGCTGGGATTAAAGGCGCGAAGTTTTAATTTAATAAGAATGTTAAGTTGGAAAGGAAATCGTAAATCCATACAATGGCTAGTGATGTTGGTTTTATTCATCGTCAGTTTTATTTTATTCTTTCATCTTTTTTTTTTTTTTTAAACTGCCAGCATCGATGCTGATGGGACAATGACAGTGGACTGGAACGAATGGAGGGACTACTTCTTGTTCAATCCCGTGACAGACATTGAGGAAATTGTCCGTTTCTGGAAACATTCTACTGTGAGTGTGCTTTGTCTATTTGTACTTCTTTGGAGCTCATTTGTAAGCCAGTGTAGTTGCCACCCAAGAGCATGGATGGTAACTCTCCTGGGGGCAGGGTGCCTCAGTTACTGTCACATCAAGTAGCTCCTGAACTTGTGGACTCCTGTTTACTCTTTGAAGTGTAGACCTAAGAGAAGCCTTCGAGCCTCCAAGATGGTAAGGACGCAGCCACTCTCAAAGCTGGGCAGGAGCATCGCCTCGCTGCACAGCTTTTTTTTTTTTTTTTTTTCGAGGTAGGATCTCACTCTAGCCCAGGCTGACCTGGAATTCACTATATAGTCTCAGGGTAGCCTTGAACTCATGGCGATCCTCCTACCTCTGCCTCCCAAGTGCTGGGATTAAAGGTGTGCGCCACCACGCCCGGCTTCCTTGGTGCTTAAGGATCCTGACATAGTGAAGTCTAGAAGTCAGAGGTCTTGACTGTTTATAATAATAGATCAGATTGCCCAGATAACCTTTGTACCCCATGATTGCTACAGACCACGTGGCTTCAAGTCCCTCCTGAAACTTTGGAGCAGTCAGGCTGCCTAGATTTGCCTCAGGCATAAAGCTCGTTGCTCAGAATTCCATCAGTTTTCACAAAATTTCATTGTGATTTTTATTCACATTCTGCTACAATATGTAAATGTAAAACTGTAAATTAAATTATATTATGCATTGTGTTCCTTGAAGACATGGGGAATTCTCTGAAGGATTTTGCCCCTCCCTCTACCCAGTAGGCTTGGCTTCTTTACCTGGATAGAACTATTGATGGATTTCGATATGTTTGGTATGCACTAGACACACCTAGTGCTCACACCCCCACTGGGAACAGTGCCTAAGCTTATGCAGAGCATTATAAACTTACTAATTTTCAGGGCTGAGGCAATGTCTGTGACCCCAGTCTGTGAGGGAAGGAAACTGGAGAATTGCTGGGGTTAGCTGACTGAAAAGCAGGAGCTCCGAGGTGGAGGAGGGACCCTGTCTTGAGAAGTATGTGCTGAGCACAAGAGAGGGAGCTGCTGCGCCAATGGGCACAGCTGGTACACCTGAATACATATGCATGTAACACACACACCTGCACCCACATGTACTTATAACCCACCACACTACACCTACTCTACACACACACACACACACACACACACACATCACATGTACCTATAACTCATCACACTACACACACTACACACACACACACACACACACACACACATCTGCACCCACATGTACCTATAACTCATCACACTACACCTACTCTACACACACACACACACACACACACACACACACACACACATCTGCACCCACATGTACCTATAACCCACCACACTACACCTACTCTACACACACATCTGCACACACACACACACACACACACACACACACATCTGCACCCACATGTACCTATAACTCATCACACTACACCTACTCTACACACACACACACACACACACACACACATCACACACACATCTGCTATAATAACTCATCACATACACCTATACACACACACACACACACACACATATACACATCTACTACCTATACACTACACACACACACACACACACACACACATATACACATCTGCACCCACATGTACCTATAACTCATCACACTACACCTACTCTACTACACACATCACACACACACACACACACACACACACACACACATCTGCACCCACATGTACCTATAACTCATCACACTACACCTACTCTACACACACACACACACACACACACACACACACACACATACACATCTGCACCCACATGTACCTATAACTCATCACACTACACCTACTCTACACACACACACACACACACACATATACACATCTGCACCCACATGTACCTATAACTCATCACACTACACCTACTCTACACACACACACACACACACACACACACACACATCTGCACCCACATGTACCTATAACTCATCACACTACACCTACTCTACACACACACACACACACACACACATATACACATCTGCACCCACATGTACCTATAACTCATCACACTACACCTACTCTACACACACATCTGCACACACACACACACACATCTGCACCCACATGTACCTATAACTCATCACACTACACCTACTCTACACACACATCACACACACACACACACACATCTGCACACACATCTGCACCATGTATAACTCATCACACTACACCTACTCTACACACACACACACACACACACACACATCTGCACCCACATGTACCTATAACCCACCACACTACACCTACTACACACACATCACACACACACACACACAACACACACACACACACATCTGCACCCACATGTACCTATAACTCATCACACTACACCTACTCACACACACACACACACACACACACACATCTGCACCCACATGTACCTATAACCCACCACACTACACCTACTCTACACACACACACACACACACACACATCTGCACCCACATGTACCTATAACTCATCACACTACACCTACTCTACACACACACACACACACACACACACACACATCTGCACCCACATGTACCTATAACTCATCACACTACACCTACTCTACACACACATCTGCACACACACACACACACACACACACACATCTGCACCCACATGTACCTATAACTCATCACACTACACCTACTCTACACACACATCTGCACACACACACACACACACACACACACACACACATCTGCACCCACATGTACCTATAACTCATCACACTACACCTACTCTACACACACACACACACACACACATCTGCACCCACATGTACCTATAACCCATCACACTACACCTACTCTACACACACATCTGCACACACACACACACACACACACACACACATCTGCACCCACATGTACCTATAACCCACCACACTACACCTACTCTACACACACACACACACACATATACACATCTGCACCCACATGTACCTATAACTCATCACACTACACCTACTCTACACACATCTGCACACACACACACACACACACACACACACACACATCTGCACCCACATGTACCTATAACTCATCACACTACACCACTCTACACTATCACACACACACACACACACACACACACACACACATCTGCACCCACATGTACCTATAACTCATCACACTACACCTACTCTACACACACACACACACACACACACACATCTGCACCCACATGTACCTATAACTCATCACACTACACCTACTCTACACACACATCTGCACACACACACACACACACACACATATACACATCTGCAGCCACATGTACCTATAACCCACCACACTACACCTACTCTACACACACATCTGCACACACATCCGCACACACATGTACCTATAACCCACCACACTACACCTACTCTGTACATACACATCTGCACGCACACACTTGTACACATAACACACTACACTATATCTACTCTACACACACGTACATATAACACACCACACTACATCTGCTCTACACACACATCTTTACATACATGTGCATATAACATACCACACTACATCTCTATATGCACATACATCTGCACACATGCATATATATAACGTAGCACACTACACATACATACCTGCACACACATGTGCATATAACACACAGTACTGCATGTATTCTGCACACACATGTACATATAACATAACACACTATACCTACTCCACACACACGAAAGTACCAATTTTCAGTTATGAATAGAGAACGACACTCTAAGCCCAGTTCTGTTGTCTAGGTAAAATTTACATCATGCAGTCTTTGGGGTAGTTGATAACAGGTGAGATTACAATCATATGATCACTATTAATAGGAAAATGATAGACAGGAGTGTTGCTGCCAAAGTGTGGCTCTTTACCTTTAGGTGCTTGCCTATAAAATTTTTGATGTCAAAGTTATTTTTTGTGGTCTGAGAAATTGAACCCAGAGCCTCATGTGTGATAAGCAAGGCTCTGCCACTGAGCTGTAGACTGCAAATAAGTTAAATAATAAAGTTCTAAAAATATTATAATTATAGATCTTTTCTTGTGCATTTTAGAAAATGAGTTTGGGGTATTTGCATAGTTTAATTTTTTTGTTTGTTTTGTTTTGTGTTTTTTACTTATTTTAGAGAGAAGGGGAGAGAGAGAGAAAGAGAGAGAGAGAGAGAGAGAGAGAAAATGAATGGGTGCTCCAGGGCCTCCAGCCACTGTGAAGTACAAATGAAGCATCTGGCTTAAGTGGGGTCTGGGGAATTGAATCTGGGCCCTTTGCCTTTGCAGGCAAATGCCTTAACCACTAAGCAATCCATCCAGCCCCATAGTTTAATTTTATTTTTTTGTAGTAGGTTTTCACTCTAGTCCAGGCTGACCTGGAATTCACTGTGTAGTCTCAGAGTGGCCTGGAACTCATGGCAATTCTCCTACCTGTGCCTCCCAGTACTGGGATTAAAGGCATGTGCCACCACGCCCGGCTCCATAGTTTAATTTTTAAAAACATACCTTTAAAGTGCATACTCTAGTGTGCAGTGTAATAGAGTTCTCATTTGGAGACAGTATCTGTGAAGAACTAGATTCTTCAAGGAGGTCGCCAGTTGGATGCCTTTCTCTCATGTTATGGAAAGTGGCTTTAACTGGGCGTAGTGGCGCACGCCTTTAATCCCAGCACTCGGGAGGCAGAGGTAGGAGGATCACCATGAGTTGGAGGCCACCCTGAGATGGCTGTGCCTTTAGGGTGTTTGTCTTCAAAGCCAAACATCCTGGGTTCAATTCCCCAGTACCCATGTAAAGCCAGATGCAGAGTGCTGCATGTACCTGGAGTTTGTTTGCAGTGGCAAGAGGCCTTGGTGTGCCCATTTTCTCTTTCTCTCTCTCTCTCCTTGCAAACAAACAAACAAACAAACAAACAAACAAACAA
Organism: Orientallactaga sibirica; assembly: GCA_036365145.1. Taxonomy (NCBI): domain Eukaryota; kingdom Metazoa; phylum Chordata; class Mammalia; order Rodentia; family Dipodidae; genus Orientallactaga; species Orientallactaga sibirica. The sequence continues at coordinate 14,753,959 of JAEOAD010000025.1, forward strand.
ATAAAAGAATATGGGTAGTAAAAAAATCTGATAAAATGTTGTCCTTTCATTATAACTTAGACCAATAAATCACCCGATCTGTACAAAACAATGATCATTTTTTAAACTTATACTTATTGTTAATTTCCATTTCTTGTGAACTGTTACTGCATTATGTTTAGTGTAATTACACTTTATAATCATTTATGGTTTTGTGGTGGTTTGATTCAGGTGTCCCCCATGAACTAAATCCCCAGCTAATGAATATTTGGGAATTGGAAACTTGTTGGAGGTGTGTTGTTGGGGGCAGGCTTATGGGTGTTACAGCCAGCATGCTCAAGAGGGTTTGTTTGGCACACTCTCTTGCAGCTACTGTCTACCTGACGTTGGCCAGGAGGTGATTTCCAGCCTTTGCTTATGCCATGTTTTCTCCTGCCACCATGGAGCTTCCCTTCAGTTCTGTAAGCCGTAATAAACCCTTTCCTTCCATAAGCTGCTTTTGGTCAGGTGCTTTGTGCTGGAAACGTGAGGATCACTGTGACAGCAGAACTGATACCGAGAGAGAAGGTTACTGCTACTAGAAACCTGACTGTATAGCCTTTGGCCTTTTGGAACTGATTTGTGGGGGGAATGTGGAAGGATTTGAAACCTTGGCCTAAGAGAAACTCTGAAGCAGAGTTTGATGGACCATTCTGCTTAGAGTTGAAAGAGCTGAATGCAGTGAGAACTATGGACTGTGAGGTTTGGCGTAAGAGGGTGAGAAAGAGCTTTGCCTGGACTGTGCTAAAAGCAGTGTGAGTGGTTTATTGTATTCTCATGTCCTGCGAACTTGTTCACGGTTGTGCTGTGAATAAATGGATTGGTGTGAGCAGAAAGATACGGCACAGAAATAAATGAAATCCTTGGGCCGAAGTTGCCGCCTGTTCAACTGCAATTGTCTGAAAGATCACAGCCATTGAGATTGGGCCAGCTTGTCTATGAGGCAGGGTTGTTGGAAGTCCTGAGAGGAGGGCCCAATGAAGCCATGAGGATGAGCCGTGCTTTGCAGTGGAGCCCCAGAGAAGATGCCAGGACTGTGAGATGGCCACCAAGGAGAGCTGCCAACCGGGGATGCATTGTTCCCTAGGCTGTGACAAGCCCAGCGGGAGGGGTGGAATTGGAACTCCAGACACTTGTCACTGGTTAGAGTTGTCGGACTTGGAGTTACAGAAGTTGATGACTGCCCTGTTTGTTTGAGATCTTGTATTGATTAAATTGTCCTTTGCTGTGCCCAAGGCCATCTTTTGTAGTGTGAATGTTTAGTCTGTGCTATTATGTTTATTTCTTTATAGCTTATGACTCAGTTAAGAGACCTTGGACTGTGGGGATGTTTCAGCAGCATTGGGTTGATAAGAACTATGGGGAATTTTAAGGTTTTTTTGTTTTGTTTTGTTTTTCGAGGTAGGGTCTCACTCTGGCCCAGGCTGACCTGGAATTCATTATGTAGTTTCAGGGTGGCCTTGAACTCATGGCGATCCTCCTAACTCTATCTCCCGAGTGCTGGGATTAAAGGCGTGCGCCACCACGCCCGGCTGGGAATTTTAAGTTTGACTGAATGCATTGCATTTTATATCATGTATAGTTATCAGTTTATGGAGGCCAGGGGTGGAATGTGGTTTGATTCAGGTGCTCCCCATAAACTTATGTGTTCTAAATGCTTGATCCCAAGCTGATGGCAATTTGGGAATTGAAACTTTGTTGGAGGTGTGTTGTTGGGGGCAGGCTTATGGGTGTTGTAGCCAGCTTCCCCTTGCAAGTGTCTGGCACACTGTCCTGCTGCTTTGTCCACCTGATGTTGGCCAGGAGGTGATGTCCAGCTTCTGCCCATTCCACATTTACCCCTGCTGTCATGGAGCTTCGTTTTGAGTCAGTAAGCCAAAAATAAATCCTTTCTTTCCACAAGCTGCTTTTGGGCAGGGGCTTTGTGCCAGCAACATGAAGGTACCCTCAACAGTCCGTGGTAAATCCTAAGGAAGAAAGTTGATCTTAACAGTCATATAACAAGATTCATCTCTTAAAAAATAACAGAAAAGAAAATAACCTCTCTCTCCAACTTCCGGGATTATCATTTTCAAAGGAAGAAACATGACCTTTTATTTTTTCCATTTTCACAGGGTATTGACATCGGGGATAGTTTAGCCATTCCGGATGAATTCACAGAAGATGAGAAAAGGTCAGGACAGTGGTGGAGGCAGCTTTTGGCAGGAGGCATTGCTGGTGCAGTTTCCAGAACCAGCACCGCCCCTTTGGACCGTCTGAAGGTCATGATGCAGGTAAGCTCACCTTCAGGCTTGATGGTATTCAAGGGGACTTACAGACACGCGAAAAGATGTGCTCAAGGTCATGGTTTATTACAGTGAAAAGATGAAGATTAGAATCAGCAAAGCAGTGACGTGCAGAGACCTGAGTCCGGAGCGTCTCATGCCCCGGCCCCGTGGAATCTTCATGCGCCACTTTCCTGATGTTGACCTGTGACCCAAAGCCGAGCTCTGCAAACCTACCAGGGAGCTCAGCCCAGCCTTTAGTGTCTCACATTTTTACTGGAGTCAGATGGTTGACCTTCACTCTTCAACCTCTTCCAGTTTGGTTATCATAATAATCACTAGTTTTATGTCAATTAAGATAATCAAAAGAATAGCTTGTTTTAAAATTATTTTTGGCTTATTAGATCTATTTTTTTTTATTTTATTTTTGGTTTTTCGAGGTAGGGTCTCACTCTAGCTCATGCTGACCTGGAATTCACTATGTAGTCTCAGGGTGTCCTTGAACTCACGGCAGTCCTCCTACCTCTGCCTCCTGACTGCTGGGATTAAAGGCGTGTGCCACCACACCCGGCTCTAATTAATTTTTTAAAAATATCATTTAAAAATTATTTTCCTGATTTTTATTTATCTATTTATTTATTGGAGACAGAGAGAGGGAGAGAGAGTGAGTGAGAATGGGAGCACCAGGGCCCCTAGCCACTGCAAAGGAACTCTAGATGCATGCGCCATCTTGTGCATCTGGCTTATGTGGGACCTGGAGAATTGAACCTGGGTCCTTAGGCTTTGCAGGCAAGTGCCTTAACTGCTGAGCCATCTCTCTAGCCCCTAATCATTTTTTAATTTTTAAATATTTATTTATTTATTTATTTATTTATTTATTTATTTATTTATTTATTTTTGGAGACACAGAGAGAGGTAGAGAGAGAGGGAGAGGGAGACAGATAGAGAATGGGCACTCCAGCAGCCTCTCAGCTGCTGTGAACGAACTCCAAACATGTGCTCCCCCTTGTGGGCAAGTGCAGCATTGAGCCCTTGTGTTACTTTGCTTCACTTTGTGTCTGGCTAAACGTGGGACCTGGAGATTGGAACTGGCATTCTTAGGCTTAGCAGGCAGGTGTCTTTAACTGCTAAGCCATCTCTCCAGCCCCTAATCAATTTTTATATGTAGTCAGGCATAAGTTCTGGTATGTTTAAATGGCTATCACATATGTAGTATAGGCCAAATAATTCATCAATGCTCATTGTGACGCATGTCATGAATTTATTGTCTAGAGTGACTTTGAGTTATGCCACAGAAGGTACAATTTTTATTTTTGGTACTCAGTATCTCTGGTTCTATTATACATAGTGTCTATATCATCTTCAGATCCATTTATAGTTCATATCTGCACTACTTCTTGGAGGGAAGGAATAGAATATTACTGCTGGGAGTATATTTTTTTCTCATGTCTCAGAGGGTGTTCCATAGCCTGATATAGAACCTGGTTTATGTTATCTTATGTATGATAATTTTTATTTTTATTTTATCTCTCTTCTTTCCCTTCTTCCCTCTAACCCTCCTTTCCTTATTCTTTCTTTCTGCCTTTCTTTTTCTCTTAATCCTTCCTGTCAGTATAAATTTTCTCAACTTTTCATATTTTAAATATTTATTTAATAATATTTAAAATATTTTATTTATTTATTTACTTGAGAGAGAGAGAGGGAATGGGTATACCATTCAGGGCCTCCAGCCACTGCAAACAAACTCCAGACACATGTGTCACATCTTGTGCATTTGGCTTATGTGGGTTCTGGGGACTTGAACCTAGGTTCTTTGACTTCACAGGCAGATGCCTTAACAGCCAAGCCATCTCTCCAGCCCTATTTTACTTTTAAAAACATTATTTTTATTTATTTTCAAGTTCAGAGAGAGGGGGAGGGGTGAGAGAAAAAATGGGCATGCCAGGGTCTCCAGCCACTGCAAAGTCCAGACGCATATTCATCTTTGTGAATCTGGCTTTATGTGGGTCTAGGGAATTGAATCTGAGTTGTTAAGCTTTGCAGGAAAGTGCCTTAACATCTGAGCTATCTTATCAGCCCTATATTTTACTTTTAAATAATCTTCTTGCAGTTATAATCAATATTGAAAGGAGACTATAGGGCTGGAGAGATGGCTTAGCAGTTAAGGTGCTTGCCTGCAAAGCCAAAGCACCCAGGTTTGACTCCCCAGTACCCATGTAAAGCCAGATGCACAAGGTAGGGCATGCATCTGGAGTTCCTTTGCAGTGGCTGAAGGCCCTGGATTGTCCATTCTCTCTTTCTCTATCCTACTCTCTACTCAACTAAATAAAATATTAAAAAAGAAAAGAGACTATATAATCTATTTATAAATAATATCTATAATTTTATATAATTTATCTTTTATTTTTAGGTCCATGGTTCAAAGTCAATGAACATATTTGGGGGCTTTCGGCAGATGGTAAGAGAAGGAGGCATCCGTTCCCTTTGGAGAGGAAATGGTACAAACGTCATTAAAATTGCTCCTGAGACAGCTGTTAAGTTCTGGTCATATGAACAGGTAATTGCATTATCTATGGAAATTATTCACTAAGAGGCCTTAGTAAACGGATTAACATACAAATGCCTTCGGGGTTCTTTTGCAAGTACTCCATGAGGACTTTCTTATAGGAGATGGGACGAGATTGGACACAGTGATTCCTCCTGATTAAGTTCTGGGATTTTACATTTTATAATATTATTTTCAAAGAGGAACTTTAAATGCCAGACTTGGTGGTGGGCACTTGTAGTCCCAGTGCTGTGGAGGTGGAGACTGAAGGGTCCCTGGGGCTTGCTGGCCAGCCAGTCTAGCCTAGTTGGTGAGCTCCAGACCAATGAGAGGCCCTGTCTCAAAAACAGTTGGAAGGGCTGTCGTGGTGGCTTAGCGGTTAAGGCATTTGCCTGCAAAGCTAAAGGAACCAGGTTCGATTCCCCAGGACCCACGTAAGCCAAATGCATGAGGTGGCGCATGCATCTGGAGTTAGTTTGCAACAGCTGGGGGTCTTGGCATGCTCATTCTCTCTCTTTTGCTTCATTCTTTCTTCTTTCTTTCTGTCTGTCATAAATAAATAAAGCATTTTTTAAAAAGGTTGGAAGACTTCCTGACAAATGACACCCAAAGTTGTCCTCTGGCCTCCACATACACATGAATATGTGTGCATAAAAAGAAAGGCTTGTTATTCTTTTCTTAGTAGCTTTTGTTTGTTTGTTTTTTTGTTTTGTTTTTTTTGAGGTAGGGTCTCACTCTAGCCCAGGCTGACCTGGAATTCACTATGTATTCTCAGGGTGGCCTCGAACTCATGACGATCCTCCTACCTTTGCCTCTGGAGTGCTGGGATTGAAAGCGTGTGCCACCATGACTGGCTCTTAGTAGCTTTTAATTTTTTTTTTTTTTTTTTTTTTGAGGTAGAGTTTCACTCTGGCCCAGGTTGACCTGGGATTCACTATGTAGTCTCAGGGTGGCTTCTAACTCATGGCGACCCTCCTACCTCTGCCTCCTGAGTGCTGGGATTAAAGGCGTGCGCCACCATGTCCAGCAACAGAACCTTTTGAAATTGCCAAGTCTAATGGTGTCCATTCCTTGGCATGGGGGAATAGAGACACAAAGAAAGAGAATGGTAGGACATTGAACCTTGAGACTTTAGTTGAATCCCATCTTAGGGAAAGATATTTTCCTGATGTGACTGTTTGAATACTCAGATCATGATTTTTTAAGTGTTTTCTTCTGAACTGTATACTTTGAGTTTAGGATAGGTAAGTCAAGAATTGAGATAAATATTCAAAAACAATGCTGCTATTTGAACTGGAGGAAGGTTGATGTATCTGAAAGCCTGTGCTTATTGCAAACAAATGCATACATTACACGGCCATTCGTCAGGTTCTTACCCTGGCTGCCTCCAACAGGCCTTTTCTGCTTCCCTCCAAACAGCCCTTGTTATAGCATTTTGATTTCTGCAGGCTGATTTTTTTTCCTATATATTTTTTAAAAATGGATGTGAACTGCATTTAAAAGTTTTTTTATCATCTTGGAACTTAAAAAATTTGTATTTATTTATTTGAGAGAGAGAGAGAGGAGGGAGGGAGGGAGAGAAAAGAAAGGCAATAAAGATAATGAGGATGCCAGGGCCTCTAGCCACTGCAAACAAAGTCCAGATGCATGTGCCACCTTGTACAGCTGGCTTACATGGATACTGGGGAATTGAACCTGGATCCTTAGGCTTCACACAGGCAAGGACCTTAACTGCTAAGCCATCTCTCCAGCCCTTTGTAATATTTAAAAAAAAATCTATTTATTTGAGAGACAGAGGGAGAGAGAGAGGGAGAGAAAGAGGTAGAGAGAGAGAGAGAGAGAGAGAGAGCGAGCACGTGCGCCAGGGCCTCCAGCCACTGCAAATGAACACCATATGCCTGCACTTCCTTGTGCATCTGGCTTATGTGGGTCCTAGGGAATCGAACCTGGGTCCTTTGGCTTTGCAGGCAAATGACTTAACCTCTAAGCCATCTTCTCCAGCACTCCTCTGTAATATTTTTATTGAGAATTTAATACATAAACATACTGCAACTTGATCACAAACCCCTCCCATTACTCTCTTTGTCCCTCCTCCCCCACTCCATTCCACTGGGTCCCTCCTCTTTCCAAATAGTCCTTCTCCTATTTCGTTGTCTCATTCCTTTTGTCCTTCTCCATCTTCTGGGTGACAGTGTTGGCGGGCTTACTGTTGCAGGACTTATGGGGGTAGCAAAACCCTCTATGAAGTTATGAATGCAACAGCCACTTCATGTCCTGAAGATAGTATCCCAAAGTACTCCTCCCGCCCTGTGGCTGCCGTGACAACATACCACTGGCTGTGTGGCTTCAAGAATGGAAATGGGAAGCCTGGAGTGGTGGCGCACGCCTTTAATCCCAGCACTCTGGAGGCAGAGGTAGGAGGATCGCCGTGAGTTCGAGGCCACCCTGACACTACATAGTTAATTCCAGGTCAGCCTGGACCAGAGTGAAACCCTACCTTGCAAAACCAAAAAAAAAAGAAGTGGGTTTTCACAATTCTGAACGCTGAGAAGTCCGAGATCAAGAGGCCAGCCAATGTGGTTTCTCCTGAGGCGCTCTTCTTGGCTTTCCCCTATGCAGTCAGATGGCCTTGGTACATGGTTCAGTGGAGGGTGACCCCTTTCGTGTCTCCTCTTATACAGATGTGATTTTGCTTACAAAGGTTCCACTCTTTTTTTATTTTTATTTTTCAAGGCAGGGTCTCACTCTAGCTCAGGTTGACCTAGAATTCACTATGTAGTCTCAGGGTAGCCTTGAACTCACAGCGATCCTCCCATCTGCCTCCCGAGTGCTGGGATTAAAGGCATGTGCCACCACGCCTGGCTTTCTTCTTATTCTTTTTTTTTTCTTTTTCGAGGTACGGTCTCCTTCTAGCTCAGGCTGACTTGGAATTCACTATGTAGTCTCAGGGTGGCCTTGAACTCACAGCGATCCTTCTACCTCTGTCTCCCGAGTGCTGGGATTAAAGGCGTGCGCCACCACACCCTGAAAGGGTTCCACTCTTACAACCTCATCTAAACATAATTGCCCAAAGGCAGCATCTCCTAATACTGTGACAAGATGGCAGGCGCTCAACAGATGAATTTGGGAATGGGGTGTAGCTCAGAGTAGAGCAGTTATTAATGTGCATTTCAAAACTTGTCCACACAGTACAAGAAGTTGCTGACTGAAGAAGGACAAAAAATAGGAACCTTTGAGAGATTTATTTCTGGTTCTATGGCTGGAGCAACCGCACAGACTTTCATTTACCCCATGGAGGTGAGAACTATGCGCAGTCTGACTGCTTGGGGCTGGGGGCTGTGTGATGAGTTATTTCCAGATTAACAGTTGCAAATAATCATTCACAATTTCACTTGTGTGGATTAGCAGAGCTGGTGTCCATGGCTCAAGGTTCCATGCAGTCTGTTCTCAAGTACTGGCCGGGGCATGCAGGCCGCAGAGGTATTCTCAGCTCACTCCTATGGCTGTTTTTTTTTTTTTTTTTTAAATTTATTTTTATTTATTTATTTGAGAGTGACAGACAGAGAAATAGGTAGAGAGAGAGAGAATAGGTGTACCAGGGCCTCCAGCCATTGCAAACAAACTCCACATGCATGCACCGCCTTGTGCATCTGGCTTATGTGGGTCCTGGGGAATCGAGCCTCGAACCGGGGTCCTTAGGCTTCACAAGCAAGTGCTTAACCCGCTGAGCCATCTCTCCAGCCCTTTTTTTTTTTTTAATTTTATTTATTTATTTATTTGAGAGCGACAGACAAAGAGGGAGAGAGAGGGAGAGAATATGGCTGGAAGCAACATTCTTTATCATGTGGACCTTCCATAGACTTGCGTCACCACAACCTGGAAGCCGGCCTCCCCTGCACTCAGTGATAGGAGGGAGAGGACGAGATTGGAGGAGATGAGAACGGCTGTTTTGTCACCTTCAGTGTGTCTGTTGGTCACACAGACTAAACCTGGTACACTGTGGGAGGGATGACACAAAGATGAACATACCTGAAGATGGGCCACTGCAGGTCATCTGACAGTCTGGCTGTTACAATGCTGATGAGAATTACAACCCCCATTTCTCAAGAGAGTTTCTATATACCATGACTGTAACGAGGGAAGCCTAGAGCTTGACTGTGGCTTGGAAAGGTCAACCTGACATCCCCTATGAGAGCGCGGGTTGGTACCTGCATCCTTTTTGTACAGCCCCAAGACAAGAATGGCTTTTATATTTTAAAAAAGGTAAGCAGAGAGGTAGAATTAGACAAAACAAAAGAGAAACAAAGACTATGCAACAGAGACCCAATATTTTAGTTCTAGAAGACTGAACTGCCTTTATAGAAAGACTGCCTGGCCTTTATAGAAAATGCTTGCCAACTCCTGCTTTAGAGCCAAAGCAATCTCATGGCAATAAAAAAAAAACAATCTTATAGATGTGATAGCTTTATGGATACAGGGAGTTTCCAAGATAAGATTAAAATAAGCAAAATAAGCCGGGTGTGGTGGTGCACACCTTTAATCCCAGCACTCCGGAGGCAGAGGTAGGAGGATCACTGTGCGTTCAAGACCATCCTGAGACTGTATAGTGAATTCCAGGGGAGCCTGGTCTAAAGTGAGACCCTACCTTAAAAAACCAAAAAATAAAAATAAAATAAAAAACTAGCAAAATATACCTGTAACCTGCACTGCTTTGTGGTAAGTATGCCTATAGGAATTACTTTTATTATGCCACACAGCCCCTCAAATGAGGATCCAAACTCAGTAGCCATTTGTTCCTTTATATCCTTCACTTTGATTAATGACATCACCTTCTCCCCTCTCTCCTGCCTCCTTCCTATGTTCCAAAGCTGATGACACTGGAATTATCTTTTCTGCCACCATTTCTCTTACCTTCCACAGAAGTCAGTTTTCCTGCGACACCGATATATTATCTTGTCCCCATTTCCTTTGTCACTGATGTTCTTCAGGTCCCCTTTGCAAATAGCTGGGCCTTCCTGGCTCTGGTCTTACCCCCTCAATGGAAGTAACACATGCACGAGAACATACCAATGCAGTGGACATTCACTCAAGTACAGTAGTTCCTAGGCTTTTTTTTTTTTTTTTTTTGCTTCATAAAGTTAATTCTTTTGAATTCTATGGTGCTAAATACGGACAATATTTTGTTCTATTTTGTCATTTCCAGGTTTTGAAAACCAGACTGGCTGTAGCCAAAACTGGTCAATACTCAGGAATATATGGCTGTGCCAAGAGGATTTTAAAACATGAAGGCTTTGGAGCTTTTTACAAAGGCTACGTTCCTAATTTATTAGGCATCATACCCTACGCAGGCATAGACCTTGCTGTGTATGAGGTGAGTCTGTAGTCTGTGTGTTGTTATCACTCATACTGCGGTGATAAGAATAGAAGTTGACCGTGTGTCAAGTAGTGGGCAAATTAAGGACAGTTTGTGAACAGAGTGTTCATCTTTGATCTCTGAAGTAGTTTGAGTAAGAGACCCCGTATGTATGGAGCCATTTTTGTTTTAGATTTCCTTGTGAATTACCTTCGTTAGTGAAGCTAGGGGACTCAAATTCGGTGTAGTTGTTCAGCTGAGAAAATGGCATAAGAAGCTTGGGGAAGGGAGAGAAAAATAAGCAAAAATGTCACATTTTCTTTGAATCATTATAAAAACATTTAATTTAAGAACCCGACAAACATTTATGAGGCACACACTATATACAAACCATTGAATTTGACGTTGGATCTCATGGCTAGTCTTTAGCAACCAGGTAGTCTGGGGAAGACAGACAAGCCAGTAGGAGAAGTTCATGGCTCACTGTGCCCTGACAGATGTAAACCAGGGCACATGACAGGAGCGACCCACACATCAGCTCGAGGGAGGGTGGGATGTGCACTGAGAGTTTTTCCGGAGAACTTTCTTACTGCCTTCTTTTTGAAATAGATTTATTGAGATATAATTCATATATGATGATTTCACCCACTTAAAGCGTACAATTTGAAGGCTTTTGGAATATCACATTATTAATTTTTAGTTACAGTAAAAGAGCCTAGAATTTCTATTTCAGCCATTTCAAGTGTGAAATGCTGTAACACAGTTACATTCACGCTATTGTGTGGGTTCACCACTGTGAACTTCCAGAACTTTTTTTCATAAGCCTAAACAGAAACCCTGTAACTATGTAGCTAGTTAGCATACTTCACCTTACCCTCACCCACCGGTAACCCCCGATCTACTTTCAGTCTTTATAAATTTGTGTATTTGTGTTTCATAAGTGGCATTATAAAATGTTGTCTTTTTGTGTCTGACATTTCATGTAGCATAGTGTCTTCCCAGCTCATTCATGTGTCAGAACTTCATTCTTCTTACTGGCTGAATAACTCTCTCACGTATATACAGCCATGCACTACATAATATGTATACAATGTATATATATTTCATGTATGTATATGTACATGGCATGAAAGCAGAAGAGGAATTATTTGGGAAAAGAAACACGACTATTGGAAGAGTAGGGCAGACAATGAGGGATGAATATGGTCAAGTACAAGATACGCTTATATGAAAATGTTATTGTGAAACACATCACCTTGAACAATGAATATATGTAAATAAAAGTTAAACCATGATCCAACTAAAAATACAGTGTTGGGGCTGGAAAGATGGCTTAGCGGTTAAGGCATTTGCCTGCAAAGCCAAGGGATCCCGGTTCAATTCTCCAGGACCTACATAAGCCAGATGCACAAGGGGGCATATGCATCTGGAGTTCATTTGCAGTGGCTGGAGGCCCTGACACACCCATTTTCTCTCTCTTTCTGCCTCTTTTTCTCAAATAAATAAATAAATAAATAAATTAAAAATACAGTGTCTTGTAGATATTATATAATCGAGTTTGTATTTTATTCATTTATTGATTTATGTTTTTTCATTAAGGCATTTATTTATTTTATGTTTTTAAAAGATTTTATTTTTATTTTATTTATTTATTATAGACACAGAGAGGGAAAGAGAGAGAGGGAGAGTGAGAATGGGTATGCCAGGGCCTCTAGCCACTGCAAACGAGCTCCAGATGCGTGTGCCCCCTTGTGTATCTGGCTTACATGGGACCTGGAGAATAGAACCTGGGTCCTTAGGCTTTGTAGGCATGCACCTTAACCACTAAGCCATCTCTCCAGCCCTCAGTGGAACTTTTCAACGAGCCCAAAGTCCCATTGACTCTCCAGGTGCCACGTTTAGCCAGATGCAAAAGTGACGCAAGGGTGCAATGCCATGCTTACCTGCATATGTCTGGAGTTCATTCACAGCAGCTGAGAGGCCGCTGGCGTGCCCTTCTCTCTCTCTCTCTGCCTCTTCCTGTCTGTCTCTGTCAAATAACTATATATATGTAAAAGTTCCACTGAGATGAATTCTCCAATGTAAAGTCAGAATAATTCCTGTCAGAGTTGACATAAGGACCAAATGAAATGATGTATGTATAAAGGATGTAAAATGCGATACCATTAGTATTGTACATTTAAAAATTTCAAATTTGTTTTTACATTTATTAAAAATTTTGAACATTTAAATTCACCAGAAGAAATGTTTCTTTAGGTACCACAACATCTTAATATAATAGTGACTTTCATGTTTGCTTGGAGGAAAATGAGAAACCGATGCAGACCTCTTGTTGAGAAGCCCCGCCTCCCAGCAAGAGGCCTGTCTCTCCCCAGGGCGAGGACAGCTGTGCGGACGCTCGGGGAGGGAGAGCAAGGGTCCAGTGCTTTACTCATGCAGTGTTCTCCCTTTGTCTCTCGCTCAGCTCCTGAAGTCCCACTGGCTGGATAATTTTGCTAAAGACTCTGCCAACCCCGGCGTCATGGTGCTGCTGGGCTGCGGGGCCTTATCCAGCACCTGTGGGCAGCTGGCCAGCTACCCTCTGGCATTGGTGAGGACGCGCATGCAGGCGCAAGGTGAGGCTCTGATTCAAGGCTGGCTCTCAGGAACACGCTGCACCTGTCATGGGCTGTCGGAACTTTGAGTTCTACCGGAAGGGTGGTGGATGGTTTTAAGGCAGATTTCTCTTCTTTTTATTCATGATTGCTTCTCGGGTGTTCCTTTTTAAAATTCCTTTTCATGGGCCTGGAGAGATGGCTTAGTGGTTAAGGTATTTGCCTGCAAAGCCAAAGGATCCTGGTTCGATTCTCCAAGATCCACATAAGCCAGATGCATAAGGGGGTGCATGCATCTGGATTTCGTTTGCAGTGGCTGGAGGCCCTGGCGTGCCCATTCTCTATCTCTCTCTCTGCCTCTTTTTCTCTCTCAAATAAATAAATCAAAATATTTTAAAATTCCTTTTCATGGAAGTTTAATCCCATAGATAACTACATGTCTCTGTGTGACTTATATACAGAGGAAGACAGTTCTAGAATGTGGGGAATGTGTTTGCTGTGTGTGTGCACATGTATGTCCCCATGCATTACCCCATGTGATCGTCTGCATTGGGGGTGTGCTTGCATATGGTGCCTGGAGCAGAGTCCTGTGTGTCCTGCTCCATCACTCTTCCACTTGTTGTTGTTGTTGTTGTTGTCAGGCAGGGTTTTGCTTTAGCCCAGGCTGACCTGGAATTCACCCTGTAGTCTAAGGCTGGCCTTGAACTCACAGAGATCCTCCTACTTCAGCCTCCTAAGTGTTAGGATCAAAGGCATTTGCCACTGCATCCAACTCTTCCACTCATTCTTTTTTATTTATTTATTTATTTATTTATTTATTTATTTATTTATTTATTTGAGATAGAGAGAGGGAAAGTGAGAGAGGGAGAGTGAGAATGGGCGCGCCAGGGCCTCTAGCCACTGCAAACGAACTCCAGATGGCTTATGCAGGACCTGGAGAATCAAACTGGGATCCTTAGGCTTTGCAGGCAAACACCTTAACCGCTAAGCCATCTCTGCAGCCCCTTGCACTCATTCTTGAACCAGATCATTTATTGACCCTGGAGCTTGCTGTCCCTCCTCCCTCCAGCTTCAGTGATTTTTGGGTCTCTGCTCCCCCTGTCAGACTGGGTTACAGTTTCTTGTGGCCGTGCCCAGCTGTTTATGTGAGTCCTGGTGATAGAACACGAGTGATTCTTGGACTCCTCGGGCCCTCAGTGCTTGCACACGAAGTGTTCTTAACCTTGCCCCCCCCCCCCCTGGTCCAGGCCCACAGTACCTGTTGTAATTGTATCAGGTTTGGTATCTTGGTAGATTTGGGTTCACGTCTCTTTAGGTTTTCAGTTTTCTTCTGTGAACAGAGATGCAAAGAATTTTCAGCGATACATGTGAAGACCTTTGCGTCTGTTAAATTCTTGAAGGCGCGTGGCGCCTGGGTTGTTTATTAGTACTGTTCGCACCCCACAACTCGGAGCTGGTTCCCCCTCTCTGGGTCTGTCTCCTTCCCTGGCTTTGATCACACTGTACTGTCTGGTGCTTCTCCCGGCTCCTCGAGCATTCTGTTTTTACCATTGCCTGCCGTTCACTGTTCTACCTGCTGTACTAAGGCATGCATTCTTTGTCTTTCTTTTCCTTTCTTCTGTTTGCCCTGGTCAGTCTCATCTGCCATAAGTTCTTTTTTTTTTTTTTAAAGTTTTTATTTTTATTTATTTACTTATTAGAGACAGAGAAAGGGAGAGAGAGAGAGAATGGGCGTGCCAGGGCCTCCAGCCATTGCAAACGAACTCCAGACATGTGCACCCCCTTGTGCATCTGGCTTACGTGGGTCCTGGGGAATCGAACCTTGAACTGGGGTCCTTAGGCTTCACAGGCAAACACTTAACCACTAAGCCATCTCTCCAGCCCCAATTTCTTTCTTTTTTTTTTTTTTTTAAATATTTTATTTATTTATTAGGGGTGGGGAAGGAGAATGGGCACACCAGGGCCTCTAGCCACTGTAAACAAACGCCAGATGCATGTGCCCCCATGCACACCTGGCTTACATGAGTTCTGGAGAGTTGAATCTGGGTCCTTAGGCCTCACAGGTAAATGCCTTAATCACTAAGCCGTCTCTCCAGCCCTGTTATCATTTCTTTTAATCATACACATGGACACCTGTTGCTCCATCCTCACCCTCTCTTTGTGCAGCCATCCCTCCTTCATCTAAGCAGGCAGGAGGTCGCTGACTGGCAAACACTCCTTGAACCATCACTGGGCACCAGACTGCTGGGTGCTAGAACACTCAGCAAGTCAGATGAAGTTCCTGCCATTGGAGAGTGAGACAGACTTACATGCAGCAAGTAAACAACGTCATTGAACCACTCCCTCCCTCCGTCAGGGGAGCCTGGACAGCGGCTCTAACCGAACTCTGGCTGGAGCCTGGGGAGCAGGTGGGAGCCAGCTGGGCACAGGCCTGTAGAGTGGTGCATCCAAGGAGCTGAGAGACAATCACGTGGCTGCAGAGAAGAACGCTAAGTTAGAAGTAGAATAAACAGTGATGTGTATCTTCTCACTTAGCCCTCACAGCCATTCTGAGAGCATGATGCTAATATATAAATAAATTGCATTTTGCAGATGAGGTGCTGAGGCAATAGCAGACTTAAGAACGTCCAGAAGGTTGTGCGTTTAGTAGATGGTGGAGCTGGACTCTGCAGGCCCACCCCGTCTAACTTAAACTGTTTCTTAATGAGCTTCCCCTCCTGTCTGCCAGCTCCAGCCCAGACCTTGGCACAGCTACCAAATCTGTCATCTGTCAAGCCAAGACCCCATCATTTTATATCTGTTCAGACATCCCTGTAGATTTTCAGTGTCTCTGGAGTAAATTCTGTAGTCCTTAGTGGGAATTCTAAGGCCTTTTAGTAATCTGACCACATTTCATTGTTAGCCCCACTCCCATCTCCCCACCCTTCACTGAGCTTTTATCTCCAGTAACCTGTGTGTCAGAATCACGTCTCACAGTCCTCATTCCACCCTCCTCATGTACGCTTCTGCCCTTGTCTTTGTGATAGCAAAGCAGGGGTTTCTGGGGTTGGAGAGATGGCTTAGCGGTTAAGGCATTTGCCTGTGAAGCCAAAGGATCCCGGTTTGACTCTCCAGGACCCACATAAGCCAGATGCACAAGGGAGCACATACATCTGGAATTCATTTGCAGTGGCTGGAGGCCCTGGCATGCACATTCTTTCTCTCTCAAATAAATAAATAAAAAATATAGATAAATGAAAGAAAGCAGAGGTTTCTTTCTTTTCCAATCTTTCTTTCTTTCTTTCTTTCTTTCTTTCTTTCTTTCTTTCTTTCTTTCTTTCTTTCTTTCTTTATGAGAGAGAGGAAGGAAGGAAGGAAGGAAGGAAGGAAGGAAGGAAGGAAGGAAGGAAGGAAGGAAGGAAGGGAGGGAGGGAGGGAGGGAGGGAGGAAGGAAGGGCACTAGCCACTGCAAACGATCTCCAGACACATGGTCCACCATGTGCTTCTGTCTTACAGGGTACTGGGGAGTTGAACCTAGGTCCTTTGGCTTCATAGGCAAGTGCCTTAAGGGCCTTAACCATTAAGCCGTCTCTCTAGCCCTTTTTTTTTCTTTTCTTTTTTTTAAGGTAGGTTCTTGCTCTAGCTCAGGCTGACCTAGAATTCACTATGTAGCATCAGGCTGGCCTCGAATTACAGCGATCCTGCCAAGTGCTGGGATTAAAGGCATGCACCACCACACCCGGCAAGACATAATTTTAAAAATGGTTTTCCCAATTGTTTTTATTTTAGAAGCTACTGAGATAATATTCAAGACCCTGGTCCCCTATGTTTGTTCTAAGCTCCCCCACATCTCTCCTGCCCTATTCTCCAAACTGTCATTGCTCTCTCTCTCTCTCTCTCTCCCCAGTGCTTGGTAAGGAGGGAGGAGAGGACCTGGTGGCCGAGAAGCGAGGTAGAAGGTGTGAGGCTTGCATGTCAGCAGATGAGTGCTTCTTGGCTTTATTGCTGGCTAGCTAAGGGCTTTAGGACAAGTCTCTCCATCTTTCCAAGCTTCTAGTCTTCATTTATAAAATGGATGAATTGGGTTCAGAAGGTGACTCAGTGGGTAAACGAGCCCACTGTGCACACATGATGACTGGAGTTCAAATCCCTACAACCTAAACAAAGCCGAAGGCAGTGGTTCCTGCCTTCCTGCAGTGAGATGGGAGGCAGAGCCGGGAGAACCCCCAGAAGCTCACTTGGCCCACTGGCCTGCTGGCCAATCAGCCTGGCCTATGTAGTGCTGAACACTATGGAACCCTGCTTAAAACAAAGTAAAAGTCTGGGCTGGAGGGATGCCTTAGCAGTTAAGGCGTTTGCCTGCAAAGTCAGAGGAACTAGGTTCAGTTCCCCAGGACCCACATTAACCAGATGCACAAGGGGCGCGTGTGTCTGGAGTTCATTTGCAGTGGCTGGAGGACCTGACACACCCATTCTCTCTCTCGCTCTCTCTTTCTGTCAAATAAATAAAATATTAAAAAAAAAAAACAAAGTAGGGCTGGAGAGATGGCTTAGCGGTTAAGGCGCCTGCCTCTTAAGCCCAAGAATGCTAGTTCCAATCTCCAGAGGTTCCAATCTCCAGGTCCCACATTTAGCCAGGTGCAAAGTGATGCAAGGGCGCAATGCTGCACTTGACCACAAGGGGGCGCACGCACCTGGATTTCGTTCGCAGTAGCTGAGAGGCTGCTGGTGCACCCATCTCTGTCTTCCTCTCCCTCTCTGTTTCTCTCTGTCTCTCTCTCTCTCAAAAAAAAGTAAAAGTCGAAGACCCACATCAGAGTCTGGCCCCTCACACATGCCGTGACACACACACACACACACACACACACACACACACACACACCCCATGCATGTGTGCAGGATAAAATGGATCTACTTACCCTGGAGGGCTAGCATGGAAAATAATTAACCCAGTATCTAGCACATAGTAATTACTCAGTAAATATCTATCATTTTTCAGGTCAGGAGACTCACTAGTAGTTGCTACACAGTGAAGATATTTTCTTGGGCTTCTTGGAACTCACTCTTTTTAATTTTTTTTAATTTTTATTTATTTATTTGAGAGAGAAGGAGAGAAAGAGGCAGAGAGGGAGATAGAAAGAGAATGGGCACACCACAGCCTCCAGCCTCTACAAACAAACTCCAGACACATGTGCCACCTTGTGCATCTGGCTTACATGGGTCCTGGGGAATCGAACCTTAACCACTAAGCCATCTCTCCAGCCCTCATCTTATCATTTCATTGTACTCTAGACACCATCCTGAATCCCAGTAGTTTATCATAATAGTAATGACCTGTGCTTGACTATTTGATCTGGTTTCTTTAATTTTTACTTTATTTTATTTTTAAATTTTCTAGCCATGGTAGAAGGAGCCCCACAGCTGAACATGGTTGGCCTTTTTCAACGCATAGTTTCCAAAGAAGGGATTTCAGGACTTTACAGAGGCATCACTCCAAACTTCATGAAGGTGCTCCCTGCCGTCGGCATCAGTTACGTGGTGTATGAACATATGAAGCAGACATTAGGAGTGGACCAGAAATGACCAGTTGATCTTGATTAGCGTGATGATTGAGTGTTTCAACATCTTCTTCATGGACTTCTAGAACTGCAATAAGTCTATGGCAAAAGAAGCTGCATTTCCCCCACAAACAGGAAGAAAACATCAGTGATCATTTTAAATATTTGGGCTCAGTTTTATCTACAGTGTTAAAAATCACAGTTTTAATAAGTTTTAAAGAGGCTAAAAAAATTGTACTTTACCATTTCTGATTAGTCCTTCTGCAGATCTGGGCCCTACAGTTCTAAATCTGAAAATGTCCTTGCTTGAATTAGATATTTTTGTGTTATCATTATAAGTCACTAATCTTTATTCTGGTTGCTTCAAGTTTATGCCAATTTCTGTGTACCTAAATGTCTTTTTGGAAGGCAGCTAAGCTCATATGACCAACACAGATCTAAATGTCTTTTCGAAAAATCAGAATGGGTCTGGGGAGATGGCTCAGTGGTTAAAGGCACTTGCTTGCAAAGCCTGCCAGCCTGGGTTCAATTCCCCAGCATCCACAGAAAGCCAGATGTACAAAGTGGCACATGCATCTGGAGTTTATTTGCAGTAGCAAGAGGCCTTGGTGTGCCCATACTCTTTCTGCTCAAAAATGAATAAAAGTATTTTTTTAAAAAATCCCAAATCATTAACAAACCCAGAGACTTAAGTAGTTTTATATATTTGAATGTATTTGTAGGCATGTTAAAAATCCCTTAATGGGGCTGCAGAGATGGCTTAGGGGTTAAGGCACCTGCCTCCAAAGCCTAAGAATGCTGGTTCCAATCTCCAGTGGTTCCAATCTCCAGGTCCCACGTTTAGCCAGATGCAAAGTGACACAAGGGCGCAATGCCGCACTTGACCACAAGGGGGTGCACACACTTGGATTTCATTTGCAGTGGCTGAGAGGCTGCTGGCACTCCCATCTCTTATCTGTCTTCCTCTTCCTCTCTCTCTGTCTCTCTCTCTAAAAAAAAAATCCCTTAATGAATTGTTAATTGTATTCAAAATACACTTTACTGTCAAGGTTTCTAGCCTCATCTTTAAGTAGAGAAAGGATGAATACTGTAGCAAAATGTGCATGGGGGAGCAATGAGATAGCTATTTCAGTGGACACTGAAGCTGATCGTCATATTTGCTGTCAATACAAGACCACTTATTTGGAAGATTCTATTCTAGCATTGCTTTGAGAAGCAGCAGGGGAAACATCTCAATTTTGTCCGTGTCCTGCTTTGTGAGTCGGAGTCTGTTTTCATCAGAAAGACTTCCTGAGACCTTCTTAATAACTTGAAAATTCTCTTCTCATGACACGAGTGTAGATCGTGGGTGAATGATGTGCTTGCTTCCCCCTCCTCCTGCACTGTTAAATTTTTTGAAACTGCCATGCTCAACTTGACAGCACAAAGCTAAGAGAACAGTCCATTTTAGTAGTATTATATATTAATCCTATGTATTTAAATTAAGGGCCCAATTTGCAAACATATATATCCACATTTTCATTTGCCTCAAGATTTAGGGATATGATAGAAAACATAATTTATATTATTGATAACATTTAAAATTTACTAAAGCCATTTTTGTACATGATTCGCTTTTCTGATTTGTTTTATTAGAACTTAGAAAAATGTACTAGTTATTAACCGTTTTTTTAAAAAATTAATTTATTTATTTGAGAGTGACAGACCAAGAGAGAAAGAAGCAGATAGATAGAGAGAGAATGGGTGCGCCAAGGCCTTCAGCCACTGCAAACAAACTCCAGCTGAATGTGCCACCTTGTGCATCTGGCTTACGTGGGTTCTGGGGAACTGAGCCTCGAACGGGGGTCCTCAGGGTTCACAGGCAAGTGCTTAACCGCTAAGCCATCTCTCCAGCCCCAATATTAACCTTTTTAAGTCCCTAAGCTCACTGGATTTCTCATAATTTCTGTTATAAATTGTTAACGTTTTCATGAAAATCTAATGATATGTCAAGCGTTTATTTTCTTGGGATCTACCTCTTTTATGTGAAGTAAAGAAAAAAGATGGGTGTGAGTTTATGAACTATATTCTGAAATGTTGTTTCACTGATGTCACTGATGCCTGACATTATTCAGTGCTTTTATGCTTCATAAGGAGAGGGAGGGATTCTAGCTTATCTTCATGGTCATTTGTCCTTCTGAGTAATATGTAAGATGACTGTTTAAAGGTACATGATTCATTCTATTTTTTACTTATAAAAATCATAGAAATGAGTAATTTTGCTAACTTTTTAGAATTTTAAGCTGGTGAAAATGAAAATATTTGTAGTTCGTTATGAATTTAAATTGTGCACATTTATAAGGTATGAATGGGATTTATCTATGTGTCTTGTATCTTTTGCAAAAATCATTTGGAATAAAGCCCCACACTGAAGCTGGCTTATTTCTGATATTGCTGCATATTTAATTTTCATTTATATTAAATATAGGTTTGTTTTTAAATTGGCTGCATGATACAAGCATTTTTTAAACACCAACAGTGGATTGAACAAGGCTTCTCCCACCTGACTAGATTGTTTTCTGGATCCTTTGCTCTTGCCTGAGTGGCCGTGGTGTGGTGCATTGTGCATTGTGCACTTTGGCTTTCGCTGCTCCTGTGTATGATGCTCACACTCCATACTTACCAGCTAGGGTAATAGCCCATAGGACTTTGCAGTGCCAAGAATCCAAGGCCGCAGGATTTGCTTGACACATCTTGGTGTGGAGTGTTTGTATCTTGAAATTGCAAGAAACAAAACGCAACTTTAACTAGTAACTAAGAAAAAATTTATAATGTAGGTAACACATAAGCTCGAGATTTGATTTCGAAATATAGGGCTGGAGAGATGGCCTAGCCATTAAGGCACTTGCCTGTGAAGCCTAAGGGCCCGTGTTTGATGCTCCAGATCCCACATAAGCCAGGCTCACAAAGGTGAGGCAAGCACAAGGTTACATATGCCCATTAGGTGGCACAAGTGTCTGGAGTTCGACTGCAGTGCCTGAGGCCCCAGTCTGCCAATTCTCTCTCTCTAAAATAAAAAAAAAATAGAAATGGAAATATAGAATGTGACTGTAGAGAGTCTGGGTTCCAACACTGATAGGACCCCAAATCCAGAAGTCATTAGCAGTCTGTGATGTTTTGAAAATCCTGTGGCTTTGTTCTTGCTGTCTGTCTTGTCTCTTCATATGGGGATCCCTGTGCAAATGGGGGCTGTTACACAGAGCCCAGTTGTGAACGTGTGAGGGGAAGGTGGGTGGCCGGAAGTACCGCAGATAGCCCTGTTTTAGGTGTCCACGGGCCCCTGACACTGGCTCACAGCCGTTACAGTGCCATCTGCTGGAATTGGAGAAGTACCTCGCGCCCAGGTTGTGTATCCTTTACCCCTTCAGCATTCACTCACTCGTTTGTTCTTTCAGTGAGTATTTATTTATTTTTTTAATATTTTATTTATTTATTTATTTATTTATTTATTTATTTATTTATTTATTTAGAGAGAGAGAGAGAGGAAGAGGCAGAGAGAAAGAGAGAATGGGCATGCAAGGGCCTCCAGCCACTGCAAAGGAACTCAGACACGTGCGCCCCTTGTGCATCTGGCTTACGTCCATAGATCCTGGGGAATTGAACCTGAGTCCTTAGGCTTCTCAGGCAAGCGCCTTAACCGCTAAGCCATTTCCCCATTAGTGAGCATTAGTGAGTATTTATTAAGCACCTACTCTGTGCCAGATGCTATTAAAACAAAAGACTCCATACTTCTGGTCGTGCAGATTATCTACTGGGGAGAGACGGGACATAAACGAACAGATTATGTTGGATGGTAACAAGTGTGTAAAGCCCAGTGATGGGGCTAGGGCTGCGGTTAAAATATAGAGGGTTCTGATAAGGGGGTGCTGTGTGGAAGAAGGGTGGGGACGGGACTCACTAGTATTGGGACGAGCATCCAGACAGGAGCAGTGACCCCAGGTGGAAGGAACATGGAGGAGGCCACGTGGGTGCTGGTGACTGACAGGGAGTGGTAGTCAGCCAAGACCCAGAGAGGATCCGGGAGGGCACATTTGCCACACGATGTTTCCCACATTCTGGTTCTGTGATAGTGATCCCGCAGTGATATGCCCTAAGCAAGGTCCAACGTCTCTCCTCTGTGGGTTGGTTATTGGAAACAGTGAGAAACAGCCCACTTCTGACGGCCATTTCCGTGACAGGCAGAATCACTCCCAACTCATCTGCCCATTCCCTGGGTAGCCTTTCCCTCTTCATGGAGAATCTTGAACTAAAAAAAAATTTTTTTTTTTTTTTTTTTTTTTTGGTTTTTCAAGGTAGGGTCTCACTCTGGTCCAGGCTGACCTGGAATTAGCTATGCAGTCTCAGTCTCAGGGTGGCCTCAAACTCATGGCAATCCTCCTACCTCTGCCTCCCGAGTGCTGGGAATCAAGGCATGCGCCACCGCCCGGCTAAAAAAAAATTTTATTAATTTATTTGGGGGGGGGAAGAAGCAGATAGAGAAAACGGGTGCGCCAGGGGCTCCAATCACTGCAAATGAACTCCAGATGAATCTGCCACCATGTGCATCTGGCTTACATGGATACTGTGGAATTGAACCTGAGTCCTTAGGTTTTGCAGGCAAGTGCCTTAACCACTAAAGTCTCTCCAGCCCCCAATTTTTTTTTTTTTAAATTAACTTACACCTTAAAATCTAGGTATTTCCCCAGGAGTCATAGAGACCTTTCACACTGAACACTAACGAGGCTAAAGCTGTCCACACTTCCCTTTCTGATTACCTTGTAGTACCCGTGGTTCATCTTTCTTCACACCAAGTTTGCGATGTTGAAAGCAATCCCTTGGGTGGTTTTTTTTTTCTTCTTCCTTGTTTTGAATTCACTTCCTCAGAGTTAGATAATGGTCACATACAAGTGATTTGCATTTTCTTACTCTCTCTCTCTCTCTCTTTTTTTTTTTTTTTTTTTGGTTTTTTGAGGTAGGGTCTCACTCTGATCCAGGCTGACCTGGAATTAACTATGTAGTCTCAGGGTGGCCTCAAACTCACGGCGATCCTCCTACCTCTGCCTCCCGAGTGCTGGGATTAAAGACGTGCTCCATCATCTTCTTACTCTTTTTTTTAAAAATACTTTTATCTATTTATTTATTTATTTGAGAGAGAGAGAGAGAGAGAGAGAGAGAGAGAGAGAGAGAGAGAGAGAATGGGTACGCCAGGGCCTTCAGCCACTGCAAACAAATTCCAGATGCATGTGCCCCCTTGTGTATCTTACTTATGTGGGATCTGGAGAGCCTGGAGAGTCGAACCAGGATCCTTTGGCTTTGCAGGCAAACGCCTTACCCACTAAGCCATCTCTTCAGCCCCTGTATTTTCTTACTCTTGAAGGAGGGGCTGGCCTGGCCTGGTATGCCCTAGTCATCTGTGTCTTTCAAGAGTTTATGCTCACCTCTTTCCACAGGGTCTGTGGTGCTGTCTTGGCCATGGCTTGGGCTGGATTAGTCTGAATCACACCCTCTATAATCAGTGCAGATAGATGCAGATAGATGTCCCGAGTTTTGGTGTTCCATGACACTTCCTTTCAATCAACTTAAATGCACTGGGCAGCTCCTTTTTCACTCACCGTTAGAGCCAGGGAGTTTGTTTTGGGCGTCTCTGGACAACAGCCATAGTCCTTACCAGTCACTGCCAAGAGGCCCTTTGTCCCAGCCTGCATGGTCCCCGATTCCAGCAACCTTTCCCTTGCTTGGCATATGATTGGTTGGGATGACGTGGATCACCTGTGCCTGGGGCCTGGCGTTTCTGTTCTGAAAGGGTGAGGGATAGGGTAGACTTCGTCTCCTTCCCACCTCTCCCCTTTTCCACCTTGACGTTGAAAGTACCTCTCTGCCCCTTTCTCTCTAGAACCCCTGGCATCTGCTCTGCAGGAAGCCTTGGGGTTTCAAAAGACAGAGAACCTTTCGTCCAGAGCGGCTTCTGTTTCCTAATAAAAAATATATTTAAAAATGATAAGATAAAAGTTAAAAAAAAAAGAAAATCACTGAGGGAAGGAAAAGCTTGACTCCTTTTGCCTGAAATGAGAGGACAGGGACAGTTTAAGGGCGTTATGGGCAAATGAGTATTTCACTAACCTATCTTGCTGTGAGTTCTCAAAGCACTGCCCGTGTCATGACGCTCTGTGCCATATGGCAGCGACCTCTGTGCCTAGAGAGGGGATATTTGATTCAGAATACACAACAGATTGTTCCACCAACCTATTTTCCAGATCCCCAAAAACTTCAGTGAGATATGGCAATGTGGTTTCATGGCCATACAGTATCCGGGTTGAAGAGTCAAGGATATATTTGAAAACTCACATTTTCCCAAGGGTTTGAGGAGGAGACAGGCCCTGGCAGAGAAGGTAGAGTTAGCTGTAACATGGAAGGCAATGATTGACAGGCATCCACAACCTGGACATGTTTGATGGTTTGATGATTTGGCCTTCATGGAGCACTCTCCCCCACCCCACTTCCCCATCTTGTGCTTGCACTCTCATCTCAAGATCTGTTCCTGAGAAAATACAAACCAAGACTGTCCATCCCGGAGGAAAATATTTAAAAAGGAAAAACAGGGGCTGGAGAAATGGCTTAGTGGTTAAGGCACCTGCTCACTAACCCTAAGAACCCTGTTCGATTCTCCAGGTCCCATGTTTAACCAGACTCAAAAAGTGATGCAGGGGTGCAAGGCCGCACTTGCCCACAAGGGGGCACACACGCCTGGAGTTCTTTCACATCAGCTGAGAGGCCACTGGCACGCTCATTTCTCTCATTCTCTCTCCAAAAAAAAAAAAAAAAAAAAAAAAAGCTGGGCGTGGAATCCCAGCACTCGGGAGGCAGAGGTAGGAGGATCGCTGTGAGTTCAAGGCCACCCTGAGACTACATAGTTAATTCCAGTTCAGCCTGGGCCAGAGTGAGACCCTACCTTGAAAAACCAAAAAAAGAAAAAAAAAAAAAAAAAAAGGAAAAATAGACATTTAACAGAATTACAAGTAGAAAGCCAGAGGCAGCAGAAGGAGTAGAACAGGAGACCACTTTCATCTTTATATTTTATTTATTTATTTGAGAAAGAGAGAGAGGCAGATAGAGAGAATGGGCATGCACCAGGGCCTGTAGCCCCTGCAAACAAACTCCAGACACATGCACCACTTTGTGCATCTGGCTTACATGGATCCTGGGGAATTGAACCTGGATCCTTAGGCTTTGCAGGCAAGTGCCTTAACCACTAAGCCATCTCTCCAGCTCTGGACATGTGCTAATTTGGGCTCTCTCATTCTACCTCTTTCTATCTAGTAAATAAATAAAATATTCAAAAAACTATGCTAATTTAATATGAATTGGTAATCATCTGAAACAATACAAACCAGAATAACACGACAGATGAAATGAAGAAACTAGATATGGGGTAGCCTGGTCTGGGCTCTTGGCCCTACTCCTTCAATTTTACCTAGGTCAGTGATTTTTAACAGACAGCTATAAACTAAGGTGAATTATTGCCCAGATGTGAACAAAGGGAAGGGCTCTCTGCACTGTGTGACTTTAGGTTTCCCCAGCATAGAGGGAACAGGCCGCAGAACGCACTGCTGAGAAGGCTCTGCTAAATAACACGCTCAGCACCTTACACAACACGACTTGAAGAAGCGGCACCTTATTAATGGTCACGAATCTGAACACTTTGTGCCTTGGCTTTGAGTAGGCAAGTGGTTAATATTCTAGTTTACCCTGACGTCAGCAGAGGCTTTGTCCATGGCCAGAAACTTCTTGTTGGTAGAATCATCTTTTTTTTTTCTTTTCTTAATTTTGCTACATTTTATTTTATTTTATGTTTTGGTTTTTCGAAGTAGGGTCTCACTCTAACCCAGGCTAAATTTTGCTACTTTAACTGACACGCAGTAATTGTACACATTTATGCTGTACGATGTGATATTTTATTTAAAAATTTTTCATATATTATTATTATTATTATTACAAAAACATATTTTGTATGGATACATCATGGGTTGGTACCCTCTTTTCCCTCCTCCCGGCCCCATTCCGCTGGGGACGCTCCTCAGTGGGGTTGCAGGTATTCCCCTATTGGGTTGTGGTTTATGCATGGTGGGAGCAGCAGTTATCTATTTCTGGGGGGAGGGAATGCTTCTGGGCATGATGTCTCAACCTGTGACTCTTAACAATCTTTCCACCCCGTCTTCCGCAAAATTCCTTGAGCCATGGTGGATGAGTTTAAGACAGCTTCAGGTGATGCCTGTATAGAAGCATTTCTTGAGGCCTCAAATCACCATTGCAAGTAACGCCCGTGTCCTCCGTTTGCCACTAGGTGGCAGACTTCGCGCAGCCAGCGCGGGGACCAGAGGTACCCGGAGAGAAATAGAACCGCTTGGCATCTTGGTTTTCTCCCTGGGCCTCGACCTGGAAAATCACTGGGCTACCTCCGAGTCCAGATTTAGATTTCCTGCACAAACCACCGTTACCCCATTTAGAGGAGTGAAATTAGGGTCAAACTGTTACCAGTCCAGGAGAGGAGGTGACAAAGAAAGCCCTTTATGTGTAGCACTGAAGAGAGGGCTTGTTCTCCCTTTTTAAAGACATTTCCTCAAACCCAGAAAATTTCCTTATTTAAAAAAAGTCAACTTAGAAACGACGGCTCGTGTAGTCACAGGTAAATGCTCTCCTTTGGAAATATTTTGGGATGTTTGTGCGGGGCGTCGACTTTTTCATTGGCTTGAAATAATCTGAGAGGTGGCACTGTGATTTTTGTTCCTTGTACAAGCACAGTGAATTGAAGAGCAAAAATAAAACGCACCAAAAATTTTAGTTTTTAAGGTAGATTTTTATGAGTTGTTTTCATTGATTTCTGGGATGCCCTGGTTATGTCTTTAAAAAAATTATATATATATATCTTAAAACATTTTTTAATGTTTTATTTTTATTTATTTATTTGTCAGAGAGAGAGAGAGAGAGAGAGAGAGAGAGAGAATATGAATGGGCATGCCTGGGCCTCCAGCCGCTGCAAACAAATTCCAGACGTGTGCACCCCCTTGTGCACCTGGCTTATGTGGGTCCTGGGGAATAGAACCTGGGTCCTTTGGCTTTGCAGGCAAATGCCTTAACTGCTAAGCCATCCCTCCAGCCCCCAAAATATATTTTTAAATATTTATTTATTTGAGAGAGAGAGAGGGAGGGAGGGATGGAGGGAGGGAGCAATGTGTGTGTGTGGGGGGGGGCAGGGGAAATGGATGCGCCAGGGCCTCCAGCCACTGCAAGGGAACTCCAGACGCATGCACCATTTTGTGCATCTGGCTTAGTGGGTCCTGGGAAATTGAACCTGTGTTCTTAGGCTTCACAGGCAAGTGCCTTAACCTCTAAGCTATCTCTCCAGCCCTCTAGTTATGTTTTAAAAGAAATGAAAGTGGAGTGTGGTGTGGCACACCTTTAATCCCAGCACTTGGGAGGCAGAGGTGGGAGAATCACCATGAGTTGGAAACTGCCCTGAGACTACGTAGTGAATTTCAGGACAGCCTGGCCTAAAGTGAGACCCTACTTTATTTTTAATTTTTTATTAGTTATGTATATAGTGTGTATACAGCCATGATGGTACCATCGTTAGCCTTCTCCCTGTCCTCCCCCATGGGGATTGTGGGTCTTGCATTGTGGGGGAGAGGCAATGTCTTTGTGCATAATGACCCAACTATGGCTTTAACAATCTTTCTGCCCCTCTTCCAAGAACTTTCCCGAGCCTTGTTGGGTTCATTTTAGGTCTATTTCAGTGATGAGGTCATGGGAGTCTCTGGATCTCTGGTTTGGTAGGAGTTGAGTGTTCTGTGTGTCTATCTCCTTCACTGTTGTGCTGGTACCAGGTTCATTGAGAAAGCAACACTCTTGCTTATTTCCCCGTTACTCTATGGTTTAGCTGGAGCCCTGGTGAGGGGTGATGGGCTGATTCTCTCCTCAGTTCTGTGTCCATCTGAAAGACAGAAGCAGATTCTCCAACAGAGAGTGAGGTCAGTGCAAGATACATGGATAACTATTATTATTTTAGAGAGAATTTAATAGGTATAGATCCTCTTGTATCCCACTATTGGTGGGAGCTTGATAATGGAGAGAGGGATCATTTTTGGATATGGTTCTGACTTGTTTCCCCATTCCAGGTATGGGTTCTGTTCCACTGAGTGGATCCTTTAGCCAAATCTAGAGCAGTTGGTTTCCCACCATGGCTGTGTGCCACTATTGCACTTGTGTGAGCACTATGTCAGGTTGTTTGCTGGTGAGTAGCTTAGACCATGAGTTGCTTATACAGATGTTGGCCATTTTCCCCCAGTCACTCATTTAGCACCTTGTGGCACTAGACAAGCTAACTGTGTGGGGACTGACTGTCTTCCAGATTCCAGCCAGGTCTCTCCATGTTCCGTCCCAACAGCATTTGGTGTCTTTGGCAGTAGGGTCTTACTTTTAACCTTTGGTGGAGACCCTACATTTGATTAAAAAAAAAAAAAGAAATGAAAATTCTAGCCAGGAAGATGGCACTTGCACAGCATGGGGACCTGAGTTCAGTCCCTGGCACCCACGTAAAAAGGAAGGTGTGACTGAGCATGCCTAAAACCCAGTTCTGAGGGGCAGAGACAGAGGATAGCTGGGACTCCCTGTCTTTCAGTCTAACCAAAAAATGCTTCACGTACCAGGTGCAGTGAGAGCCCTTGTCTATTTAAGGCAGAAGAGTGATAAGGAGAACACCCTATGCTCTCCGGCCTCTGCACGCATATGTATGAGGCACACACACCTGTGAATACATGTGCATACACCACATGCATGCATGTATACACAAGCAAAAAATAAAGAAAAATTAGTGTTCAGATGAACACAGACTTGCTTGTTACATTACTGGAATAATAAGCATTACTAAATAATAAGCATATATGAAAATTTAATAGAAAAATTAGACAACTCAATCTGTATTTTGAGATTAACCTGGAATAATTTAAAAAATATTTTATTTATATTTATTTGTTAGAGAGAGAGAAAAAGAAAGAGGCATATATATATATATATATATATATATATATATATATAGAGAGAGAGAGAGAGAGAGAGAGAGAGGGGGAGGAGAATGGGCACAACAGGGCCTCTAGCCACTGCAAATGAACTTCAGATGCATGCGCCACCTTGTGCATCTGGCTTTACTGGGGAATTGAACTTGGGTCCTTAGGCTTTGCAGGCAGATACCTTAACCACTGAGCCATATCTCCAGCCACCTTTCTCTCTCTCTCTCTTTCGTGTGTGTGTTCATGTGTGTGAGCATATGCATGCTACATGTGTGGGTGTTAGTCCTCACCTTCCACCTTGTTTGGGGCAGGGTCTCTCATTTCATTGTTGGCACTGCATTTGCCAGGCTAGCTGGCCCACGCTTCCTGGTGATTCTCTTGTCTTCACCTCCCTTTATAGATGTGTTGGGGTTACAGATGCCCGCCACAGTGTCTGGCTTTTGCATAGGTTCTGGGGATCCTAACTCAGGTACTCAAGCATGCACAGTAAGCACTTTTCCACTGCTGGAGGGCTTAAAACTCTCGAGTCACAATCCAGACCAGTGGGTTGGAATGTCTAGGGGTGGGGCATAGCCATCTGCACTTTATTTTATTTTATTTTTTGGTTTTGCAAGGTAGGGTCTCACTCTGGTCCAGGCTGACCCGGAATTAACTATGTAGTCTCAGGGTGGCCTCGAACTCTCGGCGATCCTCCTACCTCTGCCTCCCGAGTGCTGGGATTAAAGGCGTGCGCCACCACGCCCGGCTTCATCTGTACTTTTTAAGAGCCTTCCCAGGTGACTGCAATGTGTGATGAGTGCAAACTGCTTTCATCTTGGTTTCATCATGGTTTGGACAGAGGAACTGGACACAAAACAAAGTGTGTTTCCTGTGCCCTCCTCAGCACAGTGATTGATTATGTGAGATTGTTGGGTGAAGGATGACTCTGTGAGGCCCAAGAAAGAATGATAGAGTTTCCTTTGATCACCGTGGAGAGATGCTAAGAACAACAAGGTGGATTAGACTAGGGGGAGATGGAGAACCGGGTTTTGGGCATATAACATTTTAAGATATGCATGAGGTATTCAGGTCGAAAATTCCAGTAGGCGCTTGTGGAAATCGAGAGAGAAGCCCAGGCTAAAGCTACCATTTGGCAGGCATCAGCATGCAAATGCATTTAAAATTGTGTGGTCAGACAGACGATCCCCTGAGCAGTGAGTGAAGGGCATAATGACAGGAGATGATGGAAACTAGCCTCCAGCAGGCGTGGGAGAGGAGAGGAGGAAGCAGTTCAGGTAGGAGGGAGCTGCGGGCTGGTGAGCAGAGCTCCCCCAGGTGAGGTGAGGATAGGGAGAGGGACACTTGGCTTCACTCTGCGAAGGAGAAATGAGATGGAGATGAAGTGGGGTGACCTCCTGCTCCAGCTCGCTGCTGGTACTGTCCCGGGGGGAGGCAAGAAGAGCAGGGGCTAGACCAGCCTGGAATTTACCTGGGCAAAGCTGGGGAGGCACAGACGGGAAGGACATTGGAACGAGAAGGGTCCATGACGGGACTGATGCAATAGAACTATGTGGACCTGAGGTCCCAAAGAATTCGAAGTACACAGATGGGAGGAATGCTAGGCAGGTAAATTAGAGGGATGAGTTAGGCCAGGCAGAGATTTTCAGTTATAAATCTGACAGAGACATATTTTGGGGGTGATGCAGTCTTTTAAAAATTTATATATATATATATATATATATATATATATATATATATATATATATATTGATCAGAAAGAGAGAGACAGAGAGAGAGAGACAGAGAGAGAATATGTGTGCAACAGCACTTTTTGCCACTGCATACAAACTCCAGACACATGTATCACTTTGTGTGTCTGTCTTTATGTGGGTACTGAGGATTCGAACCTGGGGAGCAGGCTTCGCAAGCAAGTGCCTTTAACCACTGAGCCATCTCTCCAGCCCTGATGTGTCTTTTTTTCGTTGTTGTTGTTGAGGGGACAGTCCTGGTGATGGGGAACCTAGGACCTTGTGTACAGTAGGCAAGCACTCTACTACTGAGACACAACTTCAGCCCTAGAGATGACAATTTCTGTTGATCTAGCTACCTCATAGCTTTAATGAAGGAGAGGAAGTCGCTAGAAAATTTGAAGGAGAGATGGCGATAATGGAGGCAATATGTGGTCGGATGGAAGGACCTTTGGTGGGGCAGGGATTGTGTAAGAGCAAATCTGTCAGCTGAGTGGTCTAGAAGGAGGGTAGGCACTGCAGGGGTGGGGGGCATGTATCCTATCTGTCACCTATTGGGGGGAAATGGTTTCTTCAGAAGAGATAAATAAAAGAAAAGGGAAGGCACAGAACCCAGGACTTTATGAAGCAAAGGGTTGGGAAAGCGGATGAAAGAGAGTTTGGAATGTGTGAAGGACCAATTAAAATGGGAACAAGAGATGATATCCATACCCCATCAGTCCCCTCTCCTGCCAGGGCGGGCTTCTTGAGGCTGAGCTCCCAGGGCGGTGCGCTGTGGCCAGAGCCAGGGCACTGCTGGCCTGCAGTCTCTGGGTGAGCTGAAGAATGCAGCTCTGGAACTTCTGTGCTGGAGGAATGCCCAGGTCAGCTGCCCAGTGGTCCTAAGTGAATCTTCAATTCACATTACTGAGAAATAGCAGGGACTGCACATATTACCCCAAACTTGAGAGTGTGGAGGAATCTGAAAACCCAGGTGGGAGACAGAGTGGGATCGGTAAACAACTGGGGCTGCGAAGTATCCAGGAGGCAGAATGATGACCCAGTGAAGCCTAGGGTGGGTTTGCATGGTTTTTGTAAATGACAGGAATAGGATGAGCGGAAGGCATGGTTTTCAAAGAGTGCTGTGTAGCAATAATTACTGTACAATGACAAGACTGGGAAAAAAAATGAAAGGAAATTGAACATTGTAGAACACACAGGCCCTGCCTTTTAACTCAAGAATAACCAATTAAACTGTTATGTAATACCTCATTCATTAGTGATTGAATTACCTCTGGTTGTAGGCATTGTTTCCCTGAAGTTAATTTTTATTCCATTATGAAGGAATAAATCAAATCTAGTGAAAAGAAATCTAGACTCTTTACTGTCCACGAGAGGAGGGGTTCTGACCCAAAAGTCTTTCTGTGGTTTAATATTTTCAGTTTCAACTTAATAAAGAGGAGCCTGAGGGATGAGAAATGAGGTCAGGTTTTTATCTTTTCTGCTTGAAGTACATAAATAGCACAGAAAGAAGTGGGGAGGTGTGGACAATTGTAAAGAAACAAAACCAACCCAGAAAACCCCCAGTGCTGACTGGGACACACAGTTGTGCAACGTGTTCAAGGTACCCACAAAAATAATTTAGGCTGGAGAGATGGCTTAGCGATTAAGGCGCTTGCCTGCGAAGACTAAGGACCATTTTTGACTCCCCAGATCCCATGTATGCCAGACGCACAAGGCAACACAAGCACAAAGTCACACATGTGCACATGGTGGTGCATGCATCTGGAGTTTGATTGCAGTGGCTGGAGGCCCTGGCATGCCAATTCTCTCTCTCTCATTCTCTCTTGCTCGCTGTATCTCTCTCATAAAAATAAGTTAAAAAAATAAAGTAATTCATTCAACAAAATTTGTGTTGATGTCTGTTAACTATCTGTCACTTTAGTTAGGCACCAGACACGTATAAAGTTAAAGAACATGTAATCTGTTGGCGGTCATCTACTAGGGAGGCAGACAATAAAAGAAGAATAATTCAATAGTAAATGCTAAGTGTCTTTGAAATATTCGCTCCATTTCTATTACATCTAAGGGCAAAGGAGATTCATATCTGAGAGAGAATATTACAGAGGTAAGAAATAAAGTAACTTGAAAGCCACATTTCAACTTATTAATAGTCATGCTAATGCTCCTGACCTAGGGACCACACATGTTTTCCATATTTTGAATATATTACCCCAGAGTATGAAATCTTAGCAGAAGGGGAACCAGAATTAAATTAGCTCCTTATCTGAGGTTTTTAGGTGCCTTGGGACAAACCTCTCAAGGATAATAAACTGATCATTTCCCTGTGGATGGTGAAATTATGGTCTGCATAATTATTTCTTCATGATTTAATTGAAAACATTGAAGATTAAGCACACAGATACCAGGGATTCTAATACAGGATGACACTTTTCCATCTTTTTTTTTTTTTTTTTTTTTGTGGTTTTTCAAGGTAGGGTCTCGCTCGCTTTAGCCCACATT
Organism: Orientallactaga sibirica; assembly: GCA_036365145.1. Classification (NCBI taxonomy): domain Eukaryota; kingdom Metazoa; phylum Chordata; class Mammalia; order Rodentia; family Dipodidae; genus Orientallactaga; species Orientallactaga sibirica. The sequence continues at coordinate 14,787,580 of JAEOAD010000025.1, forward strand.
GACCTGGAATTAACTATGTAGTCTCAGGGTGGGCTCGAACTCTCGGCGATCCTCCTACCTCTGCCTCCCGAGTGCTGGGATTAAAGGCGTGTGCCACCAGGGCCAGTTCCACTTTTCCATCTTTTATCTCCATAGCACTTGCAGCCCATGCACTTAGGATGGGTTTGGATGTGAGGTTGGGCATTGAAGGGCACATATAGGACTTGATCTGAGGTGGATGCCATTTTCTGGGTTCCTAGGAAGAGCAGAGGCCAGCAGTTAACCTTTCCACCTTTAATGTCTTAATTCTGTTCATCACTGTTACCCCACAGGCTCTGGCAATCGCACCCAGTGTTCACACTCTCAGACCCTGCAGCTCAGGAAATCGCGAGTTTGTTACTACGTCGGCCTCATGAGCAGCCCCTTGCCCAATAGTCCCCCTCAGCTGTGTCACAGCCCCATCTTCTGAAGGTCAGTCACACACCCAGAACCCACTCTTCTCAGAGTCTCCTGCTCTTTGTGTCACACGTTACTGGGAATTTTGCCTCCAGCCTTGCCTTTCTCTGGTTCTGTTTCCTTGCTGGGCTCACTGCTGTACCCACAGTGGTGGCCCCCTTCCTCCTCTTCCTCTTCCTCCTTTTCTGTCTTCCCGCTTGCCTCTTCATATGCACACTAGGGTGATGTTCTGCTACATGGCATCCAGGGCCCTTCCAGCCCCGTCTCTGCCGCCTTTAGAGTCTTTCTCTCTCTTCTACTTTTACATCTAGGTTCTTGCTGAAGCAGGTCCTTGCTTCATCTCTTTGTGCTCACTTGTGTTGTCTGGTCCAGAGCCTTTTTTTTCTCTCTTTCTCTCTCTCTCATGGACAAATATCCCCTTCCATTTGAAACTTCTAGACCAACCCCTTTCACCAGCCTGAGAAAGAATCTATAATTTCCTTGGCCGATTCTCCTTGTTGCGTAGTGGATTACTTACTTTCTCATTGCGGTGAACAAAGGCGACTTAAGGAAGGGAAGGGTTTATTTTGGGCTACAGTTTCAAGGGGCATTTCATGGCAGGGACGGCATGAGGGTAGGAACGGGAAGCTGGCTCAGTAAATATGCAGATGGGAAGTAGTGCTGGGCTGGCTATAAGACCTCAAGACCTGCCCCCAGTGTTACACTTCCTCCATTAAGGCTCCACCTCCTTAAGGTTCCACAAACTCCTCAATAGTGCTCCCAGCACACATGAGCTTAAGGAGGACATTTTACATTCAAGCCGCAACACATGGTTTAGAGGGTTAACTTCATCTCCCTTCCCAATTGCACTGCATTCAGCTTAAGAACAGGGATTTGAGGCTGGGGAGATGGACCAGCAAGCAGTTAAAAGTGCTTAACTGCAAAGCCTCCTGGCCTGGGTTTGATTCCCCAGAACCCACAAAAAGTCAGATCCACAAAATGGCATGTGCATCTGGGGTTTGCTTGAAGCTATGGGTAGGTCCTGGCATACCCAACCCCCACTCTCAAATAAATAAAAAAAAGTACTTTGTAAAAAAGAGCAGGGAACTAGATCTTATTTATGCTTATATCTCACTACATTTATTGAGCGTCTTTCAAAGACCAGACACTATTTCTAAGAGCCTTATGTATGGAATCTCCTTTATTCACACTAGCCATGTGAAGAAGGTGTTGTCATTATTTACCAACAAATAAACTTGAACAGAGAGATCATGTAGTTTGATAGCAGCCCCACAGCCAGGGTGGAAAAAGCTTGTGGAGCTGGGACTACCCAGAACACTAATGCTTCTAGGCTCCTTGCATAGCCTTCTTGCTAATAACAGTTGCCCTTTATTGAATGTGCTTTAGTGACACAATCTCAGCTGCTTTCAAAGAAAAATTTAAAAGCTGTACAGTGTATATTGTCACATTCTCTTATTTACAAGAAATAACAGCAGAAGTTCTTGAACCCGTGCTTATCTCAGCCTGAAAAAAAAAGTTGTTACTGTGAGCTTCGTGTGTAGTCTCCCTGATCGTTCTCTGTATCTTTTTTTTTTTTTTTTTTGTTTTTTCGAGGGTTTCACTCTAGCCCAGGCTGACCTGGAATTAACTCTGTAGTCTCAGGGTGGCCTTGAACCTCCTACCTCTGCCTCCTGAGTGCTGGGATTAAAGGCGTGTGCCACCCCCCACCTCCAGCAATTTGGGCATTTTTTAATTGCATTAAATATTCAACACGATTGCTGTTTATTCATGTCCCCATATATTTACACCCAAAGTGAGTCCCCCATTCGTCTCTACCTGACTTTGGCCCTGCTATTTTCAGTTGCAAGTTTTCTTACCTGCAGCCAAAATCATCCTCGGGGTGAAACACAGATGGTCACTTCAAGAAGTGTTTTAGGCTTAGTGGCATGTACTTAATCCCAGCACTCGGGAGGCAGAGGTAAGGCGTTTGCCTGAGAAGCCAAAGGATCCTGGTTCGATTCTCCAGGACCCATGTAAGCCAGATGCACAAGGGGCACATGCATCTGGAATTCATTTGCAGTGGCTAGAGGCCCTGGTGCACCCATTCTTTCTCTCTGTCTGCCTTTCTTCTTTCTCTCTCTCTCCTTGCAAATAAATAAATAAAAAATTTTAAAAAGTATATAATACCACAGTCAGGGAAGCAATTCTTTGCATTTTCTCTTAGACCACATGAACTGCTGCCTCCTTGGGGATATTAGCACATGAGGGCCCCTGGCTGAACAAAACATGCTTGCAAGGACACAGACTGACCGACATGGGAGACAGCTCCCCGGCAGCAGGGAGGCACCTGTCAAGGGTTTGATGGTCCCCGAGAAGTTAGAAAAAGGGAAAGAATAACAGAAGAAAATGACACAGGGGACTAGGTAGCTGAGGCAGCCACAACTGGGCTTCCAAGCACCGAGGAGAAGCCCCAGTGACTGCATGAAGAGAGCCAACCTCTTCCAGACCAGCTAAACATCCAGGGGGAAAAAAAACGACAAGATGGGTAAAAGATCTTACTGATGTGGTTTGGTAAATATAGACACTGTTTGCTTTCTTTTCCCTCCAACTTGTATGATTTTGTGAATGATGTTTTTAGATATAATTATATCCAAAGGAACTCTGTTTTGATGACAGCACTGCTTGTTTTATCTCCTATTGCCAAAACAAAGACCGAAGAGAAGACAGTTTGTGTACTGTCATTATAACTCTCTAAAAAGAGGCCAACGTAAGGACAAAGGCAGAATGGCAAAAGGGATTACTTTACAAACAAATATGGAGGATATTTATTGGTTGTCTTTAGATACACTAACTCATACATACTTTTATTCCAGAACAAATTTTACTCAGAAATAGTCCATCAAAGCAGTTTAGAAAGATTATTGTTCTGTGTAAAATAGATCTAGCAGTTAACAACATATTAATTAGGAAGTAATTCTCTAAAATTGGGTGCTAATGTAAAATGTACCTGAGTGAAGAAGTAATGATACTTCAAGGAAAGGAAATGTTTTGGTTGCATCTGATTAGTATTAGCAGTTATAAAAGTTTTATCAGAAATGGACTAAAAAAATGTGTAAGAGTCAACATTATCAACATTAAATGAAATAGCAGAAACACAATCCCAGGCTCCTAGCTCCCAGCCCAGCACCATTATAAACCCTTCCATAGCCTTGATATGGAGATAACCCTCCTGTTCTATTTGTGTTCTGAGAGAGAAAATATACTTATTCCAAAAGATGTATAGACTCCTCACTGGACCATGACCAAATATTACAGAGGAAGTTCTTGTGCCTTTTACCAATGAGAGGTAGGGTTTCACTCTAGTCCAGGATGACCTGGAATTAACCATGTAGTCTCAGGGTGGCCTCGAACTCTCGGTGATCCTCCTACCTTTGCCTCCCAAGTGCTGGGATTAAAGGCGTGCGCCACCATGCCCGGCCCAATGAGGGTTTTATAGAGATAAACATATCCACTCAATTCTACTAGGGTCACTCAACCTAGAATGAATGGACATGTTTGGATATCAACACCGGGTGAATAACAATAATGAACCACTGGAGATTGGAACCGGGTTCTTAGGCTTAGGAGGCAGGTGCCTTAACCCCTAAGCCATCTCTCCAGCCCCTCAAATTCATTTATTAACTTATTCCAAAAGATTTAGGGGCTGGAAGGATGCTTTAGCAGCGAAGGCACTTGCCTGCAAAGCCAAAGGTCCCAGGTTTGATTCTCCAGGACCCATGTAAGCCAGATGCACAAGGTGGTACATGCATCTGGAGTTCATTTGCAGCAGATGGAGGCCCTGGCAAGCCCATTTTTTCTCTCCCTCTCTCTCGATCTTTCTCTCTCCCCCTCTCTCCATCTTTCTATCTCAAATAAATAAATAAAAATAAAAAATATTTTAAAAAAATATTTTAGGGCTGGAGAGAGGCAGTTAAGGCACTTGCCTGAAAAGCCAAAGGACCTCAGGACCCACATAAGCCAGATGCACAAGGCGACACATGCATCTGGTGTTCATTTGCAGTGGCTGGAGGCACTGGAGTGCCCATTCTCTCTCTCTCTCTCAAATAAATAAACAAACAAAAATTTCTTTTCTGGTTTTCGAGGTAGAGTCTTCCTCTAGCCCAGGCTGACCTGGAATTCACTATGTAGTCTCAGGATGGCTTTGAACTCACAGCGATCCTACCTATCCTCTGCCTCTCAAGTGCTGGGATTAAAGGCATGTGCCACTATGCCTGGCTACAAAAATATTTTTACAATATTCTAGCATGTTCCAAATTTGAGCCTTGTGCAGAATACCAAGGATACAACCTGTACAAATTGCAATAAGAATTCAATAAAGCACAGTTACACACCCTGAGAGCTCCCCCCATTCCTCCTGCTTTTCTCACCATCCCGCTTCAACTGCCTGTTCTGATTCCCAAGTAAAAGGTTAGGATCCATAAAATTAAAAAAACAGCCCAGCACCAGGGAAGCAGAGGTATGACGTGGAACTCTTCCAGCGCATAGAGCACTTGACTGGGGAGAAGCTGCCTGTCTTTCCTACACAGGGACGATGAGGTTAAGATGCTGACAGAACGTGTGACTGAAGCCCAGATATTTGCCCAAATGGACTTAAGGGGACATGGTGAAAAGAAGAAACGTGCACAAGAGGACCCTGGAGATGATACAGATGGCACCATGGGTGTCAGGAACAAGGTGGTTGGATAATCACTTCTGTAAGGATACCAATTGTGCTTTCTGGCAGTGAGAAGGGATTGAAGCAGGCGATGATGGTGCCGTGCCTTGGACCAGAACCTGTCAGGAGACTGCTGGGCTGACTCTTCCTGTCCAGACAGGGCGTCTTCCTGCTCGGATTCCCTCCTCAAGACCACAGAGGCTGGCTCTCTGATCACCTCCCTTTCGCCTCTTCCATCTGTACGCCACAGACTTGGTTGACTAAGCACACATCCTGTAACTTAAGGGAAGAAGTTTGTCCATCCAAAAGTGCTGCTGAACCATCTTAGCTTGTGCGTCATTAGGCCCAGTGTGAAGCAATAAATTTAAATAGTCTTTAAAAAATCGCCACTCAGGTCGGGCGTGGTGGCGCACGCCTTTAATCCCAGCACTCGGGAGGCAGAGGTAGGAGGATCGCCAAGAGTTCAAGGCCACCCTGAGACTACATAGTTAATTCCAGGTCAGCCTGGACCAGGGTGAGACCCTACCTTGCAAAACCAAAAAAAAAAAAAAAAAATCTCCACTCAGGGATATAAATGGTTTCACTTGTAACCAGATAATAACCAGACATACTTAAGATTATGGAAAATTTGCATTCATCTAACAGACATCCTAATCACACCTAAATTCATCTTTAAGAAGTTACAGAAGTTTCATCTTCTCCTTTCAGTGCTATCCAGAAAGGAGGAGTGGAAATTAGATATGAGAGATTGATTGCCCTGACCTAATCTTATACTGTGGACGTGACTGTGGTGGTTTGATTCAGGTGTCCCCCATAAACTTAAGTGTTCTGAATGCTAGGTTCCCAGCTGATAGACATTTGGGAATTAACCCCTCCTTGAGGCAGTGTATTGTTGGGGGCAGACTTGTGGGTTTTATAGCCAGTTTCCCCTTGCCAGTGTTTGGCACATGCTCCTGTTCCTGTTGTCCACCTGATGTTGGTCAGGGGTGATGTCCATCCTCTGCTTATGCCATCATTTTCCCTGCCATCATGGAGCTTCCCCCTTGAGCCTGTAAGCCAAAATAAACCCTTTGTCCCACAAGCTGTTCTTGGTTGGGTGATTTCTGCCAGCAACGTGAACCTGATGGCAATAGTAATGTTGGTACCAAGGACTGGGATTGCTGCTAGACACCTGACTGTGTGGCTTTGGCCTTTTGGAGCTGATTTTCAAGAGGAATGTGGAAGAATTTGAAACCTTGGCCTAAGAGACATCTTGTAGGGCTGTTAAGTACAGCATGATGGATTTTATTGGTCAGAGTTACAAGACCTAAATGCAGTGAGAACTGTGGACTGTGAGGTTTGGCTTGTGAGGGTGAGAAAGAGCTTTGCTTGGACTGGGCTAGAAGCAGTTTGTGTGAGAGGCTTGCTGTTATGCCCATGTCCTGAAAATTTGTGCAGGGTTGCAGTACATAGAAACAGTCTGATGTGAGCAGATATGGCACAGAGAGAAATGTTTAGGCTGAAACTGCTGCCTGTTCAGCTGCAATTGAGAGATTACAACCTTTGAGATTGGGCCAGCTGACCTGCACTGGGAAAACAGGAAGAATGTAGACTCTTTTAAAGGGGCCTGAGTGCTCAAGGAGTGTCCTGTTCTTCAAAGTCTGCTTTATTCCCCCCTGGATTAACAAATTGGAACCCTACCTGGTATTATGGAATATAAGAAATTCAGGAAAGAGAGGGTCATTGAGTTTGTAACTCAGTCTTGTGTTTTGGGAACGGCCATGGGCAGTATGAAGCAGGTTTGCTGGATGCCTGCATGGAGACCTGATGGAGCCATAAGGATGAACCATGGCTTGCAGTGGAGACCCACTAGAGATGCCGGGACCCAGGAATACAGCATACAGATGAAATCTCAGCTATGCTCAGAATAAAATAAACAAGAAGCTGCTTTCTGCAGAAAGAAAAAGTCTGCTCCTACTCAATACTGGGTGCAAAAAAAAAAAAAAAAAAAAACCATATATGCTCTCCTTGAGACCTCACAGCCCAAAAGGACTCATGGGAACCACAGTCTAAATTCACCCAATTCTGTGGTCCAAGCTGTCACTCAAAAAAATATGAAGTGGGGCTGGGAAGACAGCTCAGCAGTCAAAAGCGCTGGCTTGCAAAGTCCGCCTGCCTGAATTGGATTGCCCCGTAAAGCCAGATGTACTAAGTGGCTCGTGCATCTGGATTTTCTTTTGCAGCAGTGAAAGGTTCCGGCACACTCAAAATAAATATTTTTTTTTAATAAAGTAAAATAAAATAAATAAAATAAAATGTTAAGTGTCCCCAGGGACTTTGTGAAGTGGGTGATGATGGCTGCACAGTGTGAAGTGATGGAAACTCTCCAAAGCCCATCCGTGAAAACTAAGAGGAATCGCCTAAGGATGCTGGCACACTCTTCACTAGAAGAGCCCCCACCCACTCAAGGGGCATGTGGAAAGAGCCCCCTGAGAACAGCCTGTCCAGCTGAGGCTGAGAAAATCCGCGTGAGGATCCACGACTCGGTGCAAACACTGCTGGTGGAGCCAAGAGGGCAGCAGTATGACCGTTGTCTCCTTTGTCCACTCTCAGATCCTTGAAAGCATTTCCTGCCATTGCCTCCCAATGCCAGTTGTCAACTGACAGGGGAATCTGTAAAAGGGCGTCAGGAGGCGTCAGCTTCCTGCATTATAAACAAGGCAGGGGACGGACAAAGGATGATTCACCTCACTCAGGCAAATGACGAGGACAGCCATGTCATTGTCCTCACTGCAATTATCTCGGATACTGTTTAACAAAGAGAAGAGATGAGCAAGGCCTCCTGTGACTTTCATTGAACTTGTAACATTGTGTCAAACCATTGAAATCTTGAAATCATACAGGCTTACCTCGGTGGGATTCTGCTGCACTAAAAGCCCTCGGGGAGCTGACAGTGGCTTGGTGGGTCTGCAGGAGGAAAACTAATTAAAGACTGAAATGGTGATGCATTTTATACAGTGGGAAGCACTGGGCAAGAGTGTCACTATAGTGACCTGGAAGGCAGACCATCTGTCAAGGGAATGGATGGTCCTTGGGGAAGAGTTCAGAAAACCAAGCGTTAGTTATATATTCTGGTTCTGATTAGCTGCTTTCAACAGGGAACCCAGAGCCGATCTGTGTTCAGCAATTTGATTGCTCTGCAGAAAGAAGGTAGAGGCCGCAGATTCAGACTTGTACAGCGGCTTCGCAACCCCAAGCAGTTGAGGCAAAATATAACACTGAGGAAGCTGGGACACAACCAAAGCTGATAAAACTCAGCTTTGGAACAACAGTCCTGACCGAGTCATGGACATCTGTATTCACGGCTCCAGTTTGGCCTCGAAGATGGCTGGAACGTAAGTTGTTTGAATTAGCAACGTGAACAACAGATTCTTTCACTGGAGAACTAGTTCCGCAAAAGAACACAGTGTTGGTGACTTGGGGCGTTTTGGGCGTGTGTGCGTGTGCGTGCACGTACATGTGAAGGCTGGGGTTGATGATAGGTGACTTGCTCCATCACTTTCCTCTTCACCTGGGGCAAGGTCTCTAACTTGAACTCAGAGCCTGCTGCTCTGCTCATCTAATTAGACTGTTCCAAGGACCCTTGCCTCTTCAACGCTAGGATTACAGGTGAGCCACCATGCTAACCTGGCATTTTATGTGAGTGCAGAGGGGTCCCAGGTCTGTGCCTCATGCTCACATGGCAAGTACTTTCCCACAGTGAGCCAGCTCTCTAGCCCCAACATTGTTTAAAAACACAAATTTTCCATGACCTCATAGCGCCTGGTACTACTTAAACAAGGCCCTCACAATAGGAGGAAAAGATGATGACATCAAAATAAAAATAAAAGGGACTAGGCCGGCCATGGTGGCACACGCACCAATCCCAGCACTCGGGAGGCAGAGGTAGAAGGATCGCCATGAGTTCAAGGCCACACTGAGATTACAGAGTGAATTCCAGGTCAGCCTGGGCTAGAGCGAGAGCCTACCTCCAAAATCCAAAATAAATAAATAAAAAGAAATTCAAACTCTTAACAAAAACGAAGGAGACTAATTGAGAAAGGGAGGGGATGTGATGGGGAATGGATTTGTGAAGGGGAAATTGGGGGATAGGAGGAAATTATCATGGTTTATTGTCTATAATTATGGAAGAAATACAGAAAAACAGCTTAAGGGGCTGGAGAGATGGCTTAGCGGTTAAACACTTGCCTGTGAAGCCTAAGGACCCCGGTTTGAGGCTTGATTCTCCAGGACCCACATAAGCCAGATGCACAAGGGGGCGCATGCACCTGGAGTTCGTTTGCAATGGCTGGAGGCCCTGGTGTACCCATTCTCTCTCTCTACCTGCATATTTCTCTCTCTCTCTCTCTCTCTCTCTCAAATAAATAAAAATAAATCTTAAAAAAAGTTAAAAAAAACCAAATTTATAACTATGTGCGCACATACACATACATACATATATACATATATGTTTTTGCTCATGTATGAAAAAGAAAGGATAAACCATTTTTTTTCAAATCAGCTAATTATTAGAAAGAGGCAAGGATAATAAGGAACAAGAGTTATCCCAGCATAAGTTATGATCTGCCTTTTTAAATAATATTAGTTATGCACTCTAAGATGTGTAATTAAATTGAAAAGCAATCCCTGGAACCTGAATACAAACTAAAACAAATGAACTTGGCTGTCTTGTAAGCTGGTTACACAACCATCTTACTAACCATGTTAGTTGCATAGGGAAAAGGCTTCTTTCAAGTGGCTCCAGAACACATTGTTTAGTGGTAGTTATACAACAGAGTGTATTCTAGGGACAAACAAGATGTAGAGAAATAAACTTTTGTTTGTTTGTTTGTTTGTTTTTGTTTTTTGGTTTTTTTTTTTTTTCGAGGTAGGGTCTCACTCTAGGCCAGGCTGACCTGGAATTCACTCTGCAGTCTCAGGATGGCCTCGAACTCATGGAGATCCTCCTACCTCTACTTCCTGAGTGCTGGGATTAAAGGCGTGTGCCACCACGCCCGGCTGAGAAATAAACTTTATTCAGTCATCTTATTGTCAAAACAATATTGCTATCATTATTTTTTTTTATGCGAGAGAGAGGAGAGGGAGAGAGAATGGGCGCACCAGGGCCTCCAGTTACTGCAATCGAACTCCAAACATGTGCGCCTCCTTGTGCGCACGTGAGCCATTGCGCACTTGCATCACTGTGCATCTGGCCAACATGTTCTGTAGGATAAAGTTAATAAGGTCTTATGTTCGCTATGGTAACCAAACTTCTCCCAGTAACATTTTGAAAACCCAGAATTTAAAAAGCCAATGAGGTAAAGACCCTGGCTGTTACACTGAACTTGAAAACAACAGTTACACTCACTTGGTCGCTGGGGATGCTGGAGCAGGCACGAGATCTCCCGGGTCTCTGCTGCTACAGCAGTCACCGATGGTGCAGGGCAGTGGTCTTCCTTACTCTCTAAGAAAGGCTTTGTTTCTGGAAAGACAGGATTTGTAGGGAAGGTATATGTAAAATTACATCATCCTATATGGTCATCCTTGCCCACACATTTATTAACACTAACTGGAGCCCGTGGTTTACATTAAATTTTCATTCTTCCTGTTGTAGGTTTTGACAAATGCATCATGATATGTTCACATTTTTAGTTTCATATGGAGTGGTTTGACCACTCTGAAATTCCTCTATGCTTACACCTATTTATTGCTGAGCAGGTTGGGCCCTGCCCAGGAACAGAAACATAAATACGCCAAGGAAGTACTAGCCCCATGAAAATGAGAACTAAACACTGATTTATCTCAATGGATAGTCAATAAATACAAGAAAATTATTCAAGAATTTAAATACTGATTCATGGTTTAAAAAAGAAAAAACTCTTGGGCTGGAGAGATGGCTTAGCGGTTAAGGCACCTGCCTCCTAAGCCTAAGAACACTGGGTCCAATTTCCAGCGGTTCCAATCTCCAGGTCCCACGTTTAGCAAGATGCAGTGACGCAAGGGCGCAATGCTGCACTTGACCACAAGGGGGTGCACACATTTGGATTTCGTTCACAGCAGCTGAGAGACTGCTGGTGTTCCCATCTCTATCTGTCTCCCTCTCCCTGTCTGTCTGTCTCTCTCTGTGTATCTCTCCATAAATAAATAAAATAATAAAAAAAATTAAAAAAAAGAAAAAACTCTTAACAAACTAGAAACAAAGAGTTTGCAGCTCGTTAAAGTGCACCCAAAACAAACAATAGTAAACTTTATACCTAAAAGAAGTGGGGCCCAAATTTCACTGTCAGATACTGTTTTGGCACCAGATGTAAGCATTCTGTTCCTACTTCTCCTATTTACCATGATATTAGAGATTTTAGCCTGTACAATAAGAAAGATAATCAAAAATAAAATGAGGCCAGGCATAGTGGCGCATGCCTTTAATCCCAGCACTCGGGTGGCAGAGGTAGGAGGATTGCCGTGAGTTTGAGGCCACCCTGAGATTATATAGTGAATTCCAGGTCAGTCTGGGCTAGAGTGAGACCCTACTCCCAAAAATAACATAAAATTATTTTATTATTTTTAAAAAGGAGAAATATTTTATTTATATTATTTGAACATTATTGAGAAGAAATATCTACAGATAATTACAGATAGTAAAATAGTTATAAATTTTTAGCATTACTAAAAGAGTTTAGTAATTGGTATTTATAAAGTCCATATGAAAATGTCAGTTTCTTTGCTCTATAGCCTCAACAAGCCATCAAAAATAATTTAAAAATATACAATTAAGATACTTTAAAAAATTACAAGTTGGGCATGTGGTGCATGCTTTTGATCCCAATATTCCCAACATTCCTGGGGAGGCAGAGGTAGGAGAATCAACGTGAGTTCAAGGCCAGCCTGAGACTGAATTCCAGGTCAGTCAGGGCTAGAGCGAGATCCTAACTCAAAAAAAAAAAAAAATTACAAAGCTAGGGGGAAAAAACTAACAAAAGAAATTAATATATATGCCAAACTCTTGAATAAAAAGATTGAATATTTATACATTAAATAGCCTCATATTAAGGATTCATTTATATACTTTTCAGGTTTCAGAAATGTGCAAACAACGCAAAAGGAAAACAACCATAGGAGAAGAATAGTTGGCACGAATTTCAGGGTAATTCCCAATGGGGAATAAATTAAATTTGGAGGCAGTTCCTAGGGGGCTTCTAAGCTGTTACTATTTTTTAAATATTTTATTTATTTATTTATTTGAGAGAGAGATCAAGAGAATGGGCACTGCAAACAAACTCCAGATGCATGCGCCACCATGAGCAGTTGGCTTACATGGAACCTGGAGAACAAACCTGGGTCCTTAGGCTTCTCAGGCAAGTGCCTTAATGGCTAAGCCATCTCTCCAGCCCAGTAGTTGCTTTTTTTTTTTTTTTTTAAATGTGAGATATTTATTATGGTAAAATACACATACCAAAAGTTACAATTAGTGACAGACTATCCATCATATTGTGAACTAAGTTTTAATAATGTTGTATTTCCAAAGCTGAAGCATAGTTATGCAGATATTCATTTATTATTTTTTTCCATTAAACTATGTATATCTAGTTTTATAGACTTTTGAAGAATGGCAAAGCACTTTGCCTAGCATGAGTGAGTCTCCAGGTTCAATTCCCAGCATTGCAAGCAAATGAACAATCGACACTTTTAAAATAACAAGATTAGTAAATAAGATTTTCAAATTTTTTACTAGCCTATGGTTGTTTAGAAAATTCCTGATCATGGGCTGGAGAGATGGCTTAGCTGTTAAGGTGCTTTCCTGCAAAGCTAAAGGACCCAGGTTCGATTCCCCGGGACCCACATAAGCCAGGTGCTCACAGTGATGCATGCGTCTGGAGTTCATTTGCAGCACCTGAGAGCCCTGATGCATCCATTCTCTCTTCCTCCCTGCTAATAAATAAATAAATAAATAAATAAATAAATAAATAAATAATATTTTAAATAAATAAATAAATAAATATTTTAAAAAGTAAAACTAAACAGCCTGATAGTGCCTTCCATAGCCTTCTGGGGCTCATGCTTATGCATGACTCTCTATCTGCCTCTTTCTCAAATAAATAAAAATAACATTAAAAAAGAAGAAAACTGGGGCGGTCAGTCCTAAAACAATTGTAGGACACTATTTTATCATTTATTTATTTATTTATTTATTATTTTATTTTATTTTATTTTATTTATTTTTTCGAGGTAGGGTCTTATTCTAGCTCAGGCTGGCCTGGAATTCACTCTGTATTCTCAGGGTAGCCTCAAACTCATGGCGATCCTCCTACCTCTGCCTCCCGAGTGCTGGGATTCAAGGCGTGCACCACCATGCCCGGCTTATTTTACCTTTATGTTTATGAAAATAGCCCTTTCGCCTTGTACCTGTGGAGTGTTCTGCCATCTCCTGGTATGAGTACAGTGACATTGGGGATGTCTTTACACAGCAATTGTCGTCAGTCTACACCCAGAGATGTGGAAAGCAGGTTGTTGGCTCTGAAGCTATATGTAGTTGTACTTTGGCAATAGGAAGATTAACTAGGATGTATTTACTGAGTTGTAGTATTAAAAAGTCTACTTGGTGGAAACCTTGGTGTTTGTCCTTTGCATAATCTAGGTAGAACACAAATCGTAATACTCAGAGCCGGCAAGAGCATATAAAACATAAATTTGGGAGGAGAAGTCATTGTTAGCAAGAGCCAGCTTTTGAACCCAGATTTAGTTTGCCAAGGATCGGGATGTCTGCTCCCATCTCCCTCAGGGCTTCTAGGAGGTCTGGGATGATGGGTTCCTCTGGAGCTCCTATGCGAAGCATCTTCCTTTGTCAGCCTTTCTGGAACCATGGCACAGTTTTGCTCTGAACATTTCAATTCAGACCCTGAACTTCAGGAAGGTGTTGGTTCATGTGTCATTGATGGTGCTGGACCCATAGTAAGATGGCAATAGCACTGGGTGCTTCTACTCCTGCTGTAACTGTACATGTTCTGTGTTTTTTTTTTTTTTTTTTGGTTTTTCGAGGTAGGGTCTCACTCTAGTTTAGGCTGACCTGGAATTTACTATGTAGTCTCAGGGTGGCCTCGAACTCATGGCGATCCTCCTACCTCTGCCTCCCAAGTGCTGGGATTAAAGGCGTGTGCCACCACACCCGGCCTGTGTGTTTTTGAAGTAAGGATTTGGCAGGGTTGGTATCCGTGAGTGTGTAACTGCAAGTGTTTATATCCCAGATGGAAAGGGATTATGTTCCAAATATGAATAATGTGGTGGTTTGAGTCCGGTGTCCCCCATAAACTCATGTCTTCTGAATGCTAGGTCCCTTGCCAGTGGTAATTTGAGAATTGGAGGTTACTGGAGGGAGTATGTTGTTTGGGGCAGGATTAGGGGTGTTATAGCTTCCCCTTGACGGTGTTTGCACACTCTCCTGCTGCTGTTGTCTACCTGATAGTAGCCGGGGGGTGATGCCCAGCTTTTGCTCATGCCACATTTTCCCCTGCCAACATGGTGCTGCCTTTGAGTCAATAAGCCAAAATAAAGTCTTTCCCCCCACAAGCTCCTTTTGGTTTGGTGTTTTGTGTCAGCAACAGGAAGGAGACTGCAACAGGCAGGTCATGTAAACAAACTAGCACCTCCCTATGATTTACGCTATAAATCATTTTGCCATTGACTTCTAGGAAATAGCACAAGCCTCAAGCTCCCTTAAGGCCATTATTTTTCATCTGGACCTTTACAAAACAGGGGAATACTATGTTTCCTTTATCTGTTAATTCTAGACATTTGATAATACACCATTTTAAAAACAATTATTGAGAAAAGATAAGCAGGTGAAGGGACTCTCATAACATGAAAACTGAAGTGAGGCTATGGTTGGGAAAGAGGGTGGGAGAGAAAGAGGTGGGTGAATGAGGAAGGAAGGGAAATAAAATAATTTGTTTTAACAATGCCATAAAGGGGCTCAGGAGATGGCTCAGTGGTTAAGGCACTTGCCTGCAAAACCTAACTATTGGGGTTCAATTCCCCAGTACCCATGTTAAGCCAGATGCACAAGGCTGCACATGTGTCTGGAGTTCATTTTGCAGTGGCTAGAGGCCCCTGCATGCCTATTCTCTCTCTATCTGCTTCTTTCTCTCTCAAATAAATAAATGAAATATTAAAATACCACAAAGAAATCTAATTCTCTGCATGCTAATAAATATTTTAATTTAAAAAAATGTACTCTCAGGATTTAGTCTGGAGTATGCTGGACTTGTGACTGGCTTTGGTATAAGAGCTATTTTGGTACATTTGTTCAGAAAGTTGGAGTTCATCCTAAATTTTGTTATTTTTCTGCATAATCTGATAGCGGCATGTGGGCCCTAGGACTTAGCCACAATTACATGACAAATTCTGGTTAGTTTGGGACAGTGTTGGTGTCGTGTCTATTATTTGGTGTAAGTATTAGCTGGGCCCCTTTCATGCTCAGCTTACCTTACTTTGAACTGTAAGTATACAGTCAGTCACCCCTAGGATGTCATCATCAGGCACACCCTCGAGTCACTAGTTAAAGCTTCAGAGCTCTCCTCAGTGGCACTACTTTCGGGGTGATAGGCTTCCTCTGTTATGTCCATGCTGTTGCCCTGAGCACGGGCTGTATCACACTCAGGGTGGATGTCAAAATCATTCTCTGCTCAGCACTTCTACTTTGTTCTTGCATGCTTTGGGGACTGAGCAGTCTTCACAACAAAACGTTTTCAAGATTTAAGTAGGATATACCAGTTGTGACAGCTTCAGGAGAGAACGGTGTTTGTGTCTTTGCGCAGGCTCTGCACGCAGGACAAAGATGAGGAGAACAACCAGAAAGCCTCTCCCTTACAATATTAGACTAGGGCTTCCAGCGAGCTGAGGTTGTGCCTTGTCATGAACCCCAACATCCTTGCACGCTATTCTCAGTCCAAGCCTGCAGCCAGTGCTGGGACCCTTTCTTTCTTATCCCCACCTCTCCTAAAGGGTACTCCACCTTCACATACTACTGGACTTGAACATGGGATCCCAATCCACACAGTGCTAATAAAGGGTGGGGTTTAGTGTCTTTCATAGGATGAAATCAGAATCATGGTATTTTACCACTGTTCAGCTCTTCAGGATACCAGATCCCTCTCTGCTTTTTTACAATGCTAAGTTTTCCTATTTCTCTTAAATTTCTTGCAAGTAAAACTTTGAAAGTGGATTTTTAAAATGCTTTGTTATCATATATTATTTATACATAATAGTGAATTTCATTCTGGTATTTTTATACATGCACAGTGTATTTTGATCATATTAGCCCCCTTTCTCATTACCCTCCCACTCCCTCTAATCCCCTTCCTTTTCCTAAATAACCCCGTCTGTGTTTGTATCTTACTTGTTTCATTTTGGTGGCCCAATGAGTTTCATTAGGGTGTTTACAGGCAGGAAAGTAGGTTTTGTTTTGTTGTTGTTGTTTAGAGAGACACAGAGAGAGGAAGAGGCAGAGAACGGGCTCGCCAGGGCCTCTTAGCTGCTGTGAATGAACTCCAGACGTTCCCTTGTGCGCATGTGCCACATTGCGTGCTTGTGTCACTTTTGCATCTAAACATGGGACCTGGAGATTTGTACAAGCGTTCTTAGGCTTTGCAGACAACTGCCTAAACCACTAAGCCACCTCTCCAAACCAGGAAAGTAGTTTTTTAAAAAATATTTTATTTATTTATTTATTGGAGAGAGAGAGAGAGAGAGAGAGAGAGAGAGAGAGAGACATACAATAGACACATCAGGGCCTCTAGCCACTGCAAATGAGCTCCAGAAACATGTGCCACTTTGTGCATATGGCTTACGTGGGTCCTGGGGAATCAAAGCTGGGTCTTTAGGCTTCCCAGACAAGTGCCTTAACCGCTAAGCCATCTCTCAGCTCAGTTCCAGCTTGGTTTCTCTGTCTGGAGACCACAGTGTGTGGTATCCTCATCAAAGACGGCTTACCATTTAGTTCTGGTGGACAACCAAAAGCAGTGGTAACAGCAGGCCATGATTTTTGAAGCTGTATAATATATTTTGATGATTCTCTATTATGATACATTTATTCAAAATTTCCCCATTATGAGGTGAATATCCCAAAATGCTTTGTGTCCATCAGTGACTATTTCCTTGGAGCAATTTGGAGTAATATCCTCAAAGTGGCATTTTCTGAGTAAAAATCGTTTTTATCAATACCAACAGCATAAGGGGTATTCCAAAGGCTAGTACCTGGGTACCTGTGGAAGACATTCTTCTGTGTTTTTACATTTATTTATTTATTTATTTATTTATTTATTTATTTATTTATTTATTTTCAGGTAGGGTTTTGCTCTAGCCCAGGCTGACCTGGAATTCACTATGTAGTCTCAGGGTGGCCTCGAACTCACGGCGATCCTCCTCCCTCTGCCTCCTGAGTGCTGGGATTGTGTTTTTGCCTTTAAATGGTCTCTAAGACAGGAGCATGTAATTGATGCTTGAGACTGCTCAGACACACTATTCTGAGTCCTGGAATGTCAAAGAAGACATTACTTTCTAGTCCACTGTTCCTGCTCCTGAATATACTTTTTCATTTTGCTTTTCAGCAAAACATAATGACATGTCTGCTCATAATTGGCAGGAAGGGCTTTCCCTGGAGCTCTGTGTATTTGTAGGTCAAAGGAAGAGCTTTCTTATTGGTTCAAAGGAATGGCCAATACAGGGTGGGGACGGCGGCATTCAAAGGCCCTCCTGTTCCAAAGGAGTTTCTAAGGAGAGGCTAGAGAGTCCTTAGTGGTAGTTTATTTCCCCTGCCACTTCTGTAACCTTAAGAAGACTTATGATAAGTGATCGTTATCATTTTGGCTTTGAGTTTATCACCTGGGACCTCTTCTTAACCTTCCTAAAGCATCCAACGATACTTTGTGACTTGTGACATTTTATTTTCTTCCCTGAAGGCACAGGGGGAGTCAAGCTTGCCCACAGTGCTGTGTTTAAGACATAAAGAAGCAATTACTCCTCTCTTCGGGCAAGCTCTTTTTCAGTGGGGGAGCCTGTGCCTTGATCCCTTCCTAGCAAACAGGAAAGGAAATGTGTCAATTCCACAGCCTGTTGGGGTTGGCTCCTGTATCTTGTAACTTCAGACAGCGTGTGGACAGATAAGAGCACTTTGTGCGCTGGACTCCTTCCTAAGCACTGCCTCTGCATCATGCAGTGGACCCTGGGCTGCGTGCTGAGATTCAGAGCTGAGACCACAGTCTCTCTGCTTTAGGAATGCAGTCATAAGGCACACCAATGTGCCGGGAAACAATTGCCAGAGGGTGATGTAAGGATTTTAACAGGCATTTATTCAAAGAGAAGGAGGTATATGCAAGGAGATGGCACCATTTGGGACTAGTAGCCAGTGAGTTTTTGAAGGCTCCATAGACATTTTCTTGGAAGTAAGGAATTCTAGGTAAAGGGAACAGATTTCTCTGTCCTAGGCTGGAGAGATGGCTTAGCAGTTAAGGCACTTGTCTGCAAAGCCAATGGACCGCGGTTCGATTCCCTAATACCCACATAAGCCAGATGCACAAGGTGGCGCATGCATCTGGAATTCATTTGCAAGCAGCTGGAGGCCCTGGTGTGCCCATTCTCTCTCTCTCTCTCTGCCTCTCTCAAATAAATAAAAATAAAATATTAAAAAAAAAAGATTTCTCTGTCCTGAGACCAGGGTGGAAAGACAGAAAACTATAGACTGTCAAATGAAACATGAAATGTTCTAATTGTGTTATGAGCCTATGGTTGATGGATACGTTGGGAATGAAGTCAGAGGAACAGGCAGGGGAAGTGCTGAGGGGTCTGGTGTGTCGTGGGTGAGAGATGCGGTCCATTATCCCCCATCATTTGTTTTCAGGCTTGATGGCGGTGAGACTGCTGAGTTCCAACTTACCCTCATGAGTTGAAAATTGTCTTTTTTGGCCACTTCTTCCTAACTACCTATCCTATTGACAGCAGGCTAGCACCAAATGAAGAAGCAACAGATGTGTATAAACTGGTTAGACCAATCTTACAATTGGTCATGAGGTCAATTAAGTTTTTATTAGCTTATATTAATTATACATAATCACAGGTTTCATTATGACATTTTCAGACCTGTATATTACACATTTTGGTCATATTTACCCTTCCTTGCCCTCTCGTATCTTCTTTCCACTCTCTCTGATCTACTTCTCTTCCCCACTAGTCTCTATCTACTTTTTTAAAGTGTTTCATGGAATTTTAAAAAAATAAATTTTATTGGGCTTTTAAAAATTTTATTAGCGCCTGCCTGCTAAGCCTAAGAATGCCAGTTCCAAACTCCAGGTCCCACGTTTAGCCAGATGCAAAGTGATGCAAGGGCACAATGCTGCACTTGCCCACAAGGGGGCACACGCATCTGGAGTTCATTCACAGCAGCTGAGAGGCTGCTGGCTCGCCCATTCTCTTTTTCTGCCTCTCCCTCTCTCTGTGTCCCTCTCCAAAATAAAATTATATTTTATTTATTTATTCGAGAGAGACAGAAAGAGAGAGAATGGGCACGCTAGGGCCTCCAGCCACTACAAGTGAACTCCAGATGTATGCACCTCCTTGTGCATCTGGCTTACATGAGTCCTGGGGAATCGAACTGGGGTCCTTTAGCTTTGCAGGCAAATGCCTTAACCACTAAGCCATCTTCTCCAGCCCATTTCATGGAATTTTTATGTTTTCCTTTTTTCCATTTTTTTTGGGGGGGGTGACAAAACGGGTTTAATTAGGGTTACTTACAGTAGCATAAGTGAGG
Organism: Orientallactaga sibirica; assembly: GCA_036365145.1. Classification (NCBI taxonomy): domain Eukaryota; kingdom Metazoa; phylum Chordata; class Mammalia; order Rodentia; family Dipodidae; genus Orientallactaga; species Orientallactaga sibirica. The sequence goes on from JAEOAD010000025.1 coordinate 14,807,520, forward strand.
GATTATTTATAGGAGCATGAGAAACTTACCAATGGCTGTACCAACAAGTGAGGGATTATTTACAGAAGAATGTTCAACTTCCCAGTGGTTACACTACTCAAGAAAAGGTCTCTCCTTCCCTCACAACCATTGACCACATGCAGATCTTCAGGAAGAGGCCTGCTTTCTCTTATCACTCACAAGGGTTCTGCTTTTCACGTTGAACTTGGCAGATATTGGCTGTGAGGATGGTAGGAGTGAAGCTGTGGCTTTTATTTACTTCACTCTACCCAGAATCTACAATAATATCTAGAAGTTAGAAAATGTTCAGTAACTCTTTTCAATTTATTTTGAGACAGAGAGAGAGAGAGAGAGAGAGAGAGAGAGAGAGAGAGAGAGAGAGAGAGAGGAGTGAATGGGCATACCATGGTCTTTGGCTGCTGTGAATGAACTCCAATTGCATGTGACCCCTTGTGTGCATATGCAACATTGTGCACCTGTGTCACTGTGTGTCTGGCTTATGTGGGACCTGGAGATTTGCATCTTAGTTCTTAGGCTTCGCAGGAAAGTGCTTTAACTGCTAAGCCATCTCTCCAGACCAGTGACTATCTTTTAAAATATATTTTATTTTTATTTATTTATTTGACAGAGAGAAAGGGAGAGAGAGAAAGAGAGAATGGGTGGGCCATGACCTCCAGCCACTGCAAACAAACTCCAGACGCATGCGCTGTATTGTGTCTCTGGCTTACGTGGGTTCTGGGGAACTGAACCTGGGTCCTTTGGCTTTGCAGGCAAGTGCCTTAACCACTAAGCCATCCCTCCATCCCCAGTAACTATTTTTGAATGAGAGGTTTATTTTATTTATTTGAGGGAGAGAGAGAGATAGAGACAGACAGACAGAATGGGCAGGACCTCTAACTACTGCAAATGAAAACTCCAGACACATGTGCTACCTTGTGCATCTGACTTATGTGGGTACTGGGGAATCAAACCTGGGTCCTTAGGCTTCCCAGGCAAGCATGTTAATCACTAAGCCATCTCTCCAGCCCAGAATGAGAGATTTTAATTATATATATATGTATTTGCGCTGAGGAGGAAGCAGGAACTTCCTGCGGGGGAGTGCTGCCCACGCTGCCCTGGATGAGGCTGCATCAGAGGCGGAGGTCTAGCTTTGCCTGGGCACGCAAGAGTGGCATCTTCTTGTTCCTTCCACCCCCGACTGTCTGTTAAAAGCTCTCTTACTCCCATTTCCCCTTCAAAAGTTCCTGGGGAACTTTAATCCCAGCACTTGGAGGCAGAGGTAGGAGGATTGCCATGAGCTCTAGGCCACCCTAAGACAACATAGTGAATTCCAGGTCAGCCTGGGCTAGAGTGAAACCTTACCTCGAAAAACCAAAAAGAAAAAGAAAGAAAAAAAACAGGTTCCTGGGGTTCAGGTCTGTGCAGTCAGGTTTGTGAAATTCCTGATGAGCAAGAAGCCCTTGGCATAAGGGGATTTCATGGCTGACGGTGACAGGGTCCTGAGGGAGAAAGGTGGGTACAGACACTTGGCACCAGAGACTTCGGATGTGCAGCAGGGCCCCAGGGTATGTCGTGTTCTGATGGCCTGCAGCTGCGGCTCTTGGCAGGAAGGAAGTGAAGCGGGGCTTGGGAAGGGATCATCTTATCATTTCCTGCAGCTGTGCACATGTGGAGCCCTGTCACCAGAGCGCATCACTGGTGAAAAGTACCAGGAGGAACTGGCCCTGTCTGGAGAGAGTGGACGGGGCAGAGGTTGAGTTCAGGAAAGCAGGTATAGCTGTGACCTTCTCATTGCTGGGGGGGGGGGGGACAACCATCGTGACCAGAAGCAGATTATGGAAGGACAGGGTTTGCTTCTGGCTTACAGTTTTGAGGGGCAGTTTCATCATGGCAGGAGCAGGGAAGTGGCTCCCATCATCACAAAACAGCAGAGAAGTAGAGTCTGAGATCGTTAGAGCTGGCAAGAAGCCTCGACAGGGCAATCCCAGGGCCTGTCTCCAGAGAAATGCCTGCTCCAGCCGGGCTCCAAAGGCTCCACGGACTTCCCAAACAGTGAACAGAGCCAACCGCTGGGGAATAGCCATTCAAACACCCGCGGCCACAGGGATAGTTCATGTCTAATCACCATACCCAGTGTGGTGGTTTGATTCAGGTGTCCCCCATAAACTTAGGTGTTCTGCATGCTAGGTTCCCTGCTGATGGCAACTTGGGAATTAAAGCCTCCTGGAGGCAGTGTATTGTTGAGGGCGGGCTTATGCGTGTTATAGCCAGCTCCCTCTTGCCAGTGTTCGGCACACTCTCCTGTTGCTGTGGTCCATCTGATGTTGGCCAGGAGGTGATGTCTACCCTCTGCTCATGCCATCGTGTTCTCCTGCCATCGTGGAACTCCTCCTCGAGTCTATAAGCCAAAATAAACCCTCTCCCCTGCACCCCCCACAAGCTGCTCTTGTTAGGGTGTTTTCTGCCAGCAATGTGGACCTGACTGCAACACCAAGTCATATTAGGAATGAAAGAAAAACTAGGAATTGAATAAGAAAAGAGCCTTGGATGAGGCTGGGGAGATGGCTCAGCTGTTCAAGGCAGTTGCTGGCAAGCCCGTGTTGATTATAGTTTGATGCTGGAACCCATGTAAAATGAAAAGGTGAGCTTGTCTGTAACACCAAAAGTGTGTATGGCAATGGGAGGTGGGACCAGGAGAACCCAGAAGCTCACAAGCATCAGAGGCAAAAAAGGGAGAAATCATATTTCAAAAGATGGTGGAAGGAAGCCGGGCGTAGTGGCGCACGCCTTTAATCCCAGCACTCGGGAGGCAGAGGTGGAAGGATTGCCACGAGTTCGAGGCCACCCTGAAACTACATAGTGAATTCCAGGTCAGCCTGGACTAGAGTGAAACCCTGCCTCGAAAAACCAAATTAAAAAAAAAAAAAAGATGGTGGAAGGAGAGGAGGAGAAATGTCCGTTGACCTCTGCATTAGCGCTATGGCGTGCACATACCCATACGCACATATATACATACACATAAATAAATAATAGTCAAAAATAAAAATAAAAGCTTTGGGTGGCTCTAACCATGCTCATGATAAAGCCAAAAGGCTGTTATGTAAAATAGCCATTAGGTTAATTATACTTAGCTCCAATTCAAAGACCAAAGATTTGTAATTCAAGAGATCTCATCTGATCTCACTTTAAAGGAATAAACCTGTAGCAATCAACTCCCATTGTGCACTTGAAAAGGTCACTTATGAAATAGGGTACTCTTCTAAAGACTTCCAGAAGCCCAGACAACATGATCCTTCTGTAGTTTTATAGCATTATAGATGAGGGCTGGAGGGATGGCTCAATGGTTAAGGCACTTGCCTGCAAAGCCCAAGGACCCGAGTTAGATTCCCCAGTATCCAGGTAAAGCCAGATGCACAAAGTGGTGCTTGAGTTTGTTTGTGGTGGCTAGAGGCCCTGGCGTGCTCATTCTCTCTCTCTCTCTTAATCTCTCTCAAACAAACAAACACACACACACATAAATACAAAATTATAGATGAACATTGGGTAAGAGTATGATCTGTAAGATTTTCTAGTCTCAGATTCCAGATGTATACATTGGGGCAATTAAACAAAATAAAACCCTAAACCTCCGGTGTGTCTTAGTGTCACTGTCTTTTGCAAAATGAATTGCTAGATTAAAAACAAATTAGAATTTCACAGGGAAATATAGGCAACAACACTCATCTATTCAAGCTGACATCTTTTTTTTTTTTTTTCCGAGGTAGGGTCTCACTCTGGTCCAGGCTGACCTGGAATTCACTATGTAGTCTCAGGGTGGCCTCGAACTCTTGGCGATCCTCCTACCTCTGCCTCCCAAGTGCTGGGATTAAAGGCGTGCGCCACCATGCCTGGCTCAAGCTGACATCTTAAAATTAAAACTTGAGCACTTGCTTCTTTCTGTGTATACCTTTATGGCTTAACACATTAATAAAAATGTTTGTAAGTCCTGACATTTTTAGAACAATCTATCAGCTAATACTCACAGTGTTTCTGTTGAAGTGGGTCAGTATTTTTTTAAAATTCTTTATTCACATTTATTTATTTATTTGAGAGAGAGAGAGGAGGAGGAGGCAGATAGAAACAGAATGGGTGCGCCAGGGCATCTAGCCACTGCAAACAAACTCCAGATGCATGTGCCACCTTGTGCATCTGGCTTACATGGGTTCTGGAGAATCAAACATAGGCCCTTAAGTTTTGCAGGTGAGTGCCTTTACCACTAAGCCATCTCTTCAGCCCCAGTATTTTTTAAAATATATTTTATTTATTTGAGAGAGAGAAAGAGGGAGAGAGAGAGAGGTAGAGAGAGAGAGAGAGAGGGAGAGAGAGAGAGATATCCAAGGCTTCCAGCCACTGCAAATGAACCGCAGATGCATGAATCCCCTTTTATATCTGGCTTATGTGGGCCCTGGCAAATCAAACCGGGATCCTTTGGCTTTGCAGGAAAACACCTTAACCGCTAAGCTTTCTCTCCAGCCCTGGGTCAGTATTTTAATTAATTAATTAATTAATTAATTAATTAATTAATTAATTTTTCTTTTGGTTTTTTTTTCGAGATAGGGTCTCACTCTAGTTCAGGCTGACCTGGAGTTCACTCTGTATTCTCAGGGTGGCCTCGAACTCATGGCCATCCTCCTATCTCTGCCTCCCGAGTGCTGAGATTAAAGGCATGCGCCACCACGCCCGGCGAGTATTTTTAAAGGAGTTAAACTTGAGGCACAAAGAAATCCATGTGACTTGAAGACAGTCATAGCTTTAGTCATCATTGTGGCCAAGAATAACCAGCAGTCAAAAGTTGAAGCCGGATGTGGTGGCGTGCGCCTTTAGTCCCAGCACTTGGAGGCAGAGGTAGGAGGATCGCCATGAATTTGAGGCCATCCTGAGATTACATAATGAATTCCAGGTCAGCCTGGGCTAAAGTCAAACCCTACCTTGAAAAACAAAAACAAAAACAAAAACAAAAACAAACAAACAAACAAACAAACAAACAAACAAAAAAGTTGAAGGGTGTTCATTTCTCACAGCAAGCCCAGACTGAATGCACAATACAGGACACACAGATGAAACCCATTCAAATGGGGTTTTATGTCGGCCAAGGCAGATAGCAGTGTGGAAAGAATGGCGGGGGTATGTATACAGTGAATATAACCTTGTTTTCCACTTTGGATTCTTTAAGACCTGATGAAGAAACTGCATCACAGCCATTTCAAAATGGTTCTGCTGTTAACATCCTTGATGTTTTGGAGAAATTAAAAACATTTTTTTGGTTTGCTTTTTTGAGGTAGGGTCTCACTCTAGCTCATGCTGACCTGGAATTCACTCTGTATTCTCAGGGTTGCCTTGAGCTCATGATGATCCTCCTACCTCTGCCTCCCGAGTGCTGGGATTAAAAGCATGAGCCACCACACCCGGCTCGAAAAACAGATTTTTAAGAAGTCTCTGGTTAATGATGAATGCTCAGCCCTGTGTGGGGTATCTACATCACTGCCTCCAGGAAACACTGCAGAAAGAATGAAAGAGCTGGAGAAGAAGGAGTGCTGTGGCACTCTTATCTGGCATGACATGGCTGCTGTGTTCATAAACTCACAGCAGCTGGCGTCACTTGCACAAGGCCTCCACAAGATCGGGCAGAAAGCAAGCATTCCTTCAGGGACAGAAGAGAGGGTCCTAAGACGCCACCCCACCCTGAGGTTCTTTTAAGTTTTGTATTCATTACTACTAAGTGGTAGGCAAAACAGATTCAGTGGGTGTGGAAGGGGATAAGAGAGGATAGTGGGAGGGTCTACATGTTCAAAATATGATATATATATACTTATGAATTTGTCAAAAAAACAAAACAAAACTCCAAAGCTGGTCTTGGTGGTGCATGCCTTTAATCCCAGCACTTGGGAGGCAGAGGTAGGAGGATCAGGGTGAGTTCGAGACCATCCTGAGACTACATAGTGAATTCCAGGTCAGCCTGGATGGAGTGAGACCCTCCCTCGAAAAACTGAAAAAAAAAAAAAGCAAAAAAATAAATTACTGGTCAAAAGCTGGTCCAGAGGCTGAAGAGATGGATTAGTGGTTAAGGCACGTGCCTACGAAGCCTAAGGACCCAGGTTTGATTCCTCAGAACCCACGTAAGCCAGATGCACAAGGTGGCACATGCATCTGGAGTTCGTTTACAGTGGCTAGAGGCCCTGGTGTGCCCATTCTCTCCCTCCCCCTCTCAAATGTAAATAAATAAATAAATATTTAAATTCTTTTTAGAAAGCTAGTACAGGGGGCTGGGGAGACATGAGCATCTGAGTTAGGATCCCCAGAACTCATATAAAGCCACACGGATGCTGTCTGTAGTCGACATTGTTAACCCCTGCAGATCTATGGAGATTCGAAGGGAGGTGCAGGCAGAGGCTTACAGGTAGCCTGGAAAATGCAGTGAACGAGGAGAGACCCTGCCTTATTGAGGCAGAAAGTGACGACCAACACCCAAAAGTTGTCCTCCGACCTCCACATGTGCACTGTGACATGTAAACTTCTGCACTCACCTACATGAACACACACACACACACAAAGTTGGAACCAAAACAACCTATAGCTGGTGTGGTATCACACACCTGTATTCACTAAGAAGGTGGAGGTAGGAAGATCAGGAGTTCAATGTCATCCTTGGCTACATAATGAGTTCAAGGCTAGCCTGGGCTTCATGAGAGCTTGTTTTAAAAAACTGAAGTAAGCCAGGCATGGTGGTCCACACCTTTAATTCCAGCACATGGGAGGCAGAGGTAGGAGGATCACTATGAGTTTGAGGTTACCCTGAGACTACATAGTGACTACAAAGTCAGCCTGGGCTAGAATGAGACCCTACCTCAAAAAACCAAAAGACCTCCCCCAAACCACCCAAAGTAAACAAACATCATCAAGAACCTAGGGGTGACTATAGTAGGAGGTAGAAGGACTAAGTATTATTTTTAAAACTTTTTCTGACAACTTCCATACATACAGACAATATACCGCGATCATAATCCCCTGTGTTGCAGTTATTTTCTTGTTGCTCTGACAAACACCTGACCAGAGCAGCTTGTGGGAGGAAAGGGTTTAGTTCTGGCTTATAGAATCCAGGGGAAGCTTCATGAGGGCAGAAGAAGCTGATTCACTTCTACAGATCTGTAACAGAGAGACACCACCATCAACCAGCCACCAGCCAGGGCTTAAACTGACTCTGCACAACCCGTAGGGCTGGCACTCAAGATCCGCCCCCAGGGACACACCTCTTCCCCAGCAGGGCTCTGCTCACTAGAGACTCAAGTTACAAACTCAGTCTTAATCCAAAATCCCTGAGGCTATGAGGGGCGTACCTGTTCATTCAAACTAACACACTCTGCAACCACTCTCCCTTTTCCGTATCTCCCTTCACTGAATCCCTTCTTCTTTCCAGCTAATCTCTTGTTTTGATGCCATCACTCCCCCCTCCTATTATGCAGAGCTGTGTAGGTAGCATCAGCCACTGTGAGGACCTGAATGTCAAGATCACTGTGTCTAGAAGACAGTGTTACAAAGCACTCCCCTTCCTTTGGCTCTTACACTCTCTCCACCACCTCTTCTGCAGTCCCTGAGCCTTGAAGAATGTAATAGAGATGTCTCCCCAGTGGTCACCATCATCTGAAAAGAGAAGGGATTTATTATTATTATTTATTTTTAAAATTTTCCTTATTTATTTGAAAGAGAGAGGAGAAAGAGAAAGAGAGAGAGAGGAGAAAGAGAGAGAGAGGAGAAAGAGAGAGAGAGGAGAAAGAGAGAGAGAGAATGGGCACACCAGGGCCTTCAGCCACTGCAAACGAACTCCAGATGCATTCACCACCTTGTGCATCTGACTTATGTGGGTTCTGGGGAATCAGCCTAGGTCCTTTGGCTTTGCAGACAAGTGCCTTAACTGCTAGGTCATCTCTGCAGCCTCTGCTTTGATTTTTTTTAAAAATATAGATTTAAAACTGTTCTACATGGTTATGGAAAAGAGTATGGCTGTTTCTTAAAACATTAAAACTAGAACTGAAAAATAAAGCTGGGCATGGTGGAACACTCTTTTAATCCCAGCACTCAGGCAGGTAGGAGAATTGCTGTGAGTTCAAGGCCAGCCAGGGACTACAGAGTGTGTTCCAAATTAGCGTGGGTTTGAGTGAGACCCTATCTCAAAAATCACCCATCCTCTCCCCCCCAAAAAACAAAGCAAGACTAGAAAAGCCATATGATCCAGCTGCCTCACTTTTGAGTATATATCCAAAGGCCATGAAATCATTATATCAAAGAGATACGGGCACTCTTCTGTTTATTCCAACGCTATTCACAGCAACCAATAAATGGAAACGACATTTATTAACAAACTGATGGTTGGGCAAAGAAAATATGATACATATGCCCCATAAAATACTATTTGGCCACAAAAAGAATGAAATCGTGCCAGGTGTGATATGTATGGGACTGGCCATCATTTTGTTAAATGAAATGTCAAGCATTGAAAGACAAGTACCACGTGACCTCACTTTTATGTGGAATTTATAAACATTGGTCTCACAGGAATGGAGAGAAGAATGGTTACCAGAAGAGAGGAGAGGAGAGGGGCACTGAGTGAGTAAGATGGAAGACGCTGTAGGGGGTGACTGTACTGAACAGTGACTTCATGCAGCCACTGCGAACTGTGCAACCCCCAAAGGTAGGAGAAAGGATTCTGAGTTTGTTTTCCCGTCAAGAATGATGTCGGAGGAGTTGGATGTGCTTAACTTGATTAGAAAATGTTGCCATGTAATGAAACACAATACCACAGTATGTACTGTTTTATGTTTCTATGTGTCAATTAAAATTACCTTTAATGCAAAAAAGAAGATAGTGAAATAAAATACATTAATAAAAATGTGCATCCCCAGCTCCTTTAGTATTACCTGGAAGCAGAACTACCAATACTGGGAGGCTGAGGGAATGGCCAGGGGATGAAGCACTTGCCATGCTCAGCCCTAAGTGGTCTATCTACATCATTTCCTCCAGGAAACATCACAGAAGATGGGCAGAAAGAATGTAAGGGATGGAGAAAGAGTGCCTGAGAGTGAACCTTCATCATCTAAACAAATACTATGTGGATGTGGCACACAGGGCAGAGGGCCCCGGTAGCAAGCAGGCTGGACTGTGTGAGTCAGTGAGCTGAGATCAGATGGGAGACCCTGCTTCAGTGATTAAGGTGGAGAGCAGCTGAGGAAGACATCCTATGTCAACCTCTGGTCCCTATATGCACATGTGCACCCACATACACACATAGACCCCCACACAAGCAAACACACATCACTCATGCATGCACACCACACACCCATGTGCACACGCCAAAGAAAATAAGAGCAATGCAAATATACTGGAGAATAATCTCATACCAGGACACAGTGGGTCACCCCTTGGGGAGCACAGGTCAATAAGTGTAACAAAGAGATGAAAGAGTGAAAGAAGGTTTACTGCTTGCAGCATGGAAGGAAGGCACCAGGGATAATGGCCCCAAGCAGCGTCTCTGAATCCAGCAGGCGAGGGAACTTGTTGGGGGTCTCTTATGCGCATTCATATTAGAAAGGCTTGTCAGTGCATGTGGAAGTGAGCATGTTTCTGAGCATGTTCAATTCAAGATCATGCTTCTTTTATAAATATTTTAATTATTTACTTGAGAGAGAGAGGAGAGAGAGAGAAAGAGCCAGGTAGAGAGAGAAAGAGAGAGGAGAAGGAGAGAGAAAGAGCCAGCCAGAGAGAGAGAGAGAGAGAGAGAGAGAGAGAGAGAGAGAGAGAGAGAATGAATGGGTGCGTCAGAGCCTCCAGTTACTGAAATGAACTCCAGAAGCTTGTGCCATCTTGTGCATCTGGCTTACGTGGGTCCTGGGGACTTCAACCTGGGTCCTTTGGCTTTGCAAGCAAGCACCTTAACTGCTTAGCCATCCCTCCAGCCCCAAGGTCATGCTTCTCAATACATTGCATGTTAAAAGACAGTGGATGGGAACACATCTAGAGGGGAAACCTTAGTATGATAATGAGATGATAATAAACAAAATTTAGTCTCATGTAGAAGAGGTGCTGGCAGTTTTGGTTGGTTTAGGCCAGATTTTGATGGCTTCTTCTGGAGTGCCTTATCTGAAACAAAAACAAGAACTTAAAGGGATGTTGGTAGTCATTTAATTTTTAAAATTGTGTGTGTGTGTCTCTCTGTGTGTGTCTCATGGTATATACGTGGCCATCAGAGGACAACTTTTGGGTCAGTTATCTGCTTTCCCACTTCATTTGAGGCAGGGTTTCTCACTGAATTCTCGCTTTACAGTTGTTGACTGTGTTCGTCAGGAGTCATGGGACAGTTTCCTGTGTCTACCTCCCATCTTGCTGCCAGTGTCAGTGTGCTGGGATGGCAGAAGCCCGCCACAGCTGGAGAATTGAACTCACTAGCTTTATCCACCGAGCCTTCTCCTCAGCCTCTTTAGTAGTCATTTAAAGATTTAAATTTAAATTTAAAGATTAAGTCATTTAAAGAAGTAGCCACTTCTTCCTAAACATTCCTGTGCAGCGGTTAACAATCTCAGGCCTACCAACCGACCTGGGATTCTGGAGTGGCGTGCAATGATGAGCGTGCTAACCCATCCTCTAGGTATTTCTAAAAATGCACTGGGACCACTAACCACAGATATGGGGGAAAAGTGCTCTCGCTATCATGAAATCTGTTCCTCCATGTACTCTGACCACCGTTACCCAAGTAATCTAGGGTGTCCCAAAGGGATGGGGAGAAAGCGGTTGTGTCTTCATACAGAAGCAATTTTTCCCATCAGTGGATGTTCTGTAAGTTGACTAGGATCTCAGGATGGTCCACAGAACTTTGTTTTACCCACAACATACAGTCTAATCACCATTTATTTATTTATTTTTTGGTTTTCCGAGGTAGGGTCTCACCCTAGCTCAGGCTGACCTGGAATTCACTATGTAGTCTCAGGGTGGCCTCGAATTCACGGTGATCCTCCTGCCTCTGCCTCCCGAGTGCTGGGATTAAAGGTGTGCGCCACCGCGCCCGGCTCAGTCTAATCACCCTTTAGAATGCTTGGGAACCCACAGTTGTGCCATGTTAATTTGCTGTGTCAGTAGCCTTGTAGCCTTGTGAAGGTATTATACAGCAAATGAAAGAAATTCTGTCGTAGGTAACAACAATTTAAAATTCAAAGGAAATCACATTTCTTTCATTTTAAGATACAATGTTTTTACAACATGTTTATATCTCTGAAATATACATCATGTAGACGACCATACATTAAATGTAATGGGTGTCTTAAAAAATTCTAAAAAGACTTTTGGGTCAGTGATGTGTTATAATTCACACATGTTATAACTTGGAAATCTGACAGAACATGCAGCTGAAGAGAACATATGGCCACCAATTCATTTTTTCCCCTGTGAATCTAGTGAGAATATTATTTTATTTTCTCATCAAATTTTAATTAATCTTAGTTAAAATTGTATCCAAGTCTTCCACTTTAGGTCAAAATGGAGTAATTAACAGGGACTGTTTTAGCTTTTATTTGAGGCAACATAAAACAACGTTGAAAACGTTAGAAAAAAACCAGGCAACACAAAGAGTGGTTATGGCCAGGCATGGTAGTGCATGCCTTTAATTCCAACATTGTGGAGGCAGAGATAGGAAGATTGCTGTGAGCTTGAGGCCAGCCTGGAACTCACACTCAGCATACAGGCAAAGGCTATTTGCTAATGGGATAAAACAGGGCAGCTGGAAACCAGGAATTACTTATTTACCCTTTTGCAATATTGGCCTGTGACATGGGTAAAGTGGGATGGCAAAATTCTACCTGGAAGAGAGAGGAGGCTTTTTTTTTTTTTTTTTTTTTTTTTTTTTTTTTGACTCAGCCTCTCTATTGATTGGGCCATACCAGGTTTTGAATATGTATGGCTCTTACCATGAAAGATGTTCTAGAACTGCAGAGACAGGCTGTCTCTTCATTGCATTTGTAGCATATCGGTGGGTAATTACTACATAGTGGAAGGCGTACACCTAAATGGCATACCAGTGATAATTACTTGCAGCCAGCAAGCTCACTAAATGATGCAGGATTTGGAGTTCAGGGAAGGATCGTCCAGACTGGTAAACCCCAATTTTTGGGTCCTTATCCTGTTTTAACAAAGAATTAATAAAAATGGACTTGAGAAGAATAAATTAAGAATTATTGAGTTCATTTAGGGAGCAATCACAATTCCTGAGGTTTAGTTGAGGGAAATTGGTACCTGGGAAAAGGCTGGAACGACTTCATTCGCAAGTGGAAGACAGGATCTAGAAGCCCATGCAAAAAAGATTTAGAAGAAACACACGTTTATGTGGGAGGCAAAGCACAAAGACATCCAGCCTGAGCCTCCACATGGAAGAAAGTTAAGAGATTAAGTGGTGATGACTTAAGGAAGAATAGCAGAGAGGAAGTACCAAAGCAGAGACCGGGAAATTTAGATGAGAAATGAGTAGTAAAAAATGTTAAAAGAGTTATTACATCCATAGTAGAGCCCAGCTTTAGAGAAATAATACATGTAACAGGCCCAGAGTTTAGAGGAAGTCCGCACGTGGTAGACTCAGAGATCAAAGATGAATCATACATGTCATTAAAGTGAGAAGTTACCCCAAAGCATGACACGGAAGGCAAACAGGGAAAGGCCAGACCGAGGGGTAGCCCTCTCTTAGTCTCAACAAAACTAAGGTGACAGGTGGACTTAGATGTGTCCAGACAGACAAGATCACAGGGGGGAGAGAGAGAGAGGGAGAGGGAGAGAGAGAGAGAGAGAGAGAGAGAGAGAGAGAGAGAGAGAGAGAGAGAGAGAGAGGAGAAATCAGTAGGGACAAGCCTTTATAGTCACTTGAAAATGAATTCTCATCTGTATGTTAGGGGAAGACTTGATTGGTTCAAAGAATCAAGGGGCTGACCCAAAGGCCCGTCCCTCTAGGTAGTGCGCTAGACTGTGGAGGCAGCAGGGGGCGCCGCAGGCCGTGTGGATGAAACCGGATCAGATACAAGTTCCATTCCTGCCGAGGCAAGCTGACATCTTGCTTGTCTCTTTGGGCTCCTGCCCCTAACTGAACTGCCTTGAAAAAGCTAGCTTTCGGGCTGGAGAGATGGCTTAGTGGTTAAGGACCCAGGCATGATTCCCTAGTACCCAAGTAAGCCAGATGCCCAAGGTGTCACATTGCATCTGGAGTTCGTTTGCAGTGGTTAGAAGCCGTGGCATGCCCATTCTCTCTTTCTCTCACTCAAATTAATTAATTAATCAATAAAAAAATTAAAAGCTAGCTTTCTCCTGTCTCCTTCATTAACACTTTGAGGTCTCAGCTACATTAGTGACACTGAGTCACAGACCCTGATCTCAGCCTTGGATGTCAGAATCCTTGGTAGGGCTTGAGCACCACTAAGTTTTAAAAGCAAGGTAAATAATTTTCATGCACCTCCATGCGTTGCATTACTAGTAATTGATCTGTACGTCTACTTCTAGACGTCTGAATGGAAGCTGGAGTTTGTTTTTTGGCAGGTAACAGAATGTCAGCTGCACAGCTCCTTCCCTACCACGTGCATCTTAATGATGTGTCATTTTTTCCCCTAATTTCTTTTCTAATCACAGTCATTTACTCTCACATCTGCAGACATCTGTAGCCTAAAACTCAGTATCTGGAATGACATAGCCATGTTAGGCCTGCATTTTTCACCTCTGAGACCAGCTGGACTGGCATATCAGACTCTTATTGCTCCTTTCTTATCATTTTAATAAACCTCTCGCTAGTTAAAATGTGTGCTGGCAGGGTACCTCTCTGAGCTCACTTTCTATCATCTCCAGCTGGTTATCACCCTAATTAGAATAAGTATTGGCTCACCTTATGGTACTATAATTTAAGATGCAGAGGCTGCCAATTTGAGGTCAGAGTTTTGTTTGTGTAAACTGGAACTTACCAGTGACTTTGATAACTAAAACCTTGTATAGCTTTTTTAATCCTTTTTTTCAGTTTTTAAAATATATTTTATTTGTTTATTTATTCCTTCATTCATTTATTTATTTACTTATTTGAGAGAAAGGGGAGAGAGAGAGAGAGAGAGAGAGAAAGAGAGAATGGGCATACCGGGGCCTCCAGCCACTGCAAACAAACTCCAGATGCATGCACACCCTTGTGCATCTGGCTTACATGGGTCCTGGAGAATTGAACAGGTATCCTTTGGCTTTGCAGGCAAATGCCTTAACCACTAAGTCATATCTCCAGCCCCCCCTTTTTTTTCCAGTTTTTAGAGCCAATTGTGGTAGTGCATGTCTGCACATTATGACTGAGGATCAGGCCCATTTGGCACTCTCCCCATTTCCCATCTGCCCACCTCCTGTGCTCACCCTGAGTAAGAATGGCTAGTCTAGACCCTCCCCAAACTGGTCACCCCTCCCAGTACTCCCAGACCTGTATAGAGACTGCCCACACATTACTAGGTTGCTCAGCTTCCAGTGGGCCAGACCCCCCCACACACGATAAACTTCCAGCCTATGCCTTACCAGACCACTGGCTGACCAGGCCACTAAACAAAGGCCCCATTAGAAACACTATTGCTTCATTGTCAGTAAAACAAAGGGGTTATCTCCAGATGGGAGAACCCCAACACAAAACAAATAGCATAAGGAACCCAGGTAACATATCCCCACCAAGAATGCCTAGTTCCACAACGGAAGCTGCCAGTGACAACTACTTAGAGGAAACTCCAGAGGTAGAATTCCAAAATGCGATTGTGATAAGCATATTTAACAAATGCAGTGAGGTCATGAACAAGTGGCTGAATGAAATGGAAGAGAATCAACAAAAAGAATGCCATAGAAAGGTGAATGAATTCAAAGAGGACATGGTCAAATGGCTGCATGAACTCCAAGAAAGCACAAACAACCAACTCAATGCAATGACAAAGTCAAGCCAAGAAATGAAAACGGAACTCAATAAGGAGATATAAAGGCTGAAGAAAAACCAAATGGAAATAAAAAATGAATAACTCAGTTAAAAGGATCTCAAGAAAGCCTTGTCAACAGAATAGATCATGTGGAGGACAGACTATCAAGGCTTGAGGAGAAGACAGAGGAAATGGATTGGAAGGCCAAAATCAATGACAAGTTAAAAAAAACACACACACAAGAACAGAACATGTGAGAAATATGAGGCACCTTAAAAAGACCAAAAATTTGAATTTTGGGCATACAAGAAGGGATTAAGGGCATAAAGAATATCTTTAATCAAATTATAGAAGACTTGAAATGGAGTATTTCAATTTTTGAAAGACCATGGCTGCCAACCCAGTAAAGTTATCCTTCATAATGGAAGGCAAAAGGAAAAACTTTGCATAGTAAAAGCCAGGTTTACGAAAATATGAGCATTGAGCCAGCTCTACAGAGAATACTGGATGGAACGCTTCACAGTGAAGAGAAAGATTCACTTTGCATTGAAGATAAAATTAAACATACATAAGAGGCTAAAGGAAGAAAAAAAAATCAAAACTAGAATAGTTGGTAAAGCAAATGAATCCAGAAAACACCAAACTCCACATAATCTTTAATTTGACAAGAATTAACTCATACCTCTCACTAATAACTCTGAATATCAATGGACTCAACTCCCCAACCTAAAGACACAGGCTGGACCACAAAACTGGATCCATCTATTTACTGTCTTTTTAAAATATTTTTTTTGTTTTTGTTTTTTCGAGGTAGGGTCTCACTCTAGTTCAGGCTGACTTAGAGTTCACTCTGTATTTTCAGGGTGGAGTCACTGGCTTAAATATTTTTAAAATTTTTATCTATTTATTTGACAGAGAAAGAGGGAGGGAGGGGAGGGGGAGGGGGAGAGAGAGAGAGAGGGAGAGAGAGAGAGAGAGAGAGAGAGAGAGAGAGAGAGAGAGAGAGAGAATGGCCACACCAGGGCCTCCAGCCACTGCAAATGAACTCCGGATGCATGTGCCCCCTTGTGGCTCTGGCTAATGTGGGGCTAGGGGAATTGAACCTGGGTCCTCAGGCTTTGCAGGCAAACGCCTTAACTGGTAAGCCATTCCTCCAGCTCTCTATTTGCTGTTTTTAAGAACCTCTCCTTACCGAGATCGCGCCAGGGACAGGACAGGCCTGCTGGCTGGTGGGCGGGCGCAGTGCGTGCAGCCGCGGAGCAAGGCTCTCCAGAGCATCATCTGTGCACTGGCGCTGGCCTGATGGAGGGACCACAGCCCCGCAGCACCCCCTACCCCCTACCCACCCGCTCTAACCATGTCTGAGATTATGGCAGTTCCAAGAGGAAATCAGGTGCCGACACCAATGCCGAGCCCTTGATCCTGGAGCAGTACGGGGTGGTGTCCAACTATAAGAAATAGGGGAACTCAGAGTTGAGCCTCCAGGCGGGGGAGGTGGTAGATATTGAGAAGAACGAGAGCGGCTGACGGTTCCTGAGCTCCTCCCAGGAGCAAGGCTGGGCCCCTGCCACCTACCTGGAGGCCCAGAACGGCATACTGGATGACTGGGACATCAACACCTCCAAGAGTGGGGAAGAGGAGAAATGTCGCTGTGCAGCCCTACACCAGCCAAAGCAAGGACGAGATGGGCTTTGAAAAGGGCCTCACCGTGGAGGTGATCCGGAAGAACTTGGAGGGCTGGTGGTACATCAGATACTTAGGCAAAGAGGGCTGGGCACCAGCATCCTACCTGAAGAATGCCAAAGATGATCTACCAGCCGGGAAGAAGAATCTGGCAGGCCCAGTGGAGATCATCAGAAACATCATGGAGATCAGCCACTTACTGAACAAGAAGGGATCTGGGGACAAGGAGGCCCCAGCTGAAGGGTCCCCAAACCTAAGGACAAGGCCTCCCCCACGCAGAGAATCCAGCCTGGGGTTCCAGCTGCTGAAGCCACCAGAGCCCCCTTCTGTTGAGTCTGATGGGATCAGCTTTCGTGGTGGACAGAAGACAGAGGTCATCGGTAAGAACTCAGGTGGTTGGTGGAACGTGCAAATCCGGGAGAAAGAAGGTCCCTGCCTCTTACATCAATAAACGCAAGAAGCCCAACTTGAGCCCCGTACCAGCACGCTGACCCGGCCCAAGGTACCTCCACCTGCACCCCCCAGCAAGCCCAAGGAGACGGAAGAAAGCCCCGCAGGTGCCAGCGAGAGCCAGGATTCCCCAGGAAGATCCAGCACGAGGAGCCCGAGTATGACATCCCTGCCTTTGGCTTCGACTCTGAGCCAGAGCTGTGTGAGGGACCCTCGGAGGACAGAGGCTCAGGGGACAGGCGGCCTGCCCAGCCCCGCAGACCCTCGCCCGCCTCCTCCCTGCAGCGGACCCAAGTCAATGTGGGTGGGTGAGTCTTCTGAGGACGTGGCGCTGGAAGAGGAGACCATCTAAGAGAACGAGGGCTTCAGGTCATATGCAGAGGATGCAGCTGTCAGCCAGAGGTTCTTCTTGGGACAGTGATTTCCCAGGGGGGCTCCTCATTGTCCCTTGCCGGGAAGAACTCTCCCAAATTGAGCTCCCCCAAATCATCTTCGCTCCTAAAGCTCAAGACAGAGAAGAATGCCCAGGTGGAACGGGGGAAGAACCAGTCCTCGGCGGGCCTCCTTCTCCTCCTCCTCCTCCGGACACCATCAACACCACTAGCTCCTCCTCCTCTTCCTCTTCTTCCTCTCTGTCCAAGAACAGTGGTGATGTGAAGCCACGCTCTGCTTCTGATGCAGGCATCCGTGGCACCCGCAAGGTCGGGACCAAGAAAGATGCTGAAGTGAGGCGGGCCTGGCCTCCTGTGCCGGGGCCAAGGCATCTGTCCGGCCCAAGCCGTTCCTGAACAGAGCCCAGTCGCAGAGTCAGGAGAAGATGGACATCAGCACCTTAAGGCGTCAGCTGAGACCCACAGGCCAGCTCGGGTGGGGGTGGGTTGGGGCTCAAGGGCTCCAGGAGGGAGGACCCAGAACTGCCCCCCCCCAGACAGCCTCCGAAGGGCCCCACGAGGGCTCCAGGAGAGGCTCAGCTGACGTCATCTCCCTCTCTGTCACCAGTCCCCCCGTGTACCCCTAAGAAGGAGTGGGAAGGGCAGGCCACCTCCTACGTGGCATGTAACAACTACCAGAAGGTCCAGGACTCAGAAATCAGCTTTTCTGCAGGTGCCGAGAAGCTGCAGGGTGGGTGGTGGTATGACATTTGGGGAGATGGAGGGCTGGGCCCCTTCCCACTATTTGATAGCCAAGGGAAACCAGCAGCCTCTGGCGCGGAGCCGGACTCGGTAAAGAGCCGCAGAACGAGGGCAAGTCAGACAGCCTGGAGAAGACGGACAAAAGCGCGTTCAAGCACTGTGAACCAAAGCCAGAGGGTCACCCCGCCCATCCCCTCCAGACCCCCTGGGGGGTTTGACAAGACCTCAGGCACCTCCACGGTGAAGATGAGGAATGGTGTGCAACAGGTGGCGTCAGGCCCCAGTCTGTGTTTGTGTCTCCACCGCCCAAGGACAACTTATCCTGTGCCCTGCGAAGGAACGAGTCGCTCACAGCCACAGACGGCCTCCGAGGCTTCCGCGGAAATCCTCCTTTAGCTCTGCACGATCTGCAGCTGCAGAGGCCAAGGGTGGCCTGGCCAAGCGGGCTGTCAGCCAAGGCTCGGAATCGCCCCTGCTCCCCGCCCAGTGCAAGGGTATCCCCATGTCCCCCGCATGCCCCGAGCCCATCGAGAAGTCCCAGTTCACCCACAATAACCTTAAAGACATGTACATCTCCATAGCGGACTACGAGGGGGATGAAGAGATGGCCGGCTTCCAGTAGGGGGTGTCCATGGAGGTAATGGAGAGGAACCCAAATGGTTGGTGGTACTGCCAGATCCTGGATGAGGTGAAGCCCTTCAAGGGCTGGGTGCCTTTCAACTACCTTGAGAAGAAGAACTAACCGACTGTACTACTGGGGCTGCCACCAGATGGGTGGTGGCATGAGACAAAGGGAAGGACGCTGAACGTTGTAGAATGTGTGGTCTCCAAGATGCCCCCTCAACTGGAGGGGAGGGTATGGTAGGGGACCACACTGAATAGGGAAGGGAATCACAGGAGTCCTGAGCCCAGGACCCACGCCAACACCCTGATGACTTTGCTGATAGACTGTGTGCCATTGGGAACAGGCCGCGTGGGAAAGCCCAATTGTGCCTTTGCTGCCTATCTGGAAAAGAAAAAAAAAAAAAAAAAAAAACGTTAACAGAGCCAATAGACAACCACAGAATGGGAGAAAACCTTTGCCAGCCATGAAAATGACAATATCTACAATATACTAAGAACTCAAAATATCTCAGCAATTAAAAAAAGTCAATCAATGCATTCAAAAAAATGGAATAGGAAACTGAACAGAGCATTCTCAAAGGAAGAAATACAAATGGCCAATAAATATATAAAAAGATGTTCAGGCTGGGGAAATGGCTTAGTGGTTAAGGACCCAGGTTCAACTCCCCAGGACCCACGTAAGCCAGATGCACAAGGGGGCATATGTGTCTGGAGTTCGTTTGCAGTGGCTGAAGGCCTTGGTGCACCCATTCGCTCTTTCTCTCTGCCTCTTTCTCTCTCTCAAATAAATAAATAATCCTTTAAAAAAAAAAAAAAGATGTTCAACATCTTTAGCCCCCAGGGAAATACAAATGAAAACTACTTTGAGATTCCTTCCCACTCCTGTCAGAATGGCTGTATCAAAAAATCAAATGACAACAAATGCTGGTGAGGGTGTAGAGAAAGAATCCCCCATACACTGTGGGTGGGAGTGCAAACTTGTACAGCCAGTATGGAAATCAGTATGGAGATTTCACTCCTGGGGATATGCCTAAAGACCTTGTGCTTTACTGTACAGATACTTGCTCAGCCATGTTTGTTTCTGTTCTTTTCACAATAGCTAGGAAATGGAGTCAGCCCAGATGCCCATCAACTGAAGAATGGATAATGAAGATGTAGTACATATACACAGTGGGATTCTATGCAGACGTAAGAAAAACTAAAATGATGAAATTTACAAGAAAATGGATCAACCTGGAAAAAAAATTTACACAGGTAGGGTGCCCAATCTCATACAAATGCTACATGTTCTTTCTCCTATGTGGATCCTAACATGGCATAGTTTGGTTTACTTATAGGTAGTACTGGTTAGGAAGCTGGAATGAGGTTTGGACAGAGGAGAAGTGGGAAGTGATCAGAAGAGGAGATAGCAGAAAGGCAAGTGGAGGGATAGAATACAAGTAGTGGGAGGGTGGGGGGAGGAGTGTCAGGGAGAGAAGAGATACACACAACTAATGATGGCATCAGTGTCAGAGGAACTTTCTTCCTTGTTAACGAATTAAAAGATATAACTGAAGAGAGAGAGAGAGAGAGAGAGAGAGAGAGAGAATGTGTGTGTATGTGGGCAGAAGTGCTGTGCAGGGGTGGAAGCTACCCTTTAGGGTGTATGACCTTCCAAGCCACGGGCTTCTGACTTGGTTCTGAGTACCAGGCATGAATTCTTTCCCACTGGGCAGGCCTCGTATACAATCAGCAGTTGATTACCCCCATAGACTATGTGTCACTATTGCACAGGCATATGCACCTTGCCTGGCTGGTTGACTTTGTGGCTTGTGGGATACAACATTTGTTTACACTGCTAGTGACCATTCTCCCCCAGCAGCTTGCACTGTGAGAGCGAATGGGCAGGGAGGTGGCTTCCATCTCAGTGCTAGCTTCATCTCTCAACGTCCTGTGACCACAGACTGGGGGGTCTTCAGCAATAGGTTCTTACTGTTTAGTTCTGGTGGATAACTAAGTGCTTTTTTGGCAATGGCCTGCATTGTTTTAGAGGCCTTATGGGTCTCCCTAACCAACTGTTCATTGTGGAGACAACCCAATTCTGGCCCTTGGATTTACCAGCAACTGCCTATGGCTTTATGGTAAAGCTCTCTCCACTCCTGCACAGTGCTTCTGTGTTGCTTTGACTGATGACGAGCAGGCAGACCAGGAGTGCCATATGCCCCTGCAGACACTGTTAACAATGTCATGTTTTTTTTTTTTTTTTTTTTTTTTTTTCCATAAAATCAACAAGGATCCAGGTAGCAGCATTAGCCTGAGTTCTGAAGTGAGGACTGTAGGCTGGAGTCCATACCCAGCTCTTGATAGATATGCAACATGAATAGAAAGTTATCCTTAGTTTTTGAAGGTACTGATATTTGAAGTCATTTGTTATCACTGCATAGCATAAGCCATCTTAGCCAATGGAGGCATTAACTGTCCCAAATCCCTGTCATGGTGGGCCCAGTGGGTCCACAAATCCATCTTGTAATTATTTCCCCAGGACCTGGAAAATAGGAAGAAACATACTATGTAACTAGCAAAATATTCACTCTGACCTGTGGCTTAAGCATTATTTTAGTAGAAAGGACACCTTTGAACACTAGAAATAACATGATCTCTCAAAGGAATAGCAAAGACTTTAGTGCTGTCATTAAAGACTTGAAAGATGTGTGGCTAGTGTGATTAATATTTTTTATTTATGTTGTCCAGTTACTCTGTACAGGAGAAAGATGGATTTTTATTTATTTGTTAGAGACAGAGAAGGAGAGAGAGAGAGAGAGAGACAGAGAGGGAGAGAGAGAGACAGACAGAGAGAGAGAGACAGAGAGTGAGAGACAGAGAGAGAGAGTGAGAATGGATACGCCAGGGCCTCCAGCCACTGCAAATGAACTCCAGATGCATGTGCCACCATGTGCACCTGGCTTACATGGGACCTGGAGAATTGAACCTGGGTCTTTAGGCTTCACAGGCATGTGCCTTAACCACTAAGCCATCAATCCAACCAAAAGATGGATTTAAAAAATGTTTTATTTATTTGCAATATTTAAAATTTTAAAAATATTTTAAAATATTTCATTTATTTATTCTTCCTCGCTTATTTTCCTCCCTGCATAAAGAGAGAGGGGAGGGAGGGAGAAAAGGAGAGGGAGGGAGAGAAAGAATGAATAAGTGCACCAGGGTCTCTAGTCACTGCAAAGATGGATTAAAAATTATTAATTGCTGGATGCACAAAGTAGCGCATGCATCTGGAGTTCATTTGCAGCAGCTAGAGGCCCCAGCACACCCATTCTCTTTCTCTCTCTATCCATCCTTGCAAATAAATAAATAAAAATGTAAAGATATATTTTTATTTCTTTGCAATCAGAGAGGGAGATAGAGAATAAGCATTCCAGGGCCTCTTGCCAGAGCAAATGAACTCCAGATGTGTGTGCTTTGTGCATCCGGCTTTACATGGGTGCAGAGAAATTGAACCTGGGCCATCAGGCTTTTTATAAAAAAATCTTATTTTTATTTATTTATTTGAGAGAGAGAGAGAAGAGAGAGAGAGAGAGAGAGAGAGAGAGAGAGAATGGGCATGCCAAGGCCTTCAGCCATTGCAAACAAACTTGAAACTTGAAACGCATGTGTCACCTTGTGCATCTGGCTTGCATGGGAATTGAATCTCTTAGAATTTCATACTTTTTAAAACATATGAAGGCTGGGAGATGGCCTAGCAGTTAAAGTCTCTTGCTTGCAAAGATGAACCTGCCTGGCTCAATTCCCCCAGAACCCACGTAAAGCCGGATCCACCAAGTAGTGCATTTATTTGTCTAGGATTTCTTTACAGGGGGCAGAGGCCTTGGTATGCCTATTCTCTCCCTCCCTCTCTGTCTCCCTCTCTCTCATAAATAAATAAATGAAGAAAGAAAGAAAGAAAGACAGAAAGAAAGAAAGTATTTAAAATAGCACATGAATCCTCTTATGCCAAATTTCTTTTCAGAATCTCTGGTCCAATCTAACTTTTCTCTAAAATGATTAAATACCCTGTGTTTTAAAGCCCGTGCTACATGTCCAGCAGTTGACAGCTTTCCTTTCTTCCGACTCCAGTCTTACAGACTCCAAGTGACACGGCACTTCCTGTCCATGCAATCACCAATGGCATTCTTTTTTTTTTTTTTAAATATATTTTATTTACTTGAGAGAGAGAGAATGGGCACACCAGGGTCTACAGCCACTGCAAAGGAACTCCAGATGCATGCGCCTCTTTGTGCATCTGGTTTACGTGGGTCCTGGAGAGTCGAACCCGGATCCTTTGGCTTTGCAGGCAAACGCCTTAACTGCTAAGCCATCTCTCCAGCCCCATCAATGGCATTCTTGTTTCTCGGAATCAGGTCTGGCTCCTAGGTTCCCTTCATGGCTTCCTGCACCTCTAACAGATGGAATTCCCAGCCGGGCGAGTGAAGAATGGGTCTGGCTCTTGGTTCTCAGCAGAAGGAAACACTTAGAGGCTGTTGATATCCAGTGCAATTGACCTGAATTTTCTTAGTCTGTGGGTGTGTGTGTGTGAACTCTGTGTGTGATCCTCATGTGTCTGCCTCCTGAGATGGGATTGAGCTCCGCTGCTGTGGGGATTTTTAATGTGGAGGGCAATGTTGGGGGTCCTATTCCATTGCGCTCATGCTGGTTTTTACTCGAGCAAGAATCTCTTACTGATCCTGGAACTTGTTGATGCTTTTTGAACCCTGCATTTCTCTGGTCTCTGCTGTCCATGGGGCTTGGGTTACAGACTGTGAATGCCCATGCCCATGCCCAGCTGTTTATGTGGGTCCTGGTTGCTGACTGAACTAAAATGGCCTCTTAAGCCTCCTCAGGCCTTCATGCTTGCACAGGAAGTGCTTTTAACCACTGAGCCATCTCTCTAGTCTACCATGGATTTTTTTTTTTGTATTTCGAGATAGGGTCTCACTCTAGCCCAGGCTGACCTGGAATTCACTCTGTATTCTCAGGGTGGCCTTGAACTCACTGTGATCCTCCTACCTCTGCCTCCTGAGTGCTTGGGATTAAAGGTGTGCGCCACCATGGATTTTTAATGTCTGTTAGAAAAACAGCAACTTTTTTTTTTTTTGGTTTTGCAAGGTAGGGTCTCACTCTGGTCCAGGCTGACCTGGAATTAACTAGTCTCAGGGTGGCCTCGAACTCTTGGCGATCCTCCTACCTCTGCCTCCCGAGTGCTGGGATTAAAGGCGTGCACCACCACGCCCGGCTAAAAACAGCGACTTTCACCTAGTTTAGTACCCTCTACTGCACACCCACACTGTTTCATTTGCATTAGTTCTCTTTTTAGTCCCATTAAATATTTTCTAATTTGTGCTACTTAGTCAGAATTATGGATTCCCAGGTAAGGCTTTATCAATTTACAATGGAGTGTTGCCATTTCTCAGTCTACTTCCTTGCACATTTGTTTTTATCAGTCAGGTATGTCCCTTCAGTACTGGGTTGTAAGTCCCATCTCTTGAAGTCTCAAATTGTACTCACTGCTGTCAATCATCTGGCTTGTGTTCCAGTCCCTGTGCTTGGAAAAAATTTTAAAAATATATTTTATGTGTTTATTTGAGAAAGAGAAAGAGGGGGAGAGAGAGAGAGAGAGATAATGGGCACACCAGGGCCTCCAGCCACTGCAAACGAACTCCAGACGTGTGCGTCTCCTTGTGCATCTGGCTTACGTCAGTCCTGGAGAATCAAACCAGGATCCTTTGGCTTTGCAGGCAAACGCCTTAACCGCTAAGCCAATCTCTCCAGCCCCTGTGCGTTGAACTTTTCTCACTTTTGTACAGGGGGATAGATGTTCAAGTCTTATGAATGGAGCCTGTGAGGATGCTCAGCAGGTACGAGCAGTTGCTGCCCGAGCATGAAGACCTGAGTTTGACCTCTGGAACCTTTATAAAAAGCCAGACCTGGCTGCACACGCCTACAACCCCAGTGCTGAAGGAGACAGAGACAGGTGTAATTCTGGGTGGGGGGGGGTCAGCCAGTCTAACTGGACAAATGGCAGCTACAGATTTGTGAGAGACTCTGACTTAAATAAGTAAGGAGGAAGAGTGGTCAAGGAGGACACCGGATGTCCTCGTCCAGTCTCTGCATGCACATACATGGTAGTTGACTATCTGCCCACACATCTGCATATACTGCACATGCACAGGGCGCGCGTGCGCGCACACACACGCACATACACACACATACCCCACAAAATGTTATTAATCATTAAGTTTAAAGATGGATAGTTGTGTTATTTAGGTCAACAGTGCCAGTGGCTGTATCAGGCACTCCACCGAGTCTCCACCCATTAGCATAGCAGAAGCTTGGGGAAGCTTGAGCCTACAAAACTCAGTGAGGGTATTCCTGCTCACCTTGCAGCTTTCCATGTGGTCCTCTGCAGACACAGCTTCTGTGTTTTGTGGCTCTGCCCTCTGCTGCTTTCTTAGGACCATTTCCATCCAGCTGTTAGGAAGGAAAGAGAGAGGACAGAAGGAAAGAGAGAGGACAGAGATCGGGAAGGTCTTACGTGTCCTGTCTAGAGCTGGGGCGCATCATTGCGCTCACACCATTGGAGAGCATTCAGTGGCATGGTTCCACCTATCTAAGAGGGAGGCTGGAACTGTAGACCAGCTGTGGGCCTCTGAGGAAGGAGAAACGGAAGTGGCGATTAGCCTGCGAGCGTCTGCTGTGATCGTATAGTCTTCTGTTTGATTTCACTCAGTTCTCTGGAGGCCTTTCCTATTTCCCTTTCCTGTCTGAACTATGGTGACTTTGTTACTGTCGCTTTCTAGTTATGCTGCTGCCAACACACTCTACAAAACCCGCGATATGTGCCTTCAAATACTGTTTTAATTGTTCCTTATTTTTCCCATAATTTCTCTTGGCTTTACTTAGCCCGCATCTCCCATTGACACATAGGAATCAGAGAGTGAGGTGGTGGCATTTGGCTTGGGATCCAATCATTCAAATGGCTATGGTGGAGCAGTCTTCTTCCTTAATCCCAACCACAATACCAGGGTAGGAAACTGGTGCTCTTCTTTTAAAAAATATTTTATTTTTATTTACTTATTTAACAGAGAGGGAGAGAGAGAAAAAAATGAATGGGTGTGCCAGGGCCTCCAGCCACTGCAAATGAACTCCAGATGCATGCTCCCCTTGTGCATCTGGCTAACCTGGGTCTTGGGGAATCAAACCTGGGTCCTTTGGTTTTTCAGGAAAACGCCTTAGCCGCTATGCCATCCCTCCAGCCTGGAAATTGGTGTTCTTCAGGGTCATGACCTTCAGAGTCAGAATACACACTACTTCCTGGAGTTGGGTGCGGCTCTGCTGAGGTCCTTTGTTCAAGCAAAGTCTTAGGTCTACAAGGTCCTTTACTGCCTCTCTCGTCTTCCTTCCCTCCAGGCTCACACTAAACTCTGAGCTTTTAGCATCTTGCCGTTCTGATGGTGAGGGAAGCTTGATCAATTGCTTTTTGCTGCGCAACAAACTGCACCAACAGTTAGTGACAAAACATGCCGATGTTATTAAATTCCTCAGGATCGTGTGGGTTTGCTAGCCAGGTCTTTGGATCTCTGGTAACTTGGCTGGAGTGGATGGGCTTCTAGGTGTAATTTTGCCCTGTACTGTATGCTAGGAACCCTTTCCATGTAGCTGCTAGGTGAGGATAGACAAAGGGAGGGCATATCTTGTTCACATATTTGGATCTTCAGCAAGAGTTGCTTGGAATCGCTGAGCACCCTTTCCACCCTATCTCTTTTCCTCCAGAGTCCATCCTGCGTTGTTCCCATGGTGGTAAAGGGGTCCTATAGCAAGGGTGATGGGCTGCCAGGTTGAAGAATACGAAAGGACAGGTTCTTCCTGTCTCCGGGTGTCCCTAAGGGATGTCATCATGAAAAATGATTTCTTATTCATTAGAGAGAGAGAGAGAATGGTGTATCCTACCATGGCAAACCAACTCCAGACACATGTGTCACTGTGTGCATCTGGCTTTACATGGGTACTGAAGAATCAAACCCAGATTGTCAGGCTTTGTAAGCAAGCACCTTTAACTACTGAGCAATATCTCCAGCTGAAAAAAGTGATTTCTTAATGATTGAGTCAGGAGAGGGAATAGAGAGAAAGAGACACAAACAAAGTCCACGCGCCTGAAACATCCTGGGTGCTACTTAAAATGTCTAATAAATGCCTTTGTTCTTTACTTATTCACATTAGCATTTCCTGTCTTTGGGGAAAAAGAGGATGATCTGGCAGAGGAAGGAGGGAAGACAGTTGATTCTGGGACCTGCCCTGGAGCAGGGCGTGCTGGTGGGGTGGGGACATGGTGGGAGTGTGGTGCGGAGGCACCTTCCTGCCGATCAGTCACCACAAGGAGTGAAGATACATATGGCTGATTAAGGAGCATGACAGCAGGACTAAGACAGGAAGGACAGGCCAGGATAACCTTCTTCACGAATACCCCTCATGACAGTCCATCTTGGCTTCTGCAACTATTTAAAACTATTTGTTTCAGGCCCTACTAGCTGCCAACCATATACATTCCCCCCATTCTTCATTCTTGGCAGAATCCCAGTTTTATTTGGGGCGCTCATTTGCATGTCTTTTCTCTTCCTGAGTGCCATAGTACTCTCACTTAGGTGCTCTCTGTTTCCTAATTTTGTTGTAACAAATGATCACAAATTTAGTGGCTCAAATCAGCATCACGTTTGCATCGTCCAGGACTAGGCTCCTGAGTCTAGAATGGCCCAGCAGCGCTGTCTACTTAAGGCGGCACCATGGGGAACCCATGATGTTGCTTCGGTAGAGGCTTCCTGCGTGTACCTGAATGCTCCTGTCATGACACCTGTCTTAACTCTGGCTCTTCTGCCTTCCTCACTTAAGTCCCCTTGTACCGTGAGCCTCTTTGGATGGATAATCCAGGTCAACTTCCAATCTCAAGTGTCTTAGTCACGTTTATAAAGTCCCAATTACCACGGAAGGTAACATGTTTGGGGCTTAGATCTATAGCTTACGTAACTCTATTTATCTTAGGGTCAAGTCCTATTTTCTTTTCCAAGTATAAATCTACTGGAAACATGCTTGTAGCAGAGAGCTGGGCACATATCTATTGCTTCTGGAATTTCATTTTTTTAACAAATATTAAATATTTCTTTGGTATAAATGCCACCACCAACATATCTGTATGCTTAATTGACTACAATGAAAATTTCTTTACTCCACTTGTGATCATTCTCTCCTGAAGCTGGGTTGCCAACTAGTATGTTACAAATGTCTTTCTCTCTCTGGGGGCTTCCAGGTTTTTTGGTATCTTGCTCAAAGAATTGTAGAAAGGCATACACAAATAGTGAAGCTGCAAAGTGATAGTAAAGATTTGACTGGGCTGGAGAGATGGCTTAGTGGTTTAAGAGCTTGCCTGTGAAGCTGAAAGACCCACGTTTGATTCTCCAGGTCCCACATAGGCCAGAGGCACAACATAATGTGAGCACCAAGGTGGCACACATGTCTGGAGTATGATTGTAGTGGTTCCAGGCCCTGGCGTGCCAGTTCTCTCTCCCTCTCTCTCTTGCTCTCACTCTTTCTCTCTCTCATAAAAAAAAGATTTGACTACATTGCCAAAGGGGTGGAGAGTACTCAAGGACTCAGGAAGTGGTTTGGGGTATTTCTTCACAGAATTTTTAGGGGTGGATGGACCAGTGAGATAGGGGTATAGTTTGGGTGGTGCTTGGTTTGACTGACAGGTTTGGATCATATAAGGTTTCCTTTATTGTGCATATTCCTTCCCATGATGCATTTGATGTTAATCATATGTATGTCCAGTTATACATAGGCATAAAAATGGTAAATAGAAGTTTCTTTCTAAAAGTTCACTTAGAGGACAGAATTTGCCTGTCTGCTCATACATCCAAAACCAAAATTTGGTTTTGTTTGTCAAGGTAGGATCTCACTGTAGCCCAGGCTGACCTAGAATTCACTATGTAGTCTCAGGGTGGCCTTGAACTCACAGTGATTCTCCTACCTCTGCCTCCCCAGTGCTGGGATTAAGGCATGTGCCACCATGCCCTACTTGAGGACATATTTAAGTAGGTACTGCTCATGAGCAATGGTTGCTAAGAGGAGGAGAAAACTAGCTCATTGTTAGGAGTGAGGTGGAGGTGCACCTCTGTTCAGGTGGGGGTCCCAGGTTTCCACCAGAATGCCAGGTGCATTGTGCAGGGGAAGCTTGTGCCAAATGCCCAAGCCAAGCAGCATCCCAGGTGGTTAAGTTCTCTTCTCTAGGCTGGCCTGCCTCACCCTTATTTCCCAGGAGCATTCATTCCAATCATGCAGTTAAAAATATTCAAACTCGGGGCTGGAGAGATGGCTTAGCAGTTAGGGCACTTGCCTGCAAAGCCCAAGGACCCATGTTCAACTCTCCAGATCCTGTGTAAGCCAGACACACAAAGGTGAGGCAAGCGCAAGGTCGCACATGCCCGCTAGGTGGCACAAGCATCTGGCATTTGATTGCAGTGGCTGAGGCCCTGGTGTGTCAGTTCTCTCTCTCTTGCTTTCTCTGTCTCTCTCTCTCTAAAATAAAGATTTTTTTAAAGTAAAATAAATATTCAAACTCTTCTAAGCCCAAGGTAGAAATCAGACTTTATTATTACCTTTCAACCAAACTTTAGGAAGGATTTGAATGATACATGGTCCTTTTTGGCACCAGCTAATGGGATATTTGAATTCTTTAGCCTTTATACATTTTGTTTTCAAGCATTTTCTGTTTATTAATTTTAGATATTTTTTAATCATAAAGATCTTTCAATATACAGAAAGGAAGACTGTGCTCAGTGGATAACCACAATATAGATTGAGCAATCTATGCATGACTTTTCACCAACTTATTTTAATGCAAGCTACCATTAATTTAGTTTTAGTCAATGTCATAAAGTGAGAATTTATGTACATTTTATATTTCTTGAGATTCTTCAAGTGATGGATCAAGTTGGAAAGTGCCTAATTGTATCATAGCATTTTCCTTTATAAATAGTCTGATGTGGGCTGGAGGGATGGCATAGCAGTTAAGGCACTTGCCTGCAAAGCCAAAGGACCCAGGTTCAATTCTCCAGGACCCATGTAAACCAGATGCACAAGGTGGTGCATGCATCTGGAGTTCATTTGCTGTGGCTGGCGGCCCTGGTATGCTCATTCTTTATGTCTCTGTCTCTCTCTCTCCCAAATAAATAAAAATAAAATAAAATAAATTTAAATAATCTGACGTACTTCAAGCCACTTCAGACTCTGCCCTCTTACCTACCAAACATCTGTAAACAATTTTTTTTTACTGTTTTAAACACATGACCAACTTGGACTACATTTTTAATAGCCATGTCCTCCACAGTCCTTCTTCCTGATAAAAAACATCACTTAGTTTCCAATTTATTTGGGGTCAAATCTCATTCCAACACACAGCAGCAATGTTTGTGTGATAGGAGACCAAGGGAGTCCTCGCTCTGCCGTGATATTTTCTATCGTGTCACATTTCTACCAGTTTGTAGTTGATTTCTTTCTTAGAAAAGAGAAATGGCATATCGTGTAACATCCATTCATGCAATTATTCTGCTAAGAGATCTTATCCACTATCTTCAAGAAATGTTGGTGTTATTAGAACTACCCAATGCCAACCTCATAAATGGAGAAAATACAGTTTTCTAAGTAATACAAGTTGAGAATTTTTACTCTACTTCCTCCTTTTAAAAAGCAACAAATACTGTCCCAGGCTTACTTATCTTTCACTTGAAAATTTAAATTCAGCCAAACTCTCAGAGAGTCAGAGACTTTGGTGTCAATATGATTGCTGGTGTTAGACAGATTTTGGTAATCTCGGTGAACCCAGCACACCTGCAAGGACACTGTTTGAGAGGAGACGACAGAGCCAGCATTTTCCCTCTTCCTGTTTTTGTTTTGTTTTTCTCTCCTACTTCTAGTAACGATCATGATTCACAGCTGTTTTTTTTTTTTTTTTTAACCCCAGACTTAGATTAAAAAATCCAGTGGTCATTATTTGGATAAAATTGTCTTTCTCAATATACATTCTTTTCTATGCTTGTATCAAACATGTTATGGAATTCTATTTCTGCTAACCTTTGAAGACACCAAACTTCTAACCATTGATGACATGAAAATTACATCCGCATTATTGTTTAACATACCCAATAAAATAATATAGTTTTTTAAATTGTTTTTTATTGTTTTATTGTTTATTGTTTTTATTGTTTTTTTATTTTTTTTAATTGTTTTTATTGAGGATGTTCTTTTTAGCATAATTTCTGGCGTTGCCTAGTCTAAAAAAGAAACCCTCTGTTTTGTTTTTAAGAATGCTCACTTTATTTTAATCCTCTAAGGTAAAAGGGACTATTATCCAGGCATAGTGGCTCGTGCCTATAATCCCAGCACATGCAAGGCTGCAGGAAGAGGATCATCATGAGTTCGAGGCCAGCCTGGGCTACAGAGTGAGTTCTCGGTCAGCCTGCTGGTAATTCTGAAGCATGGGAGATTGGACCAGCAAGCCAGGCTCTCTTTCATAAGACAACATCTTGGAAGCATAGGGAAGCCAGACATTTTCTTTGTGCGTGAGTTTATTTTCCATATCATTCAATAAATATTTACAAAGAGAATTCAACATGCCAAGAGCCTGGTAGAAATAAACTGTTGTTTTAAAAACAGATGATCTAAAAGTTATTGAAGAAATTCTCCTTTATGATGAAAAGTGAAGATTTTGGTAGTGTTAAACATTTAATTGCCTGTAGAAAATGAGTCAGCAAGGTCTTCTCTTACCTATGAGACTAGATGTTTGGTAGAGATGATCTCTGGCCTTTTCTAGCTCTGAAATTCTTGGATTCTATAGTTTCTGTCTGGAATTCTGAACCCTGAGAAAGATGTTCACATATACGTATGTGATTGTAGGATGGGATCCCCTCTTAACTGAGAAACTGCTATAAATAAAACCTGAATTTGGTATTCTAGGATGGTGTGTGTGTGTGTGTGTGTGTGTGTGTGTGTGTGTGTGCATGCTGTTCCTCAGGAACACTGTCTGCCTCCTTTGAGACGGGGTCTCTCGTTTCCTGAAGCTCACCAGTTAGGTTGGACTGGCTAGCCCCCGAGCAGGAGTGCACCCCTCTCTGTCTTCCCAGTGCTGTGCTGGGATTTCAGCTGCATGCTGCTGCGCCTGCTTAGTGACTGGGCGGTCTCCCCAGCTCCTGGGCAGGGTCCTAAGCTGCTGGAGTTGCCAGGCAGAGGTTGGTCATATTCACTGTTTCTTCATATAGAGATTTGGGATCTTTGCTCCTTTCCCACAAGGCCATTGGAGGTGCTGGTTAAATGATGCCTTTTTTTCCCCAAACGACTTTTCTATCAGCCATAAGCCTACAATGCCAGCCTTAGAGGTATAGTCCTGTTGCCTACACCATGTTCTCTCTCTCTCTCTCTCTCTCTCTCCCTATATATATACTTAAAAACAAGTCACGTCACCAAGAAATAACTTTCAGCTCGCACAGAATCAGAATGACATTCTGTGTCACCTTCTTTCAAATTTCTCTTGCTCTCCCCTCATGGGCACCAGAAGGTTGCAGCCACTACAAGAATGATGTCTTTCCACGACACTGTCCAAAGCATGAAAGGCTAGTTTTTCCTCCACACACCTCATGTTAGTCAGTGTAGTTGTTTGAAAGGAAAATGTCTCTCTGGCGTGGTGGCACATGCTTTTAATCCCAGCACTCGGGAGGCAGAGGTAGGAGGATTGTCGTGAGTTCGAGGACACCCTAAAACTACATAGTGAATTCCAGGTCAGCCTGGGCTAGAGTGAGACCCTACCTTGAAAAACCCAAAAAATAAAAAATAAAAAAAATAAAATGTCTCCCCCACATCCATGTGTTTGTAATTAAGCCTCCTGTTTACTCCCCAGCTGGTGGAGACTTTGGGAAGGGAGCTTGCCTCACTGGAGCTGATGTGTCACACAGGGTTATGCATGGCTGGTCCTGCTATGATAAAACTTTCTCTTGAAAAAGAAACCGCTTTTCTTTCATAAGCTGCTTCCACTGGAGTGTTTTGTCTCCTCAATGAGGAGGTAACAGCTCCAGTCAGCTTCCAGTTACTGTAACCAATGCTTGAAATACTCAATTTGCAAAGATCAAAGGTTTACCTGGGCTCACATGAGCAGAAGGAGCCTCTGCCATTAACCCTTTGGTTGGGTGCTGGGTGACAATGGCGGGGACTATGTGGTGAAGCAAGTGGCTCACCCCAATGTGTAAGATGAGAAGACAGGAAGAGGAAAGGATTTGGGGCTTACTATCCCTCCTCAATGACCTGAAGACCCTCCTACTAGGCTCTACTTTTTTTTTTCTTTTAAAATTATTTTTATTTTTGAGAGAGAGAAAGAGGCAGGAGAGAGAGAGAGAGAGAGAGATAGAATAGACATGCCAGGAGCTTCAGCCCGCTGTGAACAAACTCCAGATGTGTGTGCCCCTCGTGGAACACGTGTGACACTGTGCATTTACACCATGATGCATCTGGCTACATGGGACCTGGAGATTTGAACATGAGTTCTCAGGCTTCACAGGCATGTGCCTTAACCACTAAGCCATCTCTCCAGCCCTAGGCTCTACTTCTTAAAGATTTTAATGCCCACAAAGTACTAGGGACTAAGGTTTTGTCCCATGCACCTCTGGGGGACAACTATGATCCAAACAGAAGCACACCTATTTTTATTAGAGAGGACTATTTCCTGAAGCCTCTACCATCCTTCCTCTTTTTAACATAAATATTTTAATTATCTGTTTATTTATTTTAAGAGAAAGAGTTAGATAGAAGAGAGACTAAAAGGAAAGAGAGAGAATGGGCACAGCAGGCCCTGTAGCCACTGCAAGTGATCTCCAGACATATGTGCCACGTTGTGCATTTGGGTTACATAGGTACTGGGGAACTGAACCTGAGTCCTTAAGGCTCCGCAGACAAGCACCTTGACTAAGCCGTCTCTCCAGCTCCCTTCCTCTTTTTTTTTTTTTTTTTTTTTTTTTTTTTTGGTAGGGTCTCACTCTAGCTCAGGCTGACCTGGAATTCACTATGTAGTCTCAGGGTGGCCTCGAACTCTCAGTGATCCTCCTACCTCTGCCTCCCAAGTGCTGGGATTAAAGGCGTGTGCCATCATGCCTGGCACCATTCCTCTTTCTGATAGTACCAAGTTATTGCATCCCTGAGCCCGCAGATGCATGGACATTCTGTTAGTAAAGGAGGCATGAATAACAAACTAGAAGAGGGCAGGCAGT
Organism: Orientallactaga sibirica; assembly: GCA_036365145.1. Classification (NCBI taxonomy): domain Eukaryota; kingdom Metazoa; phylum Chordata; class Mammalia; order Rodentia; family Dipodidae; genus Orientallactaga; species Orientallactaga sibirica. The sequence continues at coordinate 14,841,717 of JAEOAD010000025.1, forward strand.
CATGTCTGCCTCCTCCGCTCTGTTCTGTTGCAGACAGCTTTACGTCACTAGGATGAACATCCAAACCAGACACAGTTTATGGGAGGAAGGGGCTTATTTCAAGCTTATAGATCCAGGGGTGGGGGAGTTCATCAACGGTGCAAGAAGCTGCTTCCCTACTCCAAGCAGAGGGAAAACCTCCGCCAGCCAGCAAACCCCCAAAGCAGGAAGCATACACTGGCAGCCAGCAGACTCCCAGAGTTCAGACCTCTCTGCACACCTTTGGGCTGGGTCCCAGGATCCATCCCCCAACCCCCAAGCGACATCTCCTTCTGGCTGGAGAGCCAGGGTACAAACTTTAACGAAACACCTGAGTCTTTGGAGGGGACACACATGCAAACCACCACACGCTCCCAGTTAGACGTCAGATGAAATTGGAAGGGAAGGGACGGATGGTCTTTCATTCACATGTATATGTAGGAATACACCTCTATTTTTGCTTTTATTTCACTTTTCAGGGCCGCTGGGTAGCCATTGATACAGGCAGACTTGAGTGTACGGATCATGTGACATAACAGCAAAGGACAGAACTGCACTGAGCCAATGACGTCACTCTCCCAGTGATGGTCACATTCATTCCTGCTGAGGACAGGGGAAATCTCTAACAGATACCTCTGAAGGCTGCACCAAAGGACAACTCCACAGACATTTCACATACCTATAGGATGTCTCAACTCAGATCATTGCCCGGGAAGTTTACAGTGATCTCCATTCTTTGACCTATGGCCCAGGAGTGGAGGGTCTGGATACAAATAGTGGGCTCTTGACTTCAGAGGCTGGATTAGCGTTCTTGAGATAGGACAATGCCAGCATGGGTGCTAACCTATTTTAAAACATATTTTGGGGCTGGAGAGATGGCTTAGCAGTTAAGGCGCTTGCCTGCAAAGCCAAAGGACCTTGGTTCGATTCCCCAGGATCCACGTAAGCCAGATGCACAAGGCATGCATCTGGAGTTTGTTTCCAGTGGCTGGAGGCCCTGGCACACCCATTCTCTCTCTCTCTCTCTCTCTCTCAGTTTCTTTCCCTCTCTCAAATAAATAAGTCAAAATTAAAAAAATTAAAATGAAACATATTTTGGCATCTCAGCAGCACGTCGCTAGTTTGATCACATCATGTGCTCGAGCTCCGTGAAGGTTCTGACTTGAAGTTAGCAGCTGGGTGAGTGAGTGTGTGTGTGTGTGTGTGTGTGTGCGCGCGTGCTTTACTGAAAGCACAGGTGTCGGGAATGCAGGATTGGAAGGACTAAGTGAGAGTTGCAAGTAGCGTGCCTGTGCTCTTTCCTGGAACATGATCGACATTCCTTAAACATTAGCTTCCTTTACTCCTCAGGATTTCTTTCCCACTTACTGTTTCCCAAAATTCTGAGCAAAATGGTACTGCACCCCACTTTGGAGTATGCCTTACCCTGTCACATAAGAGCAAGAAGAGCACAAATAATGTTCTAAGGCAGAAAAAAAAAAAAAAAGAACTAGAAACATAGAAGAAGGGAATGCTGTATTGAATATGCGTGCTACGTGTGTTTGAGATTCTGAGGTGAGTGAAGATGCCGGCTTCTATCGGAAGGAGGTCGCAGCAAAGGAGGAGAGAGCTAGCTAGCATGAGACAGAAAGCACATAGGGTGTGTGTGTATGAGCATTCAGAGAAGACCTCTGATTTACGTTGGCAGGGTGGTACAGAAGGACCATCAGGGACACCTTATTTGAGAGAATGACATCTACCTCCCAGGCTTGTCCTTCACACCTCTGCTGTGCCTCTGCTTTCAGAACCTCTGCTCGCTCATTCAAAGGTTGGCCAAAATAGAAGACACCTGATTTGTTGAGACTGAAAGAGCTGCCATTGTCAATTAATTGTAGATTGTTTTTCCCATAGAAGGTATCTCAAAAGACTTTTAGTATTTCCTTTACACGTATTCTATTAATTTCTGAATTTATTTATTTGAGAAAGGGAAAGAGGGAGAGAGAGAGAAAGAGAGAATGGTGCGCCAGGGCCTCCAGCCACTGCAAATGAACTCCAGATGCATGCACCCCCCTTGTGCATCTGGCTTATGTGGGTCCTGGAGAATCGAACCAGAATCCTTTGGCTTTGCAGGCAAACGCCTTAACTGCTAAGCCATCTCTCCAGCCCCAAGTTCTGAATGTTTTGGAAACAGAAAACAAAGCCAAGCCGGGCATGGTGGTGCACGCCTTTAATCCCAGCACTCAGGAGACAGAGGTAGGAGGGTTACCATGAATTCAAGGCCAGCCTGAGACTACATAGTGAATTCCAGGTCAGCCTGGTCTAGAGTAAGACTCTACCCTAAAAAACCAATATGCATATTTGGGGCTAGAGAGATGGCTTAGTGGTTAAGGCACTTTCCTGTGAAGCCTAAGGATCCAGGTTTGATTCCCCAGTAACTATGTGAGCCAGATGCACAAGGTGGTGCATGAGTCTGGAATTCGTTTGCAGTGGCTGAGGCCCTGGCACACCCATTCTCTCTCGGTCTATCTGCCTCTTTCTTTCTCTCTCTCTTTCAAATACATAGATACATAAATATTTTTTAAAACCAAGAAAGCAAAACCATTTAATGTGTTAATGATTTAGGTCTATATTTTAGAAAAGGAAAAAAAAAAAAAAAAGCTCTTGCCGATGTCTAGCTCCATCGGGCCCCACTGTTCTCTTTATTGCTTTTAGTTGGGAATATTTCCCAAGTGAGGCTTAGGTTCATGTCCTTTGAGTTTGAGGAGCCTGTTTATCAGCATAGGCCTAGAGAGGAGGGAGAACTGGAGTGCTTTGAGAGGGATTTAACCTAAAAGCTCAACTTCCCCAAACTTGTAAATTATGTGTACAGGGAAGTTTTAGAACGTCTGACCACTTCAAGGGTGGACATTACGTGTCTCACTTATGTCAGCGGGCATGTGTCAGATGCATGGCAGTGGCATGGGGAACAGCCTATAAAGGTTCCCATGGTACCTGGATTCCTGCACTGGGGCAGAGGAGGGCGCTGTCTTGGCTCGTGTTCTCCCTGGAACCATGAGCCCAGTTAGTTTTTCCTGTTTGTCATCCCTGTCCCACTTGGCTGACCATCCCCACTGCAAGCCAACTGGACTCCCATCCTCCCATGTATTCTTATTCCTACGATGCTGAGTGCATTTTAGCCCCTGACTCATCCTCCCACTCCCATGCTCTCTGCCAGCCTTTCCACTGGAGCCTCTGGAATCCCCAGCTCGCACCTTCTTCTCCACCCACACTTATTTGCCACACATCATTCCCTCCACTTCCTCACACTAAGAAAACCCAGCTCTCCCCAAAGGACAAGATTCTCAGACAGAGCTTGCTCTTTCTCCATAGACCCCAAAGCCAAAGAAGTGGGAGGCAACAGAAGCATGCTTTCTCCTTCCCTCTCCCACTTGACATATTCCCACTGGGAACTAGCTTCGAAACTCCCATAATGAAATAAAACAGAATTGCCAGAGCAAATGATTTTCAATTCCAGGATGGCCTCAACTATATACAGATAGCTATGTAAAGAGATGTGTCTGGTTGTCTTGAATGGATTTATTTCCAGGATTCACATAGTTTTCATCACTGACGTTCCAAGACAGGTGAATGCGGGAGTCAGATTGCCTGCTTCACCATTTGTGACCTTAGCCAGATCACTTAATCTCCCTCAACATCTCCCTGGGGTATTAGAAAAACTATAAATGAGGTACTGCTGCATGCTGAGGGCTTAGCACCATGGCTGGAGTCCAGTCAATATTCAGTGTATGCTAACCGTCATTCTAATATTAGCATCTCTCTATTACTTTTCACATGACTCACAATTGCTCCCAAGGGTATACCCTTACTTCCACTTTTTTTCTTCTCCCAATACTTAACAGCTAGATAGAATCCAACCTAGAACACGTTATCTCCCGTATAAGGGCCTCTCCCAGCCACCGTTTCCCCATCACACTGAAGATAGCGTCAAACGCAGACACCACAGCAAGGTCCGATTCTACATAAGTGGCCCTACAGGATTTGGCATTGACCCCCAGGCTGCGGGCATGCATGCTGGTTCTTGAATTCCCCATGCTTATTACTGCCTCACAGCCTTTGAACTTGTCGCTCCCATACCGGCCCAGGGCACAGCAATCACTCGTGTTCTTGCATCCCCTTAGTCTTCCCTGTACATCAGGTCCAAGAAACTCACCCTGAAGTTACGAACTGTGTCACTTGTTTGAATTTGTTCACGCCTCTATCCTTCTGTTTAATGATTTGGTTTCACATTCATTGTCTCTCTGCCCTGGGTTATAATCTTGCAGAGAGCAGAATTTTGGTATCTTCTACAGCACTAGAGATTCGTGGCCCCAGGTCTGGAGGCAAAGAGGTCAACACATTTTAATAACTCAGGAAGTATTTGCAGTGTAAGTCAACGTGTGGCTGTAAATAGTCTTGATCATTGCACTCTATTCAAAGAGAAGCCAGCTTTGATTGAAGAGGCCCAGAGCACTCATTAGAATTTGGAATTGTTTGGATCAGTGACCTGCCCACTTCTGAGCTGATTTGCTTTATTACAAAAGGGATCATGAGTGAACTGAAATCTCTCCCAGACTCAACGGGTCCATAGCTTGATGGGACATGACAAATGAATGGTGAAGGAGCAGGACCTAATGAGTGCCTCTGCAGAACGGGCGGGCGCTGTGTTTACATAACACAAGGAGCAACAGTGGGACAGGACAGCGTGGTCACTGCAAGTCGGAAACGGGGATTCTCTGACAGCATCAGCACCAAGTAGAATTGTTCTTCTAGGCCCCAAGTTTCTGACTTGAAGTTCAAACTCCCTCACAAGAGAGAGGGTTGTGGGTTTTTTCCTTTTGTTGTTGTTGTTGTTGTTTTGTTTTTTTGAGGTAGGGTCTCACTCTTGCCCAAGCTAACTGGGAATTCACTCTGTAGTCTCAGGGTGGCCTCGAACGCATAGCCATCCATCTTCCTCTGCTTCCTGAGTGCTGGGATTAAAGGCGTGCACCACCACGCCCCGGCTAGGTTTGTGGTTTTGGCTTATCATGGTGAGGTAGACATTTAAGAAAAGAGCCACTAAACTTTTCCTCTGTTCTGTGTCTAGTCTCAATTCAGCCAAAAATCATGATTTATCATTTTTCCCCCCCCGGCTGTTGCTGCAGCTGAATTTTCCGAATAGGCACACAGGCAACCAAGTTTGAAGTGCAATGATAAAGCATCCTTTTTGGATTGTGTAGGCAAAGGGCCATGGCAGGAGTCAGAGCCTTTGACATGTAGATCATGTTTATCCTTTGATCATCTGTTATTTTGTTAGAAGAAAGCATATGCCATCCCTTGCTCTGTTTTTAAAATAGATTCAGAGGAAGTGAGGAATTAATCTTAACCTTAAACACATTGAGCCCAGTATTTCCTATCCAACTGTAGAATGCACTATCTAATTTCCTACACCTCACCCTTGCTAAGTTTAGGTCCTTGGGGCCAGCTGTTAAGAAGGAAAAGAAGGGGGAGGGGACAGGGTTTCTGGAAGATAAGGCATTGCACAGTCCCTATCAATCTGGCTTACTTCCACATTGTCCCAATCCCTTCTTCTGTGCTTGGACAGAACCAGGCAAGACCGAAGCCAATGACCCTTGGGATGTGTTTTTTTCTAGGCAGTTCTAAAATGGGATTGGCAGGAATCCCTTCCTCACTGCTTTCTACTTCGCTGTTATGTCCTATGGTGGGCTGAAAATGAGCTAGTCAGTAGTTCACAACATGACTGTTTTGCAACTCTAGAGAGGCAGTTTTGTCATCCTTTTAAAATGGTGGCTGCCAGGCTGGAGAGATGCCTTAGCTGGTAAGGTGTTTGCCTGCAAAGCCAAAGGATCCTGGTTCATTTCTCCAGGACCCATGTAAGCCAGATGCACAAGGGGGTGCATGTGTCTGGAGTTCATTTGCAATGGTTGGAGGCCCTGGAATGCCCATTCTCTCCTTCTGTCTCTCTCTCTCTCTCTGTGTGTGTGTATGTCTCTTTTTCTCTCTCTCTCAAATAAATTTAAAAAAATAGTGGCTGACAAGACGGTGAGCCTATCACCAGTTCACCTGCTCCTGCCAGAGCTGGTGGAGCTGGTGTGGGCTGCAACATTCAAAGGACTCGACTTTTAAAAGCTCTCTCCAGTTAACATTTCTGAAATGGGGGAAATGGCTCAGTGGGTAAGGTGCTTGCTGTGTAAACATGAGGGCCCAAGAGAGCCCGAGTTTGAGTCCCAGCACCTACATAACAAGCTGAGTGTGGACACACACACACACACATACACACACACCTGTAATTCTAGTCCTGTGGGGAGCTGAGACAGGAGAATTACTAAGGCTCCCTGGTTAGTGAGTCTGACCAAAATGTCAATTCCAGGACTGGCTTACTAGTTAAGGCATTTGCCTGCAAAGTCAAAGGACCCAGGTTTGATTCCACCAGGACTCACATAAGCCAGATGCACAAGCATGGGTCTGAGGTTCATTTGCAGCAGCTGGAGGCCCTGGCACACCCATTCTCTATCTGCCCCCCACCCCCTGCTTCCTTCTCTCATATAAATAAATGAAAATAAAATGTTATACAAAAGGTCAATTCTAGGTCCAGTGAGAGACCCCCCCATCTCAAGAAAACAAGTGAAAGAATGAGAGACGACAGAGAAGGTTCTTCTCTGGCCTCCACATGCTTGAGAATAATTACTGAAATGACTGACTTGTAGATAATTCAGTCAACATGCTTCAACGTCGTGTTTAAGTGTGTGTGCGCATGTGTGTTCACACGTGTATGTGGAGGCCTGAGGACAACGTCAGATGCTCTTCCTCAGGGGCTGTCCACCTGTTTTTTTTTTTGAGACAGGGTTTCTTGCTGGCCTGGAACTTGCCAAAGCAGACTAAATTGCCTTGCCTGGCCAGTGAGCCCCACGGATCTTGTCTCCACCTTCCCAGAGCTGGGACCACAGGCATGTGCCTGGATTTCATTAGGTGGGTTCTGTGTATTGAACTCAGGACTTCAGACTTGCAGAGCAAGCACGTTACTAACTGAGCTATCTCCCCAGCCTCATTACTCAGCTTTAAATATAATATGTGTGTGTGTGTGTGTGTGTGTATACACACATACATACATACATGCACATACAAGATGGCAGGCTGACTAGGGGTTCCTGCCACTACAAATGAATTCCAGATGCAGGGGTCACTTTGTGGTGCATCTGGCTTTACATGGGTACTACAGAGCTGAACCCAGACTGTCAGCCTGTCAGGCTTTTAACAGCAGAGACATTGCTCCAGCCCTAGAAAACATATTTTAATTAATTCACTAATTGATTTGTGTGTGTGCGTGCGTGTGTGTGTGTGCGTGTGTGTGCGTGCGTGTGTGTGTGCAGGTGCATTTGTACCGTGGTGCACGTGTGAAGGTCGGAGGACAACGTCAAGGTGTCTGCTCTCTCCTTCCACCTTCTTCCAGACAGGGCATCTTACCACTGCTGACTACTGCCAGCCTTCTAGCCCCCGAGCTTTGGATTCTCGTGGCTCTGTCTCTTATTGCCTTAGGAGCACTGGCATCACCGATGCACATGCCACTCTTCATCCGGCTTTATGCGGATCCAACCCAGATGGGCCAGGTTTGCAAACAAATGCCTTTGACTGCTGTCATTCTTCAACTTTTAAAGGCATTTTATATTTAGCTATGGCTGGTCGTTGCACTTAGAGACTACCGGCTCTTCATCCTGATGTGCTTAGAGTTGAGCCCCCTGACCTGTCATGTGCTTCTAGAGTGATGCTGCGTTGGTATCTGAAATCCTCTGGGTGTCAGTGGCCCTTGAATACCAGGCAAGCGGGTCCCAGCGTGTAGACCACTCGTTATTTCAGTGGAGGGATTTCTCAGGGCCCTGATTTTTACCCCCTTCAGCCCACTGCCCCTCCCTTCCCATGCTCTATGCCTGGACCACACCCTTCCCCTTCTGGAACAGGCTTTCTCTGTCCATGTAAGTAGAGCGAATCAGAGAGCCCTGCACAACGTCTGCCTGGAGACATAGGGAACCCTGTGGAAAAGTTTTGTAAAACGAGCAGCGTGAAAACCTTCTGCGGTCAATGAAAACAACATTTGCTTTTGTGTTTCATATTGGAAATTTCAAACACAAAGGTAAGAGAGGCGGAAACATAAGCACTCATAAACCTATCGTGGAGCTTCACCTCTGCTGGTCTGTTCCGTCATGAACTTTTCCAGGCGTGAGGGTGTGAAGCCAGTGAGATGTTAGCTTGGTGGCCGCAGCAAGGCTCACTTATTCCTGTAACAGGGAGGCAAAAATACACTTTCCTAAGTGACAAGTTAATTATTGAGTCTTGTTTTGTGATGTCCCATTTTTCAGTCCCGAGACTGAAGGTTTCAGAATGTTTCAATTAAATACAAGTAATGAAGAAAACAGCCCCCCCACCCCGCCCCCGAGGCCTCATGTCGCTTCCATCAGTGACTTTCAGTCACTTTCTTCTGTCTGAATGGATTCTGCAACGTGCCCCTGGTGGGCTGCTGGTGGAGTTTGTGTGGCTTTGTGGGCCCGTCTGCTTCTGGCACCCACACACTGCAAGTACAAGCTTCCTTTGGGCATTTGAGGCCATTGGAGCTCAAACTCTTCTTAATTGCTGTATTTTTCAGTGAAAGCCTTTTTGTTATGGCGCAATGACCCATTTTTTTTTTCAACCACAGAGCTGATGGAATCCGATGGGCTGCCAAGTCACATCGGGGTGTGAGGCAGAAAAGGGAGCAGTGCCTGCTGTCCTGTACACTTGACAACTTGGTGGTGCTCGTCTTGAGGGAATGCTTTCACTTCGTAGATTGTTCGATTGCTGCTGCCACTGAGAAAGATGAGGTAGTGTCCTTTGTTTTGATTTATATGCTAATAAAATAGAAATAAAGCAAGCCCATAAAATTATAAGACCATCTCCTGAAAGCACTCCTTGGCCAAATGTCATTCCTTGTTCTAATGATTAAACAATAGGGTTTGAATGAATCTGGAGAGAATGTAATTTTTTTTTTTTCTGTGTTGTTGTTTCTGTTACTGAAAAAGGTTTTTTTGTCCCACTCCCCTCTTTTTCCATTTTCATTTCTTTGGCAATTTCATAGCTGTATACACCGTAGTTTGAATATATTAGACTCTCATATTTCACTCTCTTATCTCCCTCCCATTCTCACTGAACCCTTGTTTTTCTTCCCACCACTTACTAGTGCTATACCACTGAAGAAGAATGATCCTTCCCTGGCAACCGTTAACTGGCTTTGGCTCCTTAGGGAAGGGTGGAGTCTCACGAGTCCCTCCCCCATCCTTGACCGAATGTTGACTGGCCCACCTTGGGCAGGTCTGTGTAGGATGACAGCTGCTATGAGTTCATGAGTGCAATAGCCATGCATTGTCCAAAGCACAGAATTCCATAGCACCCCTCCCATCCTCTGTCTATTGCATTCTATTTATTTTTATTTTAGAGAGAGAGAGAGAGGAGAGAGAATTGGCACGCCAGGGCCTCAGCCACTGCAATTGAACTCCAGACGCTTGCACCACTTAGTGGGCATGTGAGACCTTGCACTTGCCTCACCTTTGTGAGTCTGGCTTACATGGGATCTGGATAGTAGAACATGGGTCCTTAGGATTCGCAAGCAAGCGCCTTAACTGTTAAGCCATCTCTCCAGCCCTCTTGCATTCTTTTTGTCCCCTCCTCCAAGATTTTGCCTGAGATTTGGAAGGGGTGATAAAGATGTTACCAAAAGGCTTTTTTTGTTTTTTGGTTCTTCGAGGTAGGGACTCACTCTAGCCTAGGCTGACCTGGAATGGAATTCACTATTTAGTCTCAGGGCATCTTTGAACTCACGCCTACCTCTGCTTCCCAAGTGCTGGGATTAAAGGCGTGTGCCATCACGCCGGGCTTTTTAAAAATATTTTTATTTATGTATTTGAGATAAAGAGAAAGAGGCAGATAGAGAGAATGGTAGTGCCAGGGCCTCCGGCCACTGCTAACGAACTCTAGATGCATGCATGTGGGTACTGGGGAAACTGAAGCTGGGTTCTTAGGCTTCATAGGCAAGTGCCTTAACCACTAAGCAATTCTGTCCAGCTCCTCAAAAGGTTTTGATGTCACTCTTTGTCCCACTTATGTTGGAGTACCCTTAGGAGAATGGTTTATATAAGCCAGCTGGGATTTGAAGGAGGCATTTGGAAGACTGGCCTTCCCATGTGTTCTTGGCACTAGGCTCCACAGCAAGCTTGAGGATCAGAGCAGTGCCCAGGGTGTTTGCGCGGGTTCTTCCTCGCTCCTTTCTTGCAGGCTCTTTCCCTGCTTTCCTCTCATTGGCTTCCTGTTGGCTTCAGCTAATGGAAAGTTTGAGGGGGTAGGGAACAGGAATAAATAAGCCAGATGTTTTAGTTCCTTCTAGTTATCACAAGTTGCTACAAACCGGGTGGTTGATACAACACAAATTCATTATACTGTCTTTATTTATTTATTTGAGAAAGAGAGAGAGAGGGAGAAAGAGGGAGAGGGAGAAGGAGAGAGAGAGAATGGGTGTGCCAGGGCCTTTAGCCACTGCAAACGATTTCCAGACGCATTCACCATCTTGTGCATCTGGTTTATGTGGGTCCGGGGGAATTGAACCTGGGTCATTTGGTTTTGCTGGCAAGCACCTTCACCGCTAAGCCATCTCTCCAGCCCAAATTTATTAGCCGCTTTTGGAGGTCAGAAGTCCGAATCAAGTGTTCTGAGATTAAACTGAAGGTGTTGGCGGGCTGTTCTCCTTTGAAAGGCTCCAGACTGGAAGCCCATTTTCCAGCTTCCAGGGGCTGCCCACATGCCTGGACGGGTCATCATGTTACTCTGATTTCACACTACCTTCTCTCTGACCCACCTTGTCTTTCTCTTATTAGGACCCTTGTGAAGACATTGGATCCAAATAATAATAATAATAATAATAATAATAATAAATAATAAAAGGATCATGTCCCTGCCTGTAGCCTAACACATGTTGACAAGCTTCCTTTTGTCATGTTAGGTAAGATATTCAGAGGTTTGGGGAATTAGACCATGGACCTGCTGTTGGGGGTGGAAATTGTCCCTCACTCTTATGAAGGGTGCATTTCTCCTCGTGCATGCTCAGGGTGACCTGGGTCCTCCTCTCTTGTTCTTCCAGACTAGGGGTAGTGGCAGCTTCTCACTATTACCAGCCTCTAGGTCGCTCCATGGTCTCCAGGTTGGCTGACCAGCCTCTTCTGTAACACATTCCCCGCGTCTCACTCTTTTGGTTTGAAGGGGCTGGAAGCTGCTGCTGTCCCCGATGAGAAGGGGTGATGCTGGGGTGCTGGGGTGCTGAAAGTCTCCACTGGAGATGGGAGAGTGGGGTGGGGAGAGGGGCGTGGGGAACAGAGGCACCTCAGACCCTAGGATGATGATGACAGAGGCCCAGCTTTTCATTGGGCAGGAGCGCTGAGCCCACCCCCCCCATGTCAGGATCCGCAAGCCAGGACCTGCGGTGATGAAATATTTGAGGTACACAGGGTCTCTGTCTTGGAGAGTTCAGCTTCAGCGTAGCTATGAATAGCTCTTGAACTGAAGGTTCTGTACAGGGCAAGAGGAGCATTAAGGAGAAACTGTCAAAAGCATTTGCGGGAAGAGGCTTGATGTTCAGTCACAGCACTGAACTTTAAATTCTCCATTTACTCAATATGTGGTCTTGAACAAATCACCAAGTCCCTCAGCCTTGTGTCCTAAGTTGTTCCACATGGGAAAATGATACTCAACTTTAAGGTTTGCATGAAGGTTAAATGAAGTAGCATTTGGGGTTGTACTGAAGATTTAAATTTATTAATAATTTAATTTATTAGTGATTATTAACAAGTTCTGGAAAAACTGAACACTTAACATGGGCTGGTCATTGTCCCAAGTTACTGCTCTCCTGAACTTTTTCATCTATATAAAAGATGTTGGGGCTGGAGAGATGGCTTAGCGGTTAAGGCGCCTGCCTCCTAAGCCTAAGAACACTGGTTCCAATCCCCAGCGGTTCCAATCTCCAGGTCCCACATTTAGCCAGATGCAAAGTGATGCAAGGGTGCAATGCCGCACTTGACCACAAGGGGGCGCACACATCTGGATTTCATTCACAGCAGCTGAGAGACTGCTGCCGCGCCCATCTCTATCTGTCTTCCTCTTCCTCTCTGTCTCTCTGTCTCTCTCTCTCTCTAAAAGTTAAAAAAAAAAAAAAAAAAGATGTTGTTCAGATTTGTTTTTGAGGTAGGGTCTCACTTTAGCCCAGGCTGACTTGGAATTTACTATAATCTCAGGGTGGCCTTGAACTCATGGCGATCCTCTTATCTCTGCCTTCTGAGTGCTGGGATCAAAGATGTGAGCTACCATGCAAAAAGATGTTATTCAAAGAATCACACAAAAGTACATTTAATTCCAGACATGACTTGGAAGAAAAAGCACACAGCCATCTGATGACATATGAAAAAAGAAAAGGAAAACAAGAAAAAAAAAAAGAGCCCGCAGCCCCCAGGGGCTGTAATTTTAAGGATGAGCAGAGGTCCCTAAACAAGCAGATAGGGAAACAGAGGGTGCATAGACCCCGGGAAGAATGACTGATAAGGTGGGAGCCAAAAACCAAGCAGAAAGTTGAACAAAGCGAGGCTGAGGGGGCAGGCAGGGCCAGACACGCAAGGCCTGGGTAAGGTTTTAGCTTTTATGCTCGGAGCTATGAGGAGTGGCTGAAGGATTTTTGGCAGCATACATGTGTATGTGTGTAGGTGACAGGAGCCAGGGCATCACCCTGGCTGCTGCAAGAAGAACCAACTGGAGAGTGGGGGGGAGAGAGAGAGAGAGAGAGAGAGATGGGGGGGGGGCTGGTTGGGAAGGATTCACCCCACCTCGGTAGAGCCCAGATGGTAGCCTGGAGTAGGGCATGTGTGGTTGGGAAGAAGCTGGGATCCATTGGATTTATGGAAGTGCTGGTTCTTGGAAGCAGAGAGCACTGGGGAAGACTTGGATGGGTTCATGGAGAAGCAACCATCACTTTGATGTTGGACGTGGTGGGATGGAAGTCCCAGATGCCTCCGAGAAGGTGTTCCACCAGCATCTCGGGAGGGGTAGCTATGCAGCTAGACCTTTGTATACCACGGACTTACAAACGCTAATGAAACATGCGATATAGTCAAGAGCTGCCAGATAAGCTAATCTGTACTGAAGTCTTACTCGGTGGTACAATAATATCAAGCACTCTTCTTGTGCTAAGTCACTTAACAGCCCATGACTAGCTCTGGAGATGTCTTCTCTTCTTTACAGAGAGGATACTGAGATAGGCCAGAGCACTCCCAGAACTTCCTGAAGGTCAAACCAGCAGAGCAGCTTAGAGCCAGGCCGGCTCCAACATCAGTGCTACTAACGAATGGCTTGGGCGCACCACGTCTATGATGAACTGGTAGCACATTCCTAGGATCCCATCAGTTTTCAGGAGGGGTTCGGTAGATGTTGGTGTTTCTGGTTGCCATGGCTTGCATAACCCACATTCCTCACCTGCTGGAATCTCCTGCCCCAGTAGCAGCTGCCAGGAGCGGCAGGATGAGCATGGGCCAGAGCTCAACAAAGCGTGTGGAGAAGAGGATGGGCCTGCAGCGCGGCAGCCAGTGATTATCTTTTCAAGCAAAAACATGTTTGAAATGCCTTTGGGTCATCCCAGGCTCTGCCTCTTTCTGCAGAAGGAGGCTGAGCGCCCCCAAACAAGGCAACCGCTGCTTGTAAGTAAAACCGGCCATTGTTTACAGACGGAGAAAACCTGGCTTGCAACAGAGACAATGTGTTATCTAGGGAAGGTGTGTTGCTATGGGAAAAAGATCTCATCAACTTCACCTGAACCCCTAAGGGTGTTTTAGCACAGCAGGGCCACCTTCCGTGAGCATGCTGAGGGAGTCGTGCACCCAGGGTGGACAAAGCCCAGGGGAAATGATATAAACTTTGCATCCGAGACGTGTGTAGACAGGTTCTGTCTGTGTCCTGTGCTTTACTGTAGCGGGGGTCGTGTCCTTTCCTGGAGTGTTGTCACAGCTGGCGACCAGTTCAGCCAAAGAAGCTTAATGCCTCATAAAGTGATTAGATAAGGACGAAGGCGGATCGGGTTCGCCAGTCCTGCTGCACAGCTGAAGCGAATTACATGCAGCCAGCACATGATATGCAGGCTAAGGGGGACAGCGTTCTGTTCACCCCCACTTGTTAAACACTCGGCGAGTGGCCTCACCAGGAACCCAGAGGTGAAAGTGTTTTCTGTCATCCTGGCTACTGGGGATGTCCTCCAGAGCTCTTTCTTTCTTTTCTTTCTTTCTTTCTTTCTTTCTTTCTTTCTTTCTTTCTTTCTTTCTCTCTCTCTCTCTCTCTCTCTATATATATATATTAAATATATTTTATTTATGAGAGAGAGAGAGAGAAAGAGAGAGAGAATGGGTGTACCAGGGCCTCCAGCCATTGCAAACGAACTCCAGATGCATGCACCCCCTTTGTGCATCTGGCTTACATGGGTCCTGGGGAATTGAACTGGGATCCTTTGGCTTTGCAGGCAAATGCCTTAACCACTAAGCCATCTCTCCAGCCCTCTTTTCTCTTTTATTTTATTTTACCTTTCCACTCTCTCTCCCTCTCTCCCTTCCTTCCTTTCTTCCTTTCCTTTCCTTTCCTTTCCTTTCCTTTCCTTTCCTTTCTTTCCTTTCCTTTCCTTTCCTTTCCTTTCCTTTCCTTTCCTTTCCTTTCCTTCCCTTCCCTTCCCTTCCCTTCCCTTCCTTTCTCTTTCTTTCTTTCTTTCTTTCTTTCTTTCTTTCTTTCTTTCTTTCTCTCTCTCTTTCTTTCTTTTTTTCTTTCTTTCTTTCTTCTTTATTTCTTCCTTTCCAAACACAGAGAGACAGAGAGAAGAGAGACAGACAGAGAGAATAGGCAGACCAAGACCTCCAGCCATTACACATACTCCAGATGCATGTGCCACTTTGTGCATCTGGCTTTATGTGCATAGTGGGGAATAGAACCTAGGTTGTTAGGCTTTGCAGGCAAGCACCTTAACTGCTAAGCCATCTCTCCACCCCAAGAGCTCTTCTCCTCCCCCCCCACTACTGAGCCATTTGATGCAGGCTAGAGACCAAACCATCAGAGTGCTGAGAAGAAGCAGTGGAGTTTTCATCACCAAGTGAGACATCTCGATCACATTTGGCAAGCCTCGGGACCACTGTGGAAGTGGTGGCGGAAAGAATATAAGAGCCAAAGGAACGGAAGGAGTGCTTTGTAATACAGTCTTGCAGACACCAAGTAACCATAGCATTCATGAGCTCACAGTGGCTGATGCTCCCTACGCAAGATCTGCATAATAGGAGGGGAAAGAAAAATGACAGCAAAATGGATGAGAGTCTAGTTGGAAAGAAGAGATTCAGTGGAGGGGGAAAGGGAGGGTAGTGGGGAGGGATTATGATCATGGTATATTGTCTATATCTACAGAGTTGTCAATAAGAAGTTTAAAAAATAGCCAGGCGTGGTGGTGCACGCCTTTAATCCCAGCACTTGGGAGGCAGAGGATTTCTGTGAGTCTGAGGCCACCCTGAGACTACATAGTGAATTCCAGGTCAGCCTAGGCTAGAGCAAGACCCTACCTCAAAACAACAACAACAACAACAACAAACAAAACCAACAACAACAACAAAAAAAAACAAAGAAAGAAAGAAAGAAAGAAAGAAAGAAAGAAAGAAAGAAAGAAAGAAAGAAAGAAAGGAAAAGAAAAGAAGTTAAAAAAAAAAAGAATTCAGGTCAGGGTCTAGAAGGCAAGTGGAATATAGCTGTCATTCAGTACAACCAAAGATAAGAGCCTACTGTGCGCTCATTTCAACAGGAGCTTCAGAGAAGAGGGAAGCACAGGCCTGCGCTCCTCCCAGCAAGGAAGGTTACTGGTAACAAACCTGAGGCAAACTGACAGGGGCACAGCACACTGAGGACATGGTCTTTGAAAACCAGTAAGACTTTGAAAGAGGATGCTACAGGGGGTGGACATTCCTTGGAGCAGGCAACAGTTGGCAACCACAGGCCTCTATGTAAGATATGAAAGGTCCTTCCTGGTTCCTTGAGCTGTCGCCAGACAGGTTGGCTTGTTTGAGGAAGAAGAGAGTTTTGGGTGGCATCTATGAGAGGACAGAAGGCTGCATATTAAAGCGTTTCTCGCTTTGAAATTTGGGTTTATGGGCTGTAGAGCGCTTCTTCTAATTCAAAGGTTTTACTTTATTTTAATTTTATTTATTTATTTATTTATTTATTTATTTTTGAGGTAGGGTCTTGCTCTAGTCCAGGCTGACCTGGAATTCACTATATAGTCTCAGATTGACCTTGAACTCTTAGCAATCCTCCTACCTCAGTCTCCCGAGTGCTGGAATTAAAGGCGTGCGCCACCACGCCTAGCTCAGAGGTTTTATTTTTTAAGCTGTTAAAGTCATCTTTCTTATTTTTATTTGTCCAGAAAAGTTTCTAGCTTACTAAGCAGTTGTTGGATTAAAAATATGCAAAGATAATTTAAGAGTCTAAAGTTTTTGTTCTTTATTGAGGCCCTAAATATCTAACTCCATCTAAATATAGCATTGTAAGAACATTGATACTTTTTATGGAAATTATTTAAGTAGAATTAAGTGATGGGATAGTCAAAATTACCTTTATAATATTTGTTCCAAAAATGTACAACACCTTGGGGACTAGTAGGAGATGGGAGTGGAGAACAAGGCAAGGGAATAGGGCAAAAATATGAGGAAAATGCAATGCTATTTACATATGAAAATGTCTTAAAGAGGGCTATAGAATATGGGACAAACTGCATGGTTAATATGGCTAGATGGAATTTCTTTTAAAATATTTTATTGTATTTATTTGAGAGAGACTGAGAGAGAAGGAGGCAGAGAGAGGTAGAGAGAGAGAGAGAGAGAGAGAGAGAGAGAGGGAGAGAATGGGTATGCCAGGGCCTCCAGCCACTGCAAACAAACTCTATACACACGTGCCACCTTGTGCATCTGGCTTACGTGGGTCCTGGGGGATTGAACCTGGGTCCTTTGGCCTTGTAGGCAAGTGCCTTAACCAGTAAGCCATCTCTCCAGTCCAAATAGTATTTTTAAAATATGTGTTAAGGGCTAGAGAGATGGCTCAGTGGTTGAGAGTACTTCCTGGGCATGAGGCCCACCCCAGGAGGAACCACATAAATAGCTGCGCATGGTCACGTGTGTCTTTAGCCTCAGTCATGTAGGGGAGCAGAGACCTGAGGACCAATGGAGCTTGTGAAAAACCGACAAGGGCCAGAATCAGCAAGAGACTCCAGCTCCAAAAAGAATGGGCGAAGGTGGAAGAGTGACCTGCTCTGCCCACTGCAGGTAGGACACATACGTGTGCATATACCACACACACGCAGATGAAAAGCGTCTATGTTATTTTTTTAAGGTAGGCAATACAAACATGCCTTAAATAATTCAAATGTCCTAAGCAAATTTGCTGTCTACCTCTGTCCTTTAAGTCCTCAGTGATTCCTCCCACAGGGAACCACTGCAGCCTCTTTCCTGTAGGGTTGTAAAACCTCCCAGGAGCAGGGGCTTGGGTTGTCTGTTGCTATAACGCATGCCACGTAGAACACCAGGAATGTGGCAGGTGCTCAAGAAATATTTGGTAAATGAGTGAAGAGATTGCAGGAAAACTTTAAGCTTGCTTTATTTGGAAAAAACTTGAAAAGTCCTTATTTATAACTCAAAAATTAAATTTGTTCCCTTGATAGCAGCAACATATCCTATACAGCTTGATTGTATGTATATATGCACATATGTATGTAGGTGTATATGTGGATGTTTATATAACCTATACATATTTATGTTCATATATTTCAAAAAGTCAGGAAAATAGAGAAATAACCAATGATAGCTATTCAGAGACTGACAATGAACATTTCTCTCTTTTAAAAGTTTGAACACTTTTTTTTCAATCTTTCTTCTATATAAATATTTTAATATAATTGTGTCTTCTTTACCATACTTTTTTATTCTGCTTTCTTTCTTTCTAATAGCATTCAGACATACAAAGGAACCATACATTTTTCTATGTTATGGAAAAATTCATAAGCATATTTAAAATATTTTTATTTATTTATTTGCAGGGAGAGAGTAAGAGAAAGAGAGAGAGAGGAAGGAGAGAAAGGATATGTCTGGGTCTCTTGCCACTACAAATGAACTCCAGACACATGTGCCAATTTGCACATCTGGCTTTACATGGGTCTGAGGAATTGAGCTCAGGCCATCAGGCTTTGCAAGCAAGTGCCTTTTACCACGGCACCATCTCTCCAATCCCCATAAGCACATTTTTAAATGGATATTCTGCAACGGAGATAAATTCTTTTTTTTTTTTTTTTTTTGTGAGGTAGGGTCTCACTCTGGTCCGGGCTGACCTGGAATTCACTATGTAGTCTCAGGGTGGCCTCGAACTCATGGTGATCCTCTTACCTATGCCTCTCGAGGGCTGGGATTAAAGGCGTGCGCCACCACGCCCGGCTTCGGAGATCAATTCTTAATTGTTAATTACATCTTTCTTATTATGTTTTCCTGAGAGCTTGGCTTTCATCTTTTTGCCTTGGCCTGACAGTAGGAGGACGATGTCAGGAGAAAGACCGAGGTATCTAATGTTCTAATGACAATGTTCCTGGCACGCAAATAAAACTCTGCTCAGGAAGAAGGAGTTGTTGTATCCCTCTAGCCTCTGCCCTCTCTGCGTCTTACAGTGAAGTCTGGCCGATCCAGACCGCAGTGTTTGCTTGTGGTATAGAGAAGTGCTATTTCTGTCCTCAATAGCCGGGCATGACGGCTGCTGCTCAGTGGATGCAGGGTGTGGATACAGCAAAAGGAAGCAAAGGAAGAGTTTGCTTTTTTTTATGTCCTAGAGGAGGCAGACACAGAGAAGAGAAAAAGGAAAGAAAATGAAAGACTTAAATGTAGGTCTCTATTCGCTATGCTTTTTACAAGCCGAGAGAACAGACGACCTCCAGGAAGCTTTTGTTCCTCCCTACCCACTGGATGGCAGGGAGGAGACATTTGGGCAGAGTGGAGTAGTCCAGGCTAACTAAGAGGGAGAACTGGGTGGTCAGATCAGGCCAAAAAAAAAAAAAAAAAAAAAAAAAAAAAGCTGGCTGCTCCTTTGTAAAATCCATCTTTGTCAGGGGTATCCATACTGAGTTGAAGGCCAGTGAACCTGTGAGGGGTCTGTTGTGAGGGGTCAAGGTGATCCATCAAGCAAAGCCTAGGGGTTGCCTGAAATGCCAGGAGCTGCTAAGGAGCCAATGCCAATTCCTGAGCTGTCATCAGCCATGGGAAACTAAGACAAGGCCTGTTGAGCCAAGGGGTTCTCAGGGTTGGCCAGGCCATGAGACGATACTGAGATGAACCAGGGGCATTCTGTATCAGTGGGTGCCAGCAGCATCTACAGCAGCTTTGGTTCTGCTCCAGAGACCATTGGAGGAAGCCAGCACTGCCCTTCTGGTGTCGCAGTCAGTTTCCCGTTGCTGGGACAAACCTCCAAGCCAAACACAGTTTATGGGAGAAATGAATATGTTTGAAGCTTACAGATCCAGGGGGGAAGTTCCATTATGTTGAAAAAGTGAAAACCTACCGCCAAAAGCAAGAGCCAAAACCAGCAGTCAAACAGCAGGGAACCCGGGCAGGGCAGGACTCAGGCTGCTCTCTGCAGACCTTAGACTGGAATTCCACATCCGCCCCCAAACACACCTTAGGATCCACCCACCAGGCGGCTGGAGATCCAAATTACAAGCTTGAATAAAGCTCCTGAATCTGTTGGGTGACATCCATTCAAACTACCACACTAGGGCACCCCTTCTTTTCTGTTTGCCAAAGGACATGGAGGATGTGCTATATAACTAGACACCATTTGTGTGAGTTGGCAGGGCAAGTGAACATGTATGAAAGATTTGACCCTGTTATCCAAAGGGACAGAATACCTCTTAAATCATGGAATCAAATTAAACTTGTGGTATGTGAATTAAAGTTTGTGAACCCTACTGAGTACAGATAGCATCCCTTTGTGTGACCAAGCTATAAAGAATTTATTTGGAGCTGGAGAAATGGCTTGGCAGTTAAGGCATTTGCCTGCAAAGCCAAAGGATCCCAGTTCGATTCTCTAGGATCCATGTAAGCCAGATGCACAAGGGGTGCATGCATTTGGAGTTCGTTTGCAGTGGCTGGAGGCCCTGGTGTGCCCATTCTCTCTCTCTCTCTCTCTCTCTATCTGCCTCTTTCTTTCTCCTCCTCTTTCTCAAATAAATAAATAAAATAAATATCACTTGTTGCACACCAAAATAAATAAATAAATAAAATAAAAATTTAAAAAAATCTTAAAAAAAAAGAATTTATTTGCTTCTCTTTGGTTGAAATTTGGCTTTCTGTTTTACATCTTTAGAAGCATTGCCTGGACATCTTGGTGCATTGAAACGTGTGGCCTGCAGTACTTCTTCAATAAAATTGTCACTGACAGGGGCTGGAGAGATTGTTCAGTGGTTAAAGCTGTTGCTTGCAAAACCTAATGGCCTGGGTTCAGTTCCCCAGTGCTCACATAAAACCAGAAGCTCAAAGTGGTGCATGCATCCGGTGCTTGTTTGCAGTGGCAAGAGGCTCTGGTGTGCCTATTCTTTCTTTCTCTCTCTCTCTGTTTGCAACTAAATAAATGTGTAAAAAATTGTCACTGACATGTGGAACTACTGATATGTGAGGAATAGTGTTCCTATAACAAGGGAATGCTTCGTTTCTTGTAGCAGACAAGCCCCTATAACATGACCTGGTAAGAGTCAGATCCACGAAAGAGACTGGCTACCTTCTCTGTGGTAGAAATGAACAGAACTTTTGAAGCATGGGAGAAAGAGAGGAGAGGATAAAGAATCTAGTCAAAGACCACTATGCAAGTCGGAGAAACGTCCGAGAGACCTGTGGGAATGGCAATTATGTTGGATTACTTTGTGGTGCTTTTGAGGCAAGGTCTCACTATACAGCCAAGGCTCCAAACTTGAAACAATCCTCCTGCCTCAGCCTCCTAAGTGTGAGGATTACACATATGCACCAACCAAATCCAAGGCCTTGTGCTCAGAACTCTAGACAAGCACACAATCAACTGAGCTACATCGTCAGGCCCTTGGGATGGATTTTAAATTGTATTTCTTCTCTATATCCTGCTACTTTCCCAATCCTTAACAAGGTTTTCTAGCCATGGAAACACCTCAGTGATGGCTTTATTTTGTTGGGTTGTTGGGCTGGGAATAGTGAAAAGTAAGGAATTTAAGAGGTGAATTCAATGTTCAGGTCAATGTCATGAGGAATTGGGCCTACATGATTGACAGGGAGAGATGATCATCACGAACCCAAAATAAGCATTTTGGTGTAAGTGAGAGAGAGCTCTGAGTTAGGAGTGACAACAAGAGGGCCAACACTTCTTTTCCAAGTTAGAAACATTCCAGAGGCCATGGAGAATTTCTATTAGTAGAATGGGGATTGAATTTGTCTTATCGAGTGATAGAGTCTGTTTAATACCACTTGGTGTGTGCGATTTCTGTATGTTTTCTGCCACATCAATGGAAAAGAGGGCTTCCTCTCACTCGCTTTGAGATTCTCCGTCTTTCCCCCTTGTCCTTGGCGGCAAAGCTCATGCTCCATCCCCTTATCAGAGGGCGGAAACAATGACGGAAACAGGAAGGCTAAAGTTCATGGAAGAAACCAGAAGAATTTAATGACAGAATCTCACATTATTTATTTTAGGTAACATAGCTTAACAGGTGAAAGGCTTTTTCAATTAATATCACTATTTTCTCTTTATTCCTATACCAAGTCTGAACTAATTTGACCCATGAAGGAAGGAAGGGAGGAAGGAGAGGGAAGGAGGGAGAGAGGGAGGAGGGAGGAAACTTCCTTCTGTCCTTCCTTTTCTCCTTCCCTTCCCTTCCTTTCCCTTCCCTTCCCTTCCCTTCCCTTCCCTTCCCTTCCCTTCCCTTCCCTTCCCTTCCCTTCCCTTCCCTTCCCTCCCCTCCTCCTCCTTCCCTCCCTTCCTTCCTTCCTTCCTTCCTTCCTTCCTTCCTTCCTTCCTTCCTTCCTTCCTTCCCTCCCTCCCTTCCTCCCTCCATTCCTTCCTCTTCTTCACTCTTTTCTTCCTTTTCTCTTTTCCTCTCAGTTTTGCTTGGACTCTTTGCTCACCCTCCTCCCTGCAGGAAGTCAATCCTGACTGATCAATATCTGTGCTGTTCCTAACACAGTAAGGCCTGTAACTGATCTGAAGCTCTCCTCAGCATGAAAATGGCTTACGACATAGTGCACACATGTTTAGGGAGACAGACTTGCCTTAAAGCATCTTAAAAAATAAAATAAAATAAAATAAGCCCAGAGAAGTCATCACATTGCCTGATTAATGGAATCTGAACAGGGCTATCCAAGTTGCCTGAAATCTTGCCAAAGGGAGGATATTACAAATTAGCCCTCTCAAAAGCAGTAAGGTTAATTTTTTTAAATGACCAAGTTTTATAAAGTGCTGACAAGCTCAGACAGAATTTCCAGAGTCTGAGTCAAGTTCAGGTCCTTCACGTTTGCCTTCAGCATCAACTGTACTTGGCAGGGCAGGCTGAGAGCTAAAGACCCTGCCCAGTACTGCCAAGTCGTCTACACCTGCCAACAAGCCTTAATAACCTGGCTGCGAGCAATCTCAAGCCTGGCGCTGTTGTATAATACGAGGCTATTGGAAGAGGGATCATCAACCCAGTTGCCTCATCTTATTTGCAGTGGAAAATGGGGATAGAAACCATGTAGAGGGGAAGGTGGGAGGGAAGAAACGTAGCACAAGTCATTCAGAACTCAGAGTGGGATGGGCGGGGTAAAGAGACGGGTAAGGAAAGATCCCACCAATATCGTTGGAGCAAACATCACAGAATTTTCCCCACACGAGACACCTTGCTTATGTTCCCAAGTGGCAGACTTCTTTTTCCCTTCCCTCCTTTCTCCTATCCTAGTGCTTCACACATCGGGTGACAGAAGGAGAAAACTGTCATATTTGACTGTGCTTAGCATTTTAGTCAATGTTTAACACCTCACAAGAGCAGACTGTATGTGGACAGGACACGAGGTAGTAATGATCTCTTTCGTGACATCCAGCATCTTGTGCCATCACAACAGGGCAGGTATTATTCCATTCCATGGCATAGGTAAGGAAACTGAAGTCTGGGGGCTCATCTGCTTAAGGTTAAACAACTGCAAGTGACTGACTCAAAGCTCACGCCTTCCGAGTTGGAAACACTTGCTTTTTCTGTTGTTACGTATTCACTCTCGGAGATTTTCAGCTCACGGAGGAGGATTTGATTGTAGGAACTCTTTTCCTTGACCACAGAGTAAAGTAGGGTGTATAAAGGTTGGGACTAGCTTTCTGTGAGTGATATGGACATCAAGCAATGGTATGACAAACACGTTCAGTGCCCTTATTCATGATTTTTACGTTCTTCTTCCCAAGAGAGATGGTTGGGAGGGAAAGTTATCAAGTCATTCAGTGGGTTCTCTTAGAGACTCGAACATGAAAACATGGAAACGCCGAGGACATAGCATCTTGGTGTACTGACCAGGAAGGGTGAGGTCTGCTTTGTTTTCACAAAGGAGAGGGGTCTGCCAGGTGAAGGAGGCAGGGAGAAAAAACATATTCTAGGAAGAGGACCAGCAAGTGCATGGCCTGGATGAGAAATGTGTTCAGTGAACCTGAAGCATGGTGTGTGGGGGAGGGAGGTAAGGCTGGACAAGGGCCAGTTTTTTTTTTTTTTTTTTGAGATAGGGTCTTGCCCAGGCTGACCTAGAATTCCCTATGTTGCCTCAAGGTAGCCTCAATCTCACAAGAATCCTCCTACCTCTGCCTCCCCAAGTGCTGGGATTAAAGGCGTGCACCACCATGCCCAGCCAAGGGACAGTTTTTAAGGTCTTTGTACACCAAGTTAAGGAATTTTCATTTTATTATGTAGCCCACAGGGGACCATCACATGATTTAAACAGGTAAGTTGACATAGATGAAGATCCAACACAATAAGTCCTTTGGTATAAACCTTTTGAGACTCAGTCTGTTATAACATAGATTCCTAGATCTCAGCTCAAAGTTTGAATTGGCTGGGGCCTGTTAGAGAATCTCCATATCCAAAGAGTTACTGGGTAATGCCTTTGCTAAACATCTAAGATCACATTTTGAGAATTGCTTAGACAGAGCTCTGGGAAAGGACTCTGCTTGATGAGGACCTAGAAGAAGAGTTCCAACTTATTAATAAATCAAAATGAGGGCTGGAGAGGTGGATTAGTGGTTAAGGTGCTTGCCTGTGAAGCCTAAGGACCTAGGTTCAATTCCCCAGGACCCATGTAAGCCAGATGCACAAAATGGCACATGCATCTGGAGTTCATTTGCAGTGGCTAGAGGCCCTGGTGTGCCCATTCTCTCTCTCTCTCTCTCAAAAATAAATAAAATATTTTAAAAAATTAAAAATAAACTCAAAAATTAAATCAAAATTAGAGCAATAGGTTTCTATTCAGACAATTGGGATACAATAAGTTTTTTTTTTTTTAATATGAACCAAGTGTGACAAGCATCATGAATTCAGCTGCTGTACAAGGCACTGTGATACTTGCTCTACAAAGGCTAACTGGGAACCACTCTTACCCCGTCAGGAATTCATGACAATGTCTTCAGAAAGGTTGGGGCAGATAAGTAGCCCTCAGCTTACCTCTGGCAAGACTTCTACTTTTTTTTTTTCCAGAAAAGGTGGACCATGTCACTGAGCTGGTTGTCATGGATTTGAATATTTTCACCCCAATTCTATTGTGTCAGTGTCATTTGGATGGGAGGGAGGAAGTATGAACCAATCCTGGATTATCTTACTATGTGACTCAGTTGCCTTATGACTGACAATCATCTGGCAACCCGTAGGAAACAGAAAACCCAAGAGCTGAGTAAGAACGAGCACACAGCCTACAGATAGAAACTGGATTAAGACACTGCAGGGTGTTTTGTTTGTTTGTAAAGTAGGTATCTGTAGAATGTTTTCTCTAAGCCCCTGCTGTAGAGCACGGAATCCTTTCTCTCCACCATAGACAGCGTCAGAACTTGACAACAATGGGTTTCAGATGAGTCTTCCAGCACCAGCAGTGACTCACCCTCTCTGACCTTCAGTCTGCACTCTCCTTCCAGGGGAGTCCGTTTCATAAAATATTGATGGACAAGATTACTCCAGAGCAACGCACGCAGAATGAATGATCCTGCTTTGATGTGTTAAGCTATCTCCCTGCCTTAAAGATTGTGAAGCAAAAAATAGCTATTAGAAGAGGTCTTGTTAGGAAGAATGCGCATTTGATTGTCACTGGTATTTAAATATGCACGGCAGACTTCAAGCCCTCCTTGTAAGGAGCATTAAAGCCACGTTCACTGATACAGCACCTCAAGCTCTGGTGTGGGCTGAGTGCTCTGTTTACAGTGTTTGGGACAACACCATTGCTCACCTGGATTGGTATAGATAGCTAATGTATTATGTGTCTGCTCCTGGTTGCCTCGTCTCTCTTCACTCCATTTTCTTTAGAGCAGTGGCTGTCAACTGGCATGCCCAGGCACACAGGTAGTTCTTGTAGGCATAACACCAACTTTTGATTAGCAGATGAAAATAGGTTTTTAAAAAATATTTTACTTATTTATTTATTTGAGAGAGAGAGGGAAGCAGATAAAGAGAGAGAAAGAGAGAGAGAGAGAGAAAAAGAGAGAAAGAGAGAGAGGGGGAGAGAATGGGCACAACTGGGCCTCTAGCCACTGCAAACAAACTCCAGACACATGTGCCACATTGTGCATCTGGCTTACGTGGGTATTAGGGAATAAAACTTGGGTCCTTAGGCTTTGCAAGCAAGTGCCTTAACTGCAAAGCCATCTCTCCAGGCCTGAAAACAGTTTTAACTGCAACTATATATAATAATAATACTAGCAGCAATAGCAATAGTAGCAAAAAAAATAATTATTGGGTCGTGGGTGATGGCTCAGCTGCTAAGGTGGTTGTCATTAAGCATGGAGACCAGAGTTCAGATCTCCAGGACCAGTGTAAATGCTGGGCAGACATGGAGGCCCCCTGTGATCCCAGCGCTCTGGAGGTGGGGACGGCATCTCCAGGGCGAGTGGACTAGCTAGACTAGTCCAGTCATTGAGCTCTGGGTTCAAGTGAGAGACCTTTTCTCAATACACAGGTTGGAGAGGAAATAACTTATTGTTTTAGGGGCCTTGTGTGCCGCCTTGACCAGCGACTAAAATTACTTGAGGAAAAGGTAGGGAGAACGCTTCCAGATTTGAACGTAGGGAAGGGCTTTCTGAATAGGACGTTGGTAGCTTGGGAATTAATGCACACAATCAACATATAAGCCTTCATGAAACTAGAAAGCCATTGGATAGCTAAGGACACGACCTCTCTAGTCAAGAGACAACCTACAGAATGGAAGAACATCTTCACCAGCTATATATTGGGTAGAAGGTTCAAATCATGAAACACAAAGAACTCAAAAAACTAAGCAATAAAAAACCCAAATAGTCCCAATAAAAAAATGGGCAAATGGAGCTGAGCAGAAAGTTCTCAAAAGAAGAAATGCAAATGGCCAATCAATATTTTAAAAGTGTTGAACATCTTTATTCACTAGGGAAATGCAAATTAAAAGTACTTTGAGATTCCTTCTCACTCTGGTCCAAATGGCTATCACCAAGGATTCAAATGATCAGTGCTAGTGAGGATGTGTGGAAAGAAGAACACTTGTTCACTGTTGGTGGGAGTGTAAACTGGCACAGCTACTGTGGAAATCAGTGTGGAAGTTTCTCAGAAAAGCTAAAAATAGATCATACCACATGACCCAGTATATCACTGCTATGAATATTATTACCCTAACGACTACTTCAGGGATACTTGCTCATCCATGTTTATTGCCACTCTATTCACAATAGCTAGGAAATAGAACCATCCTAGATGTCCCTCAACTGATGAACAGACAATGAAGATGTGGTACTGATACACAATGGGACTTCATTCAGCTGCAAAACAGATATAATTATGAAATGCACAGAAAAATGGATGGACCAGGACAACATACTAAGAGAGATGACCCACGTTCAGAAAGACAAAACCCCCATGGTCTCAATTGTATGTGGATCTTAGCATTGAAAGATCTGCATGCAAGTTGGAGTAAGAGACAGTGGAAGAGACCAAGAAGCGAAAGGGACAGTGAGGTCTGGGATGAAGTGGGGGAGAGCATATGGGGAGGGGACAGCAGATATGTAAGTAGAGGCACAGAACACTGGGGGTGGAAAGGTCTAAGGGGAGGTGGATGGAACAGAGGAGAGGATAGGAAAGAGTTAACCAAAACTAAAGAGAGTATAAATATGTCACATGGAAACCTATTTCTTATCTAATTAAAATGCATTAAAAAAAAAGAGAGAGAGAGAGAGAGAGAGGGAGAGTTTGGGCAGAAATATCCTATATGGGTGGGGAATGCTATGCCCAGAAGCCATAGGTTGTAACAGGAAAATCATAGTACATTTTTTAAAGACTGAAATAATATTTAGCTTTCTTCAACTATTTTCTGGATACTTTAGCTGTATAACGTCTTTTCACTGAATTCCTAGAACATTAAGTAATGTTTTAAAATAAGTGTGAACCTGAGGGATGTGTCCCACATTGGGAACATTGAGCTATTTCACTTAATAATCAGAACAACTTGTAAGTAAGTTGTGAATCTTTCCATTTTTTAGATGCAAAAGCTCAAGCTGGGTGAGTTGGACAATTTCCTAAATATTTATCAGTAAGAGTGGAAGAGGAGATTTGAATTTCAAATGTTGAGCTGTTTGATTAGATTTCATCCATATAACAGTTCTCCTAAGTAAGCAGTATCATTCCCATTTTGCAGATGGAGAAAGTGAGGCCTGAAGATGAATTGACCAAGGTCACAAAGCTCCTGACGGATGGTGTCCAGTAAGCCATCTCTTCAACCCCACTGTCATTTTCTGTGAGCCAATCAACTTTATTGCTATGCTTGCCTAGTGAAAGGACCCTGGGCTAAGAAAATGATCTCTACCCCACCCTCCTAATTCTCCCAAGTGCCTAGCATCACATTTACAGTTTGCACCTTCAAGCAAAACTCATCATGGGTGCTTAGCATAGTGTGTCCCAGCAGTACATCCGCCCCCACCATATGCTTTCCCCACGGGGAGAAATGTACACAGCACCCTCTGGAGATCATTACTCACCCTGGGAAAAGCTCGGTCCTGCACTGCTCCATCTCCATCTCCATCTCCCTCCACTTCTGATCTTGCCTGATGCTCCTGGGGGCTGCTAAGAACCAAGGCACACCTGGCCCCAGAATCCAAGCAGACCCAAATACTGTGCACTTTAGTAGGGGATGAATAAACGTGCAATTCAACATGCAGCCTGCAGTTACCCTGCATTGTCCTTATTTCAGGCAACCTAGGCCACCCTGGTAGGGAAGCAGCTGTGGCAGTTCCCACTCCACAAGAACAAGATTTCCTTCTATAGAGGCAGAGGGTACAGTGGGAATCACCTTCTCCTTTAGTAAACTGTTGTTCAGGCCTTAAAGCTTTTTTGAGGCTCACAAGCACAGCATTTGACTTTCTGTCACTTTCCTCCACCTAGGAACTTTAACTCAACATAAATATTTTTTAATTTTTAAATTATTTTTATTATTTATTTTTGTAGAGAGACACGGAGAGAGAGACAGACAGACAGAGAGGGAAAGGGAAACAGATAGAGATGGGTGCACCAGCAGTCTCTCAGCTGCTGTGAACGAAATCCAGATGTGTGCGCCCCCTTGTGGGCAAGTGCGGCATTGCGCCCTTGCGTCACTGCATCTGGCTAAACGTGGGACCTGGAGATTGGAACCAGCGTTCTTAGGCTTAGCAGGCAGGTGCCTTAACCGCTAAGCCATCTATCCAGCCCTACATAAATATATTTTTTTAAATTATTTATTTAAGAGAGGGAGAGAGAGAGAGAGAGAGAGGGAGGGAGGGAGAGAGAATGGGCATGCCAGAGCCACTACAAATGAACTCCAGATGCATGTGTCACCTTGTGCATCTGGCTTATGTGTCTGTTGGTTCTGGACAATCGAACCTGGGTCTTTGGCTTAACCACTAAGCCATCTCTTCAGCTCTCAACATACCTCTTGTTGTATTTGGTTCCAAGTGATCCACACAGGCCCCTTTGCTTGCTTTTCTGTTCCTCTGTCCCTCTGACTCTGAGAAAAGCAAGGCTGCACCTTCGTCTTATCTGCCCTCTTCTGGGACACTCTGTTCTCTGTAGAATGACAGAATCATCACTGACGACCCTTGTACTTTTCAAGTCCATTTTTTTTTCTGCCAAATCAGAAAATTATGGAGGATGCCCCCCCATATTAATTTCCCATTGCAACCGTTCACTTATAAGGGCAGTTTCCCTTGGGGCAGATAACTCAGTCTCAGTTGTATGTCTTATTACTCAGCAGCACCCACACAACCCTGTCCCACACGTGCTGCTTGCAGGGAATGGAATGGAATCTCTTAGTGTATAAGTTGTTTTCTGAGCATCTTAGATTCACTAGGAAGACCCTACTCATTTATCAAGGATCAGTGTTACCCCCATATTACACAGAGAAAGGCAGCCTCACTGGACTGTTCTCTGAGAACATTCCACTCTAACTCTCTTTCTGCACACACACTTAAGCCTCGGTTGTGTGTGTGTGTGTTTTTCCAGTTGCCCATCTGCTCATCCACATCAGGGACCACACAAGGAAAACCCCCCATAACACGCTGGCAAAGACAGCCATGTCAGGCTTTCTCCTGTAGATGCTCTGCCTTTCGACGTCTCAGCTTTGGTTACATATCTTATCACAGCAGAAGCCGTTATCGCTCATCCACCCAAGCTCATCTGTGGCCCTGTTAGGTCCGTGTCTGGATTCCAAATTGTTGTATAGATTTTTCTCGGGAGATGCCCAGAAACACCCGTTCACCAGAGACAGCACATTAACAGTCCAAAGGAACAATTCCACCCTAGTCCAGCTTGGTGAGCTTGGTGAGTCTATTGTGAAGCGGATGGGTAAGAAGGTACTTACAGGAGCCCTTCCCTGGAAAGACATACGACTCACAAAAGGCTGCATCCCTGCAGTTTTCACCCACTTTGCCTTCTACCTGTTGTACACTTTGTCTATCCCACTCTCACACCTGCCTTTAACCCTAGCTGAGGCAGGATTACATGCAGCTGGGTGGGGACAAGAGTAAGTGGCTGGAATCTTAGGTGATGGTTTGATAACTCCCTCCTCCTTCCTTCATCTATGAGGCTCTGTTAACGGTCCTGACTTTGCCCGGGGCGGGGTGGCGGATCTTGCTCAGGTGATCACAGCTGCTCTGTTTTCGAGATGGCAACAGCCATATCATGCCTAGAGGATAGGGTTCCATCACAGTATGTGCACATGTGTATGTGTGAAAGATGGAAAGAGGTAAAGGGAGAGATAGAGAGAGAGAGAGAGAGAGAGAGAGAGAGAGAGAGAGAGAGATTGGAGGCCAAGGCTGTGAAAACGGTTTGTTTTTATTTCTATTTCTTGTGAGAGATTCGTTGCCAGCTCCAGGTGTCAGCGCTGACAGCAGGTATTTTAGCATTCAGTTTTTTTTTTTTTTTTCCTCTGCAAAGTTTAGTCTATAGTGGTGAAAACTGAGTCTGTAACATAAAACAGCTTAAGTGCACTGACTCTGTGCCAAGGAACATGACAGAAGGGCTTTTTAGGAAAATGTGGTATCCAGAGTCCTTTGCTTTGTTTTTGTTTTTAAATTAGGTCATGACTAATTTAGGAGTTCACCATTTAGGATAACAGAAAGTTTTCTGCATTGACATGATCTATGGCTCTGCAAAGACAGCTCCGGGAATATTTACACAGTCTTTTATAAGGCCCTCGTGGAACAAGCGAGCAAACACAGAAATAATGGATTGGTTTGCACCGTGAGGTGTGCTACGTCACTTTTGGTGTTGTAGTGCATGCTATTTTGCTTAGAGGTCCGTGTCCAGAACCTTTTCTTTACATTTCCTAAGTAAGAGATGAAGATCAGCAGCTGGGTCCCAAGAGGGAAGATGCTCTTCTAATGGGTCAGAAGGCTAGCCCTCCAGGGAGAGCCCTTTTCCCCCCGAACAGGAAAATCCCAGCTTTCTCCTTCTATATACCTCTTCCATTTTTTTCCCTTTTGCTCTTGCAAAAATTCAAAATATGAGCTGCACATTTGGAGCTGAGAAAGCCTAGGTCATATCCTTTGTGCCCCAGCTGAAGCTGTGTCTTCTCATCCGTGTCCTCGTTTCAGGTTGAGCTATGGAGCCCGACTGCTTACCTTGTTCATTGGACACATATCTGTTAGATCGGCATGGCCCAGGCACCATGAAATAGCTTAGGGTTGAGAGATGAGTCAGACACTATGCTTTCCTTCCAGAAGCTCCTTTGACTAAGGAAACAAAATGTGTAACCATGCATGATGTAAAAAAACCCTCTTTCTGGTTATACATAGACATATTTATAAAATAGAGAGATGCCAGATTTTTTTTTTTTTGCAAGAAGACAGCAGGTTCCCTTTGAACCAAATTTTGAAGAATGATTTTGAGTATGTTATGCTAAACCAAATCCTTTTCTTTTTAAAATTTTATTTATTTATTTCTTCATCAGGGCCTCTTGCCACTGAAACTGAGCTCCAGATATATGTACCACTTTGTGCATCTGGCTTTCTATGGGTACTGGGGTATCAAACTCTGGCTGTCAGGCATTGCAGGCAGGTACCTTAAACCACTGAGCCATCTCTCCAGCCCCTCAAATCCTCTTCTTGTTAGGTGATACTCTGCTGTGTAGAAATCATGACACACTAGAACATTACTCTATCATCCTCTATTTTCTTTTAAGCATCTTGCCTGCCCATTTTAGAAACTCTTTATTGAGCAATTCCCTCTTTAGAGAAGCAAGAGAATGTAGAAAATGAGCAGTGAAAAAGTTAGGCTTTCAAGGTGGAAGACGGGAATCATGGCTTTGCCACTGGGGACTCCTGACCTAGGAAATTTCCTTAACCCTTCAATGTTTTGTCTCCCTCTTGGAACAATGAGATAATAGTACAAATCCCACAGGATGGTATGAAGGCTCAGTGAAATTGTGAATGGGAAGGACTTAGTCTGGAAAGACCTCTGTGATGTGCAGCAATTACTGAATTCTGCTGTGAATTTTGGTACCTCTTCCTTAATGTCTCTGACTACCAGCCAGTGAAGCAAGGGGCTGCCTTTGAAAACAGTCAATTTGTAGAATGTGGATGGTTGACAGGATCTACCTGGATCCAAAGTGTGCTGATTTCAGTACCTGGTTAGCGATGTAAACTTTGGACTTTTCACAAACTGGATTATTTCACAATTCAATTTATGCAACACAGACAAAATTATAATTAGATTTACTAAGTGATCAGAGCAAACATATTCACCTCATCATATCACCATAAATAGATGACAGACATGAAGCTGACCTTTAGCAATCCCTGCTCACTTGGGAAGCTGGCAAAGTGTAACAAGTATGTGTGACAGGTCAAGCTTTTGGCCTTTGGTTAACATTTTTCTAAGTTATGTTAATCTCATTGATCTCATTCATTAATTGAATATCGTCTCTTGAGGGTATATTTTATCCTTATTAGTAGGTGACTATGGTAAATATTATTCTTGCCCTTTTCACACTCCTCATGAATAGTCATCCGTTCATTTATCTGTTCAATCCCTATTTCAATACTGAACATATAGAAAATCTATGTGGCTGGGGAGGCAGATAATTCCTTGGCCTTAAAATGCTCACAGATTTAGTGCTATAATAGAGATGGGCAAAAACATGAGGATGGAGCGAGGAGAGACATTCTACATAACCTAATAAATTAGGAAAAGTTTCACAGACAGAGCTCTGAAGGGAGAGGAAATCAAAGCAGCCAGGCAAGGGAGATCAAAGGGTATTCCAGACAGAGGGAACCACATGAGGAGAAGTTTAGAGCCCAACAAGTTATAGCTTGTCCACGAATAGCAAGTCATTTGTTCAAATAATTGAGCACACGCAGGGACTGGTATGATGTGATGGTGGGGGAGGGGGCAGGGCAAACCTAAGCCATACTGTGAAACTTGAAATTTATGCAAAGGATGATCAGAGGCAGCTGTGCTTGAATACACACTTGTAACTCCTAGCATTCTGGAGGCTGAGGCAGGAGGATCATGAGTTCAAGGCCAAAGATACATAGCAAAACCTTGTTTCAAAAGTCAAACAAAAATATCAAAAAGTGATCAGGCCCTTTGAATAGAAGGGTCAATTTATTTATTTATTTATTTATTTATTTATTTATTTATTTATTTATTTATTGCTATGTAAAGATCACTCTGGGAGCAAAGAGAAGAACAGAGTAGATGGAAGTGAAGCTAGAAGGAAGGAAAGAAGTTGTAATTGTTCAGACAAGGAATGGTGAAGACTTGTATTGTGGAGAGGGCCTTGAGGAAAGAGAGGCAGGGAACATTTGAGAGAGAAAGGGGAATGGACACAGTTGGTACTGGTTGCTGCGTGACCATGGTACCATAAAACAAGAACAAATGCAAGAAGCAAGTTTAGAGTCGGGCATGGTAGCTCACACCTTTAATCCCAACACTCAGGAGGCAGAGGTAGGAGGATTGCTGTGAGTTTGAGGCCAGCCTGAGACTACATAGTGAATTCCGGGTCAGCCAGGACTACAGCGAGACCCTACCTTGAAAAACCAAAAAACAAAAAAGCTGGGTATGGTGGTGCACGCCTTTAATCCCCGCACTTGGGAGGCAGAGGTAGGAGGATCATAATGAGTTCGAGGCCACTCTGAGACTACGTAGTTAATTCCAGGTCAGCCTGAACCAGAGTGAGACCCTACCTAAAAAAAAAAAAAAAAAAAAGAAGCAAGTTTAGGCCAGAGAGAATATGGAATTCAGAATCATTTTTTTCTTCTGTATTTTTTTCTTTGCAAGATGTTCTCAGCTTTTTTTTGAAAATCTCATTTCTTCTCCTTGAATAGACTTTATTTTATGCATTCAGTGCATACACAAAAATTAGTGTAATGGAAGGAGTATGATATTTGGATTCAGATAAATTTGGATTAAAACGTTAACTATGGGTTGGAGAGTTGTTTCAGTGCTTAAGGGCACTTCCGGCATAAGTATGAAGGCAGGAGGAGGCCTGAGAGACCTGCTGACTTAGAGCCCCAGGGCCCACACATACAGCTGGGTGGCCGTGTGGGTCTGGAACCCTGGTCCTGAAGGGGAGCAGAGACTTGAGAATCACCAGAGCTCACAAGGACAAAAAAAAAAACAACAGCAACAAACTATGCAAGTTCAGGTTCAGTAAGCAACTCCCCATGGAGCCAGAAACCCAAAGTTGACATTCTGCTCTGGCCCCCCCAAGTGAGTACATGGCACCGTACATGAACACATACACAAACGTACACCACACACACCACGCATACTTACCACACACATACATACCATGTTACACACCCACACACACATGGGGAAAAATATGTTAACCACTTACAGTATAATCTCAGTCAAATTTCTCTTTTGATTTTATTATTCCTGGAAGATAGCAACAACAAGGTTGTATGGAGGAGGGAAGATGGTAAAGGAGCTGGAGAAACAATTGCCAGAGAGGTAGCTTTGTCAGAAGACTAGAAATGGCTTCTTGTATCCAGATAGTAAGGGCTAGACGCAGAGGAGCCTGAATGTTCATGCACATCAGAGAGCCCAGAGCCGGTTAACCCACGGAAACACTCCTTCCCAGGAAGGCGTTGGAGCATCATAGCTCCTTCCTAACTGGGCCATGGTTAGCATGATGGTTGCTGCCTTCCTTTTGACTTTAGTTTGACTGCAGCCCTAGTCCCACTCCCTTTTATGTGCTCTGTATCCCCTCATAGGTGAGAGGCCAGGTAACCACATCTCCCAGCATCCCCAGCAGAAGGAGGGCTCTGCTTTAGGCATTTGTGTGAGATTGGGGAGGCAGAAGAGAAAGAGAAGTCAGTATGTTTCTCTCTCTTTTTAAAATATTTATTTATGATATATATATATCATAAATAAATAATTATATATATAATATATATAACATAATAATATATATAACATACTAAATTATATATATATATATATATATATATATATATAGAGAGAGAGAGAGAGAGAGAGAGAGAGAGAGAGGGAGAGAATGAGTGTGCCAGGGCTTCCTGCCACTGCAAATGAACTCAGATACATGTGCCACTTTGTACATCTGTCTTTATGTGGGTACTGGGGAGTCCAGCTCCAGTTGTCAAGCTTTGCAAGAAGCACCTTTAACCCCTGAGCCATCTCTCCAGCATTTCTCTTAAACAATGGGGGTGGGGATGGTGTTGCCACCTCTAGCATACTCTTGCAAATCACTACTTTGTGCAGGAAGTTGCTGTGATTGCTGTTAAGAGTTTTTGCAATTTCTTAATTACAACAACTATGAGAATCCATCTTACCCCAGTAAGGACAGCAAACCTTAAAAAATCAAATGAAAACAAATGTTGGCGAGCATGTGGAGAAATGGGAACCCTCTTTCACTGTTGGTGAGAATGTAAGCTGGTAGAACCATTATGGAAAGCAATATGGAGACTTCTAAAAAGGTTGACTACAGAGTTACCAACAGACCCAGTTATTCCCTTACTGGGCATTTCTCCTAAAAGCTCCACACCTCAGTTCAGAGATATTTGCTCAACCAATATTTATAGCTGATCAATTCATAATTGCTAAGAACTGGAATCAACCCAGATGCCCATCGCTGGACAAATGGATAACCAAGATGTGGTCTATCTACACATTGGAATTCTACTCAGCAGTTAGAAAAATTGGACTTCTATGTGAATTGGAATATAATTCAGTAACAGAGACCAGTAAGCTAGAAAGGGGGTACAAAAGAAATAGAAAGGGAGGGAGGAAGGGAGGGACTTAATAGGATGATGTTGTGTATATGTAAGTAGAAAAACATATTAATGGGGGTGGAAAGGCCTAAGTGGGTCAGGGGAATAGACTGAGTAAAGGAAAGGTGGGGGAGGGATAAGAGGGTATGAATAAGTCATATAGAAACCTACTTTTTTGGACAATGGAACACCCAAAAGCCATAGATTGTTACTAGAAAATTTTCAGTGCCAGGGACGGAATACTTTCCAGTGAGTTGTTGGCCAATGAGGTCCCTGACACTCCCAAAACATTGCAGGCCATTGCTGAGGCCCTTGGTTTCCCACCAGGAATAGATGGTAAGACCCTCCTGCTGAAGACTCCACATGCTTGGGCTGCAAGGTCACTGAGAAATCCTGCTGGAGCTGAGCTAAAAGCCTCCTCCATGTGGACCAGCTGACAGAAAGCTGGAAAAAGCTACACTGCATGCAGGTCAAAGGAAGAGAGAGAAATCACCAATGGAGAGAAAAAACAGAGGACACTGCAAGCCTTAAATCTGTCCAGCCAGGCCAAATGGGCCAATGGGTGCAATAGTGGCATGTCTGTTATGGGGGAAACCAATCACTCCACTGGAGGGAATACATGCCTGATAGTGAAAACCTATGACGGGTTAGTCATGAGCCCTAGAGGAGTAACGTCTGCTGGTATCTGGCTAAGTGTATATATTATTCTCACCAAACTGCCCAGTAAGCACTTCTCTTAACGTTTGTACCCATATATTAATGCTACTCTCACTTTTGGTTAGAGAAGCTTCCTTTTCAGATGGTGGTGACCTTGGGATGATGACTCAGAGGGCACCATGGTGCTGAGAAGAAGGGACAGAGGAGTGCTCAGCACTGAAACATCTCTATCACACCTTCCAAGGCTCAGGGTCCATTATGGAAGAGGTGGCAGAAAGAATATAAGAGCCAAAGGAAGAGCAGGCCTCCTTAAAACACATTCCTCTAGACACAACGTGGCCTGGATATCCATGACCTCACAGTGCCTGACACTACCTGCACAAGACCATCATGATAGGAGGAAAAGATCATGGCCTCGAACTTAAAGTCCTCTTGCTTCAGGCCTTCCAAGATTATAAGCATGCAAACTACACCTGGGCAAAACTATTTTGCTGTGTCTACTACTGAGCTATACACTCAACCGTTGAGTAACTTTGTTTTTTATTCTTTCTTTTCCTTTTTGCACTTTGCTAAGCCATTGATCCTAGACCTCATACAGGCTGGGTAAGAGTGTGATCACTAAACTGTAGCCCCAGCCCTTTTTCCTCCCTCCCTCCCTCCCTCCCTCCTTTCTTTTCCATTCTTTCTTCCTTCCTTCCTTCCTTCCTTCCTTCCTTCCTTCCTTCCTTCCTTCCTTCTTCTTCCCTTCTCTTTCTTTTCCTTCCTTCCTTCCTTCCTTCCTTCCTTCCTTCCTTCCTTCCCCTCCCCCCCCCTCTCCCCCCCCCCTCCCCTCCCTTTCTTTCTTTCTTTCTTTCTTTCTTTCTTTCTTTCTTTCTTTCTTTCTTTCTTTCTTTCTTTCTTTCTTTCTCCATTTTGAGAAAATGAAAGGGAGAGAGAGAATGGGCATGACAGGGCCTCCAGCCACTGCAAATGAAATCCAGAGGCATGTGCCCCCTTGTGCATCTGACTTATGTGGGTCCTGGAAAATCAAACCTGGGTCCTTAGGCTTTGCAAGCAAATGCCTCAAATTGCTAAGCCATCTCTTCAGGCTCCCTTCTATGTTTTATTTTTTTACAGGATTTCACTAAGTTGCTCAGGCTGGCCATGAACTCATTTGTATCTGCCAGACTGAAGCTTATTCAATAGCTGGGATTGCTGGCCTGTGCTATCAGGCCTGGTTTAGAACTATCTTTTGAAAATGTTACATGATAGTATTGTGACTTTGTTTTTGATGCTTCTCCCCACTTCCTCCCACTCCTTTGTTGCTTTTCTAAGACAATTTCTCTGCTGGCTGATGAAAGGGGCTCTGAGTAATGTGGGGCAGATAGGTTAGCATTTGATGTTCTGGAAGAAACGAACTTTTCAAAAAGGAAGAGATTCTTGAGAACAAGGGTGTGAGAACCCTCAGATGGCCACCAGCTACAAGAAAAAAAGTGGGAGCCTGAGAGTTTCCTGTGTCCTGTAGTTTCAGTTCCTCCATGGAGGAGGAAGGGTGGGGGTCTCCTCTCATGGAGCTTCGTGGGAAGAGCTTCAAGAACCCCAGAGCCAGAGCTTGCTTGTGTGTTTTAGAGTCTTTGAGCACACCAAGGCCGGTGGTGAACTATTGACCCTGAAGACTACAGTGCCAAACACGGGACCCCGAGAGAGTGTATGCAGTAGGATTCGAAGCTCACAGGGCATTTGTACACGACAGCTGGGGAAGAACTTTCCAGAAAGGGTCTGCAAGTGAGAGATAAGATGAGGAGGTAATTTCTCTGAAGAAACCACTAATGTTCCACCAGGAAAAGGGTTACTTTCAACACTTTATCCACCAGGTATGAAGACATGAGAGAAAACCAATGCCAGACTCAGGAAACTTCTCCTGCCCTGTGTCCCTTGCCTTCCCTTCATTCTAGGTGAGCCAGGAGCAGGCTAGAAGTAGTGGGAGAGGAGGCGGCTACTAAGAAAGCCACGTTCACTACCTTTTCCCCACCACAGGCTTCCTGCCACCATCAGTCTTGAGTCAAAAGAGAGTGAAACCTGGGCTGGAGAGATGGCTTAGTTGTTAAGGTGCTTGTCTGCAAAGCCTAAGGACCCAGTTTCTATTCCCCAGTACCCATGTAAGCCAGAGGTACAAGGTGGCACATGTGTCTGCAGTTTTGTTTGTAGTGACTGGAGGCTCTGGCACACCCATTGTCTTTATCTGCCTCTCTTTCTCTCTCTCCAATAAATAAATAATTTTTTTTTTGAGAGAGACACAGATAGAGACTGAGAGAGGGGAGAGGAAGACAGATAGAGATGGGCGCACCAGCAGCCTCTCAACTGCTGCGAACGAAATCCAAATGCATGCGCCCCCTTGTGGTCAATCGTGCCATTGCGCCCTTGCATCACTTTGCATCTGGCTAAACGTGGGACCTGGAGAATCAAATGGGCAGTCTTAGGCTTTGCAGGCAGGCGCCTTTACTGCTAAGCCATATCTCCAGCCCAGCCTGATGGAATTTTTGAGGACACGATGTGTGAACCTGCATGGTCAGTTTGGCCCTTGCCATGGTGATGAGTTTGAGATGAGTGTTCCTTAAGTACCTAGCTCCCCTTCAGCCCAGGTCTTGGGACAGGCACATACGCGGAAGACTTGGACCAAATCCAGTAGACTAAGCTGCTGGGACCATCCAGATTGGCTAACTGATCTGTAGACCTGTGATCATGATACTAAATGTTATGCCACTGAATTTTGGGGACATTTATTACACAGCACTGCTGCAGTAGTATGTGACTAATTCATACGTGGACAACTCTTTTTTTTTAAATTTTTAAATTTGGTTTATTTTTGGAGAGAGACACAGAGAGAGACAGAGAGGGAGAGGGAGACAGATAGAGATGGGCGCGCCAGCAGTCTCTCAGCTGCTGTGAATGAAATCCAGATGTGTGTGCCCCCTTGTGGTCAAGTGCGGCATTGCGCCCTTGCATCACTTTGCATCTGGCTAAACGTGGGACCTGGAGATTGGAACCGGGTTCTTAGGCTTAGCAGGCAGGCGCCTTAACCACTAAGCCATCTCTCCAGCCTGGACAACTCTTTTATATATGAAATTTCTTTGTATTTAATGAGCTCTTCTCCTATTTCCTCTTAGTTGCCAATTTCCATGATTATATTCTAGGCCATGTTGCTATCAATAACCATGCAACCTTGACATGCTGAATATAAGTGCCTCATTTTCTAACAACTTCTTTCTGCTCACTCCACGCCTCAGTTCACACACCAAAACACTACACACTCTCCAATACCTCGACCCCACCACTTAATCACATTCCTGCCTGCCTATCCTTTCTTCCCACCTGACTCACCTCCCGTTATGGCCCTCTGTGACAATCGTTCCCTTGTAGGGATAGCAGCTAGCACAACACATACAGCCTCCCCTGTGCCAGGCCCACTTCTTAGCACTTTACACGGGGCCTTAACTTGAGTTCTTCCCCAAGCTTAGCCTGGAGCCAAAGACAGGCATCGGGTTAGCTGAGTTGAGAAATGACTCCAGGCATGTGTGTGGTGGCCAATGTGATACAAAGGGAGGGAAAAACCAATGTAAGCATGCTCTGTAAGCCTGGCTACCCACATAGACCAGGAAGCCTTCTAAATGCTTCTCAGGACTGTCTGCCCAAGGGAAAACAGGGACATATGTATGCATGATCCCTAGTGCTCAGATGTGAGCTCGCAGCTGTAATTCTCTCGTGCTTCTAGATAGCCGCAGCTGTGGAGTGGAGAATGGGTTTGCATACACTGTGGCATCAGAGAAGCAGTGAGGGCAGCAAGCTACAGACACCCAAGAGGGGAGAAGTGGGGTGTAGTCAAGTTGTTCCTGGGTGAATCTTAATCAAAGCCTACTGGGGTGTTGTCTCTGCAACAGTCCCTGGAGCAAGGGGAAAAGTCTGAAAGGACTTGGAGTGATGCCCCAAGACAGTCGAGGCATGCACGTGCATTCTCAGTGGTCAGAGCAACCCCGTTAACTAGATACTGTTGCTAACCCTGTTTTTCACATGAGAAAATGAGGTGGGGAGGTTTTAAGTAACCTGCTCAAAGTTATATAACAAAACATGTGGCCAAGCTGAATCCCAAGCCAGTCTGGCTCTGGACTTTGTGCCTTTTATGACCTCTCTTTGTAACTCTCAGCATATGCATCTTACCAACTTCTTTGCTCTTTTTCTTTTTCTTTTTAGTATCAGCAAAATGACTTCATGAATTCTAGTACAAAGTCAGATAAAGCCATGCAGGACATCTAAACTTCAGTGTGGTCAAAAGGATAGATCAAAAGACTATGAAAGATAAGAAAGTTTCACCAAGTTGAAAAGAAAAGCCTATTTACATAGTTTGAGATGCAGGGCCAGTGGACAGCCTTTGGAGTTGAAGGAAAGGTAAACGCACACCTCAAGATTCAAATCAAATGACTGATGGGCAGGGTAGAGCTAGAGAGCTGTGAGGCAGCTCCCTGAGATCATTGTCACCCCTCACTCCTTCTGGGCCTCTCACCTCCTCTCTTTCATCAGTTCACTTGGCTTTTGTCGAAAGCGTCTTCATATTTCCACCATCAAATTCAACACCACCTACCGCTGAGCTTGTGCAGTCTGCCTCTCCAGAACAAACTGACCCCCAGTTCTGACTCCCCACTATCTGTCTCATCTCTTCTCCTGTCGTCACGCCCATGCTCAGGCCACAGGGGATTTTTTTTTTTCTGGTTCCCCAAACACTAAAACTCATGTCAGCCAGAAGTCCTTGTCCTCATATTCTCTATGTCTGGAAGGCTTTTCCAAATAACCATCAGGCCAGTGGTATGCATTCTGAGCTAAGCTCTTACATTACCATTATACACCTTCCCCCAACCACCTTCTGATTCGTTTTCTACTTCTAGAAAGTATCTGGTTTGCTCCTGGCTGAACAAGGATCTTGGTCATTGAATGCCTGGTTTGATTGCCCTGGTTTTACTAGTTCTGTCTGGACTGGGAGGTCTTATCTGGGGTGAAGGAGCAAGCTCTATCTTCATTTTGTCTCTCATGCTAGTTTATCATGCTACCAGTATCACATATTTACATATTGGTAAGTATACAGGGATGACAATACATTAAAACATCAATCACCATGGACAGGAAATGACAGAGGAAGCAGTCTACTTGCATACATTAAAAAAAACATTTAAAAGTTTGTTTTATTTGTTTATTTGCAAGGAGAGAGAGAGAGAGAGAGAGAGAGAGAGGAGAAAGAGATAGCACATGCCAGGGCCTCCTGCTACTGCAAATGGACTCCAGATGCATGCATCACTCTGTGCATCTGGCTTTATGTTGATACTGGGGAACAGAACCTTCAGGCTTTGCAAGGAAGCTCCTTAACCACTGAGCCATCTCTCCAGCCCCTTTCATACTATTGAGCAAAAATAATTGACACTATTGGCTTCATTATTGTGTAATCAAGTGATATCTTAGTAAAATTAATATATAGTATGGAACTAAGTGCACTGAATGGTTTTGCATGGGGGTGTGGTCTG
The DNA here is from genome assembly GCA_036365145.1 of Orientallactaga sibirica. Lineage (NCBI taxonomy): Eukaryota > Metazoa > Chordata > Mammalia > Rodentia > Dipodidae > Orientallactaga > Orientallactaga sibirica. Next base: position 14,884,010 of record JAEOAD010000025.1, read on the forward strand.
GTAGGCGTTTCTTTTAGTTTTTTCTCTTTTTGCTGTGACAAGATATTGACAACACCAACTTAAGGAAGAAAGGGATTACTTTGGTCACAGTTTGAAGGTGGGGAAGGCATGGTGGGAGGGTGGCTCTAAGCAGTGGCAGCAGGAGTGTGAGGCTGCTGGTCACAATGCCTGCATCATCAGGAAGCAGAGATGAATGTTGGTACTTTTACTTTCTTTTGCTTTTCAAAAAATACTTTACTTATTTATTTGAGAGAGAGAGAAAGAGGCAGATACAGAGAGAGAGAGAGGGAGAAAATGGGTATACCAGAGCCTCCAGCCACTGCAAGCTAACTCCAGACATACGCATCACCTTGTGCGTGCCACCTTGTGCATCTGGCTTATGTGGGTATCGGGGAATCGAACCTGGGTCCTTAGGCTTCACAGGCAAGTGCCTTGATCGCTAAGCCATCTCTTCAGCCCACTTTCTTTTTATTCAGTCCAGAATTCCAGCCTGTGGGATGGTGCTGCCCACATCCAGGGTGGGTCTTCCCTCCTCAGTTCCGTGCTCAGAGGCGTGTTTCCCAGGTGGCACTCCAGTCAAGTTGATAAGGGTGAGCCATCACAGTACCCGAGTTCTTTTCTTTCGTTTCTTCCCTGCAAGGTGGTTCTTATTCTGCTTAGGTAAGGAAACTGAGGCCAGGGCTATGCCCAGCTACAGACCTAACAGCACAGTCAGTCACGTGGCTGCCTTGTCTCTCTTTGCCTTGATTGTTTTCACCCAGTTCAAAGCCCTGATTCTTGTCTTCAGGGGGTGTGTGGTAGTTTGAATAGATGCCCCCCCCGCCCCAGTATATTCAGTGTTTTATTAGTTTGTAGTTTGCATCTGCAGCCATCTGGCTGGAGGCAGTGCCACTGGGCGGATCTTAAGGTGTGGTGGTGGGTTTGCGATTTCAATCTAAACATATGCAAAGTGTGCCTAGCTGGAGTTCCTGAAGTGTGCTGTGCTGAGTGGATTTTGGATTGTGGCTTTTCTCTCTGTGTTTGGTCCTGTGAAAGCAGGCCAGCTTCTTCTGCCATAATGGAACTTGCCCTGGATCTGTAAGCTTCAATAAATATCCCTTCCTCCATAACTTTGCCTGGTCTGAAAGTTCATCTCAGTGAACCTGAAGCTGTCTGCTGCAGGGGGCTTGCAGTGGATGACTTGGTAGCTGGTCTTTGCTGGCACACTTGGTCTGGCTTCTGTGTTGAATCTGTGAACCATTTTGTCTACTCATTGTGCTTTCTTCTTGCCTTGAATTTCATCATCACACTCAACTCGACATTGTACTGATTGACAAATATGGATGACTCGAACGCAGCTCACACACGCTGGAGCATATTGTGGGGGTCACTACTGGTCACGTCTCACAGTCCAAAGAGTTGCCTGGAATGTTCTTGACTTCTCTTTGCCTCTTTTTCAATGGAAGCTGTGGTCACCAGGGATCTTGTCTGGAGAGTCACTACCATCCCCTCAGAGCCGAGTATCAGTCACTAAGAGAAGGACTCAGTGAATATTCCTGGCTGCAACGGGCACCTTTCACTGGACTGTGGCATGAAAAAGAACAAAGGGCAAGTTTGAAGACTTTTACTCACTCTGGGCATTGAGAAAATAAAAATAAAATTATCTTTAATTTGGTTTTCTCAGTAATTGACTTTTAGAATTGGAAATAAATAGTATGAAAGTAGTTATTTTAAACATTCAAAAACACATAACACTTTAGACAGCTTTATTGATATATAATTCTAATACCATATAATAACTCACCTAAAATGCACAATTTAATTTTTAAAAAAATTTTGGAGAGAGACAGAAACAGAGAGAGAGAGAGAGAGAGAGAGAGAGAGAATTGACTTGCTAGGGCCTCAACTACTGCAATCTAACTTGCGCCACCTAGTGGGCATGTGTGACCTTGTGCTTGCCTCACTTTTGTGCGTCTGGCTAATGTGGGATCTGGAGAGTCAAAAATGGGTCTTTAGGCTTCACAGGCAAGCACCTTAACCTAAGCCATCTTTCCAGCCCTACAATTTGATTTTGTTTTAGAATTTCCATAAGTGTTTGCAACCATCACTACAATTAAATTTAAGACCATTTCCATCTTTTTAAAAAGAAGCTCATGGCTCAGTGGGTAAGAACGCTTGCTGTGCAGTTATGAGGGCCTGAGATGCGCAGGTGCCATCCCAAGCACCCATGTGAAAATTCCCACATGACTACGCATCCCTGTAGCCCTAGTCCTGTATTCTATGGCGTGTGGAGACAGGAGACTCACGGGCTCACTAGCTGGTGAGTCTGACTGAAAATGTCAGCCCTGGATTCAATGAGAGACTGCCTTGGCGTGATGGTGCATGCCTTTAATCCCAGCACTTGCAAGGCTGAGGCAGGAGGATTATTGTGACTAAGAGGCCAGCTTGGACCTACAGAGTGAGATCCAAGTCAGCCTAGGCAAGAGTGAGACCCTACCTCAAAAAAACAAAACAAAACAAAACAAAAAAAAACAAAAAAAAATAATTCTCCCGCTCCAAGAAAATGAAAACCATTCAATGACACACAAAGAAGCCTAGGGTTCCTCCTTCCTTCCTTCCTTCCTTTCTTCCTTTCTTTCTTTCTTTCTTTCTTTCTTTCTTTCTTTCTTTCTTTTTTTTTTTTTTTGGTTTTTCAAGGTAGAGTTTCGCTTTAGCCCAGGCTGACCTGGAATTCACTATATCGTCTCAGGGTGGCTTCAAACTCACAGCCATCTTCCTACTTCTGCCTCCCGAGTGCTGAGATTAAAGGCGTGTGCAACCACACCTGGCGAGAGACTCTTTCTCAAGGAAACATATGGAAGAGCTAAATAGAGGAAGACATCCAATATTCTCCTCTGGCCTCCACGTGCACCCATGCATACACTATTCATAACACACACATGCGCACACACACACTATACCACACACACTACACAGCAAAAAAACCCCAACCACTACTCTGGCCTACACATGCATACATGCATAAACTATTCACTCTACATACATACACACAAACACACATGCTCTACACTACACACACTGCACATACATGTACCAAAAAATCCTCAACACTCCTCTGGCCTACACATGCATACACTATTCATAGCACACACACACACACACACACACACACACATGCATGCATATGCATGCACTACACCACACATACTATACATACCAAAACCCCCCAATACATAGTAAGCTCTCTCCATTCCCCTTTCTCTTCTGCCCCTAGAAACCACTAATTTATTTCCTGACATGGAGACATTTGTTTACTTTGGAAAGTTAACAAAGAAGGAACCACACACCACGTGACCGCCTCTGTTTACTCTGTGTGTAACGGATAAATGGGCCGTCCTTGTGAGAACACATTTTAGGCATGCTATATCCTTATTCTGTTGTGTATTTCCCCTCAGTCCTAAGCAATGTCTGTGTCTGTTCAAGCTGCCGTAACATGTAAGGAACTTACTGTTCATTTGCTGTGCGGGTTTACTAACGTCTTCCCTCTCGCGCTACTGCTTCATAATGCTGGATGCCGTGTCTTGTACCCGCAGTGTCACCCAAGGTTGATTTGTACAGAGCCCTGGTGCCAGTGTGCACAGTGTGCTCACGATGGTTTTCTTGCAAGATTCCGAAGCCTTTAATGACAGTCTGAACCCTCGGATACTAAAGGTGAATTGCGCTGTGTGTTTACAGCTTTTCAGGTGCTGAACATGCCAGATGGAGGCAGCCAAGCAGAACATTGGTGGTGTGAGAAAGATGTGATAAGCATTTCCACGATGACACTTGAGTTTGTCTTAGCAGGACTCTTATCTCCCGGCAGTGTGATTCCCTGACAGCTCAAGCAGTTGTGGGGAGCAGAGATAGGCTCGGCCACCCAGCCAGACTAAACAGCTAGGGTTTGATTATTTACAGGGAAGTGTGTGAGCACTTTTTTTTTTTTTTTTATCACAGACATCTGAGGCCCATTGCTTCTTTAATGGGGCAGTGAATTCAGCAGCTAAGTTGGATGTTAATTGTCGTCTACCAGCTCAGTCACTGTGTGGAATGTAAACAGGACCATTTTCCATTGGGAATGACCCTGTTGCTTTCAGCAGAGTCCTAGGAAGGTGTTGCTGCAGGAAGCATGCTTTGACTCCAAGCACTGTCTATTGTGGGTATTGATTCTTTATAATGAGGGCTCCAGATTTGAGGACTTCTGGCTTCCAGACAGTTAAAGCAGAGACCGGCACTTTGGCAAGGTTGTCATATTCTTTTGTATGTCTTTTTTCTTCTTACACCAGTTGAGATTAGATGCACGCAGGGTGGGTGTGCCCGTGAGCATGTCACTTTCTTTTTTTTTGAATTTTTAAAAAATTTTTGGAGAGAGACACAGAGAGACAGACAGAGACAGAGAGAGAGAGGGTAGACGGAGACAGATAGAGAATGGGTGTGCCAGCAGTCTCTCAGCTGCTGCTAATGAAATCCAGATGCGTGTGCCCCCTTGTGGTCAAGTGCGGCATTGCGCCCTTGTGTCACTTTGCATCTGGCTAAACGTGGGACCTGGAGATTGGAACCACTGGAGATCGGAACCAGCGTTCTTAGGCTTAGGAGGCAGGCGCCTTAACCGCTAAGCCATCTCTCCAGCCTGCATGTCACTTTCTTTGTGAACTTTCCCTTTAAATTTTCAATCCTCTCTCTTGGAGATGGATACTTTAAACTGAACAACCATTTTCACCAATGGGTTACAGATATTTAAATATAAAGTAGAGAATCTTTTATTTATAAATAATACAATGTATCATACATACACGAATATGTAAATTTTTATATTTGTAGCTATTATCCTTTCAGAATAGTAGTTACATAAAATCAATTTTCTTAGAATGAAAATAATCTTAGTATGATCTTACTTAATGTTTTTATATTTATTTATTTATTTATTTATTTTGGTTTTTGCGAGGTAGGGTCTCACTCTGGTCCAGGCTGACCTGGAATTAACTATGTAGTCTCAGGGTGGCCTTGAACTCTCGGCGATCCTCCTACCTCTGCCTCCCGAGTGTTGGGATTAAAGGCGTGCGCCACCACGCCCGGCCCTTACTTAATGTTTTTAATCACAGTTAATCTGAAAAAAAATCAGGTTCATCAAGTTAATAGGCACAATGTTCAATAGCATGAACTGTGAGGATAAGACACTGGATATTTCAGTAATTTGTTTAGATGGACCATGTTGGTGGTGAGATAGAGATGGAGCAAGGCTGGGCTTGGCGGTGCATGCCTGTCATCCCTACTACCTGGAGGCTGATCACATAGGAAGATCACTTAAGTGCAAGACTTGGAAGCCAGCTTGACAACACAGCAACGCCTCATCTCAGGAAGTAAAACAAAAAGATAGATAAAAATGAGGGTACTGGATAGATGGCTGAGCAGTTAAAACAACAACAACAACTTGCCTACAAAGCCTCATTGCCTGGGTTTGATTCCTCAGTACCCACATAAAGCCAGATTCACAAACTGGCACATTCTGTCTGGAATTCATTTTCAGTGGCAAGAAGTCCTGGCATGTCATGGCCATTCTCTCCCTCTCAATCTCTCCTTGCAAATAAATAAATACATTTTTAAAAGAAATCAAATATCTAGAAGTATGTAGCTCTAGGGCTCTAGCCAGCGTTAGGACATCACTGACATCTAACATTTTTGCCCATCAGTATTTACTCTGTTCAGAGCACCTGGTTTTGCTTTGGGGTAACTTCTACCCTCGTTAGATTTATGTCCAAAAAGATTCAGTCAAAGTTCTTGCCTTACTTTATCCAAGAATAGGGCAATCAAATACATCCTCACTAGATCTGAATCCTGGAAGAAATGCAAGGAAATAGTTACACCACTATGCCCAAGTCCAGCTCCCTGCAGGGACTCGTTATGAGTTTCTGCAGTCAAGATTCCCACAGCTATTATCATTCTGAATCAAGTTTTCTTCAATTATGTCAATTATCTCCTTATCCTTCCAATTGCTTCCTCCTCCTCCCTCCCTCCCTCCCTCCCTCCCTCCCTCCTTCCTTCCTTTCTTTCTTTCTTTCTTTCTTTCTTTCTTTCTTTCTTTCTTTCTTTCTTTCTTTCTTTCTTCTTTCTAATTTGAGAGAGACAGAGAGAGAGAGGGACAGAGAGAGAGAGACAGAGAGAGACAGAGAGGGAGATAATGGGTGCGCCAGCGGCCTCTCAGCCTCTGTGAATGAACTCCAGATGCACGCCCCCTTGTGCACATGTGCAACATTGCACGCTTGCGTCACTTTTGTGTCTGGCTAAATGTGGGACCTGGAGATTCAAATGGGCATTCTTAGGCTTTGCAGGCAGGTGCCTTAACCACTGAGCCACCTTTCCAGCCCTGTTTTCCTTCTTGTGTAAGTGAGCCTGAGCTGTTTGCTATCAGTTGCACCTGAAGGAACTCCTAAAACTAGGGTTCATCTGAGTGAAGGCAGCAGCATGAGTCAGGAAACCGACCCTGGTTGACTAAGGACTCAGAGTGAGATTTTCCTGAGAAAAGAGATGTATCAATGGCTTCCCTGTCCACACCAAATTTTCTCTGAGTGTCAATTTCATTTACCTTTCAAAATTTTTCTCCTATCAACCAAAGCATTACTTCCTTTTTACCTGGCCTGGAGGTCCCACTATGAAAGTTCTTCTTTTGGTGAGACAATAAAACATGCGTTGCTACTAAATCCATTAAAATCAGCAGCCACTGATTACTTACAAGTTGACTAAGTACCAAGAATCCTGAGGTGGGAGGAAAGATGCACACAGCCTGAAGAGAAAACATGGCCCTGTACTCAAGAGACTTAAGGTCTAAACCTGTGTGGGCCAGCAAACCACCAGCTACATGTGAATGTTTACATTTAATTAAATTTAAAGGAATTGCAATTTTTTTTTTCTGTTGTGTTCGCCACATTTCCAGTATTCCCATGGCCGTGCTGTGTGTTGGGTGGCTATTGTTCTGGACAACGTAGATAAAGAACGTTTCTGTCAATGTATAGATTTCAGATGAACACTGTTGGTCTACATGGGAGAAAGGCAGGTGAAGGTCCTCACCAATGTGGACACACCTCATCAACTCCATGGAGGATCCAGATATAATCCAAATAGAACAGAAAGGCAGAGACGGCCTTTATGTCTTATTGAGCTAAGACATCCAATTTCTGCCCTTGAGCACCTGAGCTCCTGGTTCTAGGGCCTTCAGATTCCATGATTTATGTGAGCGTCACCCCAATTCTTGTGCATAGGTCTTCAGCTGGGTGTGACGTCACTGCCTCCCCTAGTTCTCAGATCGTAGGACACACCCTGAGTTACATCTGTGACTTTGACAGCGACCTCTCCAGCTTTCAAACAGCAGTGTATCACAGAACCTCTTGGCCTCCATAATCACAGGACCTGATTCCCTTTAAGTAGATGCCCTTATATCTTATGTAAGATCAACTTACAATGGGGTTACATCCCTATAAAGGAATTAGAAATTGAAAAATACCGGAAGTGAAAAATGCATTTAATATACCAAATCCATCAAAAGTCCATATTTAGTCCAGCCAACCTAAAATGTGCTCTGAACAATTTACAGTGTAATTGAGAAAAATCATCTAAATCAAGCACTTTATATATGTGTGTGTGTATATTTGTGTGTATAATTTATTGCATACTATGAGTACGAAAAATAGAGTGTCTGTGTGGGAATGCTGAAACATAGTATGTTGGACTCTCATATAAGTAAAGGATTTTCTGCACATTCTATTAATTCTGTTTCTTGGGAGAGTGCTGATATAGAAGAATGGAGAATAATCTGGATTTGCACTGAGGACTTTTCATAGGGCAATTAGATCCTATGTATAACAGGCTCCAGATGAAGAAAAAAAAAAGATTCCTCCAACCTGGGGCTTTTCAACATCTCATGTACCATCAGTGAAAAAACTCAATCATATTTCCTCAGGAGTGAAAAGGAAAATGAATGATAAATTATGTTTCCTAAAATATATATCTGGAACAAAGAAGTATCCAACTTAAAAGGATATTACAATCTAATTTAAGTGTCTCATTCTGCATCTGTGACCTTTAGATATGAAAATAAACTGCCCAATATAGCTTGTTGATGATAGAACCAAGAATAAAAACCCAGAGCTAGGGCTGGAGACATGGCTTAACAGTTAAGGCACCTGCCTGCTAAGCCTAAGAACCCGGTTCCAATCTCCAGGTCCCACGTTTAGCCAGATGCAAAGTGATGCAAGGGCGCAATGCCGCACTTGACCACAAGGGGGCGCACACATCTGGATTTCATTCGCAGCAGCTAAGAGACTGCTGGCATGCCCATTCTCTATCTGTCTTCCCCCATCTCTCTGTCTCTCTCTGTTTCTTTCTCCAAAAAATATTTAAAAAAAAACCCCAGAGCTATTAAATATTAACACAGTGCTCTTTTTTTTAACCTGAAGTTTTAAAATGCTAATACTTTAAATTGGTCCCTTGACTTGTGCTTATCAGTGTGTTCTTAAAGGGTTATCTTAGGAGATCACTACAAATTATTTTATTCCTAGATTTTATTCCTTGGAGATTTAAGAGTTGCTTTCAGTTACCCACATTGCCAGGGAGACTGGCCTGCTCACCAGCAGAACAATGCACAGGACAACTACCAGGAAACAGGGACTGGAAATTTTGATTCTTGTCAAATGCAGCCCACCCCCAAGGGTATTTGCACATTCAGAGGTTATGCCATTAAATGGGAAAAAGTGAGCAAGCGACTTGGTGCAAGTCCCTGGTGTAAGTACACTCTACAAGTTTTGTGATTTTTTTTTAAAAGGTATTTTATTTATTTATTTGAGAGAGAGAGAGGAAGAGACAGAGAGAAAGAGCAAATGGGTGTGCCAGGCCTCCACACTGCAAATGAACTCCAGACACATGCCCCCTTGTGCATCTGGCTTATGTGGGTCCTGGGGAATTGAGCCTGGGTCCTTAGGCTTCGCAGGCAAACGCCTTAACTGCTAAGACATTTCCCCAGCCCAAGTTTTGTGATTTTTTTTTTTTTAGTTATTTAATCTTCTCCATCTCTCTGTTGAACATTTATAAGGTCTAAATAATATGATCACTAGTATTCTTGAGAGATGGGTCTTTGGGGGTTAAAAGATCACTCTTAGGGTCTGGAGAGATGGCTTAGCAGATAAGACATTTGCTTGTGAAGCCAAAGGAACCCAGGTTCGATTCCCTAGTCCCCACTTAAGCCAGATGCACAACGTGGCACATGAGTCTGGAGTTTGTTTGCAGTGGCTGGAGGCCCTGGTTCACCCATTCTCTGTTTGTCTCTCTTCTCTCTATTTCCTTCTCTGCTTGCAAAGAATAACTAAATAATTAATTTAAGAAAAGATCACTCTTAGGCTGCATTAAGTGTCAGTGAAATGTACATCTGAAACCCAGTGTTAGCGCCCTTGCTAGATACAGCTAACATTAGTGCACTGACTGAAAGATGCTCAAAGGTCCACTTCAGAGCTTGGATAAAAGGCCATGAAGGATTGAGGAAAAGTGACTATTGAGAAAAAACCAGGGAGGGGGAAGTTAGCTCCTTTCTGGTGGGGTATGGCCTTGCACAGACCTATGCATTTTTCTTGTTCTCTGTCTAATAAAAGGTAAGACTCATGTAATAAAAACAAACAAGAGAGTAAGGAAAGGAAGCCAAGTGTGTGTGTGTGTGTGTGTGTGTGTGTGTGTGTGTGTGTGACAAAAACTAAAGTGGACATAGCCATTCTACCAAGCAATAAAATATGATTTCTTTCTAAGGACTGGTCAGTTTGTTTCTTATCATGGAAATGCCTGAAAGTTACCTGCCCATGTGACTGCTGGCAGGTTCTGAGGAGTATTTCTGGGGGCAGTTAACAGTGGAGGACGCCTCCAAGGGAGGGCTCAGACTGGAGTTCTGAGGGCAGAGTCTCCTGGGCTCTAGCTGCTAATAGTCTGCAGGGGAGGAAGCCCTGCTGTCTACAGGGAAGCTTGCGTAGCACCGGGCTTCTCTGCATCCGCTTTCCCTTCTGCTCACTCTCCCACTTACCATCGCCCCATGCTGCTCCATAGCGAAACTAGTCAACTTCCAGCTTGTACCCCTGCTCACCACGGTGTCCCGTTTTGCTGGGGCTCACCAGCGTGTATCTCACAGTACAACTTGCTGCGTTGACTGGAGTCAAACCTCAGTCATAAAGCTGGGACAGTTCATCTGTCTGGGACATAGAAATGTGGGGCTGCATAGAAAGGAAAGGCAAGGGACAGGGGCCATGCGGTGGCATGGTTTATGTAAGTGACAGGGCATAATAAGAAGACTAAGTTGGTGACTCTGGTTCTTGTCTGGGTAACAAGCTTTCTTAATCCTTTCTACTTCCTTTGGTCAATTCCTCCCTGGTGCACTTACATGAGTCGGCTTTTCCTACTCCATACTTCCTACGCTACACCGTGGGGTAGACAGATGACTCAGATTGGGGAAATTCGTTATTTAGGGGCGTCCAGACAGCTAAGTCAGCGAGGATTCATTCTCCTTAGAGTATTTTTACAGGAACTCGCAGGTAAGATTGCCAGGAAAACACGAAGAAAGGCAAATATAAGTAGGCAAAGTTAGGAGAGAGAGGGAGCGTTAACATGCCACTGTTACACTCTCAGACCTAACCATGTCGATCTACCTCCTGAAGTCCATTGAATAGTTTTTTCCTTTGCATAAAGACAAATAGAGCAAAAACTAGCTGAGCTCAAGTATGAAATGGTTCACACGTTTAACTGTTTTTATTTCTTTCTCCTTCCTTCCCTCCATCCTACTCTTTCTTCCTTCTGACAGGGTCTTATGAGGCTAGCCAAGAACTTGCAATATACCTGAGGATGACCTTGCTCTTCTGACTCTTCTGACTGTACCTCGTGAATTTGGATGATAGGTGTATAACAACCTGCCTGGTGAGATCCAGTGAACATGCCCAGACTAGTGAGGGTGGATATGTTGGTGAATTGTATTGCATTCACTATTGCTAGAGGGTAAACTGAGTTGGGCTTTCTAAAGTGGCATTTGGTACTATGTACTGAAAGCCTGAAATTTTCTCTATGTGTGATGCAGCAATTCTGCTGTTGCAGGTCCACGATGGGGTCCCACATGCCTGGGAGGAATAAACTGTCAAGTTAAGAGTATACTTATAGGACTGGACAGATGGCTTAGCAGTTAAAGCGCATGCCGGTGAAGCCTAAGGACTTTGGTTCGGTTCTCCAGGTCCCACGTAAGCCAGATGCACATGGTGGCACATGCATCTGGAGTTCGTTTGCAGTGGCTAGAGGCCCTGGTGTGTCCATTCTCACTCTCTATCTCTCTCTCATTCTCTCTGACTATAATAAATAATAAAATTTTTTAAAAAGAGCATACTAATAAATAATGTTAAGATGCTATGGTAGTTTGAATATGAAATGTCCCCCATAAACTCATGTATTTTGAATGCTTGGTCCTCAGCTGGTGGTAATCTGGAAGGTGTGTTCCTGGGGGTAGAGGGCTTAAGGGAATTATAGCCTAGCTTCCACTCTTGTGGGAGCTCAGCTCACTTTCTCGCTGCTTTCTGTCAGCTACTATGGCAAGAAATGATTTCTAGTCTCTGCTGTATCATCCTTTCCATGCTGAAATTCCCCAAGACCGCAAGCCGGAATAAACCCTCACCTCCCAGTAGCTGCTTTTGTTCAGGCGTTTTGTCCGAGCAATGTGAAAGTAATGATGACGATTGCCTACCTAACATTTGTTACCACATTTATCTGCTTCCACGCTGGAAGGCTTCAGAAAGCACCAACTTTTCCAATTCTAGCAATGATAATTGAGTATTCTGACTTAAACTTTAATATCTTATTTTAGTTTATTAGAGAGAGGGGGGAAGAGAGAGAGAGAGAATGAGAACGGGAGTGCCAGGGCCTCCAGCCACTACAAATGAACTCCAGACACATGTGCCAGCTTGTGCATCTGGCTTACATGGGTCCCGGGGAATCAAACCTGGGTCCTTTGGCTTAATGCTAAGCCATATTTCCAGCTATTATTTTTTTAATTATGTATTTTTTTATTTCTGACTTGAACTTTAAATAGTTTGTTTTTTGTCCTACTATGAGGCCTAAGAAATACTTGTAGAATAAAGCTTTCTAAAAATCTGAACGCTAGAAAACCACTTCAGCATTTATATGTTTCCTGTGAGTGTGATAAAGTACTGTGAAGAACAGTGCTTTTTAAATTTATTTATTTATTTATTTATTTATTTATTTGAGAGCAACAGACAGACAAAGAGAGAAAGAGGCAGATAGAGACAGAATGGGCTCACCAGGGCCTCCAGCCACTGCAAACGAACTCCGTGTGTCCCCTTGTGCATCTGGCTTATGTGGATCCTGGAGAATCAAGCCTCGAACTGGGGTCCTTAGGCTTCACAGGCAAGCACTTAACCGCTAAGCCATCTCTCCAGGCCCAAGAACCGTGCTTTATATGTGTGTGTGTGTGTGTGTGTGTGTGTGTGTGTGTGTGTTGAGATAGGGTCTTGTGATACAGTATCAACTAGTCTTGAATTTATATACAATTTATATAAATATACATATGCACACATTCACATTGGTCAGAGATAAAATGAACTTTTTCTGTTTCTAACACTATGTATGTTACGCTATGCATGTTACATCAGGTTAGGAGATATTATGGAATTACTGGCCTGGGTTGTAACTCAGGAATGTGATTCAGGTTCTGGGTAGGAGGCTGACACATCAGCAGACACGTGGTTCACTATGAATGCTCATCTCAAGGGAGCGGCTGAATTTTTGTAGTAGACTAAGGATCTAATTTTAGGTGCATAAGCTTTTTAGTTAAAAGACCTCATCCCTTAATGGTAGGCTTTTAGGTAGTCTAACTTCAGTTCCTGGAAGAATTCCCTATTAAAAGTTGAACACCTACATTTATTTAGTTCAAGTTCTAAACATGACTGGGCTCAGAAAAATGAGATAATGTTTCCCATTGGGGCCCCTTCCATGCTGGTTCTACGTATACAATGAGCCATTAGTACATTTCAGCATGTGTCTTGCTTTGAAGCTCTATGGCATTAGTGTTTTTTTTTTCTCTTCCAAGATAGCTCTGAATATTAGGTGTAACCACATTTTATATAGCTGTGATTCCAGCCATGAAGCTAAGCCATTAAAATAGAGTCATTCACTTCCCTCCTAACACAAGTTTCTGGGAGGTGGAGGCCAGTGAGGAGGTGACTGCAGTCCCAGCTGGACACTGTAACAGTGTCCTCTCTGACCCTGGGGTCGAAGGTGAGATATTTCCTTGCCCTTTACCAAGCATAGCTGACATTTTTTTCCCATAAAAATTGTGGGAAAGCATTCCATAAGATGGTGATGGAACGGATGTAAATGGTCCTTCTACAGGGGAATATCACTGACTGCAGAAGAACAACTGGATCCAATTATTGCAGAGCCTAAACTCCTGAAGCACAACACCACAGACCTCTTAGGAAGCTAAAAAGAGTAAATAATCTGCCCACCACTCCTCCACCTGATGAATGTGCCATATGCCAAAGATACATTTTCAAAGACTGCGGTGCAGAAAGAACTTCAGCGTGGTGGGAAAATCAATTCGGTCTCTAGATGTTGGGATAAAGGGAGAAGCACAGGCATTCTGCACTTACAGAGATAGCCATCTTTCTTTCAAAGGGTTGAACAAAACATAGGGATGCTCATTCCTTTTTGGATGAAACTGGATTTTTAAAATTTTTATTTATTTATTTGCAAGGGGAGAGAGAGAGAGAGAGAGAGAGAGGGATAGAGAGAGAGAGAGAGAGAGAGAGAGAGAGAGAGAGGGAGAAAATGAATCATGCCAGGGCCTCTAGCCACTACAAATGAACTCCAGACACAGACATATGCTCCACTTGGTGTGCCTGGGTTTACATGGATACTGGGGAATTGAACATTGGTCATTAGGCTTTGCAAGCAAGTGCCTTTAACTGCTGAGCCGTCTCTCCAGCCTGAAATATTGAATTTTGTTGGAGATAATTCAGCAAGGACAAAAAAAGGCAGATGATTTCCCTCATGTGACAGGCAAGTGGACCAGAGAGATCACTGGCTGCCATGGTCACTAAGCGTTCAAGGGTGGCACTGCGAGGACGTGAAGAAAGAAAGTGCCCTGTTCATTAACACGAAGCCCTCTGTCCACGTCAGCCCATTCACCAGAGCATGGCATTGCACCCTCCACTCTGCGGCCTCACCGAGCGGTTTCATGAGTCCATTCAGACCCTTTGTTTATTTTGTAGAATACCTGGTTTGACTCACTCTTATCTCGAACTGTGTTGCTTGGCTGTACTAGAAGGCTTGCTAAACATTTTGGTATGGACAATTCTTTCTTTTTTTCTCAGTAGAAAGTTCAAGACTTTTATTTAAAGCTTATGGTCTATGTCATCCAGAGAGCTCCCTGACAGATTAGGCTTTTTTCTCTCTGTCTTATCAGGTATGGGGTTCCTCATCCTTTAAACAGTAGAAGATTTAGACATAGCCTCCCCGCAACCCCCTCACAGACCCAAATTCTTTCCCTTTCAGGAAAGTGGACAAGGGGTCTTTGCCCAGATGCCCTAGGCTCTGGTGTCAGGCTGCTCCTCAGCGGTGGTCGGGGATCTGTCTTTAATGTTTCACTTCCTGGATTCTAAATTCCTCACCTGTTCCCAACATGATAACTGCTTCCCCTTGGCCCTTTTCTTAATCCACTGGACTCCCAGGATGTTTGAGTCATGCTTGATCTGTGTGTTGCTAGAAACTATGCACTGGCTTTCCGTTTTTATTGGCAGTTATTGGCATCTATTTGTATTTTATGTTCCATTCAAAAAGCAATGCAATTGGGCTGGAGAGATGGCTTAGGGGTTAAGGTGCCTGCCTCCTAAACCCAAGAACGCTGGTTCCAATCTCCAGATGCAGTGATGCAAAGGCGCAATGCCGCACTTGACCACAAGGGGGCGCACATATCTGGATTTCGGTCTCAGCAGCTGAGACTGCTGGCATGCCCATCTTTGTCTTCCTCTCCCTCTCTCTCTCTGTCTCTCTCTCTCTCTGTCTCTCTCTCCAAAAAAAAAATTTAAAAAAGCAATACAATTATTAGAATTATCTGTAATATTTACATTGATTTCATTAATTTTTATTAATTAATTAAATTAATTTTTTCTCCTCCTCCTCCTCCTCCTTCTTCTTCTTTTTGGTTTTTCGAGGTAGAGTCTCACTCTAGCTCAGGCTGACCTGGAATTCACTATGTAGTCTCAGGGTGGCCTTGAACTCACAGCGGTCCTCCTACCTCTGCCTCCAGAGTGCTGGGATTAAAGGTGTGCGCCACCATGCCTGGCTTTATTACTATTCTTATTAACACTTAGGTACTTGCTTTATGATTTTCTCCTGGGTATACTGTGAATAGTCTTTAGTGTGAACATGAAAATATCATGGGAACATTTTTGGAGCCAGTAAATATATGATAAAACACAAGTTTAATTAATTAATTATTTTTTTAAAAAGTATTTACTTATTTGCAAGAAGAAAGAAAGAAGAGAAAGAGAGGAGGGGGGGAGAAAGGACAGGGCCTGTTGCCACAGCAAACGAATTCCAGATGCACTCTCCACTTTGTGCATTTGGCTTTATGTGGGTAGGGAGGAATTGAACCCAGGTTGTCAGGCTTCCAAGCAAAGTGCTTTAAACCACTAAGGCATCTCTCCAGCTCAAAACAATATTTTTAAAAAATATATTTATTTGCTTATTTATTTGAGAAAGATAAAGAGGCAGAGAGAGAGAGAGGGAGAGAATGGGCATGCCAGGGCATCCAGCCACTGCATGCGCCCCCTTGTGCATCTGGCTTACATAGGTCCTGGAGGATAGAACCAGGATCCTTTAGCTTTGCGGGCAAGTGCCTTAACTGCTGAGCCATCTCTCCAGCCCTCAAAACAAGATTTTAATTAACAGCATGATGTGAATGTAATTTAATCCATTTCCAGTGGTTGGAATTTATGTTACTTCCAGTTTTTCATCATTTTAAATAATACTCCCTGTAGTAGTTACCTTCTCATTAGTGGGACAAAACACATGACCAGAATCAACGTATGGGAGGAAAGGGTTCATTCTGCCTTATCATCTTGAGGGAAGCTTCATCGTGGCAGGAAAAGCATGGCAGAGCAGGCAGCCAGGGCATTGCATCTTGTCACAGTAGCAAAGAAGTCTCAGAGTGAGTGAGCCTACCCAGTGGACTAGACTGCAATCATATGCCAGACACATATGCCACCTTGTGCACATGTGTGCTCTTGTGTGTATGCCTCACCTTGTGCATCTGGCTTATGTAGATTCTAGAGAATCAAACCTGGGTCCTTAGGCTTTGTAGGAAAGTTTCTTAACCACTAAGCCATATCTCCAGCCCTGTATAGTAGTTTATTTTATGTCATTAGTTTATTTACAAGCATATCTTGTAGGAGTTTAAGAGTCTGATCCATTTCTGAGATTGCACCTCTTAAACATTCTTCATATCTGATAAATGGATGAAATAAAACATTCTTATTTCTTTTCTTTTTTTGTTTTAGATTATTTATTTATTTATTTATTTATTTATTTATTTATTTATGACAGAGAGAGGGAGAGAGAGGGAGAGTGAGAATGGACTCCAGATACATGTGCCCCCTTGTGCATCTGGCTTACGTGGGACCTGGAGAATCGAATGGGGGTCCTTAGGCTTTGCAGGCATGTGCCTTAACCGCTAAGCCATCTCTCCAGCACGAAAACATCCTTATTTCTTAAGCGATTGGTGTCTTACTATAAAGAAAGGCGCTGCAAATACAGATCCAAAGAAAACAGCCACCATGGCCAGTAACCGCCACTTGTTTTCCACTGAAAATGGCCAAGTCTTGCCCCGGCCCTCCTTGTAGTGGCCACGGCTGACCACCAGTGAACCTCTAGGTGCTCTGGCCCAACATGATGCCTCTGGGCTCAGTGAAGGATGTGGAAGAAACCTCCGCATATCACCAGTCCCCTCTACCTGTGACCATCCCTGTATAGTAGTTTTTCAAGAAAACTTTTCATCATGTCAAATATGAACCCCATGCAAATACAGTTATACAGATGCAATATACTCAATTATGCTCAATCATGTTTCTTATCTGTCCTTCCAAGGACTTCCCCTCTTTCGTACTTTTTGTGACAAGTCTCATTTCATCTATAAATATCTCAGTATTTATTACTATAAGATAAGCAACTTTTTTTTTTTTTTTTTTTTTTTTTTTTGGTTTTGCAAGGTAGGATCTCACTCTGGTCCAGGCTGACCTGGAATTAACTATGTAGTCTCAGGGTGACCTCGGACTCTTGGCGATCCTCCTACCTCTGCCTCCCAAGTGCTGGGATTAAAGGCGTGCGCCACCACGCCCGGCTTAAGATAAGCAATTTTTAAACATAACCACAACACTTTTTTCACATCTATAAATTTGTGTGTGTGTGTGTGTGTGTGTGTGTGTGTGTGTGTGTTGATGGGAATCAAGCTCAGGGCCTTGCACTTAGTAGGCAAGTGCTCCACCATTGAGCTACTTTCTTGCTCCATAATAATTTCTTAATATCTATATCTAATAAGTATCCAATATAACTGTCTGATAAGTATCAGAAATGCCTTCTATTTAATGTTTTGTCAGTTAAATTAGAATCCAAAATAAAGTCTGCCCTTTGTAATCAATGTGTCTTAAATCCTTTTCTGCTTAAAAGTAACTTGCTAATGAAATTGCTTCTCTTGCCCTGAATATTTTCTCAAGCCTATGCTAAATTTGGGTTATCACTAGCCTCAATTTATTTTCTTTTCTGTGAAACTTTGAAAATAATTCCTATAGCAGATATGTTATAAAAATTAAAGACAGTGTATACTTAGTGCCATCACAAGTAGTTCAGTGTTTAATAAATGAAACTTATTCATGTCATAATTGGACTGAAAAATAAATCTTGAAAATTATATTTACTTCTTAATTAGTAACCAATAATTATGAAATTTTTCTTCAATTTATTACTTGGATTGATATTTTTGCTCCATTAATTTTTTTAAATTTTAATTTATTTATTTGAGAGCAACAGACAGACAGAGAAAGAGGCATAGAGAGATAGAGGGAGAGAATGGGCACACTAAGGCCTCCAGCCACAGCAAATGAACTCCAGATGCATGCACCACTTGTGCATTTGGCTTATGTGGGTACTGGGGAATCAACCTTGAACCAGAGTCCTTAGGCTTCACAGGCAAGCACTTAACTGCTAAGCCATCTCTATAGCCCTTTTTGCTCCATTTTTATTTCAAGTGTCTCAAGAAACCATCAGTTTCATAAGGCTTTTAAAAGTTTCAGTATAAGCTGGGCGTGGTGGCGCATGCCTTTAATCCCAGCACTCAGGAGGCAGAGGTAGGAGGATCACTGAGAGTTCGAGGCCACCCTGAGACTACATAGTTAATTTCCAGGTCAGCCTGGGCTAGAGTGAAACCCTACCTCGAAAAACCAAAAAAAAAAAAAAAAAAAAAAAAAAACAAGTTTCAGTATAGCATTTGCATTATATTTTCTTGTGATTTATTTAAAATGCCTTTAAGTTTCTTATGAAATCCATGTGGTTTTCATTTTTATTTTTTTAATTTTTAATTTTTTTTTATTTTTGAGAGAGAACAGATAGGTGGATAGATAGAGAATGGGCATGCCAGGGCCTCCAGCCATTGCAGACAAACTCCAGACACATGCACTACCTTGTGCATCTGGCTAATGTGGGTCCTGGGGAATTGAACCTGCATTCTTTGACTTTGCAGGCAAGCACATTAACAGCTAAATCATTTCTCCCCCAGCCCTTATTTTTCTTCTTGATTAAATTATTATTATTATTATTATTAAATTCTTGATTAAATTATCTAAATGAAGATCACTTTTTTCAAAGAATTATTATTTATCAGCTCTCCATTGGGTGTACGTCAGTGTCTCTAACAGGAAGCATGTGCTAATGATTAAAGTGAAAAGAGCAGACCATGCTGCTATCAGACACCAGAGATGGGGCAGTAAGATTCCCTTTACTTCTTTTACTCTTTTTAAAAAAATCTCGTTCTTTATTTACTTAAGTTGAATATCTAAGCATCGACCAAATCTTCTTTGATAGGTATTTTGAACCTTTCCATTTAAAAAAGATCTTAAGTGATTCCATTTATTATTTGGGGCTCTTACTGCATCATGTAGTTATGAATGTCATAAGTGATTAAGCAGTTGGGCTACTATTGTCCTTTTATAAAAATGTGTGTATGTGCCCACCCCCATACATTCCAGGCTTGCAAACCTGTTAAGTTTGACACTCAAGACCAGTTTTATTCTACTGCTTCCTGAACCATTTTAATGGCAATAATTGCTATTAGGAATGGGCTCAAGTACATGAGCTTGGGTGACTGCCATCACCCAACCACTTCAGGCAGGGCTACATGGAGCTTGTCATGGGGCTGCTCAGTACAGTCAATGACATTGCATATTTACCAAGGTTCCTGATGTTTCTATGCCAAGTGCATGCCAATGATACTTATAACATTGTGCTGGGCCAACTTATCCAGACAGTGAAAAATATTTTTCAGATGTTCTTTTATGCTGAGTATGATTTATAATGATTTCTCCATCTATGCTTAACTCCTCCCCACACCCCAAAACTTGGCAGAGAAGCAAACATCATACGTCTGATTATGATGCGTCTATCCAGCTGAGGCCATTGACCAACTGGGATTATAAAATGATATGAAGAACAAGTTTTTTTTTTTTTTTTAAAAAAAGATGTTGGTTTCTCTAATTATTCTTGCTGATTAATAAAGTTGTTTTAATTGAATGATTTAATTCCACACATTGCAGAGCATCTGCAACCTATTTGGTCTTCTTACTTTATTTTTTGGCATATGTAGAATATGCATGCATGGTGTGGGATGTGTGGCTCACACATGTGGTATGTGTGCCTGCATGTTCAGATGAATGTACCCTGTGCACACATGAGAGGAGGTGAGAGAAACTCTGGGCTTCTTCTGCCATTGCTACTTCACCTTATTTCTCTGAGATAGGTTCTCTTACTGACCCTGGAGTCTCTGTTTTTCAGACTGGCTGACCAGGGAGTCCCAGTGATCTGCCTGTCTCTGCCTTCCCTTAGTGCTGGAGTTACAAGCACGTGTGGCCATCCTGACTTTTTGCCTGTGTGCTGGGGATCCAGTCCAGGTCCTCATGCTTATGTAGTAAGTGTTCCTAACCACTGAGCATCTCCCTAGCCCCTACTTTAATTTTTGAATCTCAGTTTATATATATATATATGGGGAAATATGGCAGCTATGTTGTTAAGCATTCCCTTCTTCTTGCCATAGCTTTTCAAGCACAAGGCTGACACTCCCGTGCTTCCCATTTTGCTTATCAAATTCTCACCTGAACTAAGAAGCTTCAGAGTCACAAAAATGCAAACATAATTCCTATATCGTGGCTAAGTAGTGTCTCCTCATTGATTGGGTAAGATAAAACTTAACTTTTTAATTTTTATTTCTAGCTACCTAGTTTTTGAGGAAGCAAAAAAAAAAAGGTGAGGTTTCCTAGACACTCTTCAAATTATCTCCAGTTGGTTTTCTTTCACAGGTGAGCCAGCAAAGTTGAGAGTTCACTCCTCCACATCTGTGAGGTAGATGCAGCTTGTTATTTTATCAAGAAATGTTCTATCTCATGAGCCCTATAAGATGGCTTGTAATCCACAGTAGTTTTATTTTATTTTAATTTATTTATTTGAGAAAGACAGAGAAAGAGGCAGAGAGAGACAGAATGGGCGTGCCAGGGCCTCCAGCCACTGTCCTGGGGAGCGAACTTGGGTCCTTTGGCTTTGCAGGCAGATGCCATGTGCCCCCACAGTAGGTTTTTTTTTTTTTTTTTGCATCTAGTTTTGCAAGGTGGGTCCTGGTCCAGGCTGACCTGGAATAACCTGGTCTCTTTGGCTTTGCAGGCAAGCTACCTCTGCCTCCCGAGTGCTGGGATTAAGCCACCTCTCCAGCTCCACAGTAGTTTTAACAATTTATTCTGACCCAATATTTTAAACAGCCCTTTAAGTGGTTTTCAGCCTTCAATTCTTTGCAATAGGTTTTAATCATTCATACTGTCACTTCTACATCTTCTTAAGAGGCTCACAGTGGGGCTGTGGAGATGGGTCAGTGTATAAAGTGCTTGCTGTGCATGTGTGAGCATCTGAGTTTGAATCCCCCAAACCCATGAGAAGCACAAGCTTCTGTAATCCCCGTGTACCTATAATGAGATGGGGGCGGAGATAGGAGAATCTTCAAGAAGCTCATGGGTCAGACAGCCCGTTGAACACAGCAGTGAATGATGAGAAACTGCCTCAAATAAGGCAGAAGGCAAGGACTGACGCCTAGGTTGTCCTCTGATCTCCACATGCGCACCATGGGACTGGTGCACCGACATTCACATACACGAACATGCATATGCACACCTTAACATACACACACAGACACACACAAGTGGAACATGGAAGACACCCAGAAGTACTTGCAGGCATGAGGAGGTGGCTTATGTAATCAAACAGAGAGGGTAGCTGGCATGCACTGGGTTGGGCTGTGTGGCTCCATTGTGGGCGCTAGTGCAGATGTTTGAGGCCAGTGAACTCACAGGCACTCTGGTTCAACTCTATGAGCGTCCACTTACTGCTTCCAGCTGGACTTGATGCTACCTCAGTGACAGAGATCTGCCTTCTGAATATCTTCCCAGTGTCCATGTGCTCCTTGGCTTAGGTTCATTTTACATGTAGATCATTGTGGGATGACAGAACTTCTTAATCCAGACTTATTTTGTTCTGTCTATAGAAAGAACTTCAGACGGGGACTCTGGACCTCTGACGTATAAAGAATCCACATAATTCATACAAGCAAATACTATGTGAAAGTGACATTAGCACAGTTTTGAGCTTGGCATAATGCTCATTTGATTTAAATTTCTTCTCAGTCTTTCTGCATGGTATTCACTAAAATTTTGGGATAGCTAGATAGTAATTTTACTTGGAAACAAGATATATTGCCAATGGGATTCTACATTCACTGCTCTCTTTCCTATGTACTGAATGTTAATAATGATGTCAGGTAATATGTAGCTCTCCCTTTGAATGCCTAATAGCCCAGATATCATAGAATATGTATATGCTAGCTCAGAAGGGCATTGTCTATCAGACAGATGAAACATGCCAATCGTGGGCTGGAGAGATGGCTTAGTGGTTAAGGCTCATGCCTTCGAAGCCTAAGGACCCAGGTTCCATTCTCCAGGTCCCACATAAGCCAGGTGTACAAGGGGGCACATGTGTCTGGAGTTCCTTTGCAGTGGCTGGAGGCCCTGACACACTCATTCTCATTCTCTCTTTCTGACTCTAACAAATAAATAAAATAAAATCTTTTAAAAAAAGAATCCACATAATTCACATGGTAATGTACAGAAGCTCATGATTATGTTTAGAGGGTAAGTAAAGGACTTCTAGTTCTTTTTATAAAAAATATCTTATTTGCATTTATTTATTTGAGAGACAGAGAGAGAGAGAGAGAGAATGGGTGCACCAGGGCCTCCAGCCACTGCAAATGAACTCCAGAGGTGTGCACCATCTTGTGCATCTATCTTATGTGGGGTCTGGGGAATTGAACCTTTGTCCTTTTGCTTTTCTGGCAAGCACCTTAACCACTAAGCCATCTCTCCAGCCTTAGGACTTCTAATTCTCCTAGTGAGCCTCTGGGGATGAAATCTCAAATACGTTTTGTGAGCTTCATTATTGTGCGTTGCCATAGGAGACTCTTCCCTGGAAGATCAAGTACTGCTGTTTGGTCATGTTTGTCATCTTAGAAGGCCTCTTGTTTCTCCACAAGGTGACGATGGAGCTTGTTACATTGTTTCCCCACCTGTCTGGATTCTTAATGGGGCTCTTACTTCCCTCTGCTCTGGTAGGCAAGGGATGATGTGATTTGGAACACGCCATGTGCTACTATCTGAGAATACCGCTAGAGGCTCTAAGGATTTCCTGTGCAGGGTCAGGCATAGTGGTGGATGCCTATAATCCTGCACTCAGGAGGCAGAGAAAGGAGAACTCTTGAAAGTTCAAGGTAAGTCTGGTCTACATAGTAACTTCCAGGCCAGCCAATGATGCATAGTGAGACTCTGTTAAAAAACTATAAAAAGAATTTAAATTTCATGTTGCAAAGGATTCTACCTTTTTACACTTTCTTGTTAACTACCACTCCAATTTGAAGTCTAAGCACAGACAAAATCAGGTGTTGCATTACTTTTTTCTATACTACAAGTCCCGCATCTCTGACTACTTAGTTTCCTTGGCACAGCAATAATCCCTGGGGTCTCTTTTGGTCCAATGCCAGTTTTGTGGATAAGCTTTTTTTAATTTTATTTTTTCATTTTTTTGCAAAGAGAGAGAGAGAGAGAGGGAGAATGGGTATGCCAGGGCCTGTAGTCACTGCAAACGAACTCCAGATGCATGTTCCACTTTGTGTATCTGGCTTTATGTGGATACTGGGAATTGAACTCAGATGATTAGTTTTTAAAAAATATTTATTTATTTATTTGCAAGCAGAGACAGATAGAAGAGAGGCAGAGAGAGAGAGAATGGGCACGTCAGGGCCTCTAGCCACTGCAAACGAACTCCACATTCATGTGCCCCTTGTGCATCTGGCTTACGTGGGTCCTGGAGAATTGAACCAGGATGCTTTGGATTCACAGGCAAACACCTTAACCACTAAGCCATTTTTCTAGCCCAGATCATTAGGTTTTGCTGGCAAGCACCTTAGCCACTGATCTATCTCTCCAGCCCTTGTGGTTAAGCTTTGATGGAGGAGAATCTAGCACATGACTGGAAAAGTATTCAACTAGGTCTTCCAGCTTTGTTAATATTGTAAAAAAAAATTTAAAGCATATTCTCTTACCAAAGACTAATTTTTAAATATAGGACCTTACTTGAGCATAAGGAATATGTTAATTGCTGTTTTTTTCCCCAGGGACTTTTTAAAAATGGTGTCAAGAGTGAAAGAATGAAGTAAAACGTTTTTTAAAATATTTAATTAATTTATTTATTTGAGGGGGGGAAGAGGCAGATAGAGAGAAAGAGAGAATGGGCACTCCAGGGCCTCCAGCCACCACAAACAAACTCCAGATGCATGCACCCCCTTGTGCATCTGGCTTACGTGAGTCCTGAGGAATTGAACTGGGGTCCTGAGGCTTTGCAGGACAAGGCCTCAACCACTAAGCCACTTCCCCAGCCCCGAAGTAAAACATTTTTGAGCGGTGAAATTTATCAGTACTTTTTGTGTACATATGTATGTGTGTATGTGTGTGTGTATGGGGGTATACACACATGTGTATGTATGTGAAGGCCAGAAGACAACCTCAGGTGTCATTCTCAGGAACACCACGCATCTTCTTGGAGACAGGATCTCCCACTGGCCTGCAGCACATCAGCTAGGCTAAACTAGATGGCAGCCCTCAGTCTCGTCTTGTCTCTGCCTCCTCATTGCTGAAGTTACAGACATGTGAGTTTAAGGGATGAAACTCTGGTCCTCATGTGAAGAAGCCCTTTACTGACTGAGCTATCTCCCAACCATAAATTTATCAGTTTAAGGCTTGTTTAAAAAAATTTTTTTGATGGGGCTGGAGGAATAGCTTAGCTGTTAAGGCACTTGCCTGCAAAGCCAAAGGACCCAGGTTTGATTCCTCAGGACCCATGTAACCCAGATGCACAAGGTAGCACATGAGTCTGGAGTTCGTTTGCAGCAGCTGGAGGCCCTGGCACACCCATTCTCTCTCTCTCTCTCTCTCTCTCTCTCTCCCCCTTGCTTGCTCTCTCACATAAATAAATAAAAGTTAAAAAAAAATTTTGAGAAAGACTTGCCTGTAACTTTCAATTCTTTTCCTCAGTCTCTTGAGTACTGGAATTATGAGCATGAGCTATCACATCTGCCTAAAATATCATTATTTTTATGAAATATTTTCTTTATTTATTAGGGAGAGAGAGAGAGAGAAGGAGAGAATGGGCACTCCAGGGCCTCCAGCCACTGCATACGAACTCCAGATGCATGGTCCCCCTTGTGCATCTGGCTTACATGGGTCCTGGGGAATCGAACCTGGAGCCTTTGGTTTTGCAGGCAAATTCTAATGCTAAGCCATCTCTCCAGCCTAAAATATCATTCTTATTACAATACTTGCTGGTGGCATTTTCATCTTGAAGACGTGAACAATGCTATTCCAAGGAAGTGCAGGCATTTGATGCATGTGCCCTTTGTTCTGTTGTTCTTGCTGCACATGAGCAGTCCAGAAGAGGGAAACATCACTTGGGAGATGTGGGAAGGTCCAGGTCCACTTTACCGACTGACGACTTGTGCTGGTGCCGTGACGAAGCCTTCTCATGCTCAACTTCTTTCAAATGACAACACAACTCCCAGGATAACTTGTGTTGATATCAACAGTAATAGAGCTCCACTTTAAGACTGTAAAGCTACACAACATAGAGGAAGTAGGGTGGCTAGAATCTGAATTTATAAATTAAAATGTACATTTATAATATTATAATATGTATTTCTTAATTAGAATAGCAGTAGAAAGAACACACATTTGAATAACCTTAAGCATCTACACTCATTGAGGGTACACTAGCACATTATGAAGTACTCCTTTAATGTTAATTGCCTGGTAATTTGTAGTATATGATTCAATCTCTTGATCACCTTTATTATTGTAGTCTCCAGATAGGAACCAGTTTTGAAGAGACTATCTGTGTCCACCTTAGGACAGCCAGACAAGCCTAGGGTAAGTGTACTTTTTGGTCATATTTTCTATGATGCCAAAATGTTTAGAGTATTTCTAGGTAAAAATGTTTCACGAAAATTATTTCTTTGTTTCTTAACCTTGTGACAGAGTCAAACTTCATAATTCATAAGTTGTACAGTATAGTTTAATTTGGGACTACTATTGATGTCTGCTTATCCGATGACTCTTTTAAAATATATTTCATTTATTTATTTATTTGAGAGAGAGAGAAAGAGGCAAAGAGGGAGAAAGAGAAAGAGAGAGAGAGAGAGAGAGGGAGAGAATGGGTATACCAGGGCCTAGAGCCACTGCAAATGAATGGCAGATGCATGTGCCACCTTAGGCATCTGGATGACATGGGTACTGGAGACTCAAACCTGGGTCCTTAGACTTTGTAGGCAAGTGCTTTAACCACTAAGCCATTTCTCCAGCCCTCTAGTACTCTTTGAGTACTGTTAATGGCTACAAATTATTATCTATTTTGTCTCTTGAATCAATCTGCATAGACACAAATGTGAAATAAGTTATTCCCCAGGTATTTTAGTTTCTGAATGTAGCTGTCAACATCCAGGTTGTTCAATGAGAGGCTGGGAAGGGCCACGCTGGGATTCCCTGATTCTCAGTCAGTCTTTGCTCACTTGCTTCACTTGTTCTATCCTTTATTCTGTCTCCTCACTTTATTTGTTCTTCACCCATTCATGAATTCCAGTGCTCTTTGTATTGAATACCATCCCTACGTGAGTCCAAGTCCTATTACGAATTATTGGTTAAAGTGAATATTAGTTTACAGAACAATTACAAAGCCTTGCTCTAGGATATTCTTTCGTCTTCATACATACAGCCCAAAGGACCAACGTGCTCACGGTCAAATATGAGTATAAAATACTGAGCTTTTCCCCTAGAGAAGCAGCAACACGGCTCTTGCATGATGTCTGATACCTTTTGCATATCTGGAAAGAGGCCAATCAGTTCAGTCAGGAGGTCAGCAGATTCGTCCCTTCCTTGGTGCCTCCTTCCCTGAAGGGCAGCAGGGCCCAGTGCCAGCATGTCTGTGTTCCTCCAAGTGTGATTCCCCAGCTTGGGGCTGAGCAGAGGGGAGGCCAACTTCAAAGCCTCTTTTGGTCTGTTGAAAAGCACAGTCTGGAGTAGGGTGGCTGCCAAGTCCACCACAGGGACATTCGTTCTGTTTGGCTTGTGGTCAAGCAACAGTGAAACAACAGGTTAGGAGTGAGTAATGGGGGCTCCCCTGACTTGTGGCGCTTGTCAGCAGATGGAGAGAGACCATATATCTAGAGTGCTCTGGGGGAGGTCACTGGCTTCTCTGTCAAAGATCTGTTTTCTAAGCCAATTTGTGACCCTCAGCATGGGCACTTTATTGATTCCTACGTGGAACTGATCTAAGGGAATGGTTTTAAACAGGCCCCTGACTCCTTCCTTTGAGCCATTGAATGATCACTTAATTACTATTCAACTGGAGTGTCGCAGACGGGCCATCTCTTCTGCAGGCTTAAGTGGACTGATATTTGAGATGGCTGGATAGGTTAGGGCATTCTTATTAGTCATTTCCTCCCTGATGGCGGCGGCAGCAGCAATAGCATGAAGCAAATATAAAGCAGTGCAAAGTGAGTTCCTTGCAGGAGTGCGCAGACCCACGCGGCTGGGTGCTTTCAGTTGCTCAGCAATGGTTTGATTCCCAGGGGGCTTCCTTTTGCTTCCTTCTTTAAAGAAACTTTAAAGAAACCTGTACTGGTATAAACTCTAAAGCTGTTATTTTTCCCCCTCTTTATGCTCCCATACTATATACATTTAAACTTGGGGTGATAAAAAGCATTACGCTTCTAATGCTGAAGAGGTGGCTTAGTGGTTAAGGTGCTGACCTGTGAAGCTGAAGGACCCAGATTTAATTCCCCAGTACCCACATAAGCCAGATGCACAAGGGGGCGCATGTGTCTGGAGTTCGTTTATAGTGGCTGGAGCCCTGGGGTGACCATTCTATCTCTCTTGTGCTTAAATAAGTAAATAGTATTACCCTTATTTTATTATCTATTTATTATTTATATTTATTTATTATTATTCTAAAATAGACATGGATTGAAAGGAGCTCCTCTATGGCTGAGGTAAGGTAATTAACATAGTTTCCAACAGTTTTCAACATGCCAACATTTTGGGGTTTTTTTGCTAAGACAATGAGTCTGAAGCGTCGGGATGAGAAGATTCATAAAGATGACTCTGAAGGAAGAATTCTATATGAAAGAAACTTGATGTTCTTGGGAGAAGCACTGAGGTCTGAAGAGCATACCTGAAGGATACCTGGAGGAATATGAAGGAGATCTAGAGGTAGAATGAGGTAGGGAAGGGAGGATTCTTTCTGAATAACCAGGAAAAAGCTTCTCAGAGGTTTTTATGACTAGTGTAAAACTGGGGAAACAAACAAAAAAAAAAAAACTAGGTATTTTGGGCAAAAGTAAGCAGCAGGCATGAATGACAGCAAATGTATGAGACATTAAAGAAGGAAGTTGATATCCTGGGGGAAAAAGTCAGAAATGTTGGAAAAGAAAAAACAAATCAATCAAATAAAATAGCAGAAAAGCATCACCGATAGAGTAGACAGAGTACAAGAAATAATTTCAAGGATGGAAAACAAGGGCAAGGAAATACTGAATTCAGATATGAATGTAGAAAAGAAAATAAGAATGACTACAACTTTTAAGAACTCTGGACACCATCAATCCATGGAGGGGGGCAGAAGAAGGCAGTGAGATGAAAAACTATAGGCATAGAAAACCAATTAAGTCAATTATAGGGGGAAAACATTCAAAATGTAGATTGTTAAAATGAACATATAAGTACCAGAGGCATTTAGATAGGTATGGCCATGGAGGAAACCCTCCACAACACATGATTTGTAAAATGTGGAGACTGCAGAGCAATGGTATAATATGAAAATCCAGGAAACAAGATTGCTAACTCACTTGAAAAGGCAAACCCATCAGGATCATGACTGGTTCCTCAGCAGAGACTCAAAATTGCACCCATTCTCTCTCTCTCTCTCTCAAAAAAAAAAAAAAAAATCCAGAAAATCATGAAGTAATATATTTTTAGCTGTGAAAATAAATAACTGCAAGATAAGGTTTCTACATCCAAAAAATAGATTATCATTTAAAATTAATGGATAAAGATAGCTTAAGATAAGCAGAAGCTAAAGCCATTGCAGAAGAGAAGTAAAGGAATCTTAAACACGGGGAAGAAAGGCAACATCATATGTGTCTGAAGTTTGTTTGCAGTGACTAGAGGCTCTGACATGCCCATTTTTATCTCTCTCTTTCTGCCCCTAAATAAATAAATAAATAAATAAATAAATAAATAAAATTTTAAGAAACATCAGAGATTAACAATATAACTTACTGATGCATCTCAAGATCATAGAAAAATAAAAAGAAGCCAAACTCTAATCAATTGACACAATGAAATAATAAAGATCAGGACAAGAGAGAGTAGTGGAATCAGAAAGATAAACATCACATTTTCTTTCATATACAGAATTTAGATATTGTACATATACATACATATATACATGTATATACTATATGGCAGGAAAGCTGAGGGGTCTATTTGGGAGAGAAAGAGTATCAGCAGGATGGAGGAGGGGAATTAGACAGTGTAACTGTGGGATGAATATGAACAAAGTACAATTATATGTGTATCTAAATGTCACTGTGAAACTCATTATTTTGTACACTCACTAAAATAGTATGATATTTCTATGCTTGCTAAAAATATGAAAGTTTTTGCTTACAAAAAACAAATGATGGCAATGAATTATAATGCATTGATTTTACAAAAATCCACAGTGATACTCCAAAGAGGATGAGAGGTGGAACTTAGAGTTTCATTTCATAATAAATGATAGGTAATGAATTTGAGGAAAATGACAGAATAGAAAAAAGTCTCTTTTGCAGCCATTAACACAATAAATTATTCATATGGACATCACCAAGGATACTAAAACCACTGCAGGGGAGATTGGTGTAGCACAATTTATTTTTTATTTATTTAATTTTTGTTTTATTTATTTATTTGTAACAGGGACAGAGAGAGAGACACACACACACAACCAGAGAGAGAGAAAGAGAGAGAGAGAGAGAGGGAGAGAGAGAATGGGTGCTCTGGGGCCTCCAGCTGTTGCAAATGAACTCCAGACACATGCGCCACCTTGTATATCTGTCTTACGTGGGACCTGGGGAATTGAACCTGGGTCCTTTGGCTTTACAGGCAAGTGCCTTTACTGCTAAGCCATCTCTCCAGCCCAGAATATAGTATTTTAAAGCATCCTGCAACTGACTTCATAACTACAAAGGGGAAAACGTACCTTTGCAATGGAAGTGTGTTTTGGATACTACTGGATCCAAACGATAAGTGCTCAGTATTGAGCCAAATTGATAGCAGGAATCTGATGTGATATGAAAAATGACAACATCATTTTTTTACAACATCATTTATGTAAAATTCTTGACAAAATGAGGAAACAACCAGGCAAAACCAAAATGTGAGAAATTCACCTGAACAACTGATCACGATTCTTCAAAATACGTCAATGATAAATAAAAAATGATAAATAAAAGATTAAAGAGCAAACAAGCAATCAAGGGAACTCTTCTGGATTCAAGGGAAATGAAACTAAAGGAGTGAGAGACAGTGCACGATTCTGGAATGGAACATGATTCACGGTGGGAGGAACAGCTACCTGGTTTTTTTTTTTTGAGCCAATTGGAGATTACAAGACACATGTTGAACTGATACTAAATTTCTTGAACATAATAATGATGTTGAGCTGATGTAGAAGGCTGCCTTAAAAGATACATGATGATTTACTGGTGAAGTTGCTGGGCCTGGGTGGTAACTGTCATCAATGTGTTTTTCTTTCCACTTTTCTGTACTTTTGAACATTTTCAAAATACAAAGTTAAAAGAAGAAAAACATCTCAACTTTGGGTAAGTGTGTTGACTTCAGTAAAATTACAAGGCTCATGACAGCCACTTCATAGGATTGCTTTGTTAATACGATGTATGCCAAGAACACTTGGGTGTGTTTAGAAGATGCTGTTCGGATAACTCTCTCTCTCCTGGATTGCCCATGGAGTTGACTAGGACCAATCTTTTTAAGTCTCTCTACCCCCACAGCATAGCACACAGGAGGGGTCAATTAATGTTCCTTAATTTAAGATATAAAATTATAAAGACAATCATTAAAATGTTGGTTTTAACTTAAATGGAAGGTACAACAGTAAAATTTGGGGAGGTTATATTATAATTTCCGACTTGCTCTAGGCTTCCGATCATTAGATTTTTTTTTTTATCCCATTGCAATAGTCACTCATGACTTCCAAACAGCCAATGAGATGTATCCAGACTGAAGAGAT
This sequence comes from Orientallactaga sibirica, assembly GCA_036365145.1. Classification (NCBI taxonomy): domain Eukaryota; kingdom Metazoa; phylum Chordata; class Mammalia; order Rodentia; family Dipodidae; genus Orientallactaga; species Orientallactaga sibirica. The sequence continues at coordinate 14,915,300 of JAEOAD010000025.1, forward strand.
AGGGTAATTTTTTTTAAAAATATTTTTATTTATTTATTTGACAGAGGGAGAGAGAGAGAGAAGAATGGGTGTGCCAGGGCCTCCAGCCACTGCAAACGAACTCCAGATGTGTGTGCCCCCTTGTGCATCTGACTAATGTGGGTCCTGGAGAATTGAACCAGGGTCCTTTGGCTTTGCAGGCAAATGCCTTAAGTGCTAAACCATTCCTCCAGCCAGAGATAGGGTAATTTTGAAAGCCAAAAGAATTAGTTGAAGTGGGACATGGTGGCTCATGCCTTTAATTCCAGGACTTGGGAGGCTGAGGTGTGTGTGTGTGGGGGGGGGTACCATGAATTTGAGGACAGCAGGAGCTATAGAGGAAGTTCCTGGTCAGTCTGAATTAGAGTGAGACCCTGCTTCTAATAAATTCTCCAAAACATACAATCAAAAGAGGTAGTTTGAGGGGCTTACCGCAAACAGGTTCATAGGCTTCACCACAAAAGTTTCTCATGCAGTAGATCTGGGTGAGGCCTGATGCTCTGCTTTCCTAACAAGTACCCAGGAAAGCTAATGCTGAGGCCGTGGTCCAGAGGCAACACTCAGAGAACCTCTGCTTGTGAGAAACTCACGGAGGGGTAGGACCAGGAAACAGGAGGGCAGTGCAGGATATGTGAGCTGTAGTTTTGGAAAGTGAACGAGAGGTCAAAAGAGGTGACTTCTATCCACCATCAGTCCTCCCCAGGGGTGAAATGATCATCCATCAATTAGATAAGATAATAACAGCATAGCGTTGCTTGTAAATGTCTATAAAATCGTGGTGTATGATAGACCTAAATACACACAGTGTGGTGGCTTGGGTGTGAAGTGTTCTCTATATCCTCATGTTTTTGTGGTTAAGCCTCAGATTTGATACCTAGCTGGTGGAGCTTTTGGGAGGTGGAGCCTTGCCAGAAGAGGTGTGTCACTGGGGGGTCCTTGAGATTTCATGAAGCAGCCCCTCCTTGTCAGTGCTAGTTAGCTCAGTCTTGTTGTTTCCTCTGAGCTGATGTGACAAGATGGGACACATTTCCCTGCCATGGTGATACTTCTGCCAGCTGAACTAGACCCTTTCCTTCCACCAGCAGCTTCTGAGCAGGTGTTTTTGTCCCAGCAATGAAAAGGTCACTGCTACACACACATATCCATAAATGTATACATAAAATCTGATGTTCTAATTTGACTTTTTAAAAATTATTATTTTTTATTGACACCTTCTATACTTACATACAAAAAACATATGATATTTCCCTCCCCACATTCCACTTTAGAACTCCTATCACCATCATATCCCCTCCCTCTCTCCATTAGTCTCTCTTTTAATTTGATGTCATCATCTTTTTCTTCTTCTTCTTTTTTTTTTTGTTTTTTCGAGGTAGGGTCTCACTCTAGCTCAGGCTGACCTGGAATTAACTCTATAGTCTCAGGGTGGCCTCGAACTCATGGCGACCCTCCTACCTCTGCCTCCCGAGTGCTGGGATTAAAGACGTGCGCCACCATGCCCGGCTTTTTTCTTCTATTTTGAGGGTCTTGCGAAGGTATTGCTAGACACTGCAAGGTCATGGATATCAAAGCCAATTTCTGTCTGGGCAGTTGCATTGTAAGAAGTCCTACCCTTCCTTTAATTTGACTTTTATAAAGCACAATGGGGAGGAGACAGAAATGATTGATTTGCTGGGAGTTCCAAAGCAACAAGAACATAAATAAAAATGTAAGTTTCTAATATTGATATAAAACTCCAACAGAAAGAGAAAATGAAGACCAGAGAAGTTAGCAAATGATGTGGCCCAGAAAGGAGTCAAACTGGAAGAGAAGGCCATGTTTCTGGTCTACAACTCCAACTAGGTCACATTGCCTACCAGCAGCTACTGGGTTGTGATGCGTGGTTTTCCCCCTTCCTTCTTTTGTTAAATTTTAATTTAATTAATTATTTATGGGAGAGAGAGAGAGAGGGCACTCCAGGGCTTCTAGCCACTGCAAACAAACTCCAGGTACATGTGCCACCATGTACACCTGGCTTATGTGGGTTCTGGGGAATTGAACCTGGGTCCTTAGGGTTCACAGGCTATGTCATCTCTTCAGCCCCCTTCCTTCTTCAGATCTTCTTCAGACCATGCAATGCTATGCTCCATCTTCTTTTTCTCCAACTGCAGGAGTTTTGCAGATTCCATAGTTAAGACATAACCCAGAAATTCAATTCTTGCTCACAAGCCATGGTGAGAGCAAGGAGACTTTGAGCAGGAATTATATAAATGATAACGTTTAGGAATGGTTTGTGTTAACTATGACTCCCACAGGAAAGACTTTCATAATTTTACAGCCTTGCCAGGTAGTCCCAAATTAAAGCACTGTTTTCTTGCTGTCTGTAACAATGACTTTTTTTTTCTATTTGAGGCAAGCCCTATAGACAGCCCTTTTTTATGAGAGTGAGAGCAAAAGAGAGAGATAATTGGCACTCCAGGGACTCCAGCCACTGCAATCGAACTTCAGACATATGTACCCTCTTGTGCACATGTGTGACCTTGAGCACTTGCATCGGTTTGTGAGTCTGGTTTATGTGGGACCTGGAGAATCGAACATGAGTCCCTAGGCTCCACTAAGCCATCTCTCCAGCCTGATCTTTTGTTTTTAAAATTTATTTATTTATTTGGAAGAGAGAAAGAGGGGGAGAGAGAGAGAGAGAGAGAGAGAGAGAGGGAATTGGTGCACCAGGGTCTCTAAGCACTGCAAATGGACTACAGATGTATGCACCACCTTGAGTATCCAGCTTTATGTGGGTACTGGGGAATTGAACCTGGGTTCTTTGGCTGTGCAGACAGTGCCTTAACTGCTAAGCCATCTCTCCAGCCCAACAATGATCTTTTTACTTAAGTTAGTCACCAGTGAGTAGTAAAACAAAGGAATAAGAATAGTGTCCTTGGGGCTTAGTGGTTTAAGAAACTTGTTTGAGAAGAATGCTGGCCCCCAGCTTGATTTGCCAGAACCCCCATAAATCCAGTTGCACAAAATAGTGCATGAGTCTGGGTTTTTTTTTTTTTGCAGCAAGAGGTCCATACATACACACAATCTTTCTCTAAATAAATAAATAAATAAATATATTTTTAAAAAAGAATAGTGACCTTATAAATTAAAAAAGCCTAAAGAACCTTCTTTTATCTGTGATTTTTCTCCCGGTTCTCCTAAAATTGAAGTTTTCTTAACAGTTCTTAGAACAGTCATGTTTCAATCAAGCTAGATATCTTGTGTCCTTTTCTATAAGTCCTACCCTTTGCTTCTCAACACACTAGTTGTTTTTTTTTAATTTTTCGAGACAGGGTCTCACTCTGGCCCAGGCTGACCTGGAATTCACTCTGTAATCTCAGGGTGGCCTCAAACTCACGGCAATCCTCCTACCTCTGCCTCCCAAGTGCTGGGATTAAAGGCGTGCTCCACCACGCCCAGCTAACACACACTAGTATTTTCTAAGCAGAGCTAACAAAATTGTGACCGAGTAAATAAGAAGTAGTATGAGCACTTGATATGACAGCATCCACCTATCCTATTCTACTGAGAAGAAATCTGTACATTAAATGCCACAAGTTCCTGGGAATATAAGCCATTCCCCCCTGGTATGGCTTTGTCTTTGGATCTGTACAACTAAGACCTGCCAGAGGTGAGCGATTATTGCTACTAATTATATGAATACATATATATATATATATATGTATATGCCACTATCTACTTTTTTGTAAAGCTCTTTACTAGACTCACTCATCAAGTAAACTTTTTATTTATTTATTTATTTTTTTGAGGTAGGGTCTCACTCTAGCTCAGGCTGACCTGGAATTCACTATGTAGTCTTAGGGTGGCCTCGAACTCAGCCATCCTCCTACCTCTGCCTCCCGAGTGCTGGGATTAAAGGTGTGCACCACCACGCCCGGCTCAAGTAAATTTTTAAGTAAACCCACTAACATATAAGCTATATTGTATCCATTACTGTAATAGTTCTTTCTTGCTGGTAGGACAGAGCATCTGCCTGGAGGCCGCATATGGAGGGAAAGGGTTTATTGTCAGCTTCTGCTTTCCAGTGGAAGGTCATCATGTGCTGAAAGCATAGCAAGAGCAGAGGGCTGGGCGCCTCATTGTGTCACAGCAGCTGGAGGGAGCAGCAAGAGTGATCCCCATGTAGTGGTCTGCACTAACGAGTCTTGGGGACGGCCTCTAGCAACACACCCCCAAGGTTCCACCTCCCAAAGGCACCGCCAGCTGCGAATCAAGTATGAGGCTTGATCACAAATCTATGGGATCAAGTATGAGGCTTGATCACAACTCTATGGGGCTGTGGAGGACATTTTACATATTCCCCAAAACGGTTACCTTCAGTGGCTTCTCACTGTATACAAGCAAACCATCATAGGATGCCAGACACTGTCTGAAGCATTTCCACATGTAAAATATTTTTAATACTTGGCATTAGAAAAGAACAGTTAAGTGACATGTCTAAGGTCACATGGAGCCCGGATTCAAACTCAGCAAGTCTGGTCCCAGACCCTAGGTTACTAGCCACTATCAGTATGAAGCTGTTGATTCAGTGTCTCTGTAACCTTGATTTCCATTAAATCACTCAAGCTCCTAATTCTGAAGCCATATCATTTACTGATTCCAGCCCACGTAGATCCTGGCTCTGGGCCTGGGACATAGTACATTACTTTAAAAGCTAGACCTTACTGTTTATTTCTACATAATTGTATACACATTAGTCTATCAAAGATTTATTTTTCCTTAAGCGCTCAGACATAGGCCCATGTTTTCTGAGTCATTTTCCCAGGTTAAGTATTCTCTTTCCTATTGTCCAGGGCCTTGTTACAACCACCGTCCTTTTCACTGATTAGAATCATTCTTATTTCTGTTTTTCCAACCAAAAGGAACATATAGGAAGTTCCAAGAGCAAGAGAGGCAGGGCTCTTTCTTTTCTACCTCTCTAGCCCACTTAGCTCCAACCGTACAGTCAGCATTGACAAGTCTGAAGTCAAGGCAGATATGCTGGGTGTTGGTGTATGACTATTTGTTCATTCCTCCTGAGTTGATTCTTGTTGTGCATGTAGCTATTTGTCTATGGTTGTATTTCCATGTTCTGGCTGTATGTGCATTTCCTAATTCAGGGATAAATGTGTGTGGGGGGAATACAAATACAATCTCCTGCCCAGTGTGGATCACTACCACTGCTGAGGTCATAAAAGAAATTAAGATAGTTCTGGGGGAATTTGGCATTGCCTTAATCATAAATGCTTAGCATACACATTTCATTATATATATCTATTATTAGCATATATACTTCACTATATATACACATATATAGTGAACTGTATATGCTAATGTGTATATATATATATACATATATATATATATATAGTCTTAAGTTTTCCCCATGAGCTCTTTGCAATCACTGTGTCTAATATAATAATAGATTATAACGTTGATGGTAGTGAGAATGTTGATGGTTTCATCAAACACTGCAGCGTGGCGTCTCATATATATGCATCTTTGCTGAGTGGGTGGATGAGTAAGTGTACACTTCCAGGCAGGGACTCAATGATCATCCTATTCGAACTTCACTATTCTGCGGACATAGATGCCAAAAGCATTCAAGCTTTGCCCAAGGCTAACTAGGGATGGATTCAAACCCCTGAGCTTTTTATCTCATCATTCACAGCACCTGTGTTCCTCTGTGTGGTAGTTTGAATGGATGTCCCCAATAGATTCAGAGGTTTTATTCAAGCTTGTAACTTGATGTCACTGTGGGTGGATCCTGGGGTCCAGCCCTGAGGTATGTTTAGGGGTGGATCTGAATTCCAGCCTGAGATATGCAGAGCACGTCAGTTCTGCCTGGGGTTCCTGGAGTGACCTTGCTTGTGGTGCTGCTGGTGGCATTTCTCCCTGCGTGGACCTGTGAAAGGGGGCCAGCTTCTTCCGCCATTATGGAACTTCCTCTGGATCTGTAAACTTCAATAAATTCCCTACCTTCCATCAATACACATGGTTTGGAAGTTCATCCCAGCAACATAAAACTGACTACAACAATCTTCATGGTAACTTTTGGACCAGAAGGAAATGAGTTTCTTTTAAAATATACTTAATGCCAGGCATGGTAGCTCACGCCTTTGATCTCAGCACTTGGAAGGCAGAGGTAGGCGGATCGCTGTGAGTTTGAGGCCACCCTGAGACTACATAGTGAATTCCAGGTCAGCCTGGGCTAGAGTGAAAAACCAAAATTAAATAAATAAATAAATAAATATACTTAATTATATTAGTTAACCTACATAGTCAAGAGATTATGTAATGGAGCTTACTATACAGTCACTCTTTTCAAAAGAAACAAAAAGAGTCTCTATTTCTGTTTGTTGGGGGAGAAAAACAGCATTGAGAAATCCATCCCTGTGTTGTCTGTTGCTGAGAAGATGTTGAAGGAAAGTCTTTCCGCTAAAGGGAGAAGGAGAGTCCTTGGAGGCCTGCTCTACCCTGGATCAGACACGTGGAATTCCTGTGTGGGGCAGAGAGGAGTCCAGTTTCTATGACAATCATAGCTGCTCTGCCAACACTGCCAGTTAGGGTGCCTGCACAGCTAATTGCTATGCGGACATCCGTTCATTAGACATTGACCTAGAATCACCACCGTCTTTCACAAGGTAGGCAATGAATCATTGTTTTGGACCTTGCTTGCTTTCTTTCAGCCTAGGTTTGATTTGTATCAGAAGTGCAGCCTGCGCAGGTCATTACCTATCTTGGTCAGGAAGGTTCCTGAACTTTTATAAGAGGCTAAATGTCTTACTAGAAAACAAGTTACCAGTCTGAGAGCTCAGACAGAACCAGTTATATATAACGTGGCCCTGCCACACTGTGGCTCTGTGATGACAGGCAAATTGCTTGACTGTCTCTAAGCCAGTATCTCGGCTATAAAATGGGGATGTTGAAAGTTCCATCTTCATGGGATTACCAGGCTCTGGGACAGGGAGTAAGTGGAGAGAATTCCGATAGCTATGTTGGCATCTGGAACGAGGAGGCACAGCAAAACGCACTGATATCTTGATGGCTGGCACCCGAGCTCTATTTGCTGGTGGCCCGCCACAATCTAGACTATATAGCTCTTACCACAGAGGTTGAATGCTTAGTAACTCATGTATTTCCATTCGTTCCTTGCCCTCTGGGAATCTGAAAACATTGAAAAATTGTTACGGAACCTACTGCATCTGAATGGCAATGTGATTTTAAAACAAACTCATTGCTTCACTCAGAAACCAACAAAGAGCCCTCCATGTGTATTTTTATAAATTCCATTTTGTACCCCTCGGATTCTAGAGAGAGATTCTACCAATGTGGACTGCTTTACATTGATGCGTGTGAGAGGGACTACACCAGGCAAGTTCAGATGCGGTACACCTAAAGATATAAAAACAGGGACTAAAAGGTGAACGTTTATTGAGTGCCGACTGTATACTAGATATTGTGGTCTTCAAGATGGTAGCATGAAATCTTGAGTCTTTGTGACTATGGCCCATGTCCTTCCAACTCTACCAAGGTTACCTGAAAGTTGAAAACAAGTGAGATTGATTTGAGTCCTACCCCTTCCAGCTACCAGGCCTGTGAGTCCCATACTTATAATCAGCAAAATGCTCCTGAGGTACTCAGCACAGGGTCCAGGACTCTCAGAAACAGCAGCATTTGTTTGCGTATTCATACGGGGACCCAAGATGAGCATGGTTGCTGGAAGCCACTGGAGGTGAGCACCTAGGTTCCTCCAGAGAACTTCCCAGAGAGAGAGACAGAGGGAGAAAGAGTGAGCCAACTTCCCATGGGCCATCTCTCAAGCAGTGTGATGACAGAACAATTTCCAAGTGGGGCTTTTGTTGATGCAAAAAACAATTGGACAAAAGCATCTTGGAAATTTCTGTAATTTAAAAAAAATGCAGTGCAACGATCCAAATGATGTTTAATATTTTTCCTAGTCTCAGATGAGCCTGGTTAATTTCCACTTTGTCCTTCTTTGCCTCACTGATGTAGGAGCCAACATGGTCTTGACCTTGACCCACTGGGAACTGTGCAACTGAAGGGTTTCCCTTTTCAGCATTGTTTGCTATTACAACTTCTGATTTTTTTCTCCTTGTGGACATGGATCCTGGGCCTTTTTTAAAAGTAGGACTTTCTTCTTGTAACAGGCCCAAATTACCTAACTCACAACTGCACTTTTTCTCTCGCTGCATGCAAAAGCAACCTTTCGTCCTCACCCCATTCATTCCACGTCTACTCTTGGCCTCTCACGCGGGAGCCCAAGCGCAGTTCCTAGGAGCCCTTGGAGCAGGCAGCAAAGTCTTGACATGTCCCTGGTGTGGGAGGGGATTCTGTGCCAATGAGCTGGCTGCCACATCTGGGGGAGGCCGGGTGATGAAAGGCGGCAGCTGTGACGACCAGAGTAGAGCCAGTTTCCGGGAGGCCAGGGCAGGCTCCTTCCTCACTTATTCCCTCCACCTTAGCCAAATACCATTCCTGTGAATCAGCTGCCACTTGGCCTCAAGGGACTTTGTTGCCAGATGCTCCCCTTCCCCCTTCTTGAAGCCAAAGCCAAACCTCTCCTGACCCCTCCACCTGGAGTAGACGTTTTCCAGGGTCACAGGATGGGTCTGGAGAACACCACCCCTCCCCCAAACAGGCCTTGGGATTAAAAAAAACAAAACAACAAAACAAAACACTACACCGCATGCATGTAGGGCTTGGATAGTAACCACGAAGGGATTGGAGCTGCTGTTGGTCACTGGACGTCTCAGCTGGCATTTCTGTAACTTGGTTGAGCACTGAGTGACCACATGGCTTTGTGCTATGTGCATTCCATGCACCGTCTCTCTCATTTCTCCTCACAGCAGCCCTGTGAAACCACTGCTTGTGTTTGTCTGGACTCCACAGCTGTGGCAAACCCACACAAGTGGGACATAATACGCCTGCCCTGTAGATGAGAGGCACTGTGAGAATCTGCTGTCTGAATACAAAAGCTGTAGAGGAGTCTGAAGGGTCTGGAGCTGAGTCTCTCCTCAGCCTTGATTGGGACAACCACAGTGGCACCTCGGACGCTCCTGATTGTGCCCTTCTCTATGGGAAAAGAAAGAGTCAGTGGGATACTGGGTCAGAAATGCAGGGAGGCCCGTTCAGTGGCTGAAGAAGTTATCCTCCCACTCCAGCTCTTGCTGTGGCAAATACTTCCTTCCATGCCTCCCCAGTGCTTAGCCTGGTTGCCGCAGGGTGCTCTGCCTCATTTGTTTGGTATTATCCTGAATTTTCTAAATACCACTTTAGGTGTTTCGACTCCACCTTTCCGTTCTGCCCTGACATGAGTCGTGGTGGTGACGTGGCTGGTCTACAGTTCTGCCTTCGCTCATGTGACTGCTGGGCCTTGTCTGACGTGCTTCTCCTCGTTGTGTTGAATGAGCACCCGTATTAGAAGAATTTTCCATTCCACACCCAATCTTTGCCATCCCATCCCTCATCTTATGTCACCGAGGCAATTTGGATATGATAGTGAGCCCTCTATAAAGCTATTAACCTAGTATCCCTGGCCAAGTTTCCTCTGTATTTCCCTTGTGGTTGCCCTCTGTACCATTCAACTAGATTCACAAGATCACTGACATGCATGACCTGCAATGAATCATTTAGGATTCCTTGGGTTGGAAACAACAGGAACTAAGGCTGGCTAGCTTACTTAACATAATGGGAAGGAGAGGGAGGCAGAGAGGCATGGAAAGAGATTAGGGAAGGAAGGAGGGAGGGTAAGATAAAAAGGAGAGGAAGAGATTCCAAGAACTTTTTATTCTTCTGTCATTCCACACAATAATTCCAAGAAAATAAATCTGGCTTGACCCATGTGCCCTTGGTAGGACCTTTCTGTGGACCCTTCCACCAAGATTGCATGCTGGGGAGATAGGACGTGTCTGAAAGAAGTCATTCCAATAAGTAATAGAAATGCTGGTACTTACATCACCTTCTCTAGCATCTCTACACACTACTGCGAAGCCTTCTTTTCATTGACTGACTTCATGGCCTGGAGTTCAAATCAGACAGCAAAAAAAGAAGACATGTGCCCAAAAAATAAAAGTTGCAGGGCTGGGGGGATAGCTCACTTGGAAAAGTGCTTGCTGTGTAGGCATGAGAACCTGAGTTTCTTCAGAACCCACATTAAAAAAAAAAGAAAGTTAGGGCCTGGAGAGATGGCTTAGTGGTTAAGTGCTTGCCTGTGAAGCCTAAGGACCCCGGTTTAGGCTCTATTCCCCAGAACCCATGTAAGCCAGATGCACAAAAGGGCGCATGCATCTGGAGTTTTTTCCAATGGCTGGAGGCCCGCACTCATTCTCTCTCTCTTTCTTTCTCTCTCTCTCTCTGTTTCTTTCTCTGTCTGTCTGTCACTCTCAAATAAAATAAGCAAAAAAAAAAAAAAAAAAAGTCAGGTGTGGCGGTGCACATTTGTAATGCCAGCGCTACGGAAACAGACATGGATCTTCCCTAGCATGTGTTGCCCAGTCAGGCTAGCCTACCTGTGGAATTCTAGATTAATGAAAGATCCTGTCCTAAAAAGAGGTGAGCCTGGTGGTGGTGGCCTTTAATCCCAGCACTTGGTAGGAGGTAGGAGGATCGCCATGAGTTCGAGTCCACCCTGAGAATACAGAATGAATTCCAGGTCTGCCTGGATCAGAGTGAGACCCTACCTTGAAAAACCAAAAAAAAAAAAAAAAAAAAAAAAAGAGGTGGACCATGTACTTGAGGAATGAACCTGAGGTTGTCTTCTGGCCTCTTCTGACCTACACACACACACACACACACATATGCACGCACACACACAAAAAAGTTGCTAAGCAAGCCACGTATTTGAAAATAGCTGTTGAAACAGCACGGTAGCCTCTGTGTTATGTCATGAGCGTAGTAAAATAGGGACATGTGAAAACCTTGTATACTCCAGGTTTATGCCTTTTTTTTTTTTTAACTTTATGCTGTGTATACCAACAGACTTAAGCTTGAGTCTCTGTTTCTCATAGCTGCCCCTGCCTGCCTTCACTGTTGCATTACTCACTTTTTTGGGGGTGGGGGGTGGCTTTGGGCAAGTATGGCCTTGTATTAAGAAACTGCTAGGTGACTGCCCTTCCTCACGTCTCTTCAATGTTTATTATCACAAGGTCTCCTATGTTCTCAAATTAGTTATAAAAAGTCATTTTTTTTGACAGTGTGGTTTGCCCAGCTGTTTTTTCTTTCCTCTATGAAACCAGGCATAGGCAAGTCTAAGGAGTGCTGTCCTCTGAGGTGGCTGTGGCAACTTGTTCTGGCATATTTCAGCAGGACATGGAATTCAGCAACATCTTTGCATTGTCCTAAGGGGTCTGTATTACTTTTCTTTATTTTTATTTTTATTTGTTTTGTTTGAGAGTGACAGGCAGACAGAGAAAGAGGCAGAGAGAGAGAAAGAATGGGTGCAGGGCCTCCAGCCACTGCAAACGAACTGCAAATGCATGTGCCACCTTGTGCATCTGGCTTACGTGTGTCATGGAGAATTGAGGCTCAAACCGGGATCCTTAGGCTTCGCAGGCAAGTGCTTAACTGCTAAGCCATCTCTCCAGGGTCTGTATGACTTTTCTCATTGCTGTGACGAAATACCTGACAGAAGCAACTTCATGGAGCAAGGGGTTATTTTGCTTGACAGTTTGAGGGTACATTCCTATGTAGTGGCCAGATATGGCAGTGAAAGTGTGAAGTGGCTGGCTACACTGTTGTCGCAGTCAGGAAGCAGAGACAGGAACACTAGTGCTCAGCTTTCTTTCCTCTTCTGTGCTTCTATTCATTCTGGAACCCCAGCCCATGGGACGATGTCACATTCAGGGTGGGTCTTCCTTGCTCAGTTCATCCTCCCCGGAAATAAACCCTCACAGACACCCCCAGAGGTTTGTCTCAGGTGGTCCTTGATCCAGTCACGTTGACAATGAAAATGATCCATCACAGGGTCTCATGGGGAAGACGTTAAGAGGATCTCATCACGAGGTAGTCTCACCAGGCACGGGCTTTGAGTACGGCCTTCCAGTAGGGCTCCGGGTTTTGCCACAGAGCATCAGAGTTGCTCTCTGCCTGTCGGGTCCCATCTATGCTCATTGGCTTCTGTTCTCATTGTGAACATCAATACAGTTTCGTGCCTGCCCAAGGTTTTACTCGGGTGTGAGCTCTCAGCATTATGGAGAGTGGAGTTTCCAAGGGGGAAGTGGGGGGAGGGAGGGAAGTACCATGGGATATTGTCTACAATTAAGGAAGTTGTCAATAAAAGAAAGGCAAAAATAAAAATGAATTATTACAAATTTACATAATCCTATCCCACTGCTTCTTTTGTCCTCCTTCTGCCATCATACCTCCAAGGAACTCTCTTTTGTCTAAATATTCCCTCTTCTATTTTGAAGTCTTTTGTTTCTGCCCTCCTTCATCATCCACTGTGACGGTAATGATGGCAGCTGCGAGGTCATGAATTCAGCAACCGCACTGTGACTAGAAGACAGTGTTCTGAAGCACTCCTCCCCTCCTTTGCCTCTCACACTCTTTCCATCACATCACTTCTTTCACAGTGGTCCCTGAACTTTGGAGGGTGTGACAGAGATGTCTTGTTTAGTGCTGAGTTTTTTAAAATTTTATTTATTTGAGAGAGAGAGAGAAGCAGAAAGACAGAGAGAGAGGGAAAGAATGGACAGACTCAAGAGAGTCTTCTGCCACTGCAGATGAGTTCCAGATGCGTGCGCCACCTGGTGCATCTGACTTATGTGGGTACTGGGGAATTGAACCTGGGTCCTTTAGCTTTTCAGGCAAGTGCCCTAACCTTCTCTCTAGCCTTAGTGCTGAGTTTTTAATGTGTGTTGTTTTCATTCTGTTAATACTGTTCTAGTTCCCCCCACACTCCAGGTGTGCTTCTCCCACCTCTTCCTTGCCCACGAGTAGCAGGCCCTTCCTTCTCTCTGTGTTTCCATAGCCATCCCTTCCCAGCCCTCCTTCACCGAACAATGAACTCCACCCATGGCTGATGCCCAATGGATGTAAATGCCAATGGAACCTGGTTTAGGCAAAATATAGTGAACGTTCATTCCTGACAGACACGAGAGATCCCAGTCAATTGTCAGCACCTAAAATTACTGACGATAGTTTGAACTGAAAAAGGCAAATTGCTTATGAAGGGCTTTGAGGGTTCCTGTAAATGTTTTGCTGGTAGTGAGTAGTATTTATGAAGAGCGTTCTTGTAGGAGCTGTGGTTGAAGCCTGGGAAACTAATGGAAACAGACGTGCCCAAGGTGCTTTCAAGGTCATGTCTGTTACAACTAAAATCACGATGCTCCATTAAAGACAATGAACAATGTATTGTGCTTCCTGTGACATGGCTGGAGCCAAGTGGTCACTGTGTGGCTTACTGCTCAGGTGTATGAGAGGAAAGATGGCCTGTCAACACTGCTAGAGAGAGATCTCTTGTTGTGGAGAAATGCAGATGGTGTTTATCTTACGTCAGTCTTGAAAACTGCATTGTGAAGTTTATTTGAAAACTGCATTGTGAAGTTTATTGGAAACACAGCTTCAGTTGTCAAAATTTCAGTACCCTAAAGGGGAAGGAGAGAGAGCTACTTGAGGGCTTACTATATTGCCAAGCAATTTGAGCCCTGTTTTAAGTCTCTGATTCTGGCATTCTATGTATAACCTTTAAAAATTTATTTTCACTCTCATTTAAAAATGTAATCACTGGCTGGAAAGATGGCTTAGCGGTTAAGGCACATACCTGCAAAGCCTAAGGACCCAGGTTCAATTCTCCAGGTCCCACAAAGATGCACATGGTGGCACATGCGTCTGGAGTTCGTTTGCAGTGGCTGGAGGCCCTGTTGCATCCATTCTCACTTTCTGTCTCTCTCCCTCTCTCTTTGTCTCTAATAACTAACTAACTAAATAAATAAACTAAATCTTAAAAAAATAAAAATGTAATCACTTTGAAAGCATTGACTCATCACATTAAAAAGAGCATAAAAAGTATTCAGACTTTCTTTTTCCAAACATAGGTTTTTTCTTTTCTTTTCTTTTCTCTTCTTTTCTTTTCTCCTTTTCTTTTCTTTTCTTTTCTTTTTTGTGGTTTTTCAAGGTAGGGTCTCGCTTCAGCTCAGGCTGACCTGGAAATTCACTATGTAGTCTCAGGGTGGCCTCAAACTCATGGTGATCCTCCTACTCTGCCTCCTGAGTGCTGGGATTAAAGGTGTGCTTCGCCATGCCCAGCCTAGGTTTTCATTTTTTGTTTTTTCCCTATAGGTGTTACCCAGGTGTCAGTTCAAGGGACTCCGTCCCTCTTTACCTCTGATGACACCAGGCCAGCACTGTCCACATCTAGCTTAGACCATTTCGTGGTCTGTGTCAGTCCAGAGGTTTCCTAAGGACCTGTGAAAATTCTGGTAACTTGTTTTCCCATGGCCCATTCTTGCTAAACCAAACTAAGCCACCCTAGGTCAATTTGGTTCCAACTTTCATGGACTTTTATTTTGGTGCAAAAGCCTGTTTCCAACAAGTTCTTATAGGTATCTCACACAAGGTCTTGCAGCTTATGCTTCCATGTTTTGGACTGCAGTCCTCTTTTACGTTGTCCTTCCTCAAACCCTGGTCTATTGGGGCCTTGGCTTCTATTTGAAACAGGTTTGTTAAGAAATCTCAGAAAGATAGGGTTCCCTCAGTTCTGCCTTCTGACATACGCAGAATGGCCCCTTCCGTGGGCCCATGTTTGGGAGCCATCCTGGATTTTCTTCCTACACACCAGGCATGCAGACACACCAGGGGCAGGGGCAGGAGGCCACTTGGAGTCTGTATCCTCTGTTATCTGAGAATACCTAAGACCCTCCACTTCCCTGGCAAGACTCACTCATGCTTGCCTCCAAAGGCCTGCACAGGTCTTTCCTACCTCCTTCTCTCTTGGAGGGCTGACATTCTGCTGGAGCACATATTTCCAGGCCTCAGAAATGGCTGGGGGAAAGCTTTTGTGCTAACGCTCATAGACAGCGCCAAGGGGTCAGTGTGCATATGAATGAGGAGCCTGCGGTTTGAGAGAAGCCACATGTGTGAGAGAAAGGAGCTGTGCGCTGCTGAAGTCACCCTCTAGCTGCAGAGGCGAAACACCCCACCAGAAGCACTGATGGAAAGAAAGGGCTTGTTCTGGCTTCAAGGTCCCAGGGTGGTTTCACCAAGGTGGGAAAGCAAGGCTGGAGCAAGAAGCTGGGTCACATTGTCACCATATGGGCAAGGAGGGAGAAGAAAGAGTGAGCTCACTAGCATTGACAGGGTGGGGAGCAGGATTATAAAACCCCAGGACCCGACTTCCCGGACACACGTCTCCCAGCAAGGCTCCACCAGCAAGGCTCCACCTTGCAAAGGCTCCATCCATTGGGGATCACGTCTGAGGCTTCATCACAAACACATAAGGCTACAGGTGCTAGTTTACATTCAGATCATCACGTGGGCCATGGACAGGGCCAGCTTGGATTGCTCTACATCTCCAGGTTGGACAAGAAATCCCTAGCTGTCTGAGACTTCTTAAATCTAATCTGCATTCTTAGTCATAGAAGTACCTTTCAAAGTAAAAGCTCAGAGCATATTTTATTCAACAGTTAGTTTGAATTATAAATTTTAAATATTTAGACATCTAATATATCACTTCCATTTTTGCTTTTACCAGAGGGCCTATCAATGTGCATAGCTGGCCTGCTCTACCTAAAGACTGTTTCCTTCTAGTTTTTCAGGCTATAAACATTTGTTCCCATCTTATGATATGTGAGTTTGTTTAAAGCAGGATACCCCTGGATTTAAAAGCAAAGTGGAGTGGATATAAATAGCTAGAAGGCATTGATGTTGTAAAACAGTTGTTTCTAAACATCAATTGAGACCTTTGCCTATAAGATACATTTAACACATAAAAAACAATTATGGGCATATAGCATATTAAATAAGTCAAAAGAATTTATAAATGATAAAGATTGTATGTCTGGGAAACATATAATCTTTAACATTCATTACTGAGTGAAAAAACAAGTGATCAAATAATTACAGTAAAGTGGGATTTTTTTTTAGTCCAAAAATATAAGAAAGACAAAAAGCATATATATCAAAACAAAATACCGTGTATTATGGAGATAGAATTCCTACTTATTATATATGTACAAATATATAGTTTATCCTGATACACTTACATAAAATTACAACATAAATTTAGAAATATAAAAGTGATAAAATATAAAATATCAATACTTTTTTGCTTTGAGTGTGTATTATTTTGTACATATAAAATATAGAAGATAGAAATAGATAGAGAAGAAAGATATTTGGATGCTAGAGCAGTGACAGACATCGTTGCACATATCAGGTCTGGAGGGCCCTGGGAGATTTCTGCTGCATATGTACTGATACAGGAATTTTGGGATTCCTCTGCCAATGTACCAATGTACACAATGTACCAATAATTTGGGGGTGTTCCTGGGCCCTAGTCTTATGAATTCTAAAAATAAAATTTAAAAAACCAGAGAATAAGCTTTTGGTTTCTTTTTAAGTTTAAATATAAGAGAAGAAAGCAAGGTGGAGTTCTTGCCCAGGGAGGAAAGGGGGTTGCAAAGCTCAGAAGACGAGAGAAAAAGGCAGGGCTCTTCAGAGAGGTGAGAGTGGGGTGGGAAGTCCACCTCATGGCTCCGATCAGGGGGTGGGCAGCTGGTTTAGCCAGTCTAGTCCTGGTGTCCGGTGTCTGCAATCACAATCCCTGGAAAAGGACACTCTTCCCAGGACTCTTAATTCTCTAGGAAGGGAGTGGAAGGACTCCCTAGGGGACCAAAGAGAAGGAAAGACCAGATCCTTCTGACATTTCTGACCTGGAAGAAAGTGTTATGACCCACATTTTCCCTCCAAGGACAATTCCTGCACTTAGTCAAGAGAAAACTATTCACTTTGGGGTCTGTCACCCTGAAACTATCTAGCCAATTTCTGTCTCCTATCAATACAGTATTACATTTAATGTGATTCCAATTTCTCATAAGTAAGGATCAGGTCCATGCACATCTGCTTTTCATTGTATCTGAGTCTCCTGTATGTATTAGCGTCTCTGTTGGCTTCTTTATAAAGAAGGTAGTGGACTCCGATCAAAGTTCATATATCATGAAAGAGAATAAAGGTTTTCAACATGCTTTACTTAGGTTGTGGTCATTAAACAAAATGGTGACATACTTTTAGATGGTTAAACTTTCTTTAAGTATTTTTCTGAAACTTGGGCAAAAGATATAAATGTCTGATTTTCTCAGAGAGTGTCATAGTTCACAGACCCACTGACATTTTCATGACATGAACAGATTGTTAATCGGTTTTCCGTTATTCTTGCTAGGGGTTAAAATACTTAGATTTATTATTTTTTTTTTTTTTGGCTAATTTATCTCCATCAGCACCAAAAAGAGCTCATGCTTTCATAAAGTGGTGACACCATCAGTCATTATATTTTTAGCTAAAGAATTATCTACAACTTGGTTTTCCCAAAACCATTTGTAAATGCTTAGGTTTTGGAAAGCATCTAAGAAATTGTTAGAGGGCTGGAGAGATGGCTCAGCAATTGAAGTGCTTGCCTGCAAAACCTAACTACCCAAGTTCAATTCCTTAGTACACACGTAAAGCCAGATGCACAATGTGGTACAGGCATTTGGAGTTCATTTTCAGCAGCTAGAGGCCCTGGCATGCCCATTCTCTCTGTCTTTCTGTCTCTCTCTGCTTGCAAGTAAATAAAAATAAAAGAATGTAAGAAATCTAAAAAAAAATTGTCACATAAATAATCTTCTGTAGGAGAGATGCCTCAACTGGCACAGAGAGGAGATACGATTTACTAATTAATTTATTGTTAGTCAAAGAAAAAAATTACCCAACTTGCCCTTGGACCACTGTTGCATTTAAGATGTTCAATATTTTACACATGTGATATGGGGGTTTAAAGGTTTCAGGGAGGAGGGGGTGAGGGTGGAGAAGAGGAAGGAATTGGGAAGAGGGTTAACCAAAACTAAAGAGGTGTGAGAAAGCCATATGGAAACTTACTTCTTTGTCAGTTAATTTAAAAAAATACAATTGAAAAAAAGAGTTTGAACAGAAATACCTTGCATTGATGTATAATGCTGATCTCAGATGCCATAGGGTTATTTCTGGAAAATCCAAGTGCCGGGGGTTAGGGTACTTCCTAGTGAGCTGCGGGTTAGGGAAACCCCTGAGACCACCAAAACAATACAGATTATTGCCAGTGTTCTTGACTGCCCACCAGAACTAGACGGTAAGACCCTGTTACTAAAGACAGCGTGTGCTTTGGTTTCTGGGTACTGAGGAATCAAGCTGGCACCTTCTTCCCTGAAGACGAGCTGGCTGCTGGGAGTGAAAAGTCATCAACGGACTTAAAACCAGTGGTGAATCTGGTTAGCTGCACAACACTATCCAGGCGAGATGTGCCACTGATGCAACAGCGGCATGACAGTTTGGGGGACAACCAACTGCTCCCTGGTTGGTTTTGAGGCCTGTCCCACAAGAGGGAATTTGTGCCTGGTATTGAAAATCTAGTCAAAAGCTGGAAGAATACAGGCCCTAGGAGGGAAGCTGTACTTCTGTTTGGCTAATGGATATGTTGCATCCATCAAGTTATCCTCTAAGTATTGTTGATCATGCCCATCGATTAGTGCTGCCCTTACCTTCGGTCAGAGAAGCTTCTTTCGGCAATTGGCACGGACTACTGGAGAATGTCTCAAAACTCATCAAATGGCTGAGCATAGATAATTATTGAATACACAGTGCTAAATAAGACATCTCTATCACTCCCCTCTGAGGCTCAAGGAACATTATGGAACAAGGGGCAGAAAGACCGTAAGAGCCACAAGATGGGGAGGAGTGTTATGGGACACTGTCTTGTGGACATGCCCCGGCTGGTGTGTTCATGATGCCACGGTGACTGCTGTGACCTGCATGAGACCAATACAACACTGAGCCCGCCAGCATTCTGTTATGGACGATCCATGAGGGCATGAGGTCCCCATCCCTCCCTGAAGAGGTACTGGCAGTTAATGGTTTCTGGGGCATTTTCTGCAGTGGTATAAACACTGGTAACTTAACATGAGCTTATGCAGGTAACCCTAATTAAACTCAGTGGGTCACACAAATACAAAAGAAAACAAAGAAACAAACAAAAACAAAACAAAACAAAAAAACCCAGAGGCACAAACTAGAAGAAGGAATAGTTGGGAGGAAATGGAAGGAGAAAAGGAAGAAGGGACAAGATAAGGTTAAGTGGGAGGGGCTTATGATAAAATGCATTATATACATGTATAAAAATTGTCAATAAATTAAAAAAATAAGAGTATGATTTTTTTTTTTTAATCAAGAAACCCACTCTCTGTGCAAACTTCTTACTTGCCCCCATTGTCTGTTGGAAGGCAGGGTGGTATCTTTGTGTATCTGGCTTTACGTGGGTACTAGGGAACTGAACCTCGGCCATCAGGCTTTGCAAGTAAGTACATTTAAACTGTAAGCCAACTCTCCAGCCCCTGAAGACTTTTCCTTAAACAACTGGCACGTTAAACTCTTCCATGAAGAATCTCCAAGGGGACCGAGCACAGGGAACCACTGATGGGTCAGTGTTCAGAAACAAGGTGCAATGCGGATAGCCTGGGGAGAATGAATGCATTTAACAAGGTTACATTGTACAGCTATGAGGATAAGGCACACATAAGACTTAAAGACTAGCAAGTTTTGGTGGTGGGTGAAGGAAATAAAAGTTGAGTCTTTTATGATTTTGAACCTGATGGACTAAAAGAGTGATGCCTTTAGAAACAGAATTTTGAATCAGAACGTACTTTAGAAATGATTTAGTCCAATTCACTTGATCAGCAGGTGAAGAAAAATCAATGCTACCAGAGTTGTCTTAGGTCTCACAGATAAATATGAAGAAGATCATAAAACCCTAGTTTCCTATTCTTGGACTAATTTATCTGCAATTATACTGAACGTCAACATCCTGGTAGAAGCTTACATCCTTGCTAGAGCTTACAACATTGCTTCAGCAAATGGACACCACTGATCATATCTTCTGAGTGCTCCTGACCAGCAGTCAGATGAGCAACTGAGAATGGGAACCATTTTTAGTGAAATGTGCCCAGTCCCTTTTGGATGGGAAAGAGAGAAAGAGATAATAGGTTACAAAATTTTGACTTTGCACTTTTTGCTTCCTTAAAGAAATATCCACTGTGCTAAAGTTTGTTCTTGTGGGTGACATTTTAAAAAATATTTTATTTTTATTTATTTATTTAACAGAGAGAGAGAGAGAGAGAGAGAGAGAGAGAATGTGTGCACCAGGGCCTCCAGCCACTGCAATCGAACTCCAGATGTATGTGCCACCTTGTGCATCTGGCTAACGAGGGTCCTTTGGCTTTGTAGGCAAACACCTTAACCACTAAGCAATCCCTCCAGCCCTGAAAAATTCATTTTTATTTTGAGAGTATAATTTACTCTATATCCTGATAATTCCTTATTATTCTGTTTAATTATGGGTAAATGTTTCCTCTAAACTAACTAGGCAGAGAGAGAGAAGAGCAGTATGTAACCGTGGTGCCTGCCTTTAGCACAGAAACCTTGGGGCTTAAAACATTTCATAATTTAATATTTATTTATTTGAAGTTTCAAGTTCGCTGTCTAAAATAAATCAAGTATAGTAATCCATGTTGACATGGAGTTTTAGCACATGTTGGTGGGAATTTGGGGGTTATTAGTTGTCCTTATGGGGAGGAAAAAACCTTTTTTATTTAACTCTGTGAACTTTATGAATTCTAACATGAAAGTGTGTTCCTGATGAACGCCTAGCTGCTGTAGAGGCAGGCAAGCTCCAGAATTGATTGTGATATTTTTGGAAATATTTTTCAGGATTCATCATTATCTTCATTGGAAAGATTCATTACATTTCTCTAATCAAGTTGCTTTAAAAAGAAAATGTGTGGCTAGTTTAAGTAGGGAAGCTTCCCTAAATGCATAAGGAAAATTCTACCTTTTTGCATAATTAGAGAAGAAAGTGAAAAGGCCTGCTCCTAAATGCATATGATGAAAAACAAAGCATGGCTGGAGAGGTGGCTTAGTGGTTAAGGCGTTTGTCTGTGAAGCCTAAGGACCCCGGTTCGATTCTGCAGGTCCCACGTAAGCCAGATGCACATGGTGGCTCATGCATCTGGAGTTCATTTGCTGTGGCTAGAGGACCTGGTGCACCCATTCTCTCTCTCTCTCTCTCTCTCTCTCTCTCTCTCTCTCTCCCCTCTCTCTGTCTCTAATAAATAAAATAAAAAACCAAAAACAAAGTACCCCTGTTAAAAGTGAACCATTCTTTTAGAAGCTATCAGCATATCTGGGTAGGCATCATTTTAAATATTAAACTTTTCTTGAAAAAAAAGTATATTTTTTTCTGGATGAATAGGGCATAGTTGAATAAAAGTGACTGAGAGGAGGGAGAGGAGACAGAGAAAGAGAGGCGAGAGAAGAGAGGGATGAGGGAAAGAAGACAGGGGAGAGAAAGAGAGAAAGGCGAGGAGAGATTGAGGAAACCAGTCCCTACATGGTGGCTCACTCTAGCTTTACTACTGGGTAGAAGGCTGTGATGACTTAAGGATGTGCCCACTGGTAGACGTATTCTGAGCCCATCAACCATGCTCTGCTGTCCTCATTTGTGAGGCATAGCGTGACCGGAAGAAAGAAAGGAGTTGGGTGTTTTTTGTTCTGTTTCTAGTCAGTAGCTTTGATTTTTAAATCCTCCTCCTCTGCGGGCTCATAATTTGTTAAGGGTCTGCAGAGAGGTGCAAACAGGCTCTGAGATTGGGACAGTTTCCCGGCGACAGGCATCATTCTTCCCTGTAGCACTCAGACCCATTATTCCCATAGGTGACAGTATGGAAGTTAGTATATTGGTTCTGGGGCCAAAGGAGCAGGAGAAAGCAGCAAGGTGTGACAGCAGGAGGGGCTGGGGATTAGCTGGTGTCCTTGGAGTTAACAGAGAGGCTACTCAGGGCACCAGCCGGGGACAGTTACTGACCCTGTGTTCATCTAACTAAAAGTAGGTACGTTCTTAGCAACCGGAAGAGGAGGTGCAGGTCAGAGAGGGGACACAGCCCCAGTGGCCAAAAAGACAGTAGTAAGGTCAGAAAATGTGTTTTCTCTAGTTCAGAATAGTGTGCTTTTTTGAGGGTGTGCTTTCAGAGCCATTAGTCATGGAACGGAGTCAGAGGGAGGCTGCCAACTCCAGACAGATAAAGATTTTTGTCTGTCTGTCTTTTTTTTTTTTAACCACAGAATCTCCAACTTTAGATAAATATAGGCAGTCAATAAATATTTGCTTAATAAATGAGTTAGTCATCACAGATCAGTTTGAAATCCTAGAAGGGAAATGAATGCACTCAGACATGAAAAGCCAACTCCCCATGCAGACTTGAGACGTGGTTGTAGCCGAGGCCCTCAGTGAGCTGGGGTTCTTTCCCCAGGAGGAGGGATTGCAGACCAACAAGACTGCGCCTGTATAAACCCACGTGTGACGAAGCAGCCACAGTTTGCCATTTGTTGCTTTGAATATTTTTCACTGATTTCTTTCTTTTTTTTTTTTTTAAGAGCCCTTTTATTGAATATCAGATAAATTGATTCAGGCTTGGGCCTGTGTGATTATCCAGAAATCACTATGGAAATGGGGATGGCATGGCTTCTAGAACTTAGCATCAATCAAAGGCACGAGATGAAGGGCATTCCCATGGGACCAGCATTGGAAGACCTGGTGGGCTCTGAACTGGATGTGGGTGATAAGCCTGCGAGGATGACGTCTCTTCTCTTCTCGCCTTATCCCTCACCCAGAGCTCACTTTTCAGTGAGTCCCACCCTTCAGCATGTATCTGTCAGGTTCAGCTATTCCTTGTGCTCATGATACATGCTGAAGGGTGGGACTGCCAGCGGTCTCACACTGACCCTCCCCCGATCACTAATCCCATAGCTTCTGCCGTCTTTAAGAACATGCATTTGGTAAAGTCAGTTCTGCCAGACACTCAGGTACAAAATCTCAGAGTTTTCACTCACCTGCCTCTATTACGCCCTCCAAGTCCAGTTGACTCTAAGTCTCTCAAGCTTTTACCCCTCCCAGTTTACCCCTCAATCACAGTGATCACGTTTTAATGTCCACCTTGCCTAATGACCTGATCTTTTCTATACAAATTGTGGTACTTTCAAAATCACCACCTGCATCACTATTTCCCCCTCTTTGAAATGCCCCACTGTTCCCTCCTATCTCTGTTTAATCTTTGAGATTTCCATAATTCTTTGAGCAGTTCCCTGCTCTGAACCATCCTCCACTGCCCAGAGACCATCTCATATGGACTTCTCTGAAGCAGCAAGCTTGTTTTTTTTTTTTTTTTTCGGTCTCAGTTCTCCAAAAATACTGTGTTTTGAGTACTGTATTTTCAGTCATGCAATATGCTTCACTTAGGAATGCCTTCTACACTTAGTTCTCCCTCAGCCCAGTCAGTTCTTATCCCTTCCATAAAGATTTTTAGAAGTGGAATTCTGGGCCTGGAGAGATGGCTCGGACGTTAGTAGTGCTTCCCCTGCAAGGAGGAGGGCATCGAGGGAGTGTCACCACCCGGGTGTGATTGCCTAGCAAATAGCTGGGTGTGAATAGCTGGCTATGGCCGTGCGTGTCTCTTACCTCAGAGATCCGGATGTGGGACACCTGATATTTATTCTCTCCTGGCTTCCATGTGTGGGCGCCACATCTGCATACACATACACACATACTACACACATGCAAAAATAATAAAATACAAAGTGTGACACTAAACTGAACTCATTAAAAACTGAAATTCTTTCACTTTCTAGCAGACTGTTGCATTGACTCGCTACCATTTCAAAACATGACTGAACCGTTACACATATATTTCATCTTTTTAAATTGCACATAGTTTAAAACAATGATAATATATTTATTTTTGTATATCTTTCAGTCCTCAGTCTGATACTATGTGAATATAAGAATAAAAGAACTCAGTAAACATATATTAACCCAATGAATCTAGTTTTGGTATATTTATTGTTTGGCTTTTTTTTTTTAATCTCTGCAACTCCATGGGTAAGTAAAAATGAGACAGTTCCTGGACCTCATTGTTTGTTGATATTTTTCAGAGTATCTCATATAATTTAGGCTGACTGAACCCATTATGCAGCCAAGGATTGCCTTGAATTACTAATACTCTACCTCTGCCTCCCAAGTGCTAGGAAGGCAGGAGTGGGTCATCATACTTAGCTTTTAAATTTTATCATTTTAAATAATCACCTGGATATTTCATTCAGTGGAATGGGATGATAGCATCACATGGCAATGTTTGAACAGTCATAAGATGCTTATAACTCTGATTGATAACTTAAAATTGATTGGCAGAGTACCCAGATGGTCTGCCCGTATAGTTCTGGAAAGTGCTACATAGCTGCTGTGGGAAAATGGCCAATAACTTTGTGTGTGGAAAGGGGACACTGCTATACCATGGCAACCAGCCTAAAATGGACATGCCTGTGCAATAGTGGCACCCAGTCTAGGTGTGTAGCCAATGGCTCTCTGATTGGCTAAGAGATCTGGTTGGCAGAAAGGAACCCTTAGAGGGAACTGCGAACCAAGTGAGAATCCCATAGTGACCAAAATCATGGACTCCAATGAGAAGCTCCCAGTAGTCTTCAGCCAAAAGAGTGGCTACACCCACTTAGCTCTCTCTTAATTAATAATTGATAATAATATTATATAATATTATATAATAATATTATTATAATTAATAATAATGTTTATCCCATTGGACTTGTGTTGACCTCAGTCTCCTTTGGAGAATCTGTTTTTCTTTTTGAGAAGGCTAGAATGAGGAGATGAACCACCCCTGACACATCATCCAGGGTCCAGGTGAAACCACAGGGGAATTGAGGAGATGAGCAAGAGTGCTGCTTCAATAGTGAGCCTGTCAACCAATACTGCGGATGGAGACAGACACTGAGGAGACTCAAAATGCACCAAAGCAGAAGTCCAGAAACTTCTGAGAGCACAACACTAAAGTAGACTTCAAACACACCCACCATAGCTCAGGGAACTTTGCAGAAGAGGGAATAGAAAGATTTTAAGAGACACAGAGTAGAAGGGAATGTCCAGAGATATCAACCCCCCCTTACAATGACTGACACTTGCACATCAATACCCCACAAATCTAGGGAGAATACCAGCAAGCCCACTGAGGAGGACCCTCAGCAGAATGGGGGCAGGGAGGATGGAAATGATGGTACTAACATATGATGTATCCATATAACTTTCTACTTAATAATAGTAAAAAAAATAATTGAGTGGCAGGTACATAGGTAATCAGTAAATATTTAACCAATTTTTGTAAAGGTTTGAAATTTTAATAATGAATGATAATAAAAAATACCCTCCATGAACACTATTTAAAATATACAGAATTTCAGCCGGGCGTGGTGGCGCACGCCTTTAATCTCAGCACTCGGGAGGCAGAGGTAGGAGGATTGCCGAGAGTTCAAGGCCACCCTGAGACTACATAGTTAAGTCCAGGTTAGCCTGGACCAGAGTGAGACCCTACCACGCAAAAACCAAAAAAAAAAATAAAATAAAATAAAAAAATAAAAAAAAATAAAATATACAGAATTTCAATTTAGTAGACTTTTTTTTTATTAGTTATGTATATAGTGTGTATACAGCATTGATAGTGCCATGGTTAGCCTTCTCCTTGTCCTCCCCCCATGGGGATTGTGGGTCTTGGCTTATGTGGGTAGCCATCAGTTATGGGGGTGATGCAATGTCTCTGTGCATAATGACACAACTTATGGCTCTAACAATCTTTCTGCCCGCTCTTCTGTGAATTTCCCTGAGCCATGTTGGGTTCATTTTAGGTCTGTTTTAGTAGACTCTTATATCTCCTCCAGCTATTCTGATTTAGTGACTTGAGTCAAGGCACAGGAAATTTATTTTTACAGCTACATTGTTATCAACACTTTCTATCTCAGAACTTTCACCCAACCTCTAAGATTGGGACATGATATCTACTCTGCTCATCTACTGTAAGTGAAATTAAGAGCGTGTGAAAGCACACAGTTCAGATACTGGCTTGTAATCTGTCACCAAACACATGTTTAAATCCTGGACCCTGCACAAAGGACATAGACTCAAATAAATGGCCAGTGACCATTTAATCCTTGAAGATGAATGAAAAAGAATAAAAGAGGTGAAAGAGTTGAGTAAGAGCAGTGGCGATGTGCCCTCTCTTTTTCAAGTTCTGTTAAGTGGTTTGACCCCTTCTCAGGACGAACTGCAATGGGATTAATTTTAAAAGCTCAGAGATAACAAATTGCCAATCATCAGGGTCTTTCATGGATGGTCTCACTGGACTGGTGACTAAGCTTATTTTGGACAGCCAGCAAGGCTTGTCTCTCTCATACAAACCACAGCTAGTCGGGAGAAACACTTCGAAAAGCAACCAACCACTTCCTATCAGTGAAGTGTGATTTAGGATTAATGAGTAAAGAATTCCAAGATTTCCATTTAAGCATATTTTGTTTTGTCATATCTTACTTTCTTTTTTTTTTTTTATTATTTTTATTTTTTGGAGAGAGACACAGAGAGAGACAGACAGAGAGGGAGAGGGAGACAGACAGAGATGGGCGCGCCAGCAGTCTCTCAGCTGCTGTGAACAAACTCCAGATGTGTGAGCCCCCTTGTGGGAAAGTGCAGCATTGCGCCCTTGTGTCACTTTGCATCTGGCTAAACGTGGGTCCTGGAGATTGGCACCGGGTTCTTAGGCTTAGCAGGCGGGCGCCTTAACTGCTAAGCCATCTCTCTGGCCGCCCCCTTACTTTCTTATAGTAATTGATATATAGTAAAATATGCTCTAACATTCATAATTGTACCACACATTTCATTTTCTTTAGCACTTTTGAAGTGGTTTTGTTCATGGTGGGGTGAAGCATAGCATTTCTGGGTTACATTTGTTCCCTGTCTAGGGCCCTCCCCATGGCTGCTCATATCCCTCTCCAGACTTGTAGAGAAGATGTTCCAAGAAGACAAAACCTAGGCAGCAATCTCACTATGCACAATTCTGACTTAGTAGACTCCTATATGTCAATCCCCATAAATACTCTGGAAATAATGTGACCCATTTTTGTGGCTTAAAACTAGAAGTAGTCTCATCTCAAAATCTGTTTTCCAAAGTGGACATAGCATGTCCAGGTAGTTTTTTTTTTTTTTTTTTTTTTTTTGTCCCATGCACAAAAAGTAAAAAGAGGGTTCATATTTGTTGGTATTTATTCAAATCTTCACTGAATAAACTCCTCATATGTTTTTTAAAAACTAAAAGTAGGGCTGGAGAGATTGATAAGTGGTTAAGGTGCTTGCCTGCGAAACCTAAGGACCCAGGTTTCATTCCCCAGTACCCACATAAACCAGATGCACAAGGTTGGTGCATGTGAGTCAAGTTTATTTGCAGTGGTTGGAGGCCCTGGTGCACCCATTCTCTCTCTCTCTGTCTGCTTCTCTCTCTCTTAAATAAGTAGAGAAATAAAATTAGAAGTACAAACTGCAGAGATTGCTCAGTAGTTAGAGCTCTTGACAGTTAACCATAAGGACTTCTTGGCTAGAGACTGCCAAGTTCAAGTCTTCAGAACCCAATAGGCTGGGTGTGGCCATGCATGTCCCCCGTCTGCAGGGGATAGGATTCACTGAGGGTCACTGACCCGGGCCTAAAAGAGACTTGTCCCAAGGAAATGCATAAACTGAGCCCACGGCGATATGTATTAAACAGCTGCTCTAAATTTGCCGCAGTGTGCAACTTGAATGAGATGCCAATTTAGTTTAAAATCCTCTTACAAATTGACATTGCTTAGCTCACCCCTGAAAGATCCGTGGTAAAGCAGAACTGAAAGCTCACTTTTCTTCCACTTTTCTCCAGAGTATGAGACTGATGCATCCATACAACTTTCTACTTAATAATTAAACAAAAATTGGGTGGCAGGTATATAGGTAATAAGTAAATATTTAACCAGTTTTTGTAAAGGTTTGAAATTTTAACAATGAATGGTTTTAGATGACACTAGATATAGGCATTATATCTAAGCTCATTCCTCTTTTGGATCAATTTCTCTAAACAGCAAGATATTGTCTGCAACTTTCAATGCTGAGAAGTTGAAAAGAATGGCTTAAGCTGACTTCAAAAATAATTTACTTTAAACAATATTATCAGATTATTTTGAAAGGGGTAATCAATATGTTTAAATCTATAATGAAACTATTGCTATGTTTATATATTCTTTAAAATTTTATTTTTATTTTTATTTATTTTTGGAGAAAGACACAGAGAGAGACAGACAGAGAGGGAGAGGGAGACAGATAGAGAGAGATGGGCGTGCCAGCAGTCTCTCAGCTGCTGTGAACGAAATCCAGATGTGAGCGCCCCCTTGTGGTCAAGTGAGGCATTGTGCCCTTGAGTCACTTTGCAACTGGCTAAACTTGGGACCTGGAGATTGGAACCGGGTTCTTAGGCTCAGCAGGCAGGCGCCTTAACCACTAAGCCATCTCTCCAGCCCCTTTTATATATTCTTTATATGATCATAATTAAAGGAGAGTTAAGTTTTTAATCTCTGAAAATGAAAGATGGGATGCGCATTAGGAAAGCAATTCATGATCAAGTATCTACATTGGTGGTAACAGTAAAGACCTTCCTCATCTTCTTCACTTTAGCACCAGAAGGACTACCTGGGTACAAGGAAGAGCATCTGGGTCTTTTTAATTTTTTTATATTTATTTATTTATTTGAGACAGAGAGAGGGAGAGAAAGAGTGAGAATGGACGTGCCAGGGCCTCTAGCCACTGCAAACAAACTCCAGATGCATGTACCACCATGTGCATCTGACTTATGTGGGACCTGGAGAATCGAACGGGTGTCCTTAGGCTTTGCAGGCATGCACCTTAACTGCTAAGCCATTTCTCCATCCTGGTTTATTTATTTATTTATGTGTGAGAGAGAGGGAAGGGAGAGAGAGGAGAGGGAGAGAGAGAGAGAGACAGAGAGAGAGAGAGAGAAAGAGAATGGGTGCATCAGGGCCTCTAGCCACTGTAAATGAACTTCAGATGCATGTGCCACCTTGCACATCTGCCTTTATGTGGGTCCTGGGGAATCACACCTGGATCCTTGGGCTTTGTAGGCAAACACATTAACTGCTGAGACATCTCTCCAGTCCTGTGTCTTTTTATTTTATTGTATTTTTACTCAAAACTAAGCTGGTAGCTTCAGTGGCGAGGTGGGGCTAGAGTCCCCCACCACCCACATGGGCACCACAGCAAGCAGCCAGAAAGAGAAACACCAGCCCTGTGGCCACACCATCCCAGATGCCTTCAAAGGAAAGATGGCTGAAATGGGAAGTGTTGATAGCTGCATAAGAATCTCATTTTCTTTTACTCTTGTAACTTATTTTCTTACGCCTGGGATCCACATAGGCTGGAAGGCCACAGCCTTGTTCTCTGAGCAATAGTTCCTCTTTTGAGAGAGTATCTTGGGAAAAGACATCTAATACTTGGGTATCATTGGGAATTATTAAGATCAGTCAAGAATTTTGACATTTTCAAGATTTTTCCTTCTCAGCTTTAAGATATAATTGACAAAAATTATATGTATTTACTGTGAACTGTGTACAACATGATTTTTTTTTTTTTTTTTTTTTTTTTCAAGGTAGGGTCTCACTCTAGCCCAGGCTGACCTGGAACTCACTATGGAGTCTCGGGGTGACCTTGATCTCATGGCAATCCTCCTACCTCTGCCTCCTGAATGCTGGGATTAAAGGCGTGGGCCACCACACCCAGCCAATATGTTTTGATACATAGTTGGCATACTTTGATCATATCAAGACAACAAGCACACCCAACACTTCACATAGCTATCATTTGTTTATTCCTGTGGTAAGATCATTTAGGACCTCCTTTTAGTTCAGTTTTCAAGTATGCTATCATAGGGACCTGCCCTCATGCTGTCTGAACTATTCTAACTTTTTTAACCTTTTTAAGATTCTATATTCAAGTAAGATCGAGCAGTTTTGGTTTCTGATATAGATTATTTCCTTGAATAGTGTCCTCCAATCTCACTTTGCACAAATAATGGTTAAATGTGCCTTTGGACCTGGAGATTGGAAATGCTGGAGATTGGAACCAGATGGACATTTCTTAGGCTTAGGAGGCATGCATATATATATATATAAATAAATTAGAGAGAGAGTAACAGATACACGCTAAGCCATCTCTCCAGCCCCATACTACTTTCTTAATAGCTACGCGTGGGCTATATGAATTTAACAGTCCTATTGTATATTTTTCACCATAATGTGGATCAGGGTTCAGATCTTTTATCCAGCACTTACCTTTTGTCTTTTTTTTTTTTTTTTTTATTTCAGAGATCAAGACAGAGAGAGAGAGAGAGAGAGAGAGAGAGAGAGAATTGGCACACCAGGGCCTCAGCCACTGAAATCGAACTCAGACACTTGTGCCACCTAGTGGGCATGTGCAAACTTGCACTTGCCTCACTTTTGTGCATCTGGCTTATGTGGGATCTGGAGAGTCAAACATGGGTCCTTAGGTTTTGCAGCAAGTACCTGAACTGCTATGTCATCTCTGCAGCCCACCTGTTGTCTTTTTTTTTTTTTTAAAAAATTATTTATTTGAGGAGAGATACAGGAATAGGCAGGTAGAGAGAGAGAGATAGAATGGGTGCACCAGGGACTCCAGCCACTGCAAACGAACTCCAGATGCCTGCGCCCCCTTGTGCATCTGGCTTATGTGGGTCCTGGGGAGTCAAACCTGGGTCCTTTGGCTTTGCAGGCAAGTGCCTTAACTGCTAAGCCATCTCTCCAGCCCCCACCTTTTGTCTTTTTGATAATAATCATTCTAAACATCAGAGGTAAGAGAATCTCATGATTTCAATTTACACAACACTGATAATTAGTCATGCCGACAGTTTTTTCATAAACCTGTGGATCACTTATAAGTCCTCTGTGGAGAAATGTTTGTTCTGGTCTTTGCTCAGTTTTAATTGGTTATTTGTTGCTTTGTTATTGAGTTGAGCCCCTTGGAGCATTTTGGAGTTTTTAAATTAATTCCTTCAACTCTTTTAGCTTCGTCAAATTTCATTACCGTAACAATGTAACATTACTTGGAACCATCCCAGCAGTTGTTCCTGGTACCTGGTACCTGGTACTTAAAGGAGAATTACATCGATGGAGAGAAAGGGATACAATGTAGAAATGCCAGGGTTCTAGTCTTCGTTTACCAGCTTACAGCAGACCTCATGCAAAAGGCATTCTGTGTTGTGCCTGCCTAGCAACACCTCCAGCTCTGTGTTTGCACATAAGTCTATTCTAGTTTGAACAGCCATAACCAGTTGACATTAAGTATAAAAGACACACACACACACACACACACACACACACACACACACACACACACACACAGAGATTGATCTAGGGTGCTTACCTTTACCATTTTCTCATACCCCCATATTTAGTGGTAAGTAGATTTTCACTGAGATTTGGTATGGAACTCTGTTTTATTTTAACTCATAACTCCACGTAGAATTTGGAGGAACATTTTTTTGAAGTTTAGAAAAACATTATAGAAATATTTGTTAAATAAGGCAGGTGAATTAGATTTGACCAAATGACATAATTAAAGGTTGGCAAGGGCAGTGATTTCCCTCCTTTTTGCTTGTGTAGTATGTGTGGTGGTGGTGTGTGATGTAATGTATGTACGTGTATGTGGAGATGCACATGCCTGTGTGTGCACATGTGGAGATTAGAGGAGAACATCTGTATCCTTCCTCTATTGCTCATTTGCATATTTACTTGAGACAGAGTCTTTTGCTAAACATAGGACTGCAGTTTTCGTGAGCCCCAGCAACTCTCCAATTTCTGCTCCTCATTTTTTTTTTTTTTTTTTTGGAGAGAGACAAAGAGAGAGACTGTGAGAGAGGGAGAGGAGGACAGACAGAGATGGGCGCGCCAGCAGACTCAGCTGCTGTGAAAGAAATCCAGATGTGTGCGCCCCCTTGTGGTCAAGTGCGGCACTGCGCCCTTGCGTCACTTTGCATCTGGCAAAACGTGGGACCTGGAGATTGGAACCGGCGTTCTTAGGCTTAGCAGGCAGGCACATTAACTGCTGAGCCATCTCTCCAGCCCTGCTCCTCATTTTTTTAAAATACTTTTAAAAATTATTTTTAATTATTTTTTTAGAGAGAGACACAGAGAGAGACAGACAGAGAAAGAGAGAGAGAGAGAGAGAGAGAGAGAGAGAGAGAGAGAGAGAGAGAGAAGACAGAGATGGGCACGCCAGCAATGTCTCAGGTGAGAATGAAATCCAGCATCGTGGTCAAGTGCGGCATTGCGCCCTTGTGTCACTTTGCATCTGGCTAAACGTGGGACCTGGAGATTAGAATCGCTGGAGATTGGAACCAGTGTTCTTAGGCTTAGGAGGCAGGCGCCTTAACCACTAAGCCATCTCTCCAGCCCCCTGCTCCTCATTTTTTGATATGTAAACAATTGATATGTAGACAATTAAATATACATATTATATATGTACTAATATACATCATATATGTTAAATACATACCTATTGAATTATTATTTTGGCAGAGTGCTTTTCTTCAGACTCATCTTTCTTTCTCACATCATGTTACATTCTGATTTAAATAGATTTGTATTTATTAAGGTTTAGTCAATGTCAGGAGGAAGGAAAGAAAGATTGTGGAATGCACATGTTATTTCCCAAATCTAGGAAATTTCTGTAAGAACAGCTTAAAAGTTAGAGATGCAGCCGGGCGTGGTGGCGCATGCCTTTAATCCCAGCACTTGGGAGGCAGAGGTAGGAGGATTGCCTAGAGCTTGAGGTCACCCTGAGACTACATAGGGAATTCCAGGTCAGCCTGAGCCAGAGTGAGACCCTACCTTGAAAAAAAAAACAAAGTTTGTGGCACAGCAGTTCGCAGCAGGAGAGGGTGTCGTGTTTCATTCTGACCAGATACAGTATTTTTTTTCATCCAGTGCAGTCAGCTAATGTCCTCTTTCCGTTTGTGTGTGTGATTAAAAACCAATTTATGGTTTCAGGTAACCTAGTGGTCCGACTGCAAATGCAGCGTACATGGTGTGCAGGAGTCTGTGTGTGTGCACGCGGTTAGGAAGGCACGCACGTTCGGCTTCCATCTTGGTACTGTGCAGCTTTCTGGAGTCCCTTCCTTAGAAAAGCCCATCAATCTCGCTGGGGAAGGACTCCTGTGCTGTCCATCCTGGTGATCAAAGGTATGCAGGTATTCTAAAACACTGCATTTCAAACCCCCATGTCCATCTGAAACAAAACACAGCACAGCAGAAGGGTTGCGCCTGCAAAGCACGAATGCTTACAGGAATTTTAAAGTATTTAAAGCTGACACGCTTTGCCAATGAACAAAAATGGCTTTATTAAACAAACTTTGACCCTTTTCTTATTTGAGCAGCAAGATGGGGGAATTTCACTTGTGCTAATAGAATTTAAAGCTCTTCTTTATTGATTCCACACACAGTTAACATTTGCTGTGTACGTGACCATCTTGTTATAAAGTAGAAGGGGGGACTAACTGGGGAAAAGGAAGGGAACCAGTTGGAGGTGGAGGAAAGAGAGAAGAAGAATAAATAACAAATATGAAATGAAAGGTGCACCATAGACTAATAACTAGCCACCAAATAAAAAAATAGACCAACATATATATGCATGAAGATGCCATGATGAAACTTGTATGATAATCAAAAAATTAATTAAAATATTGCAGGAGGGTTTGGTCACAATCTCAGGGGTAGAACACTTACATTTTGGGGTACTGAGATTAAACTCAGAGTCCTTCTCATGCTAGGAAACACTCTACTATGGAATCCCCAAGGTATGTAGAAAGAGTCTTTTTACGTTGCTCAGGCTTGTCACAAAGTCCTGGGTTCAAACAATCCCCCTGCCTCAGCCTCAGTGTGGGAGTACATGTAGTCATCATTACACTTTGTTCCAATGTGCATTCTGACGTGGGCCCGGTTGAGGACTTTTGTATATTGCTTCTCTTCAAAAGCTTCCCTTCCTTCCTTCCTTCCTTCCTTCCTTCCTTCCTTCCTTCCTTCCTTCCTTCCTTCCTTCCTTCCTCCTCCCTCCCTCCCTCCCTCCTTTCCTCCTTCCCTCCTTTCTTTTTTCTTTCTTTCTTTCTTTCTTTCTTTCTTTCTCTGTCTTTCTTTTTCTTTCTTCTTTTTTCTTTCTTCTTTTTCTTTCTTTTGTCTTTCTTTCTTTCTTTTGTCTTTTTTCTTTCTCTCTTTCTTTCTCTTTCTTTGTTATTTGCTTGCTTTTGCAGTGCTGGGAAACACTTGTACATGCTAGGCAAGTTCTCAACCACTGAGCCACATCCTCACTACACCACGAGAGATGCCTCAGTGGCTAAAGGTGCTTGTTTGCAGAGCCTGATGGCCTCAGTTTGACTCCCTACTTCCCACATAAAGCCAGATGTGCAAAAAAGAGTCTGCAGTGGAAGGAGACCCTGGTGCATTCATATTCTGTTTTTCTCTTTCTCTGAAATAATAAATAAATAAATTTTAAATGGAACAGAGGGGTGTAGCTCTGTGGTAGGATCCTCCTCCCTTATTTTTGAGAGGCTGGGTTTGAACACAGGGCCCTATGCATGCCAGGCAAGCACTCTACTACTGAGTCCCCAGAGACTTTTTTTTGAGGTAGGAGCTCACTCTAGCTCAGGCTGACCTGGAATTCAGGGTGACCTCGAACTCTTGGTGATCCTCCTGCCTCTGCCTCTGCTTCCTGAGTGCTGGGATTAAAGGCATGCACCACCTTGCCCGGCTTTTTTTTTTTTTTTTAAATGAGGAAGACTATAAATCCTGGCATCAGGATGCACAGTGTCCATGCTGGCTCTGCTCCTTGTCAGCCAATTTTATTTAGGAAAGACAACTGAGCTTTCTTAGCCTCAACCTCCTCATCTGTTAAAAGAAATAAAACAAGGATATAATGTCCATAAGCTGACAGCTTCCAGTGATCACCATCAACTCAATAAATACCTGCTGATACTGTCATTATCTGACATCAGGCATGGAATTAATGATGGAAGCCACACAGATCCGAGAAATTTTAAAAATGCAGCTGGTACACAAGTGCTTCTTTGTTTTGCACTCTTTTCACATTGGTAAAGCCTAATAGTCCTGTGGTACCATTTTAATTTTCCAAGGACGCTGCCAGTGGCAGGAATAGATGTGGGCACCATGGAAAAGTAGTAAATGGCGTTTTCTCCTCTCCTAACATTCCTATTACCTTATGCGCCTCCTTCCCTTTCATCTCATATCTTCATCCACCCAACCATCTACCCACTCATCCTTTACAAGACGCTCAGCACTGGAGATATGACATGAATTAGTTTACAATCCCTTTTCCCAAAAACCTCAATGAAGAGCATTAAGGAGATGGGGGCAGTGGTAGCTGTGGTGTCATCCACTTAAAGAGAACAGACTAATCACTGCAAAATATATAGGATTTTGTGGAAACAGGGGCACTGAGGATTATCCACAAAAATTTCTTTATATTTCTTTAAAAATATTTTTGTTTATTTTTGGGGCGGCGGGGAGACATTATATGGGCACATTAGGGCCTCTTGTCACTGCAAATGAACTCCAGATGCATGTGCCACTTAGTGCATCTGGCTTTACGTGGGTACTGGGACAGTGAGTCTTGGCCCACAAGCTTTGCAAGCAAGTGCTTTGGATTGCTGAGCCACCCCTAAGCCCATAGTGGATTTTTATATTCACTATCTCAATACAAAGAGCTATCTCTTTGGTCATTTGCTTTTTATCAACATGTAAATGTTCCACAAATCGGATCAAGGTCCTGAGTGATGGGCTATATAAAGATGTGAAGCTTTTCCCTGGAAGCACTACCTCCATCGTCACGTTTAAGACATAATATATATGTAGATCACTCTTAATGGTGCTCCATAGACTAATATCTAGCCATAGCTCCAGGGCCGAAGCTATGTAAATGAAACAAGCTCTGCAAGGACCCAGCTGAGACGCAATTAAAGTTAGAGAAGTTAGCCTTTGGAAACCTGTTTTCTCTCTGCCTCTTCACACTAAGGAGGGAGGGGGAGCAATTGCGTTCTCATTACTTTGGACATCAGTCAGCCTTTGATTAGACCATTCTTCACAACACACACAGGTTTACAGTCATATATTATCATCCTCTTTCTCGAGCTGCTTGTTTGGAAGTAGATTTGTGTCATCAGTTATCCCAAGAAAATTCCTTTTGTTTGATAGCAAATGAAGGCCATTACTGTCATTGTTATTATAACTGACTTTACTGCTATCCAGGCTTCACCAGAAGAGAACAGAAATGCTATGATCCTACCAAGAAGCTGTCCAGTTGTACCTAATACCAAATCTTTAAATGCACATGGATCAGGGCACATTTATTGCAGGAACAATCATTCTAGGAATATCATTCTGGCCTTAGCCTGCATTCACAGCAGTTTGCTGAGTTTTATATTAAAAACCTACATCCTCCAAGTTGATAGGAAATCAAAGTACAGTTGATTGAAGTTGAAGAAAATACAATTAACCCAGTACACCCACGGCCTGGATGTCGGCTGGTAGTTTAAAATATTTATGTTATTTTTCATAGTTAATTTTTTTCAGAAGTTCATTTATTTCTGACATGAATTATGATCACTTTCTCTTAACAACATTAAATAAGAAATAAATAAAATATTGAGCACAATTAATTTGGGTCTCGGAATTCCAGGAGGTAGAGAGATTTTAATACTATTGTAAATGGAGGAGCTGACAGCATGTGAAAAAAAAGTTATTCAGGACTGTGTCGTGATGCAGATGTAGCATGCAGTGAATTCACGTGGCTCTCATCTCCTTTATGTCCCAGTCTTCATGTACATTAGGCCTGAAGCATGACCTAGTGAGCTCTTTATCACCACTTTCCTGATGGTGGAGAACTTGAACGTGGGAAGGGATCTAGTGTGAGGAATCCATCATCTGCTGTCTTTCTGCAACTCAGGATGCCAGGTTTCCTGCTTCCCATTTGAAAAGTATTATTTATTTATTTATTTGCAAGGAGAGAGAGAGAGAGAGAGAGAGGATTGAGCATGCCAGGACCTCTTTGTCACTAAAAACTCCAGATGTATGTGCCATTTTGTGCATCTGGCTTTACATGGTGTGATACTTTTATTTTGGAGAGAGACAGAGAGTGGGAGAGGAAGACTGATAGAGATGGGTGCGCCAGCAGCCTCTCAGCTGCTGCGAACAAAATCCAGATGCGTGTGCCCCTTTGTGGGCAAGTGCAGCATTGTGACCTTGCGTCACTTTGCATCTGGCTAAACGTGGGACCTGGAGATTGGAACCGCTGGAGATTGGAACCAGCATTCTTAGGCTTAGGAGGCAAGCGCCTTAACCGCTAAGCCATCTCTCCAGCCCTGGTGCGATACTTTTTGTTTGTTTTTTGTCTTTTGAGGTAGTGTCTCGCTAGTCCAGA
The DNA here is from genome assembly GCA_036365145.1 of Orientallactaga sibirica. Classification (NCBI taxonomy): domain Eukaryota; kingdom Metazoa; phylum Chordata; class Mammalia; order Rodentia; family Dipodidae; genus Orientallactaga; species Orientallactaga sibirica. The sequence continues at coordinate 14,953,002 of JAEOAD010000025.1, forward strand.
CTGACCTGGAATTCACTATGTAGTCTCAGGGTGGCCTTGACCTCACGGTGATCCTCCTACCTCTGCCTCCCGAGTGCTGGGATTAAAGGCGTGCGCCACCATGCCTGGCATTACATGGTGTGATACTTTGAATGGATGTCCCACAATAGATTCAGTTTTACTAAAGCTTCTTGGATTTCCAGCTGCCGGGCTGGAAGAGGTGTCACTGTGGGCTGATGTTAGGGTAAAGCCCTAAGGTGTGTCTGAAATTCCAGCTAAAGATATGCAGAGTGCTTGAGTTCTGCCTGGGGTTCCTGGAGTGTGCTTGCTTGTGGTGTAGGTGGTGGTTTCTTTCTCTCTGTGTGGATCTGTGTAAAGGGGGCCAGCTTGTTCTGCCATTATGGAACTTCCCCTGAACTGGTAAGCTTCAAATAAATGCCATTCCTCCCATAACTTGTGCCAGGTTTGGAAGTTGATCCTGGCTATGTAAAGCTGACTGCGACACATGGGTACAGAAGAATCAACCTCAGGACACCAGGCTTTGCAAGCAAGCACCTTTAACTGCTGAGAGAGACATTTCTCCAGCCCCTGCTTCCCATTTTTTTTTTGGAGAGAGACAGAGAGAGAGGGAGAGGAAGACAGACAGAGATGGGCGCACCAGCAGCCTCTTAGAAGCTACAAATGAAATCCAGATGCACGTGCCCCCTTGTGGTCAAGTGTGGCATTGCACCCCTGCGTCACTTTGCATCTGGCTAAACGTGGGACCTGGAGATTGGAACCGGGTTCTTAGGCTTAGGAGGCAGGCGCCTTAACCGCTAAGCCATCTCTCCAACCCTGCTTCCCATTTTTATATGGTCTATCTATAAGGAAAGATCCAAGGGCACAGTAATATAATAAAGGAGCAGAGGGCAGCCTGCTCCCCTTGCAGGCTCAGAAAGGCTGAGCTACACAGGAAGGAATGGAACTTTATTTCATATGGTCCTTGTGCCTACTACAAGGAACATTCCTGGGCCTTTTCACTAACAGGAAGACGGTAATACGATAGGAAGACAGCTAGGAAGGGTTATGGGGTAGGGGCAGGAGAGGCAACCCAGCATTTGTCCATCCACTTAAATAAGTCATATTTACCAAATGCTTATTGTGTAACAACAGCCAAGGTTGGTTCTGGGAATTTGAAGATGAGTGTCACCACGCCTGTTTCAAGGTGCTGGAGATTGTCTAGCAGGGAAGATGCTGTTTGAATCAATGAACTCAATTAGGTGGTTATTACAATGGGGAGCTCTGAACATAAGCCACAGATGTGGGGGTCACAGCTTTCCCTCATTAAGCTCTGTAAAAAAGGAGTAAGGTACTTAATACCTTTGATGTACAGCTTTATTAATAGAGAGTACGTGGGCATGCATGGGCATTGTCTTATTGCAGATGTGTGGTAAGTACCCAGCAGAAGGCTTAACCCACTGGGCAGTTAGGAAATGGTCAAGTGTGGACATGTCTTGAGTACTAACGAGGGGCCAATTGGGTGTCCCTCCATGACAGCAGGATTACTAGACAGCCCTGAAAGCCCATGTCAGATATGTCAGGATGACCTCCTGTACACTGTAAGAGCTTGGTGGCACACCAGGACTGGCCAGGGGTTTCCACTGACTGTCTTCCAAATCTTCATTTCCATGAGGTAATAGATTTTTTAAAAACATTTTTATTTATTTATTTTCCAGGAGAGAGAGAAAGAGAGAGAGAGAGAGAGCAAGCTAGGGAGACAGAGAGAGACAGTGGGTGTGCCAGGGCCTCTAGCCACTGCAAACGAACTTCCGATGTATACACATCTTTGTGCATCTTTCTTTACGTGAGTACTGGGGAATTAAGCCCTGGTCATCAGGCTTCACAGGTAGTTGCCTTAAGTACTGAGCAATATCTCCAGCCTAGGTAATAGATTTTTAACAGAAAAAAGCTACAGCTGAGAAAGTGGTCTCCCTCCCTTCCTCCCTCCCTTTCTTCCTTCCTTCCATCCTTCCCTCCCTCCCTCTTTCCTTCCTTCCTTCCATCCTTCCTTCCCTCCCTCTTTCCTTCCTTCCTTTTCCATCCTTTATTCTCTTTCTTTCTTCTTTCCCTCTCTTTCTCTCTTTCTTTCTTTCTTTCTTTCTTTCTTTCTTTCTTTCTTTCTTTCTTTCTTTCTTTCTTTCTTTCCTTCCCTCCCTCATGTGTGTGTATATGTGCACACTTACTCACACAGGCTGGTGCAGGTGTGGCTCCCCGTGCATGTGTGGGAGAAGACCAGAGCAGGAGCATGCGGGTGTCCCTCTCCAAGGCTCATCTGCTTGTTTCTTTGAGAGGGACTCTCTTCACTGAGGCAGGATCTTGCCGTTTTCATGAGCCTCACTGATTCTCCAGTCTCTGTGCCCATAGGATGGGGGTTTTAGATAACACAGCTATTTCAAGCTATGTATGTTGGTTCTGGGGAATGGAACTCAGCAATCTCAGGACCCCTCAGGCCCTTATGCTTGCTCAGGAAGCTCTCTTAGCTGCTGAGCCATCTCTCCAGCCCTCTGCCATGTTTCTTTCACTTGTTCTTTGTGGTGCTGAGGGTCTGCCACATGACCCTTATCCACCAAAGGTAGATAGTGTACTACAGAGCCACCTCCTCACCTCTAATTTCAGATGTCTTACCATCAACGGTTACCACTTAGCTCTTTGTTTACCTAAAGAGCCCTGCTACACCCTTAGCTTCCTTCCCTTCTGGGTCTTCCATATCTCCCATGCACTTTTTGATTGAATATATTTGAAACATATTATGTTCTGAAGTCATAGTTTATATAAATGAAATATGATGCGTGGATTAAAAAAAAATTAAGCAGTACTCATTTGGACCTTCCTGCCTTTGGGTGAATGAAATTGCTGACAATTGAGTAATGTTTATTGCGCTCTCCCTGAGCCAGGCACCACACATTTATGTATTCTGTCAGTGCACATCAGCTTTGATGGAAATGCATATGACCTAGGAATCCTGTTCAAGTGCAGGATCCGATTCATGTGGCCTGGGTAGGGCTCTGAAGTCTATGGTTCTTATAAGCTACAGTGTGATGTGGTTTACACTCTGCCTTCTGAACATTGAGTCAGAATCATTGATCATGACACTTGTACGAGGTACATGCTGTTTTGTCCATTTTTCTGGTGAGGAAACTGAAGGTTTGAGGAATGAATTGTCCAAGGTTATGCTGTTAATCAGTTAAGGCACTTCCTTGCAAAGCCTGAGGGCCTTGGTTCAATTCTCCAATACCCAAATAACTTCAGGTGCACAAGTGGCACGTGCATCTGGAGTTTGTTACATTGTTGACAGGCTCTGGCCTGCACATTTTTTCTCTGTGTCTCTGTTTTTTCTCTCTCCTTGCAAATCAATAAAATATTAAAAAAAACCCAGCATATCTTGGACTCTAAATCCAGGTCTTCTTTTGGGAATAGGTACATACTTTTTCTGGACAGAGTGTGGCTGAGGGCAGATATGGTGGAGAGTCCCCTCCCTAGAGACCACCAGACAATGAATGCAATTTAAAAAAAGAACACTTTTGGAAGTACCTACAATATTTAAGGGTGATCTGATGCTGCCTGAAACAAAATTCATTGTTTTGGTTTGCCATTTCTTATCCAGCGTCATTTCTCCCTATCCAGGGCCATATATTAAATGGTGCTTTAAATGTGCTGGGGTTTGTTTGCAAAGACATGTGAAGTGTAACATGACTTAGAATAATTGTCTCTTCTCAATAGTTTTGTTAACTGGCAGTCAGCAGATCAAAAATATTAAATGGAAGTTCCAGAAAGAAGCAAACCTTAAGTTTTGAATAACAGTTACTACAATATACGGTGGTAGTAGTCGATTTATTAGTTGCTGTTGTTAATCTTTGTGCCTAAGCAACTTTCTAGGAATGTGTAGGAAATAGCATCGATAGGGTTCGGGGCCTGCTATAGTATCATTCATTCAGTGGCGGGGAAACTATTATGGCCTAGGAAACATTCTGCCTTGAACAGGAGGGGAAACTGCTGCGGAAGGATGCCTAGGACGGAAGGAAACTCCTTGGGCTCATTTATTGTTTAAGGCTGGTTGTGTACACAGTGTGCTGTGCTTGCTGTGGCCGGTTAAAGAAGGACACAGCCTCTGTCCTGACGCGCCACGTATTTGCCTTGCTTATAAAACCATTATGGACTCGGGGGTGGGGTGGGGTGGGGTGGGGTGAGGGGTGGTGGCGCACACGTTTAATCCCAGCCTTCAGGAGGCAGAGGTAGGAGGACTGCTGTGATGTGGAGGCCACCCTGAGACTACATAGTGAATTCCAGGTCAGCCTGTCCTAGAGCGAGACCCTACCTCGAAAAACAAAAACAACAAAAACAAAAAACAAAACAAAAATTCATACAGTCCACAACTAGAAAATATGAACTAGGACTGCCTTAAAAAATTAAAAATGGGCCGGGCGTGGTGGCGCACGCCTTTAATCCCAGCACTCGGGAGGCAGAGGTAGGAGGATCGCCAAGAGTTCAAGGTCACCCTGAGACTACATAGTTAATTCCAGGTCAGCCTCCAGAGTGAGACCCTACCTCGCAAAAAAAAAAACAAAAACAACAACAAAAAAAATTAAAATGGTATAGTTGCATTGCATCGTCTAAATTTCACTCTATAAAAGGTGGTGAGGTTCCACACTGACACCGAACTGCAAGAGCTCAGTGGAGTAGTATCTTGCTACAAATAATGTAAACACTATTTTTTGGTTTTGAAGAAATTTAAAGGACAGGGTTAGACGCCTCTATAAGTTTTATACACACACACACACACACACACACACACACTTTTTTTTTTAGAACACGTGAAGAGTTGGGGGGCCAGGGGGTGGTGACAGAGGCGCATTTTCCAACTTTCCCTAAGGTTCCCCAAACAGCCAGCCAGGAGCCGCTGCAAGCTAATAGCTCTCAAACCTGGTCTCCAGTCAGACGCATGCGCGCTCTGCTCTCCGTGTCACCGGCCTATTTTTCTCCGGCAGGTTTTATTTCTTTCTTTTCTTTTTATTAATTTTTTCCCCCCAAAGAGGCAGTACTGTCACTATGAACAGTTCCGAGCCTGAGCGGGGACAGGTGACACACAGGCACACGTCGCGTCCAAATAGGCTTGGGGGCACACGGGTCCCCCATCTCTATCTCCCCTTCTTAAGGTTCCAAAGCATCTTAGGAGGAAATGCACTTGGGGGTACAGGCTGATCGGTGCTTTTAGGAAAGACTCGGAAGAGGCAAAGCCACCCCCCCCCCCGGCTGTCAATCTCAAAACTTTGCTGCGAGCCGTGCGTGGACTCCAGATGCTCCCGGCCCGCTTCTCATTTCTCTGGGGAGCGCGCCGTGTGCCCCTAATTAATCCATCACCCCTTGGAGACCCTCTTTGTCTTTGAACTGCATTCATTGTCTCGGGGGTCCCGGAGTAGGGTGTTGTAGTGTGTGTGTGTGTGTGTGTGTGTGTGTGTGTCTGCGTTGGGGGAGGCGGGGTGGAGCTCTCCATTTAGCCGCACCTCTGCCCAGGAAGCGGCGGCACAGAGGAACATCTGGGGACGCCAGCCGGGAGTGGTGCAAGCTCGGCGGGTTCGCGAGTGGGCGGGGGCGCTGGGCTGGTTCCGTGGCCGCCCCTCCCTCCCCCGCGCGCCCCGCCCCTTCCTCGGCCGGGCGCGGACCCCCCCAACCCAACCCCACACTCCCCCCCACACACCTCTCCAAGTCCGGGCGGCCGGCAGGCGCGCGCCCCCCGCGCTCCCCGGGGACTCTGCAGCCGGGCAGACGGCAGCGAGCCCAAGCGGCGCTGGGCATGCTCAGTGGCCGGCCGGGCGCCCGGGGCTCTTCTCCAGTCGGAAGCCGGAGCTTGGCCGCTACCGCCGCCGCCTAACCGGCCGGGGCGCACGGAACGCGCGCGCGCGCGGGACTCGCGGCAGCAGCAGCGGCAGCGCGGGCGGCGGCGGCCGGGCCGCGGCGCACCGGAGCCGGGACCCGAACCGAGTCCCGCGCGACCCACCGGCCGCGGCCCCTTGGCTCCCTAGAACCCGGACGCAGAGGAGGAAGCCGAGCGGCCGCCTCATCTTCATCACCACCTCTCGGACGGACACTACCTTCCAGTCCGCCCGCGTCCCCGCAGCCGTCCGGGACATGGAGCCGTGGAAGCAGTGCGCGCAGTGGCTCATCCACTGCAAGGTGCTGCCCGCCAACCACCGGGTGACCTGGGACTCGGCGCAGGTGTTCGATCTGGCGCAGACCCTCCGCGATGGGGTCCTGCTCTGCCAGCTCCTCCACAACCTCCGGGCGCAGTCCATCAACCTGAAGGAGATCAACCTGAGGCCTCAAATGTCCCAGGTAAGGAGGCCGCCACCCGCCCCGGGATCCTCCCCTTCACCAACCGGCTAATTTCTTTGTGTAAATGCAAACATTTAGGTGCGCTCACGTTGCCCTCCTCCCAGGCTTCTGCTTTGGGGACCACATGGGTTTTTCCAACCTCGTGTGCAAACGGTTTAGCTCTTCAGCTGAATGCTTAAAGCCTACCGTCCTGAGGCGGTGGCAGAAATAAGTTGTCTTAGGACTTCTCTCTCTCTCTCTCTCTCTCTCTCTCTCTCTCTCTCTCTATATGTGTGTGTGAACAAAGGGCGTCAGTAAGGATCCAGCTTTTCAGTAACAGCGACGACGGAAAAGGATGCAACGAGGCGATGAAAGTCCATTGGTTTTTAGTCTTGTTTTGCTTCGCGTTTGGTCCCAGGCTCTCTTGAAAGAGGAACCGTGTGACATACGTGAGGAATCTAGGAAGTGGAAGGCGTTCCGGTACCGTTATGTGGACAGAAATGACACTGGCCAAAGGAAGGAAAAAGAGCAGGGCACAGGCTGTCCACGAAGCCTGATTCCCCCCTACCCTGCGCTGGTGGCCCCTGGCAAGCTACGTGGCTGTGTTGACAGGTCTCTTGAAACCATGTGAGAAGGAGAGGCCGGCCTCTCCAGGCAGCGGCAGGAAGTGAGAAGTTTCGCTCGATTCCGATTGCTTTCATTAGGTCCTGTGCTCAGGTGGTGTGGGGCTCGTGGGGCTCCCTGGAAATGACTCTTTGAGGGGGGTCTGGAAAACATTCCCCTCTGGATGGTTCAGATGCCTTAGAGTTGGCTCAGAAGAAGAAGTCAGGTTGCAGCGGATCCTGCCTTTTTTTTTTTTTTTTTTTTTTTTTGGTTCTGTTGGAAAGTTTCTGTTCAGAAGAATGTTAGAACACAATTTACAACTTCTATTTTCTCTTTCACAATTAAAAAAAAAAACAAAAAAACACTTTCAACATCAAAAGAAGAGAGAGCCCTTTTCATGACACATTTTAACACTAGTTCTGTATGACACAGAGCCTTAGCTACTTAGCAACTTAGTTTGGCGTCTTTGAAGAAGGAACTAACTTTATAGCACTTAATAATCATGTACTTAAAGTCAGAGCGCGCACGCACTCATCTATGGCTGTAAGTGTTTCATCATTGTCCTCCCTCTGCACTTTAAATTCCCTGCCCCTTGCCTGTCTGCCTACAACCTGTACACAAGTGGTGAGAGCCAAAGGTATTTGCAAGAAAGATTAAGTTAGCTGATACTCCAGGGCAAAGCTCCATGTTGATAGCTAACTCTTGGGTCCCTTCAGAATGGTACCAACTATGGCTATCCCTTTGAGCCACTTAGCACACATTTCCATATGGGGGGGGGGGGAATCTGCTACTGTGAACAGTTATGTGGTGTGTAGCAGTCAGTTCCCAGGCCGCGTTTTCTATCTTGCCTTGTAGTCTCTGGAAGCAGCCTGGGTCAATGGCCCATTGGCCCACCAGCAGGGAGTGTCTTTGTGGGCACATTTCTTGAGACTTTAGTTTCCGGAACTTTTTGCAGTTGTTCATTAAGTTCTTCATAATCCAGGGTTTTGACAGCCAAGTGTTCTTCCAGCCTGGGACTTTGATTGAAGCGGTCACGCTGGAGGAGACATCTTTTCAAACATTTAAAAAATATTTCTATTTATTTATTTGCAAGGAGAGATGGAGAGAAACAGGCAGAGAGAGGGAAAGAGAGAAGGAAGGAGAGAGAGAGAGAGTGAGTGTGTGAGTATGGGTGCCAGAGCCTCCTGTCATTGCAAACGAACTCCAGGTACATGTACCACTTTGTGCATCTAACTATGTGGGTGCTGGGGAATTGAACCCAGGCCGTCAGACTTTGCAAGCAAGCATTTTTAACCATTGAGGCATCTCTCCAGCCTTCAATGTGTTTTGCTTTTCCTCCTCTTCTTAACATGCATGAGGTGTAATTTGAATCTTGCTGATGACTGGAGATCATTATTATATCATTAATGAAAACTGGGCACGTACCATTCTCTATGAGTTCTGTTCCCTGCTGAGGATACCACAATGAACATACCAGGACACTTGCCCTAAAGGAATTATTAAACTGCTATCAGATGAACCACCAGGATATAATGACGGAAGTAGGAGAGTGAAATGATCTTCCTCAGGCCCTTGGGCTTTTAGTTCTTACATGTGACCAACCTGAGCTTCCTGGTTCCACTTTCAGTGGGGTTTCTCTTGTAACCTATGGTGACTGAGCTCACAGCTGAAGATGGTGGGGGTCCTGTTTGTTTCCTTCCTGACTCTTGGCCGCATTGTGGAGAGGTCAAGGGCTGGAAAGCTGAGAGCTCAGCGGATGAGCTCGCATGATGCAGGCTGTGAGTAAATCACGAACTAAGACATATTATGAAGCAAGGTGACATATTTATCAGGCCTATTGTGCTCAGCACCTACTGTGTGCTTAATAAATACCCACTCTTAGTAAAATTACCTCAAGTGTTTGTTTTTTGATTACTGTCATATTAAGGGTATTGGGCTACAATATGATTTTTAAAGGAATTGTAATGGTTTAAAAGCCCTTGGATTGGTTGGTGTCTCTATTTCTTTTATTAAATAATTTTCTTTATTTATTTTACACAAAGAGACAGAGAGAGAGGGAAATTATGGATGTAGCAGGACTTCTTGCAACTGTAAATGAACTCCAGATGCATGCGCCACTTTGTACATTTGGTTTTATGTGAATACTGGGGAATTGAACCTGGGCCATCAGGCTTTGCTAGCAAGCACCTTTAGCCCCCTGAACCATCTCTCCAGCCCCTAATGCCTCTATTAATACCTCATCTATCTTGGGAAAGACTCTGGCTGGTCTAGTTCATGAGATTCTTAACCTGTAAGCCCTATTCATAAATAAGGAATAAGCTTAGTGTACTTGGTGTCTCCTCTGCTGGGAATATTCATTCTCCTCACTTCCTTTCCTCTCTTCCTCTCTTCTCCTCTCCTCATCTTCTTTACTCTTTCCTCTAAACATCTACCCTGTTGCATTCTCTCATTCTCTTCAGATCCCTGCCCAGTCATCATATCTTCAGAAGGGGCTTCCTTCACTACTTTCTATAAATTGCATCAACTACCTTCTATAAAATCACATTTGTCTTTTCACTCATCCAACTTCAATGTGTTTTAAGTGACATAATAAGATGCATCCCAGCTAAGTTACTCTTCTGAAGTTAACAGTGTAATTGCCAGTGCTTGTGGCTTTTTCACTATGTCCAAGAATCCTTTCTTTTATTTTATTAGGCCTACTAAAAATTTTAATTTTGAAATCAATTTTTTCCCTACAACCCAGGAGCTAAGCTGGGAAGTAACTGGAAGCTCACACTTTAGAGCTTTGTGGCATTCTGAAACTGTTCTGACAGGTGCTGACACAGGAAACATTATTGGTTCTTTGGTTATTGTATGTGTTTAGTTTCCCAAAAGAGGCTGTAAAATGAGTAGAGTCTTTTAATAAGGGTGGTTATTCCAGTGAGTGGGCTGTTAATTTTAATTTCTTTTTGTCAGCTTTCTGCTTTGTTTGCATTAAAAAACAAATAACCCTGCAAATACTGACTGCTCAATTACAGGGTTGAATCTTGCAGCATTCACAGGCTAATTGAGTGCTCTTCAAAACAGAAGCATAAATAGTGGTCCACTTCTCCTATTCTTTGTTCTTTCAGGCCATGGACATTCATGTCTTATCCTTCTGGTCTTATACTGTTAAAATACTGATTTAGATCTTGCATTTATTTATATTTATAATGAGTTCAAGAGGTTACAGTTAGTGAGGTGGAGCACACCTGTAATCCTAGCACTAGGGAGGTGGGGGCAGGAGGAGGATCAGTAGTTCAAGGTCATCATTGGCTACATAGAGAGTTGGAGGCCAAATTGGACTACATGAGAATCTGGGCCAAAAGAGAAGTGAACATTACATTTATTAGTCTACATAACATGTTCTTTTTATTGTAGAGAATAAAGTTAAATAAAACTCAGATGACTGTTGAAAACCCAAGACAGATTTATTTTTTCATCTGAAAATAAAGCATGTAAGTGATTCTGGAGAAGAAGGGAATAATTGTACTCTTGCAAAAAGGGATAGACTTGGTGGCTTGATGTCACCTTTTGTGGCCAAGAAGGTCTCCACGAAAGTGTTTAACCAACTCTAGGTCTGTCAGTATTTGGATATGTTAAACTTCTAGAATGTTCTAGAATGTTAGAATGTTCCGATTCTGGTATGTTTGATGAGGTTTCTGACCATTGGACATAGTCTGTAAGCTCTGACCTGTCTTAACATGAACTGTTCAGTCTTGAAGGGTTTCTTCATCAAGCCATTACTTGTTCTGCACTGTGCACTGTTCAAGACATTAGCAATAAACTCCACAAAGTTTTGCCCTCAAGTGACACACATGTTGGTCAAGAGGGAAGACCACAAATAAATACATAAGTATTATGGGATCAGTGAGGACACCCGAAGTTGGGTAAGTGAACAGAGAGAAATAGGACTTTTACAGAAAGTAGTTTATATGAGAAAATCTTTGAAAAGGTGACAGCTGGGCAGAGAGACCTTAGAGGAGTGAGGGAATGCAGAGACTGAAAAGAGAAAACTTCCTGCAGAGGGAACATGAAGCTGGAAGGCTCTGAGGTGATTAACACTAGGCACGTTAGAGGAATAGAAGAATGCAAGCGGTGAGGGTGGTGGGAAGTCATCTCATGTGGCCAGTGCTACGGATACATGCAGTGAAATAAGGATGGTGTAAAATCTTGATTTAAACAGGATAAAGTTCTTGGTGACCTTGACACAAAAAGGCATCTGGTGTGGTAGTCAAACTCCTTAATGGAAAAGAAGAGAGACTTGAAGAGGCTCAAGAGAGCAAGTATAAACATCTCTAAAGGGGATAATTTTGCTATGCAGAGAGCAGAAAACTAGGGTAGTGCTACCAGGGGGAAAATGCATCAAGAAAGTTATTTTGTTATCACATGGAATTTTTATTGTGTAGTAGTAAAGAGCTCTTTCAGATTCACACAGATTTTAAGTCAGGTACAGTGGTGCACTCCTGTAATCCCAGCACTCAGGAGGTGGAAGGGTTCAAAGTCATCTTGGCTACATAGTGAGTCTGAGGTCAACCTGAGCATAGAAACCCTGTTTTGAACAAAGATTTAGCCAGAATTTTATTCTGTGGTACTCTTAAATAGGTGCACAGGTATGTGTGAAAATGTATGGATATAGAAAGACAGGTGACCTAAATTTAATATGATCCTAAGGTTTTTCTTCTGCGTACCACGTCACAGCATGTGTGAAAGGATGACCCTCTATTGTCTCTGCGATTTCCTGCCAACCCTTGCTAATACCCAGTTGAGTTTTGATGCCATTACTGTTTCTTAAAGTGAAACAAAGAGAACTTTTTTCCTAGCTATATACGTACCATATATTTAAAATAACCCTGTAATTATATTAGTTTCAGCATTGTTGTGTGTATTACATTGTCTGTACTCTGTCCCCCAGAGAAAGTGATGGTGTGTGCAGATGACTGGGTTATTGAGAAGGGAGAGACAAAAAGCTGTTATTGTCCAAAAAGCATGATGCTCCTGTTACATTTCTGGTCTCCTGAGCATAATGTCAGCGTTTTGTCTTTCTTCTCAGAAGTCCATTACGTCTTTATCATTCGCTCAGTCGTTCTCCTGGATCATCGGCTGTTGTAATTTCAGTCGCTGCTGATCAGGGGCTTTTTCTGTAAAGTACTGATGGCACTTTAAGACATCTCAGGCACTTGTTCTGGTAGCATAGTTGGTGGATTTATCTGGGATTTTGTAGGAACTGATATACTGAAGTTTCATCTGTGAGGTCTAGTTCCATGGCTTTTGGGAAGGAAGATAAAAATCCTTTTCTATTTTTCTTTTCTGAGACAGGATCTCCTTCTAATCAGGGGGACCTAGAACTTACTCTGTAGCCCCAGGCTGGCCTTGAACTCACATTGATTCTCAGTCTTCTAAGTTGCTGGGGTTAAAGGCATGTGCCACCATACCCAACATCCTTTTTAAAAAAAATTGTTATGCAAATAGGATTTATCCAATATAGGTCAATATCTATTCCCTAATTTTTAAACAAAAAGGACTCTTTTTTTTTTTGGTTTGTCAAGGTAAGGGTCTTGCTGTAGCCCAGGCCGACCTGGAATTCACCCTGCAGTCTCAGGGTGGCCTTGAACTCACGATGATCCTTCTACCTCTGCTTCCCAACTGCTGGGATTGAAGGTGTGATCCACCATGTGTGGCAAAGGACTCTTTTTTAAGTTCCTTTTTTCATAGACTTTCTGTGGCAGTTGGTGTGGCTGACCATTCCCTTCGTCCCAAACCTCTCTTCCCATCTCTCAGTTGGATTCTTGTGTCTCTCTCATACTCTTTCCTGCTTGGTTCCTTTGCCAGCTGCTCTGTATGATCGTGTGTGTGTGTGTGTGTGTGTGTGTGTGTGTGTGCGTGCATGCACACACACACAAGCATACCATAGCATGGATGTGGATGTCAGAGGGAAACCTCCAGGTGTTGGTTCTTTCTTTCCACATTTATGTATTTATTTAATTAAGAGAGAGAGAGAGAGAGAGAGAGAGAGAGAGAGAGAGAGAGAATGGGCATGTCAGGGCCTCCAGCCAGTGCAAATGAACTCCAGATGCATGTGCCACCATGCACATCTGGCTTTACGTGGATACTGGGGAATTGAACCTGAGTCCTTTGGCTTTGCAGCAGCCCATCTACCTTATATTTGAGACAAGGTTTCTCTCATTGTCTTTGCCACTGGAAAGGCCAGTGCTTTGGCATTCTCCTGGCCTCACCCCCCACTTCTCTAGACACATTTGGATGACAGGCGCATGCTCCATATTGTGTCCAGCTTCATGTGGGTGGGTGGGGATTGAATTCAGGCCAGCAGGTATGCAGAGCAAGGACTTTTAATAACTGAGCCATCTCCCCTACCCCCGACTCCCCTTTAAATATTCCATCAACATTTTAGAGTTCCCACTTTAATTATGTTTTCGTCCCTGGATCATCTCACGGCATCCGTGGTGCTAACTGACCATTATAGACTTTGAATTCACATTGACAGCCTAGGTCTGCCTGTGCTACACCTGCTTCCATTGTGACTGTTCGCTGGTGAAGTTTGGATGTGGAAGAAAATCCACTCAGCAGTCAAGATGGGTTGGATGGGGCAACACTGGGCATGAACAAGACTGCAGCTGGAGTCTGTTCTAGACAGGGGGAGGCCAGAGCCAGGGGGCGAGTAGAGGGAGGAAGAGGAACATAAAATATTAGCGAGATCATGAGTTGGAATGGATGGGACATTGGGACTTATAAAGACAGAGAGAGTGGATCTGATCTAGACTGAGCCCCACTTTCATGCTTGGGTGACTGGAGTGGGCACTAAAAGAAGGGCAGATGGTAGAGAGCGTGTCAGATTGGGGTGTTGGACTTGACGTCATTACCAGTGACTGTCCGGCATCTCAGATTCAAGCATCCCACTCTGTCACTACCCCCTTCTTTCTGGCTTATTCTGCTAATTCCTGAAATCCAACAATCTTTTGAACTCATTGCTCCTACCACCTCCTCACTGCTTTCATGGTGTTATTTCCTTCCTGCTCAGCTTACTTACCATGGCGGCCATTCTGGTGACTTCCTTGGCTTCACTTATTTATCTTGCTCCTTTGTAAACAGAACCCTGGCTAAATCTAGCTTGTTACTTATTTCCTGCCTATAACTGAGCTGCAAAAGATGGTGGAGGAAAACCTATACTAAATAGACTCTTCTCACTCTAAATTCATGATCCCTAACCTCAGAGTGCACTGTAACCTGCCCGGTCATGTCAACCGTGCTCACCTGGATTGGAGGTGATCAGTATATGGTCTGTGAGCTCCTGGCAATACCTGTGATGCTTCCAGGGGTTCCATAAAGTCAAAGCTCTTCTTATAATGTTAAGACATTGTTCACCTTTGTAATGTGCATTTTCTCTTTAGTAGATAGTGGAGTTTTCTGAAGGTTGTAGAACTTTGCTGATGTCATTGCTGTGACTGGCAGAGGAATATGCAATTGGGTATGTTTTAAAGATGCATTCGTTTAGAGTCCTAATATGTTGAACATTGATAGCTATAACAAACACACTCCTCCCTGACCAAAGCTACTGAGAGTTCTCAGTAATCATTTTGAAGAGTGAGAAGGGGTTCTGGCATCAAAACATTTGAGAACCAGACTGGACCATTTCAGTCTGTCCCAGTTGACTCTTGAGTTCATCTTACTCTTTTTTAAAAAATGTTTTATTTATTTATTTGAGATACACACACACACACACACACACACACACACACACACACACACCACAGAGACAGATAGAGAATGGGCACACCAGCGCCTCTAGCCACTGTAAATGAACTCCACATGCGTATGCCACCTTGTGCATCCTGGCTTACATGGGTCCTGGGGAATCGATTCTGGGTCCTTTGGCTTTGTAGGCAAACGCCTTAACCACTAAGCCATCACTGCAGCCTGAGTTCATCTTATTCCTTGCTCTGGCCACCATGGCTGCCTCCTCCATGCTTCCTCTTAAGTGATGACTTGTTTCCTGTTCTGAGAAGATAGACAAAATCAGAGGCGAGATTTCTCCAGCTCCACCATCCTGCCTCTGTGTCCAGAGATGGTGTTTTCTCTCTTGGACTGTGAGTGAATGAACAGGGCACTGAACAAAACCTAGTTTCACCCTGAGACTTACCCACATGCCCTCCTGCATCATCAGTTCTCTTCTGGATCTTTCTAGTTTTAAGCACATGTGCTATTCTTTTCCTCATTTGGTTCAGGGTATGCTCTTAAGAATGTCACAAAGGGGCTGGAGAGATTGCTTAGTGGTTAAGGTGTTTTCCTGGGAAGCCAAAGGACCCAGATTCAATTCCCCAGGACCCACGTAAGCCAGAGGCACAAGGGGCGCATGCATCTGGAGTTCATTTGCAGTGGCTAGAAGCCTTGACACGCCCATTCTCTCTCTGTCTGTCTCCTCTCTGCTTGCAAATAAATAAATGAAATAAAAAGAATGTCACAAAGACATTGAGTGTGATGAACAGTGACTCAGGCTTTGACCCGAACTACTGGGGTAGGTAAGTGGTTAGTCAACTTCCTTATAACTTTTGGCTCCTGATGGACCATAGATAATTTAAAGTTCTTAGAAAGCACACAAGCACACATGGTCTGGTCTGTTCCATCTCTCAAAGCAACTCCAGACGCATGCACCACCATCTGGCTTACATAGGTCACGGGGAATCCAGCCTGGGTCCTTTGGCTTTTCAGGCACATGCCTTAATCACCGAGACATCTCTCCAACCTGTAACTATTCTTATAAACTAATTGTAAGCTATTTTTAGCTATAATAATAACAACAATAATAGCCATTATGAGCTATTATGTGAATGTTATTATGCCGCATGCACACCCATACCCCTCACCTGCCCCTATTACTCCTGAGCAGTGGCTCTGCAAGGTGTTATGACCAATCATAAAATGACATTCTGCCATTTCCTGGTCTTGGGCATTTAGTGGACAGACTCGTAAACAGAAAGGGCTATTACTTTTGTTGGTCTTAGACAATTATTTCAGAAATATATTTTGTGTTGCTGAGTGTCCTTTCAAAGTCTGTGTTGCAAGAAGTGTAGTCAGCTTCTGAGCTGCTTACATAACAGGAAACCAGCAGCATATGGCACTCACATGGGAGTTCTTCAGTGGGTCAATTAATATGGAATATTTAATGATACACTTGATACTAACCTTCCATGCTGCAGCAGCTGGTCTGAATAAACATTCACTGAGTCGCTTTCTGTCTCTTCCCGCGATCCTGGGGGCAGCATGGTTAAATGAAAAGGCCTCAGGTCAGGAATCAGGAGACTTGGATTCTAGTCCCAGCTCTGTCTCTGACACTTTCTGGCCTTAGCAAGTGTCCGCGCTTCAAAGGATATTGGCAGTTCCATACACAGTCTCACTTGGAAGCATTCTGGTTTCATGGAGATCCGGCACCAGGCAGAAATGGGTGAATGACCTTGGAAAAGGTCACTGTACCCATTGAGTCTTTCTTTCCTCCTTTGATGGGCAAGAATTAGTAAAACCTGAGCTGGCGTGGTGGCACACGCCTTTAGTCCCAGCACTTGGGAGGCAGAGGTAGGAGGATCGCCATGAGTTTGAGGCCACCCTGAGATGAGATTACATAGTGAATTCCAGGTTAGACTGAGCTAGAGTGAGACCCTACCTCGAAAAAAAAAAAAAAAAAAAAAAGAATTAGTAAAACCTTATTTTGTAGTATTGAGATGAGAAGTGAGTGATACATATTTAAATGCCTGATGCCCATATGGCACTCAGCAAGGTTATTTCCTTCCTCCTCTGTCATCTTTTCCCCATCCTCTTAAGTCTGCAAGGCAGGAAGAAGATGATCTTATCACTGCTCTACAGAGGGGGAAACTGACATGTGCACCGGCTAAAGGGCTTTTCTCAAGGTCACACCGTCAGGAAGTGGTAAAGACAGGAGTAGAGTCCAACTGTCCTAATTCCAAATTCAGAAACATTTCCCATTCCTGCTGCCAAACCCAGTGGCTTTCTGGTGACTTGCATGAGGAAATGGCTGGGCAAGTGCTTGCAAACAGCAAGCCATGAAAATGTGGCTAACACTGTGTTATTTTACACTAAAAGTATGTTTACAATAGATATCTAAAGTGATGATACCCGTTCTCAGCTACTTAATGGGCTAATTCGTTTACAGATTATCTGTTTTCCAGTTTAGTTCTGTTTTCTTGGACATGGATGTTTGTGGGTTGATTAGCTTATCAAGTTGCCTGCCCACCATCAAGACTTTGTAGTAGATGCAGAAGACTCAAAGGAACATAAGATCCAGTCCCTGACTATTGTAGTCACCTTCTTGTTGCTGGGACAAAGCACTTGACCCAAAGCAGCTGGTGGGAAGAAAGTATTTATTTGGGTTTATGGTCTCCAGGGGAGGCCTCATGATGACAGGGGGAGCATGACATGAGCAGAGGTTGGACATCGCCTCTGCCATAGCAGGTGGAAAACAGTAGCAGGAGAGTGAGCCGAGTTCTGGCAAGGGGGAGCTGTCTCTAACAGCCCAATAACACACCTCCTCCAGCAAGGCTCCACTTCCCAAATTGCCATCAGCTGGGGACCAAGCATTCAGAACTCATGAATGTATGGGGGACCTCTGATCCAAATCACCACACTGACCCTGTGTTACTTGTACTTGACACATCATGAAGTGCCCTGCAACCTTGTCCTTATAAAGCAGGGCAAGAGAATCATTTGAGTTAGAGTGAGTAGACAGGCAGATGGGTAATGTTATTCTCGATTTTGTACAAAGTTGTCACAAAAATGATTTTTTAAAATGTGTGTAGGCATGGTTCAAGGTGTTTCTTTCCATAGATTTTTGTCTAGTACTTTCTATATGCCGGGCACAGAACACATAGAGATAAATCACGTGCAATTTCTGCTTTTTGTGAGGCAGGGAGAAAATAGATTTGACCTCCAAGGCAGGCATTTACAAGAATGCAGAAAGGAAGTAAGTCATTGGAAGGTACGTGGCCTGTGCAAAAACGTACATGCAGCCGAGCGAGAGAGAGGAGTGCAGGAAGATGGCGGAGACTGGTTACTGGAGAGGAAGAAGGTTTGAGAAAGAAAACTGGGTGTGGGAGACGAAGACTGTGCAATGACATTCAGACCTCAGTCTTGCCCTGGCGAGGCAGTTATTCTGAGCAATGTCGAAACCTCCTTACTGACATTACTACTGGCATTTGGCTGTATGCTTCATATTTGGCAGTGAAGACGTGAACAAAACTGTCTTTGCTACATGGACATTCAGACATATAGTCCATCTGCTTAATGGGCATCTAAAGGAAGATGCTGAAAGCAAAGATACCTCCCACCACTCCCTCCCTCCACTAGAACCATTCATTGTCCTACCTGGCTCTTTAGCTAAATGATATCCCCTCTTTCCTGGTCCATCTTGTGTTGGCTGTGAACTCCTGAGGCCTTCTACCATGAGCCTTTCCACTTCACTCCATAGCCTGTTCACCTTCTGTGCACCATGGGTCAGTCACCCTAGCCCTGGAGTACCTTCCCTTCCTCTGAATGCTTTCTGGCCCTGAAGTTGTGTACCATGTCTCACGAGACTGTATTTTTTTTAAACCTTTTTTAAAAATTATTTTTAAGAGAGACACAGAAAGAGACAGACACACAGAGAGAGGGAGACAGAGATGAGCACGCCAGCAATCTCTCAGCTGCTGTGAACGAAATCCAGATGCGTGCACCCCCTTGTGGGCAAGTGCGGCATTGTGCCCTTGCGTCACTTTGCATCTGGCTAAACATGGGACCTGGAGATTGGAACCGGCGTTCTTAGTCTTTTTTAAAAAATACAGGCTCGGGCTGGAGAGATGGCTTAGCGGTTAAGGCGCCTGCCTGCTAAGACTAAGAACCCTATAGGCTTATAGGGCCTATAGGCACTGTAAATGAACTCTACATGCATGCATCACCTTGTGCACCTGGCTTGATGTGGGTTCTGGGGAATTGAACCTGAGTCCTTAGGCTTTGCAGGCAAGTGCCCTAACCACTGAGAAATCTCTCCAGCCCACATGAACTTAAAATATTTTATTTATATTTATTTATTTATGAGACAGAGAGAGAGAATGAATGGGCACTCCAGGGCCTCAAACCACTGCAGACTAATTCAGATGCACGCACTACCATGTTTATATGGCTTACCCAGGCAATGGGAAATCAAACCTGGGTCTTTAGGCTTTGCAGGCAAGTACCTTAACTGCTAACCCATCTGTCCAGTCCCATGAGCCTGTTTTGACCATCTAGATTTCCTGCAGCTTACCAGTGTTTGCCTCCACCTTTGCACAATGTTTCTGGCACCCTTTTAACTTCCTCTCATTCCCCATAATCCAGCCTTCCAAAACCCAGATACCTTGAGTTCCCAACTCTACACCAGACTCTACAAGCTCAGTTAGTCCTCATCATTACCATCTACTTTTCCTGAATCGTGACTTGTCCACAGCCTGCCCCATCCCACTCCCTGCATGGTGACTGTTGGTACAGACACTAGAAGCAGCAACCGTTCCACATTTGGCAAGTTACATTTCTATGCACTTTATTTTTTGTCACGCGACTCTCATGAAAGAGTTCGGTATCTTGAAGGGGATAGCGAATCTGGATCTTACAAAGATCTAGGAGTTGTGGACGTTTGATTCTAAGAAGTAAAACACTGTATGCCCAATATGCCTTTTCAGGTTTGTGGTCTCCAGAGCCCAGTGGTGTGACTGAGTGTAATCGATGAACCAGAAGACACATTACGAAGCAGTAACCAGGCTCTCTGTTCACTCTTTTTCTCCCCCACCCCTTCTTGCAACCAGTATTTGCTTCGTTTTAGTGGGTGGCAATGTAATATTATGATGCAGTCACATCACTCTCTCTTAATCATGTATATGATGTCTGAAAGGAAAGTGGCCCTAGAGTAATTTTTTTTTGCACTTATTGATACTCCAGGGTATAGGCTTAGGAGATATTAAGCTTCCTGGCTTGGACCTTCACACATAACAAAGCATTTGTTGACCGAGGGAAATTAGTATGCTTTAAGTCAGTCAGACACACAAGAAATGTTCAAGTTCTAATTATTTATGAAGAGCGTAATACTTGGAAATAGAACGTTGCATTTGCCCAGAGAATATGTGCTGGGGTACAGCAAAATATAGCGTTTGTCTCCCATAAGGGGAAAGCAGGAATGGAGTTGTGCGATGCTCGTATACGTAGTGAACATTGACTCAGTGTATGCGTGTCCTTCCAGAGACACTGCTGGGGAAGGGAATGTAACAGAATTGCTCTTAACACCAGTGGCTTCCTCTTGGATTTTCAGCTGAGAAGCTGGCATCTTGAGAATATTTAGGTAAGTGCTCAGATAGTGAAATCCTTATAAGATTCTCAATCATTTTGAATATATAGTTCTGTTTTGTGACCTTTGTGAAGAGCAAAGTAATGAAAAAGGTAAAAGAATTTAATAAGATTCTTCTGTGCCTAATTTTGGAAAGATTTAATTTTTTTTCTGTCACATTTAATAAATGGTTCAATAATTTTTTGTGATGCATGTACATTTCTCACATGACATCTTTGTCCATCTTTGCTTCCTAGAGCCCCCTGTGCTTAAATCCTTGGCATGCCAACCCTCTCTTTCTCTGTATGTCTTGCTCTAAAATAAAATAAAAATGATCTCAATGGAAAAGCAATGCATTTAAAATAAAGCACCGACAAGGATACCCTCTCCTCTTTATAGAAGAGATAAAGAGCGTCCGTTAAACTCTATGGAAATGCATCCAGCTAAATTTCATTTACTGCTGATTTTTAGAGCATTCCTAGACTCTGACTTCTGACATCCACACCACTCTGGTAAGCTGATGAGGCAGCCTTTGATGTGTCAGTCTGGCTTTGAATCACTGCTCCGCGGCTTACAGTCTCGGACAGTGTAACCACCTGATCTTGGATTTCTAGTTTATGAGACGGAGATGATGGTACCTTTGTGCAGTGCTGGAAGGATGAAATTAATTAAGTGATGTGTTCAAGTCAGTATTTGAACATTGAAGGCACTCAATAAATGTAAATAGCCATTAAGCTTGTTTATGGACAAAGAAGTTATAGGTAGACAGTTAAAAATAGGGCAGAATAGCTGAAAGCTACGTGGTCAGTTAACTAGTCGACTCAGGAACTCACTTTGGACTGTGGGGGATGCAGCCACATTACCTTGTCCCACACAGTGTTGAGGAAGGATGGCTCTGATTGAGTGGACCGTTACAACCACTGAGTTGTTGGCTCAGAATTACATACAATACAGAACTGGGAAAAAAATCTGTAGAGATGATTCTAGTCCAGCACCCTGGTTCTCAGGATGAGCATCCGAAGCTTGTGGTGTGTGCAGACTTTCAGCCAAGATTACTTGCTTTGGCAACTCTGGCCCAGACCCAGGTTTTCTGAGCCATAGCCCATGCCTTTTCTCTGAATGGTAGTGACAGAGGCCTTATGAGGAATTTAAATTATACTTTTATTTTTTTGGTGTCTGGAGAGATGGCTCAGGAGTCAAAGGTACTCGCTTGCAAAGCCTGATGGCCCAGGCTCAATTCCCCAGTACCCACTTAAAGTGAGATGCATGAAGTGGCACATGCATCTGGAGTTCGTTTGCAGTGGCAGGAGAGTGTGGCGTGACTATACCCATATATTCTCTCCCTCAAGTAAATAAGTAAATATTTATAAAATATTTTTTATTAGTTATGTATATAATATATATACAACCATGATGGTACCATCGTTAGCCTTCTCCCTGTCCTCCCCCCCAAGGAAAAAATATTTTTTAAAGACTAGAAAGTAAGGTAAATATGGTAACATATGTTTGTCATCCCGGCATTTGGGGGCAGAGGCATAAGGATCAGGAGTTCATGGCCATCTTTGGCTGTATAATCAGTTTGAGGCCAGCCTGGGCTACATGAGAGCCAAGCTCAATAAATATGTAAATAAATAAATATTAAAATTTCTTCAGTTCAGAATTACTAATGTGAAGCACTTATATTAAGAATCATATTCTTGGGGCTGCAGGGTGGCATGGTGGTTAAAGTCGTCAGTTTGCAAAGCCTAAAGGCCTGGGTTCAATTCCACACTACCCGTGTAAAGCCAGATGCAAGTAGTGCAGGCGTTTGTCTCTCAAATAAATAAAAATATTTTAAAAAAAGCACCATATTCTTTTTTGTTAAATGCTTTTTTTTTTTTTTTGGAGGCCAGAACTTCCTGTTAGACTTTATGGAACATTGAAAAAGGATTAAAAATATGAAAATTCTACAATCAGGTCTGATGTGTAGTGGAGTGACACCTCAGCTATCCGGAAGCTTAGCCATCCAGAAAATTCCCCAGTTCCCCGGATGGCTGAGGACTTGTATTTGCTTCATTAAGTGGAACGGTGGAGTGTCCCAAGGCTCTGAAAACATGAGTGTTCAGGTGTTCATGTGTCCTCATACCCTTAGATTGTTGTTGTTGTTGTTGTTTTTCTGTGAAATTGGAGACCGTTTATTTTTATTTTTTTAATTTTTTTTAGAGAGAGACACAGAGAGAGACAAACAGAGAGAAAGGGAGAGGGAGACAAATAGAGAATGGGCATGCCAGCAGTCTCTCAGCTGCTGTGAACGAAATCCAGATGTGTGCGCCCCCTTGTGGTCAAGTGCGGCATTGCACCCTTGCGTCACTTTGCATCTGGCTAAAGGCAGGACCTGGAGATTGGAATCGCTGGAGATTGGTTTAGGTTTAGGAGGCAGGCACCTTAACCCCTAAGCCATCTCTCCAGCTCTTGGAGACCGTTTTACAACTTTCTGCTCACAGCTCAGGACCTCTTGCAGAGCGAGAGCTCCCACAAATGGTATTGAGTGACTGCGTAATGAATCTTCCATATTAGCCTTAATATTGATTGAATAGGCATGCTGTATTTTATTGTCTTACTTGATCACAGGATGAAAATCACGACACTCCGTTAGTTGCCTTGTCGTAGGAGTCAGCACAGTGTATATATGCTGAAAGAATGTTGACTTCAGCATCAGATAGACCTGAGTTCAAATCATAGCCTATTGGCTAAACAGCTTCGTTTTCTTGCTTGTGAAAGAGGGACAGTTCTTCTCCCCCTTCCTCTTTCTTCTCCTCCTCCTCTGAATTCTCCTTTTTCTTCTCCTTCTGCAGGATTTCATGCAGCTCAGCTTAGCCTTGAACTCATAGTGTAGCTGAGGATGACGCTGAAGTTCTGTTCTTCCTGTTTCTACTGCCCAAGGGTTGGAGTCACAGGTGCTCGCACCACATAAACCACGTGGTTTATGTGGTGCTGAGGACGGAATTCAGGGCCTCACGCACACTAGGCAGGCTCTCTACCCTCTGACCCACATCCCAAGTCCTGAAATGGGACACTTAGTGCAATGAGTTCAGATGGGCAGAATATCCAGCCAAGCACCAGGGCTACAGTGTACACTTGGTAACAACGTGAATCTTTTCTCTCTTGTCCCACCCACCATCCAACCATCTTGTGGGATAGAGCTTTCTCCACTGATTTATTTATTTATTTATTTATTTATTTTTGCAATGACATCATTCTTCAGATTTATGGCAAACTTGGCCTATTTTCTCCCACCCAAAGGAGGTCTTATTTAGACTCCTTCCATCTATAAGACTGAAGTACTGTTTCTTTAAAATATTAAAATATAAATAATTATATACAATAATATAATATATAATTATGAAAATAAAAGAATATTAAAATATTATTAAACTGACTTAATTTGTGTGTGTGTGTGTGTGGTGATGTATGTGCATGTGTTTGTGCCTATGCAGCACTGATGACACTTGCCTGAGGTGGCTAGAGGGCAAAGACAGGTGTCCTCCATCACTCTTCTGCCCATTCTTTATTTAAAAAAAAAAAAAAAAAAACTTCAAAAAATTAAAAAAATTATTTATGTATTTGAGAGTGAAAGAAGGAAGGAGGGAGGGAGAGAGAGAGAGAGAATGGGCATCCCAGGACCTTCTCCTGCTGCAAGTGAACTCCAGACACATGTGGCCCTTTGTGTATCTGGCTTATGTGGGTCCTGTGGAATTAAATCTGGGTCCTTTGGCTTTGCCTAAGGCACTTGCCTAAGTACCTTAGGTGCTAAGCCATCACTCCAGCCCTCTTCTGCCTATTCTTACTTGAGCTGGAATCTGTTGATTCAGAGCTTGTTTTTTTTTTTTTTTTTTTTTTTTTTTTTTTTGACAACATGATCCCCTGTGTAACTAGAATGTTTTCCTGTGTTCTGAGGGTGAAGTCTGAAATCCCTCCTTGAGTGACTTCTCCTGGTCTAACCCTGCCCTCTGTTCTCTCACATGCATGACAGTCCTCTGTCCTCTCACATGCGTGACGGTCCTCTGTCTGTCCTCTCACATGCTTGATGGTCCTCTGTCTGTCTGTCCTCTCACATGCATGATGGTCCTCTGTCTGTCTGTCCTCTCACATGCAAGATGGTCCTCTGTCTGTCTGTCCTCTCACATGCATGATGATCCTCTGTCTGTCCTCTCACATGCAAGATGGTCCTCTGTCTGTCTATCTTCTCACATGCATGATGGTCCTCTGTCTGTCCTCTCACATGCATGATGGTCCTCTGTCTGTCTGTCCTCTCACATGCATGATGGTCCTCTGTCTGTCTGTCCTCTCACATGCTTGATGGTCCTCTGTCTGTCCTCTCACATGCATGAAGGTCCTCTGTCTGTCTGTCCTCTCACATGCATGACGGTCCTCTCTCACATGCATGATGGTCCTCTGTCTGTCCTTTCACATGCATGTCCCCCTGCTTGCTTCTTCTCCCACAGCCATACTGGGGACTTTTGCCTTCCCAGAATTTGTTCCTGCATCTTTTTCTTCCAGATCCAGAGCTTGCATTTTTTTCTGTTTCGGGCTTTGATTTTCTTTTATATAACTCAGCTTATAAAGCTTTGCTTCTTGACTAACTTTCCTGCTAGACATCAAATAGCATGGGTCACTTATATTTTGTTCACTGCTGACTCCTGGGGACCAGCACAGAGCCCAGCACTAGTGCAAATAAATTCCTAAGAATGCTTATGTAACCAAATGTGCAGTGACTATCCTTATTAGCAAGAAACAAAGGACAGGGAATTTTATATATAATTTATGTCTTTGTGATTTCTAATTGCCCTAGAATATGCACGTATTCTTCAAGGAGCTGTTAAAAAGCAAAAATAAATATTTTAATGAAGATCCTGTTTGCCTTTTTCTTATATAGCTTTTCATATTAATGAGGACAGGTCTGAAGAGAGGACAGATACTCGGAGCAAGCATAGTTTAGTACCAAGCAGTCCTTCATCTCAGCCAACATGCTTTATCCATCCGCGACCTAATAATATTACCTGGCCCATCCAGGAGTCTGGGCAGAGAGTTATCTGGAGCCAAATAGCATAGCAGAAGGACTTAACAATGAAGATGAGCATTCCTGTGAGATTACATTACGCCTGGTCCATTTCCTTCCATTTGGGATCTCCAGCTCTTTCGATTTGCAGGTGGTCTCAAATTACACTCTCAATGTCTGCGGGTTCAAAACAGCATTTCGAGCCCAGCCTGGTGGCGCACGCCTTTAATCCCAGAACTTGGGGAGGCAGAGGTAGGAGGATCACTGTGAGTTCAAGGCCACCCTGAGACAACATAGTAAATTCCAGGTCAGCCTGAGCTAAAGTGGGACCCTACCTTGAAAAGCAAAATAAAATGAAACAAAACAAAACAAAACTGAATTTTGTTCTGTCAGAAGTACAGTTCATTCTTTCACACATCTGTTGAATAATGTTTATTGAACATATTATAACCAAAGCCCTGATTAGGCACTGGTGATAGAACAAAGAAGCAGGGTTAGAAAAGAAGTCTGTTTCAGAGAATGTATGCCCCTCACCCCGTGTTTACCTGTGGAAGAGCTTCTGTTAGGGTACTAGCATACACCTGGAGGTGTGTGGCTTAGCTTCGTCTGGGTCTTGTCTTTCAGATCTTCTTGCCTTTGGGAAGTGCTGGCTTTCTGTTCTACTTGGGCAGCTCAACAGAATAGGGGCAAACCTACAGTGTTGTTTGTTCGTTACATAAGTGTGCCGGGTGGGGAGAGAGATCCTTGTCTAATTTAAGCCACTGGATTTTCTTTTGAGTAGAAGAGAGGAGTGCTTATTTTGACCTTGAGAGACCACGAAGCTGATGGCAGCAGAGGTCACAGGCCAGTGGCCATCTTTACCAGGCACAGCTGTTTATGGTGGATGTTAACCCTATTCGTGCCGGGTGAGCTGATGTGAGCCAGGGAGAGGGGGGCTGGGCTTTGTGGGTGGGCTTGAAGCATGGAGACTTTGGGTTTTGCGGGTGCAGCGAGGCGAGGTGGAGGAAGGCATGGGACCATTTTAGTCACTTGGGGGAGTGGAGCATTTGCCACGCTGGTGTTTCAAGCAAGGCTGCAGGCCAGGACTTCACACTATAAGAGTAGCGACATCTCAAGAGCACTGTTGTGTCCGGGTCTTCCTTTCAATTGTGAAAAGCAGGCCAAGGAAGGAAGTGATAAATCGGCTTTAATAAATGTAGTCAAATTCATTCCAGGCCAAAGGAAGGGCCTGGAGGGAGTAATTTTATGTAATTTTGTAGCTTATCTACAAGATCTTAATAGACCACCTATCATATGACTAACCTCACCTGTCCAACAAAGAGCAGACCGGGAAGACATCCTTTCTGCAAGCGAGCAGCTCTCAAAGGTGAGGCCTGGAGGAAGCCGAATACTGCATGGCCTGGCTCAGGAGACAGAAGCATGACTCTTATACCCTAGCAAAAGTTCCTCCTCGGTGAACCGCAGTTATGTTGGCTCTCATTAGCTAATTATATGTTATTTAAGAAATATTGACTTGAGATGGACAAATGAGCCAGTGAGATCATTGCAAACGAGAACACTGGAAGATGATTCAAAAGGCCTGTGTCCGGCTCACTCACATGCTAGAGGTCATGTTTCTTCAGGAAATCAGGAAGCAACTAGAGAGACCTGAAAAGAATGCTAGGCCTCATCAGGAGAGGAGCTGTCCGTCTGAAAAGACGAGGCTAAGAGCAACGTTCACATGTTCTGAGACGTGAAGGAGAAAAGCGGGATCTGAAGGATATAAAAAGGAAAGGCAGTTCACGCTGAGGATGAAAAGGGATGATAAACTTCTGGAAGCACAAGGAAAGAAGAGTGGGGGCAAGATCCAAGAGGTTTTCATTAAGTCCCAGCACATGGCTCCCTAACAATGAAGCCCAAGGCTAGGATTTAGATAAAAACAAAACAAAATAGCTGGAAATTTGATTTGTATATATCAGGGATGGATAGACATAGCCTTACATTCTGTGCACTTGCACAAAGGGTTTTGCTAGGCTACGTTGGAAGCACCGGGTCGCTTTCTCCCATGGGGGATCTGGCCAGGGTTTGCCCTCTCCTCAAGGGTATCCCTTCTAAGATGTATAAAGCATTCACCAGCCCCACGGGACTAGTGGTGGCCTTGGATTACCAAGTGGTGACAGAAAAATTTTCACTTTCTGGGGACAGTCAAGAGGTTTAGGCAAAGAATACCAAGGCCTGAGATTGGGGAAGAAGGTATTACCTGTGACCCGAAGGAAGGGTCTCTATGTTCTTTATGGAGTTCGCCTCTCGAGGACATCAAGCAAAAGTAACAGACATTCTAAGGGAGGCAGCTTAAGCCTGACTAGATGCGGCCTGGCCTCCTGGAAGTTACATCTCTGCTGCATTCATCTGAAACAGAAGTGAAGGCTAACCAGATTGTGTTTGAATATTGACTATATATATGTACATGGATGCAGTCATATTCAGAAGATTTCAGTCCTTATTCGTGTAGGTGATACTGTATGATAAAATATTGAAGAATATGTTAGAATGTTAGAAAAGCAAATATCTGCCACAGGAAGTTGGGGGGAGGGCAGAGGGAGAGAAGGAAGTGAGCCATGGTGTCTCTCCAACAGTGGTGGCTCTAAAGTGGAAGGGAAGGGAGAACCTCTGACTCATTCTAAAGTAGGATTGGTGGAGACGGATTAAACACGTGTGGACATACTCTACTTGTGGCAGAAAACCAAGAAAAGCACTGAAGGACTTGACCTTTCAAACGCTCAGGAGTGCTAGCGTCTTGAGGTGCCGACACAGCCCCTTGCAGGTCCTCACACACTTCCAGGATGTGGGCATCAGGAACTGGGAACAGATGCCAGGGTAGTCTGTCCTGGCATCTGCTGAAGCTGGATTGGAGGAAGTGCGAGGTCTCTGAGATGGTCTGCCCCAGGAAGCAGTTTTCACAGCTCACAATCACATCCCAAAAGGCAGTGCAACAGGTGCTATAGCCTGAGACTAAAAACTCATGCTTAGGAAAGATTGTGGAGATGACTGTAAGGCCGAGCCCATGACCTGTTCAGCTCTTGAGTGCAGAAACATGGGGCTCAGCAACAATCTGGGAACTAAGAAATGTGGACGATCCAGCAGGGAAAGAAAGGGTCCATGCCTGGGGCCATAGGGAACCAGGGTTGCCACTACGGCAGATGTCTGAACATTGAAAGAAGCAGCTTCACTGTTACTGGCTCATGGTGTAAGGGAATGGTCTGTCCCAGGGTCCATCATTATAGGAAAGGTCTGGCGACAGGAGCTGGTCAGCCTGTGGTGGTAGAAACATGTAGCTGCCTGCTTCTCACTTCTTGGTACAGAGAGAGAAGGAGAGAGATATCTTGGGCTGGAACCAGAAGTGGAGATCACCTTTAAGGTCTATGCCCAGCAACTCACTTCTGCTAGCGAGGCCACAGTCCCAAAGGTTCCACAACCTCTTCCAACAGCTCCATCATCTGAGGAGCAAGAAGAGCTTGCACACTTGAACTTTCAGGGGATATTTCATATTCAAACCCTAACAGATATCTTACTCAGAGACCAAAACTAGAAGGGAGATTCTCTTTGTTGTATTTTGTTTCTGTGTTTATCTTGGTGGTGTGATTTTTTTTTTTTTCTTTTCACTGTAGACTCCCTGGTGGTCATTAAATGACTGACTGAGCATTGTTTGGAATCTGAAAGAGAACTGAGGGTGAATTTCAAGCACAGATTTACTGATGGTTTTAAAAAAAAATTAAAAAATTTTTTGAAAGATTATTTTTATTTTTACTTTTTTATTTATTAGAGACAGAGAGAAGAAGAGAGAGAGGGTGTGTGTGTGAGAATGGGTGTGCCAGGGCCTCTAGCCACTGCAAACGAACTCCAGACGCATGCACCACCATGTGCATCTGGCTTACGTGGGACCTGGAGAATCAAACCGGGGTCCTTAGGCTTCGCAGGCATGCGCCTTAAACGCTACGCCATCTCTCCAGCCCAAGATAAAAAATGTAAGTGACTTTTATGCCCAGCCATCCTGTTTTCATAAGAGTGATATTATTGGTTTTTCTTTTCCTTTATTCTTTTCCCTAAGAGGGTGACTTATCTACTCTGGGGACAGGTATGTGGTGACTCTCTCTGGGACTCTTCTTTTGGGATCTGTCCGCCTGCAGAAAAGGTTCATTCCAGTCTGCTCTAAGCCTGCGAGGTAAGTCATGGTGCAGGCTCTGTTTCCGTGAGGGTGAGAGGGACGTTGCAGTTCATTTGACCGCACACTGAACTAAGCCCTTCCTCCGAATACAATCCTTAAGAATAAAAAGCTGACAGCTTGGTTTCTTTCTTGGACTTACGCGTCTCTCTCTCTCTCATTGATTTTCAAATTTAGATGGAGGAAAGGTGTACTATTTATTCAATCCTCTGAGTTCTTAACATCTGAACTTGTGAGGCTCCGAGATGGAGGGTCGTTCTTGCAGTGTTACTGCAGTGGGGGCGTTAGAGTTTCCAAGCAAACAAGACTGGGGGGTGGAGGGAGAAAGATCTTGTAGGAAATGAATGTGCTCTTAGATTAGGGAAACGTATTGGTGGTGATGGAAAGTGGTGGGTATAAATAAACTATAAAAGCAATAAGAGGGCCTGGAGAGATGGCTTAGTGGTTAAGGCGTTTGCCTGCAAAGCCAAAGGATCCTGTTTCCACTCTCTAGAACCCACGTAAGCCAAATGCAGGAGGGGGTGAGTTTGTTTGCAGTGGCTGGAGGCCCTTGTGCACCCATTCTCTCCCCACCCCCTGCCTCTTTCTCTCTCTTAAATAAATAAAATTAAAAAAAAACCCAATACGAGGGAGCCCTGTACTATCCATACATACTCTTTGCTTTGAACAGAAGCTAATTATCACAGTAGTACTTAGCTTTTTTCAAAAAATATTTTTTATTTTTATTTATTTATTTGTTTGAGAGAGAGAGAGAGAGAGAGAGAGAGAGAGAAAGAGGCAGATAGAATGAAAATGGGCACACCAGGGCCTCCAGCCACTGCTAACGAACTCCAGATGTATGCGCCACCTTGTGCATCTGGCTTACGTGGGTCCTGGGGAATCGGAACTCAAACCAGGGTCCTGAGGCTTCACGGAGAAGCGCTTAACTGCTAAGCCATCTCTCCAGCCCATACTTAGCTTTTTGTCTTTTTTTAATTACTCAAGTTCACTTGCAGTGCTGCTGAGAGTACTCAGGGGGCCCTCATTTTACACAATGCATGGACATCTTTCCTTTTCATTGTTGTTTTGTTCTGTAAATATTAATTGGCCTGTAGTTATAGCTGTGGAGGTCATCAAAGGCACCTAGTTACTTGGGGATGTGAAAATATTTGAGTATGTTATGGGTTCAGTGTAGTGAGGTAATGGTACACAAAACTGAGCGTATCCAAAACAAGAAACCTGGAGGCAAAGGACAGCCAGTCCCTGCCCTGGACCCACCTGAGTTCTTTCATGTCACCCCAGTCACGTCCCGGGGGGCAAGTTATCATATGAAGAGCGGGTACTGTCCTTTCCTGCATGCTTGCTTCTTTATCCTTTTCCTGTCTCTCTCTCTCTGCCTCTATGCAGAACAGATATTTCATCTTCTGGAACTTCATCTGCGCAGCTGTGTCCCCTCTCAGTGTGGTTCCCCGAGGGCCTCTTGTGTTTGTCCTGTAGAGTCTCACCCTCACCCTCACTCTCACTCGGTAGCTTTCCTTGAGGGCAGGGGTTGCCCTCGGCCCTGTGCCTGAAGACTTGAAGACAGACCCATGTTGAAGAAAGGGTGGCTAGCTGGCTCGTGGTGTCACTTTCTCTGTTTTCACCCTTCTTGCCTTGTACCCACTCGTATACTCGAGGAGAGTCCAGAATGGTGACAGGGCTGGTCCATTCTGCTTGGCTTCCCCAATGAGGATGAGGGTTTGGCTCTCTGCCAGGCATGTCAAGAAGTTTGCAAACATGCTCTGGTGTGACAGTGTGGTTTTTGATGCTTGAAAGCAAGAAGGTGAAGTGAACCGGATTTCCTTTTTCTATTTTCTACTCTTTCCTTCTCTTCCTTTTTTTTTCTTTTGTCTCCTTCCTTTTTTTGAGATAGGTTCTCATGTAACCCAGGCTGGCCCAATCACATTAGCCTTATTTGCTTGGGTAATTATATTCTCAATCCTAAGGACTTGAAATTTTTTTCTTTTAAAAAATATTTTATTTTGTTTATTTATTTGAGAAACAGAAAGAGGCAGAGAGGAGGGGGGAGAGAGAGTGAATGGGCGTGCCAGGGCCTCTAGCCACGGCAAACAAATTCCAGATGTATGCCCCCCCTTTGTGCATCTGGCTTACATGGGTCCTGGGGAATTGAACCTGGGTCCTTTGGCTTTGCAGGCAAGCGTCTTAACAACTAAGCCACCCCTCCAGCCCAGGACTAGAAATTTTAATGAACTACATTCTAAAGTTTTTGTTAGAGACTTTAAAAATGTTTTTATTTGTTTGCAAGAAGGGAGGGAGGGAAGAAAGAAGGAGAGAGAGTGTGAGAGAGAAAGTGAGAGAGAGAGGTGAGAGAAAGAATGAATATGGGGACACCAGGACCTCTTGCCACTGTGAACAAACTCCAGACACATGTACCACTTTGTGCATCTGATTTTACGTGGGTACTAAGGAGTCAAACCCAGGCCATCAGGCTTTGCAAGCAAGTGCCTTAACCGCTGAGCCATCTCTGGCTCTCCAGGCCCTAGAGATTTTCTTATACTTGTGAAGTGTTGATATATTTTTTCACTTTAAGGCTTGGGCCTATCAGCTTTATCCATCATATCTTAGAATTTTACGAGGATGTTGCTCCTGGAAACCGTATGATGAATCTGAGGGCCCTTGGGCTGCAATGTGTTTAAATAGAGTAGTCATGCATATTTCCAGCATGATGGCCGGGAGGTAAAATAGCTAAGGGTAAGAAATATCTATTGGTGGATTTCCTTGCTCATTTTGCATGCAACATACATTTGTTGGATAGTTTCTAGTTATGAGGACATAGAGGGTAGACCGGTGGTGTTATATTTAAGAATCATATGGTCCTTGTCCTCCAGAAGTCAGAGTGTAGCAGGAAGGAAATGACATACTGGCATTTGGCAGGCAGAGATGGAAGTTTGGCTTAAACAAAACCTTTTGTGCTGATCTTACAGCCGCTGCAGTCTGTACCGCGCTCATTGTGTGAGACATACAGTGTTTCAGAGTCAGCATGGAAGGGCCACTTAGTCACACACTGCTTTTATCTTAAGAAGTGACACCTCCATGGTGCTATGTCTTATGCAAATAATCACATATACCCTTTTTTTTTGTGGTATCTGTTTTCAGATCACTAAGTGCTGTGATTTTGTGCATCCCATGTGTGTTTTCTGTCAAAGCAGCATTGTAGTGTGAATGATGGTGGTTTTGTTTGGGGAGGGGGGACGGTGCTTATATGTAGACTCTGTTTACCCTTGTAGGTATCCGCACCTACCTGCTTTTAAGGTATGACAGTCTGAGTGGTCACTGTGGACCTCTCGTTTCCCTGTGGCATCTGTTGGCAGTGTTCAGAAAGCAGTGAAGGGTGCAGTGTGAGCAAGGGTGGAGCGTGACCCCGCTTTATGAGGGGAAGCCCCAGCTAGCCAGCTGTAACCTGAGAAGTCTCCTCTCAGGATAGCCTTACTGTCCTGGCTGGACAGTTGCTTTGGCATCCCGGGCAGATCTTGGCACTCTCTCACAGATTCTCCAACTTGACATTCAGTCCTACTCAGGTCAGTTGCCACCAGGTTGCAGCTACGCCAGCAGAGGGGCTGTGACTTCCTCATGATTCACTGACCAGCTTTGCCTTCCTCCCAGTCAGCTAAGCCCAAGCCTGAATCAGTCAGAGAACACGTTGCTTCTCAAAGGTGGATGGTGACTTGTGTTTGCTGTCACTGTCATTTCTCTAGATGGTTCCAGTCTTGAAAACCCACTAAGAAAAAAAAAATCATAGTAGAATTTAGAACTGTGATTATTATGTGAAATCAGACACAGTTTGCAATTTGCCTTTTTGGTTCCCATAGAATCCTATTCCAGCTTTTTCTCCTCCCCCCCTTGAGGTAGGGTCTCGTTCTAGCCCAGGCTGACCTGGAAATCACTATGCAGTCTCAAGTTGGCGTAGAACTCACAGGGATCTTTCTACCTCTGCCTTCCAAGTGCTGGGATTAAAGGTGTGTGCCACCATGCCCAGGAGAGAGAGAAAGAGAGAGAGAGAGAGAGAAAGAGAAAGTGAGAGAGAGAGAGAGAGAGAGAGAGAAATGGGCATGCTAGGGCCTCTAGCCCCTGCAAAAGAACTCCAGATACATGCACCACTTTGTGCATCTGGCTCTACTTGGGTACTGGGGAATTGAACTTGGGTCATTAGGCTTTGCAGGCAGGCACCTTAACTGTTGAGCCATCTCTCCAGTCCCTATTCCAGTTTTATGTATAACTAATCTATACAAAACTTTTCCTTGGCTGAATACTTACTTTTCCATTGCTAATTAAAAATGCCATAAATTGCACTGGGTTCATTAAGCCACCTCATGCCAAGGTGACTCCATTTTGGTTTTCTTTCTGAGAGCCCCTTGCCTGTCCAGGGCCTCTCCCTCCCTCTGTGCCTGGAGTCTCTGTATCTTCATAGCTGTCTGTGGAGTGTCCTCAGTGCGGGATGGTTTCTGACTCATTTCTTTAACCATGGTGAATGGCTGAGTGCATGGAGTAGTCGACCTCATTCTTGGGATGGGGAAGCTTATTTGTTTTTCTTTCTTTTTTCTTTATTTGAGAGAGACAGAGACAGAGAGGAAGAGGCAGAGAGAGAATGGGTGTGCAAGGGCCTTTTCAACCTTCATGAATGAACTCCAGACGTGTGCACCCCCTTGTGTGCATGTGCGACATTGCGTCTGGCTAAACGTGGGACCTGAAGATTCAAACAAGCATTCATAGGCTTCACAGGAGGGAGCCTTAACTGCTAAGCCATCTCTCCAGCCCAGGGAAGCTTATTTCTAATATCAGTGACTGAGGACCTGATTCTTCATTTTCTTGGCTTCTATCCACTGAATGCTCACTTCTAATTTTTTTAAAAAAATACTTTTTATTTGAGAGCAAGAGAGAGAGAGAGAGAAACACAGAGAGAGGTGTGTCAGGGCCTCTAGCCACTGCAAACAAATTCCAGGTGCATGCGCCACCTTGTGCATCTGGCTTATATGGGTCCTGGGGAGTCAAACCTGGGTCCTTACACTTTGCAGGCAAGCACATTAACCACTATGCCATGTCTCCAGCCCTGCTCACTTTATTTCTAATGCTATAGAAAAGCATAGACCCTGTTGTGTCCTCGTCCTCACAGCAGATTCCCTTCTTTATTGCTTAACCTCTTTTACAAACCCCACCCCTCTCCATGTATTGACTGGAAGCAGCTTTTTTTTTTTTTTTTTTTTTCTTCCTTAGGAGAGAAAGAAGGTCAGAATGCATTGTTGAAAGGAATAAATGACATTTTGGCTCATTTTTTTAACGTGAATGAATATCGAGAAGCAGCTGCTTTGCTGTGGACGGTGATAGAAAACTGGAAATGACTAATTTTAATCTTCTCAAAAGGGAGGAAACCTTGGGTGTTGCGCCCGTGCTACCACCAAGACCCTGAGCTGGGCAAGGTGCTGAGGATTGAAAAGACAATCACTGGGTCATTCGTGCTTCAAGAATGCAGTTTATTGAAGTCAGAGGGCGATATATACATAGCCTTATAGCACTATGGAAAAGCACCAGGGTCCGCACCTCACCCAGCTCGGGGTCTTGTTTACATATCCTGTTGTTTACATATCCTGTTGTTTACTGTTAAGCAAGAGCCACCTGGGGCAAACGGAACTTGTGTTTAGGCCAGGAAATGGGAGTGGAACAGGATGTTTTTAGGCAAACAATCTTTGGTCACTGTCAGTCAAGCAGGTCAGCAGACTCCCTGGGAGGGGGGGTGGACCCCACACTTGGGAATTTATGTCAGTAGTAGAATAGTTACAATGTTCTTACTGGAAAATCGGCTGAATCACGTTTGCCAAGTGGCACCAGGTCCCATGAATTAGCTTAATTGGTAGGAAGGGGAAATGTTTAATGATGGAATGTGATAGAGGAAATTTTGCAGGCTTTGTTACTGGTGTGTGGTGAGTTCTTAGGGAAACTACATACCCTGGGAAGTTTCTGTCCATCTGTAGTCAATGGAAGCTGCAGGAGATCCTTGTAGGTCGGAAGTCCTTTCTTTTAGTTCTTTTGTCTTAGTAAAAATTGTATTTTGTTTACTATTTCCCTTTCTCTCTCTCTCTCTCTCTCTCTCTTTTTTGAGGTAGGGTCTCACTCTGGTCCAGGCTGACCTGGAATTCACTCTGTAGTCTCAGGTGGCCTCCAACTCACGGCAATCCTCCTACCTCTGCCTCCCTAGTGCTGGGATTAAAGGCAAGTACCACCACGCCTTTTTTTTTTTTTTTTTTTTTTTTTGAAGTAGGTTCTCCCTGTAGCTCTGGCTGACCTGATTCACTATGTAGTCTCAAGGTGGTCTTGAACTCATGGCAATCCTCCTACCTCTGCCTTCCTTACTACTTTTATCCCCCCCAAACCCTCGTGACTTATAAACTTCCTCACTGTGTAAGTATTCAGTCTGAAATTTTCTGAATAGGATATTTGAAAGAACAAAATAGTACATGTACTTGAACTTTCAATGGTTGGGGCTGGAGAGATATCTCAGTGGTTAAAGGTGCTTGCTTGCTTGCAAAGCCCTATGGTCTGAGTTCAATTCCCCAGTACTCACAATAAAGACATAAGCACAAAGTGGTACATGTGCCTATAGTTTGTTTGCAGTGACAGGAGGCCCTAGTATGCCCATTCTTTCCCTCTCTCTTACATAAATAAATAAAGAATTCTTAAATAAATAAAACACTTGAAAGAATTTCAGGGGTTTGCATTACATCCTTATCTTGGAAGCTTCAATTAATTTATAACAAAACTGCCCACTTTGGGATAGAACTATGTCTTCCTTAGGAATCTTCCTACTGGGGATATATCTTTGCTTGAAATAATTAGGAATTCGTACTTGTGATTAGGATTCATCTCAGCTAAAGGAGCAAACAGTCACCTCCCACCTGGAAGACATGCACAGCGTTTGCTCCATTCACATTGTTTTGCTACAGGGAGAGAAAGAATGGCAAAAGCATTCTGCTCTGTTCTCAGGGTTTTGCTATAGAATCACGTTTCTCCGGATTCCTCCCCAGCATCAAGAAAGTTAATGCTTTTAAGCTGAGTGCAGGTATGTTTCTTAATGTACATTGTATCTGCAGGATTGGAAACTCAGTTTCCACATCTAGTTTTGGTGGTGGTGCACAGAGTTTGGCAAAAGTAAGAGGTCACCGGGAGAGAGCATTCCGTTTTGATGCAGCACATTCTTTTAATTTTGAGAATTAGACTAGGAGATAAAAGAGATTGTGAACTAGAACGCTGACTCAGCAGTTAAGGCGCTTGCCTGCGAAGCCTAAGGACCCATGTTCAATGTCTCTCCAGATCCCCATAAGCCAGACCCACAAAGGTGAGGCAAGCACAAGGTTTCACATGCTCACCAGGTGGTGGAAGCATCTGGTGTTTGATTGCAGTGGCTGAGGCTCTGGTGCACCAATTCTCTCTCTTTCTCTCTAAAAAATAAATAAATAAGTAAATAAGTAAATAAGTAAATAAATAAAACAAAAATTGCATCCATGGCTATATCTATTCTTTATAATGTAGGATGAAATGTTTTGAAGGCCATACTGTGAAATGTCCAGAGTTTCCTAAATAGTACTGTCTCAGTCCATTTCTGTGGATATAACAAAATATCAGAGATTGGGTGCCTTATAAACAACAGGAATTTGTATCTCTAAATCCAAGGCAAAGATGCCTGGTGAAGGCCTGTTCATGAATCCACAGCACCTTTTTGCTGTGTTTTCACATGGTGGAGGTTTGGGTGAGGAGTTCCCTGCACCTATGTTTTGGCATTGCCCAGGCCCTTCTGACATTTGAGGGAGAGGTGGTTGTATTGGCCCTTTTGAGTTACCTACCCTTTGTACAAACAGTGTCAGCCAAGGATGGAGGTGTGCTTTTGAGGTTGCAAGAATGGTGTGGAGCATTGACGTGTGGAAATTTGCCTAGTGTCATCAGAACAGAAAGGTTTAGGTGGGAAGAAAGATGTATAGGTCCGTAAAGGCAAGAGGTGGAGGAATGCGGCCAGCAATGGGAGTCCGTTGGTCACACAGAACATGCATGTGACTTTGGTCTTTGGGGAAGTCGGAAGCCACTGACAGACTTTATGTAAAAGAACAGTAGAATTTGGGTTTTGGTCCAAGTAATCCTGTGAAGAGAGCAGAACAAAGGGGAATTGCAGTAGGATGGAAGCTAGATAAAATGCTTAATGTTGGGGCTGGAGAAATGGCTTAGTGGTTAAGCGCACTTTCTGTATACGTATGAGGATACGGAGAGCTTGAGACCTCTCAAGTTCAAATCTCTAAAACTCATGTAAAGAGCTTAGTGTGGCCATGCACACCTTTAATCCTAGTCCTGTGGGGAGTAGAGATTGGAGAATCATGGATATATATATATATATATATATATATATATATATATATATATATATATATATACCCTTATATATGAAGAAAGAGAAAGATATCTCATTTCCCTTGTAGCTTCTAGGCTTGTGGAGAGTAAATAACAACCTTATTTATATTTTCTTTACTTTGCAATGTCTTACTGTGTGTCTTGTGAGTAGCATATTTGTCAATCTTTTAACTGATATTTAATTTCATACAGACACCATCATAAAGCTTTTTTTTCCTGCATGCACGCAGTATGTGTGGTGTGGTGTGTGTGGTGTGTATGTGCTGTGTGCACCCGTGCACATGCTCACTCTGCACTCTGAGGGCTCACCTGCGGCAGATGGTTTATATATATATATATTTATTATATATTTATATGGGATCGATAAAGATCTATACGTCTATATCAATGTACATATAGATACATACATACATACAAACACCAATAATATGGAACTTTTGCTGGTCTAAGAGGCACAAACAGATCTGTTTGACTGAAGGAGAAGAAAATATTTACATTTGGGTTAAACACAAGGGCTGGGCTGAAGCCCAGTGGTATAGAATGGCTGCCTAGTGTGTGCCAAGTCTAGATCTGATCCCCAGTCCTATACAAAAGAAGCAACAAAATAAAATTAAGTGAAATTATGATGGGATTTTTTTCCATCAAAGAGACTGGAGATTTCACAAGTGATCAAATAGATTTTTTTTTCTGATTTAGAAATTGAGTATGAAGAGATGTCAAATGCTACAAAGCAAGAGTTGGTGGACACGTTGACCACTCTCAAGCGACATGCAGTCTGGCAGTTTTTCTAGCTTTTCTTCTGTGTTTAGAGATTTTTTCAGACCCATCATTTACTAGAGAAGAGTTTTATGCCTATTATTTGCTATAGAGTTTTGTTAGTGTCTGGTTAGTGAATACATGCTGTGAGTGGTAACAGTGAGCTCTAACTTTGAACTTGCCTTCTAACGTTTACTACATGAACCATGGTTCAAAGAGTCATTTAGCTGGGCTGGAGAGATGGCTTAGCCATTATGGCACTTGCCTGCAAAACCAAAGGACCCAGGTTTGATTCCCCGGGACTCACATAAAGGCATGGGGCATGCGCCTGGAGTTTGTTTGCAGTAGCTAGAGGCCCAGGAACACCCATTCATTCTCTTTCTCTCTCTCTCTTAAATAAATAAATAAAATAAATAAATAAATAAATAAATAAATAAATAAATTGCTGCCAACAATGTACCAGGTCCTTCCCTTTCTCTTTTTCTTGCTCGCTCTCTTTCTGTGTGTGGATCTCAGATTTCTTTTTTTATCATACCATATATACTAAGACTGGTTCAGCAAGACTTGTCATGTGTTCCCTTTTCAGTGAGTTACAGATCTTGAAATTCTCATACTCCTACTTCTGGAACGAGATCATGGCTACTTCCTGTCTGATGGAGCCTAAAGACATCTCAGCTGCTTCTGTGCCTTGAGGAAGAGACCAGACATAGTACAGAAAAGATTACCGTGCTTTCCCCTCTCCTACTGGTGCTGTCACGGAATGATTTCATCAGAAAGTAATCTTAGTTTATGCAAACAGTGCCTGTTTTCTCTCCCATTGATTTCTTTTTTAAACTTCTCTTTGCTGTATGTTAAAGTTTTCTGTTTCTGAATTCTGCTGGGACATTGATTCCATTTCTTTTAACTTTCGGTCTTGTTTTAGTATAAGGCCCTACTTGGTTTGGTGTGGTTTCATAATGGTTTAATTATTAAGAAATTATTTTATCGATTTGTGGCAATAAACATTTTCTGTAAGTGTGCTAGCATTTGTATTCTTACATTCATAGATGATAAAAATGCTTGAAGTATTTTACAGTCAGTGTTTAGAGGAAATTTTGCATAATATATATCTTCTCTTCCCTCCATATGTTTCTCCATCCAAACATTTATTCAACTGGACAAAATACAAGGCTGTCAGGTTAGGAAAGCCATGCAGTCTCTCATGGCCTTCACAGCTCATCTTCAACATAGTGATACTGGAAAAGACACATTTGTAGACCTTTTGTGCTTTAAGATGACTGATTTTCTTAGTGTTATAATAATTATATCAAATACAGGCTGAAAAGTAGTCTGTCAGAACTTGCCACATAGAAATGTCAAAAAATAAATGGGCTCATAGGAGACATACAACACAATTGTCACAGAATCAATATGTTTTATACTGTGTTTTTTTTTCAAGGATGAGGTAAGAAATTTCATACTTAAATTGATAAGCTGTATAACAGTTCCATAGTGAATTTGCTAAAGCAGTGGTTTTACTAAATTTTCTCAACAGATATATATCATCGCTCAGTAGAAGTTTACATTTCCATTTTAAGTAAATGTAATTTTTCCGGATGACTATTGAGTATATTCCAAGTCCATGACTTGTTTTACTTTTCTTCAATATAAATCTCCATATAAACATAAATAACAATGGCTAACTTATTTCTGTCGTGAACGATGGCTAAAGCAAACCTCAGAGAAGAACTTGAGTGGTAAGCTCCATCTAGTTCATTCATGGATACAGTGTATTTTGGCATGCTGTTTTGTCACTTGACACATTCAACTGGGGGAATACATTTTCATAGATACTTGAAATGTACTTAAAACTTCATGGTTCATTTTCATGAAGCTGTTCCTACAGTTTCTTCCTGCCAAAATATCTAATTACATGAGTTCAGATACAGTGAGAAAATACTTTGGAAATAGGACATGCTCAATCGCCTTCCTCCCTCATTTTCTATCCTACTTCATCTCCACCTCTTCATTTGTCCTGGCTCTCTTTGTAGAGTGTAGGTTTTCATTTTTGAATCATCATATGTGCTCAGAGAACTGAAGACCAGCCCATGTTATCTCCACTTTCTAAAAAGATCTGCGTGAGTTCTGCAGTGCTCTTTCCCGTCTATTTCTCAGGTTATTACCATCCAAACCATGACGTCTGTCTCCTTCAGTCTCTGTGTTGAAATGGGTGAAATCTCAGGCTACAGCATTTTGGTTTCCAGCACAGCATTTCCTGCTCCTATGTCATCTTTCCCATTCCTGTACTTGACGTTTCCTTAATATGTGTACAGTTTCACATGGCATATTCATATCCCGTTAGCTCCCTTCCTTCTAGCTCATCTGTAAGAAACGAGTGGCCTTATTTTACCTCTTTGAACCATTCTTGAGCTTGGCATAGGAAAAGTGTTCACAGAACATTTGTTGATTAAATAGTTGAATGCTATTCCATTCCAATATTATCCCCCAGTTAATTCCAGCCTTAGTGCATAGTCCACATTTGTTGTGGACTGTTTTTCCCTCACTGTTGAACAAGTGTCCTTGGCTATGCTGGACCTCCACCCAACACATCTGAAACTAGGCTGTCTGGTTTTATTGACAGTCTTATCATTTTCCTAGTCAAGTGGCTTTGAAAAGGCCTAGTAACCTAAAAATTTCAGATTTGGAAATGGAATCAAACTACTATATTGCCATTTAAGATTCTAGAGTCCTTGAATCTTAGTAACCTCATCTGTAGAAGGCCCAACACATAGCTATTTTGATGATTGTGCCAGAATATTCAGGAAAGTAGGTGCTCAGTGTGGCAATTGGCACATGGTAAATGCTGAGTACATTATCTGTCTATAAGTGTGACTGCTAGGGAGCCGTCTCCCCAGCCTGCAACTGAACTCAAAGAGTATTTTTATCATAAGGATTGTATATTTCTTGATAGCTGGGTATGACTTTAAAGCTTTTAATATATTATTTAACATATTAAAATATAGAAATAATATAAATGATATAAGATAAATAATATATAAATACCTGATGTTTACACAATGTGGGAACTTAATAATATTGATTAAGTTGATGTGAGTTTTGAAATGTTCATATTAAAAGTACTACTTGGGCTGGAGAGATGGCTTAGCGGTTAAGGCGCCTGCCTGCTAAGCCTAAGAACCCAGTTCCAATCTCCAGGTCCCACGTTTAGCCAGATGCAAAGTGAGGCAAGGGTGCAATGCCACACTTGACCACAAGGGGACGCACGCATCTGGATTTTGTTCACAGCAGCTGAGAGACTGCTGGCATGCCCATCTCTATCTGTCTCCTTCTCCCGCTCTGTGTGTCTCTCTCTGTGTCTCTCTCCAAAAATAAATAAAATAAAATAAAATTTTAAAAGTACTACTTAGGATCTATTTAAATCCAGGGAGATTTGTACATTATTTTTTGTTTAAGTAACTTAGCTTTACCATGGAGGGAAACCTGCTCCTACAACTGCCCCAGTGCTCATCCTGAGACCTTGTGTGACCTCAACCATGTGCTGGTGGCAACCACGGGAACACCAGACCTGATTCATCAGAAACGCAACCTACTTCTGACTCACGTGACTTTGTGTTCGCATTAAAAATGGGGCAAGCAGTTAGGATTAGCTTACGAGCTCACCTGGCTGACCGAGATTTTCACACGTCACTGAACCTTTTCTAGTCTTTGCCACTGCCCACGTTTTCCATGGTGATCTTTTAAGACCTTTGGAGCTGTGTAGTCATAGTTTGAGGCCTGCGGGATTAGGCTTAAAAGCCTTCTTGGTATTTGTTTGTCCCTCATCTGAAGATCTGTTTCTCCTTTTACCACACACTATTTTATAAATGTTTTATTTATTTATTTATTTATTTGAGAGAAGAGAAAGAGGGAGAGAGAGAGAGAGAGAGAGAGAATGGGCACACCAGGGCCCCTACCCATTGCAAATTAACTCCAGATACATAACACCGCCTTGTGTATTTATCTTACGTGGGTCCTGGGGAATCGAACCTGGATCTTTAGGCTTCATAGGCAAGCGCCTTAACCACTATGCCATCTCTCCAGCACCTGTCACTCGCTGTTCAAGGTGATCCCTAGTCAGCTCCACAGGAATGTTCCCCCGTTCTACCTTTGCTAGGCTCTGTGCCACAGCTGCGACGAGTTCATTATACTTTCTGTCAGTTTATATTGAAAACACGGATTTCTTTCAGCTTTGTTTTTACATGTATGTATGCGTGGTATAAATGTGTATATGAACGTGTGTTTGTGTGTGTGGAGGCCAGATGTCAATATCAGGTGTCTTCCTTACTTGCTCCCCATTTTTTTTTTTTTTTTTTTTGGTATTTGGGGGCAGGGGGAGCCTGGAGCTTACCAATTCGTCTACACTAGCTAGCCAGTACGTTCTCTGGATACTCCCGTGTCCATCTCCCCAGAGCTGGGATCATAGAACCTTGCTGCTTGTGTTTGTCTGTTTTCATACATGGGTGCTGGGGACCAGAACTCGGGTCCTCATGTTGGCTGGCATTTTACTGACTGATCCATCTTCCTTTTGTTTCCAAGGTAAATTCCCAGCACATGTAGCCTAGCCCTCATCACTGGTGGCTCTGTGTCTTTCTGCTGCTCCACGTGTGCCGGGTTTATTTCCCAGATGCTTTTCTTCCAGAACAAAGAAGAGGTCCTGTTTCAAACTTATGTCTCTCAGTGTCTAGAACTGTGCTGGGCATCTACCTGTGATCGCTAAGGGCTCAGATGGTGGTTGAAGAAACTTTATATAGAAGCTGTGTTTGGTAATTATATCTTAAAAATCTCAGTGCCTCCCAAACCTTAAGACCCCTGGAGAAGAAGAGCCGGAGGAGACACAGTTCCCTGTCTTAGAAGAGGGACACTTCCCATTATGTGGGAGACAGGACAGAGAGAGAGAAAGAGAGAGAGAGAAGAGGAAGAGATTGCCAAGTGCTTTTATGTGC
Source organism: Orientallactaga sibirica (assembly GCA_036365145.1). NCBI lineage: Eukaryota > Metazoa > Chordata > Mammalia > Rodentia > Dipodidae > Orientallactaga > Orientallactaga sibirica. Next base: position 14,996,711 of record JAEOAD010000025.1, read on the forward strand.
ATGGGCTTACTCCTCACAGTCATTTCGTAAGAGAAAGATTGTTTAAACCCCTTCTACGGGTGGTAGAATTAGGTCTCAAATAATTTACCTGCTAATCACATGGTTGTGGCCGAGACTTGGTGACACCAGTATTTCCAGAGGAGGGACAGGAGCTACCAGGTTGTTAGCTTTAGAGGGCTGGGCCCAGGAATGTTTATTACCCGTCATGTTGCAAGATAAGTTGAGGTTCTTGTTCCAGATGCCCAGTGCATCCTCCCATGCATGCACTGTGCAGGCTCAGTTGAGTTTGCCCTCTGTAGCTAGGACTTCACTACCAGTTAGCTAATTATGTCTTCTTACGTTCATCTGTCATCGACCTGTCATTTTGTGTAGCATGTAAACAATTAGACATTAATGTGTAAAAACAGTCTTAAGGCCTAAACATTGTAAAACTCTAGTTGTGATGATAATCATTTTCAGATGCCTTTACTGTGCCACAGTTGAGAATTTCTGTGTACAGGTTTGTGAGTAGCATGGGGCCAGAGAACTCAAACGTCACTATTTTGAGAAAGAGAGAGCTTCTTCTGTGCACTTATATATTGTTACTAATAAAAATCATGTTTATCTTTGGTATTTGTTCTTGGAAATTTGTGATTAGCTTTAAGGTTAAATGCATTTCCTTCTGTGTTTGAATTGGATTCTTATTGTGGGATAGGAAAGTAGTTCTCTAGTTATCTGATCATAATTTAGAGCATGTAGAATTTTTTTTTTTTTTGAGGTAGGGTCTCACTTAGCTCAGGCTGACCTGGAATTTACTGTGTAATCTCAGGGTGGCCTTGAAGTCATGGTGATCCTCCTACCTCTGCCTCCCAAGTGCTGGGATTAAAGGCGTGTGCCTCCACGCCTGGCAAGCATGTAAAATTTTTATTTTGATTAGCAGTGTAATTTTAATTTTGCACTCTTGGCTGCGTACACACCCTGAACACAGTGAAATCTGAGGACCCCCAAACCATGTAGATCACAGCTGTGGGGACAGCGTCTTCTGTACCAGTACTATGTATCTGTGAACTTCTGGCATCCCACCTTCTGGGGAACATTAGCTTTTGAAATGTATTCTAAACATTTCCTTGTAGCCAAACCATTTTAAACATAATAAAAAATTTAAAACATTAAAAATAGATCCAGACTATAGGCAATATGGACTCAACAAAGAAAAGACAATTTTTATGTTTGTGTTTTTGATGGAAGGAGATTTATTTACAGCTCTATGTACCTACATGGTAGGCATATGTGTTGGTACATGTCTCTAACTCCAGCACTCGGGAGGTGGAGGTACAAAGGTCAGCAGATGACTATAGAGCTATTTTGTGGCCAGGCATGAAATCCTGTCACAAAATAGAGTTTTAAAAAACTTACATGAAAAGGAATTATATAGATTAGCTTAGAGGGCCTATGATCCCAAAATTGCCACCTTCATCTCAGCCAGTTCTAGAGAGAAATAAACACGGATTATGCATGTTGACTTGCTTTCAAGTCTACAATCACTCACTGTTCCTAGTGGTTTTGCTTCTCTGAAAAGCATGTGTGGAGGTTTGAATGAAATGCCCCCATAGCCTCATGCGTTTTTAATACTTGGTCTTCAGCTGGTGGCAATTGGAGTGGGTTGTAGGGCCTTTTGGGAGGTGGAGCCTTGCTGGAGAAAGTGTATCCCTGGGGGCAAATCTTGGGGATTATTCGTCCAGCCTCTGAGTGTTCAGAGCTAGCTCCCTCTTGGTGCTGCCTTCCAGCTGATATGACAAGATGTGACTCTTGGTTTTCTGCTCTGCCATGCTTGACCCTCTGTAATGAAACACCCCCTCAAAACTGCAAGCTGAAATAATGTTTTTCTTTTCTTTTTAAAAAAATTTATTTATTTATTTATTTGAGAAGGAGAGAGAGAATGGGCACACCAGGGCCTCCAACCACTGCAAACGAACTCCAGATACATGCACCCCCTTGTGCATCTGGCTTATGTGGGTCCTGGAGAACTGAACCAGCATCCTTTGGCTTTGTAGGCAAATCCCTTAACTGCTAAGCCATCTCTCCAGCCCAATGTCTTTCTTTCCATAATCTGCTTCTGGTCAGGTAGCTTGTCTAGGAACAAGAAGTAAACTGCAACAGAAAATTTGGTACTTGAAGTCGGGCTTTTGAACAGTGTTGGGCCTGGTAAAGACCAGTGGATGTTCATAAAGTTGTACTAAAGGAATTTGGCATCACGAAATGACCGTGAGTGTATGGGGTCTGGGTAGAATGTGGTGGTTTGAATGAAATGTCCTCCATAGGCTCATGTGTTTTGAATACTTGCTTCCCAGCTGCTTGTGATTTGGGAAAGTGGTAGAATCTTTGTAGGGTAGAGCCTTGCTGGAGGAGGGGGCATCTCTGGAGGTGGGCCTTGGGATTTATAAGTCCCAGCCTCCCTGGGTGTAGCTACTTCACTGTTGCTGCTGCCACCTAGCTGAAGTGACAAGTTCAGCTTGTGACACTCAGTTGAGTTGTCACTATTTCCCATCGTGTTGAAGCATCTCCTCAAGATTGTGTAGCAACATAAACCCTTTCATCCCATAAGCTGCCTCTGGCCAGATGTTTTGTTCCAGCCAAGAGAAGGGAACTGCTACAGCGTGGGTGGAAAAAGCAAAGTGTGTCAAGGCCTCAGCTCAGCTGGAGACCAGGAGTTCAGTCTTCCTTTTCCCAAGGGATTCCCTCTGTCAGGGTTAACCAGGTTTGCAGTTGACTCATAGTGCAACTGGGAGGTACCCTGCCTGCAGTGTTGCTTTGTATGTAGGTACAGGTATATGTTCCCTTCCATGGATGAACTAGTGAATTTTGTAGGAAGAAAAAGCGTTTCAAAAAAAAAAAAAAAAAAACCCACTAGAGAAGAAATGAGATCTAAATTCATAGGTGCTTGATAGTAGAGACATGAACTCCAGATGCATGTACCCCCTATGTATCTGGCTTATGTGGGTCCTGGAGAATCAAACCGGGATTCTTTGGCTTTGCAGGCAAACGCCTTAACCGCTAAGCCATCTCTCCAGCCCCAAATGCACTTATTAAATGACTTGATTTAGGTATTACTTCTCCTAATCATCTTGAGAGCTCAAAAATAAGTTTACAGAATAATTATCTTTCTGTGGTCTATTCAGAATGTGTTTTTCTCAGAGTCTTGCCCATGGAAACAGTGACATTTTTGTGTGTATTCTCTTAGTTGTTACTACTTGAGCACCCAACCATCCTTTGAAGTCTTTTTTTCCTTGTGTTCAACTCTCCCTCTCCTTTCCCCTTCCCTCCTCTTCCTCTTCTTTCTTTGTCATTGTGGCACTCTCAGGGTCTCACTACCTAACACAGCCTGGCCTTGAACTCACTTTGTAGCCCAGGCCACCATTGAGCTTATCCTCCTGCCTCAGTCTCCCAAGTATGAGATTACAGGTGTATATCACCAAGTTTGCCTTTGTTATTTATTTCTTTGTCTGTGAGCACTTGTGTTGAGTGTTTGCTTTCTGTGTAAACACACACACACACACACACACACACACACACAAATATAACACAAAGATATGAATGCTGGTGTTTTGTAAGATTACAAGTAAGTTCTAAATCTCTGCTTCTTTGAACTTTTAATCTTTTTAAATCCTATCTCATATTATTTCTGTAAAGGGAAAAGAAAGCTGTTAAAAACTTAACTGGTAAGATGACTTTCACTTTTGCATGTTGCCATGAAGGTGTAGCAGAGGGATGCAGGAGAAGGGACCTCCTATTCATTTTAAGACCATCTGTGGCTGAGTCAAGCTTTACAGGGCTGATGATATGGAACAGGTGGGCAGAGAGGCTGCCTAAGCAAATTCCATACAGCTCACGCCTCCCCTTAGAAGCTGGAAGTTTACTTGTCAGACTTAAGATAAAAGCGTATGTTGTTTGTATTGCATATTTTAAGATGTATTGCAGTTGGCCATAATATATTGAATTGAATATGGAATAGGGGTCACTGCTATGACCTTCATTTATTTTATTTTATTTTTAATTTCATTTATTTATTTTCAAGAGAGAGAGAGAGAGAGAGAGAGAGAGAGAGAGCGCCAGACACAGAGAGAATGGGTATGCCAGGGCCTCTAGCCACTGTAAACAAACTCCAGATGCATGTGCCCCTTGTGCATCTGGCTTACAAAGGTCCTGGAGAATCGAACCGGGATCCTTTGGCTTTGCAGGCAAATGCCTTAACTGCTAATCCATTTTTCCAGCCCCCAGTTATTTTAATTTTGATATTTGCTGTCAGCTACCACTAATTCAAGCTTTTTAAGGTGTAGCTTCAGTGGTTAAGGTATTTGCCTGCAAAGCCTGATAATCTGAGTTGGATTCCCTAGTACCCATTAAAGCCAGCTGCACACAAAGTAGTGCATGCATAAGAAGTTCATTTGCAGCGGCTGGAGGCCCTGGTACATCCATTCTCTCTCTCTCTGTCTCTCCCCCTTGCAAATAAATAAAATCATTTTTAAAATATTTTTTATTTTTATTTATTTATTTGAGAGAGGGAAAGAGGCAGAGTGAGATAGAGAGAGAATGGGCATGCCAGGGTTTCCAGTCACTGCAAATGAACTCCAGTTGCATGCGCCCCTTGTGCAGCTGGCTTACATGGGTCCCAGGGAATTGAACCGAGGTCCTTTGGCTTTGCAGGCAAACACCTTAACCACTAAGCCATCTCTCCAGCCCATAAATAAAATACTTTAAAGGTGTACCTTGGAGAAAACAAATAGCATATAACACTGAATGTAGATTGACTTGTTAAATTCTGGTGGGTGATCTGGATGCTTACTTCTTGGAGTGAAAATCCTGTAGTTTCTTAGGAGTGGGGGTTATGATTTATATTCCTACAAATGTCCTAATAACTGATGGCCCAGAGGAGGTGGTTGTATTTTCTTGTCTTATTTCTGTGTATGGAGAAGTTTAGATAGGAAGTTGGTTAAGTCTTCAGAATTAGAGAGATCTAGATATTAATCCTATGACTATTGAGTTTATTAGCTGTGTGATCTTGGGCGTTCCACTAAACTTCAACTTCATTCCTACCTCTGAAGACAAGGCTGGCCATGCTTTCATCACAGAGTTGTGAGAATTAGATGAAGAACTCATACACTGTGCTTAGCAGAGGGTCTGCACATAATAATTTCTAATGAGTATTATCAATAAAAGACACAATAATTATGACTTGTAGTTAGTTTTCGCCACTGATGCCTGCCCCATCTTAGTTTCAATCTTGCAAGTAATCCTTTGATGGATTTAGAGTGTGAAAGCAATCAGAAATGGCATAATTGATATGAATATCAGTTTTGTACTTGTGTATAACAAATATTTGTTATTTTGATGAAGTATACAGAGAAGTTCCTCCATATACTAAACACAGAGTAGTCAGTATATATTTTGGGACTATTAGAGGAAATAGTACTTGTAAAAATATTCCTTATATATTTTAAATTTTTATCTATTTATGAGAGAGAGAGAGAGAGAGAGAGAGAGAGAATGGATGGGTACACTAGGGCCTCTATCCACTGCAAACGAATTGCAGATGCATGTGCTACCTTGTGCATCTGGATTATGCAGGTTCTGGGGAGTCAAACCTGGGTCCTTAGGCTTTGCAGGCCAGCGCCTTAACCACTAAGCCATCTCTCCAGCCCTGTAAAAAATTCTTTAGTTGCTTTTATGGACATCTTATTTCAGCTATCACATCTCACTCCTATTATTATGTTTTCATTTCTGTCTTTTTTTTCTTTTAACATGGAAAACAGTTAAACTTGTATAAGAAAGGCACACATAATTTAGTATTTCCCAGAGGTCTGGAGAAGGGAATAAAGTGATCAGTTAAATGTGAATGATGAGAATTTCTCAGAACCTCTGTCCATGTATAATAGCTGAAATGGAAAAGTGAAACCACTGGCAGTAGGAGGAGTGTAACAGAGATTTGTATAGGGGGTGAAGATTGAGAATCGAATCTTGGGACTGTGTTCAGAAAATCCAGAAGGCAGGAACCCCATGGAAGTGCCTCCTAAAATGCTAGCCCCTTAAAGCTCAGAAGGGAGGGTCCCTGGAGCTTTCTTCAGAAGCCCCATGAGCCGTGGACTTATATTTGTTCTTACTTTTACTGTCATTGCTGGGGGAGAATATAAAGCCATTTCTCCAGTCTTTCTGCACATGCTATGCCTTTAAAATGAAGAGCCCAGCATAGAATTGTGCTGATGGGGAATCTGGGAAATGTAGTTTCTAGTCTTTCAGTGACTATGAAAGGGTTCGAAAGGTTAGTGATGGTGTTCCTAAATGTTATAAAACAGGTAATATTCTTCCAGATTTTCTCATTGTCCACACACATGTACACACACCACCATACACGCATTCTCCTACCTACCCTTTACACTTAATCAGGACCATTGGAACATGATGTTTAGTGATTTTGTTCTTAGCGGCTTTGACAGTGTACGTCTTTGTAAACCTTTACACATATAAATGAGTGTTTTGCTGAAAAGGGAGTACACACATGATAAGACTATTTCACCAACATCGTTTTGAATGATGAATTTTGAATGTAGAATTCCATTGTGGGGTCTTTTTTTCCCCCTCAGGTAAAATTTCACAAAATGTAAGCAGTGCTTCAAGTGGAAAATGCATGACCTTTTTAGCATGGGTTTATTTATTTATTTTCTCAAGTTCTTTTCCTTCTGCCGTATCTTAGCTTGGGGAACTGGATACCAAAAAGTTGCTCTGGAAATGTGAGCATCTGGGATGGTTTTAACATCCAGGCCATTTTGCATTTGGAATCTTTTCCCCACATCATGTACAATACTTAAACCTCCATACTCGTTTTCCACTGTTGTCATTTTACTTATACGATTATGGATGATCTTACCAAAAATTTTGCTCTTAAAGGTATTTGGCTACGAGTGAACATACTTAATCTACAAGTTACTATAGTTCTTTCTTTTTGCATGTGCATGTGTGTGTGGGTGTGCATGCATATGTGTGCCTGGATGTATGTGGAGGCCAGAGGTTGACACCTGGTTACTTTCCTCTGTTGTTGTTTATTTATTTTTTAAAACATTTTTTAAATTTAATTTTTTAAAAATTGTTTTATTTATTTTAATTTTACATTCATGTTGATGCCTCTGGTAGCCTCCTCCCTGTCCTCCCCCCGAAGGGACCCTCCTCATTGGGGAATGTGGGTCGTGCATTATGGGGGTACCCAACAGTTGTGGGGGAGAGGCAAAGTCTCTGTGCATAATGACCCAACTTGTGGCTCTAACAATCTCCTCCCCCTCTTCCATGAATTTCCCTGAGTCACATTGGGTTCATTTTAGTTCTACTTCAGTGATGAGGTCTTGGGAGCCTCTGCGTCTCTGGATATCTGGCTTAGCAGGAGTTGGATGTTGTCTGTGTTTATCTCCTTCAGCCTTGTTCTGGTGTCTGGTTCACCAAGAAAGCTGCACTCTTTCCCATTTCCCCATTACTCTCTGGTTTCAGCTGGTCCCCAGGTGAGTTGTGATAGGCTGATCCTCCCTTCAGATTCGGCGTCCATCTGAAAAAGAGAAGCATAATCTCCAATGGAGAGAGAAGTTAGCACCACATAGATGGGATAGCCATTGTTAATTTAGAGAGCATTTTATATGCGTAGACAATTGGTGGGAGCATGATATTGGAGAATGGGCTCATTTTTTGGACATGGTTTTGACTTGTTTCCCAGTTCCACCTATGAGTTCCATTCCACTGAGTAGATCTATTAGCCAAATCAAGAGCAGTTGGTTACCCACCATGGCTGTGTGCCACTATTGCACTTGTGTGAGCATCACGTCAGATTGTTTACTGCTGAGCAGCTTAGACTGAGAGTTGTTTGGACAGATGTCGGACATTTTCCCCCAGTTGCTCATGTAGCACCCTCTGGCACTAGACAAGCTAACTGTCTGGGGACTAACCCTCTTCCAGATTCCAGCCAGGTCACTCCATGTTTCATCCCAACAGCATATGATGTCTTTGGCAGTAGGGTCTTACCACTGACTTTTGATGGGTCATCAAGTACTCTCACAGAAATCTGTCATATAACTGAAATCTGTTATATAACTATAACAAAAATAAATTTAAAAAAAGATTTTGCACACACCAAAACCATAAGGGATACAAGATCAACCTGGAATTGTTGGGAGAAGGAATCAAAAGTGGGCAGTGCATTTAAAAACATTTAATCTGCCTATCCTAAACACTTTCTATGCAATAAGTAGTGCAGAGTGTACTGAAACAAAATTCATGATGCACAGACGTGTACCATGAAAGGTCTGCCAATGTTCAATCACAAGAGCCAGGCCTGTGATTCTATTGCTGTATGCATAACTGATGCTTTACAGAAAAGCTAGCAGAAATATGCAACAGTCTGAAACAGGCCATTTTCAGTGTTCAGTATTAATTTCATATGTTAAAATGCATTTAGATACCAAAGTAGAAATCCAGAGGCTCCTAAGAGCTCTTCAGTGCAGTAGATTCAAAACACACCCACCAAGGCTCAGGGAGTTTTTTGGAAGAGGAGGTGGAAAGACTATAAGAGCTACAGGTTGGGACGTCATGCCCAGAGGCACTGCCTCCTCCCAGAAACTTAATGACTGCTCCCACAACCCCATGGGAAATACCTGCAACCTCACCGAGGAGGGACCCCTGTGGAATGGGGGCAGGGAGGAGGGAAAATATGGTACCAGCACATGATGTATCCATACAAAGTATATTCTTTTTTTTTTTTTTTTTTTTTGGTTTTTTGCAAGGTAGGGTCTCACTCTGGTCCAGGCTGACCTAGAATTAACTATGTAGTCTCAGGGTGGCCTCGAACTCTCAGCAATCCTCCTACCTCTGCCTCCCAAGTGCTGGGATTAAAAGCGTGCGCCACCATGCCCAGCTAACAAAGTATATTCTTTTCTTTTCTTTTTTTAAATTTATTTGAGAGAGAGAGATACAGAAATAGGCAGGTAGAGAGAGAGAGAAAAGAGAGAGAGAGAGGGAGAGGATGGGTATACCAGGGCCTCCAGCCATTGCAAATGAACTCCAGATGCATGCACCCCCTTGTGCATCTGGCTTACATGGGTCCTGGAGAAGCAAGCCTCAAACTGGGGTCCTTAGGCTTCATAGGCAAGCATTTAACTGCTAAGCCATTTCTCCAGCCCCAAAGTATATTCTTAATAATTTTTTTTTTAAAAAAAAATGGCTTTGGGGACTAGAGAGATGACTCAGTGGTTAAGGTGTTTGCCTGTAAAGCCTAAAACCCAAGTTCAAGTCCCCAGTACCTATGTAAAACCAGATGCACAAAGTAGCCCATACATCTGGAGTTCATTTGTAGTAGTTAGAGGCCTGGTGGCCCCATTTCTCTGTGTCTTTCTCTCCTTGAACATTAATAACTAAAATATGTTAAAAACTGGTTTTCAGTGTAAATAGACCTTAGTGAGTGCTGCACTGAGTATATGTCCTTACATCTGTACATTAATTATATTGAAGTAAAATTTTAATATTGAATATTTTTGGAACTTTTCTAATTTTGAGATAGTACATTTTAGTTTTTGAAACAGAGTCTCATTCTAGCCCAGGTTGACCTGGAATTCACTCTGTGGGCTCAGGCTAGCCTTGAACTGATGGCAGTCCTTCTACCTCTGCCTTCCAAGTGCTGGGACTTAAACAAGTGTGCCACCACGCCTGGCTTGAGATAGTATATTTTAAAACATATTCTAAGCCTTGATATTTTCAGAAGTCTCCTAAATAGGACCATATCCCTAGACATTTTGTCCCTGGAATCTAATAGCATGGTGCTCTGAATATTTTAGGGGCAGAGATAGGAAGTATGATATAGTTGTTCAGAGCAACATTCGATGTTAGAGGGCTGTGCGGTCAAAAGTGGTGTGCTATAACTTTATAGCTTGGCAATCTGTTTAAAGCATCAGAAAAAAAAACATTAGAACTTCAAATGGAATCAGATTACAAAGTTTCATATCTCAGCATTATTCCCAAAGCGAGTTGATCTCTGGCCAGTTGCTTAGTTCTCTGAGCTTCAGAAGGGATTCTTTGTAAAACAGAGACTTATCTTTCTCATAAAGTTCCTGTGAATTTGTGCTTATAATCCCATAGAGCACATGGGGAGCTCCGAACAGATGTTAAGTAATTGCAGATGAGGATGTGTGTGTGTGTGTGTGTGTGTGTGTGGTATGTATGCAGTGTGTGCATATGTGTGCAGTTGTGCATGTCCCTTGCATATGTGTATGGAATTCAGAAGAGAATATTGGGTTTCCCTCTTCCATCAATCATTCTCTTATTTTCCTTGACTTGGAATGGACTCTCTTACTGATTTTGTATATGTGCTACCGAAGCGAACACTCTCTTACTGATTTTGGACCTTGCTGTTGACTTTCCAGTCTCTCCTCCCACAGTATTGGGGTTATAAACCTGCATGGCCACACCCAGCTATTTACTTGGGTTCTAGGGAGTTGAACTCAGGTGGTCACAGGTCCTTTTAGACCTCATGCTTGCACAGGAAGTGCTCTTAACCACTGAGCTATGCATCTCCAGCCCCAGTTTTTTTTTTTAATGGTACTGAGGTTTGAACCCAGAACCTCAAGCATACTAGACAAGCACTCTACCACTGAGCTGAATCTCCAGCACTGAAGGAATTTGTGATTCATCTCAGCCCTCGCCGCTGTGTGTCAGGGGCATTATGTGTCTTGCATCCACTTAGAACAAAAAAGTCTGTTCAGTTTTGCTGTTCTACCCAGGAGAGTCTGGGATGGGTGAAGGCTGTTGCAGAAGTAGAGCTAGTGTGGGGTTCTGTCTGGGATGATAATGACAGCTTTTTCATTTGTGAATTATGCGTCAAGTTTGAATTCATAAAAATTTTCTTACTAGTCTTAATTATGAGAAGTAAGCGCCCAGTATTTTCTAGCTGTGAATTATTTTGCCTCCGTGAGAATTATATTGATGTTTTTGTCTCGCTGCTTTGGTTAAGTGATATAGCCCTAAGGCTCTGTGTACGGTGAGGTTATATCAACACCAACATGGCCTGTTATTTGCTGATTTAAGTAAGAACAAAAGAATAGTTTATGATGACGGAGGGAAAGCATTTTTAGATAAGTAAAGAAATCATATAATAATTCATACCTAAGGATATTAAAGCTTTATGCTCATGCAAAAATTAATAGCTTCTTTATGACTTGAATCAATAGAATGAGAAAATAATTTTTCTTAGCTGCAGCAGAATAGATTTAGTCTTTAAATTGGGAAATTCCTAAAGTTGATGATTGTAGTGGTTGAAAGGAGTAGAGACAGGTGTTTCAGGTAGTATTTGGTCTACATAGCATTACTGAGAAAGTCAGCATTTGTTAGTTTCAGATAGGTCTTTCTGGGAAGTCAGAGTGATATTGATAGCCCCGTTAGTGTTGTAGGTCCCCCACTCACCAGATTTATGTCGAGAAGGGGGTTGCCGACTTAGAGTGTGGTGTTCTGATAGATGTCAGACTTGTTAACAAATAGAAAACCTTCCATGTGTGTTTTCATGTATTAAAGTTGCTTTATGTAGGAATTTGTAATTTAAGTAGCCAGTTTAAATTATGACTGTAATAATCCCTACCGTAATAGTCACTGAAGTGCTCCTTAGGGATGTAATAAAAAGTACATCTAAACGATTCCATAGACATTAGATACCATGCCACTTATGCGAGTCTTTCTTTTTTCGTCTCTCCTTTCCTTATTTGAATCATTAAGCACCAAACAAGTTCCCCCTCATTAAGGGTCCCGAGCCAGGTGCTAGTGCCTGGATATGATCTTGTTCTTTTATACAGACTACTCAGTATGGCTCTCAGTTGGACATGTGTCCCTCTTTTTTTTTTTTTTTTTTTTTTTTTGGCCATAAGGAGGCCAGTCCTGGGAAGCCATCACATAATTAAGATGCATTGTGGCTTCTGTCGCAATTACTACTTTCTGCCTTTCTGGAAGTGGCTATGATGAAAAGGGTTTGTAGGAGGTCTCCCTCGAAGCCTGTCTTGGGTGGGGTGGATCGTCACTATGTCCTCTAGTATTAAGGATTGCAATGCGTCCTTGTTGCTAAGCAAAGAAGAGCAACTTCCAGTGCATGTGCAATTACAAGTAATAATAATCATTTGGTTATCTCAATATTCTGGAGCATCTCTTTTTTTCACTGTTGGGTAAAGCAACTACAAGCATAATCGTTTTTTAAAAAATATTTTATTTTATTTATTTGAGGGAGGGAATATATATATGAGACAGAGAGAGAGAGAGAGAGAGAGAGAGAGGGAGAGAGAATGGGAACATAGGGCTTCCAGCCACCACAAACAAACTCCAGACACATGCACCACTTTGTGCATCTGGCTTAGGTGGATCCTAGGGAATCAAATCTGGATCCTTAGGCTTTGCAGGCAAGTGCTTTAACTGCTAAGCCATCTCTCCAGCCCATAACCACTTTTTATCCAAAGTTTACATGGGAACCTCTGAATCATTTTTTATTACCTGTATCTTTAACATTTCCTAAGTAAAATGGAACAGTTTGTCTTTTTTTTTTTTTTTTTTTTACAAAGAAATGTTTTTCATTTATGAGGAAAATTAAAGATTTTTTTGTCTCATCAATATAGCAGAAAAACCAAATAGTCAGGAATGAAATATGAATGATTGTATTATTTCATAAGGTCAATAAAATTGAGCTGACTGAAAACCTGATGTGCTTTATCGAATTTGCCATGTGAAATGATTCCTATCTTACTGTCCGCAGAGTATTACAACCTGGATGGATGAACTTTCATTCATAAAAAGTGACCTGGGATTTTCTTTAGTGCCTGAGGCCCCTGGCAGCAGCTTCAACGAACAGTTATTATGGGAATATGATGAGTAGGACATTAATTTTGTTTGTACTGAAAAAAAAATTTCCAATTCTGTTGTTCCAATCAATTTGAGGTGATAACCAGGAACTATATCTAGAAAGGAAAAAATACATATAAATATCTAGTAGTATGTGTCAGTATTTAACCAGTTAATAGAGAATGTGTTTCTGGCACTTTCATTGCAAAAATGGTATAAGAAGGTTGATGTAAGGCAAGCGGGGGGGAGAGGGGAGAAATGGTATGTAATATCAAGATACATAATAGGCAAATGTGTCATAATTTAAGGGGGAGTCTCAGTCCGATTGTAGTCTTGGGTTTTATGACAGATTTTGTGTAGTTAATCCATCTCTGCAGCCATGTTCCTTGACTATATCAGGTACATTTCTTGATGTTCCTTGACTATATCAGGTAGATTCCTGCATTCAGGCGTTTTCACTGGTCATTCTTCTGTCGGGATTAGAAGGTTTATCCCTTAGATAGCCATGTGGTCAACTCCCTCTCCTTCTTCAGGCCTTGACTCAAATGCCCTCTCAGGATGACGTTTACTGGGTCCACCATATGTTAACAGCTATTGCCTTTACTTTCCTATTACTGTAATATAGAACATAAACAGAGACTATAATTAATACATACACCTAATCAACATATTTAATATATGCATACATAAATAATCAATGCATGCATCATTGTCTACTTCTCTTTTCCTCCTCTCCAAAAAAAAGAGAAACCCTCATGAAAACAGAAATTTTCGGGACAACATAAACATTTTTCATCTGGTATTTTGGTTCACTGACATATCCCAGGTGGCAGGAACATCTCCCGGTACGCTGTAGGCATGAAGAGATTTCAATGACCGCAGGAGTCGATGGATTTAGCATAGGAGATTGATGACGTTAAGGTGACGGGAGAAACAAAAAGCCTTTTCTCATTTTCCTGGTGGTGGTGAGGGGAATATAATATCTGCTTTTGCCGGTGGATTTCATGTCCCTAAAGAATATGGAAGAGGTTGAAGAAGTTACAATAGGCGGGACTGTAGAGTAAGGTGAGGCATGGGCACGCTTGGGAGTGACTGAAGCCATGGCTGTTTCTGTGATGCAAAGACGTTCTGAGGAGTGACATCTAGAGAACAGACAGGGCAGGAAGCAGCAAGTGAGGGGGTCAAACAGTAAGTAGTCAGGGAGGTTGAAGGAAATCCAGGACAGAGTTTCCCAAAGACCATGGAAAAAGATAGCCGTGGCCTTGCAGTCAGTCACCAATACGACCCTTTGATCTGGCAGTTGGGAGGTTAGCTATGTCAGTGTGGGGTGTTGTGAAGAATATGAGATGATATTGGGAAAGAGCAAAGGAAATGTCCCTAATTGCACATGTGATTTTTCATATTTGGTCCCTTGTCAAACACATGTGTTCGTTTAGAATCAGAACTCAGCATCCAGCAGTAAAATGGCACTTCAATAAAATGAGAATGTTTACTCAATTTTATAGTAAATAGAAATAAATTTTCTTGAGGAACAAAAAAGGAGGAGTGCTGGGTGCTGTTTGTGACTTGCATAGAAGGGACATTTGGCTGGTGTAGTCAGTGACCCTGAGTGAAGAGAAGTTCACAGGCTTTTATTTGATCCGGTTTTGTTTGTTTGCTTGATGCAGAAGTAAAAGGAAAGGAATGTATGGCAGAAGTTCTAGAACAGGTCATGGGTAAAATAGATCATCTTGGAAGGAGAAGCGACTTCAATAAGGAAAGTATAAGAGGATAATATATTGTTAGAATTACTTAAGAATTTGAAGTGTTAGAGTATTTGGAACTTTGGAATATTTGCATAGACATTACCAGTTCGGCATCCCTAATCCAGAAATCTTGCTCAACGAGTTTTGAATTTTGGAGTATTTTACATTTTGCATTAGGGATGTCCCTCATATTCCTGTCCTCTGCCGAAGGTGACTAGTGGACAAGAGTGGAAAGCAAAACTGTCAGTAGAGAAAAGTGGCAAAGGGTTGCATCGGATGTGCCCGAGAGAGCGAGAAATCCAGAACGATGTTGAGACCCTGAAGGTGAGCGAAGAACAGATGAACTTCTTTATACACGGACAGGCATTGGTTCTGAGAACACGTGGGTTTAGTTTCAGATGGATGGAGAATGTACGACAGTGTTGTGACACGCTGTCCTCTGAGCCTTGCATCCAGTACCACCTTCGTGCGAGCAGCTGTGATTTCTCATAAGAGGTCCTCCAGATCCCGCCTGTTGACATTCCCTCCCTCACTGATGGAGGAGGGAGTGAGGGACACAGTTCCTCACCCGAGATCTCAGCCACTCCTTTCTGCCCTGCTGGCTGTGTCGAAATCTGTCTCAGCTTCTCTTGGAGTCGTGGTCTCAGACGGTCCTAGAATACATAGAGGACAGAAGATTAGCTGAAGAGGGACTTTATCTATGTAGCTATGGCGAAGTCTTGGGTGTGACTTTTGGTAACGTGGCTGCTTTAGTGCCGCCCATGTTCCTGTATATCATCTCTCATTCGTGCTCCCGTTAGGAAGCACAGTAAACCCATTCATGCACCCTGCTAGATTTGGGTAGCATTGTTATTACGTGGGCCAGTCATTGGTGCCCTGTTTTCAGGGAACAAATATCTGTTCACATCTCCCCAGGGGTAGGGGGGAGGATTTATAGAACAGATCAGAATTTCTGCTAGTGGGGTAGAGTTCTTGAACACACTTTTAAAGGAGAGGAATCAATTTTGTCAGTTTTAGTTAAAGTCATGAGCTCGTGATGAAGACGCAGACTCACCTTCCAGGCTAAGTTCTTGAGTGCTTAAGTCTCCAAGCCCTCGGAGATGCTGGCTCTATTGTCATTTCTAGCTGTGTTAGAGGATTTACCAACATGCCTGGCACCCACAAGCTTGCACATGACATAGGTCATTCCTGTGTGTGCCTTCATGCTAACCCTTCATCCCGTTCTGAAGCCATCCATGGGTGGCATGTTGAGGGGTGATTAGGGAGTTTGGGGAAGTCATACATCTCTGGAAAATGCCCACGGCTCTATGATTCCAGTCTTTTGTTGTTGTTGTTGTTTGTTTGTTTATTTGAGAGCAATAGACAGAAAGAGAAAGAGGCAGATAGAAAGAGAAGGGGCGCGCCAGGGCCTCCAACCACTGCAAACGAACTCCAGATGCATGCGCCACCTTGGGCATCTGGCTTACATGGATCTTGGGGAATCGATCCTCCAACCGGTGTCCTTAGGCTTCACAGGCAAGCGCTTAACTGCTAAGCCATCTCTCCAGGCCCATGATTCCAGTCTTTGACACTTATTACTTTAAAGATGATTTAGTCTCCTTTGGTCAAACTTTTGACCGCTGCAGATGCTTCCTGCTGTCTGAATCTTTTTTCAAAGCTGATTTTCTTCTGAAAGATCAAACGTTCCTCATCTTATCAGCTAACTGCTCTGCGTTTTTAAGGAGCCGTATCTCCCCTTACTTCTCTCTTATCTCCAGAGCACATTCCCCTGTCTTGACTTTCAGTCTTCTTCCTTTCTGGTGTGTGTGGGGACTACTTGACCAGAGAGGAGGGAGGTCACCTCTGACTCTTTCAGGAAGGAGCTGCTTCTCACTGGCGAGGTGGTCGCCCGACAGCTCTGCCATTGCGGGCTCACTGCAGACGAGGAGTTCATGATCCAGCCTTGCTGGCCATTGAGACTTATGCAGTAACAGCAGTTTCCATGCCTGGGAATTGAGCACCATCTCTCTTCGGTTTGGCTGACATGGATTTAGATAGCCGTAAGCAAATGGGCATCTTTCAGGTGATTACACCTGTATGTCGCTCAAATGTATTTCACTTTGAGGCACGATCTCATCCTAACCCAAGCTGCCCTGCAACTGGTTATGCAGTCCCAGGCTGACCTTGAACTCATGGTGATCCTTCTTTGAATGTATGGATAAAGCAGGAGATACAGAGCTTTGTGCCAGGTATTATACCAGGCATAATTTCATGATTTTTTTTTAATTTGAGAGAGAGAGAGACAGAGAGAGAATGGATGCACCAGGGCCTCTCAGCTGCTGTGAACAAACTCCAGACACATGCGCCTCCTTGTGTGCATGTGCAACATTGTCTGCTTGTGTGTGTCACTTTTGTGTCTGGCTAAACCTGGGACCTGGAGATTCGAATGGGTATTCTTAGGCTTCGTAGGCAGGCGCCTTAACCGCTAAGCCATCTCTCCAGCCCTCATGACTTATTTTTTCCTGAGATAGGGTCTCACTCTAGCGCAGGTTGACCCGAAACTCTGTAGTCCAAGCTGGCCTCGAACTCACAGAGATTCTCCTACTGCTGCCTCCTGAGTGTTGGAATTAAAGGTGTGCTCCACCACGCCTGGCTATCTCATGAATATCTCATTGAAGGTTTAAGTATGCAAGGCCCCAAATCATTGTAAAATGCATAGAATGGAAGTTCAATCAGCAAACACCTCTGCTGGGGGCTGCAGAGAGGGCTCAGCCTAGAAAGTGCTTGCCGCTCATGTGTGAGGACCTGAGTGTGGACAGCCAGCCCCATCCTCTTGTAATCTCAGCATTTAGAAGGCAGAGAAAGGGGCTTGCCAAAGCAAGCTGGCTAGCTGGGCTTGCCTGGGTTCAAGTTAGAGACCCTATTTCAATAAATAAAGTGAACAAGAATAAGGAAGACACTTAATATTAACCTCCGGCCTCTGTACTCATGAACATGCAGATTCACACACATATGCACACCCACACATGTGAACACATAAATACACATACACCATACACATACACATGCAAACAAAAAGAGAAGAAGCCCCTTTGTCAGATTATCTAACAGTACTTCTGTGTGTGGTTAGTAAAGAATGGGAAAGGGGTCTGGAGATGGCTTAGCAGTTGAGGCACTTGCCTATGAAGCCTAAGGACCCAGGCTCAAGTCCCAGAACCCATGTAAGCCAGATGCACAAGGTGGCACATGTGTCTGGAGTTCATTTGCAGTGGCTGGAGGCCTCATGCGCCCATTCTCTCTCTCTACCTGCCTGTCTCTTTCAAATATATAAATGAAAATATATTTTAAAAAGAATGGGAGGGGGCTGGAGAGATGGCTTAGCGGTTAAGGCGCCTGCCTGCTAAGCCTAAGAACCCGGTTCCAATTTCCAGGTCCCACGTTTAGCCAGATGCAAAGTGATGCAAGGGCGCAATGCCATACTTGACCACAAGGGGGCGCACACATCTGGATTTCGTTCATAGCAGCTGAGAGACTGCTGGCGTGCCCATCGCTATCTGTCTCCCTCTCTGTGTCTCTCTGTGTCTCTCTCCAAAAATAAATAAAATAATAAAAAATATTTATAAAAAAAAGAATGGGAAAGGGGGATGTTACCAAAAATTGTCCATTTTCCCAGATGTGAAACAAACATATAATGGCTTACAAAGTCAATCATAATATTTAGACAAACGACACAGGATGAAAGATGAGCAGTCAATGTAAGAGTGAGGGAAACATACATGCTAACAACTATATCACCATATATTTTCTTGATAATGCAGAATGTGATGTGCACACTCAGTCACCAATGGCCTTCTCATAGTTCTAGAAGTTGTACAGAATCTCTAGCTACCTTTGGCCCAGTCTCCTCCTGCTGTTGGACTGGGAGAGTTAGAATGAGGTGACAGCAGAAGTTCTCAAGCTTTCCTGGCTGACAGCACATGTCTCTGAGCTTTTATTGCCATGTCACCCCTAGGCCAAACCCTGCCACGGCATTACACGTGACCACACCCTTGTTTTCTGTTCTTCGTCCATTGTTGTTGTGTGGTTGCTTGAAAACCAGAGTAGCCACTAATGCCCCACTGCACAGAAGCATGTCACTAGAAGGAGGCGTGCAGTGTGAGCTCACGTCACTGGAAGGAGGGGTGTAGTGCGAGCTCATGTCACTGGAAGGAGGCATGCAGTGTGAGCCCATGCCACTGGAAGGAGGCATGTAGTGCGAGCTCATGTCACTGGAAGGAGGCATGCAGTGTGAGCTCACGCCACTGGAAGGAGGTGTGCAGTGTGAGCTCATGTCACTGGAAGGAGGGGTGTAGTGCAAGCTCATGTCACTGGAAGGAGGCATGCAGTGTGAGCTCACGCCGCTGGAAGGAGGTGTGCAGTGCGAGCTCATGTCACTGGAAGGAGGTATGCAGTGTGAGTGCACGTCACTGGAAGGAGGTGTGCAGTGTGAGTTCATGTCACTGGAAGGAGGCGTGCAGTGTGAGTTCATGTCACTAGAAGGAGGCATGCAGTGTGAGCTCACGTCACTGGAAGGAGGGGTGTAGTGCGAGCCCATGCCACTGGAAGGAGGCGTGCAGTGTGAGTTCATGTCACTAGAAGGAGGCATGCAGTGTGAGCTCACGTCACTGGAAGGAGGGGTGTAGTGCGAGCTCATGTCACTGGAAGGAGGCATGCAGTGTGAGCTCACGCCACTGGAAGGAGGCATGCAGTGTGAGTGCACGCCACTGGAAGGAGGTGTGCAGTGCGAGCTCATGTCACTGGAAGGAGGGGTGTAGTGCAAGCTCATGTCACTGGAAGGAGGCATGCAGTGTGAGCTCACGCCGCTGGAAGGAGGTGTGCAGTGTGAGTGCACGCCACTGGAAGGAGGTGTGCAGTGTGAGTTCATGTCACTGGAAGGAGGCGTACAGTGTGAATGCACGTCACTGGAAGGAGGGCTGTGCTGTGAGCTCATGTCGGCTCCATCTGGCAGTCTGTGTTGGGAACTGACTGATAGGAACTATTCCTACAATTTCCTTGAAAACCTGAAATATCCTGTAGTGCCTCTGGGACATTGTTTTGGTATTTCCCAGTACTTTTTGTGCATAATTTCAGAACTGGAGGTTGATGATCTTAGCTAAAGAGGCCATGGGAGAGAGATGGGAAATTCCTTGCCTCCTCGCTCTGTGTAGGGTTTTCAGCTGCGATGCTGATGCCTCGGGTGCAGCAGCTGTCCAGCTGGTATCAATTACCTTTCCTTTGTCCTGCTGTCAGCTCTCCCACTCATCATTTCCCAAGGTGGTCTGATACACATTTATGGTCTAGTAATCTTTACTGCATACCTCATCACATCGCTTATTGCTGATTGTTTGATTTTATGTGTATGTAGATGACACAGCTACTGTGGGGTCTCCGCCACTAGGCAGATGGCTCATTTACAATCTTGTTTACATAAAATGGCAGGGCAAAGAAATGTGTTCATTAATAATCTAAGTGAAAAAGCTGTGAGCTCTGTTTTTCTGGGAGATTAATTATCCAACAACACTCCCACGAAGAGTTTTGTGTATGATGCGAGTCTGGTAAGGGCAGGGCAACCACAGGGTCTCTATCATGAAGCTGTGATTTGTTGCCTGAGCCGTACCTCCTTCCTGTCATGGTGAGAATGGCATTTCAGATGATGGTGTGTAGGTAATGAAGAGCTTACATGCGGCTGCTTGTTTCTTGAACCTTCTCTGCATGAATGTTACTGTGCCCTGATGGCCAGGAACTGATCCCTTTCACACTTATCCAGCTGTCCTGTGATTATTTGCTCCTTCTCACTCTTCCAGTGGGTGTAAGGCCGTTGAGCTAGGAGACCATGCTATCTGTGGTGGCTTGAATATACAGTGTCCTCTATAGCCTCGTATATTTTATTTTTTATTAACCATTTTATTTATTTATTTGAGAGAGAGAGAGAGAGAGAGAGAGAGAGAGAGAGAATGGGCACACCAGAACCTCTAGCCACGACAAATGAACTCCAGACACATGGTCTGCCATATGCACGTGGTTTTATGTGGGTACTGGGAACTCAAACTTGGGTCTAAAGGTGCTTTGCAGGCAAGCACCTTAACTGCTGAGCCAGCTCTCCAGCCCTCATAGGTTTTATTTTTATATAAATTATGAACTTTAGTGTATGACCAAACACATGTCGGTCATATCCCCATTGGGTTATACTCTTTTATCCTCCCCCATTCCACTGAGGGCCTTCCTAATTGGGGTTATTGGTATGCACTGTGGGGTGTTGTATGCCTGTGATTAAGCCTTGTATTTAATCCCCAGTGGAGCCTGTGGGAGGTGGAGCTTTGCTGGAGGAAGTGTGTCCTTGAGGTACTGTAGTCTGGCTCTCCTTGTCACCCTGTGCTCAGTGTCTTGACTTCCTCCCTGCTGATGTGTAGAGATCAGGTGCCAATGTATCTGTTCGCGCCGTGCTTTCCCCACCATGATGAAACGTCCCCTCCAAACTATAAGCTGAAATATCCTCTTTCCTTCTGTTAGCTGCTTCTGGTCAGGTATCTTGCCTGGCAATGAGAAGGTAACTGTTACACCATGCATTAGCTTGCAGAGAACCCAGGAAGGTCTTGCAGATTCTCCACTGTGAACAAGATGATTGGATGAAAGCCCCCTTCTGTCAGCTCACCCCCACCCCACCGCCAGCTCTTTGTATTAATATAGTTGTACAACTGTTCCCTCAGCGTTCTATCGTATGCTTTGGGGTGCTTGGTGAAAGGAAGATGTTATCAAAATTTGTTCATGAGCTGGGCATGGCTGTGCATGTGTTTAATCCCAGAACTTGGGAGGCTGAGGTAGGAGGACCACTGTGAGTTCGAGGCCAGCCTGAGACTACACAGTGAATTCCAAGCCGGCCTGGGCTAGAGAGAGACGCTACCTCAAAAAAACCAAAAAAAAAAAAAAAAAAAAAAAAATCATAGAAAATAATTTCTCTGAGGAGAAAAGTACTCAAGGAAGTGTTTCTGACTTACCTCTGTAGGGAGAACACGCGTTTTTTTTTTTCCTCTATGTCCCTTGAGAACCACGTGTGTGCTTTCATTATCTTCGGTATGATTATCCCAAATGATCTCACACTCGTGTGCTTGAGGGCTAGTAAGCTCTGGGAGAGAAGATGTATCTAGCTCAGCTCCGTGTCCCCATCCCTCAGAGGTGTTGGGTGACAGATGGCTGGCGTACATCCCTTTCTTAGACTGAAATGATACTTGTAAATTGAACCCTATAGAGTATAGTTTCAAAGGTGCTTTTCCATGTTTATGTTTGGTTTAGAATCTTTTTAAAAAATATATTTTATTTATTTATTTGGGAGAGAGTAAAAAGGGGGGGGGGAGAATGGGCACAACAGGGCCTCTAGCCACTGCAAATGAACTTCAGATGCATGCGCCACCTTGTGCATCTGGCTTATGTGGTTACTGGGGAATCGAATCTGAGTCCTTTGGCTTTGCAGGCAAACGCCTTAACTGCTAAGCCATTTCTCCACCCTGGTTGACCTATTTTTATTGTTTCATCCAGAATCATCTAGAATGATGATCCTTGGTACTAGTGATGGACTAAAGACAGATGTTTCTTAGTTCATGGCTAAACCCCTCACAGACAGGATATGGAAAAAGAACCAGATAAGATGCTGACATTTAAAAGGGTATGGAGATAGAGGAAAATCTAGGTTAAGAAAAGATTATCTTCAGAATCAAGAACACAGAGGGTATGCCATGAGCAAGCTTGAACTTGATTGGCAGAAACTCGGGAAAAAGTTGACAAATTCACTTATGAAAGAAGACCCTACCGCAAAAAAAAAAAAAAAAAAAAAAAAAAAAAAAAAAAAAAGAAAAGCAAACACCTGAGTCTATGAGGCCATACATTCAAAATACCATACCATGTAAAGCCAGATGTACCAAGTTGCACGTGCGTCTGGAGTTTACAGTGGTAAGAGGCTCTGATTCTCCCATTTCCTCTCTCTAAAAAAAAAAAAAAAAAAAAAAAAAAAAAAAAAAAGAAAGAAAAGAAACAAAGGAAAGAAAGAATCCTGTTCTGTGTATGCATGTACATGTATATATATGCATATGTTTACATGTGTTTGTGTGCACATACACATGCATGGAATATACAATGTCACTGAGATGTAGCCCTAGCTCCCTGCATCTACATTTTATACAAGGAAAAACCAGTTTAACGTGCGATAATGATTGCTAATAATAGTTCTACCAACAGTGACATTCCATTGTGGCAAATGAATTGGATAACGTGATGAATGTATTGTAGTTCATTGACTTATTAACAGCAATAAGTAATACTTAGTGAAGGGTTATTGCTTATTAAAATTGTGCTTCACCTACATAATTTCACTAGACTAAGTATGTTTGGAAGCCAGAATTATTTACATCTTATAGTCTAGGTCATAGAAAATTAGGTTTCCATCCTGAGGTCACCTAGCCAGTGGTGGGTGATAGAAGGGCACACACACCCATCCGAATTTGAGACTATCATTAATAACTAAACTCAATTCAGTATAGAGAATGCTTCTGGGTCTTTTCTCGACCTTGTTCTTTCTTAGCCTTCAAATTAACCCTGTCATCTTTACATCAGAGACTTCTCTAATTTAACCTGGTTACTATTCTATGTGTTTATGGTTCTTTGAGAACTACTATGTGGAGGGAATGACATTTATTAAGACAATGGTGAATCCCTGTGTGGGGAAACGTAGATGACACATATACAGATTTGACTTGTAATTTTGCTCTTATCCATGTGGTTATTTAGTACCGATCCTGAGCAGTCATATGGAACCTAGAACAAAACAAAACACTTTTATTTTACCACAGTAAAGATTGTGAAATATTTGGGCAGGGTTAAAACCTGGAGCATAAACCATGAAGAAGTCTTTCTGCCAGATAATAAAATCAAAAGTAGGTAATAAAATGAAAGTAAGAACACATGTAATCCCAAGTTAGTTGTCATAGTCAGAAACCTTTCGTTGTCTTTGCTTGAGCGAAATTTTCCCAGTGAACTTGATTTCATTGACTTGTCAAATCCCTTTTCACCCCAAACTCCAACAGCTTCTTGTTTATTTTTATTTATTCATTTGAGAGTGACAGGCAGAGAAAAAGAGGCAGAGAGAGAGAGAGAGAATGGGCACACCAGGGCCTCCATCCACTGCAAACGAACTCCAGATGCATGCACCACTTTGTGCATCTGGCTTACGTGGGTCCTGGGAATTGATCCTTGAACTGGGGTTCTTAGGCTTCATAGGCAAGTGCTTAACCATTAAGCCATCTTTCTAGCCCCTCCAACAGCTTTTTATCTTTCATAGTTTCCAGATTTGCATCCAAATTATTCATATTTATATTGAAATTGAAGGCCTTTTCTGATCTATAGCTTCCTAAGTAGACTATGCTAGACTGTTTCAGAATGTTCTGCCTTTTAAGCAATTATTTACAGGCTATTGTTTTAGTTATCTCTTGCCACCTCAGTCCTATAAGGCAGATGTGGTATAGGGTATAAAAGATGATGAGGGCTGGAGAGATGGCTTAGCGGTTAAGAGCTTGCCTGTGAAGCCTAAGGACCCCAGTTCGAGTCTTGATTCCCCAGGATCCATGTAAGCCAGATGCACATGGTGGCGCATGCATCTGGAGTTCGTTTGCAGTGGCTGGAGGCCCTGGTGTGGGCATTCTCTCTCTCTAGTAAGTAAATAAATAAAAAGAAAAGTTGATCAGTTCCAGCTCCATTTGAAGAGTACAATGTGATTTGAAAACAAACATACTACCCTGTTCCTAAAAAGGAAGACCATTGTCTTTGTTAACCGTGGATGGCTCTTGTTTAAGCTCTTTTTTCCCCTACTCTCTTTATTCATTTCTTTAAAATTTTTAGCCTGGACAATAAATAATGGAGCATTC
Organism: Orientallactaga sibirica; assembly: GCA_036365145.1. Classification (NCBI taxonomy): domain Eukaryota; kingdom Metazoa; phylum Chordata; class Mammalia; order Rodentia; family Dipodidae; genus Orientallactaga; species Orientallactaga sibirica. The sequence continues at coordinate 15,021,261 of JAEOAD010000025.1, forward strand.
TTTCCTTTTCTTCCCCTGGATTATGGCTCCTTATTCTCCACAACACTGGCGTACTTCTGAGAGAAGCCTTCCTTGTAACTCAGGTCATGCTGCCTGCCCCTTGTCCTCTCAGATGCTGTGTCATGTTCATCATGTCATTTTGTAACATTCACTAGATATACAGGGTCAAAATTGGGGTTTCAGCCATTGTTATATGTACTAAATGTAGCTTAATTAAAGTAAGTGGTAGACACACACACACACACACACACACACACACACACACACACACACGGGGCAAAAAAGTAAAGCAAAATACCACCTGATCAGGCTGTTCCACTCCTGCATATATACGCAAAGGAATCAACCACAGAATCCCCCAGACATACTGGCATACTCAGGTTTATCATGGCACAATTTACAATAGCCAAGTTATGGAATTGCCCGAGTGGTTCACCAGCAGATGAGTGGATAAAGAAAATGTGGTTCACATATCCCATGGAGTATTATTATTCAGCCACAGAGAAGAATGGCATGACATTTGAGGAAAAACAGATGGAAAGTGTTAAAGACAAGTATCGCATGTAATCACTTGTATGTGGTGGTGAAGAAAATTTAAAAGTTGAGGCTAGGCTGGGTGTGGTGGTGCATGCCTTTAATCCCAGCACTTGGGAGGCAGAGGTTAGAAGGATCACTGTGAGTTCAAGGCTACCTGAGACTACATAGCGAATTCCAGGGCAGCCTGAGCTAACTGAGACCCTGCCTTTCTAATTTCTTAACATAGGCATTTAAAGCTATACATTTCCCTCTTAGGACTGCCTTCATTGTGTCCCAAAGGTTTTGGTATATTGTGTTCTCATTATCATCTGACTCTATGAATTTTTTGATTTCCTTCTTGATTTCGTCATTTACCCATTCATCATTTAGTAGTGTATTGTTTAGTTTCCATGATTTTGTGTATGCTCTGTCAACCAAGGGTTACTTTATCCTGCAAAGGTATCCATTCAAATAGATGGAGAAATAAGGACATTCCACAACAAAAGCAGGCTAAAGGAATATTTGAAGACAAAACCAGCTCTACAGAAAATACTTGAAAAGATCCTCCATGCTGAAGAGAAAGAAAAGCACACATATAAGGAACCTGGAAAAAACAAACCATACTCCAATACTAGTTAATACAAGAGAGTAAAGGTAAACCGGAAGAACTACAAAACAAGAAAAATGGCAAAAATAAATATACACCTTTCAATAATAACTCTTAATATCAATGGCCTCAATGCCCCAACCAAAAGACATAGGTTTGCAGACTGTGTTAAAAAGCAGGATCCTTCAATTTGTTGCCTCCAAAAAACTCACCTGTCTACAAAGGATGGACACTATCTTAGGGTGAAAGGTTGGAAAACAGTGTTTCAAGCAAATGGGCCTAGAAAACAATCCTAATTTTGACAGGGTAGACTTCAGAACACCATTACTTAGGAAAGATAAGGAAGATCACTTTATAGTGATTAAAGGAACACTCCAACAGGAGGACATTACAATCCTAAACATATATGCACCTAACACAGGGGCTCCCAATTTCACCAAACAAACACTATTAGACTTAAGGTCACAGATAACAACAAACACAGTTGTAGTGAGTGACTTCAACACCCCACTCTCACCAATTGACAGCTCATCCCAGCAAAAAATAAACAGATGCTTCTGGATTAAATGAGGTCATAGAACAAATGGACCTAACAGATATATACAGGACATTTCATCCAAATGCTGCAGAATACACATTCTTTTCAGCAGCACATGGAACATTCTCTAAAATAGACCATATATTAGAACACAAAACAAATCTTTTTTTTTTTTTTTTTTTTTTTTGGTTTTTCGAGGTAGGGTCTCACTCTAGTTCAGGCTGACCTGGAATTCACTATGTAGTCTCAGGGTGGCCTCGAACTCACGGCAATCCTCCTACCTCTGCCTCCCGAGTGCTGGGATTAAAGGCGTGAGCCACCACGTCCAGCTACAAAACAAATCTTAACAAATACAGGAAAATTGAAATAATTCCTTGGACTCTATCTGATCACAATGAAATCAAACAACAAATTAATAACAAGAAAAGTTATAGAGCATACACAAAATCATGGAAACCATTTAAATTTTCTAAGCCCCAGACCATACAATGCACACAATCCTATCTTTTGACTTATGTAAAATTTGAAGGTGATGCTAAATTTGGAGGAGTGTGGGCACAAGGACAATATTAGAGATTATAAATGTGGGCAGAAAATACTAAGCCCAGAAAAATAGTGACTAATATATGTTGATAATTTTGTTCCAAGGTTAATTAGCATGAGAAAGAAGCCCACAGGAAGGCATTAAGATAGATAAGGATGTTCTCTATACAGTGGAGGGAAGGGAGAGGGGAAGTTGGTTTGCTTAGGTTATAGTTAAGTATCCTGCAGATCTGAATTGTAACTTGAACTCTGCTGTTGTTGCTTAACTTTAGAGAAAAAATATATTCCTCTTTTCTTTAAAGTTGAAATCACTTGGGGGAAGTGTTACACTGTTTTTTTTTTTTTTTAAATCACTCGCTCGGGAACTACTTTAATCTCTTTTTTATTTTTATTTTTTATTTATTTGAGAGACAGAGAGAGAGAGACAGACAGACAGACAGACAGACAGACTACATAGTGAATTACAAGTCAGCCTAAGCTAGGGCGAGACCCTACCTTGAAAAACAAAAACAAAAACAAACAAACAAAATTGACAGATAGAATGGGCATGCCCGGGCCTTCAGCCTCCGCAAATGAACTCCAGGTGCATGCGCCAACTTCTGCATATGGCTTATGTGGGTCCTGGGGAATTGCACCTGGGTCTTTTGGCTTTGCAGGCAAATGCCTTAACTGCTAAGCTATCCCTCCAGTCCTACATTGCATTTTTCCAATATTTATTTATTTATTTGCAAGCGGAGAGAGATAGTAGAGAGGCAGATACAGAGAATGGATCTCCAGGGCCTCCAGCTGCTACACATAGACTCCAGATGCATGCGCCACATTGTGCGCCTGGCTTTATGTAGGTACTAGGAAATTGAACTTGGGTCATTAGGCTCTGCAGGCAAGCACCTTAACTTCCGAGTCATCTCTCCAGCCCTATATTGTATTTTTAATTGCACCACTCTGATGTTGAAATCACTTGGGGGGAAATGTTACATTGTACTTTTAATTGTATCCCGAGCACCCTCTTTCAATAAAGAAGATATGGTTAACAGCAATTTCTCTGTGTTATTTTCATATACTTGTAGGCAACAACTTTTAAGATTACAAAAAACCTAGTAACTTTCTTATTTTACTTCATAAACATAAATCAATATAATATTGTTATTAAAGATACTTAAATAATTTTCAAACATTTTAAAGCAGAACCACAATAATAGATGGGTTGCAGCCTACACAGTCTGTTTTGTAAAATTAATAATTACTTCAAATTTAATGATATACCTTCTCTATTTTATTGTCACAAAAATGAACAACCGGAAAATGAACTGGAAAAATTAGTCTTGCCAGAAAAATTATATGTAGGTTCCCCTGAAGAGATCAGACCACGCAGAATCCTGAATCGAGTGATGGGAATGTGAGGGGCTATGATGTGGGGTTCAGGAGTAGCACTCCTGTGCTCTAGCTAACTCATGTGAGCAGATACCCAGAATTTTGAACTGAAAACACTGTGGCATATTCTTGACAACAGATTTTAATTTTTTTATATTATACAAGATGCAGTCTGTATCTTCAAACATGAATATTTTACTCCTGAAGACTATTATAATATTTGATTAAATGCTGACTAATGACTTAAAATTATAGTATTTTTCCTATTTCTATTACGATGACTACTATTTGTGTTATTGACAACGTTGCCATGTAGGCCACTGTAGCCAAAAGAAATATTAAGTTAAGCTTGTAAATGAAGCCATTGAAATCAAATCTGACTTCCCAGAATTGACTGAGGCATGTCTCATGGGCTCAAAGACGGTAGCCAGTGTGGTGGCTGTCCCTGACGGGGTGATGTGAAGTTCCAGGGGTAAAGGGTGGAGCCCCAGGGTGGGATAGGTTCAGAGTCTTACGGTTGTGGGCAAACCTCAGAGAGGAGTTATTTTTAACTACTGAAGACATATTAATAGCCCATCTATTTCTAGCTAAACTTAGTAACACAAATTAGAAAAGCAAGCTGTATGTTTCTTGTTTCCTTGTATTTGAATAGAAAAAAAAATGGTCATAACATCCTGCTAATGTTTTGTAATTTTTTTAACAGTGATTTTTAATAATGTTTTTTTCCCATGACAAGTTCAGGGTTTTTTTGTTTGTTTGTTTGTTTGTTTGTTTTAGTTTATATTAAATACTGGGCGAGTGTAAGTGGCAAATAGAAAAAAATAGAAACATGGTATCTCTTTGTGTGTGTGGTGTGTGTGTGTGTGTGTGTGTGTGTGTGTGTGTTTTGGAGAATAATCAGTGTGACACAAGCTTCCAGCATGGATGGAATTGAAGGAGGAGATGAAGGAAGACAGTATAAGTTTGTAGTAACAACACAAATGAATAAAATTCATAGGAGAACAAGAGCAACTTTGGAAATCTACTATAAGAAACTCATCTTAGAGGAGTCATCTTATATAGTTGAAACTTTTGGAAAAGAATGGGGGTTAGAGGAAGTGCCCAGTTTTGCTCTAGAATTTCCGTTGGGATGGTTAGAAATGGTGTCATACTAAGCTCTCCTTAGGGTGAGTCAAGTCAGCTTAAGGAGAAGTGCCTATTGTCCTCACCTGCCACCACTGCACACAGAGGCCATGTGCCATGGTGGGCTGAGTGCCAGCAGGGGTTCAGTTTGCCTCCTGCTAACCTCCATGACCTCCGGTTGCTTAAAGTCTCAGTGTTTCAGTGGATAGAGCGAAATGGTGCAGTGTTCTCCAAAGGGCTGGCGTGTGTTCCATGGAAAGTGTTTAATGCCTCGGGTGGTTAATCTAGTAACCTAGGGAACAAACCTCTGGGCATGCCTGGGAGGACGTTTCCAGAGGGGTTTAACTGGGGATAGAAGACGTATTCTGAATGTGGGCAGCACCACCCAGTGCACTGGGGTTCTGCACTGAATAAGAAGGAGGAAGTGAGGGGAGTTCTTTATTTGCTAATATTTCTGAGTCCAGAGGCTAATGCAGAAGTGGCAGAAACCTCAAAACCTTCAAAACTTAGTTTCTCCCCAAGGAGAGAGTTCAGTGTTCTTTCTTATGAGAACAGGTGTGTGTGTGTGTGTGTGTGTGTGTGTGTGTGTGTGAGAGAGAGAGAGAGAGAGAGAGAGAGAGGGAAAGAGAAGCTAACTGACTGTTGCCCAGAGTTCCCTGAAAATCAGTCCACTGTTGAACTAATAATTTATAACACATACTGTGCTTTTGACTATAACAGCCCAATAATGGGAAACCTTTTATTTATAAATATTAACATCACCAAGTTCTCAAAAATGTTTTGACACTATAAAAAGATATGTTGCTACACTGGCCGAAGTAGAAGGACACCATGACCATTTAATGTAAAATTTCACTCTGACTTCTCTGGCTACCAAGGAATGGCCTGCAGTTTTAATTTTTTTTTTTCTGAAGACAAATTGCATTATCGTCCACTCATAAATTTATTTGAAAATGTGCTCTTATAAAAGCTCTGTTTCTACTCTTAAGTATTTACTGTTTCATAGGACAATAGGTAGGCAAACATGTATTTCAATCTAGTCAGGCTATTTTCAGCACAGGTCGGAGCCAGGTGCTGCAGAGCAAAGAGGATGCTTGTGGGTTTTTACAGCTTTTCCTCCATCTATGAGCTCAATCATTTCAATGGATATGCATGCATTTCATAAAGGCACCACCTTGTTAATAAACTAAAAAAAAAACACCCTAAGGCTGTCTATGCTGTCTAATTATTATATTTTAATTAAGTGATTTGAAAACATTCTACTCGTAAATAAGTTGAGACCCGCGCACTCATAAAGTGGAAATTTTGGCTCTCAGTTTACTGAGACCACAGGAGTTATTAGTGACTTGAACACAGGTTAGTGCTGAGGAACCACTCTTCCCATTTCTGTCTTCTTCTCTGACTGTCTGCGAGACTCTCTGTCAGATTATGGTCCAGATAAAAGTAATTTGAAGATACTGTGAGCCCTGAGCAGACCAGAGAGCCCGTTGCACTTCATAGAGAGCATTGCTGGCAAAACCCTATTAGCACCCACTGATTCATAAGAGGCCAAAATACAAATGATATCCTCATGTAAATAATTTTTTTTTCATATTTTAATTTCCAATGACTATAAGATTTACCTAACTGAATTTTAAAACAGAGACACAGGGGCTGGAGAGATGGCTTATCAGTTAAATGCTTGCCTGTGAGGCTTAAGGACCCTGTTTTGAGGCTTGATTCCCCAGAACACACGTAAGCCAGATGCACAAGGTGGCGCATATGTCTGGAGTTCGTTTGCAGTGGCTGGAGGCCCTGGTGCACCCATTTTTTCTCTCTCTCTCTCTCTCTCTGCCTCTTTCTCTCTCTCTCTGTCACTCTCAAATAAATAAATAAAAACAAACAAAAATTTAAAAAATAACAAACCAAACCAACCAACGAACCAAACAAGACACAGAGACACAGAGGGAGAAGGTACAGTGAGAGAGTCAGACATAGAAAACCCCAGTCAGGAGGAAACCTCATCTCTCCTCTGTCTCTTCTGCTTTTCCAGTTCTACAAGGGATGATTTGCACCCTTTGTGGAGAGACAGCAGAGTGGTTAGGATGGCAAAGGGACTCCCTAGAGAGAAGCTTGAGGACTGCTGAGCTGAGGCTCAGCTAAGAAGGAAGCCATTATATACCACAGTGTGTGTAAATGGGCTTCATCACGGTGACTTCTTTCCTTCCTTCCCTCCCTTCCTTCCTCCCTCCCTCCCTCCCTTCCTTCCTTCCTTCCTTCCTTCCTTCCTTCCTTCCTTCCTTCCTTCCTTCCTTCCTTCCTTCCTTCCTTCCTTCCTCCCTCCCTCCCTCCCTCCCTCCCTCCCTCCCTCCTTCCTGCCTTCTTTCCTGCCTTTCCTCCCTCTTTCCCTCCCTCCTTCCCTCCCCCTCCCTCCCTCCCTTCCTTCCTGCCTGCCTTCTTTCCTGCCTTTCCTCCCTCTTTCCCTCCCTCTTTCCCTCCCTCTTTCCCTCCCTCCCTTCCTTCCTTCCTGCCTTCTTTCCTGCCTTTCCTCCCTCTTTCCCTCCCTCTTTCCCTCCCTCCTTCCCTCCCCTCCCCTCCCCCCCCTCCCCCTCCCCCTCCCCCCTCCCCTCCCCTCCTCCCCTCCCTCCCCCTCCCTCCTCCCTCCCTCCCTCCCTCCCTCCTCCCTCCCCCCCCTCCCTCCGTCTTTCTTTCTGGCAAGCCCAACAGACTGGACTTTTTTTTTAATGAGAGAGAATAAGAGTGAGAGCAACAGAGTGCGAGAGAGATTTGGTGTGCCAGATTTGGTGTGTCAGCCACCGTAATCAAACTCTGCACACGTGTGCCACTTGTACACGTGCACTGCCTTTGCACATGCATCACCTTGTGCATCTGCTTATATGGGATCTGGGGAGTTGAACATGGGTCCTTAGACTTTGCAGGCAACTACCTTAACCGCTAAGCCATCTCTCCAGCCCTGGTTTCTTATGTGTCATCTACCTTATGAATGCCCACTTGTAATTACAATTATGCCAGACACGCAGATTCGTGTCCTGCTAGAACGTGGGACCCTGAGCTCTTCTTTCGTGGCCACACTGCTTGTCTGCTGTGGTCCTTGTGATCATCGCAGGTGTCAGTGAGTGTGTTTGGCTGTGGAGCTGTTAGTCACTGTCAACCTTCCTCTGAGACACTCTCTTTCAGATGAGATGAAAATAACTGGTTTTTACAATGAGCCGTGGAGAGTTTTTCCTTTTGAGTCATCTTAGCCGATGCAGCTAGTCCATGGTTGGGAAGGGTTAGCAAGGAGCAGTGACATGATGCTGTTTGCATTTGTATCCTTGAGAAAAGTCGAGATGGCTTACATACTGAAAAAAAAAAAAAAAGAAATCATAGATGTTATTTCTTAGGGGAAGGGGAAGTGCTTTTAGCTTTACAGTGAACTTTAGCAATATGACCTGTAAATGCTTATTTATTTATTTATTTTTGGTTTTCTGAGGTAGGGTCTCACACTAGCTCAAGCTGACCTGGAATTCACTATGTATTCTCAGGGTGGCCTCGAACTCATGGTGATCCTCCTACTTCTGCCTCTTGAGTTCTGGGATTAAAGGCGTGCACCACGCCCGGCTTCTTCTTCTTCTTTTTCTTTTTGTTCTCACTATTGCCAGCATTGAGGTGCTGACCACACAGGCATTCGCTTTCTGATTATGAAATATTTTCTCATCAAAGAACTCTGGCCTGATGTATAATTCTTGGACTTCTTAGGCCTTGTTGTTAGTTTTCTTTCTCCTTGAAGGTTACACATAGCTGTTACATGCTCTTCTGCCTATTTTTTTTAGTTTTCTGCAGGGGGCAGGGCAATGAACGGGACAGTGGAGGACAAATGGCTCTGTTATTAGAATACACCACTTATCTCCGAGTGTTCCTGAGGGTGAGGTCAGGCGGCACCTAATTATTGGATGTTTCCCTATATGAAGACAAGAGTGAACTGACTTAGCCCGTCTCCCTCCTGACCCTGCCAATTCACCTACTTAGTCCCTCATTTGCTGTTACTGTGCTTAGCGAATGCTACTACTACCCAGTCGAGATGGTATTCATCCTGTCTTCTCTCCTCCCTCTCATCCCTACCTGTTCCATGCAATCTTCTAGACTTCCTTCCTTCTTTTCCACCTTCCACTCTCCTAGGCTGAATGGCCGTCATCTTCTGTATTAATTAATTATTAATTATATTTATTATAATTATTAATTGTATTAATAGGATACAGTTCTAGTTGTTCTTGTGTTGCCTGTTTACCTCATGTTCCCCTCCACAGTACAAAGAAAACCACTAAACGACACGCGTGACAAGATGGAGTTAGTGTAACATAGTAGTAAAGGCTGTGGGCCTTGTAGCCAGAAAGTCTGGTTTTCAAATCCGGACTCTATTACTTTGGCAAATACAATTATGTAAATTTAGATTCATCTCTAAGCCTTGGTAGATACAAAAGAAAAGCAAGAGTTTCCCAATTGAGTTGTTGTGAGGATTACTTATCATAAAAATGTCGCATACAGCCTGGAGCTCAGTAGTCACTCGAAAGCCGTAAGACCAGTAATCATAGGATACAATGCCCAGTAGTGCTTTATTTTTTTAAATGTTTAAAAAAAATTTTTTTTATTATTTTGGAGAGAGACACAGAGAGAGACAGAGAGAGAAGGAGAGGAAGACAGATAATGGGCGCGCCAGCAGCCTCTCAGCCGTTGCAAATGAAATCCAGATGCGTGCACCCCCTTGTGGGCAAGTGCAGCATTGAGCCCTTGCATCACTTTGCATCTGGCTAAACATGGGACCTGGAGATTGGAACCAGCGTTCTTAGGTTTAGGAGGCAGGCGCCTTAACCGCTAAGGCATCTCTCCAACCCCCCAGTAGTGTTTTAATGTTAAACCTAAAATCCTCTAACCTCATTACTTCTAGAATAACGTCCAGGGTCCTTGACGTGCTCAGTAACCTCAAGTAACCCCTCTCCTCCAGTCCCCCTTGCTGCTCCTGTCCAGGGCTGTGTCCATCAGAATCACTTCTACTGCCCCTGATGGCCCAGGCTTTACTCTTTTCTCTTGCACATGCCCTGCGCTGGCTGTTTCCTTTTTCACCCAGAAACACTAACCATTCCTCTTTTGTGTGGCTGACTGCCACTTACTCTTTCGGTCTTACCCCCTGCATCAGTGGTCCCAGGAAGTTCCCCCCATTCTCCTGGATGCCCAAGAAACTTCTGCATATTTGGAGAGCACTTGCTGTCCTCTTGGGCAAGCGTTCACTCCCTTCGCTCTGAACAACTGTAGTAAAGCTTCGAGGAAGTGTCTTGGTCATACTTGCTTTTTGTATCCAGTACGTTATTCAATGAATATTTTTTAAATATTTGTATCGTTATTAATATTTTAGTATTAATATGCGTTAGAACCAGGTAGTGTTATGTCTTAGGAAATCTCATGATGCCCAGTACATCATAAGTATTTCATTAATATCATTTACGTAAACATGTGGGCTATGTAAACTCCACACATCCTCATCAACTATTTTTCTTATATGAGTCTATATAGTCGTTTTAAAAATCTTAGTTATTCTGGGCTGGAGAGATGGCTTAGCAGTTAAGGGGCCTGTGTGCTAAGCCTAAGAACCCGGTTCCAATCTCCAGGTCCCACGTTTAGCCATATTGACGCAAGGGCGTGTAGCAGACAGCTTCAGGTTCGCTGAGATGAACTTCCAGACCAGGCACAGTTATGGAGGAAGAGATATTATTTATTGAAGCTTACAGATCCAGGGGAAGTTCCATAAAGGCAGAAGAAGTAGCCTGCTCTTCACAGGACCAAGCAGAGAGAGAAAAAGCCAACCAGCCACCACAGCACACAGAGCAAAACTACAGCCAAAAGGTCACACAGCACACTTCAGGAACTCCTGCTAGGCACATTTGCATATCTTTACAATGGAATCTCAAACCCACACCATTAACACCTTAAGACTGGCCCCCAGTGACATTGCCTCTAGCAAGGTGATTGCAGATGCAAACTATAACTAATAAAATACTGAATATATTGGGGGACATATATTCAAACTACCACAGGGCGCAATGCTGCACTTGCCCACAAGGGGGCACACACATCTGGATTTCATTCACAGCAGCTGAGAGACTGCTGGCGTGCCTATTCTCTATCTGTCTCCCTCTCCCTCTCTGTCTGTCTGTCTCTCTCTGTGTCTCTCTCCAAAAAAAAAAAAAAAATCTTAGTTATTCAATTCTAAATTTTTAAGTTTTTAATTCTTTAGGAACTTCTGAAGTGATCTCATGTGAATAAGTTAGATGACATAGCAAAGTTGCGTAATATTGCCAAGAATAAACATGGTTGTGAAGTAACGAGATGAACTTGTCTTTTGTGCTGCAAGCCTTCTCTGAAGGCTACATATTTTAAGCTGCAGCTGATGGTGCACAGGGTGAGGGAACTCCTTCTAGTCCCAAAGAGTGAATAAAACTGGGAGGAAAACCTTGGCTGACTGATAATAATATTGTATGAGATATCAATCAAATTTCCAGCTATAAATTCTCGTGTTCATTAATCTTCTTCAGTGATCTCACACTTCCTTTTGAAAAGTATGAGGGGCTGGAGAGATGGCTTAGTGGTTAAACGCTTGCCTGTGGAGCCTGAGGACCCCGGTTCGAGGTTCGATTCTCCAGGACCCACGTAAGCCAGGTGCACAAGGAGGTGCACGCATCTGGAGTTCCTTTGCAGCGGCTGGAGGCCCTGGTGCACCCATCTCTCTCTCTCTCTCTACCTGCCTATTTCTGTCTCTCTCTCTCAAATAAATAAATAAAATATTTAAAAAAAGAAAGAAAAGCATGAGGTAAGAGTTGGCTTCTTAGGCATCCCATAATGAAGATTGTAGAGCTTTCTAAAAGGTATGTTAGAGCTCTGCTTATATGTTCAAACCTCTTTCTGTGGAAAGCAAAAGGTAGAGAGGTATTGGTTAATTTAATGTAATTGGCTCACATAATCTGGCAGTGGCTAGTTTTGCAACTTTTTTTTTAATTGACAACTTCCATGACTACAGATAATAAGCCATGATAATTCCCTCTCCCCCACTTTCCCCTTCACAAATCCACTCTCCATCATATCCCTTCCTCCTCTCAATCAGTCTCTCTTTTAATTTGATGTCATCATGTTTTCCTCCCATTATGAGAGTCTTGTAAAGGTAGTGCTAGGCACTATGAGGTCATGGATATTGAGGCCAACTTCAGTCTGGACAATTGTACTGTAAGCAGTCCTACCCTTCCTTTGGCTCTTACATTCTTTCTGCCACCTCTTCCTCAATGGACCCTGAATACTCCTGTCACTTCTTCTTAGCACTATGGTGCCTTTTGGGTCATCCCAGTGGTCACTGCCATTTGAAAAAAGAAGCTTCTTTAACCAAAAGTAAGAGTAGCATTAATATATGGGTACGAACGTTAAGTAAAGTGCTTACAGGGCAGTTTGGTGAGCATAATATATGCATTTAGCCAGACAAGAGCAGGCGTTACACTTCTAGGGCTTGTGACTTCCCCCACCACAGGCTTTTGATTAGGTTGTCAGTACCAGGCATGTATTCCCTCCCATGGAGCAGGCCTCCAGTCCAACTAGAGAGTGGTTGGTTCCCCCATAACAGACATGCCTCCAGTGTACCTGTTGGCTTATTTGGCCTGGCTGGCCAAACTTAAGGTTTGCAGTGTCCACTGTTTTCACTGCTGATGACCTCTGTCTCCTATAGAACTGCATGCAGTTCAGCTTTTTCCAGCTTTCTGTCAGTTAGTCTACAGGGAAGAGGTTTTCAGCTCAGCTCCAGCTTGATTTCTCAGTGACCTTTCAGCCCAGGCATGTGGAGTCTTCAGCAATAGGGTCTTTTTGGTTTTTGAATACCATTTGCCAATGAAAACAGTCCTGCCTGAGGAGCGAGGAGTGGCTAGTTCTAGAACTAGAGCAGGAAAAATAAGAGTTTGTGACCACTTGACCTAAGAGAGCAAGAAAATACAGTCAAATGGAGTCAAGTCAGAAGGACACAGGGACACTCTAGTGTGAAGGATCCATCTGTGGCAAATTCAGGACCATGTGAAAATGAGAAAGAATAATGGCCATAGACCATAACACAAAACTCAAGACAGGGCAAGTTGTAACAAAAAAGTATATCAGTTTAATAAATGGGGAAGGATTAAAGAATTAGGAAAAAACATTACTTTCACAGACCCAAACAGAGTAACTTAAGCAAGGATGTCAGAGGAGGCTCATTGTGAGAAATGATTTGGAAACAGCACAGCCACAGAATAACACACTTCAGACTAACTAGGAATATAGAGGGACACATGTTTTCTGCACAGAGGTGTAGTGGTAGCCTGTGACAGTCTTAACCAGGTGAGCCAGGGCTGGAGAGATGGCTTAGTGGTTAAGGCACTTGCCTGCAAAGCGAAAGGACCTAGGTTTGATTCCGCAGGACCCACATTAGCCAGATGCACAAGGTGGTGCATGCATCTGGTGTTTGTTTGCAATGGTCAAAGGCTCTGGTGTGCCTATTCTCTACCTACCTACCTCTCTCTTTCTCTCTTCCCCACCTCTCTCAAGTAAATAAATAAGTTTAATAATAATAATAATAAATGTTTAGCCAAGTGACCCAGCTTAGAACTAGTTATGTAGTAGGACAGACTAACACACTTGTGTCTTTGATGTGATTAAATATGAAGTTCACCATGTGAATTGCTTTTGCCAACTGGTTCAGTTGAATCCAGATAGAACAATTTTAGTGATTCTGTGGGAAATTATCAGAGAAATGTAGAATATGGGATATTTTATAAGGCAGTTAGCCTGGACTCTTCAAAAAGTCAATGTTTAAAAAAAATCAAGAATTTTTTGATTAAAATATATTACAAAGTTAGCCACATACCATGAGGAAAACTAGATTAGATCCTAGATTAGGTGAAAAATAGTGTAAAATGATATTGGGTGGGTAATTGTTGAAATTTGAATATAGAATGGATATTAGATAATATGAAGTTATTAATTTTTTCATAGCTGTATAAAATTATTCCATATTATTTTCATGGTGAAAAATATCCCAAGTTCTAGGTTATGTACAGTGAAAAAATTAGCAACAAAGTGCAATGCCTGTAATTTTCTTCAAAAAGCACAGCAAAATAAATTAACAAATAAAGGAATTTTTTTGTTCATTTTGCTTGAACAGGATTCTATTGTGTACACATAGCACGTTTCTACTATCCACTCGTCGAGAACTGTAACCCAAGGCAAACATAATGAACTCCAGGGTGAAGATGCCTAGGGGAAGAGGGGAGTGGAATTGGAGGGCTGAACGTTGGGGAAAGAAGGGCAGAATCAATGCAAACAAATTTATCCCCTGAAACTTAGGCTGATCTCACTGTCTGTTGGAGAATCTGTTTTTCTTTTTCAGAAGGCAATGAGAACCAAGGACAACCACAGTCTGTCAGCAGGATAAGAAAAGATAGCTGACACATGGTCAGGAGATGAACCACATCGGCTAGCAAGAGTGCTGCTTCCACCGTGAGCCTGACAACCTGTGCCAGGGTGATGGAGACAGACACTGAGGATACTCAACATATGCCAAAGCAGGAATCGAGAAGCTGCTGAGAGCTCAACACTAAAGTAGACTTAAAGTACACCCACCAAGGCTCAGGGAATTTTGTGGAAGGGGGGCAGAAAGATTGTACAAGCCACAAGGTGGGAGGGAGTATCCAGAGGCCTTGCCCCCTCCCACACCACCACAGTGACTGACTGCTGCTCTCACAACTCATGACCCACAACCCCGTGGTGAACACCAGCAATCCCACTGAAGAGAGCCCTCAGTGGAGTGGGGGCAGGGAGGAGGGAAGTGGTGGTACCAACTCATGATGTGTCCATACAAAGTTTCTACTTAACCAAAAAAAAAAAAAAAAAAAAAAAAAAAGAAAGAAAAAAAAAAGAAAAAGAAAAGAAAATGCTAGATTGAATGATCCCTAATCCTTGTCTACCAACTAAAAATCTATGTATGCCAACCAAAAGCAAACAAATAAAAATATATGCACACGGAGACATATATGAGCTGTAGCCATTGTTGCGCCTGTGGGAATGTTTGTATTCTTTCAACTTTCGGGCTTTCCTTTTTCTTAAACTGGAAAAAGAGAGAAGAATATATATAGTCAAAGCAGAGCAAATGTCGTTGGAGGAGCTGGCAGCCATTCAGGCTGGCGGACCGGCTGTGTGTGGGACCCCCATAGTGACACCAGGTCCTCCGTCCCCCCATCCATCATCCATCACCCCTGCTTCTGTTCCTGCACACAGCAGAATGCACATGCACTTCAAGGGAAGAGGAAGCCTGGTGCTTGCAGCCAGATTTTGGAACATTGAAAATCCCCTGCTCCCATTGAGAGGGAGGCTTGAAGGACGGCTCGTCTTACTCATTGGTAGCATTTCTGCGCCCGTCACATTGCAAGCATTCAAAAACATACAGTGAACAGGGTTGCCTGGAAAAGCCAACCAGTGCCTTTTTACAAACCCAGGGAGTACTGGCACTGAGCTAGTAGAGGTGAGAAGGTTAGCGCTGGCTGCAGGAGGAAAAGGAAGCCCGTTTTATGGTCTTCTCTTTGTACATTCCATGGCTACCTCTTACTCGGTTTTTACTTTCAGTAATACGACCTACTTTTCTGAATTCACGATCAAAGCACTTTGGTGAACGTCTGCTGCAGTTTTCCCCACGTGGGGAAACTTTGGGCTTGGTGAGAACTCTTCAGAGGGTGGCATTTGCACCATGCTTTGTTCCTTGCTGAGCTATGAGTTGGGCGCTTAATTATGTAAAAAATATTGCAAGAGAGCAGTTGCATAATCCCCCGGAGAGTAATTATTGTCTGTCTTGGCAGAATGAGGCTTTTAATCTGTAAATAAGCAATTTTATGTGGAAGAGCAACATGCGGAGTGATTCCGTGTTTGTAAAGGTCTCTTATGAATTTTTTAAAATGATGCCGTCGCTAAGCCTTCTGATTGGCTGCTGTGTGTTTCAAAAGGTTTATGATGCTTCCCCTGTGGTCTTAACCCCTCCTGAGATACTGAGGCCTCTGACAACGATTCCTGTCAAGGGTAACACTATCTGAGTTAAGTCCATGGCAAATCTGAACGCTTCAAATACGGAGGAAGTAGTACGTATTTTCTCCATATTAAAAATCAAAACAAGATCAAAAAACAAAAACAAAATATAGGTGCTTTGGGAAAAAAAAGCAAAGACGCAATGGCTAGCTAGTCTGTTGCTCACTTACTGGAGGTTAGGTCTGTGTATTTATTTGATTTTGGTTTTGTTTTGAGATCGTCTCTCATCATAGTCCATCTGGCCTTAGACGCACTATGTAGTTGAGGATGCTCCTGAACTAATGATCCTCCTGCAGACATCACCCACCTGTTGGGATTTCTGGCATTCATCACCATGCCTAGCGGGAGACTTTTGGTTTTGCCAGATAGGGTCTTGCTCTAGCCCAGGCTGTCCTGGAATTCACTATATAGTCTTAGGCCGACCTCGAATTCACAGCAGTCCTCTTGCCTCTGCCTCCCGAGTGCTGGGTTTGAAGACTTGTGCCACTATGCCTGGTTAGTTCTTTTTTTTTTTTTTTTTTTTTTTTTTTAATAAATAAAGTGAGGCATTATTTAATTTAATTATTTATTTCCCAGCAGAGAGAGAGGAAGTGAGGGAGGGAAAGAGGGAAGGTGAACGAGTGAGTGTGAGCATGGGCACATCAGGGTTTCTTGCCACTGCAAACGAACTCCAGGCGCATGTGCCACTTGTTGCAGCTGGCTTTATGTGGGTACTGGGGAATTGAACCCAGGCTATCAGGCTTTGCAAGCAAGTGCCTTTAACTGCTGAACAGTCTCTCCAGAACATCTTCATATATATATATATATATATATATATATATATATATATATATATATATATATATGAATGAGAGAGACACAGAGAGAGGCAGAGAAAGAGGGAGAGGAAGACAGATAGAGAATGGGTGCACCAGCAGCCTCTCAGCTGCTGCGAACCAACTCCAGATGTGTGCACCCCCTTGTGGTCAAGTGCGGCATTGCGCCTTTGCGTCATTTTGCATCTGGCTAAACGTGGGACCTGGAGATTGGAACTGGCGTTCTTAGGCTTGGCAGGCAGGCGCCTTAACCACTAAGCCACCTCTCCAGCCCCAGCTTGATATTTTTGAGTCATTTTTGTATAATTGACATATAATCTACATTTACTTACACTTTTGAGACACAACACATACATATACATTTCAATGTGTGGCGTAGCAGTTAATACACTCAAAAGCGTTGAGCATGGTGGTTCATGCATACGATCTATCCAAGCACGCAGTAGGAGGCTTAGGCAGGAGGATTGCTGAGGTCAAGGGCTTCCAGGTGAGCTCCAGGCCACCATGAGCTGCAATATGCAGCTTTTCACAAGAAAACCAACAAGCCAGAATTCATTTATTTTCAAAATATGTGTACATTTTTCTTGGGTGTACCCGAGTCTTCTGAAAACTGAAGGTGAATTCAGACTTTTATTTATTTATTTATTTATTTTTTGAGGTAGGGTCTTGCTCTAGCCCCATGCTGACCTGAAATTCACTAAGTAGTCTCAGGCTGGTCTCAAACTCACAGAGATCCTCCTACTCAGCCTCCAGAGTGCTGGGATTAAAGGCGTGCGCCACCATGCCGGGCCCTGACTTCCGGCTTTTAAATTGCTCATAGTATCTTCCTCTCTTCCTCCCCTCCAGTCAGTATCGATGCAGTGAGCATGCTCCCCTTTCAGGTCAGTCTCTGAACTTGAACATGGCACCCCCTCCCCTTTGCCTACTCAGAGAGTATGTTTGGTGACTACCTGCTTCCTTCTTTACCAGTTTTGCTCTCACTGTGAAGTTCTTCCATCAAAATAGATCCATGTTGTGATACTATCCACTGCATTGTAAAATCCCTTCTTTGACCTCTACATGTATTTTCCTTTACAGAGAAGCCCCATAGCCTATCTGTACTTCCAGTTTCTCTTTCCAATTGTCACTGGACCTACTCCAAACTATCTTTCATTCCAGTCCTTTCCATAAAGCCGACTTCTGTCCAGGTGCCCATGGCCTTCTCTGTCAAGCTCCAAGTGCTACACTTGACCTCAGTCTTAACTGGACCATCTGCAGCATCGGATGCCTTTTATCACTTCTTCTACCTGGCAACATTTTCCTTGGCTTCAAGAAAACCCATTCTGAATTTCCTCTTCCTCACTGATCACTCACTCTTTCTCTGGCTTCTTCATGGGTTCCTCCTCTTTTCTCCTAACACTTCCTGGTCCAGGTTCATCTCAGTCAACATTATGGTTAAGGTTTCCTATACTGCAAACATCACCCCCCGACCACCAGACTTAGCTCTGAAGTCTATACCTATCACCCAGTCGCTACACTTACCTATCCTGCCTGCCGCACCTCTTGCTGTATGAATACTGAACAACTCACATTGAACAGTGAAGTTGTAACATCTCGTCTGTCACGTTGTCTCCAGTTTAGACTATGGCAGTGGCCTCCTCTTTAGTTACCATGCCTCAACCTACCTCCAACACAGCAGCTCCAAAGACCCTTATAAAGCACTAGATTTTGTCTTCCTATGACCCGACAACCATGGTGATTTCTCACATGTTGGAGCAAACGCTGTTCCGCAGGCCTTCTTCACCAGAAACCCTGCCTGTCTAGCTTGCCTCTGCCTTTCTCCCCAGCACATTATGTTCTGGCTCAGACAAGCTCCTGCCTCAGACCACCTCAGATCTCTCTTCCACTGCCCTCTGGTCAGTGAGATTGTCTCTAGACATCTTGGTTAAGCTTCACTCTGTCCTGCCCACTGGCTCTCCCCATCTCTACTCCAGGAATCATATACAAATAGAAATACTGGGGGCTGGAGAGATGGCTTAGTGCTTAAGGCACATGCCTGCAACCTAAGGACCCAGGTTCAATTCTCCAGGTCCCACGTAAGCCAGATGTATATGGTGGTACATGCGTCTGGCGTTGGTTTGCAGTGGCTGGAGGCCCTGGCATGCCCATTCTCTTCCTCTCTCTGTCTGTAATAAATAAATTTTAAAAATCATTTAAAAAAAGAAATAGAAATAATGGGACTGGAGAGATGGGGCTTGCCTCCAAAGCCTAAGGACCCATGTTAGACTCTCCATGTTCCATGTAAGCCAGACGCACAAGGTGATGCAAGCACGTAAGGTCTCACATGCTCACTAAGTTGCACACATGTCTGGAGTTCGATTACAGTGGCTAGAAGCCATGGTGCGCCAATTCTTTCTCTCGTAAAAGTAAAAAAAAAAAAAAAAATTAAATAGCAATACTGGCTTTTGTGCATTTCTTGCTGCATTTGTTCTCGATATATCATCTTCTCATATTGCAATGTAAGTTTCATGACGGAAGAGGTCATGCTGTCTGGTTGCAACCGGCTCAGCAGGGTTGCTGACTGAGTGATTGAAAAGCAGCCTCATAGCTCATTGAGATAAATAAGCTTCTCTGCTGTGTGAAGTCTACAGTTTTGTGGAAAAGGTGTGGAATTAGACGGGAGACTGTTTGAGAAGACGAGGGGGATCAGCAAGGGGAGAGGGCAAGAGGGGGCAATGGGGAATGGGCAATATGCATTATATACATGTCCACAAATAACATGAATAAAACCATTATTTTGTATAATAAATACTAATGAGAAGAAAAAAGTGGATTGGCTATTGTAATTTTATGGTAGTGTAGGTGTGACAATATAGGTTACATTAATAAAAATTCATCATATATGACATAAAAATAAAAGAGAGACTAGGGCTGGGCGTGGTGGCGCACACCTTTAACCCCAGCACTCGGGAGGCAGAGGTAGAAGGATCACCATGAGTTTGAGGCCACCTTGAGACTACATAGTGAATTCCAGGTCAGCCTAAGCTACAGTGAGACTCTACCTCGAAAAGTTAAAAAAAAAAGAGAGAGAGAGAGAGACTAACGGAGAGAGGGTGGGGATATGATGGAGAGTGGAGTTGTGAAGGGGAAAGTGGGGGAGGGGAGGGAATCATGGTTTATTGTTGTAAGGATAGAAGTTATCAATAATAAAATTATACGTTAAAAATGGAAAAGAATCCATCATACACTAATAACTGTTTTCCATTCCTCAGTTTCTCTGTTTGAAGAACATCCGCACGTTCCTGGCAGCCTGTTGTGAGACATTTGGGATGAGGAAAAGTGAGCTCTTTGAAGCCTTTGACCTGTTTGATGTTCGTGACTTTGGGAAGGTACTTGCATTTTTCTTTCTATTTTAATTTTTTAATTAAAAAATATATATATGCCATGTTGGGGATTGAACCAAGGACCCTGACTATGATAGGCAAGTGCTCTACAACACATCTACATCTCCAGCCCTTGCTTAGCGTTTTGTTTTTCATATTATTTGGAATGAAGGCTTTAATATATGAACATATTACAAGTTAATCATCTTCTTATCAGGTTATACTCTTATGTTCTTTCTCCTCCACCCCGATTCCACTGAGGGCTCTTCTCAGTAGGATTATTGATATTCACTGTGTGGTCATGAATGCACCAGTCAGTTTTGGTCGGGGGAACAATTCCTCAGGTTGCTCCTTCCAGCCATATGGATCTTACATGGTTTCTGTTTTCTCTTCCATAATGTTCCCTGAGCCGTGGGAGGTGTGTTATAAGTCTCCTTGAGTGTTGAGCTCTTAGCAACCTCCGACTTTCTGCTTTGATGAGTTTTGAGTCTCCTCAGTGTCTACGACCATTTCTCTGGAGGAGGTTCCCAGGCTAGCAGTGACAGCAGCACTCGCACTTAATCTTCCCCTTCCTCTTTAAAGTGTCTTGGGCCATGGCAAATAGGATAGAGAATACTTAATCAAATTAAAGTAAGGAGTGTATCTTAAGTGTCTATGAAACTGCATTGTATAGTTAAGTTTCACATGCTAGTGGCTTAATAGTCAAAAATGAGCATGTGAGTGCACACACATGTGCACACACACATAAATAGCAACAACTTCACAGTTGAACGTAGAACTATTTTCTTTAAAAATTTTTTCATTTCTATTTATTTATTTATGAGAGAGTTGGGGGGAGAGAGAGAGAGAAGGAGAGAATGGGCACACCAGGTCCTCTAGCTACTGCAAATGAACGATGCATGTGACACCATGTGCATCTGCCTTACATGGGTTCTGAGGAGTTGAACCTGGGTCCTTAGGCTTCTCAGGCAAGAGCCTTAATGGTTAAGCCATTTCTCCCCTCCCCCCCAGAAGTACTTTCTAATTGAAAGCATGGCGAAGGGAATTGTTTATCCAGAGGCAGTTTTTCTTGCTGTTTCCTCCCTGGCATTACCCATCCTTCAGAGAATTCACTGGTCACTCACACTTCCGGACCAATATTCTTCCCTAGTCTTCTCTATATCTGCAAAGCGTCTAATTTTTGTTAATGGTGAATGTGCATTATGCTGTTCTCTATTTGGACGCTTGGGAATGTGAATTGAAGGAGATATAAATCACAGAACTTTCTCTTTCTTGGGGGGGGTACTAAGATTGAACCCAAAGCCTCACACGTACTAAGCAGTCACTTCAATCTGAGCACCAGGATGAGACTGTTGAGAATCCCCCCTGCTTGGATTTCATTAGACATTTGCTGGATTTCAGGGATATCTTTTCACAGGGAAATGGTTTCAGTATTGACTGCAATCACTTGTATACACACTAAGCCTTAGTGTGTAAAGTGAAAGAAGTTATTCTTTCCAAAGTTATGGTCACATTAGGAGTGACATGAAGTGAACCCCCTTGCTCCTGCTGGCTTACTTGCTATGGAAAATAAGCACAGAAGAAGAACGTAAAACAAAAACCTGCAGGTTGGGGGTGCATCTCAGGGGCTTAGTGCTTGCCTAACATGTGCGAAGCTCTCATTGCATTCCTAGCTGTGGTCAAGTCAGGGAAGGAGGGAAAAAACTAAATAATATTCAGAAATTCATCCGTATTCTTTGAGTGTTAGCATCTTATCAAAAAAAAAAAAAAAAAACCCTGTCTGAGGCCTGGAGAGATGGCTCAGCAGTTAAAGTGCTTGCTTGCCAAGCCTAAGAACTCAGGTTCAATTCCCCAGTACCCACATAAAACCAGATATACAAGGTGACACAAATGTCTGGAGTTCATTTGCAGTGGCTAGAGTTCCTGGTGCGTCCATTCACTATCTCACTTTCTCTATCAGCCTTTTTTTCTCTCTCTCAAAAATTAATTAATTAAAATTTAAAAACCTTAAAAAATTAAAAAAGCTGCCTGTGAGTAACAATTTTCTTGCTATCTAAGTTGTAATATTTTGGTTAGGCAATACAAACCAAACAGTGGGTGGATTTGCTTGGCACTGGGGATCGGTAACTCAAATTAAGATAGAAATGTAAGAAATTGGATGCTAAAACAAAGATGGGGAAACTTCTGCATGAGGAGGTTGAAGATCATGTCTGTCTCTTTCTCTCTCTGTCTGGGTATGGATCCAGAGTCATTTGATGACCTCTGAGAAACCCCTGCCTTGTCCTTCCACATGCTTCTTGCCAATACGGCAGAAAGCTGGAGCAACAGCTTCTTTGGGAAGCTGGCACTTAACCGTCTTGAGGTCCCAAGATGATGGAGGACACGATATGATAGTACAAGGAACAGAAAGCCAGGGCTCTAGTAACAAGTGGAAACACATCTGTTCATAGCCATGAAGTTAGTGGCCTGGAATTCACACTAGAGCACATATAGTTATGTATGTTAATGGTCATGAAGTCCTGAAGCTCCCCAGGGTGCTTCATGAGACATGATGGTTGCTGAAATTTTTTAAATATTTTATTTTATTATTAGTTATTTATGTGAGAGAGAGAAGGGGGAAGAGGGAGAGAATGGGCACAGCACGCCAGGGCCTGAAGCCACTGCAAATGAACTCCAGATGGGTGCGCCCCCTTGTGCATCTAGCTTAGTGGGTCCTGGGGAATCGAACCTGGGTCCTTTGGCTTTGTAGGCAAATGCCTTAATTGCTAAGCCATGTCTCCAGCCCTGGTTGAAATTAGTGACTCTGTGGACAAGTGTTTCGTAAGTTCTTGCTTACATGCATGTGGTCACCGAGGCTTTAGCTACACCCTCCTCCTCCTCCAGCCCCCTTGTGACACCATTCTGATTCCCAGTCTTTGCCTAAGTGCTGCCTCAGGTTGGGCTTCAGGAAAACAATTTTGACTTGTAGGCTTGGCATGGATGTGTTTTGTTTTGAACATTAAGAACATCTTGGAAAAATATGTTAATCAACACAAATGAATGATAATTTTCTTTTATGCAATGGTTGAGCACTGTGGCACTTATGCTAATTTGGCTTTCAGCTGTTCCTTAATTCTTAGCACTGAGCTCTTTTACTCAGTGTTAATTCACTTCAATTTGAACTCAGTCAACATAGACAGAAATTGGAATAGATTCTAATTGGATCTAATTATATAGTTTGTTTTATCTGTACATAGAAACCAAAGATCTAGGATGCTGGCCATGTTGCAGTGTGGTGGTGGCTAAAGTTAATATTCGAGATGGAAGAATGAGGAATAAACTTGGCAAAGACCTCACTTAGGAGACAGCCGTGGGCTTGGAGGTTCTAGGTGACCCTCAGGGCTGTTGGGGGCTGGAGAAGAGGCAGAGTCCTTCCTTAAGTTGCTGAAGGCAGCCTGCTGTATGGGGAGAGCTCGGCTGCTGTTTTTAAGACCCTGGTACCTTCTTTCAGGCTTTGGGAGTTACTTTTTGAAAACTACTTTATTTCTTTTTCTTTCTCTCTCTCTCTTCTTTTTCCTTCCTTCCTTCCTTCCTTCCTTCCTTCCTTCCTTCCTTCCTTCCTTCCTTCCTTCCTCCCTCCCTCCCTCCCTCCCTCCCTCCCTCCCTCCCTCCTCCTCCTCCTCTTTTCTTTCTTTCTTTCTTTCTTTCTTTCTTTCTTTCTTTCTTTCTTTCTCTCTCTCTCTCTCTCTCTCTCTCTCTTTCTTTCTTTCTTTCTTTCTTTCTTTCTTTCTTTCTTTCTTTCTTTCCCTGTTCGTTCGTTCCCTCCCTCTTTCTTTCTTTCTTTCTTTCTTTCTTTCTTTCTTTCTTTCTTTCTTTCTTTCTTTCTTTCTTTCTTTCCCTCCCTCCCTCCCTCCCTCCCTCCCTCCCTCCCTCCCTCCCTCCCTTCCTTCTTTCTTTCTTTCTTTCTTTCTTTCTTTTCTTTTTTTTTTTTTGAGGTAGGGTCTCACTCTAGCCCAGGCTGACCTGGAATTCACCGTGTAGTCTCAGGGTGGCCTCAAACTCATGGCGATCCTCCTACCTCTGCCTCCCAAGTGCTGGGATTAAAGGCGTGCACCACCTCACCTGGCTGAAAACTCACTTTTTTACTTTTTGCAATGATGGATCGTTTGCTGTTTTTCTGATGACAACAATAAGTGAAATCTTGCTGGTTTCTTTGTTGAAGAAATATAGTTTTTTAAAGAAGTGTCCCCTCCCCGAATAACATTAGAAATGACGAGTTATTCTACTTTTGGACTTCATACTGGAACTTGGACATTTTCTTTCTTCCATGTTGGTACCAGGTCACTTGCTAACAGTGTCATTTCTGCTGAGTTTGAGATTCCTTGGTGAACATAGGGGTTCCCTTTTGAATTAACTGTAAAAAAAATCATGATATTGGAGAGGTGAGTTTAGGAAATAAAATGTGTTCTGTCTAATGTGGACAGTGCTCTTACATTCTGCACAGCCATCACCTCTTCCTCTTCTGTGGTCTTGCCTCTTCTTTGGGAAAGCTCCCTTCCCCTCCTCAGTCACATAGTGTGGAGGGGTTGATCTGTTGGTTACTCCTGCCTTTGCCATATTGATGGGCTTGGGGATGAAGACAGTTGCTCCACTGAGGCCAATATGTTACTGAGTCCCTCATGTGGGAAGCACTTTTGTTTTGCTCTCTTTGATTTGCAAGTGTTGGATGTGAGCTTGGGAGACTTAGCGGAGCCGCTGCCATCTGGGCACCACATTTAGTGTCAGTGTGGACCCAGTGCAGAGGGAACAGGCTTAGGCGGAGCCTAGTGGCATCTTGTGAGACTGGAATTGAGCTGTGCACCAGGCTCAATACATAGGCGTGTGGATTTTTCCATGGTATTAGCCAATGTGTTCTTTTCTTCTTCTTTGAGCCAGTTTCCCTTAGTTTTCTTACCCAAGAACGACAGTTATCTAAGAGATTCATTGCTTTTCAATAGTTAAATTGTTTTAGGCGTGTAGAGAGAAATGTTTTATCTTCTGTGATCAGAGTTCAGTGGACCTTGAAGACCATTTTGTTAGTCTTTATATCTGCTGTAACTTAGTGATGTGGCGATAGACACACGATCCCAGGATCTTTTTTGCAATATATATATAAATACAGTGGTGGCTTCATGGTAAATGCTTTCTTTCTTTTTACACACATAAATATTTAGCTTTATTTTTGTTTCAGTGTGTGTATTTGTAGGGTGTGTGTATGTGTGTGTGTGTGTGTGTACGCATGTGGAAATCAGATGACACCTTTTGGATGTCAGTCTTCGCCATCTACCTTGTTTGAGACAGGGTCCCCATTCACTACTCATGAATTTCCAGTGAATTCTCTAGCTCCCATCTCGCAGTAGGGGGGGTCTGGCCTTTACTGAGGATCCAAATGCAGTTACTCATGCTCACGTGACAAAGTCTTTATTCATTGGGTCATCTCTTCAGGCCTTTGTTTTTTAGTATGTGCACATGTGTGTGCATGCATATGCACATGCAAGTGGAGGTGAGAAGACAACCTTGGGTCCCATCCTCCAGTGCACTGTCCACTTTCTCTGTGACAAGGTTTCATTGGCCCAGAGCTCACCAAGCAGCTTAGACTGGTATCCAGTGACCACCAGGTAGATCCTCCTGTCTGCACCCACCAGTGCTGGGATTACAGGCTTGTATACCATGTCTTGTGTTTTCACATGGCTCCTGCGGATGGAACTCAGGTCCTCATGCTTGTGAACATATTACAACTAAGCTGTCTCCCTCGCCTGTAAATATTTTTTGTTTCTTACCATTGACTCAAGAAATATCAAGGTATTCAGGTTTGAATGTGTCATAATCATCAAGAGTCTTTCCTGTTTCTGTCTCTACCTTTCTTTTTAAAATTTTTCTTTATTTATTTGAGCAAAAGAAATAGGCAGGCAGGGAGGGAGAGAGAGAGAGACAGAGACAGAGTGAGAAAGAGAATGGGCATTCCAGGGCCTCCAGCCACTGCTAATGAACTCCAGATACATGTGCCCCCTTGTGCATCTGGCTTAGGTGGATACTGGGGAGTTGAACCTGGGTCCTTTGTCTTTGCAGGCAAGCTCCTTAACTACTAAGCCATCTCTCCAGCCCTGTCTCTACCTTTTAAGGATCAAGAACATAAGCTCAGGTATCCCTGCAGACCAGTTGTATCCAACATGAGCTGTACAGATTGATTTGAAAATATCAGGGCGTAAAGGAATTAAAGAGCCCTCATAGGCTGTGGGGATGGCTCCGTGGGTCAAGTGCTTGTGTGCAGGCATGAGAAACTGAGTTCAGATCCCCAGTGCTCAAGTAAAAACCAGGTGTGGTGAGGTGCCCCTGTGATCCCAGTGCTGGGGGACGTCTACACAGGAAGATCCTTAAAGTTTACTGGCCAGCCAGTCTAGTGGAATCAGTGAACTCTAGGTTTCAGGCAAAACCCCATCTCAAAAAATAAGGTGCAGAGTGACTGAGGAAACAACTTGACATTGACATCTTACCTCCGCGTGTATATGCACACATGCCAACCTGTACCTGCATGCATGGCTCTACCCCCACACAGACACAAGCACACCACACATACCAGCCCTCTCAGTCTTCCACATGGAGATGAATAATAGCCAGATATATTCACTGACTTGGACAAAATGGTCCAGTAACTCAGAACCCTTTGCAGGATTCTGTGTGACCTCACCTGAGCTCTCCGGAGGAGTCTGCCTTTGTTTATAAGTGGATAAACCATGCAGAATTATTGCATAAATACTATTACCTTATATTAATGCCTGGCTTATTGCTCTATAAAGGACTGAGAAAAATGAATTTAGATCCAGCCTAATCTTAGAATCAGTAGTTTGGGTAGATATAAAATTCACCTGGAGTTCTGAATGTGGTTATAGATAGGGCTAGAAAGAATATTCTAGTGGCCCTTACTTTAAACTGTGTAAGTGTTTTGAGTCTTTCTCCGTCCGTTTATTAAGAACATTGTAGCACACATCCATACCTTCTATTGGCCTTGGCTTCTATGATGGATGTTTCATTGGATGTGTTTGCATAGAGATATAAGTTGAAACTTGTGCATTGCAACTTTCCTTGAAAGTGGTTGATGTGTTAAGCTTATCAAATCAAATGTGTTTCCTTCCCAGAATTTGAGCTAAACTAGTAGCTACCCCAGGATACATTCAGGATAAATTGGTCCTATAGTGCCTTAACTACATTTCCACTTAAGAATAAATTTGAGCTTGCTGAGAAATCCAAGGATACGTGATGAACTTAACGGAGAAAAGGGCTTTTGAGTGCTTTGTTTAATAGAAACTGTCACTTGCTCTCCCCACTCCCATAGAGCTTATTAACAGAAACCTGCGGCCATCAAGCTGTCTGTCTTTACATTGTGAGTTCCAATTTCTACCCCACTTATAATGCCTCATGATATGTCTCATTGAGTGCATTTGCTCGGGCTGCCTTGTATGGCTTGGGTGTTTTTACCTTCCCAGCCTGTCGTGTCCACCTCAGGGTATATATGTAAGGGTATAGGAGCCCCTTTTCTGCCATGTCCATGCTGTGATTTTTGGCTGGTTTCCCTGCCTTTGAACCAGTCTCCCCTTCCCCATTCCCTGCTTCCCCTCTGGGTGGGTACCAGGAAGCTCACCTTTCACAGAAATGCCGCTTGCTTCCTGTCTGTGAGGTCTGAGAGCCTGGAGTGGCTTATTCTCCTGGAACCCTGCCTGGCTTTCCTGGTCACGGGAAACCTTTTCCACCCAAAGGCTCCTGAGCTTTTCCAGTGTGACCGTGCCCCAGGGACCTGGCCTTGGGTCACTTGAAAGGGTCTTCTTGTTTAGTGCATGCACACATTGATCCACGGCTGTGTATATAACCGGGGTGAATCAGCTTGTCATGTAAATAGAATATCTCATTTCTTGCAATTACTTGTTTAGACTCCCACAATCTACTGAAGTTTCACCTTTCCCTCTTGAAATCTATCCCATCCTAAGTTGTTCAAAGGTCTCTGAGGTTTTGTAGTCCAAAGGGCCCTGGTTGTTTCTTGGCCCCATGAAGAACTGATCTGTAGTTGGTTTCCACCAGCATGGTGCTGTGGAAGACCCACCCGGCCTGGTTCCTGCGAAGATTCTCTTCTGCTGGCATCTGTGCAGCCCCAGCATTTCTCAGTCCCAGCTACCCAACCAGTTTCCTTGCACCCCCGCCACACTGTAGGTTCTGTATGGACCCTGCAGAGGCCTCATTGCACAGGTTTGTGTCCTTTCCCACCAGCAAGCTTGGGGCAGGTGTATCTGAGGCAAACCCCATAGTCTTCGAACAGCACTGAAGAGCTCTATTTTCTTTACTGATGGAAGACTGGACTTTTCTCTTAAGTCAGCCAAAGTCCAGTCGACCAAGGAGTATGTCAAGTCAGCCTCTTGTGACCTACAAAGGTTTCCTTTAATTTGTCGCCTCCCCCCCCCGCCCCGTTCCTCTTCTTTGCTTAAGCAGGCAGAAAGAAGGCCTAGGAACAATGTTCTTTGCTCACTCTTGGTCTCTTCCTGGCACGTGCACACCAATCAATGGCTGTGTATATAGCTACGATGAATCTGCTTGCTGTGCAAATAGAATCTCTCTCCCTTTCTTACAATTTACTTGTTTAGAATCTTTTGGTTTACAGTTTGAGAGGAGATAGTTATGGAACGACAGACCAGCATCTGCTGCCCAGGGGGGAAAGATTGAAGGAATCAGTTGTGGATTTGAGGAGGTGGACTTTTTGTGTGTGTGTGTGTGTGTGCATGTGTGTTCCTCTTCTTGGGTTTTGGAAAGAGCTGAACCTTTTCAGTAACCTGTACATGTGTCTCCTTTTCTTAGGGACACTTAATTCTTGGAAATATATATATATACCCATTCTTACAATATCTTACAGAACTCTAGTATCTGAGTCATGCGCAGGTTTTTGTGTATACCAGAACATCTTAAATGTTTCCACTTATAACTTGTATTAATTACTTGTCTCATTGCTGTGACTAAATGCCTGACAAAAGCAACTTAAACATGGAAGAATCTCTTTTGGTTTACAGTCTGAGGAGGATGGTCCATCATGGTGGGAAAGGCATGGCTTGTAGGAGAAAGGAAAGGTTTCAAGCTTGGTGTGTGAAAACTGATATTCGGGCTGGAGAGATTGCTCAGTGGTTAAGGTGTTTGCCTGCAATGCTTAATGACCTGGGTTCAGTTCCCCAGTATCCACGTAAAGCAAGATGCACAAAGTGGTGCATGCATCTGGAATTCATTTGCAGTGGCTAGAGGCCCTGGCATATCCATTCTCTCTCTCTTTCTGTCTCTCTCCCTCTCTCTCCTTGCAAATAAAATATATATATATAGTTTTTTACAAAACTGATATTTTCTCCTCTTTACACTTATTTATATTTGGGTAAAGGTATTTGTTCATCCTGCTAGGAAACAAATGGTAACAAATGCCATTTCTTTTAACCTTCCTTTTTTTTTTTTTCTTGTGAAAGCTCTTATCACTGAGATTATTGAAGTCATTTCCTCAGTTTCTTCTTGCTTCTAGATCTAAGATACTCCAAATGAACCCTTAGAGTAACTTCCCAAGACTCTAAATTGATAATGTTACTTGTATGTTTAAAAATAGACAGTGGATCTCTCGCTTTGAAGAGAATGGAATCCAACTCCTTTGAAAGCCACACAAGGTTCCAAGCAGCTCGGACCCTCCTTTTTTTTTTTTTTTTTTAATTTATTTTTCTTTATTTATTTGAGAGAGAGACAGACAGACAGACAGAGAAATAGGCAGGGCCTCCAGCCACTGCAAATGAACTCCAGATGTGTGCGCCCCCTTGTGCATCTGGCTTACATGGATCCTAGGGAATCAAACCTGGGTCCTTTAGCTTTGCAGGCAAGTGCCTTAACCACTAAGCCATTTTCCCACACCCCTGCTTGCCTTCTTATGAGACTGCTGTGCTCACTGCGCTAATGAGTCTCCTTCCTGCTAGCCTTTTTGCTGTTTGGTGGATTGATTTTTGAGGCAAGGCCTTGCTGTGTAGCCTTGGATGGCTTTAAACTTGAGATCCTCCTAAGGGCTGGGATTGTGTGTGCCACCATGCCAAGCCTGCTTTCTTCCCTCCCTCTATCTTTGCTTTCTCCCTCCCTCTTCCTATTTTTTAAAAAAAATTTTATTATGAATATACTTTGTTTGGACACATCATGTGCTGGTACTATCATTACTCTTTCCCCTACCCTGATTCTGCCGAGGGGTCTCCTTAGTGGGGTTGCTGGTATTCCCCCCTGGGGTTGTGGGTTATGAGTTGTTAGAGCAGCAGTCGGTCATTGGGGAGGGGGACAATGACTCTGGGTATGGGGTCCCAGGCTGTGGCTCTTACACTCTTTCCACCCCCTCCTCTGCAAAATTCCCTGAGTTATGGTTGGTGTGTTTTAAGACTTCTTCAGTGGAAGGCTCTCAGGAGCTTATGGATCTCTGCTTTGGTTTGTGTTGAGTGTCCTCTCTTTCTGTCTCCTTCACCCTGGCGCTGATTGTCAGGCTCACCATGGAAGCAGCACTCTGGCTCATCTCCCCACTTCCTCTGTGGTTTCACCTGGGCCTTGACTAAGGTGAGAGGGGTTGTTTATCTCCTCTGATCTCGCTGCCTTCTGAAAAACCAGATTCTCCAAAGGAGAATGAACAGCACAGGCTAAATGGGATATGCCTTGTTAATTTAGGGAGATTTTGATGGAGGTAAGCCCCCCTTTTGGCTAAAGACTAGTGGGAGCTTGCCATTGGAGACCATAATCTCGGTCTCCAGAGGAGTCTGAGCTGGTTTCCAGTTCCAGCTATGGGTTCCTTTCCATTGAGTGGATCTCTTAGCCAACCAGAAAGCCTTTGGTTGCCCACCAAGGCTGTGTGCCACTGTTGCACTGGTGTGTACATCTTGTCAGGCTGGTTGCTTCTGAGTATTTTTGACCCCTGCTTGCTCACACCATTGTTGCACACTTTCCCCCCAGTAGCTCATCTAGAGCTTTCCAGCACTGAACAGTTTAACCATTTGGGGACTGACTCCCTTCTGGTTTCTAGCCAGGTCTCTCCGTGTTCTGTGCTGGCAGCACATGGTGTCTTCAGCTATAGAGTCTTACCTTTGACCTCAGGCAGGTAACCAAGTGCTTTGACAGAAGCCTGTCTTGTTTCGGGGCCCTCGAAGGTCTCTCTGATCAATAGCTCAGTGTGGGTAACAATCAGTTTCTGGTACTGGGAGTTATAGGCCAGAGCCAAATGTTTTAAGGTTAGGCTTCATCCCACCCTCACCAGGGCCCCATCTTTCCAGATGATTCCCCAATACTCCTGTTGAGGGTTAAATCTTGTAGTCTGCCTTCAAGGAGAAAGCTTTCTATGGTACCAGTTCATTTTGGGTTTAGTTTTGTGTTTATTTCCCCTCAACTTCCCCTTCC
Organism: Orientallactaga sibirica; assembly: GCA_036365145.1. Lineage (NCBI taxonomy): Eukaryota > Metazoa > Chordata > Mammalia > Rodentia > Dipodidae > Orientallactaga > Orientallactaga sibirica. Next base: position 15,052,692 of record JAEOAD010000025.1, read on the forward strand.
CCTCCCCTCAAATCCTTCCATCCTTATTGTCCGTCTCCTCCTCTTCCGTTTCCTCTTCCTCTTTTTCAGAGAAGAATCTCAGTAGGCAGTCCTTACTGAACTCTCAGTTCTAATCCTCCTACCTTCCTCTCTTGGGTATTAGCATTGCAGGCATATGCCAACATGCCTAGCTCCCAATTGCCTTTCTAACTCACCAGATTAGTATTTATATATTAATTAATTAATTTATTTACTTATTTATTTTTATTTGAGAGAGACAGAGAGAGAAAGAGGCAGAGAGAGAATGGGTGCGCCAGGGCCTCTCAGCTGCTGTGAATGAACTCCAGACGTGTGCGCCCCCTTGTGCACATGTGTGACATTGCATGCTTGCATCACTTTTGCGCCTGGCTATACATGGGACCTGAAGATTTGAACAGGCACTCTAAGGCTTCTCAGGCAGGCACCTTAACCGCTAAGTCGTCTCTCTGGACCCCAGATTAGTATTTATTAATATCATCTTTGCTTGGAATGACCTTTCCTCTCCATATCCTTCAGTTCCTTGTCATTATTCACACACACACACACACACACACACACACACACACACACACACACACGCACGGGGGGGGGAGATTTCTGTTGAGAATGTGTACTTTATCCAGAACTCTGGGCCTAGTTGGTCCTTAGATGTATTGAGTCTTCCTGGAGCTGGCTCTGTTAACCGGCCTCTGCTTGTTCCCTTACTTCCAAGATCCTCAGTGTGTCATACAGTCATACATAACCATGACCTAGCCACATTAAATTGGCTGGTTCCTGCACTCATTCTGAGGCTTTCATATCAAGTAAAACCGGGGTTTCGTGCTTCTCTGTCCCCAGCAACTTCTGTATGGGAAAGTTACTCAGTCTCTCTGAACTCTCCTCTTTTGCTCTGAAAAATGCCCCCGATGATGATCTCTGCTCTACAGAATTGCAGCCAGGAGTGTGCGCTCGATTCTGCGGGCATTGTGGTTCCTGTGGTGTCAGGCAGCACATAAGGACTCAGTGGTAACGCTTGAGTATCTGCTGTTTCCCTTGATGCCTCCCCCAACACCCCACCCTCTGCAGGATTGCTTTCGGTGGCTTTAGTCACCCATACTTGAATATGGTCTTAAAACTTCAGGTGGGAAATTCCAGAATGAATTCGCAAGCTTTGAATCTGACCAAAAACCAGGGGGAGAGAATTAGATCTGATGATGTAGGAACTGTATTTAATAGCCAACCAGGTGTGGGAAGGCTAGATGCAATTTCTTCCTTCTATGCTTACACGGGCACAGAGAAGGCTTAGGAACAAAGTGTTGACTGTAGTCTCCCTTATTTGTGAGTTATAATTGAAGATTCCCAGGGGATGCCTGAAAATATAAATAGTTCTGAACCCTAAATACACTATATATAGTCATCTGTTTCACGTGTCCCTTATGTGTTCTGAATGCTAGGTTCTCAGCTGGTGGCAATTTGGGAATTAGAACATCCTGGACACAGGATGTATATTGGGGGGCAGGCTTATGGGTGTGAGAGCCAGCTTCCCCTTGCCAGTGTTTGTCACACTCTCCAGTTGCTGTTGTCTACCTGATATTGGCCAGGAGGTGATGTCCACCCTCTGCTCATGCCATCAGTTTTTCCCTCCCGTCGTGGAGCTTTCCCGTGAGTGTGTCAGCCAAAATAAACCCTTTCCTCCCACAAGCTGCTCTTGATGGGTGTTTTCTGCCAGCAACGCCAACCTGACTCACTGTGTTATAACATACATACATGTATACATACATACACACTCAGGTGTTCCATGTCTTTTTATCTTAATTAACCACTTACTGTAGATAGCACTACATCGTTTGTTGGCAAAACTAGCATGTTTCTTTTTCCTTCACAATTTCCCAGATGGAAGATGCATTTTTTTCCCCCATGAATCTTTGCAACCTCAGTATGCAATGCTTTTCTAACTATGTTGAGAAGTTTCACTCTTTTCACTTTAATGGAAGTGCTTTTTATTTTTTTTTTTTTTTTTTTTTGGCACACTTAAATTCTACTTGAGCTTCAGGGCCATTATAAAGTGAAATGAGACTGACTCCAGCATAAGTATTATGGTTCTGTGACAGTCACCTGATATCCAGCGCAGCTACTAAGCATCCAGCGGGCAGGCAGGTGGCATCTACTAGGGATGGAAAAGCATGGCGTTGGCCTGATAGTGTGCGTATGCACATGCGCGCATGCTCGTGTGTGTGTGTGTGTGTGTGTGTGTGTGTGTGTGTGTGTGTGTTGATGTTAGAGAGGGTAATAATGGAAAACATGAATTTTTTCACTTCTAGAAACTTGCACTTAATATTATCAGATTGTGGTTGACTGGGTAACTGGAGACGTGTAAATGAAAGCCACAAACATAGGGGGACTGCTGCAGTCACCCCCAAACCCAACACTGATCCTGGAGGATATGTCACAGAGAAGCCAGGAAAGTGTGCTCTTCAAGTGACAAAGTGAAAGTTCTTGGCCTAAGAATAGACACTGTGAGCTGCGGTTTCTGCCATCTCTGGCAGGAACCAATCCTTCATATGTGAGGTTGTGAGCAGAACAAGAAAACGTGCTAAGTGTTCCGTCAAGCCATCTTCTGAGAAAGTTAGGGTGACAATTCATGACAAGTGCTTAGTTAAAGTGGAACAGGCATTAGATGTATGCATGGAAGCTGAGCAGCGGCTGTGTTCTGTGTGGCAGGAGTGTGTTGCATCAGAAAGCACTGAGCTTATATTGAGACTTCAACCAGAGATTCCCCTGAAACAAGGGACACCAAGCCATTTACTTGTCTAAGTCAGGGTTCTCTGGAGGAACAGTCTATAGGATGAATATGTGCTGTAAAGAGGATTTAGTAGATTGGCTTATGAGATACGGGCTGGGCAGTCCAACACTAGCTGTCTGCAGGCTGGAGAGCCAGTGAACCAGTAACTGCCCAGTCCTTGCAGTTGTTTCAATATGGCACAGAAAGCTTGGAGAATTCCTGGAGAGCTGCTCGCCTGTCCTCCACGTGGGGAGGCTGATGAAACTGGATTCCAATGCCCATGAAGAATAGCAGCCACAGGACAGATAGAAGACCAGCAGTATGGACAGTCAGACAAAGAACCCTTTGTTCTGTCAGAACTTCTTTAAATATATATATTGACCACCACCAGAAGGGCCACCTGCTCTAAGGGAGGGAACTCTGTCCATCAATCTTTCCTGGAAACACCCGTCCAGACCCACATGCCCAAGAAGGATGTCCCTTACATGGATTCTAATCTGATCAAGCAGATAACCAAGTGTAACCCTCACTTACTGCACGTAGGGGATGGTTACACAGATTCAGGAATAACGCAGGGTTCAGTGGTTATTGCAGCTTCAGCTATCGATGGTGGTCCCAAGGGGATATGCTGGAGGAGCAGGCAGTCAAAAGCCTTGGCCTTTGGGTTGCTGAGTGGAGGAATCAAAACAAATTAAGAATATACAAACAAGATAATCAGAACCAGCGGTGAATGCCACCGCGGAATGAAGTGAAGCAGAGAGCAACTGGAGGAAGCCTTGCAGACAGAGTGGAGAGAAGAACCTTTGAAATACTCAAGACCCCCATGGGAGGAGGACACTGCCTTCAACTTGAGTTAGATTTGAAATAAATTTGATGTATTTTAACTGGATTCTAGTCTTTTCAAGTTGGTCCTGGTTTCTTCAACCCCGAAATCCCTTCAGGTTCTCAAGCAGCGCTTGTTGGTGAGAGCAGTGTGTGCATATTGTATCCTAGGGGTGCGGATGGCTCTGCGGGGTGATGATTCGTTCGTCAGTTTCTGAAGAGACCTTGGCTTCAGCTTCTCCTTTTAGTCTGGGTCTGCTCCATTTTCCACAATCCTGACAGTCCCTTTGAACGGTATGCGTCCAGAGAGTTCTAAAGACTGGCTGTGCCCATACTTTTGGAGAGATAAAGGCTTTCTGAAGAGATAAAAGCATGGTACATAATGTCACTGTTTTTTTTTATATCTCCTTCTGGTCTACCCACTGAGAATATTATTTGCAGAAGTAGAAAACTAGTTTGAGGACTTAAATTTAATTTCTGCAGTTTCAAGAGTTCTTACATAGATCAAACCATGGATCTTTTGGTTAGTTAAAAAATTGGTTGAATTTCTAACACACACACACACACACACACACACACACACACACACACACACAGATATGGGTTTACGGAGGCACCATACACATGTGCACACCTCTGACTCCCAAATGCTGGGATTAAAGGTGTGCACCACCACACCTGGCCCACTGCATTATTTTTAAAATTAATGTATGAGATTACTAATGACACTCGCACTCACTTACTGCAGATATATTCTCTAACTCACTAGGTATTTTATTTCATTTGCACAGATTTTAACTATATTGGCCATTCTGAACTTTCCTATAGACTGCTTTTGATGTTTCTGTGTGTTTTTCTTACTTGTTTCATGTTCCCGATAAAAGCTTGGTCCCTTATAAACGCTGATCTCATCTTTCAAACACACGAGAATACTTACATTTTGTGTTTTAGGCTGCAAGGGTGGCAGGAATATTTGCCTGCATTTCCAAGGCTATGGCAAGTCTCTCCACCCTGGTGCCCATATTCTTACTTTCAATCTTCTACCAGGCCATCTCCCATCTCCGAGTGTCCAGGGATCCTTGGCCCCATCGCGGTGGTGAATAGGGTAAGATGCAGTTTATCAAGTTTTCATTTTGAATTCAGTGAGTCTAACTTGTTTTCTCTAAGTTATGGAAGATGACGGATGAGAAACCCACAAGGAGAATTCACCTTAGCTCCAGGGCACCATCATTTAATAGCTTATGGCTTGTCTGCACAAGTATCAGCGATGCAGAAGTCTTGGCCTTTAGCTGTTTGATTATGGTGCCTGCAAATGTGTTTCCTATCAACAGGATGATCTTAAAAAAAAAGAGGATGGTATTTTCCATATTTCTTGTGGATTTTTTTTTTTGTGGTTATGTACATCTGTAGGAATAAAGGCGTGCTGGCGTTTGCTTCATGAGTAAAGGTGGGCAGAAATGGATGCATGCTCTTGTTTGCACAGCGTCAGGTGGAGGAAGTGTGAGCCAGGAGGGGCACAAGCATGAGACAACTGCAGGAAATGGAGTTTGGCAGTCACTGCAGCTGTGTGGAGTCTGACACAGAGGCTTCCCCTGTCCAGAGTTGGGCCTCTGAGTCACTTGTTTTCCAACTAGAGGAACTGCAACTTTGGAGGACTCCATTGTTGATTGTGAGCCTGTATCTGGCTTGCCTTGGTGCCAGTTAGAGTACCCTGTGGACATGGGGCATCCTGCTGAATCAACGTGCTCTCTGAGGAGCACCAGTGTGAGACTCTTACATGGCTTATTAGGATTCAGGAAGATCTAGAACACCAGTTTTGTTGTTCAGTCTAGTTCAAGGTTTTGATGGTGATTGATTGCATTAGATGTACATTGGAGAGAGTAATAAAAAACATGTATGGAAGGCCAGAGTCAAATTAGAATCAACTTGATGTCTGCCCCTTATGTCTGCCAAGTTCAAGGATTCTTTAGTAAAATCACCACTAATGGTTTTCTAATAGACTTATGTCTGGAGGAAGAAACAGCAAAACTATGTGGATTTATTGACTGCCAGATAACAAGTACAGTTTCTCAGAGAAGTAGTGATTTTAAACAATATGGTATTTTAATAAAATTACTATAAAATATGATGAATAACACAAATCAACATGATACCAATCTCAAAAACATAGGATGAGAGAGAGATATTAATTAGCATTGACTTTTTAAAAAATTAACTGAAAAAAAAAATTAACTGAAAGGTTTATAGCTTTGCAGTAGCTAGGATTTTGGTCAAGAGACTGCCCCAATGGTTTTTATAAGAATAGACATTTATATAGATAAATAAGCACACAGTATTCATTTTCTTTGCTCCACTGGATTCATAGTTGAACTCCTTTCTATAGTTTCTTGAATGTCTTAGTGATGTTACAGGAATTTCTTAAGTAGAAACTTCTTGTTATGGGTCAAATTATGAGAAAATAAATTACTGAATTAATGAAAGTAATCACCAGTAATAAATTATACCTTATTTTCCTATTTTATTTTATTTTTTGGCATAGGTCCTGGAGTCTTTTAAACTTTTTATTTTTTACTTTTTATTATTTTTCTTTTTGAGAGAGAGGCACACAGAGAGAGACAGAGAGAGAGATGGAGAGGAAGATAGAGATGGGCACGCCAGCAGTGTCTCAGCTGCTGCGAACGAAATGCAGATGTGTGCGCCCCCTTGTGGGCAAGTGCAGCATTGCGCCCTTGTGTCACTTTTCATCTGGCTAAACGTGGGACCTGGAGATTGGAACCGCCGGAGATTGGAACCAGTGTTCTTAGGCTTAGGAGGCAGGCGCCATAACCACTAAGCCATCTCTCCAGCCCGTGGAGTCTTTTATAAGGCAAGTTTTTCAAACATATGATGATTGTTACGAGGCTCCTGTATGTCTTGTTTTCTTAAAATGAAACAAATCTTAATTGATTCTTTTTATTTTTAACCTATTCACTTCTGACAGTAATTTGAGATATTATGACAAAACAGATATAACAGGGCAGTTAGACATTAAGAAACTAAAAATTGAAAGAAAGAATAGAAACCATTGAGGGGCAGGCTGTCATCATGCCCGCTAGATTGTTATAGTTATCTCTCAGGTGCCTTTAATTAAAAAACAGCCAGCAGCCTAATTCATGATTAAGGTTATAAAAATACCTTTAAAATCTTTGTGCCCAGTAGGATTTGGGGAAAACAAAGTCAGAAGCTCAAGGGGAAAAAAAAACAAAAAAAAAAACACTGAAATCAAGCATTCTAAGAAAAATTACTACCATGACCACTCATATACTCATCTTTCAAACAGTGATATTCAATCACATGTGGTTTATATACTATTATGAATACATATCACGGCTGTAACAGAGCCATTTCAAAGTAAATCATAAATAAGAGTCATGATACTTTTCTTTTAAGTATTTCATACCTATGGCTTTCAAAATAACGTACCTTTTCTAGCCAACTGTCACATCCTTATGATGCACAGCTAAATTACTTCATTTTGTTGCTCTGACAAAATAAGCTGACAGGGAGCAATTTAAAGGGAAGAAGAGTTCACTTGGGCTTACAGGTGGAGGGGTTCAGCTCATCCTGGTGGGGAAGGCATGGAGACAGGAGCGTGAAGCAGAGCTGGTCACCGTCAATCTGCAGACAGGAAGTAGAGAGTGACTGAACACTGGTGCCCAGGTCTTTCCTCCCTCTTAGTCAGTATTGACACAAGCCTCTCACATTTAGGGTGAGTTGTCCTGCCTCAATTAACCTAATCTAGAAACTTCCTGATAGATGTGCTAAGATATTTGTTTCCTAGGTGAGTCCGGGTCCTGCTAGGTTGGCAGTCAGTACTTACCAGCTCACGAACAAAGTGAAAATAAAAGTTTTTTTTCTAACATTACTCAACATAAAGACTATATTCAAATTTCATTTGAATTTGAATTCAACAAGTATCAAATCAATTTGTTTACACATATTTGATTGTGACATCCCTAAGTCTGAGGACAGAGTATTCTTTGCATATATTTTGATTTTAATTTAATTTTTGATAACCCATCTAAGGTGATGACTGTTTCTGAGAGGTTTGTGTTGATTTTAGAATAAAGCTTGAGTTTAAAGTTGGGGGTGCTGGGATCTAGGAAAACTTCAAAAGCTGTCATTGCATTTACTATAGAAGGGGCTCAGTAAATATTTTTTTCTAAGAATTGCATAGCTTAAGACCCACCCGTCTAAACAGCTTAAATGTATTTTAGGATTAATATCTGTCCAGGATGGACTCAATCATCTAGAATTTCTCAATGCCTTTTTATATATTCTTCTAAATAAAATGGTCGGTAAAATATGTCCTTCCATTAAGAAACTCCTTTGGAGTACTTGCGAGTACTCCAGAACTCAGAACAAAACAAAAACACCTATATACCCCATGGAGAAAACATGCTAAGGTTTTGCCTAACTCTTCCTAAAAGAACTCTATAATTTCCAGAGCACTGAAAATTAACTGTCACATTCTTGTTCACAGGAGTTCATTTCCATGGAGAGTTGACCCAAATATTGGTTATGACTCACATTTCCTGGATCATCTGATCTAGAGGTTTCACTGATTTTTTTTCTCTTTATATGGCATTAGTTTTAAATTTGTCTCAGATTTTTGTTTTGAGAAAGGTACTGGTTAGAAATTTAAAAACATGGACTGGGCACTTCAGGGGATAAAACACTTGGCACACCCGAGTTTAGCTCCCTAGCATCTACATAAATGCTGTAATCCCAGTGCAGGGCAGGCAGAGCTTGGTGGCTGGCTAGACTAGCTCGGTCAGCAAGCTCTGGATACAAATGAGAGACTCTGTCTCAACAAACAAGGTGGAGAGCGATTGAATAGGACACCTGATGCCCACGTCCTTGTGCACACGCACACACATGAATGTTTACCAGTACATATTTGCACCCACACATATCTACCCATACACATGTCTCACACTCATATACATGGCAAGAAAAAGAAAAAAAGAAAAAAGACAGGTAAAAATTTTGGAGGTTGGATAAGAAAAGATTAGAATTATTTTTTTTTCTTTTTATTAAGAACATACTTTGTATGGATACATCATCTGTGTTGGTACCATCTTTTCCCTCCTCAGTGGGGTTGCTGGTATTCCCCATGGGGTTGTGAGCTATGTGTTGTGGGAGCAGCAGTCAGCTATTTGGGGTGGGGAGGCAGTGCCTCTGGGCATGATATCCCAACCTGTGGCTCTTACAATCTTTCTGCCCTCTTTTCTGCAAAATTCTCTGAGCCTTGGTGGGTGTGTTTTAAGTCTACTTCAGTGATGAGCTCTTAGAAGCCTCTGGATTTCTACTTTGGTATGTGTTGAGTATCCTCAGGGTCTGTCTCCTTCACCCTGGCGCTGATTGTCAGGCTCACCATGGAAGCAGCACTCTTGCTCATCTCCCCACTTCCTCTTGGTTTCACTTGGGCCTTGACTGAAATTTGAGGGGTGGCTTATTTCCTTGAGTCTTGCCACCTTCTGAAAAAGACAAACAGATTCTCCAACGGAGAGACATTTGCTTAGGTTAAATTGCATAAGTGTTATTAATTTAAGGAGAGTTTGATAATGCAACCCCTCTTTTAGTCAAAGACTAGTGGGAGGTTGACACTGGAGACCATAATCTTGGTCCATATGATTCTGGCCTGGTTCCCAGTTCCAGATATGAGTTCCCTTCCATTTAACAGATCTTTGAAGAAAAATCTTGGGTCTGGAGAGATGGCTTAGTGGTTAAGGCATTTGCCTGCAGAGCCAAAGGATCCCGGTTTGACTCTCCAGGACTCACTTAAGCCAGAGGCACATGCATCTGGAGTTCGTTTGCAATGGCTGGAGGCCCTGGTGTGCCCATTCTCTCTCTCTCTGCCTCTTTCTCTCTCTCAAATAAACAAATAAATAAAATATATTTTTAAAAAGGTTTAAAAGAAGAAAAAAAAAAAGAAATAACTTACTTTGAGCTAAAAAATGCAGCCATGTTTTTTAATCTTATCCCTTTAGTAACAAAGAAATGGAAATGAAAGAAGGGGATTTTCTTATATTGTGGACTTTCCTATTTTGAAAGGTGATTTACTTAAGATTGGATTTCTCTCTAATTGATGAGAAGTCCTTAGATCCAAAAATTATAAACTGTAAAAAGCTTAGTTTCCTCATTGCAAATCCAGAGTGGATAGGCTTGTTCAGGACGAATTTGCATCCTTGTAGTGCCGTTGTAAACACTTACCTAAATTAATAACATCATTCCTATGCTGGGATTTGTCCGTCCTTAGAGAGTAGGGTCCGCTTCTTTTCCATGAAGAGTTTCCCATGTGATTCCAGCAGTGTTCTTCCAGTCTCCTGCTGGCACCTGCCCATCTGAAAGAAACAAGCATTCTTCAAGAACCCTCCCCCACCCCTTGGGAAGCCCAGCAAAGCCTTTTGGTAAGGTTTTCTCTTTTAGACACAAGAAGCTGCCTGTTGATCCATAATTTCTCTCTTTCATCCTTCACTTGCCCTGAATATTTTGTAACAGGAGCTTTTAGTTTGGCTAAATGAAAAAAAAAAAAAGTTTAGATTTACCAAATTAAAAAACAAAATAAAACAACAGCACACCCGCAAGACCACCCATGAGTGATAAAACCACAGCTGAAGTGCCTCATGGGATCTTCTCTGGTGTCATTTATTGTCATGGAAAGTACGTGACTAAAGAACTAATATCTCAAATGAAATACAAAATTCATAGTGCACTTAGGGAAGGATTTCTGAAACAATGAGGCTATAGAAATGCTATTATTTCATGTTATATACTCAAGAACTTTTTAAGAAAAGGTTCATATGCTTGGCTAAAAAATTAAATTTTCATAGATAGCTACTTTTTGGTGCCTGAATTTATATCTTCAGAGACTTATTAACTTTGATTTAAGTGAGAATAGCCTAAGATGATAAACTGTCAGACTTTTAGTGATGGTTTTAGCTAATTATCCAAGAAAACTCATTTGGGAGAGAAAGAAATTGTTACTGCTATAAATTGAATTATTTTATCTGGTATCTATTAAGACAGATAATTTACGTAATGTTTTAGATAATATATCCCAAAGGGTGCTAGAGAAAAGTTAGCTGACACCATAGTCCATGCTTATACCAAACACATAGAATAGATGTGGTCCTTTTGTGGTGTGTCTGTTTATGTATTGTTTTTTTTTTGGGGGAGGGGTTCAAGGTAGGGTCTCGCTCTAGCCTAGGCTGACCTGGAATTCATTATGTAGTCTCAGGGTGGCCTTGAACTCATGGCGATCCTCCTACCTCTGCCTCTACCTTTGTGCATTAGAAGGTTAAAGATACCTCATTCCTCACTATGATGACATGTGTAGGAGTTAAGAGGAATGAGAGGCAAGCAGTCACTGCCTTTCCAGTAGTAATCAAAACCTTTTAGAACCAGATACCTAGGCCATGCCTTAGGACATCATTTATATTTAACAAAAACTACATTTATTTATTTATTTGAGAGAGAGTGAATGCGCCAGGGCCTCCAGCCACTGCAAACGAACTCCAGATGCATGCGCCCCCTTGTGCAGCTGGTTTAAGTGGGTCCTGGAGAATTGAACCAGGGTCCTTTGGCTTTGCAGGCAAATGCCTTAACTGCTAAGCCATCCTTCCAGCCCCCCCAAAACTGCGATTTTTTTTTTTGTGTGTTTTAATCTCATGGTTTAACTCTGATGGTTTGCCAAGATGAGATAATTGCTTTAAAATGAGAAGAGTGTTGACGATAGAATGATTTTCTTCATGACTTTTTTTTTTCTTAAACTATAACCAAACGAGTTTGTGTTTCAGGGAGTCAAGTCTTCCTTTGCCACAAAGAGGAACTCTGCAGTGGAAGGGCTTGGAGTTCCAGGTTTGCCTAATAAGGAGTTTCGCACTTAACTGATTTCCTGTCCTCTCATTTGTTGAATTAGTCTTGCCAGGGGAGAATCAGTGTCAAGTGTTTGTGAATGTAAGCACTCACAATTTGGCCTTGAGTATGTGTACTAATAAATATAAGGTCTGTCTTCTACGTGACTTTTAGAACTTGGATTTTAATGTTGAAAATTATTGTGATTAACAACTGCTGCTTAATATTACTATGTGTGACTCATCAAATTTTAATTCCAACGAGAGTAGTGTGTTGTGGTGGTATAGCCAGGCAGGTTTAGGTTTATTCTAGATGTTTATTGAATTTTTAGGAAAGAAAAATACTCTTAGACGAAAATTGAAGTTAGGGACTTTGAAAAACTTTTTTTTTTTTTTTTTTTTTTTTTCTCCTCCCCTTGTTCACCAGTGTAATAGTCAGATGCTATATTTAGTAACAGATTTTGGTTTACAAATATATGACCGTTATTTATTTCCATAAAGGGTGATATTGAAGCAGAGTATTCTCGAAAAATCAATAAATGAATATGTCTTTGAACTCATACGCAGATTCCTCAAAATCACATGCAGAGAAATTAGAGTTTTGTGTTCTGTGGAGCTGTGCCACAGTGTGGAGAAGGTGTAATCAGAGCAAATTTAATGGTTTAGTCTCTGAAGATAAATCCCGTGAGTATCGGGAGAGGCAACGACAGAGTATATGCGTTCCTTTTGCTTCATTGAGTTGCCCTTGATTGTGAATGTGGAGAATCTGCCACGAGCAGCTGTTCCCTATTTATTGTTGTAAAAATTCACTAATCTTGATTAGACTGTTGAATATTTTAGTTTCCCATCAGTTTAGTGTATGTTTTCCAAACTATTGATTGATTGCAAGTTTCTACATGTTTCTAGAATAGACCTATCAAATTTGAACAGATGGCGTGCACATTTGTTTTTATTAAGAAAATTGTTTGAATCATTTGATTTTTATAGTAATAAATAAAAATGTCATATTTTCTTCATTGGCCAGGTTTTCAGCCATTGCAATATTCTCTACCCAATAGATCCTAGCTATTCAAAATACTATATATGCAATTACTGGTTTCCGGGAATCATGGCCATGCAGTCATGTGTTCATTGGAGACACGTAAACCGTAACATTTCAAATCATAGTTTTATGACACTTACCTACACCTTCTCTTTCTTGAGTGTCTCACCTTTTCTGAGAGCCATGGGTCTCAGGGCAGCTCTTCAGTCATCCCACTGAGAACCACGTGTGGGGGCGGAGGGGAACGGGTTCTCTCTCATTCTGATCCTGACCTGCGCCACCACATCTCCCCAGGGATTGTTTGTGAGCTCGTCTACTCTCTAGTGAGCAGTGTGCCCAAAGATGCATTGGAGTTTTTGCTCTGTGGAATTGTGCCAGAGTCTTAAGGTCTTCTAAGAACAACCGTAATTGCGGAGACTCTGGAGATGAACCCGCGAACATGGGGGACAGTGGAGCCGTGGAGGGTCGATGCTCCTTGACTGCTTCTTCCTTGTCCTGTTTCCTTTGACCCAGCCTTGGCTGCTTCCCCAGTGGTTGGTTCCTGTTTGTCCTCAGTCAGGTGAGGATCTTGGTATGGTAGTGATAACCTTTGAGTTGGCCATTAGAAGACCCCAAGGCTCATTCCTTCCCCCTTCCTCCCTCCTTCCTTTCCTTTCTTCCTTTTCCACAGAACACAGAGGTCCTTGAGGCCTCAGAGGAGGGCAAAGATGCAAAAAGGTCACATGTCATGTCCCTGTATTGACACATAAGGGAAGGGGCCTGGCAACCAGGGACAAGATTGTTGGGTTATTATGTGAGTGAAAATGACCTTTTAGAGGTGTGAAAACCCTGCAAATCTGGGAGGTTGGTTTGTTCCAGCTGTTTTCATGATATGCCTTCATATTTGATTTTGTCAGTTTTTTACAAAAAAATTTATTTATTTTTATTTATTTGATAGAAATGGGGGGGGGGAGAAAGAATGGGCATGGTAGGGCTTCTAGCTGCTGCAAAAGAACTCCAGACACATGTTCCACCTTGTGCATCTGGGTAACCATGGGTCCTGGGGATTCGAACCTGGGTGCTTTGGCTTTGTAGGCAAGCACCTTAACCACTAAGCAATCTTTCCAGCCCAGATTTTGGCAGTTTTTTTTTTTTTTTTTTTTTGGAAAGATACAGAGAGAGAGGAGAGGAAGACAGATAGAGATGGGCGCACCAGCAGTCTCTCAGCTGCTGCTAAAGAAATCCAGATGGGTGCGCCCCATTGTGGTCAAGTGTGGCATTGTGCCATTGAGTCACTTTGCATCTGGCTAAACATGGGACCTGGAGATTGGAACCGCTGGAGATTGGAACCAGCGTTCTTAGGCTTAGGAGGCAGGCGCCTTAACCGCTAAGCCATCTCTCCAGCCCATTTTGGCAGTTTTTGACCTTGTCAACTTCACACATCTGAGAGAAGAGACATTCCTCCCTAGTCACCATTCTTTGCACGAAGAAGGAGAGAGCTGGAAGGCTGTCAGGGAGATAACATACTGCAAAAGTGCTTGAGCAGGAAGATTGGAGAGGATTGTCTTTAGATCGAGCAACAAGCAGACCTTGTTAGAACAGTGCCAGTAGGATGAGGGCAGTAGCAGATAAGACTGCAGAAGCATGAACAAGATGAGCGGAGGATGTGTTACGAAGAGACAGCACATGACATTACTCCATGGAGTAGATCCCAGCAACACAGTTGTAGGATTGGAGAACTCATGGACATACGGGAATTATTTACTCTTTGCTGTTTGTAGCTTTTGGCTGGGTGGTCTTCGTTTATATCTCGTCTGTTGACCTGACACAAAAAGAAGCCACAAAATTATTTTTCTGACTTTTCACTACTAGCCATCTCCTACTTTGGATAAAATATATAGCCATTTCTAACAATGACCACTTTACATGAGCACACAGTATATATAGGGGTGAAGGAGTAACTCACAAATCAATTGCTATCGCATCTATGGAAGGTTCTGTAGTTACATCTCATGAGGAAGTTGAGACTGTTGCTTAGCTTGAATGACATTGTAGAATTCATGCTAATATAGGACTATACTTATGCAACAAGACATTGGATAACATCTTCGTACTTAATGTTTTATTTTTCTTTCTCTGGATTTTCTCTTGAATGGTATTTTTGTGTCTTGCTTTGTCACAGAAAATAACAAGGTTTTTCTAAAAAAAATACTTTTACTTATTTACTTATTTTGAGAGAGAAGAAAGAGAGAGGCAGATAGAGAGAGACTATATGTGCCAGGGCCTTTAGCCACTACAAACGAACTCTAGACACATGTGCCACCTTGTGCATCCAGCTTATGTGGGTACTGGGGAATTGAACCTGGGTCATTAGGCTTCACAGGCAAGCACCTTAACCACTAAGCCATCTCTCCAACCCATAACTTGGTTTTTTTAAAAAGATACATTAAAAGAATTAGCAGCTGTACAGATGATTTTTCATAAATACCTATAGGATGGGAAAGTTCTTCCTACACAGAGAAACAAGAACTAATAAAGGTGCTTTTTAAAATTTATTTATTTATTTTTTTTGGTTTTTCGAAGTAGGGTCTCACTTGAGCTCAGGCTGACCTGGAATTCACTAGGTAGTCTCAGGGTGGCCTCGAACTCACGGCGATCCTCCTACCTCTGCCTCCCGAATGCTGGGATTAAGGCATGCGCCACCACGCCCAGCTTAAAGGTGCTTTTGATTTTATTTCTACATGAAAACAGAAAATTTGTGAATCTCAAAAAATGAAATGGTGAAAAAGTAATATGTATCATAAATACAATGTTAAAAGCTTCATTACTCATAAAAGGAAAAGACTCTGAGATCAAATACAAATCTCACAGCATGGAAATTGTATTGAACACTCTTAGTCAATCTTCTATTTTCTCAGTTTTACAAATGCTGGTTAGGTCACTTGCCATGGCCCCAGGGTTTAATAAGGGGGAGCACTTGGATTTGAACCATATGGTCAGATTGCAGAATGCACGTTTTCAAGTGTCACTCTTCTAGATCAAAACACAAACAAAACTGAAAAAAAATGACTTAAAGGATGTAAGCTGCTAGTTCTCTCCCCAGAGACTAAGATATTCATGTACTTGTCTATGTGTAATAACCATGGCTCACAGACCTGCCTAAACTATTCAACAATGGTAGGTAGCAAAAACTCTATGCAAATGAAACAACCCTCAAGTTTCATTTTTGTCTATCAGATTGGCAGACCTGTTCTTTGAAATGGAATGAGAGTTAAGAACAGTAAAGTGAAATGCTGGTACTTGTGTGGTTAAATGTCCTGCTGCTTTCTACTGAAGAGAATGGCTGCCGGTACATCATTGCTATAGTAAGAATTTGTCGTTGTGCATCCAAACCTTGAACCTCTTTATGGTCGTGGGATTCACAGTCATAGTGTCAGTGACAGCAGAGGATGGCAGATGGAGCAGCCCGAGGAATTGTTTCAGAAACCTTTACTCTAGTGAAGCCAGAAAGCTATTTTTTTGTCTTCATTTTTGAGATTAATACTTTATTGGAGAGAGAAGAGAGGTATGAACATCAGGTTAGAAAAGAAAAGGACCCACCCGAGAGAGTGAGAGAGAAAGAGGGGAGAATGGAGCATATATTCTCCTGGGGCAGACAAACCAAGAAAGCTGGAGCTGAATTCTTGACTTATGCATAGAAAGTAATTATAGGACAAGTCAGTATGAAGAAAAGTTAGAGTTTATCAAGGAAAAATTTAATATAACTCTAAACAAAAGCATGAGGGAGATAAGAAGGGAAAAGAGAGAGAAAGAGCGAGAGGAGGGAGAGAAAGAGAAAGAGAGAGTTTTATGTAGCAAGATAAGAGTGAACACTGGCTTCTCAAGAGAATTATATTTAAATATCTTAACAGTAAGTTATATAGAAGATTTTGGTGCCCTTTGAAGTTACATTATTGAATGGATTCAAAGATTATGCAAAAATGTTTGATATACTTATTTTTATCTAAAGAATTTTTTAGCAAATGAGATTATAAAATGGTTTATGAGGTGCACTTACAAGTTTATAGGCTGATTAGATAAAAATACTGGCTAGAAAAGGTGATAGGACTACAGGTCACAAGAAGGTCAAGGCATGTTTTGATGCTAAACATGGTTCATAACCTTGTTTGGGACATCGTCTTGATTCCCAGCCAGCAGGGGCGAGGGGCTCCTTGTCCTTCCCATGGCTCTTTCTTGTGTCTATCTCACCTCAAAGCCCCAGCATGTAAAGGGATAAATGCTCATAAAGTGTCACATAAATGCAATGTATTTGTAATAAAAAATTGTAATTACTCAAATAGCCACTCACTAGAGGGAAATTGGTTGAGTTTTTAAAGCTGTGTAGCCTGGAGTATTCTGTAACTATTTTAAAGGCTTTATAGGAATAATAGAGTGAAAAATATGTTGTCAAGGTATATAGGACTGAAGATATGGCTTAATAGTTAAGGTGACTGCCTGTGAAGCCCAAGGACCCAGGTTTGATTCCCCAGTACGCATGTAAGCCAGATTCATGAGGTAGCATATGTGTCTGAAGTTCATTTGCAGTGGTTGGGGGCCCTAGTGCACCCATTCTCTCTTTCTATCTGTCTTTCTCTCTCTCAAATAAATAAATAAAATATTTTTATTTGAGAGAGAGAGAGAGAATAGACACAACAGGGCCTCAGCCACTGCAGTCAAACTCAGACTCTAGCACCACCTAGTGGGAATGTGCGACCCTACACTTGCCTTACCTTTGTGTATCTGGCTTGCATGGAATCTGGAGAGTCAAACATGAGTCCTTTGGCTTTGCAGGCAAGCACCTCAACTGCTAAGCCAGCTGGCCAGGCTAATAATATATATATATATACTTTTTAAAAAAACAAGTATGTAAATTCTGATCACAGATTTTTTTTGTGTGCTTATATGTATATATAAGTCCAGAAGGAAATTTTACCAAAATGTTAACTCAGAGTGTAGATTTTTCTTTTCTTTTCTTCTTTTCTTTTTGATTTGCTTTATTTGATTCTTTTCTATTTTCTTTCTGAGGGAGGCTCTCACTATGTAGCCCAAGCTGGCCTCAAGTTTACGACCCTACTGCTTTGGCCTCCCTCGTATTGGAATTTCGGGCATGTGCCTCTCAGCCCAGTGCTCTCTATATTTTTAGTGTTTAGATTAGAGGTAGATTTTTATCTTTGGTTTTCCATATATTTTAACTATGTACAATAGATGTGTCTCCCTTAATTAGAAACAAGTTTTATCTTTTTTAAAAAAAATTTGTTTTATTTTTATTTATTTATTTAATTTATTTATTAGAGAGAGAGAGAGAGAATGGGTGCACCAGGGCCTCCTGCCACTGCAAGCAAACTCCAGATGCATGCACCACCTTGTTTATCTGGCTTACATGGGTCCTGGGGAATTGAGCCTCAAACTGGGGTCTTTAGGCTTCACAGGCAAGTGCTTAACCACTATGCCATCTCTTCAGCTCCAAGTTTTATCTTTGAAATGAGTTTAGGGAGTCCTTTAGAAAAATCCATGTGATTTAAAGTTATTATTTTCTCTGGGAGGTTGTGGATTGTGCTCACATAGGAACATGGGAAATGAGAAGGAGAAGCTAGGAGGGGGCAATTTCATGGTTCTTATAGGGAAAGACACTTCCTATATACTTCTCTGGATCTATGTTAAGACTATAGATGCTGTCAGTTCTGTTTTAACAAACAAGTCTGGCAGTCATCCTTTGCCATTGGTAGGTTAGTACCAGCCTCCCTGGCTGGAAGCACGATAGCTCATTTGTGCCTTGCAGGCGTGGCCTTTCCAGGAATTGGCTCTGCCTCAGAGAAAAGTGCAGATTTTTAAAAGTCTCTCTGTAATATAATTGAAATTTTGAACTATATTTCCATTTTTTTTTTATCTGGTAAAACTTGAAGTTGCCAACCTTCTTTATAAGTCAGGAAATTAATAAAAGGAAATCCGTTTCTCAAAATATTGCATATAAAAGCACTGTATTAATTGATTACACAGTTTACAAGTGGATAGATCCATGTATTGCTAAGACATGTTCAGCTG
The DNA here is from genome assembly GCA_036365145.1 of Orientallactaga sibirica. Lineage (NCBI taxonomy): Eukaryota > Metazoa > Chordata > Mammalia > Rodentia > Dipodidae > Orientallactaga > Orientallactaga sibirica. The sequence goes on from JAEOAD010000025.1 coordinate 15,071,293, forward strand.
ATGCTGCTGATGTTGACAGTAGATACATTAAAAACTTGTGTGTATTACCTGTTTATTTTCAGCAACAATGCTCATTGCAGGAATTGTTTCTCACAGCCCATTCCCTTTGAAGCAGCATCCTGCGGGAGCACTTCTATTTCCTTTTGACTTCCTATGTATTTACAGAACCCTTAGCAAGAACAAATGCTGATGTATGTAGCAATTTTGTTTCTCCTGCTGAGAGAAATGAAAACATTATTCTTCTCTGGAAAAGTTTAAAATGAATAAAAGGCTTGTCAGTTTCATAGGCAAAAGTACAGATTAAAGGTAAAATGATGGGCTGGAGAGCTGGCTTGGTGGTTAAGGAGCCTGCCTGCCAAGCGTAAGAATGCCAGTTCCAATCTCTAGGTCCCACGTTTAGCCAGATGCAAAAAGTGATGCAAGGGCGCAATGCTGCACTTGCCCACAAGGGGGCACATGCATCTGGAGTTCGTTCACAGCGCGTGAGAGGCCGCTGGCGTACCCATTCCCTCTTTCTCTATCTCTCTAGCTTTCTCTCTGTGTCTCAAATAAAAAAAATAAAGGCAAAATGAAAATCCACAACTGAAACAAAATTTGCTATGTTTTTTTCTGTTTTTGAGTTGAGGCAGGTGAGGAGTGACTAATTCAAGGTTACATGATTTTGATGGCATATAGAATGTTTCTAAGCGAAGACTCACCCTTCTCTTTGCCTCCTTTATTTCTGCTAGCTGTGTTGCACATGGCAACTGCTCTCTCTCCACTTCTTCCCTGTTTTGTCTGGTTCCCACCCTGATCAACATCTAGACTTTAGGACAGCTTTTCATCTTCCAAGCTCTGTTTCTATGTAGGGTAATGCTTAAGGCATGTTTACCTTGGCCATAGCTTCAATTCCTAATATGCAGCGATCCAAAGGGAAACTGTAAGTGTGGTCAACTAATATAGATGTTTGTAGACAATAAAAAATGACTATTTAGAAAATTTTAGAAATATTTTTATTTTATTTACTGAGAGGGTGGGGAGAGTGTGTGTATGGGTGCACCAGGGCCTCTTGCTACTGCAAATGAACTCCAGATGCACATGCCACTTTGTGCATCTGGCTTTAATAGGCACTGGGGAATTGAACCCTGGCCATCAGGTTTTATAATCATGTACCTTTTGACCACTGAGCAATTTCTCTAGACCAAGAAGAAAAGTGTTAAACGATTTTATCTTCTGTTTCTACAAATTCAAAGGAAGAAAATTTTAGGGACAGTTAAGCCTTTTACAGATCGTCCCACCACAAACCCTTAGTTCCCAGCCTCCTTCCAATGTGGTGAAGTTCTTTCCTCTATGAAGAATTCTTTGCTTGGAACCTCTACAGTAGAAACCTCCTCTCTCTTTGAGGGTTGTTTAAGCCTGGGATTATTCACCATGGCTCATCAGACACAAGGCTCAGCCAATAATGAATTTTTCATCATCTGCATTAATCGGTCCAAAATCCCATGGGGAGAGGGTGACGTGTGGAGAGGAGGACTTGATGTAGACAATATGGGATGGGGTTTAGCTTTTTATATCTCAAGACCTTCTTGCTAGGATAGATGCTTGACTGTGCCTTCTCATTCTTCCAGTACATTGCTAATGAATAGAACCATCTCCCCCAATACACACACACACACACACACACACACACACACACACACACACACACACACAATTTTCTTCCTCTGTACCACACAGTGCTTCTAAGACAGCAGTCTAAACCTTTATTGGGTTATCTGGACTCTATTTTTTTTTTTTTTTTTTTGGTTTTTCCAGGTAGGGTCTCACTCTGGCTCAGGCTGACCTGGAATTCACTCTGTAGTCTCAGGGTGCCCTCGAACTCTCGGCGATCCTCCTACCTCTGCCTCCTGAGTGCTGGGATTAAAGGCGTGCGCCACCACGCCCGGCTGCACTCTGTTTTGTAAGGGATAAAAATCCTATTGAAGATACCAGTAGTACAAATAATTAGTAGGTATTAGCTATGTGTAATTGTACTGTGTTGAGGGCCTCACATATGTAGTAATAGTCTTTTGTTATTATAACTTTATTAACGTATTCATGCCTGTACATAATATATTTTGATCATAACCTCCTCCCATTACTTTCTTTTGTCCCCCCATCCCCCTGTGATGAACCCATTCTTTTCAACTGTTATTCCCTCTTCTAGTTTGTTGTCGTATTTATTCTCACTTCCATCATCCGTGACAACATGCTGCCGTGCCCAATATTGTGCACGTCTTGTACAGGTGAGGACGGCCACTGTGAGGTTATGAAGGCAATGACTACTTTGTGTCTAGAAGGCAGCATTCCAAAGCACTTCTCCCTGTCCTCTGGCACTTATGCTTTCTCTATCCCTCTTCTGCAATGTTCTCTGAGCCTTAGAGGATGTGATAGAGATGTGTCAATGCTGAGCCCTCAAGTGTCACTTCTTCTGAGCACTTTGAGTTTTGAGGCTTCTGTATAGCCACTGCCATCTGCAATGCCCTGAATAGGAGATATTTGTTACCAGAAAAGGAAGGCACTGAGTATAATATATATGTTAATATAATGGTTTCTAGAAGTTATGTTTCTATGCTCTCTGATTTTCTTATTTTTGCTAAATTGATATTGGTTTTTAAGTAATTTTATGCATGACCAACAGTAGAGAAGGAAAATTAATAGATAATAAAAATTGCCTTGAAAAGTGCTATCTAACAGAAATATGAGAATCTTAAGTGCAAACCATGTATGCAATTTAACTTTTTCTAGCTGCCACATGAAGAAAATAAAAAGAATTTTATTAATAGATTCAATTAAATCTAACACACTCAAAATACAGTTTCTCTGTATAAACAGTACAAACATCATTAATGTCTTTTCCCATTATTTTTCAGAATCAAGTTTGTGCCTGCACTTGTGGCACATAGATAAGCATTGTTTAGAAATTAGACAGTTCAAGGCTGGAGAGACACTCAGTGATTAAGGTGCTTGCCTGTAAGGCCGGACAACCTGAGTTTGATTCCCTAGTACCCACGTAGAGCCAGATGCACAAAGTGGCACATGCATCTGGAGTTCTTTTGCAGCAGCTAGAGGCCCTGACACATCCTTTTCCTCCCTCCCCCCTCCTTCCCTCCCTCCGCTCCTCCCCCCTCCATTCCTCCCTTCCTCCTTTCTTCTTCCTTTCTCTTTCTTTTTTCTTTCTTTCTCTTCTCTCTGTCTGTCTCTGCTTGCAAATAATAAAGCAATAAAAAGTAGACAGTTTAAATTTAGGGAAATAAAGGGTCATTTAGTCATTTTTTGTGTTAGGAATGAAAAATTGCACTTGAAAACTCAACTTTATCTATACCTGGGACAATATACTCCAACCTCTTGACCCAGTTCAAGTATGCACCATTGAATACTTTTATTTTGTGTGTTTATATGTCAGTGATACCTACTTCAAGTAAAAGCAGGTTTATAGTTTGATCTTTAGTCAAATATAATTACTACTTTTCATTTTAAAATAAATTTACCTCCAATTGGGTTAGAGTGAAGATTGTTTTTTCACATACTTTAAACTGCTGTTCAAACAAATATTTGCTATAGATGCTGTTTTTGAATATTTGAAAGAAAATCGCCACTCTGGGCTGGAGGTATGGTTTAGTAGTTAAGACACTTGTCTGCAAAGCCTAAGGACCCAGGTTTGATTCCCCAAGACCCATGTAAGCCAGATGCACAGGATGGTGCATGCTTCTAGAGTTCGTTTGCAGCAGCTGAAGGCCCTGGCACACCCATTCTCTCTGTCTTTCTCTTAAATAAATAAATAAATTAATTAATTAATAAATAGGTAAAAACTATCCACACATTTCCCACCCATCTCCACACTCCTCATGTGTCCCTTACATTGCATTAGCTTTGTGACAATTATTATTATTATTAATTATTATTATTATTATATCTGACATAGTGTATACACTTTTACAGTGGTTCTTTCTCTGCCTCCCTCCCTTTCCCTACACCTACCAGAACATGAGCTCTGCTGAAGGCAAGAGCATTGCATGTCACCACATCCTTTGAACAAGGCCTGACACGTAGAAGATGCTTAGTGCTTCCTGAAGGCACCAATGAATGGATCTAACACTGAACACTTTCACTATTACTGTGTGGACAGAGATCGCAATCATCATTACCTGTGTGGTCTACCTTTTGCGCAACCACCACTCTAATCTCATTGCTTTTGACCAGCCTCGTCTCCAGTGCCTCTACCAAGATTACCGCAGCGCACTCTTCAAGGCCCTGCCGTCTCTTACCTTCCTTTCCAAGTCACCAACTTGCTAAATGAATGCAAACAACCACGCCAGTCCATGAGAACCTGTCTTCTTAGTCCCTTACTTAAAACTTGCAGTTCCTTCCAGCAATGGAGAATTCCTACCTGGCCATGAGGGAACTCTGTAGCATGCGGTTGTATCCTGGGCTCCTGCCAAATCAAATATTTGTTTTGTTTTTTAATATTTTATTTATGAGTGAGAGAGAGAGGAAGAGAATGGGCATGTCAGGGCCTCTAGCCATGCAAATGAATTCCATATGTATGTGCCACCTTGTGCATCTGGTTTACCTCAGTACTGGGGAATCAAACCTTGGTCCTTAGACTTTGCAGGTGAATGTCTTAACTACTATGCCATAGTGCCAGCCCCAAATATATGTGTTTTTTTTTTAATTAATACATTCCATGTTTTCTCTTCTGTTCTTTGGCACATACTACTTGTTATTCCTAGACATCTTTGTCCCATTCTGACTTTACCAGAACTCCTGAACCAATGTTTGCTGCCTTCCTTACCTTCGCTGGAGGCCTGATAAGACCAAGGAGTCCTTCCCTGACAGACTAGAGGAAGCCTATGAAATATGCACAGCTACCATGTCCTCAGAACAGGGTTCTGGGCAGATGTGCTAGTGGTGAAGCACCATGGAATGCAGCAGTGGTGGCTGAGGGAGAAATGTGCATGTCTACTGAAGTGCAGAGCCAGTGTAGAAAAACAGTGTTATTTACAAGGAGAAAGAGAGAGCAGGAACAAATGAGAATGAACATGGGAACACCAGGCTCTCTTACCATTGCAAATGAACTCCAGATGCATGTGCATCTGACTCTCTGTGGGTAATGGGAAATCAGACTTGGGCTGGCAGGCTTTGTAAACATCGTTAACCACTGAGCCATTTCCCCAGCCCAACATCATTGATAACATAGTCCATGTCTTTCTCCTTTAAGTGGATCCAGCCAAAAAGGGTCTTGTGCATGTTCTTCTAAAAGACAAAGAAAGTGACCTGGAAGCTTTCTAGAGTCTTGAAGCCATGGCTTTTCCATGTGCTGAATTTGAAATCCACTTCCCTCACACATTTCAGTTTTCAAAAGGGCTGCCGGAAGTGTTTGCGCTGCTTCTATTTATTTATTTTTTGGAAGAGATTGTGGAGAATTGGTATCATTTCCTCTTAAATGTTGAATAGAATTAATAGTTAAGCTATGTAGTCCTGGTGCTTTCTTTTATTACTATTATTATTATTATTATTGGTATTTTTAAGCTGAAGAATTCTATTGCTATCATCTATTTCTTCTTTAATTTTTTTTTTCCTTTCCATGTGTTTGTGTATGGGTCCACCAGATCCGCTTGCCACTACAAATGAACCCCAGGTGATTGCACTACTCTTTGCGTCTAGCTTATGTGGGTGGAATAAAAGAGACATCAGATATGTCAAGAAGTCCAGCAGGAAGTAGGGCTTTATCAGCCTGCCTAGTGGAGGCTTCCTCAGAAAGCTAGTTATGGAAATAAACACTAAAGGAGAAGGACTTTAACAAATACACCAAATGTGGAAGAAGCTTCAGAGACAGTGGGGCTTGGAATCGAAAAGCATACCATTTCATTTCGTTTTGTATTCTGTGCTCTACCTGCGTTGAACTTAACCTTTAATCCCGGCACTCATGAGACTGAGGCAGGATGATCCCTCCCTGGGAGTTCAAAGCCACTCTAAGGCTGCAGAGTGAGTTCCAGATCAGCCTGGGCTAGAGTGAAACTTTACCTCGAAAAAAACGCAACACAAAACAAAGAAGGTCAAAGGTTTTTCCTTTACCTGGAAAATTACTTTGGGAAGTTCTTGTTTTGAGGTGCTTATTTACATTTTGTGGTGCTGGCGATAAAACCCATGGGTCTTGCACATGTGAACCAAATGCTCTATTACTGCACTATACCCCCAGCCCTGTTTGTTTATCTGAGAGTTTTATTATGTATAAATTAACCAAATGACTGGTTTGTGGTTTGGGGAGCTTCATTAGCAATTGACTTGTATTTATATTGGTTAATCAGAAGAAATTAGTTTTGCTTATATCCCAGCTCTTTGCCAATTGTGTCTTTGCTCTTCTGCAAAGTGTTACTGCTAGAGTAAGTTGGTTTAAGTACCCCTTTGACACAGAAGTCATCTCAGCTGATTGGGAAGATCTCAGTTTATTCCTTGCTTGCGCTCTTACTAGCCCAAGGCACATGGTTCTCATGGAAACTCAATGCTCACTAAGCATAATTCTTCATCAACATGCTTTTTTCCCCCCACTGATTTTCTTGATGCTAAAGCTTTATGTGGACTTTTACTAAGTTTTCACCATCGTGACAGAGTTGTAAAGATCTTTTAATAGTGAAAAGTCCAAGAACAGGAGTAGAATACTCCAGTGGGCCTTCATGCAGCCATCAGCTAACACACACAAGCTCAGGTTCTGAAAGGTTGCCTGCCAGCTTAGTTGATGGAATGGGAGGTGTGTCAGTTCGTTGATCCTTTGCGCTGTCCGTTGATGAGTCAGGCACATGAAATCAGGAGCTAGGCTGTTTCTTTCAAAATGGGTAGCATCATAGGATGATAGGAGTTTTAGCTTTGAGAAAGGATCTTTAATCTGTTTTACTTTCAGCAAGACACCACTTCTGAGACTGTCTTGTCACAACTGACATTTTTAGTAATTAATACATTTAAAAGAAAACTTTAGTACTGGCATTGGAAACAATATCTTCTACGAATCAAAGTATCAAAGTCTTTTACTAGCACATATACATACAAATCACAGTTTGTGTGTGTCATTTTATATAAATTACATTTCCTTTAACTATAATTGTTTAATTTCTTTTCATTCCCCATTTTATTTTTAATCTTTTGAGACAAGGTCTTGCTACTATGTAGCTCAGGTTGGCCACTAATTCATGGCAATCCTTCTGCATCAGCTTCCTGCATGCTGAGAGTATAAAGTGTGCAATTAGGCAAAGAGAGAAAGAGAAAGAGAGAGAGAGAGAATGGGCACACCAGAGCCTCTTGCCACTGCAAACAAACTCCATATGCATGGGCCACTTTGTGCATTTGGCTTTACATGGGTACTGGGGAATTGAACCTGGACCAGCAGGCTTTGCAAGTCTTTAATCATGGCGCCATCTTCCCAGCCCATAGTCTTCTAATTTAGAAATTGGAAGGAAGGAGCACATGGCTGGTAATGTTCCCATGGCCATTCTTGTGTGGCCTTCACAACCAGCCAGCCCCATGGTTGCCAGGCTCCTGTCCTTTCACCTTGTCTTCCATGGTCACGTGCAGGTAGGACCTGCTTGCCTTCCCACTTGGTTGGTTGCACTTGTTTTCAAGCTCATGAACCCTGGGATCCAGTTCAAAAAGCTCTCATGGAGTGAGTAGGTGCCACAGGCAAGCCTCTTGTTTAGGTTCTGCATCAGTGATTGGTCAAGATGCTTTTCAAATAGGAGCAAGTTATTTAAATCCAACAGAACTTCCCACTGCATTATGAAGTAAGTTCTAGGGTTGGTGCTGGCTGTAGGTAAGTCTGTATCAGGGCGTGCTGTATACTAGCGTGATGTTGAGGGCTGGGATAGCCTAAACAGAGAAGCTCAAAGCATAAGGTCTATTTTGAACAAGCCTATGTTTCACTGTGATCAAACATACTTGTAAATATGTGGCATGCAGTACATCCAAGTGTCCAAATTGAACAGGACAAGTGAAAAGGATCACAATTTAAGGGCATAAAACGATGTTGTAGCTGATTATGGAGTAAAGGTTGGTGCATTGTTAAGGTGAATTATGAATTAAAAGAAAATGAAAAAAAAGTCTGTCCTAGATGCTCAATATTAAGAATATACATGGTACTGGGCTGGGGAAATGGCTTAGCAGGTAAGGCATTTGCCTGCGAAGCCTAATGACCTCAGTTCAATTCCCCAGGACCCACATAAGCCAGCTGCACAAGGGGGGCACATGCATCTGGAGTTTTTTGGCAGTGGCTAGGGGCCTTGGCATGCCCATTCTCTCTTTCTCTGTATCTGACTCTTCTCTCTCTCTCTCTCTCTCTCTCTCTCTCTCTCAAATAAATAAATAAAATATTTTAAAATATTTTAAAAGAATATACATTGTACTAAATATGGAGGGATAATTTCAATTATTAAAATGTACATGCATGTAGAATTCTGCTTACCTTTGCTCATGGTGTATTTCCCCTGCCCATTTTGATACCCATTCTCCTATCATATGTTATATAAAAAGAGGAACAATTCCCTCCTTTCCATTAATCTCAGGTTGGTAATGTCACGTTGGTATTATTATTTGGATATTAATATTTTTGAAACATTTTCACATATTATTTATATAAATCTAAAACACTGAAATGAAGTCTTTTAAAATTTACTTTAAAACCCCACACAACTCCAAACCCTGAATAGTATCAGTGTCCTAGTAGGATTTTCACAGATCTTGTTAGAAATGTTTGTGTGGTCAACCCTCTTGCTTATACTGAGTGAAAATCATTCTCTCTAGTTTTAGAATTACAAGCTAGTTTTGAATCAGTAAAGATAAACTTTTATATGCAAAATAAGCCTTACCTTTTGACTTACAAAATAGTGCAGGGTCTCCCATGAGAAACTCCTTATTTCCAGAACTAGTTTTCTCCTCGTTGTCAGATTTTTCTGACCATGCCATTGAAAATTCAATGCTAAAAGCTGGAAGGAGCTGAGCCACAATACTGGCATCTCTTGAAGCTTCACATTTGTAGAACCACTGCATCCCTTGGAAGGAGTTCCGAGTTATCTGCTGTATCTGTGCAGAGTGTTTTAATTACTTTTTTCCCCTCAACTTACATGAGAAGTAAAACTTGCATGTCTTGTGTGAAGTAGCAGATATCCTAACCGAGATGCTTCTGGCAAAAATGGTTCCTACAGCTATATGAAAGGCCTGGGTTTCCTCTGGGTAGAATGCCCAGGATAATTTTGTGGTCTGTTTTGTCATTCCATTATTGTGATAAAATTGTAAGCCTTATTTTGGCATCTTAAAGTTCTTTTCTTCAGACTTAAAACTCGAGGTTTAAACATTTCTAAGTTTGTTCTCATATATGTATCTGATTCACTCGGTACATACATTGAACTTGAGTAGATAAACTTTGATCGACAACTTGTGACTGAAGCTACCAAATTTCCCCATTCTGAGGGAAAAAGTGCAAAATGATGTGGTTATTTTACAGGAAATACTATACAGGACTGTGGTTTATGCAAAGGAAATGTCCACAAAGCAAACTAAAATATTTTTAGTACTTAATGGTGTACTTTATGCTTGAAATAAAAATAAACTATGATAAACAAATGTTACTCCTAGGCTTTATGTTCAGATTTAACTCAGTACACTTCAATGTAGAACACGGTGATGACTTTGTTTTTACATGCCTGCTGACAGCATGCCACTAGGAGAGGATACACCATAAAGGCTGTATAAATAATGAGAACAGATGGTCGAGGGGCAATTGTTTGACTTTGGTAGTATTGTACCAGAAGTCAGCCCAGATTTAAAACACAATAATGCTGTGGTCAGCAACACCATCATCCCCTTTCATTTGCTCCGAGACTAGCAGAGAGATTTGTAAATGCCCTATTGCAATTCTGTCCACAAATCATTTTAGTCTGTTTTATGAGCATTTTCCTGTGTAATTGGCTGCTCTTGGCAGATGAACCAATTTGTATGGCTAGAAGGCAGAATGTTGCCCTCCGACATCTATAATTTGTAGAAAGTGATTGGTTAGAATTCGTAACATTTGTGCATCTATATAAATTAGGGCTGAAAGAAGCTATGGAAACGATGTAGTCCCTGTGTCACAGAGAAGTGAATTTATGTTTTCCAGGTTAACCATTGGTGTAATAGAACCATGGCCTTCCCAAGATATCCACCTCCTAATCCCTGGAAACCAAGTATGATATCCTACATGGCAAAAAGGACTTTGAAGGTGGTACAGAGTTAAGGACCTTGAGATATATGTGAAGATAATTGTAGATTACCTGGGTGAGACCAGTGTAACCATGGGTCCTTAAAAGCTGAGAATCTATCTCATTTGGGTCAGAGAGAGGCCACACTGTTGACCTTGAAGGTGAAAAAGAAAAGATAATGAGAGCCGGGCGTGGTGGCGCACGCCTTTAATCCCAGTACTCGGGAGGCAGAGGTAGGAGGATTGCCGTGAGTTCGAGGCCATCCTGAGACTACAGAGTGAATTCCAGGTCGGCCTGGGCCAGAGTGAGAACAAACAAACAAACAAACAAACAAACAAACAAACAAACAAGAAAGAAAAGATAATGAGCCAGTGGTTCTTCATTAGCGCCTCTAGAAAGGGGTACGGCTCTGTGTAGGCACCACGAACTTAGCCTTCTGAGACCCGTGGTGAATGTTTGACCCAATAAATAAAAGATCATAAATATGGGTAGTTTTAAGTGACATCATTAGGGTAACTTATTACAGCCACCATTGAAAACTAATTTACTCATGTAGCAGACCTTCAGACCTCCTGTCATTCAGGTTGTGCCCCTCCCCAAAGATAAGTGACTTCACATTGCTGGATCTGGTATTCCTGACAGGCTTAAGCCTTATACTCCTTCCCTCAGATGTAACCCAGAAACAGTAAAAGAGAGTCACCCAGGAAGCATTTGCTGACTAAAGTCATTGAGATCTGAGCACCAGATGCTCCAGAGACACCACCCGCCAGAAGGCATCTTACAGCCTTGATTAGTTCTTCAAGTTGACTTGCCACACTGTTCTGATTCATGAGTATCTAGTGCGTTGCCCAGGGCACCCAGCAGTACTCCATCCATTGGTGTAAGTCCAATCTAGACCTGTCCTGACTCATGTGTCCCAAATAATTAGAGCACTTATGACTCATTCTAAAGTCTATTTCATTGTGAATAACTGCAAAATAAGTTCATACAAACAAGTAGACTTTTATCTCTCCTTTTGAATTTTGATTTTAATTTCCCATAGGATCTATTTAAATTATTTATTTATTTGGAGAAAGAGAGGATAGGTGTGTCAGGGCCTCTAGCCACAGCAAACTCCAGATGCATGTACCACCTTGTACATCTGGCTTATGTGGGTCCTGGGGCTTTGCAGGTGAGTGCTTCAATTGCTAAGACATCTGTCCAGTCCAAGATCTGTTCTAAGAATTTATTTTAGCCACTAACAGAAATGACGCAGTCATAAATAAAAGCAATATTCAAAAATATCTGAGAATAAATAAGGATAGGGGCATAACGTATGGTGGTTTTAATGTAAACCATCCCAAATAGCCTCATGTATTTGTCATTAAGCCTCATATTTGATCCCCAGATGGTGGATGCCTTTGGGAGGTAAGCCTTGCTGGAGGAGGTGTGTAACTGGGGATGGGACTTGGGGTGTTACAGCCTAGTCACACATGGCATACTTAGTTCACTCATTCTACTTCCTCCATACTGATGTGGAGATGTAATGCCCAACTTTCTTCTCCAGCCATAATGAAACTGTCTCTTGAAACTATAAGCCAAAAATAAACTCTTCCCTACCATAAGCGTCTTCTGTTTGGGTATTTTGGCCCAGCAGTGAGAAGGTAACTAATTCAGGAAATTGGAACCTGGAGTGGACTCATTGCTGTGATAAACTTGTCCATGTGGATTTTAGTCTTTTGGGATTGGTTTGCCAGAGGAATGTACAGAGATTTGGAACTTTGGACTAGAGAACCTTTGCATGCAATGAACAGAGTTTAGTGGCCCATTCTGGTGAGAGTTTGAAAGACCAAAAGACAGAGAGAAATGTGCACTGTGAGGGCTCAGCTTATGAGGTTTCAGAGTGGGGGGAAAGGACTTTACTGGGAACTGGGCTAGAGACAGTTCATGTGATATGTTGGTAAAGAGTTTGTCTGCATTCTGCCTGTGTCCTAAGAACTTGAGCAAAGTTGAATTTAAAAGTATTGGATTAGTGTGATTGAAAGAGGAAAATATAGAGCAGAAGGATGTGAAAACTGAAGTTTGGCACAGGAAGTCATGTGAACAGCTTTGGATCCCAAGCCCAGAAACTGTAGCTACTTCAGTTGCAGTTGTTTAAAAGAGTACCACCATTGAGGGTAGGGCAGGCACTGTGCATTGGGACAGTAGGAGGGATGTTAATTATTTTGAAAGGAAGGGACCTGAAGGAAGAATGTTGAAGGAGTTTCCTGCTCTCCAAGGTAATACATTATTCTCCTTGGGGAAAACAAAAAGAAACAACAAACAGTCTCTCCCACCAGGTACTGGTTTTGGAAGCATGAAGATGCAGGAACTAAAGGGTCACGGGGTGCACAATGGTTCCAGGTAGTTCCTGAGGTCGGGCAGTGGGAGGCAGGGAAGTTGATGAGGCTGGGCAGTATGAGGCAAGGTTGAAGTCCCTACAGGGAGATCCTGTGAACCCCCCACCCCCAGCATTATGAGAAATTGTGAAAATGAACTGTAGGTTGTGGTGGAGACCCTAGGAGTTTGGAGATGCCAGGACTGTAGGCGAGCCGCCAAGGGTAGCTGCTGGGTAGCAGTGGATCCTGTATAGAGAGGGAGTACAAGCAGCACAGCTGGAGGGTGGGGCTACCCAAGCCTTTTGGAGTTCAGAGGATTTCATCACAGGTCCCAGGTGCTGGACATGGGAATTGGAGGATTTGATGTTTTCCCTGCTGGTTTTCTGTCTTACATCGATCCAGTCTTTCCTTACTATGAGCCCATTCCTCCATTTTGGAATGGAAATGTTTATTCCATGCTGTTATGTGTGGAAAATATGTAGTTTTTGTTACTTTTGGCACATGGTTAGGAGACTGTCTTGGCTATCAGATGAAATTTAAGGACTTTGGACTTTTAAACAGTGAGGGGCTGGTAAAGAATATAGTTTTTTTTTTTTTTTTTCAAAGTGAGACTGAATACATTTTTGGATTATGAGATGACCATGAATCTATGTGGTAGTTTGAATGTAAAATCTCTCCCATAGCCTCATGTGTTTGTGATTAAGCCTTGTACTTGATGCCTGGCTGGTGGAGCCTTTGGGAGGTGAGGCCTTTGCTGGAGGAGGTGTGTCACTGAGGGCTGGCCTTGGGTTGTTATTTTCCAGCCCTGTTTGCCACATGTAGCTCACTCTTCCTCCTTCCTCCCGGTTGATGAGGGGAGATGACGCCTGGCTGTCTGTTCCTGCCATACTTTCACCACCACCATGATGAAACTTCCCCTAGAAATTGTAAAGTGGAAGCAAACCCTTTTGTTCCATAAACTGCTTGTGGTCAGGTGTTAATTTTATCCCAGCAATCAGAAGGTAAGTGCTACATCATCGTTCAGAAAACCTAACCCAGGGACTTCAATTATGTTTCATAATCGTATGCCAATTCTGATTTGTTGGTGATTCCTTATTGAAGCACTGTTGAAAAGGATGCCAAAGTGAGTCCTTTATTAAGCAAAAAGAGTTCTCTGGCAGCGTCTGATATGGGCATTTGAGGCAACACTGACATACTTCCTAGCTTGTCCTCACTGTGCCTCAGTCAGTTCTATAGTTGCTGTTTCTTGTGTATTTCAGCTGCTTATGAACTCTCTTATGTTCATCTTATCCCACCCACATTTCTTCATTGGGTCTAGGTACAAAAGATGTAATGACAGTCTGAAAATATAACCTGTGGGAATATGAACCCCACTGATAGATTAGTTCTCTCAACTCACACTTAGGAAGGATGGGAGAGGAGTTTGAGAGAGTCCAGAAGTTAAGTGTCAAACAGGCTTTTCTTTCTAACCCCTGCCAGTATGAAGCAGCTCTGTCACTTGCCTCTGTTTGGCTTTGTGACAACTGCTTGGATTTGGTTACCACAGCATTGACTAGATGTCAGCGTAGATGATTCAGAGTAGAAAAAAAAAAAAAACCAACCCAAAAATTAAATGAATAATTTTGGGCAAAGATAAGTATATTAAAGAAGGTTATGTGGTGGAATATCCCTTTTCTGAAAAGTGTGGGACTAGAAATATTTTCAACTTTAGAGCTTGGAGTATTTACGCCAAGGGATCCAAATCTAAACACAAGATTCATTTGTGATTCATATATGAAATTGATAGCCTGAAAAAGGTCAATATTAGTGCACCTGACTTTTAATTTTGACACATTTCTAGAGGTCAGGAATGGGATTTTCTTCTTTCATAGCCTTTTATAATCATGTCTGTGCTCACACAGTTTCAAGTTTGGAAGCATTTTGAATTTTAGAATTTTTGGATTATGAATATTTAACAGGTATTAAATGACAAACTGGGCATGCTAAGTTTTCGATCATTAATAGTTCCATCTTTAAATTAAAAGGTGTGTGTGTGTGGTATATGCACGCGTGTGTATTGATGCATATTCCATGCATGGAAGCCAGAAGCAAACATTGGATATCCTCTTCTATCACTTATATGTACATTTCCTCAAGATGGAAACCTCTTTGAACAGAAGCTGACATTTTCAAGAGCCACAGTGATTCTCTGGTCTCTGCTACCCACTGGACATAATGTGGTCATGCGTAGGTCATAGGCATATGTGGTCATGTCCAACTCTTTATGAACGTGATGGGGAATTGAACTCATGTGGTCTTGGTCCCTCTTTGGCCTGTATGCTTGTGTGGCAAGTGCTTTCAACCACTGAACCATCTTCTCAGCACAATTAATATATATATATTGGTTTTTTCGAGGTAGGGTCTCACTCTGGCCCAGGCTGACCTGGAATTAACTATGTACTCTCAGGGTGCTCTTGAACACACGGCGATCCTCCTACCTCTGCCTCCGAGTGCTGGGATTAAAGGCGTGCATCACCACGCCTAGCTAATACTTTTTATCAAACATTTTTATAAAACTTATAGAGAAAGTGGTAGGTATAAGTAAAATTTTTTTACTTTTATTATGAAAGAGAGAAAACAATAATATTAAGTACTTAGCTGCATTTGGGATGTAAAATAAAAAATCACACTAACAGGTCTGAAGGGATAGCTTAGCTGTTACGGCACTTGCCTGCAAAGCCAAAGGACCCAGGATCGAGTCCCCAGAACCCACATAAGCCAGATATACAAGGTGTCGCATGCACCTGGAGTTCATTTGCAGTGGCCTAAGGCCCTGGTGTGCCCATTCTCTCTATATATCTGCCTCCCTCTCTCTCTCAAATAAATATAATAAATAAATTTTTTTGAATCACACTATCACGATCCCCTTTATTTTCCATTTATTTCCCTTTGTATATTAATATTGCTTTCAGATCCACTCAGGCAATCAATTTGATTAATGCCGAAGCAGTTTCAATGACTTCACCTTGCAGCCTCTGCCTAAGGGCCTTTTGTGAAAACACTTTGGCTGCAATGAACAGTTGACCCATCTATTGAGTGTCTTAAAGCTTAAGTGCCGGAATTGCCCTTGACTTTTCAGTTGGATTGGAAGGAGAGTCATTCTAAGAAGGATATAACATCAGCCAGTGGGCTGTTTGCCAATTAGTAGCACAGTAAAGCTATAATGGAAGTATGAACTTACAGTCATATGGTATCTTCTTTGAACACTCTTACACTACCTAGTTGCACTGAACAACCTGGTGAACTGATTGACAGAGGGGCTTGGTCCTTTTCATTTGTATTTCCTAATCAAATTTAGAAAAGCTAATTGATCTTTATGACCAATATGCACTGGAGTAGAGAGAAACAGCTCTGCAACCTTAAAAATGTGCATTACAAGGCTGGAGAAATGGCTTAGCAGTTAAGTGCTTGCCTATGAAGCCTAAGGACATAGGTTTGATTCTCAAGTACCCACGTAAGCCAGGTGCACAAGTTGGTGCATGCAGTGGCTAGAGGCCCTTGTGTGCCCATTCTCTCTCTCTCTGCCTCTTTCTCTCAAATAAAATATGAAAAAGTGCATTACAATTAACAGTTGAAATTACCTGTGCACCATACAAGTGAACCCCTTAAATTAGACCTACTAGCCAGGAGACAAGTAGCAAGGTAAAACTTGTGCTGGTTATCGATGCCACATGTCATTAAGAGGCCATAGATCACTGTGTAGTCTTAGCTACCATTGCTGGAATGGCCAAAAGATTACAGGAAGTGATTCCTTTTTTCCGGTCTGCCTGTTGTGACACAGCTGTGTATGTATGCATATGCATTACAGTACCTGCAAGGCAGTTTTGGTAAGTGTGCTGAAAGTGGCAGAGGTATCCTGAGGAAAGGGCCGGCTTTGGCTGGGCATCAGTAAGAGACTGAGGCAGAGCTTTGGAAGCAGCTGAGCTTTGGAAAGTAGCTGAGACTTGGCTAGGCAGAGGCTGTTTTATTTTGATGGGAAATAAGAGTATTCTCTTTGGGCAAAGATATTAATGTAGGAAAGGTCAACACGTTTGTGGGTAGAGCAATAGATGGAATACGTTTCTGTAGGAGGTAGTTATTTCTTTATATGGGAAAGTGCTAGTTTTTTTTTTTATCACAGGTCTTTCCTGTGTTTCCTTCCTCATCATTCTTCCTGTTAAGAAGAAATAAGTTGTGGCATTTTTTTTTTCCCACTAGAATACTGTCTTTGAATTAGGACTGGAGTTGTAGTTGAGTGGAAGAGAGCACAGTTAGCATGTGTAAAACTATTGCTTAGTTCCCAGCAGCGCAGCGTGCACACACACACACACACACACACACACACACACACACACACACACACACACACACACGTACTGAAAATGTATGACCTTATTCATATGATCCTCTATATAGGGCCATTCCCATGAATATATAAATAACCATATGTTAATGTTTCCTTCTTTGTTCAGTTTTTCTCAATCCATATTTCTCTTTAGTTATTCTATTGTTGTTTCTGTTATTTTTTTAGAAAAAAAATCTTGAAATACCTATATCTTGTATGCATCTCAGCTTCAACACATCACCTTTACTTTTCAGTTGATTGCAATATAGTATCTGTCTTCATCCCTATATTAATGTTTCATTTGTATTTCCTAATAAAATTTTGAAAAGCTAAATGATCTCTATGACCAGTAAGCACTGGTGTAAAGAGAAACAAATCTGCAACTTTAGAAATGTGCATGACAAGGCTGGAGCAATGGCTCTTATCAACATCACCCAATGGCATTCAAATTCCCTATACCAGGACACTCCTCTGTGCTGACTCAGTCTTTTGCCAGCATGCCACAGTTTGTTCCTCCCTGCTTCTTACAATCCTTCCCACTTCCTTGAAATGACCCTATAACAATCCCTTTGTTCTGCCATAATAAACTACCATAGCTAGAATGGCTTATGAAGCAGGAATTTTTGTTCTGGAGGCTGGAAGTCTGTAATCAGAGTTAGCAAGATGGGTTATTGGTAAGGGCTCTTTCTCCCCGGTTATAGCTAGTTGTCTTCTCATGATGCCCTCAAATTGGCTATCCTCAGGGACTGTGTAATTCTCCTGCCTCAGTCTCTGTGTACCAGCATTACAGGTGTGAGCCATCATACCCAGTTTGTCTTTCTTTTTTTATCAGGTCTCTCTCCTTCTCTCCCTCCCTGCCCGCCTCTCTAGGAATCACAAATGTTTTTTTCAGAAATGGAAAGGAATACACTGTCACCTTCATTCCTAATGCATCTTCTCTCCTTTCTAGAAAGAATCACATGAGTAACATAGGGAAGAATGTAGGAGAAGAATGTGAGGACTGGCCTCACATCTTCTCCCTGTTTCCCAAGAAGACATTCTGAAAAGCAGGGCGGGACAGTGAGAAGTTTACTTCCTTATACGGGTTCCTGAAGACACAGCCTACTGAGTCAGCGGGTTCCTCCCAAACATGACTGACATACCACAGTGGAATTATGCTGCTCACTGTCTTTTTTTTTCTTTTAAAAATGTCTTTTTAAATTAAATTAATTAATTTATTTATTTATTTGAGAGAGAGAAGAGGGGAGAGAATGGGCATGCCAGGGCCTCAAGCCACTGCAAATGAACTCCAGACGCATGCGCCCCTTTGTGCAGCTGGCTAACGTGGGTCCTGGAGAGTCGACGGGGATCCTTTGGCTTTGCAGGCAAGTGCCTTCATTGCTAAGCCATCTCTCCAGCTCTAATTTTTATTTTTTTATTGACAACTCCTATACTTACAGAAAATAAATCATGATATTTCCCTTCCCTCCCCCCATTCCCCTTCAGAACTCCACTCTCCATCATATCCCCTCCCTCTCTGCATTAGTCTCTCTTTTAATTTGATGTCATCGCTGTCTTTTAAAGCCCTCAGTTACCTAAGTCCGTAGGGGCATGTATGTCCTCTTTCTGTTACATAGGCGTTAAAGGAAGCGTGCACCTATTGAAATGAAAGAGGATCTAGATTACTGCTTCTTCTTTAAGTATGCTAGGCGAGAAGGCTTGCAAAAATGGGGTCTGGGAGAAATGAAAGTCAGTGACTTTAGCCTGGAGTCCTTGCACTTGAAAAGAGGAAAAGGCAAGTGTTGCTGTAGTAACTGTGGTCATAGATTTAACTCTACAGCCATCACTTTTCCATACTGAGAAAGTAGTTTAGAGGAAGTCCCTGGGCAGTGTGTATTGTTTTGTCAAAGACACTTTAAAAAGGATGAAAATTCCCCCACCCTCATTTTTTCCACTTAAAACTTTAACAAAGCAATATATTTCCATTCTCTCAGAAGTATAGTTTTGAGGCATCTATATTGTCATCACCACGATTTAAAGAGATACTAACATTTTGTCATGTTTAAGATCATTTTCTTCTTTTTTTTTTTCATAGGAAATAATTTGCTATATCTGTAACTGACACATGTACGAGGATGCTAGTTCTTTGTTCACCAGAATTTTTTCTCTCTCCCTAGAGCGGAATATATATGTCCCAGAGCGGAATATATATGTATGTATTGAAAAAATATTAAATTTGTGTGATAGTAAGGAAAAAATAGTTCCTGTTGCAAAGAAGTGGAGAGTGGTGAATTTTGTGGAGAAAAAGGAAGTTATATTGTTAAAGACAAAAGCAATAGCTTCTGTTTTGCTATTTCAGCTGGGAAAAGAATCAGAAAAAGGTCATTTTTCCCCTCTTCAACTTGTGCTAAAGCCAAAGATGACTAATATTTAAGAAAACAAATAGAACAGCCGACACAGTAGTGATGGCTTTCTTTTCAACAAAATCTGTGTCATGGATTTTAATGGAACAAAATTCCATGTATACTTTGGCTACAAGGAACATGTCAGAGAATCAGGAACTTGAGTAGAGGCTGATGTTGTAACTTTTTAAAGTGTCTTTTTTCTTTTTTAATGTATATTATTATTAATGACAACATGTTTTGTATGGATACATCATGTGTTGGTAGCCTCTTTCCCCTTGTCCCTGCCCCTATTCCATTGGGGACTCTCCTCAGTGGGGTTGCAGGTATTTCCTATGGGGTTGTGTCATGTGTTGTAGGAGCATCAGTCAGTTATTTTGAGGGGGAAGGAATGCCTCTGGGTTTTTTAGATTGATTTATTTTCATTAGTATGGACATATTCAGTATGGAAACAGCACATGTTTCTAACATCCTTTCCCTTATCCCTGCTCCTTTTCTGAAGGGGCCTTATTGGGGTTGCAGATTATCCCCATGGGGATTGTGGGTTGTATATTGTGGGAGAAGCAGTCAATTATTGGGGGAGAGGCAATGCCTCTGTGCATAATGTCCCAACTTTTGGCTCTAAAACAATCTTTTTGCCACCTCTTCTGCAAAAATCCCTGAGCCGTGTTGGGTGTATTTGAAGTCTACTTCAGTGATGGGCTCTTAGGAGCCTCTGGATCTCTGCTTTGGTAGGTGTTGAGTGTCCTCAGTGTCTGTCTCCATCACCCTGGCGTTGATTATCAGGTTCACGGAGAAAGCAGCACTCTTGCTCATCTCCCCAATTCCCCTGTAGTTTCAACTGCAGCACTGGTGAAGTACAAGGGATTGTTTCTCTCCTCGGGTCCAGCTCCTGTCTAAAAAAGAGAAGCCGATTCTCCAATGGAGAGTGAAGTCAGCACCGGTTAAGTGGGATAAGCGTTATTAATTTAGAGAGAGTTTAATGGGTGTCGACCCTCTTTTAGCCCAAGATTAAAGGGAGCTTGATATTGGAGAGCAAAATAATTGTCTGGCTATGGGATGGGAGCCGAGAGGGAGGCATCAGCCGAGTGAAGCTTTGTAATTGGCTGCGGGGGAGTGTCCGCAGTTTTCTGTTCTGTGACATTGTCTTATGCTATTACTACTTGAGCATTATTTATGCTGTTTGTACACACACACACACACACATATGTATATATACAGTGTTGTTATATGTACATGTGTTCCAGTAAATAGCACAATTCTTTGGTGTTGCTTTGGTGTTAAGTCCTGGTGCTGTATATGGCTTAAATTCTGTTTTAACTACTCTAGATATACTAACATAAAAGAATCATTTATTTAGTTTGTTTTTCTTCTTCCTTTTTTGTTTTTTTTCTCCCCCTCTCTATTTTTCATTCTCCTGGAACTTGGGTCTGTGTGATTCCCAGGGAGTCACTCCTGCACGCATGCTCAGCATTTCATGGTAAACTTAACGAAACTTAACGAAGGTGCCCCTGTGTGGAGAGCACAGCTGGGCTCTACGTGGGTCGTGATTGACGGGGACCCGGGTCCTGGGAGGTTATCTTCTCAGAGAACTGCCCTTGGGGGTGCCTGTGGTCTAGCAGACCTTCGCTGGTTTCAGATCAGCTTCCGTCTGTCTCACCCTTGAACTCAGCCAGGCTGGGAACCAGATCTGAGGGCTTGGCCTGGTTGTCTCTGTGTGACATTGAGTGACAAGTATACTCCTTTATCTTTTCTGATTTCTTTGCCTCTGTGCGAATGGTGCTCAGAGCTTGCGGTGGCCCATGGGGAACTGGTCTCCTAAACAGTTGAGTCCAGAGTGTGAATTGTTGATTGCCTGTCTGAGAGCTTTTTTTTTTTTTTTTTCTCTTGGACCAGAAACAGACTAATTGATAAGCCTGGAACTCAGAGAGGTATTGTCCCATCTGGTTGTCAGTGCCCTCTTATGGTTTGGCAACCACAGGAGAAATTCTCTTTTCCCCCCCTGTTTTCTAAACACCCACCTGCAGATGTCCCCCCTCCGGTTATCTGGGCCGTTGCAGAGGTCACTTAAGAGGCCTCCCTCATTTCCTGTGTTCCTCTTCCTTCTGCTCTGTTCCTATTCCTCCTGAGTTTTTCTTTTAATTACATGTGTGTTTGAGGGTGTGTGGGCATGTGCACGCGTGCACGTGCGGATGCGAGTGAGGATGTGTGGAGGCCAGAAGACAACCTCAGGTGTTATTTCTTAGAAGTACCATCCACCTTTTGAGACAGGGTCTCTCTTTGGCCTGGAATATACCAATTAGGCTAGTCTGGCTTCAGGGATCTACCTGTCTTCACCTCCCCAGTACTGGGATTACCGGCGTGGAATTATGTGGGTACTGAGGATTGAACTCAGGGCTTCAAGATTGCAAGGCAAGCATGTTGCTGACTGAGCTATTTCCCCAACTCCTCTCCTGAGCTTTTGACAGATCCCCATGCTACAGAGGAAATTGCGGATTTACCTTGACAAAGCCTGGAAGCCTTCATAATCTGGACATAGTCAGCTCATCCATTGTCATGTCTTGTGTTTTCTGCCTACACCGGCCAGCTGTGGCTGATGGTTCCCTGTTCCTAGACCTGTTTTGCACTGGCTTTTTTTTTTTTTTTTTTTTTTTCAAGGTAGGGTTTCACTCTAGTCCAGGCTGACCTGGAATTAACTATGTAGTCTCAGGGTGGCCTCGAACTCTCAGCGATCCTCCTACATCTGCCTCCCGAGTGCTGGGATTAAAGGCGTGCGCCACCATGCCCGGCTCTTGCACTGGCTTTTAATGGCCCTTTCAGGCCTGTTGAACTCTTCCTGGCTCTTTAGACCCAGCACACATTGTTCTGTTCTCTGCAAGGCTCCCCACTGCCATTGGTGGGAGCTCCCCCCCCCCACCACATCCCTTTAACACTCCCCATGATTCTTGCAGTCTGCCCAGTGCTATTCTTTCTCAGGTGCCATTCCCTTCTGAGCATTGAGACAGGGTGAGAGCCACGAAAAGCTCCTTGGAAAGGTTCCTTAGCACCTCCACAAGGCTCCAGCATTTTGTAGGATTTGATGGTTGTCATGGGAGTAGCACTGCTGTGAGGGTGGGTGTGAGGTGGTGGCACTTCAGTCTTCGGACGTGTATTTACTGCACCAGAGTCTCGAAGCCCAGGGTAAAGCCAGGGCTGTGGCCTGATCTGTGATGCTGCCCCCTGTGGGTGTTCAGTGATGACTGGCTGACTATGAAATGGAGCTCTGTGTGATCGAGAGGGCTTCCTCTTGCATTTGCGCATTTGGAACATCAGAGGGTTTGAATAGACAATCTTTTAGATTACAACTAGGTGTAAAAGCTTTATGGGATTCCCTACGGTTACCACATCTTCTCTACTTTCCAAATTATTTACAATGAGAATATATTACTTAAGAACTTGAGCTGCCAGGTTAACATTCTTATGACTCACAGCAAGCAAAAGTAAATGAGCTAAAAGAAAAGCATTAAGCTTAGATACCAAAGAGCCCCTACAGGCAGGCCCATCTGGCATTCAAGTGACATTTGTTAGTGGATGATTTGACAATGCCAAGAGGTTTCAAAATCACGGTCAGAGACGAGACTGGATCACCCGACCTGTAGAAGACTGAGATTATGTGAGACCACAGATGCCAGTGCTGTCAATTAAGAAGCCAACACTTACTTAATTGGGCACCACAATATGTATATTTGGCACTAGATGAAGGCTTTTGCACCAATGATGTAATTTAATCCACAAAACCACTTTGTAGGATTGGCTTGGCTATCCCACTGTTATATGCGAGAAACAGACACAGTTAAGGTAAATAGCTTGCCCAAAGTCACCCAAGTTTAAAAAAGTTTTGAAGTCATTATTCAAGTAGAGATTCATCAGATTCTAAAGCCTGCATTTGTTTTGTTATTACATCACATTACTTTTCTTTTCTAAAAAATACTTTTATTATTTATTTGAAAGAGAGGGAGAGAGAAAGAGACAGATAGAGAATGGGTGTGCCAGGGCCTCCAGCCACTGCGAATGAACTCCATATGCATGTGCCACCTTGTGCATCTGGCTTACGTGGGTTCTGGGCAATCAAACCTGGGCTTTTTGGCTTTGCAGGAAAGCACCTTAACCACTAAGCCATCTCTCCAGCCCATCCCAGTGCTTTTCTGTTAGGCAGTGGGATGATTGGCTATAGAAGACACTTGAAACAGGCTTTTAAATGCTTTTTTAGCCGACACAAATGCTATTCCTACTATGGACAAAGTGACTGAATTTCCTTCCAAACATCACAAGCACTTCTCAAGCACTTTGCTGCTGTTTTGCAGGCATGCATTCGTGCCTCTAGGAACCAGGACTTGTGGTTGGAACAGACCCTGGCTGATGTAATGCGGTAGCAAAGGAAGGCAAGTGGAGCACTGAGACACTCACATTGGCCTTGGCACCCGGCAGGCAGGAATAGTACCTATGCCCATGAAGTTGATCTGGCCCTGAGAGCTGCCCACGGGTACTGTCTGCCACCGGACTGTTGTCCTGGACGCCAGCCAGCGTTCTGGAGTCCTGACTTAGGTGTCACCACCAGTTGATGTGGTAGTGTGTCTGTGTGCTTTGCTTCTCATTTCACGAGTTTCCAAGTGGAAGTCTGGGTCTGAGATATCTGATTGGCGAGGCTGTGGAGCAGAGGAGGTTGGGATATCAGTAATGGGCAGTTTAATTTTGGGGTGGTTGGCAGGTGCTCTCTCTCCTCAGATAGGCATTTCCATGCACAGGACCGTGATGAGGATACACAGTGACCAAGGGAGTGATGGATACAGCAGCATCTGGTCATGCTTGGATTAGAATATATTACATGGAGGTGGGTTTTCTGGTTTTTAAAGTAAGGAACCCGAGGTGGAAGTATTCATTCCTGTAAGCTAGGAGCTTTGGAGCTCTTTGTCACTCATCTTTTAGAACCAATTACTCCTGTGTTCTGAGATACTTTTTTTTTTCTAGGTAGGGTCTCAGGGTGGTCTCTGTGGTCTCAGGGTGGCCTCCAACAGTGATCCTCCTACCTTGGCCTCCCAAGTGCTGGGATTAAAGGTGTGCGTCACCATGCCCAGAGAGATACTTTTAAAAAAAGGCTCGAGTCTACTGCTTCCTCTTCATTACTGGGACCATCACCCCAATCCAAGGTATTAAGACCTTGGTGTTGGAGTTTCTCAATAATTTGACTTTTTCTGATCTCAGCAATAGCAATTTCTCCTCTTGGGAACCATTCTGTCAGTTGCTACTGGTACCCTCTCCTGTGACCTCTGTTCTCATCCCAACTCTCTGTTGCTCAAAATTATGACCACTATTGATTGATTTGGAAGTCAGTGACATTTAGTAAATGATAGGCTAGTTTGGATCATATCTGATTTGATTCCTTTAGCTCAGAGTGGAGAGGAGCAGGCTGCTTGCCTTGTGCTTCCCTGCCTAGAAGGTGTTCCTGTCCTTTTACTGTCTCTCCTTTTCCATGAAGTCTTATGCTATCATGATTAATGCCTTATTGATTGTCGTTTCCTTGGTACTTGAATATTTATAGTATGGCCTTGAGTTTATGGTTCAGTCAGTGGCTTCTAATTTCATCAAGTATTTTAAGTTCTCACTTTCTTATATCTTCCCCGGGTCTCCTGTCTGTCTTTTAAGGGGAAACTCCATAGCATGCGAATTGTAGTATTGGCTATTGCACCCAGGGACTCTTACATACTAGGCAAGATGGATATTACCAGTGACCGACAGTCTCTGGATTTTCCAATTCCTCCTCTCTAGCTGGGCTGAGTAGCCAGAGAAAACTTCTATTCCTAGCCAAGAGCATCATGGCAGCCTTTGCATAGTCCTAATATATCCAAAACATCTTCAGGTCACCATAGAAATCATCTTCCGATGGCTTTGCTATCCTGTTAGGTCCATCACACCCTGCCTCTTGCAGCATCTCAGCAGAGGCTCCTGGTACAATGTGCATATCATGACCCATTCAATGCATTTTTCATGCCTCCAGAACCAATATCAGGTGTGCAGGAGCAGGACACAGCCATATTCTTTTTTTTTAATTTTTTTAATTATTTTATTATTTATTTTTGGAGAGAGACACACAGAGAGAGACAGACAGACAGAGAGGGAGAGGGAGACAGATAAAGATGGGCACGCCAGCAGTCTCTCAGCTGCTGTGAACGAAATCCAGATGTGTGCGCCCCCTTGTGGGCAAGTGCGGCATTGCGCCCTTGCATCACTTTGCATCTGGCTAAATGTGGGACCTGGAGACTGGAACCGCTGGAGATTGGAACCAGCGTTCTTAGGCTTAGCAGGCAGGCGCCTTAACCGCTAAGCCATCTGTCCAGCCCACAGCCATATTCTTAATTGAGGGATGAAATAAATCATGACCTTGAAGTGCAAGTTCCTTCTCCAGTCAACTCTCTTCCAAAAGAGTTTGCATGTCTATCATAGTCTTTCCTCAGGCATCCTTTCCATTGTTTCAATGTTAAGTAGTTGGGCCATCTTCCTTCCAAATGCTAATGTATTTGACAGTAGCAACTTCAGCATACAGTCTCTGTGCCAGTAATTTTAAACTTGCTTGAATTTTTCCAACTTAAAGTCTTAAATTTCACAGTCCAATAGCTTTTGACAAGCACATCAGTCATACAAATTTAACCTTGATCAAACTCTCTGAAACTGGGCAGCAGAATGCAGCCATCCTTTATGCCAGAAGCCCAGTTTCAACAAAGTCCTCTGCAATCTTTTCTTCCCCTTAGAAAGGTCATAAGCCAAGCCTATAAATTACAATTTTCTCTGTACTTGGTGTTCTCAAACTCTCATCAGAATAGTCCATAAAACTTGGCTTACTGCTCTAGAAGGCATGTTTAGATGCAAGTGAGTCCATGCCCATTCCTCCAAAAGAAAAGTTCCAAGAGACCAAAATTCACATGGTCAGATTCCTGTCACCCCACTCTTGGTACCATTTCTGTAGCAGACAGCCTCATGTCACTGAGATGAACTTCCAAACTAGGCACAGTTATGGAGGGAGGGATTTATTAAAGATAGAGGAAGTTCCATAATGGCAGAAGAATCTGGCCCACTTTCATAGGTCCAAGCAGAGAGAGGAAAAATTCCAAAAGGCACCACAAGGAAACACACTTCAGGAACCCCAGGCATAACTCAGGCACTTTGCATACTTTAGGTTGGAATTCAGATCTGTCTTAGGGCTGGACCCTAAAAATCTACCCACAGTAAGTGACACTTCCTCCAGCCAGGAGACTGCAGGTCTAAATTACAAACTTTAATAAAAATCTGAATATCTTGGGGGCCATCCATTCAAACTACACACATGAATACTATCTATTATCTAAATAGACATGAATGTCTCTTTAGCCCACAACATTAACAGAATTGTAACTTAATGTATTCAGCTTTATTCCAAGTGTAGCAGTCAGCTTCAGATTGCTGGGATAGCATCCAGACAAGACACAGTTTATGGGAGGAAGGGATTTATTGAAACTTACAGATCAAGGGGAAGTTCCATAATGGCAGACAAAGCTGGTCCCCTTTCACAGGTCCCTGCAGAGAGAAATACCACCACCAGTACCTTAAGCAAACACACTCCAGGAACCCCAGGCAGAGCTCAAGCACTCTGCATATCTTAGGCTTATAATCAGGTCCACCTTAGGGCTGGACCTTAAGATCCCATAAAAGTGACACCTCCTCCAGCAAGGCTGCTGGAGGTCTTATTACAAGCTTTAATAAACTCTTGAATCCGTTCAAACTAGGGGATATCCATTCAAACTATCACACCAAGTAACTTACCATAAGCCAGACAAGCATACTTGCATCTTCTATCTTAATTTTGGCCATTATATTACCTTAATATTTCTGTGTGTGTGCATGCACAGGTGAATACATAGAGATCATAGGACAACATTGGGTGTCATTCCTCATGGGCCATTCATATTTTCTGAAATAAGGTCTCTCGCTCACCTGGAACTTGTCAAATAGGTGAGATAGCAAGCCTCAGGGATCCATCTGTCTCTGTCTTTCTAGTGCTGTGATTAGAAATGTATGCCACTGTGTTTTTTTTTTTTAAATATGGATATGTGGGTTTTATGATTCAACTTAGGTTGTCATGCTTAAAAGGCAAACACTTTACTCTCTGAGCTCTTTCCCAACCCCCTCATATTTATTTTTTTAAACTAAATTTTGTGAGAAAATATGGTGTTTGTTCAATTTTGTGCTTTTATACTACAACCATGCCTGTCTCCTTCCAAACTGGACACAACCTGAGTGTTTATCTACTTATAAAAGTAGTATGAGCAAATGACTTCCTGTTGCAACTTGAAAAGTCTTAAAACGAAGACCCCAGTTTACATATCTAATCCGTGAGTTATTCCTGTTATGTAGAAATCTCTGTGAGCACTGACAAGGCCTTTTACAAAGCAGCCCTGAGTCATGGTGTGTTTATCAGCCCTCTTTGCTCTCCTCTTTGGGTTTGTGCCTTTCCATGTTTCTTTGTATTTTTTAATAGCTTTCCTACTGATTTTCCATGGTTATTTACATGCTAAACCTGTTGACTTTTGTCAGTAATTTATTTGCTTTTGTCTTGGTTATTTTGCTGTGTAGTAATGCTACACTTTCATGAATTCCAATTTACGGAAAGGGCCCACTACCACTTCTTCCTGTATAAGATGCTGTTAATTTTATGATAAAAATGTGAAAAATACTTAATTTAGAATTTTTCTGCTATATACAAGGAAGTAATTAATTAATAAATAAGGTATAAAAATACAGGGTCAGCAGGATGGCTTAGTGGTTAAGGCACTTTCCTGTCAAAAAGTCAAAAGTGCCAGGTTTGCTTCCTCAGTACCCATGTAAGCCAGGTGCACAAGGTGGCACGTGCATTTGGAGTTCATTTGCAGTGGCTAGAGGCCCTGGTGTGCCCATTCTCTTCCTCTCTCTCTCCCTCTCTCTCTGTATCTATCTATGAACCTATGTATCTGTCTATAAACCTACCTTCCTACCTATCTACCCACCTACCTACCTGTCTGTCTGCCTGTCTGCCTGTCTGCCTATCTGTCTGCCTGTCTGCCTGACTCTTTCTCTCTCTCTCTCTCAAATAAATGAATAAATATATAAAAAGCTGGACTGGCTGCATAGCTGTGAAATGAAAAGACCTTTTTGCGAATGATATCTTTTAATCTGTTTCCTGGTTTCTGGTCAGGTTCTCACTTCTCGTGTTTTCTTCTTTGAATTCCATTTTCCTTTACTGTCCTGTAGCTTGTCCACACTGTCTTCCCTTTACGTCCATCCTCTCATGACGGCCCACTTCCCGCAGCCTTCTTCCTGCTCTCTGTGGGATGATCTCAGGACATCCTGGATGGATGGAAAAAATGTGTTTGGAAGCTGTGTTGTAATACGATCACCTATCCAGTGATGATGTTTGGACAGGAAAATAAGATTGCTCAACTGAAGCACACAGGGGAAAATTATCCCTGGAGTTAATAACTGAACAGCTCAAACAGAAGAAAACATGTTTTAGTTTGTTCTATAAACATAATGATTAATGCAATATTCAAATGGGACCATGCGATAGTTGTGAATTTTTATGACAAGGAAACAAAAATGGTCCTTGATTCTTACCAGTGTAAAGGCTACTGGGATGTCCTTTGTCATAGATGAAAACTGATCACATGAACTTGACAGTGTGATTTTGAGAAGGCTGGGTTTCTCAGTTCCTGAGCAGCACCTTCATTCTGCCCACTTTCTGCCACTCTCGTCTCAGGTTTACTCTCTGTCCTCCTGAGGCTCTGAAGCTGATAGACACGGACGTCCCCCATGAGGCCGGGATGGCTGAGTGAGGCCTGCACTCAGAGCTGAGGTTTGGGGTTGAGAATCATGACCAGGCTGTCGTGGTTGACGTCCACATCACTTCTTTTTGCCCTATGTTGGCAATGTATCAACAGGATGTTAATCAACTTTTTCATCTGTGGAAACATGTTGAGAGGGAGCAAGTCTTTCTAAAAATGCAGATTTTATAAAAATACCATTTTCTAGAAACAGCATGTAAGAGGAAATGTGTCCTGTTCACTGTAACACGTCATTTTCTAGTAGGAATACTTGATTATCTTAAAACCTTTCTAGCAATGTTTCTTTATGGGATATAACTCTTCAGTACATTTACAAATAGTTTTCTTTGCTGTCATGTACGAAATATTTTTTTTTAAAAAATAGATGCTTTGTACTTTTTTTTTTTTTTTCTATTATCCTCAATTTCATGTCTGGTTCTGCATGTGACTTTGGTATTGTCATGTTGGGTTAGTTACTTTCGTTGTGGGGACAAAACGTCTGCCCGAAGCTGTTTAGGGAAGAAGAATTTGTCTTTGCTCACAGTTCCGTGGAGGCTAAGGCATGGTGGCTTTGTGCTGGTGAGAATACCTCCTTTCTGTAGGAGGGGATCGTAATCGTGAATCAATTTGCTTACATGTCACTGGCTGGCCAGGGAACAGTGAGAAACTTGGGCAGGAAACTGGTAGAGCTTTAATCCCACAGGTTCCAAAATCTCCCCAAATAGCACCACCAGCCCTGGAATGAAGCGGGCCTCAGATCCAGAGAGGTCAGTCATATCTATGACAGCCATGCCACTATTGCACCGGTGAGCACGCCGTGCCTGGCTGGTTGGTTGTATAGCGTGTAGGGATCCGCTGCTGGGTAGGGCGTGATGACTTCTCTCCTCTAGCAGCTTTCACTGCACTTTGCAGCACTAGGACAGCTAGCCGGCAGGGAGGAGACGTCCGGCTTAGGTTCAGCTTGATTTGCAGATGGTGTAATGAAGGTATAACTTTGACAGGGGTTTGCCTTACAAAAATAAAAATAAAAAAAAATAAAAAAAAACAACTGGTATCTTTGCCTAATGACTTGTATCCTATTAGTTGGGAATGTTTAAATATTTTCTTCCAGTTTCAGTTCATTTTAAATGTACTATTCTAATTGCATCCCTTAATTAATGAGCTCCTGAATTTTATAAATTCTGATTCTTTTAAGGCATTTAGAATGGGGCGTTTCACATAATAAATTCTTAAAATATTTGCATTTTGACTCTAAATTAGAGGCATACTGCTGCATCTGGAGTTTGTTTGCAGCCGCTAGAGACCCTGGTGTGCCCATTCTCTCTCTATCTCTTCTCTCTCTGTTTGCAAATAAATAAGAAGAAATATAATTTTAAAAATTAGAGACATACTTAGGATCCAAGAGTTCAGATGATATCCATGCCACATTGAATGCCTTCTCCAAGGACTAAGTAGTTGCTGCAGATACCGTAAGGACACTTTTCTCTCTGGATACATGATCTCCTTTGTTGACTGTGTTAAATATTTTATTCATGTTTTGTTCCTTTTCTTAGAGGTTATGTAGTTTTGATGCCTCAACTCTTAGTTTGTATCTAATTACTCCACCTCAAACGTTGATGACTGGAGAACAACAAGAAAGACCTTCAGAGAATAAATAGTTCAAAGAAAGGAACTATAAGGCTTTGGTCAGCTTCCAAAAATAATGTAGGAATTGCTTTAAGAAGGAACAAACTCACAAGAGCATCTCAGGTAGTTCTTAAGAATTAGAGCAAGGCAGAATATGATAATAAAATAATCCTTTTGGCTTTTCAAGGGTTTCAGTCTTTGTGAATACGTGTCATCTATAGGGAAATTAAAAAAGTATTTTATTTTTATTTATTTATTTATTTGACAGAGAGAGAGAGAGAGAGAGAATGGGTGCACCAGGGCCTCCAGCCACTGTAAATGAACTCCAGACGTATGCACCACCTTGTGCATCTGGCTAACGTGGGTCCTGGGGAATCAAACCTGGGTCGTTTAGCTTTGCAGACAAGTGTCTTAACTGCTAAGCCATCCCTCCAGCCCTATAGGGAAATTTTGTAAAACAAACAAATAAACCACTCTGTCTTTAAATCTCTACCAGGAAGTTTTAAAACATAGATATCTTATGGCCAAGAAATTTAACTTCTGGGAATTTTTCATTAGGAAAAAATTAGCTACATGGATAAATTATTTAGATACAAAAGCATTATTATTTTTATTGGTTATAATTGTGATAACTTGAAAAACTTTCTATGTTCAATAACAGAGTATTTAGGAATTATGTGAGGATAATAAGAAATATTATGACCTCTTACACTATAGAATAGTTTAAACCTAAAAAATCATCTTATTTTGGGACAAAAAGAATATGTGCTCTAGGTATTTGGGCATTTCTTGGTCTGTTTTATGTTGTAATATGAGAATACCCAAGAGTGGGCTACTAATATAAAAAGTTTGTTTTGGCTCTTGGCTTTGGAGGCTGGAAAGTCCAAGATCTAGGATCTACACCTGTGAACGAACATGTGCTTCCGCCCACGCTGCGTTTGGAAGGCTGAGTGGCTGCATTTGAAAGAGATTAAAAGCATACTAAGTAACATTGCATCCAGGGACACTCCTGTACGCTCCGAAGCTGGGAAGCTGAGGCAGGAAGATTGCAAGATTGACGAATGCCCAAACTATGAGTGCAGGGCCAGCTGAGGGCAAATAAATAAGATCCTTTATGAAAATCAAAAGTATAAAGAAAGGTTGTAGGTCAATGGTAGAGTGTTTGACTAGCACGCATGAGCTCTTGGTTATAACTGAGTACCTCAAATCAGCAACCAACCAAGCAACTATGCTACCTACCCGTTTCCTACACCAGCCTCATTTGTTATGATGTATCCAGCCCATTGAGATCTTATAGGATAAAGGCCTGAGTCTGCTCATGAAGGCCTCACTCCCATAACTTAAACATCTCCCATTAGCCCTACACTGAGGACTGAGCCTCAATATGAATTATTTGAATGGAGCAGATCTAGACTGTCTTACGTCCCGTATTGTAGCATTCTGGGATTGAGGCTGACGTGTGAGGGCAGCTGACCTTTGATGGTATTTGAATCATGAAGTACTTTTTTAAGGCATTTAGAATGGGGCGTTTCACATAATAAATTCTTAAAATATTTGCATTTTGACTCTAAATTAGAGGCATACTGCTGCATCTGGAGTTTGTTTGCAGCCGCTAGAGACCCTGGTGTGCCCATTCTCTCTCTCTCTATCTCTTCTCTCTCTGTTTGCAAATAAATAAGAAGAAATATAATTTTAAAAATTAGAGACATACTTAGGATCCAAGAGTTCAGATGATATCCATGCCACATTGAATGCCTTCTCCAAGGACTAAGTAGTTGCTGCAGATACCGTAAGGACACTTTTCTCTCTGGATACATGATCTCCTTTGTTGACTGTGTTAAATATTTTATTCATGTTTTGTTCCTTTTCTTAGAGGTTATGTAGTTTTGATGCCTCAACTCTTAGTTCGTATCTAATTACTCCACCTCAAATGTTGATGACTGGAGAACAACAAGAAAGACCTTCAGAGAATAAATAGTTCAAAGAAAGGAACTATAAGGCTTTGGTCAGCTTCCAAAAATAATGTAGGAATTGCTTTAAGAAGGAACAAACTCACAAGAGCATCTCAGGTAGTTCTTAAGAATTAGAGCAAGGCAGAATATGATAATAAAATAATCCTTTTGACTTTTCAAGGGTTTCAGTCTTTGTGAATACGTGTCATCTATAGGGAAATTAAAAAAAATTATTTTTATTTATTTATTTATTTGACACAGAGAGAGAGAGAGAGAATGGGTGCACCAGGGCCTCCAGCCACTGTAAATGAACTCCAGACGTATGCACCACCTTGTGCATCTGGCTAACGTGGGTCCTGGGGAATCAAACCTGGGTCGTTTAGCTTTGCAGACAAGTGTCTTAACTGCTAAGCCATCCCTCCAGCCCTATAGGGAAATTTTGTAAAACAAACAAATAAACCACTCCGTCTTTAAATCTCTACCAGGAAGTTTTAAAACATAGATATCTTATGGCCAAGAAATTTAACTTCTGGGAATTTTTC
Organism: Orientallactaga sibirica; assembly: GCA_036365145.1. NCBI lineage: Eukaryota > Metazoa > Chordata > Mammalia > Rodentia > Dipodidae > Orientallactaga > Orientallactaga sibirica. Next base: position 15,104,621 of record JAEOAD010000025.1, read on the forward strand.
ATTAGGAAAAAATTAGCTACATGGATAAATTATTTAGATACAAAAGCATTATTATTTTTATTGGTTATAATTGTGATAACTTGAAAAACTTTCTATGTTCAATAACAGAGTATTTAGGAATTATGTGAGGATAATAAGAAATATTATGACCTCTTACACTATAGAATAGTTTAAACCTAAAAAATCATCTTATTTTGGGACAAAAAGAATATGTGCTCTAGGTATTTGGGCATTTCTTGGTCTGTTTTATGTTGTAATATGAGAATACCCAAGAGTGGGCTACTAATATAAAAAGTTTGTTTTGGCTCTTGGCTTTGGAGGCTGGAAAGTCCAAGATCTAGGATCTACACCTGTGAACGAACATGTGCTTCCGCCCACGCTGCGTTTGGAAGGCTGAGTGGCTGCATTTGAAAGAGATTAAAAGCATACTAAGTAACATTGCATCCAGGGACACTCCTGTACGCTCCGAAGCTGGGAAGCTGAGGCAGGAAGATTGCAAGATTGACGAATGCCCAAACTCTGAGTGCAGGGCCAGCTGAGGGCAAATAAATAAGATCCTTTATGAAAATCAAAAGTATAAAGAAAGGTTGTAGGTCAATGGTAGAGTGTTTGGCTAGCACGCATGAGCTCTTGGTTACAACTGAGTACCTCAAATCGGCAACCAACCAAGCAACTATGCTACCTACCCGTTTCCTACACCAGCCTCATTTGTTATGACGTATCCAGCCCATTGAGATCTTATAGGATAAAGGCCTGAGTCTGCTCTTGAAGGCCTCACTCCCATAACTTAAACATCTCCCATTAGCCCTACACTGAGGACTGAGCCTCAATATGAATTATTTGAATGGAGCAGATCTAGACTGTCTTACGTCCCGTATTGTAGCATTCTGGGATTGAGGCTGACGTGTGAGGGCAGCTGACCTTTGATGGTATTTGAATCATGAAGTACTTCACTATGAGCTTTGAGGGAGAGGGCCAAACCAGTGGCTTACAATCTAAAGTGCTAGACTTCTTCCTAGCTTCAACACTCTATCGTTTCCTTTCTTGGGTAATTTTGTTACTAGACTGCCAAAAAAAAAAAAAAAAATATATATCTTCTTGTGAAAAAATGGGGCTGTTAAGGTAACTCTGTTGGTAGACTTCTTGCATAGGATGCACAAAGCCCAGGGTTTAATCCCCAATGTCACATAAACTAGGTGGTACATACTGGTAATCTTTGCACTGGGGAGATGGAGACAGGAGGATCAGAAGTTCAAGGTCATTCTTGGCTATATAGTAAGCTTTGAGGTCATTCTGGTAAGCATGAAAACCTGTCTCAAAAAAAATTGTATGGAGAGCTTTTAAAGCAATTTGAAAAAGGATGTGGCTGCCTTAAATATTATTATTCTTTGTGCATTCATTTCTTTTTATTTTTCTAATCACTTTTCATTAAATCACTTTCTTATTGGGCCTCCAATCATATTTGTGATTCCTGTATTCAGAAATTGTCCTTGATCCTAGGCGATTTCTCAGCAGTAGAATTGTTTAATATATGTGTTCCACATTTGTGTTCCAGATGGAAAGTTTTAGTATCAAACCTTTAGAAATTATATGTCAACTTGGCCTCTCAGATCATTGTAAACTAACTCTATTTTGAGACCTAATTAAATATGTATGTGGGGAGCATTTTTCTAAAAAAAATTATAGATTCTGAAATCAATTTTTATTGGCCAGGTGGGTAAAAATAGCCAACATTGAGCATCTCAGTGCTGTATTTCTGAAAAGTATTAAATCCCCACACTTGTTACTTTTTTGTAACTGCACAAATTTCTTTAGATGAACAACATTTGCTTATTTTCTGTACCTGATGACTCTAGGCTGGTACACGGAAGTGTATCACCACATTCTCTGCAAAAGAGGGAGGGAAAAATCCAATATGCATATCATGTTACTTTTATATACAAGAAATGTCAAGTACTGTGCTTGAAGCAGAAGCCTGGCCTGCCATACCGATTGTTCAACTCCAGGGGGCACCCTTCCCAGGAAATTACATGTGTATTGTCCAAGTGCAGTGGCTCTGTAGCCCCATTACCCTGTTCTTTCTGGCTTATTCTCCTGGAAGGACTGGGGCATGATATGGACTCAAATTGTGCTGCAAATCTAATCCCATCTCAGTGTCATTCTAAAAGCCCTGTCTCAATACATAATTGCGGAGGATAAATCAGATTGCCTTTAAGAGATTAATAACAGTTTCCATTGTATGAGGAGGTAAGAGCAGAGACAGATTGTCAACACAAAGCAAACTGTTACGGATTCTGTCACCTATCTAAATATTTGAAATGATACATTTGAGACCTTTGAGAAAGGAACAAGAGGAAACTGAACGTTTGCACTGGAATAATCTTTCTTGGAAAATATCCCCATTTGAAATGATTATTTGGATATCGAGACCCCAACAGTTGCTTTCCATGGCTTTAAAGCACGTCTCTGGGTGGTGAGCTCTACAAAATAAAATCCGCCAGGCACCGTTATAGTGATTTGGTCAGGTCTGTCTGCAATGCTCCACTACACTTGTTCAAAGGAAAACAAAACAAAAACATTAAACATGGTCAGGATTGTTTGCTGTGCTTTATAATATAGGATTCACATATGAAACATTTGTATTTTTATTAAAACATTTCATTTTAATTTTATTTATTTAATTATTTGACAGAGAGTGAAAAACAAAGATATATATACATATATATACATGGAGAGAGAGGGAGAGGGAGAATGGGCACACCAGGGCTTCTAGCCACTGGAAAGTCCAGACACATTATCCAGTTTGTGCATCTGGCTTTATGTGGGTACTGGGGAATTGAACTCAGGTTCTTAGGCTTGTCAGGCAAGCACCTTAGGCATGGAGCCATCTCTCTCGTCTGAAATATTTGTAATTTTACAACAAGAAAAATTCTGCCAAGTGCTCTAAGCTGTGTTTCTACCCCTAAAAGCTGAAGGTCATAAGCCATTACTTGTAGAAAATACGTTGCTATGTCAATTTACATATTCTTCTATTCTCACGCCACCAGTCATCCCAAAACTTCTTGTGGCTTCATTTTCATTTAGCTCAGTTGACATTCTAACAAGCTTGAGTATGGGAAAGTTAAGAGATCTTTGGACATCATTATTATTATTAGAAACTCAAAGACCATTTTATTAATGTTTGAGGAAAAAAAAGCAGGGCCAGCAAACTATGTATGGCCGAGGAGGGAAATGAAGTGGAAGAATTCGTGCATTTTGAGCTAGGGTCGGCAATGGATGCCTGCAAGGTCGCTGAGAAACCCGCGGGAGTGGGTGTGCAGTGGGTGTCTTAGAGAAAGCAGTGAGCAATGTCAGAGTCAGGACAAGCATGTTTAGGATTTTGACTGGTACTTCAGTATTAGAATCCCCTCCCCCCAGACTAGCTGAATATCAGAATTTGGCCTATTTGTTTCTCTTCCCCTCCCCTCTCTTCCCTCTTTTTTCTTTCCTTTTCTCCCTTCTGCTTTCTCTTTCTCCTTTCCTTCCTCCTTCCCCCTTTCTTTCCTCTATTTTTTTTGTTCTCCCTCTTCTCTTTCTGTATCTCCCCTTCCTTCCCTCCTTTCTTCCCTCCCTCCCTCCCTCCCTTCCTTCTATTTTTTCTCTTCTTTCTTCCTTCCTTCCTTCCTTCCTTCCTTCCTTCCTTCCTTCCTTCCTTCCTTCCTTCCTTCCTTCCTTCCTTCCTCCCTCCCTCCCTCCCTCCCTTCCTCCCTTGCCTCCCTCCCTCCCTCCCTCCCTCCCTCCCTCCCTCCCTCCCCCTTCTCTCTCTCTCTTTCTTCTTTCTTTCTTTCTTTCTTTCTTTCTTTCTTTCTTTCTTTCTTTTCTTTCTTTCTTCTTTACTTATATTTTCTTCCCCCAAATCCACAAAATGAAATAAGGAGACTGAATTTGAATCAGAAAATTTCTCCCAGTTATTTCATTTTTCAAACTATGTCCATAGATTCTACAGTGTGCACATATGAGATGACTGAACTTCAAAATAGAATCCGTCCCTTACATAGCTGAATGTAAAGCACTCTCTCAAGGTTTTGCTTGCCTCAGGAAATGGTAAGGTTTCCCTGGCACCAAGGACTTCTGGATCTTTTGCCTCTCCATTTCCACTTTTCTTTATTTGATTTTTTAAAATCATTTTTAAGTTTTTGGCTTCTTAGCATACTTCATTTACATAACATCAACAACAAAAAGAAAGTTTGAAACCTATTTCTGTTTATTGTATGATTACCGAAACTTGCATTTTTGAAATTTTGCATTAAAATTTTGCATTAAATATATTTTTCTGCATACAAATTATTTATAATTATTAGTAACATTTCCCATAAGACAGAAATGTCCAACATTTCTTAGAAGCTCACATCTAAAACTGCAGCACTTAAGAGGCTGTTGCAGGAGGATTGCTACGAGTTTGAGGCTCGCACCTGTAATTCTAGCACTTGAGAGGCTGAGGCAGGAGGATTGCCATGAGTCTTGAGGCTGGTCTAGACTACATAGTTTCAGGTCCTGGGGTACAGAATGAGATGCTGTCTCAAAATCAACACAACGACAAAACAACACTAGATAAAAACAAACATATCAAAAATAGAAATAAAAGTGAAATTGTGCAGCAGCATGGCTTCCTAGATAGCCACTGTTGTTGACAGTTTGCGGCATGTCCGGTTTGAATATCCTGTTTATTGGAAGCCTAGGAAGCCGGGGAGCCCGTGGCCAGCAGTACTTTAGTAACCTTCCTTTCGCTACGTAAGCTTCTTCCTCTGCAGAGCAGCGGGAAGGCCAGAGACCTTCCTGAACAGCCTGCTCTTTGGAGGGCGGGCCTAGAGCAAATGCTTATGCATGGACTGAGTCATGCATCCAGCCCCATACAATTTACTGTTGTAGCTTTATGTGCCATCAATGGATATTTTTTTTTCCCATGAGCCTCTAAAACAACAAGAATTGCAATGAGGTAAGTGTTCATAGGAGTCCAAAGAACACAAAAGAACCGAGTTCACCCAGACCTCTCCTTGGGAGAGACTTTCCAGAGAGTTATGCTGAGGTAAGGCTGCAGAGGAGAACTTGGTGATGTCTCATGTAGCCGACACAGGGGGATGACATTCTGTTTATCAGAATCGTAAAAGGGTCAAGCTCATAAGGGAAATCATGTTTGCCTCTTTAACTTCATTGCCTGTAGGTTACAGTAAAAAATTACTGGATAGCCGGGCGTGGTGGTGCACGCCTTTAATCCCAGCACTCGGGAGGCAGAGGTAGGGGGATCACCGTGAGTTCAAGGCTGCCCTGAGACTACATAGTGAATTACAGGTCAGCCTGAGCTACAGTGAGACCCTACCTTGAAAAACAAAACAAACAAACAAACAAAAATACTGGACAATGAGAGAGTAGAGATGGCAAATTCAATTTAAATTAATTTTGTAAAGTATTTTTTAAGATAGGTTCTCATTTTAAAGAGTAGTCCAGACTGGCCAAGAACCACAGTAACCCTCCTGCCTCAGCCTCCTGAGTGCTGTGATCATAGGTGTGTACCACGATGGCTGGCTTGATTTTTCTTTTTTTCTTCCTGGTTTTGCAAGTTAGTGTCTCTAGCCCAAGCTGACCAGGAATTCACTCTGTAGTCTCAGGCTGTCCTTGAACTCACAGTCACCCTCCTACCTCTGTGTCCCAAGTGCTGGGATTAAAAGCTTCTGCCACCACGCCTGGCTTGCTTTTTATTTTAATTTTTTAAAAAATAATGTATCTGTGACCATAAGGCCATTGTATATTAAGAGATCCATTATTTATACATTATACAAAAAAAAATCATAGAGCCATCCCATCATCTTATGAATAGAAGTATATATAATGTGTGTGTGTATTAACTTATAGAATATGGACCCAGTTTGTGTCTTGTTTTTATTTATTTATTTATTAATTATTTATTCATGAGGAGGGCAAATGAGAAAGAGAATGGGCAATCCAGGGTTTCTAGCCACTGCAAACAAATTCAAGATACATGTCCCATCTTTTGCCTCTGACTTATGTGGGTACTGGGGAATCGAACCTGATTCCTTAGGCTTCATAGGCAAGTGGCTTTATGGCTAAGTCGTCTCTCTAGCACGTCTTGTTCCTAGAAGAGCTGACCTCTAACAGTGTAGTAACTGCCAAGTGTACCATTGATGTTCCCCATTGCGATGTAGAGCTGTGGCACTTTTGCTGGGTAAAGCCAAAGGTAGAGATCTGCTTGGCTTGGAAGGAACTTTGCTCACCAGTCATGTGGTAGAGCTTGGTCTTCTGTGTGGTGATACTGAGGTGGTGAAACCTTTAAGAGGTGGGGCCTAGTGTGAGATAACTAGATCCTTAGGGGTGCTGTTCTTGTAAAAGGCTAGCTGCTGGTTTTACGGAGTAAGCTTGCTCTTAGGAAAAAGTGAGGCCACCCCATGCGCTCTACCGCTTCTGCGCACTGCTGTATGCTCCCTTGTGGTGCAGTCAGAGGGCTTCTCACCAGAGGACGAACAGCCAAGACCAACTTATCATGTCCTTTCAGCCTCCAAAATTGACCTGCTTCCAAAAATGATCTTCCTTCCCTTCTCTCCCCTCTCTTCTCTTCACCTCTTCTCCCCCCGTCCTTCCCCCTCCCCTCTTCTCCCTCCCCTTCCCACCACCTCTCTTCCCTTCCTATCCTCCCTTCCCCTCTCTTCCCCTTCCCACCTCTCCCCTCCTTTTCCCTTCCCCTTTTCACCTCTACCCTCTCCTCCGCTTCCCACATCGCCCCTCCCTTCCCCTTTGCACTTCTCCCCTCCCTTCCCCTTCCCACCTCTCCCTTTCCTTACCCTCCCCACTTCTCTCCTCCCCTTCCCATCTCTCCCCTCCTTTCCCCTTCCCACTTCTCTCCTCCCCTTCCCACTTCTCCCTTCCCTTTCCTTTTCCACCTCTCCTCCCCCCTCCCCTTCCCACCTCTCCCCTCCCTTTCCCTTCCCACTTCTCTCCTTGCCTCCCTTTCCCACCTCTCCTCTCCCCTCCCCTCCCCTCCCTTTCCCACCTAACCCCTCTCTTACCCTTACCCTTCACACCTCTCACCTCCCCTCCCCTTCCCACCTCTCCCCTCACTTTCCCTTCCCATCTCATTCCTCCCTTACCCTTATCCTTTATACCTCTCTCCTCCCCTCCCCTTCCCTCCTCTCTCCTCCCCTTCTCTCCCTTCTTTTTCTTCCTTCTCCTCTCTCTCTCTTTCTCTCTCCCGTCCCTCACCCTGCCTCTTTTCTTTCTTCTTTGTTGCCCACTCTGGTCTCAATCTCATTGATTCCGATTCCTCTTGCCTTCCAGGAGTTGGGACAACAGGACCATGCTACTTTCCCTGGTTAAGCTCTTTTCTTTGCAAGTGCCCTGGACTAATATTCACTAGCTAAAGTCACAAATGTCAGTGGGCCTGGGGGCCAGAGAGACCACATGGCCTGGCCATCGTCTCACAGCAAGTCAGGGCTGCCACAAGGACCAGCTGATTACAGACATGTAGCTAAAGCCACTGTAGGTGCCACTGTGTTACAAAGTACTTTTTTATGTGGCCTGAAAAAAAAAAATAACCCTAGGTTCTTTTGTTTGGTTTGATTCAAATTATTGAGTTATTCCAATTTTTTAGCTTTTTCTCCATCTTCACGCATGGTTCTTTTGACTTGGCCTGGTTTTAGGACCTGCTTTGCAATATCCAATGCATCATGTCCTTGTGGCCAGAACCTAAGGCTTCTGCTTCCTCCAGGGCCCTTTGTATCTGTTCAGATCTCTTCTTTTTCATAGATTTACGGAGGTGTTTATAGAAGGGGTAAACATTTGAGTCCAGGCTGCCATTGCAGCGTGCTTTTTCACTTTTAATTCAGATTGCTCCCAAATGTTTCCTGGGGAGAAATCTAAAAAGCTCATCCAGCTCTAAAAACCTCCTGAATATCCCATGTTTTCAGTTAGTTTTTGGAGGCATGTAAGCAAGAGAATCATCAAGTGGAGATGGACAGATATTTGTCAAGACAGAAGGAAACATTATCTGACTACTGAGTACTATGCCATGGAGGCCAGCGTACAGTAGACCCATCCTGCTCCTTGTCCAAGTCGTTTTGTGACTCACAAGCTGTAGGAATTTTTATATAGCATCATGAAGATTTTGGGATTCCATCATGACAGGGATTGTAGTTTGTGAGATTGTTTAGATATAAGCCATATTGTTAATTTCACCTGTTTACAAACAGTTTCCCATGCGGGAGCCCTCTTCTATGCCTGGCTAATGTCAGTGAGATGACACCAAGCAGCAGTGACCGAGACAAGGCGTGTCTGCTGTGTTCCATGTCAATGCCTATCCTCAGAGATTGTTGGCGAAATTGTCTCAGGGGCAACTTCTGAAGAAGAGAGTGCTGACCCCAAATCACTCTGATGAAATAAGTGTGGGGTGAAGTGGCTCTTTTTTTTCCCTGCCTCTTTTTGTTGGATAAGTAAGCTGTACCCATTTTGCCAGGTGAACTATTCCACTATGAAATGAGATCTGTGTCAGAGAAAAGAGTGGGGAATTTGTCCCATACCTAGTGAGACGGAGTGTCGTGCTTCTGGCTCACAGGTGCCATGCTGCCATAAGCATGGAGCTACTTTTCTATATCCTTTGAGAGGATTATTTTCTCTGTGCCAGTTCTTGGTAAATACTCAAACAATAAAGGAAATTCAGATTATCCTGGGATTAATTACATACACTCAGAGAGGCTAATGACTAAAAATATCCAAAATTCAGAAAAAGAAGCCTTCCAGGGCTCATAAGAAAATGCCCTCCACCACTACCCCCAGGATTTAAAGGTTACAGGAGACAGATTTTAGCAATAGATATTGTCACACGGTTTCAAAAATAGTTATGCGTGTAACTCAGGGACAGTTATTTCAGAAGTTCCAAGAAATCGGCAAAGACTTGGAATGGACAAAAGATCTCAAAATGAAATTAGAGAAAATTAAAAGTTCATCTTCTACTTTTGGCTTAGGTCAAAGTGCAATAGAATTTCAAGAAGCCGATCACACGTGATATGTGGGTGTTGAAATTAAAAGTCTGTGTGATTAGGTGCTGTATTAAGCAAGACTGAGACTTAGAAGAGCAAGACGATTAAAAAAAATCTGTGAATCAAAGGAATTTCTACAAAATAGTATATATTAGTAGTAGCCCATGTGTGGCAACGCACACACACACACACACACACATACACACAGTATCCAATTCCTTAGTGGATGCTGAGCTACTCCAAGACACCTCGAGACCTGTGAACCTGCCCTGACCAAGACTCGGGTGAGCAGTGTGGATCTGGGAAGCCCTGGTTACGGGGTCTTTGTGATTCCTGACAATTCTTGGTCAGCATTCCCACCATCCTCAGCAGTGCATTCCCCTTAGGCATGGTATCAACTTCCTCCACAATTCCCGGATGTAACCCTCTCTGTAAGCATCTTCTACACGGCAATGAACTACAGCCACACCAGCTTTCCTGGAAGCTAGACCTGCTTTGTGTGGGGTTGGGTAGCTCCCGCATCACACATTGAACTGACCTCTTTTTTTATTTTTTTCCCCACAAACCTTGTTATATCTATTTCCTTTTTCCATCTCCCAAACCCACCCCTGGTGCATTCTGAGGGAGGCTTTGGTAAAGCAGCCTCCAAGGTTCGGTTCTTCTCCCTGTGAACTATTTCATACAGCCACCAAATGTTTTTTTTTTGATTTTGATTTTTTGAATTAACAACTTCCTTAATTGCAGAAAATATCCCATGGTACCCCCACCCCCACTTTCCTCTTTGAAACTCCAGTCTGCATCATACCCCCTCCCCCTCTCAATCAGTCTCTCTTTTATTTTGATGTCATGATCTTTTCCTCCCAGAAGAAGAGGAATAATGCTGTTGCAGAAGTCAGATCTTACCTTGTGTGTCGTCTCCTCAAGGCATCTTTCCCAGATCTTGGGTAAAAACACAGCTTTTATTTATACTTTTACAACACTGCAAGCCATTTCTCCCTGACTCTCATCCCCTGTCATTATAAATGTATAAATATATATATTATGTTATTCTGCTGTCTACCTTGAGCATGCTGGGGACTGAGGTCTTGTTTGGTTTCCTCAGTGGGGCTGAGCTGGCATGTTTGTCTGGGCTATCACTGCATTGAGTGGGATGATGATCAAGTGATTGACGGTTATAGACGGCAGGGGTGGGGGATGGGCTGTGCATAAAGGCCTTTTCCATGCCAAGCCAGCTGCCTCCTTCTCAAATCTGTGCAGCTTTCCTCTGCATCTACTGAAAAGGTCAGATATGTCCAGAAGGGTCAACCCTGCTCAGATCTGACCATATCAGGCTGCCATCTATGGAGTGTCACACTGTTATTAAGCTGTCACCTTCATCTGATGGCTTTAGGCCAGTCTTTTTGTCACCAAGGATCTGTTTCCTTTCCCACCATGACTTAAGTGCTGTGAAGGGCTTTGTTTTGACCTTCATTGTCCAGAATGGCAGCCGTCAGCCACATGTGGCTATTGGGAACCTGACGTAGCAGGTCTAAGTTGAGATAAGCCGTAACCCCAGTTTACAAGTGAGAGTCTGAAGATTTATTAAGAGAAAAGAAAACAATTGTAAAATGTCTTGGAATTCATAGGGAGGATATGCTGAAATGGAATGATGTTTTTTTTTTTTTAAATTTAATTTTATTTTTTTATTTTTGGAGAGAGACACAGAGGGAGACAGACAGAGAGAGAGGGAGAGGAAGCCAGATAGAGATAGGTGCGCCAGCAGTCTCTCAGCTGCTGTGGACAAAATCTAGATGTGTGCACTCCCTTTGTGGGCAAGTGCGGCATTGCGCCCTTGCGTCACTTTGTGTCTGGCTAAATGTGGGACCTGGAGATTGGAACCAGCATTCTTAGGCTTAGGAGGCAGGCGCCTTGACCGCTAATCCATCTCTCCAGCCCTGGAACGATGTTTTTAGATATGCTGAATTAAATAAAACAAATGAGTACAATTAAATTTTACCTTTAATTTTGTTTTTCTAATGTGGTTTTGTAATGTTTCTAAGTTATGTTATGTATGTCTTACATATTTGTGTTGACTGGTTTGGGCATGTGTGGTAGTTTGAATAGATGGCCCCCCAATAAATTCAGTGTTTTATTAGTTTGTAGTTTTCATCTACAGCACCTGGCTGGAGGCAATGTCACTGGGTGGATCTTAAGGTGTGGTGGTGGGTTTTAGATTTCAATCTAAAGATATGCAAAGTGTGCTTAGCTAGAGTTCCTGAGGTATGCTGTGCTGTGTGGCTTTTGGCTTTTGGCTTCTTTCTCTCTCTGCATGGTCCTATAAGAGCAGGCCAGCCTCTTCTGCCATTATGGAACTTCCCCTGGATTTATAAGCTTCAATAAACATCCCTTCCTCCATAACTGTGCCTGGTCTGGACGTTCATCTCAGCGAACCTGAAGCTGTCTGCTATAGTATGGGAAGTACATTTCTTGCATATTAATAAATTACTTTGGGTGCATTTTAATTGTTCAAGCACACACGATAATGGTTATGACATGTGCAGTGTTCACAAACTAGCAGAAACAGTACACTGAACAGCTGCCATTTTATTCTAGTCTGGTGGTGAAGTTGTGACTCCTGCTGGACTGAGGATGCATCCTGCTTTGCTCTCTCTCAGCCGTCCTGAGGCTGGGACAACATGCACATCGTCCGGCTCTTAGTAATATCTTCTTCACTCTGAGATGGGGAAAGCATTGCCTTTTCTTCCCAGGGCTGTGCATGGCATCCTTTAAAGTAGCAGTAGCCATGGGACACACCAAGGAAACAGTGACGTTCATAGCCAGTTGTATGACTTTGAAAGTGAGCCCCGTTTGGGGAGTGTGTTGATTTTTCTCCAGCTGTGTGATTTGTGGGTAGCTCTGAACATTTATTCAAATTTTCCAAGTCCTTAAGTCACAGGAATTTTCCCAGTATATGTTGGATCACATAAACCCCTTCTCTGACTTGACAGGAAAACCTAGGAGATGTTCCTCTGAGAGTCAAAAGCCGCTTCCCAGTGAGCTGGTGGTGACACTGGCCACCTTCATAGCTGTGCTAGAGCTTCCGCTGTGATGGGGCCTGAAGGACACTCCTGTCCGTGATGTTGGGTGGGTTAAACACTGCCACTCACTGTCTGCAGCTTCTATCTCTTCTCCTTGCTTCAAGACAGTGAATGATTTGCAAATACAATTATGTTTGCAGAATTACAGCTGAGAACAAGCATGGCTTTATGATCACAGATCAGTATAAATTTAGGCAAGGCAGTGACTATTTCTAACTAGAAAATGGAACCCCCCAGAGAGCTAACTCTGCACTCAGGAATTTCAGGTTTCATCTGCTTTTTTATTTGGTCTTGGGGGGGGGCGTGATAAAGACACTGGATAAGAGTAGTTTCTCTCAGTGTTTTACTCAGTGTGAAGAAATTAGCAGCACTGCCTCAGTTTGCTTTTGTTGAACTGCCTTTTCCTATGCAATTTATTTTGAGAATTAGCATGCTAGGGCTTCAACCATTGTAACTGAACTCCAGATGCTTGCACCACCTAGTGGGCATGTGCGACCTTGCGCTTGCCTCACCTTTGTGTCTGGCTAACATGGGATCTGGAAAGTAGAACATGGGTCCTTAGGCATTTCAGGTAAGCACCTTAACTGCTAAGCCATCTCTCCAGCCCTGCTATGAAACTTTTAATTTTGAATCCACCTGTGTAAATTATAAGAGTGTGAGTGCTATATTTTGCTTTAGTCTATGGGTAGGATTCTGAAACCTTCCTGGAGCATGGTAGGCAGATGGCTGGGTCTGGCTGAATGTGGCATGTGTTGGGGATTAGGCAGAGTAGGGCTGGAAGGGGCAGGGCCCAGGACAAAGAGATCTTTGCTTGCAGCTTTATATGAGGGTCACATGTATGAGCTTCTGGATGGGATGACAATGACAGTATGATCACATTGATAGCTTAGAAGTGTCATTAAACCTGGGGCTGAAAAGATTGCTCAGTGGTTAAGTCACTTGCTTGCAAAGCCTGCTGGCCTGGGTTCAATTCCCTAGTACCCATGTAAAACCATATGAACAAAATGGTGCATGTGTCTGGAGTTTGTTTGCAACAGAAGGAGGCCCTGGTGTGCCCATTCTCTCTCTCTCTCTCTCTCTGCTTGCAAAATATACATAAATAAGTATAAGAAAAGTGTCATTAAACCTCCATAGTGACCAGGTTGAATTGAAAAGGAATCCAACTAGAAACTTGTAGAAAAACTGGCAGCTGTACCAGTACTGGATCAGGTAACAGAGCAGGGCTGGACCAGGAGAGAAGGAGTTGGGTCTGAAGAAACTTCAGCGGACAGGCAGATAAGAGTGTAGATCTCTAGAGCAAGGATCTAGAAAGACTCCCCAGTGTGTTAGCATGGAAGGGAAGAAGGGGTGTGGGTGAGGGGGCTGTGGTGTCCCTGGACAGGAAGTAGGTCCTAGGGAAGGATGCTCCTTGGGGTTCTACAGAGGCAGAAAGCTGAGGCCAGTGAGGCAGAGGTGGGGCCCCAGCAATGAGGAGATGCCTCTGGCATTGGCCAGTCTGGTTTGGAAGACATTTAGTAATGACCTTATTTCGTTCAGAACCTAAAAACCAAATACGTGCCTCACCAAAACAAAACAAAACAAAACAAAACAAACAAAAAACCACATTAGGCATGGACGAGTACAAAAAGCTTTTCAGAGAATGAGGTGAAGGTGAGTCTGCTTAGGGTGTGAAAGGGTCCTCGTGGGACTGGGTGCTTGAAGGGACCAAACTGACACCATGACAGGCTTCAATAAGGCACCACTATAACTAGGCCTAAGTTTCAATTTCCTGGCTGAGTCAGTTCCTGTAAAGTCACTAGAGACATGCCCAGACTTGTCCAGACTTGTCCCTTTGCCTCAGCCAATCAAAGGCATGCAAATGTAACTGCAGCTTGCTTAGCCAATCACGTTAGGAGATTACTTCACCCACCTGGATTTCCCCTAGATCTAGCAACCAAAATTTTAAGACCAATCAAAAGAATACAAGTACAGTTACTGTTCAAATTAGCCAATCATGTTAAAAGGAGACTAAGCCCACCAAAATTCCTCTAACTGTGCTTAAAAAGAGCCTGTGTGCTCCTCTCAGGGTCGCCATTTTGTACAAATGGTTGACCCCTGCATGCTGGCTGATTCTGCATAATAAATGCTCTTTGCTTTTGCATATTATTTGACTCTGGGGTCATTCTTCAGCGATTTTCGGACCCTTACAGTTCTCTCAGGATGGAAGTCTTTGGGAGTAGGCAGCCAGTTTTGCCCTTCATGCCCCTGTTCACTGAAGTCTAAGAAAGTGCCTGAACAATTCCCACCCACCTTACAACATGCAGTCAGAGTCACCTCTTCTCCAGAAGCCTTTCTTTCAACCTCCTCAACTTCCTCTGTCCTTAAAGGACACAGCTGGCCCTGCTCCCTCCTCTGGGCTGCGGTGTCCCTTGTAATACTTGCCTGTAATTTCATCTGCTCTCTTCACCCACATGGTCTTCATTTTGTAGCCCTCAGTGTTTGGAGTGTATCTTTTGTGCATAGCACATAGTGAGTTTTCAATGGATATTCACTGATGAGTGAGGAGAAGAGCGGCAGCCTAGACACGAGGAAGAATCAAGGGCTCTGGTCCAAACTCTGCTACCACTTGTGCATTGCTGGCAGAAGACACCAGACCAAGAGCAGCTTGTGGGAGAAAATGGTTTATTTTGGCTCATAGACTCGAGGGGAGGCTCTGTGATGGCAGGGGAAAATGATGGCATGAGCAGAGGGTGGACGTCACCTCCTGGCCAACATCAGATGGACAACAGCAACAGGAGAGTGTGCCAAACACTGGCAAGGGGAAGCTGGCTATAACACCCATAAGCCCACATCCAAAAATACACTGTCTCCAGGGGGATCCAATCCCCAAATTGCCACCAGCTGGGGACCTAGCATTCAGAACACCTTAGTTTATGGGGACACCTGAATCAAACCAACACAGAAGTCTACTTAAGTTTTCTGACCTTGATTTTTTTTTTTTAATTCCCCTTGGCAAAGAGGGATGTTGAGTGAGAATATAGGAAATGGATAGATGGGTTTCAAGAAGTCCTTAGAATTTGTGTGAAAGTATATAAAATTGTGTGTGTGTGTGTGTGTGTGTGTGTGTATTTTTTTCTGGAAGAAGTGACCAAGAACTTTCATTATATCCCCAAAGGAAAGTGCAATTTAATATGACTAATAAGAGTCACTGAATAGAATGTGGTAGCTCTAGGTGTTGGGAAGATAGCTCAGCTGGTAAAGTACTGGCCTTGCAAATGTGAAGACCCGGGTTTGACCCACAGAACCCACATTAAAAAAGAAGAAAACTGGGCTGGAGAGATGGCTTAGCGGTTAAGGCGCCTCCCTGCTAAGCCTAAGAACCCGGTTCCAATCTTCAGATCCCACATTTAGCCAGATGCAAAGTGACACACGGGCGCAAGGCCACACTTGCCCACAAGGGGTGCACGCATCTGGATTTCGTTCTCAGCAGCTGAGAGGCTGCTGGCGTGCCCATTCTCTATCTGTCTCCCTCTCCCTCTCTCTCTGTCTCTCTCTGTGTCTCTCTCCAAAAATAAAAAAAAAAGAAGAAAGCTAAGCGGGGTGGCATTTGCTTGTCATCGCCATGCGGGGAAAACAGGGCAGGCACATCCCTGGCTTATTGTTGAGGATTTGGTGGAGGAACATATGGCTGGAAATAGGGGTTCAGCTGAAGGACTGATGTTATTTTTTGGCTCCTGAATGTCTTCTGGAGTCCTATATTCTGGTGTTCAGACTGTGGTCTGTTGTGATGGGAGTATTGGGGTGTATGTACTGTAAGGTAGTAGAACACTGAGGAGGTCCCTCTTAGCTGGGAGTATGTTAGGTTACTGGGAACATTGAGACCCAAGCTCCTTCTTTTTCTCTTTGATTCATGGCTGCCATGAGGTAGACAAGGCTCCTCTGCTATGTATTTTCCTACCACAGTGCATTGCCTTGTCTGTTACAGGCCCAAAGACAATGGGGCCAGGTGACCATGAACTAAAACCTCTGAAACAGCAGGTTAAAACAAATCTTTCCTCCACAAAAGTTGATTCTCTTAGGATTTTTTACATTTTGTCACACCAATGGAAAACTGAGGTGTGCACCTTGAAATTACTATTATATGATAAACTCACTTAAGTTATATAGATTTTTATGTTTCTCTGGAGTGAGGAGATTGGTGGTGGTGTGGTGGGGGGTGTATGTTAAAACTCCTCTGAGCCCTTCCCCATGAGCTCTTGTCACCTCTTCTGTGAGGCGGTCATTGTGTTTTGTTTTCTGAATTACTTTGCAACAATAAAATCTTACTGTGTCAATGATGAGATGACGGTTGTGATTCTCAGGACCCAGATGATGAGGATACTGTAAAAAATTTATGCATAGGGTTGGAGAGATGGCTTAGCAGTGAAGGCGCTTGCCTGCGAAGCCTAAGGACCCATGTTCGACTCCCCAGATTCCACATAAGCCAGATGCACACGGACGCACATGCACACAAGGTGGAGCACGTGTCTGGAGTTCGATTACAGTGGCTGGAGGCCCTGGAACGCCAATTCTCCCTCTGTCTTTCTCACTCGCTCTCTCATTAAAAAAAAAAAAAAAAAAAGCCAGTCTGTTGGGCTTGCCTCAAAAACAAATGTATTCATAGATTGCTTCATTTAACCTTCACTTATATGATAACAATTTCACAGGTAAGGAACTCAGTCATAGAATACCCCATGCTAATCTGGCCAGTAAAGGGGAAATTGGAATCTGAAGCCAGATAATCTTACTACAGAATTATCCTGGCACATGACTGCTAAAGGAGGTGGTTATTTTTTATAGTTTACATTTTGAAGATTCAGAAACTTAAAAACAAAAAGATTGTCTTCTGTATTTTCATCAATACTAAACTATGCACAGATACTGCTCCTGCGAACAATGGAGATTTGTTCCCCTGGTTTATAACCTTGATCAGAAAGAATGCTTTGATCAAAATCCCCTCTGGCTGGAGTGCTTTGCTTTGCCCAGGGAAGATGTTCTAGGGACATTTTCCCATCAGCATTATGCAGTCGAAGGCCACAAAGCAACAGACAGGTGTCTTAGGAAAACTCAGCCGTGTGGCTGGAAGTGACATTCATCTGTAGAGTATCCTAATGGGTAAATTATTGTGTGAAATTACAATTGCAAAGAAAATTAAGATAATGAGGTCTGTTGAGTTCCTCAGAGACTTGAAGTGAAATATATTGCTAGTATGAAACTCACCATCTGGTTGGGTTTAGAATCAGGTCTCACTGTTGGGGGGAGGTGGTCTGGTGTCACCCTGGGGTGCCTCTGTGTTGTAGCCGACCTGGTCTATAAACTCATGCTTCTGTCTGAATTTCTCCACCAGTGCCCGGAAGCCCACTCATATTCCAAGTTACCCAGGGTTTTTTTCTATTCCTCAGGGCATTTGCTCTGAGCCTGCAGGAACCACAGTGCACTGCCTGGGCCTCAAGGGACCTCAAGATAATGAAGCTTATTTCGCATGTGAGGCTCAAGTGTGCAACTACCTGTTTGCTCTCATAGAGCCCACCTCTCTGTACAACTCCTTGCCCCAGAAACTCTTACAGAACCAGCTATTCGCTCAAGGATCTGATTTCTTTCCTTCCTCCTCCCTCCCTCCCTCCCTCCCTCCCTCCCTCCCTCCCTCCCTCCCTCCCTCCCTCCCTCCCTGCTTTCTTTCTTTCTTTCTTTCTTTCTTTCTGTGTGTATACATGCATGCATGTGTGCCACCGTAAGTGTCATAGAGAATGGGCACCTCTCGGCTGCTGTGAATGAACTCCAGACACGTGTGCCCCCTTGTGGGCAAGTGCGGCATTGCATGCTCACGTCACTTTGTGTCTGGTTAAATGTGGGACCTGGAGAATCGAACATGTGTTGTTAGGCTTAGCAGGCAGGTGCCTTAACCACTAAGCCATCGCTCCAGCCCTCCTTCTATCATTTTTTTGAGACACTGCTCCTTTTAATTTCTGTATTCTCCTGGCTCTGCTTCCTGATGCAGCAGGCTCATTGAGGTGACAGATCTGTAAGATCCATTTCACATCCATCTTTATGTGGGCACTGAGGAGGACCGAACTGGGCTCAGCAGGCTTTCAGCAAGCACCTTTTACCACAGTGCCATCTCCCCAGCCACCTCAAGCATCTTTTTAAATCTATCTTCCCATTGGGTCAAGAAGAGAGTGGAGATCAGAGATTCTAGAATAGAAGACTAAGCAAAATTGAGCTGTAATTAACTAGCAGATTTTGTATGCTGTGAATACTGGTATCAATAGTTACCTCCAATTCTCTGTGGCTGGGTTTTCTGACACCCAGGACCCCACAACACCATAGCACCAATAGCACTACTGTGCTCTCTATAGAGGCAGAGTGGGAATTTGTCAGAGGTCTCTTGACAGTGTGCAATACGCCCCGCTTCATGAGTAGTTTCTAAACTGACAAAAGAATTGGTAAAAATAGAGTTCACAAAGCAAAGGATCAAAAATAAAATATTTTTAAAATCACACACACAAAAAAAAAAACAACCATCATTAAAGGAAAGAGTTTGACAGGGGACCCCAGCATGTTTGTTGGCTCTAGGCTTGAGGAGTTAGGTACCTCCTTCCCATATTTAATAATTAATTTTCATAATGGTTTCCTTCTTCAATTATTCATTCATTTCCCCACTTGGGTCAGGCTAAGGCCTTTACACTTCTCAGCATGTAATACCCAGAATCGTCACAATAATTTTGCGAGGCAAAACATTGCTCATTCACTTACTCGAGCAGCAGATATTTCTGTGTTAAGTGGTGGTTAAGAGGTTGACTCTGAATGAGGCCTGGGAGTAAAGTGGGGAAGGAACAAACTTGATTTCCTTGCAAGAAAGGTATTTCATTTTTCCAATGGAAAGGGAGACGCATAGCCAGATATCACCAGTTCACTGGAATACCACTGCATTCTTACATACTCTGTTGACTTTTTATATTTATTTGTAAGGAGAGAGGGGGGTGGGTGCTCCTGGCCCTGCACATAAACTCCAGATTCATGTGCCACTTTGTACTTCTGGCTTTATATGGAAACTGGGGAATTGAACCTGGATGGGCGGGCAGGCTTCACAAGTGCCTTCAACCACCGAGCCCGGCCCATCCTTGCACACTCTTGAAAAGTGCTTACGTTCATTTAAAGATTTGGAAGAGCACTTCACATTCTTTTTTTTTTTTTTTTTCATGTAATTTGAGTGTCTTTCCTGTAGAACACTGGCACTCCGTTGAAAAGATAATTTGGCAGCGAGGCTAACTACAGCATAGAGTTAAGCATCATCGATAGGAACACGAGATCTCTGCATGGTGACACAGCATTCAATGGACAGAGGAGATCTGTGCGTGGTGGCATGGCTCTACATGATTGTTAGTGACACAAGCATGCCTCTGCACACTTTAGAAAAAACCGTACTTTTTTTTTTGTGGTAGGATTTTGCTCTAGCCCAGGCTGACCTGGAATTCACTATGTAGTCTCAGGGTGGCCTTGAACTCAGTGATCCTCCTACCTCTGCCTCCTAAGTGCTGAGATTAAAGGCATGTAGCCCAATGGCTGGCTTTAAATTTTTTAAAATAAACCTATATAATAGGAGTTTTCTTTTCTTTTCTTTTCTTTTCTTTTCTTTTCTTTTCTTTTCTTTTCTTTTCTTTTCTTTTTCCTTTCCTTTCCTTTCCTTTCTTTTCCTTTCCTTTCCTTTCCTTTCCTTTTCCTTTCCTTTCCTTTCTTTCCCTCCCTCTTTCCTCCCTCTTTCCTTTTTTTTTTTTTTTTTTTTTTTTCCTTCCTTCCTTCCTTCCTTCCTTCACTTGGAGCCCAGGGTGACTTCTATTTCAGCCTCCCAAGTGCTGGGATCACAAGCATTAGCCATAACGTTTGGTAAAGTCTCATTTACTAAATGAATAATAATAAAGAGAAGAAAAATGATGCAAGAGTCAAAGTAGATTCTTAGCTGTGGTCCCTTCTATGTAGAGTTTGAGGAGGTGGGAAAAAGGAGGGGACTTTCACATATTAATATTTTAATTTGAATAATAATCACTAGTTCTTTTGAAATACTTTAAAAGTTGATTTAAAATTTTTGGTTCTTCTCCTTCTTCTTCTTCTTCTTGTTATTATTATTATTATTATTATTACTATTATTATTACAGAGAGAGAGAATGGATGCACCAGGGCCACTAGCCATTGCAAATGAACTCCAGATGCATGGGCCACCATGTGCCTCTGGCTTACATGGGACTTGAAGAATCGAACCTGGGTCCTTAGGCTTTGCAGGCAAGCACCTTAACTGCTAAGCCATCTCTCCAGCCTTGATTTAAAGAATGATAGATACTAGGGCAGAAGGACAGCCCAAGGAGATATGTGGGACCTGAGCTTGGGGTTGGAGAGGGTCAGAGCAGGCTTTCTCAAGGAGCACAGAGCCTTGTTGAGTTCTGGATGTGCCTGACAGCCACATGGAGGGATACAAGGGGGGCAGGAGCCCCTGCTCAGGAGTAACCCACAAGCTTTCCAGGCAGGCATATCGCAGACCCCAGCTTCCTCAGCTCCTCACAGATTCTTCTTCCCTCCTTAGCCATCATGGTACTCAGCTGTGGTTTCTAAGGACATCTCACACTCTACTTTTTCAAAAATAATATTATTAATTTATTTATTTGGAGACACACATACACAGAGTGGGGGAGAGAATGGGTGCTCCAGCCACTGCAAACAAGCTCCAGACGCATGTGCCACCTTGTGCATCTGGCTTACTTGGGTCCTGGGGAACCGAACCTGGGTCCTTAGGCTTCACAGGCAAGAGCCTTAACCGCTAAGCCATCTCTCCAGCCCACACTGTGCTTCTTACCAGACTCATTGCAGCTCTCTCAGTGGATGCTTTTCCATTTTCACATGGACCACTGAGAACGCTTCCTGGCTGGTCCCTTTCCCTGTGGCCTCCCACCCCAGCCTGTCCTTCACTTCGCTGAGTTTCCTTTTTGACCATGGTGTTGTCTTGCCTGAACACTTTTTTTTTCTTCTGACCAGTAATTCCCACTTTAAGGCAGCCATGAACAGCCTTGCTCACCCCTCTCATGTTTCTCACACAGCAAATATAACTTATGTTATCAGAATAATCTTCGTTTCCTTTCACATGCCGCTGTTCTTACCCGTGGAGGTACTGGGTGTGGTTAGAGAAAGAAATCCCATGATGTGGACTTAGCATAGCTCATTGCTGGTCTAGTAATTTGCAGTTATTCTTACTAACTCATCATCATTTCTGAGTGCGAGTGTCGATCATTTCTTATTATTTTGAAGGGACACTGTTTAGAAGTTGATACGTTGCATGGAATATAGTCAGTTTAGTGCGTTTGCGTATGTTTGTTTTTGTAAATGCTCTTGAATGGATGTTTTAAAAGACAGCACAGAGTCTTCACACAGAGAACTTGAGAATCTGGCATTAATTTATGGACTTTCCTATTCCAGATCTGGAAACATGCTGCCTCTATAGAATACACAGTATTCTGACAACACCACATTGACTAAACAGTCTTTATTTGCTTTGGCTAAAGTCAGAGTTAATGGATAGACCTATGCACAGTAAAATAGACATGAACCTGAAAAATAGTTCTTACAGAGACTCACTATGAAGATACACTGTATGTGGGCTGGAGAAGATGGCTGAGCGGTTAAGATGTTTGCCTGCAAAGTCAAAGGACCCTGGTTCGATTCCCCAGGACCCATGTAAGCCAGATGTACACGGTGGCACATGCATTTGGAGTTTGTTTACAGTAGCTAGAGGCCCTGTCGTGCCCATTCTCTCTATCTCTCAAATAAATAAAAAAATATATATTTTAAAAAGATACACTATATGTGATTCCACTATCATCCTCATTCCATAAATTTATTACTTTGTTATTTTACTATTATTAACTAATAATAACCTTTATGAAACCATAGGAGTTACTTTCAGCTTGTTCATTTTTAGAAATGATGCTATTTAGGCGGCAGGACTAAACTAATATGCTGTCCTCTCGCGCCCTCTGGTGGATACTCATGACTAATCAAGCTGTAGGTTTTTTTTTTTTTTTTTCTCCTGGTGGCCAGAGGAGCAGGGAAAAGGTTATAGTCATAGTTGTTGGCAGAAAAGCAAACAAACAAAAAACATAAACTGCATTATTATTGCAAGTTTGTCATTACAAATATTCCCAATAAAATACATTGTTGTAAAAATGCATATTAAAATAGCAATAATGAAATATCTAGCGATACTATGGTGATTGCAAGTTTTTCCTGATGCTCAGCAGTGGTGATACTGGGAACACAGTGTAAGATAGAGTCAGGGAAGATCTATAGTTTATAACATTGCTACATCAGGATAAGGGGCCTACTGAAAGACTCAACAATATAATTTATTCCAGGGCCTAAGTACTACTTCATAGAAGATTCCACAACTTTGCAAGAGCTAGACTTTTTACCCAGTAATGATGATGCTGCTTTTGTTATTTCTATTTTGCACCAGTTTATTTTGATAGTTGTGTTGGAATTTGCTCATTTGTAATTTCCTGAGCTTACTGCCTCCCTGAAGAGGAGTATTCTACTTCATTATTTGGAATGGGTCCTGTCTTGTTTGCATATCAGATGTTTAACACAGTTCACCAGAAAGAAATTGTATAAAGGAGTACTTAAATGATTTTTTTCTCTTTCCCTAGGGTCTCAGCATGAGGCAAATTTAGAATGTAGAATTTCAGGGTCAGTAATTTACCTTAACTGGTCTCAGGTCTCTTGTGACAGTTAAACCTTAGGAATTACCTTAAACAATTCTGCTGTCTTTTCTCTTTTGTAAATGAAACTTAAAATAGTCTTTGGATCTGATGTTTTTTTAAACATTCATTTATTGATTTGCAAGAGAGAGAGAGAGAGAGAGAGAGAGAGAGAAATGAGAGAGGGAGAGAGAGAATAGGCACACCAGGGCCTCTAGCCACTGAAAATGAACTCCAGACACATATGCCTCCTTGTGCATCTGGCTTTTTGTGGGTACTGGGAAATTGAACCTGAATTATTAAGCTTTATAGGCAAGCGCCTTAACTGCCAACCCATCTCTCAAAGCCTTAGACTTTATTTTTTTAAGTTGACTATATATATGGTATACATATTAATTAGAATTATATAAGCATAGTGGGATGCTTAAATAGAGCCAGTTGGCATATATATTATCTCACTTTTAATTTTTGTGGTGAGAATATGTAAAAATCTCTCTTCACATTTTTGTAGAATTCAATTTATTATTAATTATAGTCAATATGTAATTAGAGTTTTATTTCTGTGCAGTGAGTTTACTTTATGTACTCAAAGTTTGCATTTATTTAGTGAGGCATGTGATGAGCATTATTATCTCATTCTGTTCTTTCAGTAACTTCATGAGACAGTTAGCTGTTACTATCTGTGTTTTATTGAGGCCTGTGAAGGTGAGCTTAGCTGAAAATTTGTGAAGCAGGGTTCCAGGTTTTCTATTCTAGAATTTTTTGTACAGCCATGACCTGCCTCTTGCTTATGCTCAGAGAGCAGATCATGTGGGCCACACCCGTGAGAGGCTTCCTCACAGGGCTCCATACTTCAGCTCATGATTTTGTCTTGTTGCTGGGGCTGGAGAGGTGGGTCAGCAGTTAAGGTGCTTGCCTGCAAAGCATAAGCCAGATAAGCCCACATAAGCCAGATGCACAAGGTGACCCATGTGTCTGGAGTTCATTGGCAGTGGCTTAGAGGCCCTGGTATGCCCATTCTCTCTCTCCCTCTCAGATGGGTAAATAAATAAAATATTTTTTCCTAATTCACTCTGTAGTCTCACGGTGGCTTTGAACTCATGGCGATCCTCCTACCTCTGCTTCCCAAGTACTGGGATTAAAGGCGTGCACCACCATGACCGGCAAATAAAATATATATTTTTTAAATTTGTTTATTCATTCATTAGAGAGAGAGAGAAAAAGAGATGCAGATAGAGAGAGAATGGGCACACCAGGGCCTCTAGTCACTGCAAATGAACTCCAGGTACATTCACTACATTGTGTATCTGGCTTTACATGGGTACTGGAGAATCGAACCTGGGCCCTTAGGCTTTGTAGGCAAGCACCTGAACTACTGAGCCACCTCGCCAACACCATAATTCTGTTTTTGAGCCAAGGACTTGGAAGTTAACAGATTCTCTCAATCCAGACACGTTTTTACTTTCTCTCCCTTCTTTTCCCTCACTCTGGATGGGCCATGTAGGAGGACTGCTGTAAGTTGTGGTTTTGTTTTCATTTTTAATTTTGAGAGTTTGTATGACATATCTATTATCATACAACACTTTTATTGAGAAAACTACATTTTAGGTCACCAGTTTTTTTTTTTTAAGATGATTTTAGATAGAAATGATTGAAAGAAGGGTGGATTGCTAGGGGGAAAATGCGGACACTGTGGCAAGGCACATTTAAGCTTAGATCCTGAAGAACTCATAAGGAACCTTTGAAGTGGAATTAGTAGTAATTTAGAGGCTGTGGGTGGTGGCACACACCTTCAATCCCAGCACACTGGAGGACTGCCTCCAGTCTGGACTAGAGTGAGACCCTGCTTTAAACTTGCTTAAAGTTACAGATTATAAAGAATTGTTCCATTTAAACACTTTATACATGCAATCTTATTTAATCAGTACCATGGCCTAATGATCATCAGAGGCTTTTCCTAGAGGAAGAAACGAAAGCCAGTGAAATTAGGTTGTTTGCTAAAAGTTACCTGGCTAATCGATGGGAAAGGTAGGATTTGAGCTCTCGTGGTCAGGCTGAGGAACAGGCAATCTAAACTGCTTTTCTACCTAGCAGTACTTTCTGTGATAATGGAAACCTTTGATATCGATGTTGTCCAGTGCGAGACTCTGGGGCTACCAAGCACTGAAAACATGACTAGTGCAGCTGTCAAGCCGAGTGTGGGATGGGGAGATGGCTCAGCCGTTCGAGGTGCTATCTTGCAAATTCTGATCTCCTGGGTTCAATTCCCCGGTACCCACGTAAAGCCAGATGCACAAAGGGGCACATGTGTTTGGGGTTCTGTTTGAAGTGACAGGAGGCCAAGCCCGGGCACAAACATACTCACTCTCTGCCTGTCTGTCTGCTCATAAACAAACAAACAAACAAACAAACAAACAAACAAACAAACAGTTTTTTAAAAAATTAAATTTTTATTTTTTAAGTTATAAATAGCCTTATATCAGAGGACATAAATATATGTGATCTTTCTGAGTTTGCAGTAGAGGTACCAGGTTTGAGGTTAGTTTAAGTCCTGGCTTTTCTGGAAAGAAACTGCAATTCATATGTTTTAGTCATCCTAAACTATTTAAGCCATAAAATTAAAAAAAAAAAAAAAAGAACTAATCCCAGTTATGGCTCTTGCTGTTTTATACATCTTTGCCAGCTATGAATTCATATTTCTCCCACCCCTGTTAATCTTGGATTGGATGGCTATTGCTTTTTGGAGACATCTTACATCTTTGGAAGGACATGTTCAATTTATACTCTGCTCTTTTTTTTTTGTTTTTCCAGGTTATAGAAACATTATCTCGACTTTCCCGCACACCTATAGCATTGGCCACAGGAATCAGGCAAGTCCATTTCTTTGTGGCTCACGTGTCCCATTTAGTTCAATGAGATGATCGAATGGTCACTGTTTGCAGAGCGCTTTGAAACCAGGGATCATGCCCATTCAGGAAGAGTGAGTGCCTAGTGTGTGAAATGCTTAGTGCACATTTGAAATTGTCCGAGCAAGTGAGAAATTATTCATAGAGTTGAATGAGAATACGTTGAGTACGTGGCCGAACGCTGTTCTCAGCTCACAACCATCACGAACATTGTTCTTTTAAAAAGTTTTTTTCTCAGCCGGGCGTGGTGGCTCACGCCTTTAATCCCAGCACTCGGGAGGCAGAGGTAGGAGGATTGCCGTCAGTTCGAGGCCACCCTGAGACTACATAGTGAATTCCAGGTAAGCCTGAACTAGAGTGAGACTCTACCTCGAAAAAAAAAAAAAAAAAAAAAAAAAAAGTTTTTTTTCTCCATTTCTATACACATTACAATAAATGTGTTTTAAAAGATTAACTACTTCAAAGTACGTTGTAATGCATTTATTTCTTATAGCACAGGCCATAACAATAACTCATAACTTTTATGAGCTGATGAAATAATCAGACCAGTGGCAAGGATGTATGTACCAGTGCATGCCTTGGTGGTTTGGTGATGCATGAAAAATGTGGAAATCAATTAGCCAAATAAATTACACCATCCCCTTGGAATGGAGTATCATGCTGTTGGCACTCCTGAAAGCACAGATGTGCGCGCTGTTGGGGCCTTTTCTGTTTCAGATGCTGCTGAGGTCAGAGCCTTAGAAAATGAAGAAAAACCATCTCGTTGCAACATAGGCAGGCTTCATGGAAACGGAATTGATTTTATCTTATACCTTACTTCCTTGAGGCTCCCCCCCCCCAACCCCCGTGTGGGAGACAGAACACAAAGCCCTGAACACGTCAGGAAAGCACTCTGCCTCTGGTCTAAAAGCCTAGTCCTCTTGAGGATTTCATTCTTGTCTCTACCCACGCTGTGCCTCTGTATCTACCATTGCTTCTCGTTTTCATTTTCCCCTGCCCAGCTCACGCTTACATTCCAAGGGAGAGGGTCCACGTGTCTGACAGGAGTGCTCAAGCAGTGATCCAGTAGCTCAGCCCCTGGGTGCACATCATAGTGGTCACAGAGGAGATACCCCAAGGACCCTTTCTTAGAAAAAGTGCGTGGCTTTGGTGGCTTTCTATGGACACAGCTTGTAGGCTGGGTGACTCCTGAATTCCTTCTGATCTTTTATTTCATCAGTGAACAGCTTTCTATGTCAATAGATGTTTTATGTTGTTATGTAACTAGTAGAGTTTTTTGAAGCATGTATGAGCTAATTCTTATGCACTTTAAAATATTTTTTATTGGGCTGGAGAGATGGCTTAGCAGTTAAATGCTTGCCTATGAAGCCTAAGGACCCCGGTTCAAGGCTTCATTCTCCAGGACCCACATAAGCCAGATGCACAAGGGGGCACATGCATCTAGAGTTCATTTGCAGTGGCTGGAGGCCCTGGTGTGCCCATTCTCTCTCTCTCTCTCTACCTGCCTATTTCTGTATCTCTCTCTCTCTCAAATAAATAAATAAAAAATAAAATATTAAAAAATATTGTTTCTTTACTTATTTGAGAGAGAAATAGAGAGAGAGAGAGAGAGAGAGAGAGAGAAAGAGAGAGAAAGAGAGAGAAAGGGAGAGAGAATGGATGCACCAGGGCCTCTAGGCATTGCAAATGAACTCCAGACACATGTGCCACCTTGTGCATCTGGATTACATGGGTACTGGGT
The DNA here is from genome assembly GCA_036365145.1 of Orientallactaga sibirica. Taxonomy (NCBI): domain Eukaryota; kingdom Metazoa; phylum Chordata; class Mammalia; order Rodentia; family Dipodidae; genus Orientallactaga; species Orientallactaga sibirica. Next base: position 15,132,125 of record JAEOAD010000025.1, read on the forward strand.
CCTTTGGCTTCACAGGCAAGCACTTTAATTGCTAAGCCATCTCTCCAGCCCAAATTCTTATGCATTTTTGATTATAAGATAATATGTCAGTTTTATTTTTCCTTTAACTTTTTTGACTATATTTTCTACAGTGGAACTGAATTGATATGAATAATAAAAGGGCTGGCGAGGTGGTTAGGTGAATAATGTGCTTGCAGCATCCATCTAAATTCCAAATGGGTGTGGCAGTCCACCTATAACCCCGGTGCCTATGAGATGGAGAAGGGAAGGGGGAGTGTCCCCTGGGAAATCTGGTTGTCTAGACTAGCCAGTTTGATGAGCCCCAAATTCCAATGAGAAACCTTGCCTCAGTTAATGAGGTGGAGAGCAATCCAAAAAGATACCCATCATCAATCTCTGGCCTCCATGTGCACTTGCAGATATGTGTACACACATCTGCACACGGATGCCCAACACTTGTGAACATGCACACACACAATACATCCACATGCAAAAATGCATCATATATGTGCCCAAATCAAAAAAAAAAGTTTTGAAACTTTGATGTGTCTCATACACACTGATTTATTTGAAAACATATAGTTTTCATCCCTGTCCTAAGGATTAAATTAATCCATAAGACAAAGGGAAAGGAAAATCTGCTTTTTTTCAGTAGTCATTTAAAATTGCTTCATAATTCTGATGGCTGTTCTTTTATGGAACATGGAATATGCTTGCTAGCAAGAAAGTACAACTTTTAGAACTATAGTATACTTATTGTGGTTTTGTTAAGCACAAGTTTCAGATACTATATTGATCATAAGAAAGAAGTATTAAACAAAGAGTAAATAATAGGAGTAGGGGGAAGTTAGTGGGTTCTTTTTGTTGTTGTTCAAGAAAGGGAAGTTTTTTTTCTTCCTGTACCTCTTTCTCTTTAATGCCTTCCCTGTCTTTAAAAAAATACTTTTATTAGAGAGAGAGAGAGAGAGAGAGCAAGAGAGGAAGAAAAGCGGGCATTCCAGGGCCTCTAGTCACTGCAGATAGACTCCAGATGCATGTGCCACTATGTGTGTCTGGCTTCCATGGGTCCTGGGGAATCAAACCTGGGTCTTTAGGCTTTACAGGCAAATGCCTTAACCACTAAGTCATCTCTCTAGCCCTAGTGTGTTATTTTTAATGGTTGGGGAACACCCTATTCTCTCTGAAGTACAGTTGGGTTATTTGTCCAAACATGAAAATTAAAAAAAAAAAAAACAATTTAAATACCTTGAAGTCTGGAAGAAAAATATGTCAGGGTTGAAAATCATGTCTTTGCCTTTTAATAATCTTCATCTGTACTGGTGAGCTGAGCTACGAGGCATGATTACTACCAAGTCATTCATGGGATCAGGTCTTGCTGTCAAGCGAGGCTGATGAACGCAAGGGGCAGGTGGGGTGGCTTCATTGAGTCTGGCTCTGTGGTGGGTGCCATGGGGTGATGCTGTAGGTATGTGGCAGGGAGGAGATCAGATAAACATATTAGCATGTCATCAGCTACACATGTGTCTACAGGGGCTGGCTGTAATGCCACAGGTGATTTAGGGTAATAGGAGTTACCGCTCCTTTGGGGGAACCTCACAGCTTTGGGGGAAGCCCTCAACATCCTTAGACATCATGATTCATCTGACTGGTGGCACAGTTTTATGTTTAGTGGGAAGTCAATGCATATCCTGGTCATTTCTCACTCACCCATGTATTTTTCATCCTTCCTAGGCCCTTCCCGACGGAAGAAAGTGTTAATGATGAAGATATCTACAAAGGACTTCCTGACTTAATAGAGTATGTTGAACATTTTCAACACAACTGTGCTGCTGTTCAGTTTACTGTGTGAAGCGTCAATGTGATGTAATGATTAAGACATAACAGGAACCTTAAACTGGTAGTGGAAACTTTATCAGAAACAGGCTTCAATTGATTTTTCAGTTCTTGCTGTGTGCCCCTGTGAAGAGAAAGATGCATACTGCAGAGAAGTAAAATATGGACTTTCCTCAAAAGCATAATCAAGTGGTAGATAAAAGCAGAATTAGACAATCAGGGAATAGTTAGGAAGAAAGAAAAAATATACTCCTGGAGTTGGAGGACAGAAAGTGTGTACTTTGTAAGTTCAAGGGAGGATGCACCTGGGCTGGATTTATTCAGAGATGTCACTAGATGGTGTTTATTCTGAACAGAGAATTCTTTTGGGCTTTATTATTATTTTTTTAGGCAAGCCCATCAGACTGGCATTTTTTTTTATGCAAGAGAGAGAGAGGGAGAGAGAATCGGTGGACCAAGGCCTCCAGCCAGTGCAATTGAATTCCAGACACTTGCGCCCCCTTGTGCATACGTGTAACCTTGCATGCTTGCATCACTGTGTCTAGTTTACGTGGGACCTGAAGAGTTGAACATGAGTCCTTAGGCTTAGCAGGCAAGCGTCTTAACCGCTAAGCCATCTCTCCAGCCCTGGGATTTACTATTTACTAGTCAGAAGAGGCAAATGATCCTTGATGTTGATTATCTTCTGCTGATTGAATGACTTGGGCCAATTACAAATAAATATACAGCATGATCCTTTCTCTCAAGGAGCTGCTGATATAGATAAGGCATGTTTGCAAAGAATTGTAAGAGATGGACTGTTCTCATGGAATCCACAAGATTTCATCCTGTCATCTGTCCCACAACTTGCTCTTTTTTTTTTTTTTTTTTTTTTTAGGACCTTTAGGCTCACGGCTTTATCTGGTCCCTCACCATTCCAGTCTTTCTCAGATGTCCCTTTACAAGAGTCCTCCCCTGGCAACCCTGTGTGAAATTACCACCATGCCTTTTACTTGTTCTGCTTCCAAAACATTTATTACTGCCTGAAACGATGTTGGCTTGCGTCAGCTTACTGTCTCTGTCCCCTTTGGAAGGCATAACGTGACCTCAGGGACTTTGTTCCTGCATTCTTAGACGTTCACCCTGGCTGGTGTACAGTAGGACCTCAGTAAATGCATAAGTGAATGATCTGGACAGCATGGCGCATCTCTGTTTGCCAGGCGTCATGTGTTGGGCCCGAGCTATCTAGTCCGAAAATAAAGAGAATGTAGTGGATGCTCATACCTATGTTCTGTGCACTGCTTCTCACTTCATACCACCAGGCTGTGAGCTTCCTCCTGTTATCACCATTTAATAATGAGAAACCCACATATGAAAACTTGATGCAGGTAGGATTTCGAGGAGTTGGTAGGTTTTGGATTTGAACCCAGACATTTCTGGCCTTGAAAAATAGAGACTGACTTGGCACTCTGGGGATGTTCAGGAGAAAACAGGTGAGGTAAACACCCACAAGTGCCATGGGGATGGGTGGCCAGAAACTCTTTCTTGACTAAGTGACGCTTGTAATGGTCTTGACATCATATATGTCAGATTTCCATTAAGAGTAGTCATTTTTAAATAATTTATTTACTTGACAGAGAGAGAGAGAGAGAGAGGGAGAATGGGTGCCCCAGGGCCTTCAGCCACTGCAAACGAACTCCAGATGCATGTGCCACGTTGTACATCTGGCTAACGTGGGTCCTGGGGAATCGAACCTGGGTCCTTTGGCTTTGCAGGCAAACGCCTTAACCGATAAGCCATCCCTCCAGTTTAAGATCAGTTTTTAATCTCTTAAAACCTCTAAGAGCTCCCTGACATTAAGCAAGATAGATGCTGATTATCTCATTAAGTTGGCAACAGTCTTCATAAAGTAACTCCAAAGTTATTGTTCTTATAATCAGATTCTCTAAAGTGTCAGGAAGAATATAGTAGTTTTAGTGCTGTGATAATGTTCCTTTTGAAACCCCAGTGGTGGTCATCAGCAATCCTTTAATTTTTTTACCTTATTCCATCTTGCTTTGCTCAGCAGTGTTCTTAGATAAGATCGAGTTTGGAGGTGTTAAGAGTCACAGAAAGGGGCGCAGGTTTCCGAATGTCAAACGATGGATTTCAAAGTCCCTTGGCCTTCTGACCAGACCCCTCTTCAGAACTGGCTTCTTCCTCTGTTCATGTCTTATTTTGGCTCTGTCATGATGTCACCAAACCCTCCTGTACTTTGATGTGTTACACAAAGTGCTCAGACCAATAAACTCTCCCCTTGGCCCCTCCCGGGCCCCGGGGCAGAGCCAGTCTCCTTGCGATGGAAACCACGGAGCACCCAACATGACACACACACTCCTCAGATTCCCCTCCATTCATTCCTTTCTTTCCTTCCCCTCATCCCATTTGGTCACCAGGTCTGGTTGACAGAGTCCTAAGGCTCTTCCTACTCCCGTTGGCCCTTCCCCTAGTTGTGGCTGTCAGCCTCTCCCAGCGTTTCACCGTGACTTCTGCTCTCCTTGTCCTCTCCCTTCCCTTCCCACCTTCCCCTGTGTGTGAAGCCCTTTGTCGATTTCCAGAATTCCCAGGAGGTTTGAGCTCCGAGAGCGCATGGCTCTTGACCGTGGTGGCTTCTATTCTTCCCTCAGTGGCCCGTCATACTCCCTTGAGCCCACTGAAGAGATCCCCAAACTCATCATGCCTGGACTCTGAGCACTCCACCTTTCCCATGGGGGTCTCCTCTTTTCATCTGACATGGGTGTGTGTCGCCCTTGCTAGGCTTCAGTTCCACAAGGGCAGAAATGGTATCTGCTACCGTTATGTCCTGGAACACAGTATTCATTTATTTTTTTATTTTTTAACTTTTTATTTATTTATTTATTTGCAAGCAGAGAGAGAGAAAGAGAGAGAGAGAGAAGAGAGGCAGACAGAGAGAGAATGGGCATGCCAGGGCCTCTAGCCACTGCAAACAAACTCCAGATGCATGTGCCCCTCACGCATCTGGCTTATGTGGGTCCTGGAGAATCGAACCGGGATCCTTTGGCTTTGCAGGCAAATGCCTTAACCACTAAGCCATTTCTCCAGCCCCACAGTATTCATTTTTAGAAACAATTTGATGCATGTATAGATTGTATTTTGATCATCATCTCCCTCCATTTTCTTGTCTTGGCCACCTCCACCTCTTCCACTGAACCCCTTCTTCTCAAGTAGTCCCTCTTTACTTGGAAGTCTTTTGTTTTTCTTGTGTAGTTGTATGATCCATGCGCTGAGCTTAACTAGGGTTCCCTGCATTAGCGCAGGTGGAGAATCATTTACCAGAGCACGTGCGACTAGCCGGTGGCTTGTGGTGACCTGCACAATATTGGACCCATCAACCTTCCATCCTGCATGGTAGAGGAACGACACGAGATAGCCATCCCTCCCTGTTGATTTTTACAGCAGTACTGATTGACTGGGCAGACACATTTGAGATCCAGCTTTGATGTAACACCTCTTTGAAGCCTTCCCTGGCCTCTCTAGCCAGTTAATTTCACTCTTCTCTGTTCCTATAGTTATAGTCATTTTTCGTGTTGCATGTATAGAGTTATGTGTTTCTTGGCTCTTCTCCATTCCAACCAGTGGGGGAATTTTTAATCTTAAAGAGCTTGGGTTTGGGGCGGTGCTGGAGAGATAGCTTAGCCATTAAGGTGCTTGCCTACAAACCTAAAAGACCCAGTTTTGATTTCCCAGTACCCATGTAAGCCAGGTGCACAAGATTGTGCATGTATCTGGAGTTTGTTTGCAGTGTTTGGAGGCCCTGGTCCATTGTCCATCTCTCTCTCTTTCCCTCTCTCTTTTCTGTCTCTTTCTTTTCTGTCTCTTTCAAATAAATAAATAAAACATAAAGAGCTTGGAATTCATTTTTAGTATATGCCTGTTGGATGCATGGATGGGGTGAGTAGGTGGGTGGACAAGTAATTTGAAGTGAATTTTTCTCAGAGCACAGTTCTCTGAGACTTCTCTTACCTTCCTTTTCTCTGAGTGTTTGACAATTCATTGCTGTCAATCACTTCCTAATAATCCTTTATGACAAACATGAACAACCTGTGATTGTACTTGCTTTGAAAACTGTTGCTTGCTGCAGCGTGACACCGTTGCAGTGTTTTTGCTTTTGTTCTTATCAGTTCATAACTGTCAGTCTGCACAGGCACAGGAGGAGGGCTCAGGGCTGGCCATACTGAAGAGGTTGAATTTCTTTCTTCGAGATTCCAGCACTTTGTCACAAAGTCTCTTTGTTGGCAAAGACCATTCTTTGGGACTATCAGTTATTAGAAGGGTTCTCTAGAAGTCTTGAACAAGGGACAATTTGAAGGCAGCAGAATATGCTGTTGAGGGAGTAGCATGATTGAACACACAGTCTCACACCGGTGTCTGGGGAACGATGCCCCAGGTGGTTACTATCACTGAAGACTGAAAAAAAGTAGGATTATTTTCCATCTTCAGGAAACCATAAGAATATTTTAATGGCTTATAGGAGAATTTTCCATTTTCAGGAATCCAGTAGAACAGCTTTAAAAATATATTTAAATTTTTAAAAATATTTTTATTTATTTGAGAGAGAGAAAGAGGGGTTGACAGAGAGAGAGAGAGAGAGAGAGAGAGAAAGAGAGAGAATGGGCATACCAGGGCCTCCAGCCTCTACATGCAAACTCTAGATGCATGCACCACCTTGTGTATTGGCTTATGTGGGTCCTAGGGAATTGAACCTGGGTCCTTTGGCTTTGCAGGCATGTGCTTTAACCGCTAAGCCATATCTTTAGCCCTTTGAAAAAATATTTTATTTTTGTTTATTTATTTTAAAATGGGTTTAAGGGTCTTGTCCTTCCTACTTTTATAAACAAAATCCAAACAATTAAAACAGACTGCAAACAGAGTCAGGTTGGAAGGGGGTATGGGTATATACTCTGGGTGGGTTTAAAGGAGCATGGCTTGAAAACCACTAGATGAGATATTGACAGTAAGCTCTCCATAGCTAAGGCTGCTAACAGACTAAATTTGGGGGCTGGAGAGATAAAAGACTAAATTTTAACATTTTAGATAATTCTTCATTCTCCCTTCCATATTATGCCCTTTAATACAGATGATGAAACTTTGGTCATCAAATCTCAAAAATGGGGGAGGCAGTGTTGTGGGGTGGTTAGAACACTCCGTGTGAGGCAAACATGGCTTGTAAGTGTGGTTCTGCCACTGAATAGCTAGCTCTGTTCCCTTTGACAAGTGAACTTTCCAGTCTCTCAACTTTATTGTCTCTTATATGGATCAAATACTCAGACATACTGATAAGAACATTACTGCTGGATGGATTAGGGGAGATTGTAGCTGCAGAAAATCACTCCTGTGCTTCTAAAAATGTCAATCGCCAGGCATGTCAGTTAGCAGACTTTCCTCATCGTTGGATTCTGTTTTGAGTCACTGGTCTTGTTAAGAAGGGATGGAGCTTTTAAAGGAAGCCCCCTCGAGTCTCTCCACTGGTTCCATGTTACTTCCTCTCTGGATTTTCAGCTGAAATAAGTGGGACATTTGCAGCCTGTTTTTCACTCAGACCCATCAGCGACTGCGTGATAGAAAATGACCTTTCCCTTGTCTCCCGTGTTTTAGTGAGGCGCGCGTGGAGGCTGAAGACGACCTCTATGACTGCGTTTATGGGGAGGACGAGGGCGGAGAAGTCTACGAGGACCTAATGAAGGCAGAGGAAGCACACCAACCCGTGAGCGGTTTGCTTGTTTTCGGAGTTTATTAGGAAAGCACTGACTCGGAAGACCAGTCAACACAATTAGTTCACCTTGGTTGGAATACTTCATTTGTTTAAAATTTATGTTACTGTAATTTGCTTTTGTGTTCAGCAATATGTGCATGCCCTTTTATAGTTCAAGGAATCATAGGAATCTCCCTGTATTCTGATCCTTTTTATTATGCTAATAAGGAAATCAGTCTGGGAGGTAAATGCCATGCCAGTCATCAAAATACTGGCAGAGTGGCAATAGGGTATAATTTCAGTGAATCATGAAATGATACTGTTATAAAAGTAAATCTCGGGCTAGAGAAATAACACGACAGTTAAAGTTACTTGCTTGCAAAGTCTTCTGGTCCAAGTTCGAGTCCCCAGTACCCACATAAAGCCATATGCACAATGTGGAGCTTACATCTGGAATTCCTTTGCAGTGGCAAGAGGCCCTTGTACAACCATACTCTCACTCTCTAATAAATACATAAAAATATTTTTAAAAAGTAAATCACTTACAAAAACAGGTACATTTGTTTTCCTTTTAAGTTTAAGATAAAACATATGTTAGAGGCTATTTCTTCCCATTTGTTAGCTATGGTTATTAAATGACTTTGAACTTTCATCTATAATTTGAAAACTTAAAAAGTCTGCTATTGGGTCTGGAGAGATGGCATAGCAATTCAAGGCTCTTGCAAATCCTGACTGCCTAGGTTCAGTTCCCCAGGACCCATGTAAAGCCAGATGCACGAAGTGGCACATGCATCTGGAGTTCATTTGTAGTGGCAAGAGCCTCTGGCAGACTATCCTCTCATTCTCTCTCTCTCTCCCCTCACAAATAAATACCTTATTTTTTTTTAATGTCTGTTACTTAGGCTTTTATTACCATATTCTTTAAAGACTTGTCTTCCTCAACTGGAAGGTGACTTATTTTTTTGAGGGGCTTTGGTGATTTGGTTCAGCTCTGTACGCTCTGGCCTTTTAATATTGGGTTGGGGAATGTTGAAGTGCCACCTGGCATAGAAACAAGTCCCCCTTCCTATATTTGGGAACATAATGACTATGTGTTTAAGCTGCTATGTGAGCTGACAGACCACTTCATCAGCAGCATTATCAGAGGGGTCTTAGGTTACAGAGAGTGTGTCATCTGAGCTTCTTGTGATCACAGGCTGCTTCCGTGGGACTGAGCTCCACAGTCTCTCTCCTCAGCAAATAGCTCCAGGTGGATGGTATGGATTGGGGTTAGAAGTAATGAGAACAGAGTGCCTGTTCTCTCACTTTTAGAACGTCTAGAATCACAAACTAAGTCCTAGAGAAATTTAGTAACTTGTTCACAATTAGAAAGCTACTAAGAAAGATGGTCATGGTGGCACACACCTTTAATCCTAGCACTCAGGAAGTAGAGGTAGGCATTGCCATGAGTTAGAGGCCACCCTGAGACTACATAAGTGAATTCAAGGTCAGCCTGGGCTAGAGCAAGACCCTACCTCAAGAAACAAAAGACGAAAACAACAACAAAGAAGCTAATAATGAGAAAGCCAGTATCTGACTCAATCCCATGTGGCATAAAAAGTTTGATCTTAGGACTACACTTAAACACCTAGTGAAAAAACCAAGCCCTAAGATTAACAATTAAAAAAAAATTGGAAGATTTTTATTTACTAAATATCTTTTTGTTGTTGTTGTGTTGGGAATTGAACCCTGGGCCTCATACATATTAGACAAGTGTTCTACCACTGAGCTACAGCACTAGCTTTCAGATAGGTTTTAAATAGTTAAAATTTATTTCAATATTTCATAGTTATTTCTGTAGCAAATATGAACTCTTTGTGTATTAAAGAAACTGTGTTATCAGAATAATTAACATTTTAATAAAAGATGAATTTTAAGAGAATATTCTCAGAAGCTTATTCTGATCATTTAAAACTTTCATTTACGTTGCTCAAAATTCAAAAATAATGTACCAAAATTTTGAACAATATGGTGTAAAAGTTTTAAGTGATTAAAATAAGTCTGCTTTTTGGTTTGTGTATTTTATTAGGATGGGAAGTTTAAGGAAATAAGCAAGGGTTTTGATCTCTTTTTACTATCAGACAAATGGTTATATGAACTTGTTTAAACACATACTTTTAATTTTATTGTTCTAACTGCAGAAATCTCTAGAAAATGATATACGGACTTGTTGCTTAGCAGAAATCAAGCAGACGGAAGAAAAATACACAGAAACCTTGGAGTCAATAGAAAAAGTAAGTTGGGCATGCGATGATGCCCCAAGACTGCCTTATATCATTTATATGTTAGAACAGCTGTTTTTGCATTGTGTATGCCTGAATGTATATTCTAGTTTGCAGTGGATATAAAGCCAGGAACAGAAAGACAAATGCCCTATGGCCTAACATATAGTGTAATCTAAAAAAAAAAAAAAAGTTGAAATCATTCAAGTAGTGAATAGTTAGATAGAAGGAATACTTAAAATAGTCTACATTTGTCACAATAGGCAAATATATACAGACAGACTATATAGAGAAAAGTGATTGTCTGGGGTTATAGGGAGGAGTGGAGTGTGTGTGGGGAGAGGTAGGTGGGCTGGGAGGAGAGACTGGGAATGACTGTTGATGTTTATGTAGAGTGCTTTGTGGTGATGGCTGCACAGCCCTGAGCGCAGAGAGAATGATTAGACTATAAACTTCCTTTCTTTCTTCATTCATTTTTACTACAAACTTTAACTGAGTGGGTCCTGTGAAGCATGAATTATGTCTCAATGAAACCGTTTAAAGAAAGAAATGTAAAGCTATCCAAACAGATTTGTTCATTCTGCAACCATTCATTGCTCTCTCAGCAACTGAGTAGCACTATTTTAGGAACAGAGAATTTAGCAGTTAACACTGCAAAACTCTGATTCTCCTGGCACTTTCTGCCTCATGGGAGAGCTTAGTAAGTATGCCATGTGGATGGTGAGTTACCTGAAGAAAGGTAAAACGGAAGGAGGGGACAGGTGGCATGGTCTTGGAGTATTTCATAGAGAGTGATGCCAGATGGGGTGGTGGAGAGGTATTATTGAGAGTGATTTCTGATGGGGCATGGTCTTGGGGTATTTCATAAAGAATGATAAAAGATGGAGTGGTTGAGAGGAATTTCTTTTTATTTTTGTAGAGAGATACAGAGAGAGACAGACAGAGAGAGAGGGAGAGGGAGACAGATAGAGAATGGGTGCGCCAGCAGTCTCTCAGCTGCTATGAATGAAATCCCGATGCATGCGCCCCCTTGTGGGCAAGTGCGGAATTGCACCCTTGTGTCACTTTGCATCTGGCTAAATGTGGGACCTGGAGATTGGAACCGGGTTCTTAGGCTTAGCAGGCAGGCGCCTTAACCGCTAAGCCATCTCTTCATCCCGAGAGGTATTTTTTAGAGAGTAATTTCTGATGGTGCATGGTCGAGCTATTTCATAGACAATGATAACAAATGGGTTTGTGGAGAGGTATTATTTATTTATTTATGTATATATTCTTTTTAATTTTTATTTATGAGAGGTGGAGGGAGGGAGAGAGGAAGAGAATTGGCACACCAAGGCCTTAGCCACTACAAATGAACTCTGGATGTGTGCACAACGTCGTGCACATACATCACCGTGTGTATCTGGCTTACATGGGTTTTGGGGAGTTGAACCTGGGTCCTTAGGCTTCACAGGCAAATGCCTTAACAATTAAGCCATCTCTCCAGCCTGAGAGGTTATTATTTAGATAGGATTTCTCATGGGGGATGGTCTTGGGGTATTTTATAGAGAGTGATAACAGAGGACTTCTGTGTGATGAACATGCTGAGATCAGTGTCTGAGTGAACTGAGGACATAAGCTGTGGACATATCCCAGAGAAGATAGTTCTAGGAGGCAGGCCTTCTGATGGACTGAGTTCAGCCTGTGCTTCTGGGGACAGCAGTGCTGCTGTGTGGCTAGAAAGAATGAGTAGAGGGGAGTGAGCGGGAGGCCAGAGAGCTGGTGGGCTATGAAGTCATACGGAGACAAAAGCTAGAGTGTTTGAGCAGACCTTACATAAAATCTTTCACACTACATCCTGGCTCTTGTGAAGCAGAGATGGGAGCTAGAAAGACAGCTGGGCAGATAGGGTAATAAGCAAGATGACGGACAATGGCAGTACTGACAGTGATGGGAAGAGAGGTCAGACCTTGGAAGCACATTTTAAAATTAGAGTCAATTGGATTTGGTGTAGTCAAAAGATATAAAAGGGGGCTGCAGGGATAGCTTAGTGGTTAAAGCAGTTGCCTATGAAACCTATGGACCCAGGTTCCATTCCCCAGACCCACATAAGCCAGATACACAATGTGACACATGTCTGGACTTCATTTATAGTGGCTAGAGGCCTTGGCATGCCCATTCTCTCTCTCTCTCTCTCTCTCTCTCTCTCTCTCTCTCTCTCATGAATAAATAAATATAATTTTTAAAAAAGATATGAAAGAAATAGGAATCAGGAAGGCTACTTGATTTTGGCCTGAACATGTGCATGAACAATGATAGTGCTTAAGTGACAGGCAGGGCAGGGAATCATGAATCCGTGGGACATATTAAACTTGGGAACTAGACTTCCTGTCTTCCTGGGGGATATACTGAGGGAGATATTAGACAGATAAATCTGGCATGGATGGGAAAGGTTGACACACAGATAGAGCATGTTTGTTATCAGTTCTCAGTGGAATTTTAGGCTGTGTGACCAAATGAGGTCATTCCAGAAAAATGCATGTTCTGTAAGTGAAGAGGTTTCAGGCCATCCTTCATGTCTTCCACATTTTTAAAAGATTTTATTTATTTATTTATTTATTTATGAATGAAAGAAGGAGAGAGAGAGAAAGAGTGAGGATGGGTGTGCCAGGGCCTCTAGCCACAGCAAAAGAACTCCAGATGCATGTGCCACCATGTGCATCTGGCTAATGTGGGACCTGGAGAATTGAACTGGGGTCCTTAGGCTTCACAGGCATGTGCCTTAACCACTAAGCCATCTCTTCAGCCCATCTTCCACGTTTTGAGGTTAGCAACATGTGAACCTGGGGAAAGTATTGTAGTTTGATGAAAGAAAAAGAGGTGTGGAAGAGTTGCTTAGGAATGTGGGAGAGAAAATTGACTAGGAAATGAAGTGGGGGTGTGAAGCGTCAGAGATCCCATTTTGTTTTAATAAAATTAGACTTTCCATGCTTAACTCTTTTTTCTATTTTATCTTTTCCTTTTGTATTTTAGAGAGAGCGAGATAGAGAGAGAGAGAAAGAGACAGAAAGAGAGAGAGAATTGTTGTGCCGGGGCCTCAGCCACTGAAATCAAACTCCAGATGCTTGTGCCACCTAGTGGGCATGTGTGACCTTGCTCTTGCTTCACCTTTGTGCGCCTGGCTTACATGGGTTCTGGAGAGTTGATCATGGGTCCTTAGGCTTCACAGGCAAGCATCTTAACCACTAAACCATCTCTCCAGCCCCATGCTTCACTTCTGATGTGTGTGTACACAATATGTGGCACACTAGATCTAACTAAGGTTTTTGATTTTCTAGAAAAGCCAAGCGGAGGAGGGTGTGCAGGGAAGTGTTTTCTCTTGATGGTTCATGGAATATATAAACTGGGTGCAGGGGGAGGGGAGGGCACGGAGGATGTGGGACTCTCAGTGGATTAGACATGGTAGGGCTGGAGAATCTCTTGGACGAATGAGCTGTGAAGGTAGTGCATCGTGTTCAGAGAGGTGCTTGCTTGAAATTTATCTGTAAAGTGTGTGCAGCTGTTGATAATGGCAAGGTCTTGAGGTGTGTGACCCTGAGCTTTGGGATCTGAGCTAAGTAAGCCAGAGCACCTGATTAGGGGAAGTTTAGCAACTGGCAGACCATCCTCTTAGAAGGAACATCTACAGACACTGTGATTGCTAAGGATGAAAGAGAAATGAGAGCAAGCACTAGAAGTTTTAAGCTATGAAGGGAAACAATGCATAAGTGACACTAACAGATGATAGAGGTCAAGCATGTAGACAATCTCTACCCAGTATTTGAGATATGTTTTATATAAGTCCTCAAACACTTCTTCAAAGTGTCCCCATTGCTTACCAACCTGGCCAACCGTGTTCTAAGTTTAACAAGCATTTTACTTTGCACTCTAAATGTTTTGGCTCATATTTATGTCTTTGTATATGTTCAATTGTAAAATTTTTGATATAGAGAAGATAGTTCCTAATTTTTGTACTTCTAGTGCTAACACTTGGCTTTTAATAAAGGTTTGTTGACGAAGCATTATAGGTTAGGGAAAGTGACACTTAATTAAAATTATTCCCTCTTCTCTCCTGGTAGTATTTCATGGCGCCATTAAAAAGATTCCTGACACCAACAGAATTTGACTCAGTATTCCTCAACATTCCTGTAAGTAAGCACATTTGTATAAAATCTCCAGTTTTTACATGCGATCTAGATTCCTACTTTAACAGTATCCTATGTTCTTTAAGAATTTTGTTTTTGCTTCCAAAGTTCATGCATTCTTACCTTCTTGAAAAACTGATGTTATCTTTTTAACCAAAGTTGAGTCAGGACACATGCTTCATACAAATGGATAAGTAAGATTCATGAATATATCATTCTTGCTTTCCTGTCATGAAGAAGTAGTCTCAATGAAGCCATCCTTGGTGCCACTGTCTGACTGTCTTCTGGGAAGTCTTGTTTTCCATCACCCTTCCCTGCTCTGTTGTTTTCCTAGTCCTGGGGATACCAGTTACCTCCTTCCGTTCCTCTTTCATTGGCCTCTGATTTTTTGCCACTTGTATTAACTGCTTCTCATTTTGTCAATCTTGATGCAATTTCAGATACACTATTTTCTTGTAGTCTAGCAGACTATTTTACTGATAAAATGCAAGGAGATTTTCCTCACATTTGTATAAGCCTTTTGAGTTTTGGGGTACTTTTTCACAATCTTATAATCATAAATGTCTTATTTGCTCAGAAATGTTGAATCAAGCTGAGGGCTGTTCCATATGAGGGATTGCTAGGCACAATTCAAGTTGTTAGATCTCTAGAACAAGCTTTGCTTCACACACACACACACACACACACACACACACACACACACACAACATATGTGGGTATGTGCCTATATGTGTGTAGAAGCTTTTCTGTACTGGCTTCCTTGTGTCAGTTGAAAAGTCCCTTGTATTTTTGATTATGTTCTGTGTTGCCAAATACAAATTGAAAAACCGTGACATGTTGTCCTTATCTGTGCTTTAAGACCAATGCAGACATTAGCATTAACATGTAGTCTAAGTGGAAGAAAATGTCCATGGTATCAGATGAAGGTTTATCTGCACATTCTTGGAAATAGGCATTGGATCACTTTACTATGGTTCCTGTAATTTATTCAACAGTCCCTCTCCTTATGGCTTTTACATGCTCCTCAGCAAAGTGACTGAACCAAAATATTCACATTTAATTTTTACTCTCCTACGGAAAGAGAAAGCTATGATGTCACTATGGGCTACGATGTAAGAAGTGACAGGAAATTGGCACCTTGACTCAAAGTCCCCCATTGCTTGACATGTATTAACTGGCTGCTGAAAATTATTTGCTTATCACAAAAAGTATGAAATCTTGACGTTTGATTTGCTATTGTAAACTAGTCCAACCCATTTCCGTTTCATTTATGTCATTAGTTGTCTGGTTTCGAGTAACTTCTCCTGCTGTTGTTAGGTTAATACCAAAGCACCACTGCTTGACCAATGTATGAATCTGCATTTCCACATCCCCTGGGACACAGAATACATATGGATTCATATGATGAATCATTACTTTATTCTGTCAATAAGATGCTTAGCACTTGGATAGATCATTTAAAAATTTATTGTGAATATAAAATGAAAACACTGCCCATATTTTTATAAAGGAACAGCTTGTCTTTTAATAGCTAGTGGGATAATTGCTGTTTCCCCAGGACTCTGACACAGGGAGTCACATCTGAAATGGCCATTTCCTGTTGCATGTCTCTCTCCCTCTCTTCTCCTCCCCTTCTGTATTTCCCTCTTCTTTCCCCTCCTTTACTTCCTCTTCTCATGCTCTAGCCCCTTTGACCTACTAAATCTTTTCCCTCTTTCTCCTGTCTTTATTAATAAGCACAGGTTGGCATAGTGATATCAGTTAGCATATTATGAGTGACAGGTCAAGCACCCATAGGGATCCTGGATGTGATGTATGTTATTTTTTTTAAATTATTTTTGGCTCTGATCTTATTTTTCATTTACATTATTTTCTTTTTCAAGGAACTTGTAAAAGTTCATCGGAGCTTAATGCAAGAAATTCATGATTCCATTGTAAATAAAAATGACCAGAACTTGTATCAAGTTTTCATTAACTACAAGGAAAGGTAACTTTTACATTAAAAAAAAATGTGGGTTTTAGTTGGAATTATAGTGAATGTTAGTTTTAAAATGGAAAATAGCCATTTTTATGTTTATTTCAGTGCTACCTGAGCAGTTATTAGAACTTGGGACAGTTCACCTCAGGGTAGTAGTTTGAGATGTACATGTGCATAATAAGAAAAAAGAAAAAAGGAAATACTTAGTACAGTGCCCCCACTTTTGCATAGAAGGTCAAAAGGCTAAGGGTCTTCCTCAAGCCCTGTCAATACTGAGTGATATAATCTCCATTGAGTCACATGAACTCTCCGAGCCACCCCTTCCTAATCGGGTAGTGTTGGCGATAGAGTAGCTGGTACCAAATGCTTCTTCTAACTTAAATGTTTTATTATTCTCTGTTTTCGAATCCCAGATTCATAGTCAAAGGCAGTTTCTCTGAGTTTAAAAGACTCCTGAGTGATTCCTCTGGAGCAGCCAAAATTGTTGTTTAAAATGCACTGCTCTCGGGGGCTGGGGAAGGTGGCTTATTGAGTCAGAGTCTTTTCCTTGAGTCCGCATGAGTTTGATCCCCAACACCCACAAAAAATGTTGGGTGTGAAACTGGGTGTGGTGGCACACACCTTTAATCCCAGCACTCAGGAGGCAGAGGTAGGAGGA
This sequence comes from Orientallactaga sibirica, assembly GCA_036365145.1. Lineage (NCBI taxonomy): Eukaryota > Metazoa > Chordata > Mammalia > Rodentia > Dipodidae > Orientallactaga > Orientallactaga sibirica. The sequence continues at coordinate 15,148,749 of JAEOAD010000025.1, forward strand.
TCACAGTGGGTTCGAGGCCACCCTAAGAAACATAGTGAATTCCAGGTCAGCCTGAGCTAGAGTGAGACCCTACCTCGAAAAACCAAAACAAAGGAACAAAAAGAAGTTGGGTGTGGTCAAATGGTCTTATCACCCCAGTCGGGTGGGGGTGCAGAGACTGGAGAATCCCCAGGGCTCTCTGGTCATTCAGTATTGCTGAAAATGGCAGCTCCTGGCTCATTGAGAGACTCCGTCTCAAGGAACTAGTAGGGGAAGAGTGACAAAGGAGGCCATCCTATGTTCTTCTCTGGCCTCTGCATTTGCAGAGGATACATGCATGGATACACACATGCCTATATTGCACATCCATACACACACCCCATTACATGTTATGCCTAAATAAACAGATAAATAAATACATAAAATACACTGCTCTTTCATTTTAAATCAAGCAATATGGTCCAGTACTAAGTGACGGCTAATGAATTTACTTCATGTTAACTCATAGGTAACTATTAACAATTTACTAGTAGTCTTATTCAGTGTAGAGCTAAAGAAACAATAAGCCAAACAGCCTTTTGCAAAATGTGTGTGTTATGGATGCCCTTGGTGAGTGGGCTCCATGCTGTGTGAGTTATCTCCCATCCTACATTTCCCAGGCCTCTCTTTCCCACTTTGCAAATGATATATGTTCCATAATTAAAAAGTAGTAAGGAGTAGGAGGTTTATTGATGGGTACACTCATAGTGAGTGCAATAAAGTTGTAGGAGAAAATAAAACTGCCTTGCGTATGAGTAAACAGTGAAAAAGTCATTCTCTAATAGAAGCTTAAAGAAATTTTTAGTTTTTAAATTTTGATATATGTGTTCAAATAAAATTAACAGTCATGAAGCTCTGTTATAAAATTTACCTACCATTAAACAAAAACCCTGCATGGAATTAATCCTATACTGAATTGGAACTAAAATTGAGTCTTTTTATGTGATGGCCCTCATTCTGTGTCTGGAGGTGTATGTTCAAAAGAATATCTTCTGCTGTTCTGTTGTCTCTCACTGTGGCTTGAAAGGACTGGATGCTCTGACTTTTGAAAATTTAAAAAAAAACAAAAAAAAAAAAAACCACTTTTTTGTTTTTCAAGGTAGGGTCTCATTCTAGCCCGGGCTGACCTGGAATTCACTATGTTGTCTCAGGCTGGCCTTGAACTCACAGAGATCCTCTTACCTCTGCCTCCCGAGTGCTGGTATTAAAGGCTTGCTCTGCCTACTTATCCTTCCTCTTTCTTCCTTCTTTCTTACATCTTCCTTCATCTATCTTCTCTTTCAGATTGGTTATTTACGGGCAGTACTGCAGTGGAGTGGAGTCGGCCATCTCTAACTTAGACTATATTTCTAAGACAAAAGAAGATGTTAAGCTGAAATTAGAGGTGCCTGTTTATTTTTGTTCACGTATTACACAAAGTAAAATAAAAATAAAAGCAATGTGTCCTTCTTAGTGAATGCAACAGTTTCATTTCCCCATGTATTCTAAATATAATTTCGTGTGAATTTTATGAGAAAAGTTTTTTAAAAGTCACGGTAGTAAAAACTCTAGTAGCAATCACGGAAATAGCCCACTTGGCAAAGCGCTTATTTTGCAAGCATGAGGACCTGAGTTTGAACCCCAAAACCCATGTAAAAAATGCTGGGCATGGTGGCATGCATTTGTTATTCCACTACTGGAGAGGTGGAGCCAGGAGGCTCCCTGGGCTTGCTGAACAGCCAGTCTAGTCTGGTGAGAGACCCTGCCTCAAAAAACAAAACAAAACAAAACAAAACAAAACAAAACAAAACAAAACAAAACAAAACAAAACAAAACAAAAATGTGGACAGAGTTCTTAAGGAGAACACCCACCCGGGTTTGTCCTCTGATTTCTATTTTATGCACACATATATGCACATGCACCTCCACGCGCGCACACACACACACACACACACACACACACACACACACTTACTCACACATGCATTTTTAAAAGCTATGGAGGTAATCATGACAGGAGCAAAATCTAAATTTTACAGATTTGGGTTTTCAGTAGATTATCTTTTAGGTCCTCCTAACTGTGCAGTGTGTGCAGTTTAAGTTTGTCATCTCAGTGTTGAACATATGGTTTAATGGCTCCATGAGAGCTTTGCTTAGGGTTATGCAGATCGTGAGAGGTGCCGAGTGAGCCCCATGATGTAAATGTGGATTTAAAAAGACTAGGCAAAAATAATACGAGACATTTGCTGCTAGATGTATATAAAAGACCTAGATAGGGGCTGGGGAGATGGCTCAGTGGTTGAGGTGCTTGCCTGAAAAGCTTAACAATCTGGGTTCGATTCCCCAGTACCTACATAAAGCCAGATGCACACGGTGGCACATGTGTTTGATGTTTGTTTGCAGGGCTGGAGTCCTTGGCATAGCCATTCTTAAAAAAAAAAAAAAAAAAAAAGATTTGGATTTATTCAGAAGAAAGTGCAGAAGCCAGACAAAAATATGATGAGGTCCAGGAAGTGTGTGATAAGTTCCATATGAAAGGGCTTTGCAAATGAGATAGGTGGGGATCCCTTCAGTGGCGGGGAGGCGGGTAGAAAAGAACACGGGAGACTTACGGGGTGAGCATGGCGACACACATCTGTAATCCCAGAATTCAGGAAGTTTGTAATTTTGAGGCCAGCCTGGTGACATAGTAAGGCCCTGTCTCAGCTACTCTACTTCCCCCATGATTTTTGTTATATATATGTGCATTTTTTTCCCACCAGAATAATTTGAAATTTCAAATAACTCCTAAAAACTCGTTTTAATAAATTTGTTTACACAAATTATCATCTTAAATGTATTATCCATGAGTTTGGAATTTTCTTAAATTTCAGTCAGAGAAGTCAAGTCCACTCTTTTTAAAAATTTTATTTATTTATTTGCAAGGAGACACAGAGAAAGAGAGCAAGAGAATGGGCTCTCCAAGGCCTCTAACCACTGCAAACAAACTCCAGATGCATGTGCCATCTTGTGCATGTGGCTTTCTGTGGGTACTGGGGAATTGAACCCAGGTTGTTAGGCTTTGCAGACAAGTGCCCTAATTTCTGAGCCATCTCTCCAGCCCTCAAGTCCACTCTCAAATGACTATGTGTGGCTCCTTCTCCCCACCTCCCACCTCTTTAGTCCCTTCTTTCTTCCTTTTTTGTCCAGTTTAGCAGTAAGGATAGATGCTGAACAGGGGAGAGGATGGGGAGGACTTTGAAATCAGAAGAACAGCCATAATTTCATAACTCCCACCTCACAACCCCCAGAGGGAAATTACTGCTTAGGAGATGTGTACATTAGCAGGGCACCAAGTACATCCTAGTATCCCCTGATGACGGTGCTGGAGACGGTGTACTGACCACTAAATGATATGCCCAAAGTATAGCTAGTGCCAAGGAGTCTCGCTCATCTTCAGAGAATAAACTCTTCAGTGTAGAGGTCTAAGCTACCTTGACTCAAATTAGATGTGCTAATAAAATAAAGCTAATAAAATAAAACTTATAATTAATTCCTATTAGGACAACTGTTGAGGTCGATTTTTTAAAAAATATATATTTTATTTTATTTATTTGAGGGCAGGAGAGAGAGAGAGAGAGAGAGAGAGAGAGAGAGAGAGGGAGAGAATGGGTGCACCAGGGCCTCCAGCCACTGCAAATGAGTTCCAGATGCATGTGCCCCCTTGTACATCTGGCTTACGTGGGTCCTGGAGAATTGAACCGGGATCCTTTGGCTTTGCAGGCAAACATCTTAATCGCTAGGCCATCTCTCCAGCCCTAAGGTAGACATTTTTAAATAAAGACATAAAACTGTGGTTGAAGATGAGAGCCAGCATGGCTTCTCTTCCTTCTCTCCCAATAAATGTCAAGATCTTCACACTCTGGACTCACTGTAATAGTCTGCAAGGGGGCTGTAAGATGAAGAGAGGCCTTGGGCTGAGTTTGAAAGACTGGAGGTGAGAGATGCCTTCCTGTCCTCTCCTCGGCCCAGAGGCCCCACTTCCGACCAGGGCCTGACTTAGAAGGATTTAATCAGTTCCATAACACTCCAACATGTGCTATATCATAGCTGCCCACTGCAAGCCCCGCTGGGATGGAGGGAAAGCCGTCTGATTCTTGGTGTCCCCTCCATCTTCTGTTTGGTAGTTATTTTTGTTCTTATTGATTGTTTTTTCTTGTCTTCTCTACTTTGGAGTCAAGATAACATGAGACACAGTGGGGAGAGACTTTTCTTTTGTAAAAACAATTCTTGCCCTGTGAGATAAAACCTGGCTCATCTTATGCTCCTTTCACTTATAATGGAGTTTAGGCCAAGTGCATGACTGAATGCTTCAGAAGAGATTGCTCTACCTATATTCTCAATGCTGGAAAACCTTTTACCCCTCAGGCCCCAGGCCCTAGTATTAGCTGATGCCTCTAATGTGGTTTCTTTACTTCCTGAACTTAGATCTTAAAGGAATTGATGTCCCCTTTGATAATTTTAAACCCATTTCTACAACATAGTGATTTTTAGATGCACTGCTTTCTTTTCCTACCACTGTGTTGAGGTGGCCTAACATAAGAGGTTTAAGTGACACCCTCCGTTCCAGGGAGCTTCAAGTGCAAGGAGGATACAAGACCCATTCGTTAGAATAACAGCAGTTTAACCTTCTGTTTGAGACCCATCATCTAGAACTCTCTACAGTCTGTGGGAGTAGAATGCAGTTGAAATGGTTATCCTTCCAGTGAACTGTGCTGATAAGACACAGCTAACCTGTCTGCATGTTTCTCTAGTTCATTTTGCCCAAGATTTATACTCAAGACACACTCACTAGGTCACTGTAATTATCTGTAGTTATTAGAATTACTGATTTTGGTGCCATGGTGCCTGTTACTATGTCTCTCAGTGTGCCGGAAAAGCTAACTGTGGACAAAGAGGGAACAAACTTTTGAGTGAGCCTTAGTGTTCCCTTAAGTACATCTCCTTCTAGGAGCTGAAGAATCTCTTGGTCTGAAATGTGCAACTGCATGAGATTTTTTTATTTTTAATTAGAGAGAGAGAGAGAGAGAGAGAATGGGCATGCCAGTGGCCTCTGAGCCACTGTGAACAAACTCCAGATGTATGCGCCCCCTTGTGGTCAAGTGTGGCATTGCACACTTGTGTCACTTTACGTCTGGTTAAACTTGGGACCTGGAGATTGGAACCGGGGTTCTTAGGCTTGGCAGGTAAGCATCTTAATTGCCAAGCCATCTCTCCAGACCTGCATGAAATTTTTTGTAGAAACTTTCACGTTGCAAGGATGACCTTCCAAACTGAACACAATTTATGGGATTTATTTCAGCTTACCGATCCAAGGGAAAGTTCCATCAATGGTGGAAAAAACTGGTTCTGTTCGTAAATCCAACTAGAGAGACAGCACCCAACAGCCATTACCACAGGCAAGCACAAACCAGACAGCAAGACAGCAGACAGCCAGCATCCCAGCCCCAGGGACAGATGCAGGCAGAGCTCAGACTGCTCTACATACCTTTAGGCCAGAAACCAGATCCACCCTAAACACCTTAGCACTGGACCCCAGAATCATCCTCAGTGACATCTCCTCTAACAAAGTAGCTGGAAATCAAGTTACAAGCTGTAGCAGACAGCTTCAGGTTCGCTGAGATGAACTTCCAGGCCAGGCACAGTTATGGAGGAAGGGATATTATTTATTGAAGCTTACAGATCCAGGGGAAGTTCCATAATGGCAGAAGAAGCTGGCCTGCTTTCACAGGACCAAACACAGAGAGCGAAGCCCCAAGCCAAAAGCCAAAAGCCACACAGCACAGCACACCTCAGGAACTCCAGCTAGGCACACTTTGCACATCTTTACAATGGAATCTCAAACCCACCATCACACCTTAAGATCCACCCAGTGACACTGCCTCCAGCCAGGTAGCTGCAGATGCAAACTACAAAGTAATAAAACATTGACTATATTGGGGCCATCTATTCAGACAAGCTTTCATAAAACACCTCAGTCTATGGGGGACATACATTCAAACTACCACAAATAACATTGTTTTTAATCACACTTTATTGTGCCTAGAATGAAGATAAATATGAAAAACAGTGAAACCAGTCAGAAGTGTCCAAGGTTCACACAGTCAGGAATTACCAAATATTGGTGTTAACGTCATGCGTTATCAGTTCAAATTCAAATTATTTACCTCAAAGTCACAGTTACTTTCAAGAGTGAAGAAGTCAGTACTTTCTAAAGAAAACCTGTTTGTTGTTTGTTTTGAAACATGATTGACTTCATGGCCAGGCGGGCCTCAAACTATGGCGATAGCTTTGCCTCAGCCTCCTAGGTGCTGGGATTGTGGATGTGAATTATCACACCCAGCATAAGGGAAAGATTTTAAAAAGAATAAACTTAGAACCATGAAGTGAAAGGCTTTAAAATATTGAATATAGTAGTAGTATTGTATCATAGCCAACTATTTCATTTAGTTCAAAAATATTTGTTAAGCAAGTAAGTAGGATTGGAGAGGATTAAGAGACATGTTAAGGGCTTTTGAAAGGATATGTTGGGAAGATGATCTTTACAATGAAAATTAAGTGGGCACCGGATATACATGGATTACACAAAAGGAGGAAGGGAGGAAGAATAAAGAAAGAAAGCAATTTTTATTGGGATTTCTTAAAGGACTGGAATAATACTTTTATTATTTATTTATTTATTTATTTATTTATTTATTTATTTATTTATTTATTTATTTAGTTGAGAGAGATAGAAGCAGAGAGAGAGGGAGAGGGAGTGGGAGAGGGAGAATGGGTGTGCCAGAGCCTTCTGCCACTGCAAATGAACTCCAGACTCTTGTGCCGCTTTGTGCATCTGGCTATCTGGCTTTATTTGGTTACTGGGGAATCTAATCTGGGCCATTAGGGTTTGCAAAAAAAGAAGTGCCTTTAACCACTGAGCTATCTCTCCAGCCTCTGGAATAGTAGCTTTAAAAAAATTTTTTTTTGTTTATTTTTATTTATTTGAGAGCAACGGACAGAGAGAAAGAGGGAGAGAGAGAGAGAGAGAGAGAGAGAGAGAATGAGAATGGACACACCTGGGCATCCAGCCACTGCAAATGAACTCCAGATGCATGCGCCACCTTGTGCATCTGGCTTCCATAGGTACTGGAGAATCAAGCCTCGAACCAGGGTCCTTAGGCTTCACAGGCAAAGAGCTTAACCACTAAGCCATCTCTCCAGCCCCAGCAGTAGCTTTAAAAAATATTTTAATTAATTTATTTATAAGGAGTGCGAGAGAGAGAGCAAGAGAGAGAATGGGCATGCCAGGGCCTCTAGCCACTACAAATGAACTCCAGATGTATGCACCACTTTGTGCATCTGGCTTTACATGTGTACTGGGGAAATGAACCCAGGTTGTTAGGCTTTGCAGGCAAGTGCCTTAATGGTGGAGCTATCTCGGTAGCCCTGGAATAGTACTTTTAAAAGAGAATGGTAGATTTTGCTGGAGACTAGAGAGAGCAATGGCAGTTGGGCAGAGCTGGATGAGCCGAAGCATGAAGGTGGGTAGGCTTTCAGGGCTAATCCATGAGCATGCTGGGAAGGCAGAAGGCTCTAAGGGAAACTGGTGATTCCTGGATGACCTTGATCTTTCAGTAGAAAAATTATTTTCACTCCTAAACTAGTTCTTTTTTCTGCAGCTTTTCATTGGCAACCTTGATACATATAGACTATATGTACATATATATGTAGTGTGTGTGTGTGTGTGTATATATATATATATGTAGAGAGTGTGTATATATATATATATATATATATATATATATATATATATATATATATATACACACACACCATGATCACAATTCCTTCCACCATCCTCCTTTTTCCCCTCTTCCCCTGCCACTGAATCCCTTCTTTCAAACTAGTCTCTTTTTAAAATAAGATTGTACTTGTTGATTCCTATTTATTTATTTATGAGCAGAGAGAGAGATAGAAGAGAGACAGACAGAGAGAATAGGCACACCTCAGCCTCCAGCTGGCAGAAGTGAACCATTTTGTGCATCTGGCTCATGTAGGTACTGGCAAATCAAGCTCAGGTTGTTAGGCTTTGCAGGCAAGCACCTTAGCCACTGAGTAATCTCTCCAACCCTGATATACTTTATTTATTTATTTATTTATTTATTTATTTATTTATTTATTTATTTATGAGAGAGAAGGAGAGAGAATGGGCATGCCAGCCACTGCAAACAAACTCCAGACTCATGCTTCACCTTGAGCATCTGGCTTATGTGGTCCTGGGAAACTGAACCTGAGTCCTTAGGCTTCACAGGCAAGTGCCTTAACCACTAAGCCATGTCTCCAGCCCTTAATTCCCTTTTGATTTGAAATACTACTAAAAAATTTAAAAATTCAAAGTACTTTGTATTGTTCAAAGAGAAGGATAGCTAAGGAAAAGAGCAAAAACGTTTATTTTACAGCAATTATACTTTGGACTTTGCATTTTTAATTTTTATGATTTCATTTGAGAAAGGTAACAAGATGTTTTTTTTTTCCAAAAAAAAAAAAAAAAACATGTTTCATTAGGAATGTTCAAAAAGAGCAAACAATGGAAAATTTACTCTTCGGGATTTGCTTGTGGTTCCCATGCAGCGAGTGTTGAAGTACCATCTCCTCCTCCAGGTATGTCCCCAAGAGCTGTTCATTACTCATCACTTATCCATCCCACAAAAGACCAGCAAGACATCACTGCATTGCAGATATTCCATGTTTGGGGCCCTGTCCCCTATACATGTCAAATTATTATTATGCCTAAGAGGGAAATGTCTAGAACAGCAAGGATTTTCCCCCACACTTTTCTCAAAGATAATTCTGTATTTACCAAAGAGGCACACTGTGTGTTCTTTAAACAGGACTGAAGAAAAAATGGAGGCCAAGAAAAAAAGGTCACTTCAGTCAAGACCTTTGGAGTTAAAAGCAGCCATTTGTTAGCAAGTCACAGCACCTGAGTTTGGCCAGGTCAATCACATGAGACCCTTTGCCTTATCATGATAAGAGAGAGGATTAGGACACAGTCCAGATTGCTTTCTACTGTACCAAATTGTGATAAGACCACATTTATTTCAAAGTGATTCTTGTTATAACCCACGAAACTTACAGTTTCCACGGTTAGTCCCCTTAATGAGGGTGGAGAGTCTTGTAAATTTAATTTGATAGCTAGACCAGGAGACTCATTAGTTCTGCTCTAAAGAAATGTCTTTACTTTCAACTCTGCTGATGCTTGTGAAATGTCATTTTAAAACAATCTACTACCTGTATGTGAAATAGAATTTCGAGTCCGCCGTGCTTTTGTACATCTTGTATATTAAATTTGTTGAACTGTAGCCACACGATTATTAGTCATTTCTATTTTTGTTCTACTGAGAAATCAGAAGAATTCAAACCCTGATTATTCCTTAGAAATGCATTACCGCATTCATGAAGCCTAAACTCAAAGCAACTAAATCAAATTGAATTCTATGAAAAAATAATAAGGAAGACTCGGGCAATGAATTTTCAAGGCATTATGGAGCTAAACACATGTTCAAAATAAGAAAATAAATTAATTTATAACTTTGATGTAGCCAAATATTGAGTGGAGAATTTAACAGGTTCAGTTTGAAAAAAAAAAAAAACAAAAAACACCTGTTGGGTCCGTATGTGGTTCTATGTAGACTTCTAAAACTGTCAAACACAGGTATATTCTTCCAAGATTTAGCAAATCTTCTTTCCTACTAATTTTCATCTAATGTTTTGTATTTTAGGTTTCAAGAGTATGTTTATTCCATGATGACTTTTTAAAAACGAGACACTTGGTTTTGGCTCCTTTATGTAAATAAAACTTCTAGAAAACATTTTCCAACCTGAGACGAATATAGATTATTTGTCTGGTGTCGAGAAATTTGCTGGACAAATGTGGATTTAAGTTTGATCTTTTTCTACTTATCACTGCACTTTTAGGAAGAAATTGGTTTCTTAATGCTTAATTATTTGAAAACAGATGTATAAAAGTTAGAATATTTTTCATGTAGCTAGAAACTTTAAGAAAAACTTACTATTTTTATTTCTGGCATCCAACTGCTTACAGATTTTTTTTTTTGAGTGGCTTCTTTGTGACAAACACAACTCATGGTATGACAGGCCCTACACTGATATGGGTCACCATTTAGAAGGAAAATGTGGCATGTAACTTGTAAAGTGCAACACAGTGTGATAAGTTCACAGAAGGGACATCAAGTCTTTAATGGTTACCCATCATTGCCAGGGGACCTGGGCAGAGGCTTTATCTGATTCTTGAGTTGGGCTTTGAAGGGAAAGAGTTTGGCTTGTGGATCAGAGAGAAAGAGCTATTTCCTTTTTTTTTTTTAATATTTTATTTTTTATTTATTTATTTGAGAGAGAGAGAGATACAGAAATAGGCAGGTAGAGAGAGAGAGAATGGGTGTGCCAGGGCCTCCAGCCACTGCAAACAAACTCCAGATGCATGCACCCCCTTGTGCATCTGGCTTATGTGGGTCCTGGAGAATTGAGCCTCGAACCAGGGTCCTTAGGCTCCATAGGCAAGCGTTTAACCGCTAAGCCATCTCTCCAGCCCCCCTATTTCCTTTTTATCAAAAAAGTTTTTGTTGACTACTTTTTAAAAGTGCACATAATGTATTTTTTTGTTGTTGTTGTGTTTTGGTTTTCCGAGGTAGGGTCTTGCTCTATTTTGTTTGTTTGTTTGTTTTTTGGACATAATGTATTTTGATTATACTCTCCTTCCATTACCTTCCTTTGTTCCCTTTGCTCATGCCCTCCTCCACCAAACCCCTCTTTCCAGTTATTCTTTCTTCTATTTTGAAGTTCTTTTTTTTTTCCCCCTCCTCTGTCATCCATGACTAAATTGTGCAGGTCTTACACAGGTAATAGCACTTGCTGTGAATCCACTTCATGCTGAGACAACAGCATTTCAAAGCACTCTTCCTCCTTCTCCTTCTCTGGTTCTTATATTTGTTCAGTCTGCCCTGTCTTCCACAATGTCCTCTGAGCCTTGGAGGATGTCATAGAGAGGTCTCATTTAGTGCCAGGAACTCAAGAGGATCTTGTTCTCAGTGCTTTGAAGGAAAAGCTTTCTAAGGAGAGAAAGTATCATGTCCAGTGGGGTTAGCTATAAACACACACAGACACACACATTTTTATTACAGTTAATTTAATGTGAACGGAATGCAGGTTGTTTGAGTGGAAGCAGCGACATTTTCAGGATTCAGATCTGAAGCTCGTGGCCAGGAGGCATAAGTGACTGATGAAGCATTTGTGGTCATCACAGTAGTCCTCATAGGATGGAGACGGAGCAGATGCTCATGTTAGAGACTTCTCTGGTGACAGGAGAGGGAACAGATTGTTGTAAAGAGAGACTCCAAGTCAGAAGTCCCGTCAGAAGCTCATTCTATCCTGTCCCAGGAGCTGAGCTTTGCTGGCAGCAGGAAGGGTGGTGGTCAGCAGTAGTTAACATCCATGGGACTTGGGAGCGAGGGCAGTTCCTGGGACACAGTCTAGATTGGGTTTAAGTGGGTAGACTGTTGGAAATGTTACTCAAGGAAACACCAGGAACCAATTCCTGGACGAGGAGGGGTTACGTTTGGGGCCTGTTATGATCGGGGGTTGTGAGAGCCCAGGTAAGACTATTTAGGTGCATATGTGAGACTGGAGCTCAGGTGTGAGGTCTGGGATGAGCAGGGGGACTTTTCTCAGCTGCCAGTTGACATTATGACAGTGGTTGTGAAAGACTTGTACGTAGGAAAAATAAGAATAAACGGGGATTAGGGCGAGCTTCTAGAGAACAGTAACTTTAAAGGGCAGTAAAGAAAGAGGGCAAGATTGAGGTCAGAAACTTAGGATATACAAAGAAAGATGTTAACAGTGGTAGCAATAAGCAGACTATCTTGATGACCCTGACATGAAGGCAGATGGATGTCGTCATTAGACTCATAATTTCTAGAGAAGCCATGTGTGACAAGGAGAAAAAGCACCCATGCAGATAATCACTAGGAGACCAATCCCCAAAACACTTGGGAAGCAATGCAGGTGTAGGGCAGGGGTAGAATTCCGATGAAGAGGTCAGACAACATTAAATGCATCTCATTACGGAGAGAATGATATCAATGATTTATTTTTTTTTAAAAATGTTTTCTTCCTTCTTTGTTAATTTTGATTCCATTAAAGCAGCATTAACCCGCATCTTCCAAACAGGAACTGGTTAAGCATACCCCTGATCCTACGGAGAAGGCAAACTTGAAGCTGGCTCTTGACGCAATGAAGGTAGGATGACGGCGGCAGGAACTTGCTCTGGATTTATTCAGCCCTAGGAATAACAGAATTCAAACTGCTAACACGCAAATCTGATCTGCTAACATGACAATTCACATTTATTCTTAGTAAGAAGTGCTGGATAACTTCTGCGGATATGTTCTTTTTGTTGTGCTGTTTTTTGAGGCTGGTCTTGCTGATGCTAGTTAGTCAGGCTAGCATCAAATTGGTGGCACTCTGCCTGCCTTAGCCTCTGAAACAAATACTCTTTTTTTTTTTTTAAAAAAAATTATTATTTATGTATTTATTTGAGAGAGAGAGAGATACAGAAATAGGCAGAGAGAGAGGGAGAGAGAGAGAGAGAGAGAGAGAGAGAGAATGGGTGTGCCAGGGCCTTCAGCCACTACAAACGTGTGCCCCCTTGTGCATCTGGCTTATGTGGGTCCTGGAGAATCAAGCCTTGACCTGGGGTCCTTAGGTTTCACAGGCAAGTGTTTAACTGCTAAGCCATCTCTCCAGCCCACAAATATTCTTTTAAAAATATTTTATTTATTATTTATGAGAGAGAGAGAGAGAGAGAGAGAGAATGTGGGTGCCAGGGCCTCTAGCCACTGCAAACAAACTCCAGACACATGTAACACCTTGGGCATCTGGCTTTTATGGGTACTGGGAAATTGAGTCTGGGTCCTTAGGCTTTGCAGGCAAGAGTCTCAACTGCCAAGCTATCTTTTCAGCCCCTGAAACCAATATTCTTATGTGTATTTAGTTGTTAGACCAAAAAAAAAAATAATAATCAAACCAAGAGATGTGCTAAAATCACTTTGGAGAGTATTCCTTTTTGTTTCTCCTCACTGTGACAAACATCCAACTAGGAGCAGCTTGTGAGAGGAAAGGGTTTATTTTGGCTTACAGACTTGAGGAGAAACTCTACCCTGGCAGGGGAAAACGATGGTAAGAGCAGAGGATGGCATCACCTCCTGGCCAGCATCAGCTGGACAATAGGAGAATGTGCCAAACACTGGCAAGGGGAAGCTGGCTATAACACCCATAAGCTTGCCCCCAACAATACATCACCTCTGGGAGGATCCAACTGCCAAATTGCCACTAACTGGGAACCTAAGTATTCAGATACATAAGTTTCTGGGGGGACACTTGAATCAAACCACCACAGGGAAGTTTACTAACTTCCATACCCACCAGGAGTGACTTCATATAATGGCTCTGTTGCGTGCTCTTTCAGTGTTTATATGAAACTCTTGGCTTGAGAGTCAACAGAGGCCCACAGGAACATCTGAGTGAGTCCTTTTATTCAGATGAGGTCACCTACCAGCTTTTAGCCCTTGCGATGCTGTGCATTAATAGAAGTGACTTTCCGTCTTGGCTTTTGTTTCCAGAGAATTCTGCAAATCAATAAATACAGGTAGACCATAGCACAAGCAGATATTATGAACATACTGGGGAATATATGAAACTCCCAACCTGACTTTGAAAGAGGTGTTTGCCTCTAACTTCACCATTAATATTTGCTCTTAAAAAAACAGAGGAACAATGTGGCCCTGCTCAGAACAAGGTATGATTATCTGACTAGGTCCCTGAACCAGTGTCAGTGTTAACTCTGCCTCATGGTAGGGTTTAGTATAATTGTCAGGACCGTCACCCAATTATTCAGTATTACCAAAAAATAAAAATAAAAAAGAAGTCATTCCCAAGTTTTCTGTTTTGAAATAAGTCATTTATGGATGTATCCTGTGAAACACCGGGCATCCATTTACAGCACAGGTAGGCATTGCTGTCTGCAGGGTTGTTTGCTGATGCCCGTGAATTAAAGAAGGTAGAACAAAAAGAAAAAGCTCAGAAAATGGAAAAATGTGGAGCACACATAATGAAAATAAGTAGTTACATTGCAGGAAGATTAGCTAATGCTTTTTCAAATTTTTTTAAAAAGAGGCTGTTTTAAAATAGGTGATGACTCCTGGAAGAACATAATCGTTTGGTTCACTTTAGTTCAGCGTAGTTCCACATGTCTCTTTTATTTCTTTGTTTGCTCTAAAATTGCACCAGCCTTCTTGACCGACCACCACAGCCAACGACTAACAGGACGAGAAGGGAGTCTTGCTTAGGCAGTTTCTTGTTTCTTGTTGCTCATCCTCAGCCTTGGTCCTTGTTCTAACTCAGACCAGAGACCTCTGTCAAGGTCAGATGTTAACATGCTTGTGACCTACTTTCCTTTGTTGCTTTGCACAGCAACAGCTTTTGTTTGTTTTTGACTTTTTAAGGCAGTAGCGCCCTTTCTTTCCTTGGGGTGTGGTAAGTGACAACTCTTCAGTCTTCCCAGCTGTGCTCCAGACACTTTAAACGTGGCTTTGAGACGCAGCCTTGACTGACTGCGTGTTCATTTTACTGTCATTGGGGAAGCTATGGTGGTTACTCTCGCCACTCATGGAATTAATGATGCGTTTTCTTTCAAAACAGTTTGCATCTCTAATCTTCCTGTGCCTTCTTTTTGTGCCCTTCCCTCTTTATTCTTCAGGACTTGGCACAATATGTGAACGAAGTGAAAAGAGATAATGAGACCCTTCGTGAAATTAAACAGTTTCAGCTATCTATAGAAAATTTGGTATGTAATTAATCCTTCTATCCAGCTTTCTGTCATCCCCCCCCCCCGCAAGTTGTGGGGACATTTTAAGAGCTGTTGTTGAAGAAAAGATAAGTTTACCATCAACTTTCCGCTGTTCCAAGTTTGTTGGTAACCTCTATCTGCCCTTTGCACTGGTATCTGGTGGCACCTGTGACTTCTCCTTGTTCAGAGACTTCCTTTCATTGCTTGTCTCTCTCCCTCAGGCTCTCCTTGCCTCTTCTCCCACTAGTCCCAGAGGATACTGAGGGGAACCCTAGCTTAGGTAACATGGTTAGAAAGATTCCTTCTGAGTCCTGGTATGTGAATTGTGCCTGAAAGATGACAGCCCCAGGACGATCGAGCAGGTGAGCCATCCAGGCTGAAGTCTGAGCTGGTGAAGAGCCCAGAGAGATGACTCTGGGAAACTGAAAGGCAGCTGGAAATGGCGAGTGAACAGGAAGAAGTGGGCTCTGAGTGAGGGTGCGTGGGGGACTGCATAGCTGTGATGGTGGTTTTGGCGTGACTCCAGTGGGAATCTAGGCAGTTTCTGTCAGGGACTGTAGCACTGTCATTTACAGTTCAGGAGGTCCCTTTAAGCTCTCTTTAACTTTTCACACATACAACCACTTCTGCATTTGTGGACACCACCATCTGCTTCCTTTCCAATCCCTGCAGTCTAGAATCACCTCTTCCCTTAGTTTCAGTTCCAAATAATGGATTTCTCAATTCACCCCTTCTTCCCCAAATTTGTCAAGACTTTCCTGTGATCTTTAACTTTCAGGAAACTTTCCTTCACACCTATGAAAGTTCCTGAGTGATCTGAACTTCAACGATTTTCTGGACACAGCCAGCAAGTGATTTACGTAGTGGACATTCTCTGCCATATTTCTTAGAAAATCTCTCATTTTCTGTAGGTGTGTGTAGTTCTGCCTTTGATCATAATCTACCCAGAGCTGCCCTGGAGTAGCCTTCTCCACTGTAGTCTCAGTCACATTCACTTAGGGTCCAATCTAAAGTTAATCCCTTTTGCTAGCCTCCTTTCTTCTTTGACATATCATCCGCCATATTGCCTGGATACTACGTAGCATTAAGCACATAAAATACACATGGCAATAAATTGACCATCTTAACCATTCACACGCATAGGGCGTCAAGTACGTTCACAATCGTGTGCAGCCGTCGCTGTTGCCTCACTCCAGAGGTCTTCGCTTACACTCACTGACCACACCCCATCTTCCCATAGTCCCCGGAAGCCAACACTCGCCTTCCTCTATGCATTTGACTCCTCTGAGTATCTCTTATAAATGAAATCATGCAGTATTTGTCCTTTTGTAACTGGTTTATTTTATTTGGCAGATATACATGTCATAGACTGTGGCAAATGTCGTTTTTGAAAAAAAAATGTTTTTCTGTCTCTTTAAGACTGCATAATATATCATTGTATGGACATAGCCTACATTTTTTTTCTTTTTATTTAGAGAATGGTTGAGTTGCTTTCCCATTTTAGGTACAGGAAATAATCCTGATATGCACACCCATGTCCATATCTTATTGGAACTCTTGCTTTCATTTCTTTTGGCTATGTACTTGAAAGTACAATTTTGGGATCATATGGGTAATTCTGTTTTTAATTTGTGACTAATTTACAAACCGTTTCCCATAGTCCCTGCACCATTTTACATTTCTCCATCATCAGCACATGCTGAGTTCTAGTTTGTTTTTTAAAGCATGTATGTATAATACCCACCCTAATGGATTTGAACCAGCGTCTCACTGTAGTTTTGATGGCATGTTCTTAATGATTAATGGGATTGGACATATTTGTGTGTTTACTGGTCTTTTTACATCTTTGGAAAAATGTTCATTCAAAAACCTTGAATCAGGCATAACACACATAAATATATATTACATATATACACATGTATACATATTTATACATATGTATAACTTCACATCTTCATATTAATCTCATATCAGATAAATGGTTTACAGGTTCTTTTTTCTATATATACTATCCTTGATATGATGGATTCCAGCATATCCAGACTTCTTTTTGTTACTTACTTTAAAAAAATTATTATTATTTTAAAAAGAGGCAGATAGAGAACGGGAATGCCAGGGCCTTTAGCCACTGCAAATGAACTCCAGATGCATGTGCCACCATGTGCTTATGTGGGCATATGTGGGTCCTGGGGAATGGAACCTGGGTCCTTTGGCTTTGTAGGCAGGCACCTTAATCGCTAAGCCATCTCTTCAGCCCTGTTGCTTACTTACATTTTTGTGTCATATTCAAGGAACTTTTATATGTAGATCTTTGATCCATTTTGAGGTGTTTTTTTTTTTTTTTTTTTTTTTTTTTTTGCCTTTCCTTTCCTTTTTTTTTTCCAGGTAGGGTTTCACTCTATCCCAGGCTAACCTGGAATTCACTCTGTAGTCTCTGGCTGGCCTCCAACTCACTGCGATCCTCCTATCTCTGCCTCCCAAGTGTTGGAATTAAAAGCATGCACCACCACACCGGCTCATTTTGAGCTTTTATATGGAATATCTCTAGGGTCCAACTTTTATTCTTTTGAATATAAATGTCCAGTTTCCCCAGCACCATTTGTAACAAAAGCTGTTCTTGCCCCATTGAATGCTGTTGGCATGCTTCTGTATGTCTGTCTATATACAGTACCACATTGTTTTGATTATTCTAGCTTTGTAGTAATTTGTAAAATCAGGAAGTGCAAGATATCCAACTTTCTTCATTCTCCTGTTTGGAAAAAATATTTTATTTATTTCTGAGAGAGAGAGAAAGAGAGAGAGAGGGAGAGAGAGAGAATGGACACACCAGGGCTTGTAGCCACTGCAAATGAACTCCAGATGCATGTGCCACCATGTGCATCTAGCTTATGTGGGTACTGGGGGATTGAACCTAGGTCCTCTGGCTTTGCAGGCAAGCACCTTAACTGCTAAGCCATCTCTCCAGCCCTCATTTTCATTTTGGATATTCAGAGTCTAGATGATCCATATGAATTTATTTTGGAATTTTTGGGGTTTGGCTAAATCACATGGTTGAGATTTGGACAGGGGAACTTTAAAAATACATATTATCTTGTAATAGAGTTAACTGACCACATATCTCTTTTATCAGAATGAAATAGCTCAATGCCAATGATAATTTTCAGTTATTTCTTTTCCTTACTAAGTACTGTAAGTGATTATAGATACTTGACAATAATTTTGATTCTCTGCCTTTGTGGAAATAGCCCATTGATTTAATCACTGCATCAGAGCTATTTATCCTTGGAATCTTACCTTGAGGAAGTCCTCTCTGACTTTGGGGCAAGTTAGCTCTCCTTCTTGCCCTCTGCCTTTAGGATCATTGTGCCTTTGCAGTTATACACTTCTGTGAAGGTCTGTCTTCCTGTGGGTGGTATGGTCCATGAAGGCAGGACAACATCATTTTACCCACCATGTGTTACAGTGGCAGCTGAGTGGTAGATGCTCAACACGGATTGGTTGCTAAGACTTTCTTTCTTTAAAAATATATTTAATTTAATTTATTTATTTGAGAGAAAAAAAGAGAGGGGGGAGAGAGAGAGAGAGAGAGAGAGAGAGAGAGAGAGAGAAAGATGGGCACACCAGGGCCTCCAGCCACTGCAAACGAACTCCAGATGCATGCATCTCCTTGTGCATGTGGCTTATGTGGGTCTTGGAGAATCGAACCAGGATCCTTTGGCTTTGCAGGCAAATGCCTTAACCACTAAGCCATCTCCCCAACCCTGGTTGCTAAGACTTTCTTGTGGTTTATGTTCTTCTAGTCAGTTCTCTCTTTTGACAACTGACTTCCTTCTTAAGATTATAAGTAAATGTAACGAGTGTCCTTCATATACCCTCTGGAATTATTAAGGGCAGGCTGAATCTGAAAGTATATTGTGTATCAAGGTCCCGAGCTTTTTCGAATTGAGAGTGCTAAAATATGTAAAAATGATCACATTTGTAATACCGGAGTTCTGGAACAATACCATCCTTTGTATTTCTATGTGAGTATGATTATATACATTTATATACATTTTATATTTTAGAACCAACCAGTTTTGCTCTTTGGACGACCTCAGGGGGATGGTGAAATTCGAATAACTACTCTAGACAAACATACCAAACAAGAAAGGTGAGAATAATAATGCTAACTTTTAAAGTAAGCAATTAATGTCACAAAAAATGATAAATCCTTTGATAAATTTCTCTAGGATCAGGGGAAGTGGGAATAGAAAAAAACAAACAAGAAGGCCAATCAGTGGTTCCTAAAATTGTCTAATGTAAGTGTAGTGGCTTATTTCCCTTTCTGTTCTGGTCTCTGCATTGGTTGAGTTATTTAGGAGGAAGTGAAAAACATACGCTAGGGTAAGCATGCGCATTAAAATGATATGGGATCAAGTACCATGAGACAACGACCATAAGTAAGCACTGTTGCCCTTTTTATGGTATTCATTTAAGAATCCTGAGTAGAAAATGTCCTATGAATGAATTCCAAGTGAGGACAATGCGGAATCTTCTTCTTGAGGGAAGTTCTTGGAAATCGTAATTAAGACTTGTTTGGAGTCCTTAATTATACCCGTGATTGTCAAATGGATGTTTTTGTGGGATTATTTTTTCCCCCTGAATCTCTGGAGAAGAGCATGTCTGCCAGCAGGGGGCAGCATCAGCTCTTGCTTTCTCTTTGCTATGCAGGTCCCTCAGGTAGGCCTTGGGAGCCACATCTTCTTTAAACCTTTGAGTTTAAAAGTGATGAACACAAGAGAGCACTGCGAATGTGTCATTATCACCGCCCTGGTGTTAAAGATATGCGTGTTAATCAAGGAGATTTTTTTAAGGAAAGATGCGAATATTTATATGTGATGATATCAGGCTTGTTTTCTTTCTCAATTAACATTGTTAATTAAAAAATAGAAATACTCATATGGAAATGTGACCATCAATTTTCTGGTTTACATTTTTGCTCAGACACCTCCAAAGCTGTGTTGCAGGCGGACTATTAAGTCATGAAGTGCCACATCTAGGGTGAGACAGCACAGGACCTAAAGCTAGCCCAAGTGTGAATGTGCTTTTTACCTCATTCCCGGATGTGTGACCTTCAGCAGATGGTCTTCCTCCCCTGAGCCTGGGTCTGCTCCTCAGTGAGATGAGAGTGATCAGACCCGCCTGGCGGGGGGGGGGGGGATGGGATTTATTTTGCATTCTACTTAGGAAAGGGATGAACCCTTCGCAAAGCATTTTGTAACTTCATACAAGTTAGCTGCTGTCTTAGTCCAGAATATTTTTCTGAGGTTTTTAGGTTTTCCATAAAGGAAGAACAATTGCTTATGAAAAAGCTTTATGGTTTATCTCAGTTGGTTCTTTCAAAAATATCTCTATGTGTGTATTATTATGGTGTTGCCATTTCTTTTTTCTTTGCTTTTCCTTTCTTTTCTTTTCTTTTTTTCCTTTTTGGTTTTTCAAGGTAGGGTCTCACTCTAGCTCAGGGTGACCTTGCACTCACGGCAATCCTCCTACCTCTGCCTCCTGGGTACTGGGATTAAAGGCATGTGCCACCACGCCCAGATGCCATTTCTTTTTTTTTTAATTTAATTTTATTTGAGAGAGAGAGAGAAGAGGGAGATAGAGAAAGAGAGAATGGGCATGCCAAGGCCTTCACCTGTTGCAAACGAACTCCAGATGCATACACCACCTTGGGCATCTGGCTTATGTGGGTCCTGAGGTATTGAATCTGGGTCCTTTCACTTTGCAAGTGCCTTAACTTTTAAGCCATCTCTCCAGCCCACCATTTCTCTTTTTAAAGGCAGGAACTGTGGTGCAGTGCCTCCATTCATCTGGTGAAGGACAGCGCAGCTCTTGTGAGGTCACATTCCTCCTTCTTTTCATGGTGCAACATTACCTGTTGTCTTTTTTTAAAATAAATATATTTTATATATTCTACTTGAGAGAGAAAGAGGCAGATCGACAGAGAGAGAATGGGGGCTTCAGCTGCTGCAAATGAACTCCAGAAGCATGTACCACCTTGTGCATCTGGCTTACGTGGGTCCCCGGGGAATCAAACTTGGGTCCTTTAGCTTTGCAGGCTAGCGCCTTAATCACTAAGCTGTCCCTCCAGCCCTTGCCTGTTGTCTTTAATGCAAAAGAAGAAGACTGGGTTGGCATCATCATATCTTGCCAGTTAAACAAATGAACCTCTGTGCTTCTAGACCTTTTCACGTGAATCACTCACTGTCTCTCTTTCGCAGGCACATCTTTTTATTTGACTTGGCAGTGATTGTATGTAAAAGGAAAGGTGATAACTACGAAATGAAGGAAATCATTGATCTCCAGCAGTACAAGATAGCCAACAATCCTACCACGGATAAAGAAAACAAAAAGGTGATTTTTGGAAATTAGTAACTATAATTTTACTTGTGGCTGTGACTATTTTGGAAAAGCCTGTGAATACAGTGATACTTTGATATCTAGGACCCCCCTCCCTCAACCACAGACACCCCAAACTGCAGACATTCAAGTCCTTTATTTAAAGTGACACAGTGTCTGCAGATAACCCGTGCATGACCTCTGTCTACTTTCAATCCTTGTGTAAGTAGTTGTTACATTGTTGGGGAAACAATGAAAATAAAATAAAGTCTGTCCATTGCAAGTCCAGATGTGTTTTTAAAAACTCCTTTCCATCTTAATTTAGGGAGGTAGAACCTGCCCGTCTGGAGCCCCAACTGGATATTAAAGTGAGGTGTCGCTTATGGATTCAGACATTCTGTTTCTAGAGATTGATGTGGTGTGGGCTTCTGTGAGCTGAAATTAGTGACACAGGTGATCTGGTCAGCTCTCATCACTAAGAGCACGGGGAAGACAGTGCTTTTATTATATGCATAAGGTTGACTGCAGTAATGAACGTGATTACTCGGTGTGTAAACCGATCACCTTACTAGGCTTTGTCTTCGGTGATTGTGATGGTGTTGTTTCTCATAAGGGATCCTTGTTAACCCACAGAATGTTTATTTTAACAGTGGTCTCATGGCTTCTACCTCATCCACACGCAAGGACAGAATGGGTTAGAATTTTATTGTAAAACAAAAGACTTAAAGAAAAAATGGCTGGAGCAATTTGAAATGGCCTTGTGAGTATTCCTCCTTCTAAGAGTTCTTGTTTGCTGTGCGATTTAACTCGTTTGTGCGTCTGCGCAGGTGAACTCCCCCAGTGCGTGTGGCACACGTAGGGAGGCTGCAGCACAGGAGCGGGCGGCCTGGGTGCCCAGCTCAGTCTCTCAGGAGAGGAGTGCAGGTGAATTTCTTCACAAAGAAGAGAGAGGGAGCTCGAGCGCTCTGCTTGACTTTCCCATTGGAAAATTTCAATTCTTTAGTTTTTAGCACTCCAAGAAAATATTAATTATTGTAACAGTAAACTTTTGATGTAACTGCTATTTTAAATGAAAAAGAAATACACAAGTATGCATATATCTTCTAATTTGGAAAGATTAATGTCATCCCTCTGTTTTAAACTCATTTCTTGTTTGAATCCTTGCTCAATTGCACATGTATTCGGTGAGTGCTTTAGGGCTTGATTCCTTTCAGTGTCTTCTTTCTCTTTTATTAAAGAGGAAACTTAACAAAGAAGTGGCAAACAATCAGACCTGTTTCAAAGAAAACAACATACAGAGCTGTAATTACCCAAGAACATGCTGTTATATGTGTTTGTTTCTCGTTTTGATGGTTAAAAATTCAAAGGGTGCACCGTGACCCTTACCGAGGAGACTTACTGGTCACCCAGAAATGTAACTCTTAGCAAAGGTGGTAATTACGGGAGGACAGTTAGGTGACTTGTTTCATTTGTGTTCCCCATATCATTTACCATTTGTTCACAGGTCCTATCAGGCTTTTGTTTCTTTGCTTTTTATTTTTTAATTTCAAGAAATGTTTAGGTTAATGTAAAATCAGGGTAGCATTAGCATATTTTATTATACTTATGGAGAGAAGAAAATAAAAATTCTCTTTAGATCATGAAGTTGGTCACCTCCCAAGATTCATACTTGGGTTTGCCCATCCAGTGCGCTTCTTCCGTGAGATGCCTGGAGTTGAGTCGTTGGACTCTGAGGAGTGACGGGATGCTGAAAGCATGCGGGCATGAGCGGATCCCGGAGTCTCAGCTGCGCCTGTGGGAAGATGCGGGACTAGAGTTTCTGATAGGCTGTGTTTGGCTGTAGAGAAGAAAAAGACTTTTTCTAGAGGATGAAGCTAAATGCTCTTGTTTCAGAGCAGAAAGGCTGCTTATGTGCATATGATAATCCTATCAGCGAATATTTATTCACTAATGGTAATTCAAACAGCTAGTCCCTATAAAACAAGACGATGATGATTAGTGCTTAGATTTCTTTTATGTTAAAGGATCTCCAACAGATGGAGGACAAGTATTTGGGTGGCTCTCAGGGATACCAGCTTGGTCTTCCGTTTCCAGTGTTGGTTACCTTGTAGTCTAAAATAGGCTGCCGAGCTCCCCCTATATAAGCTACATAGTAGGTAGCAGAAAACAGCCTTGTTTAGGAGACTTTAATGACATGCATTTGTTATATAATACCAGAAGTTAGTCATGTGGCCATACCTGGCAAGGGAGGCTGGCATTATCAGCTCTGTTCTAGGTAGGATTGTGCCTGGCTGTGGAAGGGAGAAGGAGTGGCTTGTCAGCGGGAGGCAGCCTGCAGTCACTGCCTCGCAGGGGCATGCATCCCGGGTGGTGGATGGACTTAAGTTGTTTCTTCCTCAGGAAGGATAATTACAGCACACACTGGGAACCTGAAATTCTTTCTCTTGCTGATTTGTAAGGCACCTCACAACTTAATGCAGCCTCAGAAGAAGGAATATTTATTTGTATTTGTATGTATTTGTGTGTTCTTATCACTTTGTATATGGAGAGTTATTCAGAGTTAAAGTTGAGGTGTCTGTAAGCTACAATCATGTCATATAGGACAAATTAAAAATCAGGATTTTATTTAGGCATTAGAATATCTTAATATTTTACTTCTTTCCTTTTGACATGTGTTATATCAGAAAACCCTGAGAATGCCTGCCTCTAGCTTTCTAAAATAGGTCTCATCTTGTTCTTAGTAAAATAAAATAATCTAGGTAAATCTTGATGCTTAAGATTTTGCCTAGACTTCCAGTTTGGCAGTTTTTATGTATTATCTATCTCAAATCAGAGTTCTCTTATAACTCATGCAAAATAAAACTTAGAGGCCTCGTAGCATTCATGATAGTAGAGCAAGGCCGCAAGTCTTGCTAATCTGCACAGGATAACTTCGTCCCACTGTCCTCACAAGTAACCTCAGTCTTTAAATTTTTCTAGAACTATTTGCACTGTTGTTTTGAGGTTCTTTGAAAAGGAGAGGCTGAAGTTGATGTGTGTGTGGGTTGGGGGGGTGGATGGCAGTGAATCAAGGGAGTTATTAATATTTTTAAGCCTCATAAAGTATTTACCATCTCTTTGTACAGAAGATGACAATCCTGGGTACGGGATCATCAGATCCCTTTCATTTAAAACAACTGCACCCACTTTTAAGGGACTTAAAATCCTTCTCTTTATACAAAAGCAAACTGCCACAGCAAAGCCTGGATCACAGTGAGAAGGATAAGGATGCTTTGAATATGCATCATCTCCCAGAGGTGACCCAAATCTCAGGCCTCTTGTCTTTTCCAGGCGCATCCCCACCCCTGCTCAGCAGCCGTGTTCTCTGACTTTCTTTGGCTATAAGCACTTCCAGCACTTAAAATATGCAGTGAACCATGTTAGAACTTGGCAACCTCTGTAGAAAAGGCTGAACAAAAAGACAGGCGGCCGTGACCCACTTGGACAGGACAGGAGGAAGGAGGTTTTTCTGTTTTCATCCCATTGAGAGGTGCAGCAACACTGATGGATCATGAGGTTATGGCAGACGTTGGGGGCACGTGATGTTCAGCAGGAGTCGATCTGGAGACCCTACAATGAAGAAGACATTTGGATCTTGTAAGGGGCTAAGTGACAGGCATGGCTGGCTTTTATTTATTCTAAGATGTCTTTTGGTTGCCAACTGTCCCCTGTGATTCCACTTAATCGTCTGACAGATAGGAGAAGCATTTTAATTGAGTTAAGCTGGTTTCACAGTGAGGTTAGAGATTGTGGACATGCCTGTAGCAACGTCTGGAGTTTTGTTAGGCGGTTGTGAGTAATTTTATTACTTGCATCCCTGATATTCACCGTGTTTTAATGAGTTCTTTCAGTTAAGATTTAAAGTGATACATTTTTGCAGTCATTTTGTATCTCGGGAAACTAGTAAAAACAGGATTATTTCAGTTCATTTGTACAGTGCTGACGTTATAACATTTGCAGTACTTGGGGATTTCAGTTCGTGGGATTTTCTTTATTCATGAGGGTGTTAAAATACCCAACTGAACTCAGATCTTGTTATCTATAATTAAATCAGGGTTCTTTCTTTCTTAATAGTTTTATTTTGTTTGTTTTCAATGTAAATAAGATAAACGATCAGACAGCTTCCTCAAATGTTGTGAAAATAAATCCAAAGTCAGTGAAATATGAAACAGAGAAGTGAATCATAGAACAAGGAGTATTTTGAGACAGAGTCTCATGTAACCCAGGCTGGCTTCCAATTTCCTATACAGCCCAGGATGACCTTGAATTCCTGATCCTTCTCACACCACCCACTGAATGTTGGGATTACACATATAAGCCAGTGAAAAGAGAGGGACAAGAGCAGCAGGAAGGGCTCAATTTGGAAGGATCTTCTGTAGTATTTATTGAAGGAACATGAAAAGGTCTTCTTGCCAGAGATTTCTTCCGACCAGCCTGACCCGATTCTTGGACGTCTAACAACGCTCACTTACTCCTTGGTTCGAGAAAGCTTCTCAGAAGATGTTTATGCCATTGTTATTATAAGCTGTATCTGATTTCTTGTCTATGTGCTGGATGGCAGACACAGTGCTGGGGGGATGATGACCTAAGCGGTCAGTCTGCTGAAATATTAGACCAGGATATTTATATTCATTAGGTACCAGGATTGACAGTGATGACAAGAAGAATACGTGAATGGGGGTGGAGACTGCAGGGTTCATGAGGTGCTCTCCCTGCAGCTTCCATCATATTGTTTATGCAGAGGGGCGACTCCTGAGGATGAGCTCAGGGAAGGGGCTTCAGGAAGGGGGTGCGAATCTCGCTTCAGAACCCCATGAATCTATGCTCAGTGTATCTGAGGTCCAATGCTCTTTCTAATTCACACCTCAGCTCTTTCCCAAAAGGAATCTGAAGTCATAACAAAGAACCCACATGCTACAGAATTAAGAAAGCCAAATTTAAATAGTCACAGGTCAAAATGCAGCAATATTTCCCAGCATTCTTTCTATCTCAGGAAGGATTCGCCGGGGGAGAACGTTTTCTTGAAACTTACTTTCTGTAGTTAGTAGCATAGAAACAGTAACTGTGTTCTTTCACATTTTAAATATAAAATTATATTTAATCAAGTAGAATTTGTTTTGATCTAAAGATATTTCCCAGATATTCTGAATATCAGGTAATTGCCAGAGGAAATTCTGTTCATTCTCCAAATGTTTATTGTGTATTTCCTTGTTGCTACACACTATTGGAAGGTCTGGACATAAAACGAGGGAACTGTTGCAATTCAATTTAATTTTTTTCTAAATAAAAGTGTTTAGTTAGTGCATAATGGATTAAATTTAAAATGAGCTCTTGGTATTTCTACACAAATCATTCCTTCCTTCCACCTCATTTGCTCAAGTAGCAATAGATGATCTATGAATTGCACTGATACAGCCCTCTGCCTGCATCTGTAGCCAGTTGCTATCCACCCTCTGTGTGTGTGTGTGTAGAGAGAGAGATATCTATTTCAATATCAATTTATATCTATCTATAACTTTTTTTACAAGGAGAGAAAATTAGAATGAGTGCATGGGTGCAAACAAACTCCAGATGCATGTGCCACTTTGTGCATTTGCACATCTGGCTTTACATCAGTATTGGAGCATCAAACTCCGAGAGTTAAGTTTTGCAGGCAAGTGTCTTAACCACTGAGCCTTCTCTCCAACCCAGCCCTTTTTTGGGGTGTGTGTGTGTGTTGTGCATGGTCACCTATGCTGACTGGAGTGTAATATTGGGTATCCTGCTTTTTTTTTTGTTGTTTTTTTGAGGTAGGGTCTCACTCTGGCCCAGGCTGACCTGGAATTCACTATGTAGTCTCAGGATGACCACGAACTCACTGAAATCTTCCATCGTTCTTTTACTCATTCTTAGTCGAGCCCGAGTCTCTTTCTGATCTTGGAGTTTGCTGTTTTTTTTTTTTTTTTTTACAATCTCCATTGATTCTTGGATCTCTGCTCCCTTATGAGACCAGGGTTCAGAAACATGTGGGCCTGCCCAGAGGTTTACGTGTAACCTAGGGATCTGATGGTCTCTGAGGACTCCTCCTGCTCAGCTCACACCCTTGCACAGGAAGTACTCTTAACTGCTGTGTCATCTCTCCAGCCCACAAGCAGTCCATTCTTCATTGAAATCCATGCTGTCTGGACACTCGGCCCTACACTCAACCTTTGCAGGTTATTTTCTTTTTTCGGTTTTTCGAGGTAGGGTCTCCCTCTAGCCCAGGCTGACTTGGAATTCACTATGTAGTCTCAGGATGGCCTCAAACTCACAGCGATCCTCCTCCCTCTGTCTCCCAAGTGCTGGGATTAAAGGTGTATGCCACCACGCCCGGTAGGTTAATTTCTTATTTTGGTAAACTGCAGTAAAGGAAGCCCTTGTGCCCTTTTGTTCTTTTCTGTCACATCTCCTCACATTGTTCCCCATGCTCCTTCGGCTTCAGCTAGACTACATGTCTCAGTTCCTGGAGATTGTAAGGTCCTCAAGCATCCATGCGTGGACTTTCCTGCCAGCCAGAGTCTTTCCTTCTGCTTGTTGGCCAGCTAGTACTAAATGTTACTGGTCGTGGTGTCAGATGAAACTCTGAGAGACAAGTGTTCCCTCACCTCAACGCCAGGTCTCACCTCCATCACATTCCCTCACAATCTTAAATCTATCATCAGGCAGAAATTCTCTAAGCATGATGTGTCTGCTCCACCGAACAATCTTCCTCTTGTTTAAAAAACAAAAAACACAAAACAGCTGTTACTTGTCTCTTCAGTTTTGTTTCTGTTTTACTTCCCTGAAGGGTAAGGATTCCTTCTTGCTCATGAGGACAAGAGGGCAAGGTGAGTTACCTGCTTAGAGCTGGAAGCAATAAAGAAAGCTCCGTGGGTGTAAAGGTGAAAGCAAAGCTCTTGGTTTTGGTGGGAGTGATGCTCTGGTCCAGTTCTGGGGTCTGAGCTCTGTTGCTTTGTGTTCTCTGAAATGCTACAAGTGAAGTATGTTTACCTTTAACCCTCACAGAGCTGACCTGCCTCCGTCATGGGACTGGTGATATAACCATTAGATTCATCTGTTTCCTTAGCGTTTACTTCCTCTCCGGACTGTGAACATCGCGAGGACAAGAATCTTGTTGGCTACATTCACATGCGCAATCTCTTCTAGCATAGCACTTGGCACATAGTAGGTCATCCAGTTCTGAAACTTTACTATCTAAGTTTTCTGACAATCAAGAAAGGCAAGGAAAGAAATGACGACTTGATAGGTTATATAATTCTTCTTGTCTGAAGGAATATCACAACCCTTGAACGAGAGACTTTCTTTACTGTGATAAGGAGGTCTGTGTAACTGTGTTTCCGTCATCAGCAGGCACTGAGGTTCTTTTTGGGGATTTATAAAGATGGTATCATATTTCTTTCTTCCAGTAGCTTAGAAATATATGAGATTTTTATTTTCCTGAGGCATTTTTTTTCTGACACGTAACCTAGCGTAAGGTATGTTCCTATTTGGCAGTCTGAGTTGATGCCTGGGTATGAGACATGTGGAACAAAAGCCAGACAGAGAACTCTCACGTGCTCTAGTCTGTCTTTTAAGTAGCATCGATCTCATCGACACGTGAGCTAAAAGACACAGAAATCATTTGCAGCTCATGCTACGTGGTGCCTCCCTGTCCCTGGGACCTCGAGACAGAGCGCCACCCGCGTTCTCTTCTAGAGTCGGAGATGCCCGGAGCCCACTTGCTTCCTCCGATGATTTCTTATGCACATCCACAATTCCTGTGGCTACCTTTGGTTGGTTTTGTGTTGCCAGCATTCAGAATCAGAAAAAAGACTCTACTTCTCGTATTATTTACTCAGAATCAGTATTGTCCAACCTGTATGGTTCTGACAGTGTCACAGTGTCACCCTTTCTTTCTCCTAGACAACTTCACTAGCACCCGTGGTGGGCTCGTTCTGTATCCTATGATAATGAGCAACCAGTGAGTCTGTACAGAGCTCCTCCTTACCATCCTGGGATCAGAGGACCAGCAACATATCATGTGTCACCTCAATACCAGAGAAGGCTCTGGAAGTCTGTAGAGAAGATGGTCTTTGTTGTTGGTTCATGATTCAAGACTTAGCCTTACTGATAATGTCTAATGAGGATGCCGTTACTACAGGCACCGCCTCTTATTTCTCAACTGTGTACTACATGGCAGGTGCAGGGCTGCAGGGGTCACCTAAGGAAAAGGAACGTACAGGCCAGTCTGCGCTGTAATATTAGTCCGGGGTATTGATTTGTTAAATGTCAGGTCTGATGGGCGTGGTGAGAAGAGAATGAGAACAGGGGGCGGAGACTGTAGGGTTAGGGAGGCTCATGTTGACAATGGAAAAGACTGACTTTGTTTATATTTCTTTTTTCTTTTTTTTTTTTCCTTTGGTTTTTTGCGGTAGGGTCTCACTCTGGCCCAGGCTGACCTGGAATTCACTATGTAGTCTCAGGGTGGCCTCGAACTCTCTGAGATCCTCCTACCTCTGCCTCCCAAGTGCTGGGATTGAAGGCGTGTGCCACCATGCCCGGCTTTGACTTTGTTTATATTTCTGCTCAGTAGGACCTGCCTCCCATACCTAGATGAAGCTGAGTCAGGGATTTTTATCGCATGAGCAAATAATAACTACTGTTCTCTCGTTTTCTCCTCCTGATACCTCATTTCTCTTCTTCATTACCTTCATCATCTTCATCATCAAGCTGGGTCGATTCGAATCATCCAAATGTATGAATTAGGTATTTGTTGAGATCAATTTCATCTCTTAGAGCAAGCTACAGTAAACTTTTTGTAGGAGGCCAATGAGGAAATAATTTATTCATTTATTTATTTGAAAGAGAGAATGGGAGAATGGGTGTGCCAGGGCCTCTTGCCACTGCAAACAAATTCCAGATGCATGCGTCACCATATGCATCTGGCTTATGTGGGTACTGGGGAATCAAACCTGGGTCCTTAGGCTTCACAGGCATGCACCTTAATCACTAAGCCATCTCTCCAGCCCCCAGTAAGGAAATAAATAGCTCATATGCTATTTCCATTAGGCCATGTGGTTTCCTTAGAACTACCTGATTCTGTCACTGTCAAGAAACGATGCAACTGCAGATGCCATGGAAGTGAATGGTACTGTTCAGCAGTTAAGCAGTTGGTTGGGCTTATTTGGTCCCTTGGCTGTAGTGACTGACTGTTGTCTGAGATAATAAGATTAAAGTAGGCCTTGGGAAGGTTGTACATATGTGTAGCCCAAAATGATCTCTATCATGGATCCATGGTATGACCTTTATTTATTTTTTTCTCCTTAAAAGGCTTTCATGGCCAGTATTCAATACAAAGAATGTGTTGACGGGTGTGCACTCCACGCTGGCATGAGCTGCTGCCCCTGGGCAGTGCTGCGTCTCCTGGTGCTGACCTATGCACATTAATCTCCCGCGATGAAGCCAGCTCAATCCTCTACGAATCTAATGTATTGTCTATAACCTTTCAAAATTGGCAGATAAGTCAGTATGGGGAACTGTACTGGCAAGCAATAAAAGGAAGTAGGACATGGGACAGTGCTCAGAAAAATCACAGCTGTTGTGAAATGGAGTCATTCAGTGGTCTGCTGCATCCGGAAGCATGCAGACGCAGTTCACACATGGCAAAGCATTAGGAAATACTAAATAGTGTGCTCTCTTTCTCTCAGTTACTGCCTGGCGAGGATCAGCCTTTCTTATCCTCCTCGGGTTGTCTTTATTGCTTATTTCATGTCTTCCTGGCATTCCTAAACACATGAATGAGGAAGGAGAAACCACAGGCCGAGGCTGGATATCAAAATTTCCATCAGCGAATAAGCATTTACTCTGGTCCAGATGAAATGCAAATAAAGTTATTAAACTGAATTAGGGTCAGTTTCACTGAGCCTTTATATCAGAACCTTTGCTTTGTTCATTTTCCTTTCTTCTTTTAAAATACACACTAAGAGTGCGTCCAAGAGAGCTTAACCTGTCAGTGGTGGTGACTGTGCTGTCTCCAGCTTGTCTGGGCAGCCCAGAGACTAATGCCTTGGAGTTGTTTATTACATTAAACTCAACTTGGCAAAGGTTTCCCCTAGGAGAATCATCTTCTTATGGTCAATTCTATGATACTAAGCAAGCCTTAACTAGTAAGGCTTAACCTAGTGAGTATATTTTGAACATTTCTCTTTTTAAAAATTTATTTACTTGTTTAAGAGAGACAGAGAAAGATAGATAGATAGATAGATAGATAGATAGATAGAGAATGAGCATGCCAGGGCCTCTAAAGCCATTGTAAATAAATTCCAGACTCATGCACCACTTTGTGCATCTGGGGAATCAAATCTGGGTCCTTAGGCTTTGCAGGCAAGTGCCTTAACTGCTAAGCCCTATCTCCAGCCCATGTTTGGGGGTATTTCTTAATGAGAAATAATTTCCTCCATGAGCCATATAATACCAAGAAGGTGTTTCTAGAGGTTGCCTATCCTTGCTGTGGACATGGGGAGAGAGTTTGGTTTTTTCTTTTCTTGGAGCAATAAGTGTGAACAGGCTAGTTGGAGAGAGAAGCCATATTTGACATAAGCTTTGGGTGTACAACACTCTGTATTGTACACCTGTATTTAGTAAGGGTTCTCGAGGGGAACAGAATCATAGAATTTAATCTTCCTAGCACTTATAGCCATTGATTTGTTGTGTATTTAGCTTTTCCTGAATGCACAGGAAGCATTCTAGGCACCAGGGATATTAATGATAAGTTCTTTCTCCCATGGAGTGCACATGGTAATTATTTATTGTATAATTCACATCTGTGGATATTCTTTCATGTTAGTGTCACAATGTTACTGCAATGTACAGTGAGACAGTGAAAAGTTTGTGGAATGGTTTGCACCACACATTATTATGTTGAGGTGGGGAGAATGAAATTTTTAAGTAGAAAAGTCCTATACATAGGATGCGATGGACAACTTTTTGGTGGTCAGTCCCCTGAGGGTATAAGAAAGTCTCTTGCAATGGAGGAGTTTTCCTTTTGGAAATAGTTGTTATGAGTTGTATTTTTCCCCCAAGTCCAGCTGGCCCTTGCATATCTCTTGCTATGAAGAGTGCACTGTCTCTGAATTGTTTGTTTGCTCTGCCTCTGGTTAGCTCTCATGGTAGAAAATGCTTCCTTGTAAGGCATGGATGTTTCTCTGTTCAGGTATGACTTCCTAATGTCACTTGTGTTGTCTTTGTTGTTTTGAGCCAGGGTCTCAGGTAGCCCAGGCTAGTCTTGAACTTGCTATTTAACTGAAGATGAGCTTGAACACTGGGTCTTCCTGACATCACCTCCCAAGTGATAGAATTACAGGTGTGGACCACCGCGCCTAGGGAATGTTATTTTATGGATCCAAACAGAGCTTATCTTACTTTCCACTGCATGGAAATCCTCAAGACTTTTGAAGATATTTATTCCAACAAATCCATGGTTAATTCATAGTTTCTCTAGAAAGGAAAAGAAACAATTTGGGAAAAAAAATTTCATGAACAAGTTATTCCAGTATTTTGGGCCGGTTACAATGAATGCTAGATGCTATTCTCAAAAAAATTATAGACTATATATATATTTTTTGGAGAGAGAGAGAGAGAGAGAGAGAGAGAGGAGAGAGAGAGAGAGGCAGTCATGCACTTTTCAGCACCTTTCAGAATGAACTGTGAATGAACCTCTTGTGGGCATTGACATGTCACTTTGCCACCCTCTTGACCTGAGGCATTCTTAGGCTTAGCAGGCAGGTACTTGAACTGCTAAGCCATCTTTGCCCTAGACTTTATATTTTTAAGAAGCTGAAAAATAAATTTTTGGGGCTGGTCATGGTTGAGCACAGCTTTGATCGCAGCACTTGGGAGGCAAGAGGTAGAAGGATCGCTGTGATTTTCAAGCCAGCCTGAGACTACATAGTGAATTCCAGTCTGGGCGAGAGCAAAACCCTACCTCAAAAAAAATAAAAAAAAAAAAAAAAATAAATAAATAAAATTTTTGATTTTGGATTTTTTTGCACAGTATTTTAATATCATGATTCTGAGTATCTTAAAGAAGATTTATATTTTAATTCTTTCATGGTGAAGTATTTAGAACCTAGTAGCATATAGTGTTAATCCCTTACTATTACATGGTGTTTTACAATTTCTAAAGTGTTTTTGGATAATACCTCATTTGATTCTTTAAAGATTCTTGCCTGGAAAGTATTAAAGCTAAAAATAACATGAAATAGAAGAAATTAAGTATTTTGTGTATTTGTTTTTCCTTTATTTTTGCTTAACAAGCGGAGGAAGCTGAGCTTGACTCTCAAAATCAGGCTTCCTCCTCACACTATGCTGCCTCATTTATAGCACTAATACCAACCATGCCTTTCCAGAGGTGAACGTGTTCTTCAGTTGTGTATTTTTTAAACTGACTTTTTATTTATTTATTTGAGAGCAAGAAAGAGGGAGAGAGAGAGAATGGGCACACCAGGGCTTTCAGCCATTGCAAACAAACCCCAGATGCATGTGCCACCTTGTGCATCTGGCTTACGTGGGTCCTGGGGAATCAAACCAAGGTCCTTTGGCTTTACAGGCAAACACCTTAACTGCTAAGCCATGTCTCCAGCCCAAGAGATATTTTTGAGTAGTGTGTTCATGCACTAGATAAGAATATGATTTAGAGTTTAAATACTTTAACATGTAGTGTTGCTGTGGAGTAAGAATTTGGTAGTTTTTCAAAATCAAATAATAGGTAACATTGTACATCTCATGATCAACAATCTGTAAGGATGATGTTAGCTTCAAGGAATTTCCTTAGAGTAAAGTAAATAAAATATTAATTTATCAATCATTCATGTGATAATTTTGGGTTTTAGTATCTTACTACAGTATGGAGCTGAAGATGAACTGTGAATCATTTTTACTTTGCTTGGTTCTGTAGTATTTTAGTTTTGTTCTGTAGGTAATGAATTTTTAGTTTCAGAGTTTAGTTTCTTTTTTCCAAGCTAATCAAACTGGGGAGGAAAAGTCCTGTGCTTGGTGAATAAGACGTGGCCAGCTATCAGGGTAGATTAAGATGAGTCTTAAAAAGATTTGTGTGTTTGTTTTCCTCTAGCACATAGGTACCACTGGATGCTTACTGCCCAGATCCATGAAGGGAGGGCCACTGACATATCCTGCCTCTCTTCTCCTTCAGGATAAACGTTGGAGTAAGCATTGAATAGTTTCCCCTTCCTGGGGAGACCCTAGTTTGAAGCCATGTGTTGGCCTGTTTGTCACTTATTAGACGAGCAGATTTTCTCTGAAACATCTTTCTTTAAGAAAATAACTGAAGTTTCAAAACTTGTATCACCTACAAGAGCAGCTAGAATATTTCAGTTATCAGTGGCCTCTGTTTATTAGTCTTGATACTTGGCATATATTTATACCTAGACACTATCCCTGCCAACACTTAACAGCAAGCTCTTTGAATAATTGTTGGTAATTTCCAAAGTTGCAAAAGGCCTGCTTTAATGGGCTTTATAAATAAACATTTTCATTAAATATAATGCTACCTCTCTTCATAAGTTTATGATAAACAACTATATTAAACATTCTTCCCATCCTTCCTTGAATCAATCTTTGACATAACGTTTGTTGAGCATAATGCTTCCCAAAATGTATGATGGGAACAGCTTCTCTAGTTTAACAAGTGTAGCAGTTACCTTCTCATTGCTGGGATAATTCATGCAGTCAGAAACAGCTGATGGAAGGACTGGGTTTACTGAAGCTTACAGCTTCCAAGGGGAGTTTCATCGTGGCAGAGAAAGCATGGTGGAGCAGACAACTGAGCGTCACATCTTGTCACATCAGCTGGGAGGAGGCAGTCAGAATGCACTAGGTGCGCATAACATCTCTACAGTAGCCAGATGGGAGTAGTCTGAGTCCCTGGCTAGAGAGTTATATGCCCCAAGGCCTGGCATAGCTCCTTTGAAAGTGTATGTCTCCTGAAGGCCCCACACCTTTCCCCAGTTGCTATCATCAGGGCACCAAGTACTGAAAACACATGAGGCTAAAGGGCCATTTCATTCAAACCACTGCAAGAACTAAGGAGGGACCCGAATAGTAGAAACCCGCCTGGGAGTAGTATCTGCACTCCTTTCCTTTTTGTTGCTGCGCACGCTATTCCCATTCTGTTCTGCAATTTCTCACCCAAATGGCTGGTAAGAAATGAAATTGATGTTTTATTAAACCTAGGCTTTCAATCTCCTAACCCCAAATGGAATAATTTCTGTAGTCCTTTTGATTCCTGAAAGTTCTCTGATCAGCTACCACCTACCAAAGTTGCGTCATGTGGTCTTTGGTGAGTAACTCACTGGTCTGAATCAACTCGGGCATCTGCTCTCTGAAGGTACATGAATAATATATGTGCATTAAAGCTTCTTCCGAGAGAATGTTTGAACTTTGACATTTCAAACACTGGCATTCTAAATTAAAGCTGTTGCTGTCAGTGCATTTTAAAGACTAGCTAGGCAGTAAATCGTGTTCCATTCATAACAAACAGACCTGAGGTCGTATGTAGTTTACTAAGGCAAAACTATGCCTGGCCTGTTTAATTGTGGTAGGGATTGAATTAAGTCTTTTCATTATCCTGACCGACATCTTTCAGACTGAGCAAAGAGTTTGTTTCAGTAAGGTTTTGACTTACTAGGAGAAATACATAGAGATAGCCAATGGATTTGTTGCCTGCTATGAGGGCCCAGAGTGATGAATTAGAGAATTTTTGAAGCCCTCACATCAGAGCATCCAGATAAGAGGATGCTTGTGACAATGACAACTGTGTACTGAATCCCAAGGTGAGTATTGCTGCCTCTTGTCTTGGAGGCGCCTTTCTGTCTGGATGTATTAGCTAACAGTCCTAGATTCTTTCAAGTTGGCAAGTAGACTTGTTTAGCTTTCTCCTCAGTGTAACTGAAGAAGGGACATTACACATTTTTGTACATGCAGAAGAGACTTGCCTCACGAAGAGGTTTCTTTAAGGAAGTGTATCAAAAAAAAGAAAGAAAGAAAGAAAGAAAGAAAGAAAGAAAGAAAGAAAGAAAGAAAGCAAGCAACCCCCTCCTCTTGCCAGAGCCACTTCACAGATCAATCCATTCACAGGTCATTTTCCCTCAGAAAGAGGTAGCATCCTGGAGGATCTCAGAGTTCTTCCCCAGTCAGACTTCAGATTGCCTGATATCCACAACCACTCTCCCAGAGCCCCAGAGGATCAAGTCGTATGGAATCTAGACTATATCCCAGGCCCTTATCGATTCCTCTTCCCTGAAGGGAGGTTTATGTCGGAACCCGTTTCTTTAACTTGGAATCTGTGGGGCTAGAGAGATGGTGTAGTGGTTAAAGTGCTTGCCTGAAAAGCCTCAAGACCCAGCTTCGACTCCCCAGGACCCATGTAAGCTAGATGCACGTGCTGGAGCATGCATCTGGAGTTCATTTGCAAGGACCAGGAAATCTTGGCACACCAATTCTCTTAAATAAATAAATAAAATGGGATCTATTTTTATCCATATTTATTTATGTATTTGAGAGAGAGAGAGATAGACTGGGAGAGAGACAGACAGACACAGACAGAGAGACAGTGAGAGGAGAGAGAGAGACAGAGAGACAGACAGACAGACAGACAGACAGACAGAGAATGAGCATGCCAGGGGCCTCTGGCTGCTGCAGTCGAACTCCAGATGTCTGTGCTCCTTTATACATCTGGCTTATGTGGGTCCTGGAGAATCAAACCTGAGTCCTTTGACTTTGCAGGCAAGCGCCTAACCCACTAAGCCTTCTCTCAGCCTACTTTTATCCTTTTTGTGACTATCAGGGAAACCTGTTGATCCTTGTGCCCAGGGCCAATGGATGTCAGGAGAAAGAGGGAAACCCAGCTGGCCTCCAGTGGAAGTGAGAGAACACGACCCATTACCCACCCTCTGGCTTTTAAAAAAATTTTTTTGAGGTAGGTAGGGTCCTACCCTCGGTTTGACATTAGCATAGTTTGTTGTTGACTGTGCAAGACTTGCAGGGCACTCTTGACCCCTGGATACTTGATTCTAACATGAAACCTTCTAATTGCAGGACACAATGAAATCCAAAATGAATTAGAACTTTAATTAAATTTCTTGTGTGTTTAATTGTTTAATGTGTCACACAGCCCAGCTTGCAATTCCATATTTAATTATAATGAAAATCTTTTTCAACTGAGTTTGTTTTTGGGGTTTACAAAATGACTTTAAAGGGTATTGATGTTTTAAGAGAATGCTTGGTCTTATAAAATTTCACCCTACGAGATTGAATGTTTTAGTATTAGGTTTGTATTGACTCTTGATATTGACATGGTCTAAATGTGCAAAGCCCACAAAGGCTAAAATCCCAGGGGCTTATGTTTAATTTCAAATATGACTAGCTGGCCACTGTGAGTAGACTGGATAGCTAAAAAAAATCCGAGTGTATGGCTTGGTGTAAAAATGATCAAATATTAATTTTAAAAGTTTATTAGTAGACTGTTTGCAATTGATTTTAAAATTCATTTGGAAAGAGAGAATTCACAGTTATCTAAAATTGGCAATAAATCAGATTACATGAAGGTGTTTGGAGGTTAAATGCCTAATGATTAATTTATGCATGAGTAATATTCTTAATAATTTGGAATAAAGGTAGGGCAGCTGAGGATAATGTTAGCAATGAATAGTAATGAAGGCTGAAAGACCTCTCAATTTAATTGTGGAGCTCACATTCATTACCCTAAAAATAGAATAGGAAACTGGATGGAGAAAAGATGTTTTGAAATAGTGGCTTCAAAGATTGCTGGACATGGAGAAAGCAAAAGTTAAGGAAGAACTAAGGCTTACCAAGACTCTTTCTTTCTAGAATTTCATGTATTCATCAGTTAAAGAATGTTTGGCAGCTGGGTATGGTGGCACATGCCTTTAATCCCAGCACTCAGGAGGCAGAGGTAGGAAGATCACTGTGAGTTTGTGGTCACCCTAAGACTACATAGTGAATTCCTGGTCAGCCTGCACTAGAGAGAGACCCTACTTTGAACACCCACCCCAAAAAAAACAAAAAGAAAAGAAGAATGTTCGTCAAACATTTTCTCCTGGTCTTGTTTGCTGTTGGTCTTTGGAAATTCGTTAGTTATTATTCATTATGTGTGCAGTTGTTTACATGTATGTGTGTGCATGTACACACATGTGTACATTATGTGTGCAATTGTTTATATATATGTGTGTGTACAGTTGTTTACATGTATGTGTGTGCATGTACACGCTGCACCATGATTTGTGTGGCCCCGAGGTGGTGAGGTGGTGAATCTTCATTGTCAAATGGATTGGATTTAGAACCGTCATGGAAACACACCAC